>JAWWNH010000035.1:7675000-9093134 GCA_034641385.1 Darevskia mixta | reverse complement strand
ATTTCACTCCTGCCCCACTTGCAACAATGGCAGAAGCGGCTGATGGCCACGAAGCCATTATGACAACAATGTGAGTGGTGGAGGCCACTGTGATAAGAGAGCCATCAGCACCTTATTCGTGATTCTCCTGATTGGAGGACACAGCCCAGCCACCATATTCTGGTTTGATCCTGTTTCCTTTTGAGCTGTTTTAAGATTGATTTATTTTTAACTTTGCTGCGTTAAATCGGGTCCTCCCTAACAGAGCGCACGTGTTGCGGTGCGACCTGGCAACCAGACCCGGTGTTGTGGATGGGACAGTTTGGATAGCCACAACACCCTATTGGTAGGTCCCTCGATGCTGGGAACAATCAGGCCAATGGGACACAAGTAAAGGGCATCGAGGGACCTATTTAATCCCATGCACGTGATCCTGAGCTTCCTCTTGGGGCTGCTACATCGGAACACCCGCCCACCTCTCCCTATATTTAGGGCTTGCGCTTGACCTTGCTATGCCGTCGTGTGTCACCTGTCGTTGGGGCAGGGGCATGGCAGGAATTTTCCCCGCTTGGCTGATTGGCTGTTGCCACTTGGGTTTCGCCTGCTGCGTAGCAAATCGTCACAACTTGTAAGGTTGCGGATAGGCTCTGGTTCAAGTGATAGGGGTGGCAGAAGGGTCTCGCCATCCCTATGCAAAAGGTATTCCGGTAAAGGAATCCAGGGACTCAATGGTTTGGTCCACCCTGAAAGGGGTTGTGCCCGTGCCCAAGTCCGGGGGACATCAGGGTGGCTGACTGGCGGTCCTGCTTTCAGCTGTCCCTGGTGTTCACCCTTGGCTGACCTACGATAGAACTCTGGGTCAGCGCTGCCTGCAAGGGTGCAGGGAGCTGGTCGAACCAGAGTCTATGCAACCACTCACTTTTCTGTAATCAATAAAGTTGTGGCCTAAATTCTGCCAAAAACCAAACAAAATATTTGAGTCATGTGTGAATTTATTTCTAGGTTAAAAGGTCTAAACACGCAAATGTGCATTCTGTACGTGACCTCCTTTGTAATGTTTCATTTTGAAACATTTAAGATAATATTTTTGTTTCCTGTTTATTACATTGCTTTAAATGGGTACTTTATATCTGACTTTCTTCAGCAATGTTCTGTTATGGGTTCTCTTGTTTGCTGTTTTAATGCAGGCTGTAAACCGCTTTGAGATTGTTTCCCCCCTTAAAAATATGAAGTGGTACAGAGATTAAACGAATAGCAATACAACAATAATATTCTATGAACTGGTAAGTCTGCATAACTCTGCAAAGGAGTGAAACAACAATTCCATCAAAGGGGCAAACCGATCCACCCCTCTCTGTTTTTTAGACGTGCGCAGTGTACATTTCACAACACGGCGTCCATGCTGACACATTGCTTCAACAAATGTTTCGAGAGATAGCAATGTGATGAATCCATGACTAAGCAAGGCCGCTGGGCTTTCAACATGCAAAGACCAATGATGGAAGAGACTAAGGGTTTTGGATCAAGTTGCACCAACATTTCCCTTCCTTTATAATCAACCTTTTATATGTTTATATGGCCAAGTACTGGCACTGAAAACAGGAGCCAGAGGTGAAATTAAATCCCGTCTGTGCCCACAAAGCTTCTAATGTCTTTAACGTCACCTTGATGCACAGGAAGTTGGGCAGTATCCCTCCAACAAAGAACTGCTCTTGGACATGAATGCATGGAAGGAATTTATTCCGCTCTCTGTGGAGGTGAAGTTCTTTCATAAGAAATTGCACTTGCCGTATCAGTACCATGCAAGTAATTACCTCCAAGATAACTGTCTTCAAGGTGATTACTTGCATGGCAAATACGATTTCATATGAAAAGACTCACACTGTTTTGAAATTAATTTTTATTAAAGATTTTCTGCGTTACAAAGCAAACGAATAAACAAGAAAAGGAACATACAGCATCTCCATTTTCAATTAATCGAGTCTTTTTCACAGTTCGTTTACATTCGATGTGGGTCTTTATTACATAGATATTGCGGGGGGGGGGAGAGGGGAGAGAGCAGGACCGGATTTAGGTTTGATGAGGCCCTAAGCTACTGAAAGTAATGGGGCCCTTTATATTGTCCAGCTGTCCTTTGTCAACAGCAAATTGTCGCTGTTTTTTGTGTTGAATATATGCTATATGGTAATTTATGGACCTAATAGGTATCTAAAGCCATTTGCACAAAACAAAATATGTATTTTATCGAAGTAATTGTTGAACTGAAATACAATTAAGAAGAAGTATATTAATAGTGAAATACAATTAAGAAGTATGTTGATAGTGAAATAATTATTAAGCTCTAACTTAAAATGATTTTTTATTCATAACAAACTTAATAATGCAAACACAATGGCATTTGGCAATAACAAAAGTTCATTTAGAAACACAATTTACAAAGACTCACCCTAGGCACCCTATATACTGTATAGAAATGAGCAAACCAGTGATATTTTAGGGAGCAGGCGGGGCCCATTACTTACATCATAGGAGCCTACACAACACCAAAAAACACTGTTGCTGTTGTTGTTCTGGGCTGCATCAATAGGAGTATAGCATCTAGATCAAGGGAAGTAATAGTACCACTGTATTCCGCTCTGGTCAGACCTCACCTGGAATACTGTGTCCAGTTCTGGGCAGCACAGTTCAAGAAGGATACTGACAAGCTGGAACGTGTCCAGAGGAGGGCAACCAAAATGGTCAAAGGCCTGGAAACGATGCCTTCTGAGGAATGGCTTAGGGAGCTGGGTATGTTTAGCCTGGAGAAGAGAAGGTTAAGGGGTGATATGATAGCCATGTTCAAATATATAAAAGGATGTCATATAGAGGAGGGAGAAAAGTTGTTTTCTGCTGCTCCAGAGAAGCGGACACGGAGCAATGGATTCAAACTACAAGAAAGAAGATTCCACCTAAACATTAGAAAGAACTTCCTGACAGTAAGAGCTGTTTGACAGTGGAATTTGCTGCCAAGGAGTGTGGTGGCGTCTCCTTCTTTGGAGGTCTTTAAGCAGAGGCTTGACAGCCACCTGTCAGGATTGCTTTGATGGTGTTTCCTGCTTGGCAGGGGGTTGGACTGGATGGCCCTTGTGGTCTCTTCCAACTCTATGATTCTATGATTCTATGTATGTAGGTTTTATTTTATTTGTTTTTTATCTTATATTTTGGAAATGTACATCCAGTTGTTTTTCCCCTTTACATTTTTTTGGGGGGGCCCACTCTTGGGGCCCTAAGCTATAGCTTGTTTGCTTATACGTAAATCCAGCACCGGGAGAGAGAGCGATGGCAGAGGATCGGGTAGGGATAATGATATTTATTTCTATTGCATAGTGTTTGCACAGGGTCTTTGTGTTGGGTTGCAGCGATAGGGAATGCTGGGAGTAACCCAGGCAGCCTGCAAGGATTTGATTTGAAGTTCATATATCAGGAGGGGGAAACCTGGGACCTTTGTCTAGAATTCAGGGCAGCCCAACACGTGGCCTGAGGGCTGTACGCGGCCCTCAAAGCCTTTTTGGCTGCCCTTGGCAACCTTTGACGTCCCCGCAGCCCTCATGCTGCTTTCGTAAAGCTGGGTAAGGAGGCGCTGGGCTTTGGGAAGAAGGCGTGGGGGAATCTGACAGAGTCCTAGAGTTGCAGTTCATCAACATCTTTGGAGATGGCCACAGGTTCCAGACTCTCCAATGTGCTTTCTCTAGAGCAAAGGTGAGGAAACCAAATGGGCTGGAGCAGCGACAGGCATCGTGACTAGCAGCCGTGGTCAGCCTTTCCCTCCATCCACTTATCCAATATCCTTTTGAAGCAGGGGTGAGGAATCTGGGACCTGGGAGTCACAGCCTTCAGCGGCCCTGCTCCACAGCCCCAAATGTTTTTGCCTGGCTGGAATGTGTCCTTCAATGTCGACAATGCGTCTTTCTTCCACGGATGGAGGATCATGAGGGATGCGCAGAAACCAGCCTTCTCCACAAAGGTCGAATTTTACACCCCCTGTTTCACCCACTGCCATGTGGCCCTCGGGAGCTTGCCCAGAAGGGAATGCGGCCCTTGGCTTGAAAAAATAGGTCCCCCCGCCCCTGCTGTAAAGCAAAATGTGTCGTTTTCTCATGCTAAGTACATCTGTAGGCATAGATCATGTGTAGGCAAACTAAGGCCCGGGGGCTGGATCTGGCCCAATCGCCTTCTAAATCTAGTCCACGGACGGTCCGGGAATCAGCGTGTTTTTACATGAGTAGAACGTGTCCTTTTATTTAAAATGCATCTCTGGGTTATTTGTGGGGCATAGGAATTCGTTCATCCCCCCCCCCAAAAAAAATTTATAGTGCGGCCCCCCACAAGGTCTGAGGGACAGTGGACTGGCCCCCTGCTGAAAAAGTTTGCTGACCCCTGGCATAGATACACATCCCTGAGAGTCAGGAACAACGAGAAGGCCCTGGCGGCCTGCTCCTCCTTCAGCTCAGCTGCGGCAACCCCACGGAGCGAGCTGAGAACCATCTTGTGCCGAACAGAGGAATGGAATAAGAAAGGACAGTCTGGGAATCTGCCCACACCTGTCTAGCGCCTGCTGCTCCAGACCCACCCTGTCCCAGCTGCCAGGCCAGGCTGCTACAAGAACAATCTTGCCCAGAGGGGTGGAGATATTTGGCTTAAACCCCCACCACCAAAACTCATTCCTCTCTCTGCTTTTTAGTCCTGTAGCTTGCCTTTACTGCTATAAAAGGTAAAAGCTAAAGGGACCCCTGACCATTCGGTCCAGTCGTGTCCGACTCTGGGGTTGCGGCGCTCATCTCGCTCTATAGGCCGAGAGCCGGCGTACAGCTTCCGGGTCATGTGGCCAGCATGACTAAGCTGCTTCTGGCGAACCAGAGCAGCGCACGGAAACGCCGTTTACCTTCCCGCCAGAGCGGTTCCTATTTATCTACTTGCACTTTGACGTGCTTTCGAACTGCTAGGTTGGCAGGAGCAGGGACCGAGCAACGGGAGCTCACCCCATCACGGGGATTCGAACCGCCAACCTTCTGATCAGCAAGCCCTAGGCTCTGTGGTTTAACCCACAGTGCCACCTGGGTCCCAATTATACTGCTATATAATATAGTTATTTTAATACCCATTTTAACTGTCATTAAATACTCTTTTTTTTTAAAAAAAAATGCAAACTCTCTGCTGAAGTTTGTGTGAAATGCAGTATATACGTACTTCAAAAAGGTGAAAAGCAGAGACATCACCTTGCCGACAAAGGTCCATATAGTTAAAGCTATGGTTTTCCCAGTAGTAATGTACGGAAGTGAGAGCTGGACCATAAAGAAGGCTGATTGCTGAAGAATTGATGCTTTTGAATTGTGGTGCTGGAGGAGACTCTTGAGAGTCCCATGGACTGCAAGAAGATCAAACCTATCCATTCTGAAGGAAATCAGCCCTGAGTGCTCACTGGAAGGACAGATCCTGAAGCTGAGGCTCCAATACTTTGGCCACCTCATGAGAAGAGAAACTCCCTGGAAAAGACCCTGATGTTGGGAAAGATGGAGGGCACAAGGAGAAGGGGACGACAGAGGACGAGATGGTTGGACAGTGTTCTCGAAGCTACTAACATGAGTTTAACCAAACTGCGGGAGGCAGTGGAAGACAGGAGTGCCTGGCATGCTCTGGTCCATGGGGTCACGAAGAGTCGGACACGACAAAACGCCTAAACAACAACAACTTCAAAAAGGGAGCCACTATGGATGTTGCAGAGAGGGTTTCCTGCATTGTAAGGGGCCTGAACTACAGGTAGATGACCTGTGAGGTTTTATGGGAATGTCCTAGATATATTTGTAGGACCCTGGGCTCCTTTGGAAGAAATGGCAGGGTACACATGTAAAAAAATAAATCAACATGTACTGAGTGCTTTTCCAAGCATCCAAAGTTGAGTACAGTACAAGATTTAAGAACACCGTAATAGTGTATCTTGCCTAAACAGTGCTAATAATCAAACGTCCATAATAATGAACAGAAAAATAAAATAAAATACAGTATGCAACTTCTTGTTTAACCTCCTTCCCCAAGTGTAGTTTCTCCCAATCTACTGCCATCTACGGCAAGGGAAAGTGCACTGGTTGAATGCCTGCCTGCTAAGTCGCAGGAGCCCCTCCAAGAGGTTGCACAGCCATCATTTCCTTCCTGTTCCTCTTGTGATGTGCTCTGACTAAACAGCAACAAGTCCGTCTTAGTAAGCAGAATAAAACAAACAATGCAGCGTAAACAAAAAGCAACCGCCTTCCAGCCATTTCAACCTGCTATCTGCACGAAGGAATGCTGCACCTGTTGAATGCCTTCCTTGCCACGCTATGCTTTACTTGTTGGACCTCTGCCAGGGAAGAGAAGAGGGGCCCAAACCAAGTGCCTGGAATGCTGCACCTGTTGAATGCCTGCCTTTGCCAAGTTGTGCTTTACCAGTTGAACCTCTGCCAGGATAGAGAAGAGGGGTCCCACCCAAGTGCCTGGAGTGCTCCACCTGTTGAATGCCTGCCTTTCCCAAGCCGTGCTCTACCAGTTGGACCTCTGCCAGGGTAGAGAAGAGGGGCCCAAACCAAGTACCTGCAGTGCTCCACCTGTTGAATGCCTGCCTTTCGCAAGCCCTGCTCTACCAATTGAACCTCTGCCAGGAAAGAGGAGATGTGGGTAGCCCCTCCCTCTCTGGCCCCACCCATTGGGCCCTTCCCACCGCGGACTCCTCCTCCTCCGCGAGTCTCACCTACCCGGCACCGAAGGCGACCCTTCTCCCCGTCCTCCGCGCCGCCCGCCCGCCTCCTCCTCCTCCCTCGGCGACGGGGCGTCTGAGGCGGCGCGAGCAGGCAGCCAGGCACTCCCGCGGGCAGCCCCTGATCCGAGGGCGGGGTCCTCGCGGGGAAGCTGGGCTGCCGTACAGCAGCATGGCGGCGCTGTGCCGAGCGAGCCCGCGCTTCCTGCGCAAGCCCGGGCTCTGCCGTACAGCGCGGGCCCTGTCTTCAGGTACGGGGATCCCCGGTGGTCGGCGAGGGGTCGCAGGGGGGCGGAGACGGAGCAGGCGCCTCTGCAAAGCTGGGCTGGAGAGGAGAGGACCCTGGCAGGCAGGAATCCAACAGGGGAAGCCTTCCCAGCCTGGGGCTCCGCTTTTGCATTCTCCCCTATTGGGGGAGGCTTTACCTGTTGAATTCCTGCCTGCTACACCAACTGTTTAAGCCACGACAGTAGGAGGCAGGGAAGAAAAAGAGCTGCCAACAATGGTCATTATTACGCTTAGAAAATCTGTGCGAGCTTTAGTCTATTTTGTTGTGGTCTTAACTTTCTGTATGTTTTTAACTGGTCATAATTTCTTTTGCGATGCTTTTATTGCTTTATCTTTTTTGGGGGAGGAACCTGCTTTGTGTTTCTTTCTACACTGAAGCGGTATATATATATATATATATATCAGGTTAGCCATATGTATATGTGTGTGTGTGTGTGTGTGTGTGTGTGTGTATATATATATATATATATATATATATATATATATATATATATAATGCTCTACCAGTTGGACTTCTGCTAGGGTAGAGAAGAGGGGTCCCGACACCCAAGTGCCTGGAATGCTCCACCTGTTGAATGCCAGCCTTTTCAATTATAGGCAGGGTGTTTCAGAGCACCTATCTTAGATGGGTGCCCTGTACTTCCTGCCTTGGAGCCTGAGCTATAAGCTATCTAGAAATTAGAAATAGCTCACAAAAATGGTGGGTGGGTACCAAGATGGTTATTTACATTTTTGGAACTGCCAGTCCTCAGATTAATCTAACAGTGCGAAAGGAAGAGTTTTATTTGTTTGCCGAAGCATTTCTGTACCGCCAGAAATACGAAATATCAAGGCAGTGTACGGTGTTGAAACCTAAAGCACCATTTAAAAGATAAAATAGAAATGCACAGGGGTGTACTGGCTATTCAAAAATAAAAATTAAACTGCTACAAAGGCAAAAAAACGGTTTTTAAGAGACACTTGAAAGTCAAAAGCGAGAGTGCCTGTCGCATCTCTGCCAGAATAATGTTCCACAGCATGGGACCGGCAACCTAAAATGCCCAAATTCTATTTGAGGCCATTTAGGCCTCTTTACTCCTGCCAGCCTAGCAGTTCAAAAGCACGTCAAAGTGCAAGTAGATAAATAGGTACTACTCCGGCGGGAAGGTAAACAGCGTTTCCGTGCGCTGCTCTGGTTCGCCAGAAGCGACTTAGTCATGCTGGCCACATGACCCGGAAGCTGTACGCCGGCTCCCTCTGCCAATAATGCGAGATGAGCGCCGTAACCCCAGAGTCGGTCACGACTGGACCTTACGGTGAGGGGTCCCTTTACCTTTAGGCCTCTTTAACATGAAAGACGGCTGTCCATGCTGAATGATCTCAGTAACTGAGCTGAACCTGTGGGCTCCCGGTTTGTTCTGGGTTTTACAGGTTGTGGTTAGTCTGGAGAAAACTAAACCGCAAGCCTGGATCTTAGTAGCACAAAAGCCGGTAAGTCTGACATAAGCTTTCCTGAGTGTAGCAGCAGAACAAGGATAGGAGTGAAGCATCTGTAATCTCTTTCCTGTCTTCACACTAAACCATGGTTTGACTTATGTGTGCAAAACAGGCCTATTATATGCAAGTCTCCACAAGGGCTTTTCTCTTGCTGTAGTAGCTTAAAACGTGTCAGCTATGAAATAATTTTGGTACCTCCTTGCACGATTACATTCTTTCTCTGAAAGGTGTCTCTGTGAGGGGCCTTCTCACAAAGTCCACCAATGCTACCACATTTTCACTCACCTGCCCATGTACCTTTCTTCGGTTACCTAAAATCTACCAACTGCAATTAGGCTATTGGCTTGATTACCTGGCTGTGATTCGCACTCGCTCCAGCTGACTAGGCAAAGAGGTTGTTCCAAGCATTACTGTTTACTTCATCCGGGTGGCAAGGTCTAGTTCTTACTGTAGGGATCAGCTTGTAGCTCTTCAAACTGCAGGTGTTTGCTTACATGACTAGATGCACTATTACAAATAAATCTTCCTGCGTAGATGTCAGGGAGAACTATTGTAGGCTTGCCTTTTACCTGATATAAAATCATAGAATTGTAGAGTCGGAAGGGACCCCAAGGGTCATCTAGCCCAACCCCCTGCAATGCAGGAATCTCAGCTTGATCATACACGACAGAATTCCATCCAACCTCTGCTTAAACACATCCAAGGAAGGAGAGTCCGCCACTTCTTGTGGGAGTCTGTTCCACTGTCAAACAGCTCTTACAATGCTCTGCTTATGGGGAGAATTGTTGTTTTGGTTGGTACATTCATATACAGCCCAGTTAACTAGAGCCTCTGAACAATTCACAACTTTAAAGATCGATAAAGTACAAAAGTAATGAAACTGAGCAACAATCAAGTTTTAAAAACCTATTGTATTCAGGAATGCTTTTTCCTTGATGTGAGCACCCATCCAGGCAATGCGGTGGTACAACATTCAAAATACAGTTAGACCCATTTTTAAAAGATCATATCAATTTGAATACGGTATTTATAAACATTGCTAATTCGGGGGGGAGGTCCTTCGAACCACAGCAGGATCTGCTTCTGAGCTGACTCACCAGACTCACCCCAAAGGATCTAGTTTGTTAAGGCTGCTGGGAACTATAGCTCTGTTAGGGTAAACTACAGTTCCCAGCATTCTTTGGGGAAAGCCATATGCGTTAAGTGTAATGTGTGTACGCAATCAGCCTGCAAGGGAAGATTCTCTTGCACCCCCTGCAATGCAGTATATTCCTTTGACTGCCGACTGTCTTAACCGATTTTAATCTTGCATTTTTATATTTTTTAATCTTATATTTTTGCATTGTTTTCACCTCCCCTGCGACCTTGCGGTGAAGGATAGGTAAGAAATCTAATAGACGGTGATTCTGATAATACTAAGTACATAGGAACAGAGTTAGACCATTGGTCTATCTAGCTCAGTATTGTCTTATACACTAACTGACTTCAGCTCTCCAGGGTTTCAGGCAAAGGGGACTCGCCCAGCCCTGCCTGAAGATGCTGGGGATTTGAACCCGGGACCTTCTGCAATATGAACCAGATGCTCCACCACTAAGCTGCAGCCCTTCCCCAAAATAGGAACTGCAAACAGAATCACACCCTAAATAAACACTCTGTTACTGAGCTGCCACCCCCCATAACCTAGGGAATGTCCAACCTATTATCATTCCTCCTACCGGTACTTACCTTTCCCTCCATCCTCTTTTGCCTGCTGGGAAGATGTTAAAGGTGTGAGAGACAGGCAGTGGAGAAACCAGTCTGCTTTGGAAGCCGGGAGTGGAAGCAGCAGGCTGTCACATCAACTTGGGTTTGATGGCCTGTAACGTTCCCTCCATCCCTCTGATTCTATGATATTTGCTTTGTTGTTATGCAATCTGGCCAATTTTGGGGGCCGTCTGAGGCGATTCGGGGTGGGCTGGCTCGATTTGGATACTGTCTGTGCTCCTCAGGAAAACTTCAGCAATCAGATAGGGTTTCTTTTCTTTTCTATTTTTTGGCTAAATCTCATTTCCTCCCTGTACACCCAGCGATGATAATGTTTCAGACTTAAAAATAATCACAGCTTTGGTGTTTGTTTGTTTTGTTTTTGCACAACGGCCTATCTGGCAAATAAACCTCAAGGGGAAAAAAACCCTTTTCCCTCTCAAACAATTCCCAAGGCCTTCTTAAAGAGCGCAGACCACAAGGCTGTTTTCCCCCCTCCCTCGTAACCATTTGGGTCACTGAAATATGTGACAGGCAGGGTTCTCCTCCCTCTCCCCAGCACAAATAAACAGATGGACATTTGGGGACACTTTTGACCCAGCTCCTGTCATAGAGTCTCACTGTGTTTCATGATGACTTATCATCTGAGAATGCAATTGAAACATGTCTTTTCTGCAATGTTTTCCAAACTCGGCATGCTCGATTCGGATAGTTCTAGATTCTCAGTGCCAGATTATTGGATGTGCTTGCTTAGAGCTGTTTTGTACTTTCCCTGCATGCTCCTGCCTAGAATGGGTGGGGAATGCTGAGGTAATATTTTCTACTGTTGCAACAGCCTTGCAAGGGCACAAACAGGCTCCTTGCAAAGAAACTTCTGTGTGATTCTCTCTGTTTCTGTCTGTCATTCTGAAGCTCAGCTAAAAAAAGGGGGGGGGGATTTGTGATATGCTTCATAGCATCTACAATTTTACAGATTACTGTAAAATAGATTACTGCGCTGAACAACCCTCGTAACACATAGTAAATAAACCATAGTTAAGCCAAGGGGATGGTTCAGACAATCGACTTTAACTATGATAAAACTAAACCATGGTTAACTGTTATATGTGAACCAGGGCATTCCTGACAGTTCTGTTCCAGGTGTGTGGAACGTTTGGCCCTCCAGATGTTGCAGAACTAACTCTCCCATCATCCCTGGGCATTTGCCACGCTTGCTATGGCTGCTGGGAGTTGTAGCTCAGCAACATCTGAAGAACAAAAGGTTCCCAGCACCTGTTCAACTCCATGTACCGCAGGGTGAGCAACCTGTTAACCCCCCCCCCCCGCCCGCCAAGATGTCGCTGGATAACAAAATAGACCAACCAAATATCAGGCTGCCTCTTCAGATACTTAGCATTATCTCGCCTGGATTGTGCTATAAAAATAAATAAAAAATCTCCCCTCCTTTCTCTCTTTCAGAGAAGCACGAGTATGATCTCCTAGTCGTCGGGGGAGGATCTGGCGGCCTTGCTTGTGCGAAAGAAGGTGATTCATGGCATCATGCGCAGTTGTGAGACACCCTAACTTTGCTAGGGATAATTGCGAAAGGGGTCGAGAATAAAACTGTCCACATCATAGCGCCATTCTATAAATTGATGGAATACAAATGCTGTGGGAGAGCAGGGGGTAGAGGAGGAGGACTCTGCATAGACGAGGGAGAATTAAAGGAGGAAGAAGGGGCTTACAATCCACATTAAGCCCAAAGGGCTTGTCCACGCTTCCACTTGTGGTCTGAACTGTTTTCTGCTTGAACCACACTTTTCTAGGCATGGGTCAAAGCGCTTCCGCCTTTCCCCTGCTGCTTCCCCCCGGAAAACCTGCTCCTTAGCTCTGAGATCGGAACAAATGACGATCCACAGAAAACCTGATTGAGCACTAAAGATCAGGTTTTCCTGAGGGAAGGAGGCAGGGCATACAGAGATGTGGATAGTCTATCAGTGGGCTATTCACCACAATGGTTATTCTCTGTCTCCACTGCCGGGAGCACCACGCCTCTAAATATCTGTTTTGCTAGGAATTTCAAGTGGGCACTGCAGCGCCCAGGTCCTCCTTTTGAGCTTCCTGTGGGCATCTGGTTGGCCGTTTTGAGAACAAGGTGCTGGACTTTTGCCTGGTTTATTAGCAGGGCTCTCCTTGGGTTGAGTTATCTCAACATTATCTCTGCCTGTGCCTTTCACCCAAAAGGGGTAATGAAATTCACCACGCTGTAGCAAGATTTGCATCTGTAAATCATTCTTGACCAGCATGACCAATGGTCAGGAACAATGGGAGTTGTGGTCCAGCAATATCTGGAGGGCAGAACCTAGGTTGCCTTTCCTTTGTGGGGCTGCAGACGACTGCTTGTCCAGATTGCTTTTAATGGAGGGCTTGTGATTCCCGCTACCCTGACTGGCTTGGGGCTAGGGTGGCAGGTGTTGTCAGATGAGGAAGAGGGGCAGGAAGATATGGATGGTGCCATAGGCAAAGAGCAGCTTGAGATGAAGGATGGAGGCCCTTTGCCCCTCTGCCGCGTTCCAGAGGTTGCAATTAAGAGTCAAGCAGTGGTAGTGTTTAATGTAGATCACAGGAGCCAAAGTGATTCCCTCCTGGTTTTGTTGGACGACAACTCCAAAAATCCCTAACCATTGGCTGTGCTGGCTGGGACTGATGGAAATTATAGCCGAAAACATCCATTGGCTACCTCTGGCCTGATTTATTGTGCACCATCATAATGTGACAGCAAAGTTACTGTCATTGAGATTCAGAATGAAAAATAAGGAAACAGCACCTTGGCCAGCTCTTGGTTATTGAATTTATTGTGTATTAAAGGTAAAGGTAAAGGGACCCCTGACCATTAGGTCCAGTCGTGACCGACTCTGGGGTTGCGGCGCTCATCTCGCTTTATTGGCCGAGAGCCGGCGTACAGCTTCCGGGTCATGTGGCCAGCATGACTAAGCCGCTTCTGGCGAACCAGAGCAGCGCACGGAAATGCCATTTACCTTCCCGCTGCAGCAGTACCTATTTATCTACTTGCACTTTGACGTGCTTTCGAACTGCTAGGTTGGCAGGAGCAGGGACCGAGCAACGGGAGCTCACCCCGTCGCAGGGATTTGAACCGCCGACCTTCTGATCGGCAAGCCCTAGGCTCTGTGGTTTAACCCACAGCGCCACCCACGTCTCTTATTGTGTATTACTGCATTCTAAATTTAAGTTATTGTGTATTCTAATGGGCTATAACCCATTATAACCCAGGTGGCTCTGTGGGTTAAACCACAGAGCCTAGGGCTTGCTGATCAGAAGGTTGGCGGTTCGAATCCCTGCAACGGGGTGAGCTCCCGTTGCTCGGTCCCAGCTCCTGCCCACCTAGCAGTTCGAAAGCACGTCAAAGTGCAAGTAGATAAATAGGAACCACTCTGGCGGGAAGGTAAATGGTGTTTCCGTGTGCTGCTCTGGTTCGCCAGAAGCGGCTTAGTCATGCTGGCCACATGACCCGGAAGCTGTATGCCGGCTTTCGGCCAATAAAGCGAGATGAGCACCACAACCCCAGAGTCGGACACGACTGGACCTAATGGTCAGGGGTCCCTTTACCTTTTAATGGGCTATTGGATATTACTTTATTGTTTATTTTATAGCTATGCTTCTATGATTCTTTGTATTGGATCAATTTTTTTAGAATGTGTGTGACCTTTGTTGTATTTTTGTTTGTTTGTTTCTTCTGCTTGTAAACTGCCTTGTGAGTAGTAATATAGAAAGGCGGTATACAAATTAAAAGTGAGAATGAAGTGAAATGAAATCGAATGCGCTGTGATTACAGTAAGGTGCGGTGGATGTTGGGTACAGGCAGTGGCAAAACTGACTCACCAAAGCAATTTTTTTGGCCAACATTGTCACCCTAATGGTGATGCCTTACTCTTTCCTTTAAAAATAACTGTATGATTTCTTTTTATTTCTGAAGCTTCCCAATTTGGAAAGAAGGTAGCTGTGTTAGATTATGTGGATCCTTCTCCGAAAGGTAAGAAACAATTCAGTCATCACCACCATCATCATGAAGGATATTGTTATGGATCTGTGGTTGCTAAATGCTTGGGTTTAATCAGTGTTTAGGATTTAATTCGAACTGGCAATAGCCAGACTCCTGTGTATTTAAGAAAGGGGTTTTTTAAAAAAAGGTAAAGGACCCCTGACAGTTAAGTCCAGTCGCAGACGACTCTGGGGTTGCGGCGTTCATCTCGCTTTACAGGCCAAGGGAGCCAGCATTTGTCCGCAGACAAGTTTTTCCGGGTCATGTGGCCAGCATGACTAAGCTGCTTCTGGTGCAACAGAACACCGAAACCAGAGCAGCGCACGGAAACGCCGTTTACTTTCCTTCCAGAGTGGTACTTATTTATCTACTTGCACATTTTTTTTTTTTGGCGTGCTTTCGAACCCCTAGGTTGGCAGGAGCTAGGTTAAAAGGATCAACAACTACATGACATTTAGAAAACACCTGAAGGCAGCCCTGTTTAGGGAAATTTTTAATCTGTGATGTGTTAATGTATTTTAATGTTTGCTGGAAGCCGCCCAGAGTGGCTGGGGAGACCCAGCCAGATGGGCGGGGTACAAATAATAAATTATTATTATGTTATATTTGCTTTAAGTTGTGTATCTGTTTGCCTCCCTTGGCTCCTTGGGGAGGAAAGGTGGGGCATAAATTCAAATAATGACAATATTTATATATGCCGTTTTAAGGACAGGCTGGGGCACTGAACACATGCGTCCGTTTTTTCTGTTTTTCCGCAGGAACCAAATGGGGTCTTGGTGGAACCTGTGTGAATGTTGGTTGCATTCCTAAGAAGCTGATGCACCAGGCAGCTCTTCTGGGAAGTTCTCTCAAAGACGCCCAGCGCTATGGCTGGAATGTATCCTATCCCGTGAATCATGACTGGTAAAATGAATCCCGTTTATCTGCTTTACTGAATTTGTAGTTGTTTCTAAACTACGACTCCCATCATCTCTGACCACTGGCCTTGCCAGCTGGAAGTGGTGGAATTTGGAGTCTTAACAACACCTGGAGGCCCGCAGATTCCCCATTCCTACTTTATGGTGTTCCACATATATGCGATGAAGGGAACACCACATTTTGTCTGGAATAACTAAGAACTGTGGTCATTTGTTCTGGGATAACAAACCTGGACGCAATCTGTCCAGTACACACAATACTCTGCCTCGTATCTTATTCTGCGGTGGCCTGGAGTTCATGGGGATAGGATGTGGGGAGCAGTCCTAGACTGACTTAAGCCACATCTGCATTGTACATTTAAAATACTACCATATCATCTTAAACAGGGCTTCCACAAAAGCATCCTGGGAACTGTCGTTTCTTAAGGGCACTGCAAGTTGTTAGGAGACCCCTGTTCTCCTCACAGGGTTACAGTGCCTGAGTTCCCTGGTTTTTAAACCGCTCTGGGAATTGTAGCTCTGCAAGGGGAAATATAGTTCCTAGGATTCTTTCGGGGGAAGTTTGTGACTGTCCAAGTAGTGTAACAGTGCTTTAAATGCATGCTGCTGATGTGTGGCCTGAATTGAGCGAAAACTCATCAGGCAGACGCATTGGACAAATTCACAGCAGGAGGAGTCAAATAAGATCAAGTCAAGTGTATGGAGAGAGATGCCAGGAAAGTCGGGTTCAGGAAACAACAGCACAGGTTCAGCACCATGGAAAGCTCCAGGTTCAGCACCATGGAAAGCTCCTAGTGGGTTTGTAGTGCAAGGCTGGGAAACCTCAAGACAGGCTGAATGTGGCCCTCCGGGAGTTTCTGTCTGGCCCGCAAATAGAGCCACGCCCCTCGCTGGCTGTACTTATCATCCAATAAGATGATAAGTACAGGGCAAACAGACTCAGATATTTTCACGGAAATTCCAGGTTCTTTTCCTGCTCCGTTTTCAGCCTGGCGTCCTTGCCCAGAAGGTGCCTTTATTTATGGTCTTGATTTGCAATCATTCCCTAAGTAATAGCTCGCCGCGCTTGCAGATAAATCAAATTGAAAGCCGGTTACTGTGCAGCGTGGTAAAATAAACAGCAGAGTTTTAACGCCGCCTTATATTATCCAGAGCGCTAAAGAATTCGGCTGGAGCTTCGGAAGGGAAGGAGGGGGAATGGAATCGGGGGAGGGGCGGAAATCAGCAGTGGGGTGATGGGGAAGCTCCGGGTTCAATTTCTGAAAAGGCAGTGGAGGCTGGTGCCAACTAGGACCAGTGCGGCAGGAAGGAGAGAAAGTCCAGCACAAGGTGGAGACAGGGACAGGTGAAGACAGAGCTTATGACAGGCAGAGCCAACTGATTCTGGTTTTGCTTCCCGCCTGCTCCCTGTTGAGTTCTACAAAGGCAGTACTGAGACTTAGGAGGAGGAAGAGTAGCCAGAGGAAGAGTAGCCAGGAGGCCCTACTGCTTCTGACATTGTTAGGGAGGGACCAGGCTTTTGGGTGGAGAAGGTCTCGTGTCTATTATGCAGTTGAGATGGATCAGGTGGCAAAGGATGGAAAAGACCCTTCTGGCTAAGGCCCTGGTGATCTGCTGCCAGTAAGATGACGCTAGCCGAGATGGACCAAAAGTATAATGCAACCTCATACAGAAACATGGGAACTGGCCCTTGTGCAAGTGCCGTGTGATATTAGTGCGCACTTGCAAGCACCTGCTCTCTGAAACTCCCTGCCCATTGATATTAAGGAAAGCGTCTTAGTGGAATGATTTTTCGGCACTGGCGGAAAAGCTTTTTTGTTTAGGCAAGGGGCTGTGGGTTAAACCACAGAGCCTAGGGTTTGCTGATCAGAAGGTTGGCGGTTCGAATCCCCGCGACGGGGTGAGCTCCCGTTGCGCTCGGTACCTGCTCCTGCCAACCTAGCAGTTCAAAAGCACATCAAAGTGCAAGTAGATAAATAGGTACCGCTCCAGCGGGAAGGTAAACGGCGTTTCCATGTGCTGCTTTGGTTCGCCAGAAGCGGCTTAGTCATGCTGGCCACATGACCTGGAAGCTGTACGCCGGCTCCCTCGGCCAATAATGCAAGATGAGCGCCGCAACCCCAGAGTCATCCGCAACTGGACCTAATGGTCAGGGGTCCCTTTACCTTTACCCAGCCTTGCAGTTATGACATGCAATTTTAACAAGTAGGTTTATTATGTGTATTTGTTTTTAAAACTGCTGGTTTTATTTGTACTTTGATAGATTTGTATGCCAATTTGTTTTTAATGTATTAATTTTATGAGAGTTTTTAAATGAATATTTTATATTGTTTTATGGAAAGTGCATGGTTGTTGGGTTTTTTTAAAAAAAATCAATTAAGCGATAGATGAATCTATTAAAAAAAAAAAAATAAGCAGCATATATTCCTCGGCCAGCTGAACACTCTGCTGGGTGGTCCAGGAAGTGACTGTGGTCTGGTTCTTGCACGTGCGGCGTCATGTAACGTGACCATGACTGCGAGTGGCACTTTTGCAACATATTGTGGCCTCCACACTGCCTTTTCCGCATGCGGTTATGGGAAACTGCAGCCTCATACCTGGCATTGCTTGGAAATCCTAAGAAACAAACAAAAAGCTGTGCCATTTTGAAATCAAAAGCAGTGCTGCTTTGAAAGGCTTTGCCTGCCATCTTCATTCAAAATGGCATCCAAACATAGGGCAAAAACCACCATGCAAAATTTGCTTATGATTTGTGTCAGGGATCTGCCCACCCCTGCCAGTCCAGCTCTGAGTGCATACAGGGACCCGCAGCCTGTGTTAACGACAGATTCATCTTCGAGTGAATCTGGCAACCCCTCTTTGGGAGAGGAGCAGTTAGTGGCTGGGAGCCAGGGAGTGCCAGGTGTCCAGGGAGTTGATGGGAGACCTGGCACCACCCAGCAGACTCGCTCGGAGGGGGAGGCGTCAGTTCCGGCGCATATCTCACGTAGGAGGAGAAGGCGGCAATTCAGGATGCCGAGGCTTTGGTGTTGGCGCCAAAACAGAAGGGAGGCACTTCCGGATTCTGCTAGTGACTGAGCAGACATGATAAACTGAACTCTGCACTGTAAATAGCTTTGCACAAAATAAAGAGACTTAAAGACAAGATGGCTTGGTCTTACTATTGAACAACCGATAAGAGAATCTGACAATTTGCTTAAGAGATGTTCGGACACATAGGGAACAGACAGACAAACGTCTTCTACAAAACATCTAGCAGATGTGCCTTTTCTCTCATTATTCTCTTAAAACAAGAGATAGCTCAGTGGGCAGAGCCTGAAACTCTTAATCTCCGGGTCGTGGGTTCCAGCCCCGCGTTGGGTGAAACATTCCTGCATTCCTGGACTAGATGATCCTCATGTTCCAGCTCTAGTATTCTGTGATTCTTCGTGGCCTATTTTGTTTTAAAGCAAATATAACACTCCTATTCTTCTTTCTTCCCAGGTCTGCAATGTCAAAAGCTGTTCAAAACCACGTCAAATCCTTGAACTGGGGCCACAGAGTACAGCTGCAGGATAAGTAAATGCGATTCTTCTTTCTCACGCGGTCAAACTGTTTTTACTTAATAAGTATCAACCATTGTGTTACTACAAATGGACATAATTAGGTAAGGACGTGCAGTAGATCCAACTGAATCCCAGATCAAGGCGATTCGGATCTACCCAGGAATCGGCTGGATCAGGTTGAGGATCGTGCTGCAAATAGAGCAGCGTTGAGGCTACTGTTTTCTTTTTTCATTATAATAGGAAAGTGAAATACTTAAACTTGAAAGGCAGTTTTGTGGATCCACACACAATTCGTGGGCTGATGAAAGGAGGCAAAGAAGTAAGTTGCTTGGCTATATTTCCTTTGTTTTTAAATAAAATAAAATGCAATATAATGTAGTTTTAATAGTTTTGCAAATACAGTACAGGATCCTTTTGAATAGTGTACACATGTTCGGGGTTGATGGCAGCTCTTTACTTTAAACTCTCTTTCTGATTTATTTTCATTTTTTATCCCCAGACATTGCTCACAGCAGAAAACATAGTCCTTGCCACGGGGGGAAGGCCTAAATATCCCACAAACGTAAGTTTTTTTGCATTAATCTTACCCTGGCTGGTGTCAACCATGGTTAGCGGCGGTACAGCTGTCAAACCACAGTGAAGGGAGCGGGAGATTTGCAACGTGGAGGGGAGAGAAAGCGATCACACCTATACCCAGGCATGCTGTGGCAGTGGTGGTAAACACTCTCAGCCCAAGGGCCACGTTGTCTTCTGAGCAAACTTGTGAGGGCCACATTCGGGTGGTAGGCAGGGGCAAATTATGGCAGTGTGCCCCTAGGCACCAGTTTCTGGGAATGGGAGGTGGAAAGAGCTTCCTATAGGCATTTGGTTGGCCACTGTAAGAGCAGGGCATTGGGCTAGATGGGCCTTTGGCCTGATCCAACAGGCCTGCTCTTGTCTGCTTATGATGGTTGCATCGTTTTCTTTTTCTTTTTTTCAATTTTTTTTTATTGGTTTTAACAAAATAATACAATTAAAAAACAAACATCAATAAACAAACAAAAAGAAAACAACAACAATAGTACACATAAAAACATACATAATTCATTTTAACCTATTAATCCTTCTTATCATTGTGGGTTGACTTCCTCCCATCCTCTCTTCCTGCGTTCCTTGTATGTCATCTTTAGTAATTTCTTGACATCATTGAAAACATTTTTAATTAATTAACCTCAATATCTCTTCTATCCTAATGTCAATATCATTTATTCCAACAATTATAAACCTTAAATCTATCCTCTAAGTCTACAGCCTCCCTTATCTTCCAGCTTACTTCTACTCTTTAATCTTACAATACTTTTTAAAGTATACTATAAATTTCTTCCAATCTTCCTCCACCACTTCCTCCCTCTGGTCACGAAGTTTTCCGGTCAGCTCAGCAAGTTCCATATAGTCCATCATTTTCATCTGCCATTCTTCTATCGTTGGTAGTTCCTCTGACTTCCAGTTTTTAGCTAACAAAATTCTAGCTGCTGTTGTGGCATACATAAAGAAAGTCCTATCAACTTTTGGGATTTCCTGTTTTACAATTCCAAGTAAAAAGGCTTCTGGGATTTTTACTAAATGTGTTTCTCAACACCTTTTTCAATTCATTATAAATCCTTTCCCAGAAGTCTTTCACCTTTGGGCAATGATGGTTGCATCATTTTCTTTGTTCTTTCTCTTAGATCGCAGGAGCACGGGAGTATGGGATTACGAGTGATGATCTCTTTTGGCTGAAAAAGTCTCCTGGGAAAACGTAAGTGTCTCCCACATTTCTTCCCCAGAGCTTGGGACGTTTGCAGTGTTCCTTGCCTTGAATATCCCAGGGACAAGAAGGAACGTACAGTGGTACCTTGGTTCTTGAACTTAATCCTTTCCGGGAGTCCGGTCGACTCCCGAAAGCGTTCGAAAACCAAGGCGCAGCTTCCGATTGGCCATTCGAGAACCAAGGGAGCACTATACAGTGGACCCTCTAGTTACGTACCACTCTGGATACGTAACTTTTGGGTTACACACTTCCGGGTTTCGCTGTGCACGCATGTGCAGAAACACTCTGTGCACTTCGCGCATGTGTGCAGAAGCAGTGCCTCTGCCTACGGACTTCTCGGGTTGCGGACGAACCCCCAGAACGAATTTAATTCGTATCCGGAGAATCCACTGTATAACGTTTTGTTGGCTGAATCTGCTGAGGCACTTGCTTTTCTATGTCCAGCATGTGAACAGGATATTAGTAAGGGGACAGATTCAGAAAAAACAGGTCAGAAAAAGTGTGGGAGAAAACTCCATTTCCTTCCTCATCAGCAAGGCTTAAAGAGAATTCTTTTAGATTGGTTCATGGGTGATATCTGGCTCTGAGATGGATATTTCAGTGCCAAATTTTGGGAGGGTGGGAGGCTAGGTCCGTTTTGCCTTATGCAGTGGACTTGTGATGGACCATATGTGGTAGACAGTGATTGAAGAGTTTTAGAAGAAGCTCCAATAAAGATGCTTTATCAGAGTTCATCGGTTTCCTTTTCTGTTATGGCGGTAGCCCAGAATTGGAAACCAATAACAGCTAATTTGACGGAGGAGTGGTATTTTCAGGGTGGTAGCTATTAATGGGAAAACTTGTCAGTTGAGAGAAAGTCAGCATCCAAGGAGAATATATATATTAAATACGTTTTATTAAATACGTTTTGGTCAAATGGCACGATTGGTACAACAGTTAAGGGTGTCAGGCTAGGACTTGGGAGACCAGAGTTCAAATCCTCCCAGTCTGACATGAAGCTCACCTTGGACCAGTCACAGCCTCTCAGCCTAACCTACCTCACAGGGCTGTTATGAGGATAAAATGGGGAGAACCGCTTACACGACCTTGAGCTCCTGGGAGGGGGGCGGGGAGGGGGGATATCGATGCAGTAATTAAACTCACAGTGTGAGTTAACAGAGGCCATGTAAGAATGGTGACTTCTAGATTGTAAAGCCCCACTGTAGATTTCAATCAGTGTTGATGGTGTGCAATAAGCAGAAGTAACGGCAATAAATTTCTTAAGCGAGCCATGCATTCCCTGTTTTGTTGATTTCTCTTTTGCTGGTCGCTTGCCACAAGAGGGCAGCAAGTGCTTTAAGATGCAGACTTCATCACCTATTTTGGTTTATGTAATCCTGGAGTCTCTTCTCCATACATCTGTTGTGTCTTCCATCGGAGTTGGCGGCAGAGGAGGAGGGGAAGAATACAATTTGCTTTCTTGCTAACATTGATTACCTGGCAGAGTTCAAAGGGCTTGAAAACTGCTGAAGTTCAAAGCACAGGGTGGTGGAGGAAGGAATTATCGTTATCAGTGCTTTTTTTCTGGGGGACCCCTAAACATTTTGTGAATCTTTGTACACTACAGCCGTACCTTGGTTTTTGAACAGCCTAGTTCTCGAATGTTTTGGCTCTTGAAGTGAGTGTTCCGGTTTTCGAACGTTCTTTCAGAAGCCGAACGTCCGGCGGGGCTTCCGCGGCTTCCGATTGGCTGCAGGACCGCTTCAATCTGTGGAATTGGCACTGTTACAAGTGCCACGCTAATAACCTGTTCCATATTTGTAAGACACGGGTGGCGCTGTGGGTTAAACCACAGAGCCCTAGGGCTTGCCAATCAGAAGGTCAGCAGTTCGAATCCCTGCGACGGGGTGAGCTCCCATTGCTCAGTCCCAGCTCCTGCCAACCTAGCAGTTCGAAAGCACGCCAAAGTGCAAGTAGATAAATAGGTACCGCTCTGGCAGGAAGGTAAACGGCGTTTCCATGCGCTTCTCTGGTTTCACCAGAAGCGGCTTAGTCATGCTGGCCACAAGGTAAAGGTAAAGGGAACCCTGACCATTAGGTCTAGTCGTGTCCGACTCTGGGGTTGCGGCGCTCATCTCGCTTTATTGGCCGAGGGAGCCGGCGTACAGCTTCCAGGTCATGTGGCCAGCATGACTAAGCCACTTCTGGCGAACCAGAGCCGCGCACGGAAGCGCTGTTTACCTTCCCGCCGGAGTGGTACCTATTGATCTACTTGCACTTTGACGTGCTTTCGAACTGCTAGGTTGGCAGAAGCTGGAAACGAGCAACGGGAGCTCACCCCATCGCGGGGATTCGAACCGCCAACCTTCTGATCAGCAAGCCCTAGGCTCTGTGGTTTAGCCCACAGCGCCACCTGGATCCCCTTTACCTTTACCTATATTTTTAAGATAACTACGTTTCAGGGTGGCAGCACCTTGACTTTGGAAGTCCCTGCCTCTTGACATCAGGCAGGTGCCTTCGCTGTACTCTTCTTGGTGTCTGAAAAACACAAACAACACATATCGAACAAGCCTCCCCATGGATATGTAGAATACTGATGTGTGTTTTAATCTGTTTTTTGTTGATCACTGATTTTGATTTTTTTTAAAAAAAAAATAGTTGTTTTCAACTGTTTTTCTTGATAATTTTATCTTTTCTTGTAAACCCCTTTTAGGTTTTTTGGGGTTGCCGTTTTTACAATCTGAGCATGTAAATTTCACGGGGGGAAAAGAACAAATTGAAAAGAAGGGACATGGGCTAGCAGAGATCCATTGATTTCAATGGGTCTACTTAAAGTTGAACGTAATCGGATGCCAAAAAACAGTTTTTGCCTTGGTTCCGTTCATCCTCGCCCAGGTAAACGGGGTGGCAGCCTTTTGATAGTGCTGAAAGCGAGATAAACTGAATCTGCAGTTGCTTGCAGTATATCAGTCACCTCTTGGATTTTGGGAGCGTGATTTATGTGAGGAAATTTTGTGTGTGTGTGTGTGTGTGTGTGTGTGTGTGTGTGTGTGTGTTTAAAAAAGAAGCCAAAAAAGCTAAACACGAGATTTATCCCTGTGAGATATTTCTCTGTAAATGTGGCTTTTGTCCAGTGCAAGTTGTAACAGTGTAATGCGGGAGTCGTGTGTTTATACGTTGCATTCCTAAGCTTTAGTCAAAATAAGCCTTGAGGCCTACAGTAGCATTTCTGTACTTTATCAGACTGTGTTACGGCAGACGGAGAGGAGAGCCGGTGAATCCAGCAACAATTTGTTTCTGTCAAACGAATTTCCCGTAGAAATGTTCCCATGATTCAGTTTAATGCCTTGACATTTGAAAACAATAATAATCTCCCAACTTTACTTTGCTTTGCATCTATGTGCTCTGCTTCTGTTTTACCTCTGTATATCTATATATATAAAATCGTTCAAGTTGGATGTTTGTTAACAATCGCCTTTCTCCGTAACCCCTTGACCGATTCCATTCAAATTTGGACACAACGTTCCATGCCCATATGGGAGTGATCATATGTACTTACATTGTACAAATACCACACCTTTCCCAGGTAAAAATGTGATTTTCTGCAAAAAATATATAGCACCCTCCAGTGGACGTTAAACAGCACAACACAACACACCTCTTTCTGACCAACTCCTCCTCCTTTCCTGACGTCACTACCACCATCCAATCGACAGACAGACCACCCACAAACACTACTGGGACAAACAACCTCGTAGACTAAAATAGTAGTAATAAACAGTTGTAGAAACGAAGACAAAAACGGGAGGGGCAAATGGAGAACACATAGACTGAACTTCAACGAGATAAGGTGTAAGTAAACATACGCTTTCTCTTTCATACTGTATCTTACTTTTGCATTTCACCAAATCAGCCACAGCAAGGCGTGGCCGGGTCAGCTACCGGTAGTATATATAAAAACTATATATGAGCTATACAGTCGGCAGCACAGGGGAGCCTTTGCCAAGCTTCCGCCTTCCAAGTTGTTTTTGTTGTTATTTAATATATTTATATACTGCCTTTCTCCCAAGTTGGGGTTCAAGGCAGCTTACAACATTTAAAAACAACATTGTAAAATACAGAGCAATAAAAAACAAACAAGTTAGTTTAGAGCCTGTAGGATAGCTGGTAGAGCATGAGACTCTTAATCCCAAAGTTGTGGGTTCAAGCCTCATGTTGGGCAAAACGTTTCCTGCATTTAATAATAATAATAATAATATTTATTTATATCCCACTCATCTGGCTGGGTTGCCCCAGCCACTCTGGGCAGCTTCCAACACACACACAAATAATAAAACATCAAACATCAATACTAACCATCAGATCCTATATATAAAATGTCACAAGAACTTTAAAATAAACAGCTTCTTTCAAATAAAGCAATATTCAATAATCCATTAGAATCCCATAGTAAACAGTAAAATTAAAGGTAAAGGGACCCCTGACCATTAGGTCCAGTCGTGTCCGACTCTGGGGTTGTGGCGCTCATCTTGCATTATTGGCCGAGGGAGCCGGCGTACAGCTTCCGGGTCATGTGGCCAACATGACAAAGCCGCTTCTGGCGAACCAGAGCAGCGCATGGAAACGCCGTTTACCTTCCCGCCAGAGCGGTTCCTATTTATCTACTTGCACTTTGATGTGCTTTCGAACTGCTAGGTGGGCAGGAGCAGGGACCGAGCAACGGGAGCTCATCCCGTCGCGGGGATGCTCCACTCGCCAACACCACCTGTCCCTTTGCCAACCGCCCTTCCTGCACAGCTAACCAACCCCCTTCCTTTTACACCTCGCAGACCCGCCCCTCGCATGCCTGTTGGCAGTCACGCAAGCTGAAGCGTGACGACAGCCTTACGTTTTTATGTATATAGGAAGATATGCTCTTATAACGGGGGAAGAAACATCATCAGCAGATGTTAACAGTAAAAACATTATGTCCATCCCGATTTAAGAATACAAATTAACGTAGGCAATCCGTATGTCCCATTAGGTGGACAAATGAGATTGGATTTAGCTATGCGTTCAGATGTAAGAGGGGCAGTGAGAACTTCCACTCAATGAATCGCAGATGGTGTGTGTTTCTCCTCCCACCCTTCCTGGACCTTTTGCAACCACAAGGGCTCGCAGGGTCCCACTTTCCTTGCTCAGCCCCCCACCCCACCCCCAGGAATACCATTTTAAGAGCGCCTGAACATCCGCAAAGTGTCACGCTCTTGTCTGTCTCCATTGTGGAAGCCAAATCTCAGGTCTGATCCTCCTGAGCCCCATCTATTCTCAGAAGCCGAATCGTGGTTTACGAGAGCCGGACAGTTGCAAGCCCGCCCTGTCTGTGCGGGAGCCGTAAGATAATATCTCTAGGCACATTCCTGTCACTCCACCCCTCGTGGCGGGGCGGAGGGTGGGTGACTCTCGACGGGGCACCCACGGCATTATTTGGAGAGCCTGCTTTTTTCTGAGGTGGAATTATATTATTAGTACCTCTTGGGGATTAGCTCTGACATGGCTATTATCTGCTCTAGCATTGCCTTATCCTTTTGAAAGGGCCAATGCGCAGGGCCACCCACAGGTTAGTTTGCCTTGCTGAGGAGTTGCTGTCTTAATGTACAATATTTGCACATTCTTTCCATCTCTACCTCTCTCCCCGAGTTAAAATCTGCCCGCAGATTATCCCCATTAATTCCCCCCTCCTCCTTTTCCTCTTCCCTGCCATCAGGGCAGCCTTTTCGCAAACAGCTCAGTTTTTCATAAGGAGCCCCTCCCACATCACAACCCAAAAACCCAAAAACCACTGTCTTCCCCTCCATCGTTTATTATTATTATGTTTTAGAAAAATGGTTTGGTAGTGGAAGGGTTTGGATTTTTTTCTGTTAAGAAATGTGGGGAAACCTGGCCTGCAAACTGTTTTATTTCCACTTCGATTGAGGGGGCAGAAAGGATTATTGGGTATAGCAGCAGCCTTCATCGGATTGGGCAGTGGATTGGATGAGCATTGGATGAGTTAGAATAGAATAGAATAGAATAGAATAGAATAGAATAGAATAGAATATTGTCATTGTCCCCTTTGGGGACAACGAAATTACTTGGCTGCTCCATCCACCCAGATAGGGTACTCCACGCAAAAACAAAACAACTACAAAAACACTGATTAAAACCATACCCACTGATTAAAACCATACAATGATAAAACATAACTGGTAAGATTAGATGACTTCAAAGTCCAGGCTTCCCATTCAAGGCCGCAATTGCTCGAATTGCTTAAGAAGGAACGTAGAAGAAAGATAGGAAGCTTCGTTACACCGAGTCAGACCATTGTAAGAGACCAAATGTGCCTGGTATCACATTATGCACACACATATTGAAAAGGAATGACATCTTAACAAGGGTTAAGGTGGAGGTAGATCTTAACCCTTGTCTCACAGAGAAGGGAGTGGACCCTCCCAATGCTCACCTGGGCGTTTGCTTTCAGGGATTTCTTTTGAACCCACGTTGCTGAGAAATCTCGTCTGAATCACTTTCTCACATAGAACGTCAGTGCTGTTGATGGCCTATTGCAAAATACAACTACAACAGGGGTGGCCAAGAGACTGTGATCTACTCACAGAGTTAGAAACTGGCAGTGATCTACCCCCTTTTTTGGGGTTCAGGTCAAAGTTTTTGAGCTTTTTTTTAGGAAAGAGGAAAGCCTATGTTTGGGGGGTTCAGGTCAATGTTGTAGAGCTTTCTTTAGGGAGGAACGCCCCTTTTTGGGGGGATGCAGGGCAAAAACATTGAGCTTTTTTTAGGGGAGCCAAAGTTGTTGAGCTTCTTTGGGGGGAGCCAGTGATCTACTAGTGATCTACCACAGACGTCCAGTGATCTACCAATAATAATAATAATAATAATAATAATAATAATAATAATAATAATAATAAATTTTATTTATACCCCGCCCTCCCCAGCCAAGACCGGGCTCAGGGCGGCTAACAACAAGTATAAAACAATTGATTAAAATACAACTTAAAAACAAGATTAAAAACAACATTAAAATGCAGCCTCATTTCAGTAGAACTCAAATCAGAACTATTTGGGGAATAAACCGTCAAATCTTCACCAAGGCTGACTATCCAGACTGGTCCTACAAGGGCCAGAAAAATGCCAGGGAAGTCCCCAAATAGGAGTTCCATCTCAGGAGGAAAAAAGGAAAGAGGGGGGAGGGGATCAAATTGATTCCAAGCCAAAGGCCAAGTGGAACAGCTCTGTCTTACAGGCCCTGCGGAAAGAAATCAGATCCTGCAGGGCCCTGGTCTCATGAGACAGGGCGTTCCACCAGGTCGGAGCCAGTGTTGAGAAGGCCCTGGCTCTGTTTGAGGCTAATCTAACTTCCTTAGGGCCCGGGACCTCTAAAGTGTTGGTATTTATGGACCTTAAGGTCCTCCATGGGGCATACCAGGAGAGGCGGTCCCATAGGTATGAGTAGATCACGATCTACCTGTTGGACGTGCCTGAACTACAACAACAACAGAAATCATTGCCAGTCTGAAGGGGCTGTAGACGTGCTTAGGATTGCAACCTGGCTGTACCATTCTGCGCATATTTACTCAGAAGCTAGTCCCACTGTGTTCGATGCAGCTTACTTTCCACGAAGTGCTTTTTGGGGTTGGCAGCCTAAACGTTTTTCGATCACTGGAGGTACTCTGGGAGCGTCATGTAATTTCTAGCTGTTTCAACTTTTCAAAACGGGCACTCCAGTTGTTAAGCTCTGTGTATGTTTTGTTTTTGAAAAGCTGTTTTGTTCTCTATCCCTGCCCTCCCGTGAAACCTGACACATGTCAAGGACCACGTCTTTCTGTGCAATTTACCTGTAATTGTGCCACACCAGAAAATAATTTGTTTTGGTTACAGCAATATGCCCCATCTCAGTCCACTTCTCTTTTCTTCCCCTGCTTCGCATTGAACAGGTTGGTTGTCGGAGCCAGCTGTATCTTTTGTAAATGCTGTAATGATTTATTCTATCGCATGACAGATTTGCATTTCCTTGTGAAGGTTCAATAGTCTCAAGTGTTGAAATCCATGGTTTAATTAAATCCATGGTTTAATTGTCACGGGGGCCCCTTAGCAGCCAGCAACCATAGTCTGCTTAACCACTTTTATCTTATTCATGGAGTTTGTTCCACGACAGATCACCACACCTTTACAACATCTGTGCTACTGACTCTCAAACTTTGGGGTTGTTGAACTATAGACAACAAATCGGGTCTACTAGACCCAACATTTTAAAGCCATGTGGGCTAAAGTTGCTTCTGGGGCCCCTCTAGGATTAGGGACCCTGAAACTTAAGGCTCAGTACTTTCATAGCCCCAGTGCCCATCGGCTGTCGGGTGGTGAGTTCAACCCCGATGGGTTAACTGTGCAACTGAGACTGGTGACTGGGAGTGGCCGCTGGGACCATATAACCCCGGTCCTAAAGGATCTACACTGGCTTCCAGTATGTTTTCAAGCACAATTCAAAGTGTCGGTGCTGACTTTTAAAGCCCTAAATGGCCTCGGCCCAGTATACCTGAAAGAGTGTCTCCACCCCCATCGTTCAGCCCGGACACTGAGGTCCTCCTCCAAGGGTCTTCTGGTGGTTCCCTCACTGTAAGAAGTGAGGTTACAGGGAACCAGGCAGAGGGCCTTCTCGGTAGTGGCACCCGCCCTTCAGATGTCAAGGAAATAAACAACTGACTTTTAGAAGACATTTGAAGGCAGCCCTGTTTAGGGAAATTTTTAATGTTTGATGTTTTATTATGTTTTTATATGTGTTTGAATCGGCCCAGAGTGCCTGGGGAAACCCAGCCGGATGGGCAAGGTATAAATAATAAAATTATTATTATGAGTACATACACCACAGCGACCTCTGCTCCACAGAAAGAAGCTTCGCCAGCCCTGTGGTTGTTGCTTTGCCTGGTCCTTTGCCCTGCGGTTCTCAGACACCCAACAACCAGCTGGATGATAGGTGCTTGAGAAGCATCGCACTGGGTTGGACCAAAAGACAAAACATGGCTGCCTTAGGTCTTGCTGTTTCAGTTCTTGTCCATTTGCCCTCTCAAAATACTTGAGCTGTTTTCCTTGAGCCGCAACCCTCCAGATGTTTCCCTCGAATGTGCTGGCTTTCTCACTGGCCTCGGACTGAACGCCACAGTTATGATGAGGAGCATCCCACTCCGAGGATTTGACCAGGTAGTTGCTTGCTGTTTTTCGGGTGCCTGACTCTGGCTTCTAGGTTTTACTGGCAGGTGGTTTCCAAGCTCCTTCGCTGCTTTCTGCCTGAGTCTACACAGTGTGGGGCTTCGCTGTCAGATATCAGAAGAGGTCTCCTGCTCGCGGTTCATCAGGTAAAGGTAAAAAGGTCAAGGACCCCTGGACGGTTAAGTCCAGTCAAAGGCGACTATGGGGTTGTGGCGCTCATCTCGCTTTCAGGCCGAGGGAGCCGGCGTTTGTCCACAGACAGCTTTCCGGGTCATGTGGCCAGCATGATTAAACTGCTTCTGGCGCAACGGGACACCGTGATGGAAACCAGAGCGCACGGAAACGCTGTTTACCTTCCCGCTGCAGCGGTACCTATTTATCTACTTGCACTGGTATGCTTTCGAACTGTTAGGTTGGCAGGAGCTGGGACAGAGCAACGGCAGCTCACTCCCTCGCGGGGATTTGAACCGCCGACCTTCCGATCGGCAAGCCCAAGAGGCTCAGTGGTTTAGACCACAGCACCACCCACGTCCTTATTCACAGTTCATCAAGCCCAGTGCTGTCACTCCACGCAGATCATCTTTAAACAGCGATCTTTCCCAAGGGCCCCCAGCAGACTCCCCCCCCCCGAGCTCTTAAGAGTGTTAGGTGAGCCTTGCTGGGTGAAACCAAAGCCCACCTAGTCCAGCATCCTGTTCTCACAGTGGCCAACCAGATGTCCACAGAGAGCCTGCAAGACAGCCCTGAACACAAGAGAGCTCTCCCCAGTTGGGATTCTCACCAACTGGCATTCAGAGGCGTCCTATTTCCGATGGTGGAGATAAAACATAGCTGCAGGAGCTTTTTTTTTTAAAAAAAAGAAAATGGCTATTCCAAACACTAGACCTGAGACTTTTTGCCTGAAAATAAGGGTGATGAACCATGGAATAAAAACCAATGCAGGATTGCAACCAGCAGAGCCAAAATCTAAACTGGGCAGAGTTGACAACATTTCAGAATTGTATAGCTCTTCCCCTTCGCATTTCCCATCTCATCCTTCCTTTCCTGTGCAACCCCATCCATCTTTTTCTCTCTCTCCCCCCCCCCTTCTCCCTCTGTGCCATCTCATCTTCAAGGACCACAAAAGTTGGGCAATGGGCCACATGCAACCCACGGGCCACAGTTTTCCCCACTAGGTCTGGGCGATGTGTCAATACATCACCCAGGACTGGTTTGAGGGCCAGAGAGTGATGGCGCCCAGAGCTATAATGCAGGTGAGACTTGCCTATACCGTACCTTCCTCCGGCTGCCTCCTGCCACCGAGTGCTGGCGGTGGAGGGAGCTGCGGCGGTTTCACCCTGGTGCCTCGCGGGGTCAATTGCAAATGGCCTTCCTTTTCAACATGGCAGTGTATCGCTATATTGCAATGTTTAGCTGGTGATACATCACGATGTTGGGAATCTGGTATTGCCCAGCCCACTGTAAAAAGCTCGGGCTTTAATTCTGGATTTGTTCGGTCTTTTCTGCTTTAGGGAAGTAGTGTTGAGTTGACTCATGCCTCCTCATTAATTAATTGATCAGGATTAGATCCCTCCTTGGAAAGGAAAAAAGGTAGGGCTGCTGGAACCAGGCTGCGTTTCAGATTGAGGTGAGGTGTTATGTCCCTGCTGAGACGAAATAGGCGCGGGGGCTCAAGTCGGCACAGGCTGACAGGGAAACACAGGAGTGTCAAGTTTCAGAAGAGAACAAACATCTTGCACCCCCCTTTTTTCCCCCAGTTGCAACTGAGAGCATGAGTGTAAAATTTATTTATTTTATTTATTTTTAAAAAGCCCAAAACCAAACACCAGCACTTAAATTCTCCTGTGTGGGCGTTTTGTGATCTTTCCTTTACACGACTACCAGACTCATCCTTTGACGGATGACAGTTTTGACTTATTGCCATCAACAGCTGTGGCATCTTTTTTGAACAAAGTTGTCAGTAGGAGCATTTAGAGCCTGACAGCAGCATGGCATTGGTTCAAACATTTGGAGATGTCTTCTGCAAAGGAATCGTTTCCATCTGTAAAACGAGCCCTCCAGGATACCTTAACGAGTCGCCTATATTGACGAGGCATCTGACAGGTGCCCCTTTGTTATTGGGGCTAGGTATGGCAGAGGGAGGGACCCAGGTGGCGCTGTGGGTTAAACCACAGAGACTAGGGCTTGCTGATCGGAAGGTCGGCGGTTCGAATCCCCGCGACGGGGTGAGCTCCCATTGCTCAGTCCCAGCTCCTGCCCACCTAGCAGTTCGAAAGCACATCAAAGTGCAAGTAGATAAATAGGAACCGCTCTGGCGGGAAGGTAAACGGCGTTTCCGTGCACTGCTCTGGTTCGCCAGAAGCGGCTTAGTCGAGTTGGACACGACTGGACCTAAAGGGGTCCCTTTACCTTTACCTTTATGGCAGAGGGACGCAGGTGGCGCTGTGGGTTAAACCACAGAGCCTAGGGCTTGCGGATCAGAAGGTCAGCAGTTCGAATCCCCGCAACGGGGTGAGCTCCCGTTGCTCGGTCCCAGCTCCTGCCCACCTAGCAGTTCGAAAGCACATCAAAGTGCAAGTAGATAAATAGGAACCGCTCTGGTGGGGAGGTAAACGGCGTTTCCGTGCGCTGCTCTGGTTCGCCAGAAGTGGCTTAGTCATGCTGGCCACATGACCTAGAAGCTGTACGCCGGCTCCCTCGGCCAATAAAGCGAGATGAGCGCCGCAACCCCAGAGTCGGACACAACTGGACCTAATGGTCAGGGTCCCTTTACCTTTACCTTATGAAATATGGCAGTGGTGGCCCTCCAGCTGTTTTTGGACTACAACTCCCATCATCCCTAGCTAACGGGACCAGTGGGCAGGGATGGGGGGAATTGTAGTCCCAAAACAGCTAGAGGGCCAAGTTTGGCCACCACTGAAGTACGGGGTTCAAACAACCTGGTTCTTTTGGGTTCCCAGACACAGTTTGGGCACCGGGAATCAGCTTTCTGCTAATCCCTCATCTACACTGCAGGCTTGGGTTGTGGGGACAACTCAATTCACTTCCTATTTAAAAGTGAAGCTTCCAGATTTGCACACTCCAAAACAATTCGCGAATCGAAACGCTTCCATCTTTTGAAATTCACGCTTCCCTGAATTTTGCAATGCAGTTCTCCAGCCAAGCAATGTGTGCATTACACTGGGATAACTTGTGCATAGATATGCATATGTTTATGAAAGTAACGTGGAAAAATGCACTAGGTTGGGAGGAATTGCTTTGCGAAAATGAATATTGGGAGAAAATCGCACTGGAATTGCATTTGTGGAATGCTTTCCCCCAGGAAGACTCAACTGGTGTCTTTGCTATATACTGGTATATTTAGGCACTAGCCAAAAATGTTTCTTTTTGACCAGGCCTTTGGCTGATTAACATTCTATGTCCTTTAAAATATGCTCGTGGGAAGGGGGTTATTGGTTTGTTATTAATTTTTGTTCTTGTTTTTATTGTGTATTTTGTGTTCTTGTTTTGTATTTTTATTTTGTGAACCGCCCTGTGATCTTCAGATTAAGGGTGGTATGCAAATTTTAATAATAATAATAATATGCTGATGAATTTTCATGAGGGCTTTAGAAAAAGCAAACCGATAACTAAACTTAAGATTGGGGAAATGAGAAACTGAGAGAAACCAAAATTGATAGATTTAGCCATTCCAACTGCCAGCCAATAGCACTATAAATTTCTGTTGTGAGGCGGTAGTTACTTATCATATGCCACAGGAATGGAAACCCTTTTTCAGACTGAGGGCCACATTGCAACGTCCTTCAGGCCACATGACCTGTAGTAAGTAAATGATACAGTGGTCCCTCGACTTATGAATGACCCGACTTACGTATTTTTCGAGTTACGAGTGAAAAAAGCGGAAAGGAAATCGTTGCCGTTTTAGATGAGGTTTCCTCGACTTACGAAGTTTAGATGCGGTTTTTTTCGACCTACGAATTTTTTCGGATATTTTTCTCCCAATGCATTCCTATGCGGACTTGACTTACGAGTTTTTCCGACCTACGAAAGTCCCGTCGGAACGGATTAAATTCGTAAGTCGAGGGACCACTGTATATAAAAATTAAAAATAAATGCAGTTTGCTTGTTCGTTTCTCTCATCACCTTTGTAGCAAATGGCTACTCTTGTAGCAGATCACATGGAAGGCCACGGGACGAGATTCCTGAAGAAATGTACCCCAACAAAAGTGAAGAAGGCAGAGAACGGCCGGCTACGCGTGACGTGGAAATACCTCGATTCTGGCAAAGAAAAGTCGGACGAATTTGACACGGTGATGTGGGCAGTAGGTAAAAAGAAACGGCGTTTTGAAATACCTCTGGCAGCTCCTTTCCTTTTGTTCCCACTTGTGGTTTTTTTTAAAAAAATGCAGCACAGGGAATGTTGGGGGAAGGAAAGTGCATGGGAAGAGATAGGCATGCAAGAGTCATCGCAAACACCTCTCGGTTCCCAACAATGTTCTATATACGGAGGGTTGCATCCAATCTTCTCTGTCTGCTAGCATGAGTGTAAGATTTACCGTATTTTTCACTCTATAAGGCGCACCTGACCATAGGACGCACCTAGTTTTTAGAGGGAGAAAGCCCCATTTTTTGAGGACCAGCTCAAAGTTGTTGAGCTTACTTCACAAAGGGGTTTAATTCACAGTTCTGCAGCTTCAGGAAGCCATTTCTACAGTTTCCAGACAGATAATCTAATCAGCCAGTCACATGGCGCTGGGGAAACAGTCTCCCTCTGCAAGGGGGCGGGACTGGAATCTCTCTCCCTTATCTCTCTCCCCGATGGTTTGCTGAGCAGCTGCTCAGCAGGCTTCCTTTCAACAGCCCCTTCTCTTTTTAAAAAAAAGCACGATCTGCTTTTGCCCCTGGGCAGTTCAGCTCCAGGGACCACACATTCGCTCCATAAGACGCACAGACATTTCCCCTTACTTTTTAGGAGGAAAAAAGTGTGTCTTATGGAGCGAAAAAATACGGTAATATTGCGTTGCAGTGGAACCCAATGCAATTATCTGCTATGCCACAAGGGAAACCTTCTACATGCTCTGACACTGAGCTACAGCCCTTCCTCTACTAAGAAGCTGCCTCCTTTTGAGTTAGATGATTGGACCACCCAATTGTTAACCCCGACCAGTTCTCTGAGATTTCAGGCAGGGACCCATTCCCAAGCCTTCCCTGGCGATTCCGGAAACTGAAGCTGGGATTGTTCACCTGCAGAATGCATGCTCTACCACTGAGATATGTGGCTCTTTTTTCTATCTACCATTGTTGTTGTTTAGTCGTTTAGTCGTGTCCGACTCTTCGTGACCCCATGGACCAGAGCACGGCAGGCACTCCTGTCTTCCACTGCCTCCCGCAGTTTGGTCAGACTCATGTTGGTAGCTTCGAGAACACTGTCCAACCATCTCGTCCTCTGTCGTCCCCTTCTCCTTGTGCCCTCCATCTTTCTCAACATCAGGGTCTTTTCCAGGGAGTCTTCTCTTCTCATGAGGTGGCCAAAGTACTGGAGCCTCAACTTCAGGATCTGTCCTTCTAGTGAGCACTCAGGGCTGATTTCCTTCAGAATGGATAGGTTTGATCTTCTTGCAGTCCATGGGACTCTCAAGAGTCTCCTCCAGCACCATAATTCAAAAGCATCAATTCTTCGGCGATCAGCCTCCTTTATGATCCAGCTCTCACTTCCGTACAAGCTTACTGTTTACTTCATCCGGGTGGCAAGGCCTAGTTCTTACTGTAGGGATCAGCTTGTGTCTGACTTGTAGCTCTTCAAACTGCAGGTGTTCGCTTACATGACTAAATACACTATTACAAATAAATCTTCCTGCGTAGATGTCAGGGAGAACTGTTGTAGGCTTGCCTTTTTCCTGATACAGAATCATAGAATTGTAGAGTCGGAAGGGACCCCAAGGGTCATCTAGTCCAACCCCCTGCAATGCAGGAAAATGCAACACTCCCATCTGGGGATCAGATTTGCCACTCCTGGCATTACCAGCGCCATGCTCTTAACCAGCTGAGCTATTGCTACCTGCTTGTAGGTGAGAGTGGGGAGGAGATTCCGGGGGGGGGGGATAACAAAGGCAGATCGAAAGGTATCTTTCCATCTGCCTTGTCAAGGGGTGTCGCCTGACAGTTGTGATGCATATCAAAGAAAGTTAAGGAAAGGTTCCTTCTGCGTATCTGAGGGTGTTTCCCGCGTCAGGCTCTGCGCTCTTCCCCGAACGGCTTATCTGATTTGCCTCAAACGCCTGGAACGGCTCCAAGCCCAACCCTTGATTTAGGAGCCATATGTCGAAGAAGACTCCAGGTGTACTTGGCGTAACGTTCAGCCCTACGGAAGGGAAAGTGGCCACGGAGCGCCATTGTCGGGATGTTTAGCATACTTGCTTGGAAAAGGTGTAGCCACAGGGGCAGGAGCCAAGGCTGCATATTTGGTCCTGTGCCTATGGAAAAACAACACCTAGGTTTGCCAGCAAGAAGTGCATTGAGCTCCTATGGGGTTACATAGGTTGGGATGTAAGGAGGCGGCCATTTCCGTCCTGATTCTCTTTTGCATTTCCATATCGCCGCACTTCGGCTTCCAGGTTTGTTGATATCATGGCTTATTACAGCAAGGTGCGGGTGGCGCTGGGGTCTAAACCACTGAGCCTCTTGGGTTTGCCGATCAGAAGGTTGGCGGTTCGAATCCCTGTGACGTGGTGAGCTCCCATTGCTCTGTCGCAGCTCCTGCCAACCTAGAAGTTCGAAAGCATGCCAGTGCAAGTAGATAAATAGGTACCATTGCGGCGGGAAGGTAAACAGTGCTTCCGTGCACTCTGGTTTCCGTCACGGTGTCCCGTTGTGCCAGAAGCGGTTTAGTCCTGCTGGCCACATGACCCGGAAAGCTGTCTGTGGACAAACGCTGGCCTAAGAGCGAGATGAGCACCATAACCCCATAGTGGCCTTTTACTGGACGTAACCATCCAGGGGCCCTTTACCTTTTTTCCCCCCTAAACCAAGATACCTATTTTGATTTCAGCCTGTGAGTTACACCTGCCCTCCAAAGGGACTTTATATTAGCTACAGACTGTAATTTACTATTCAGGCGCAGCTGACAAGTGCAAGCCATAGTTTGTCAGCTCAGGATCTCATGGCAAACTGTGGCTTGCCACCAACCACAAAATCGGGGAGGGAACTGAGCACACGAGCCAATCCTTCTCAATGTAATATCCAAACCATGGTCACCTGTGAACCAGGCCTGTGTGAGTTGTCTTAAGTATGTAAGTCACACATCCATCCTTCTTATTTTCATGTTTGCGGGGCTGCTGAGGGTGATAGTGAAGTGAGGACTGGAAGCCAGGTTGCCTATTGGGTAGGGAAAGAAGTAAAAGAATACAGTGAAGCAGCCTGTTTGGTGTCAAGAGGCAGGGAGTTCCAAAGTGTATGTGGGTACTGCTCCACTAAAACACTGATTGCTCACAAGTGCAGAATGATTATTACGTGGCGTGTATAACAGATGAAAGCAGTCAAGTGGGCATATTATGGGGCAAAGTGATCCCACAGGTAAACTGATCCCAAGCTTTTTAAGGGTGTGATATAGTAACACCTTTTAAGGGACCCAGGTGGTCCTGTGGGTTAAACCACTGAGCCTAGGGCTTGCTGATCAGAAGGTCGGCGGTTCAAATCCCTGCGACGGGATGAGCTCCCGTTGCTCGGTCCCTGCTCCTGCCAACCTAGCAGTTCGAAAGCACATCAAAGTGCAAGTAGATAAATAGGAACCGCTCTGGTGGGAAGGTAAACGGCGTTTCCGTGCGCTGCTCTGGTTCGCCAGAAGCGGCTTTATCATGCTGGCCACATGACCCGGAAGCTGTACACCGGCTCCCTCGGCCAATAAAGCGAGATGAGCACCGCAACCCCAGAGTCGGACACGACTGGACCTAATGGTCAGGGGTCCCTTTACCTTTACCTTTATAGTAACACCTTGAATGAGCAACCAGTGGGGATCTCTGAGAAGACATGCCATCAATTAACTGCATGGTTATTAATTTGCTGTGAAAAATGTCAAGGTCAAGTGGTTTTATTAAAGTGGTTTTATTATTTTAGCAGAGCTGTGGTTTCAGAATAATGTTAACAACCACGAGGGCTAGAGCCTTGTAAGAAATGGGAGGTTTCCAGGACTCCGTTGGGATCCTGCACACACCGTTAGAGGATTCTTTCATCAACCGTTGCCAGCTTATGAATCAACTCCCCCTGCCCACACACAAAGGTTGCCTTCTGCAGAAAGCTCTCCAGATTGTTTTGAGAAAGGTCCGTGCAGTTTTGGGGCAGACACAAGACCAATTTGGCCAACTCATTAATGTGAAAAGCAAAGGCCTTGACTGATTTCTACAAGGACGGATCCCAGCTGTTCATTTTCCCTCCAGCTTTGCGGATTCAATCCTTCCCAAGAGGGCATGCTGGGGGTAGGGTGGAGGGAACAGATTGGAATTCGCCAGCCGGTTCTCTTGTCGGGGATTTTTAATGCCGTCCAAACATCTCCTCCGTGGACTCAAGAGGCTTTCCCTCTTATCATGTGACAGAGATTGGTCTCCCCCCCCCTCCATTAGGCCATTGTTAACTCAGAAACCTCTTAAGTTACAGGGGGGCAGATTTTGGCTGAACCTTAAGTGGGTTGAACTGCCTTGAACCTTAACCTAAGATCCATTGATATTTTGGTTCTATGGGCCTGTCCAGATTTTATTTTTATTATGCATTCATGATTTTTTTTTGGGGGGGGAGGTTTCTTATGATCCCACTTTAAATACTGTTTGCGCCTGCAAAATTTTGGGTAACACATGCCGCTTTGTTTCTAATATATGCATGTCCCGTAGCTTCCTGTTGAGATCCTATAAATTTTTTATATTGCCTCATTTGAGTTTTTTAAACAGAGGTTGGATAGACCTCTGTCAGTGATTCTTTAGCTGTGATTCTCGCATTTCCGGGGACTGGAACTGCTGACCCTTAGTGTACCTTCCCTAGGAACGCGGGTGGCGCTGTGGTCTAAACCACAGAGCCTAGGACTTGCCGATCAGAAGGTTGGCGGTTCGAATCCCCGCGACGGGGTGAGCTCCCGTTGCTCGGTCCCTGCTCCTGCCAACCTAGCAGTTCGAAAGCACGTCAAAGTGCAAGTAGATAAATAGGTACCACTCCGGCGGGAAAGTAAACAGCATTTCCGTGCGCTGCTCTGGTTTCTCCAGAAGTGGCTTAGTCATGCTGGCCACATGACCCGGAAAAACTGTCTGCGGACAAACGCCGGCTCCCTCGGCCTATAGAGCGAGATGAGCTCGCAACCCCAGAATCGTCCATGACTGGACCTAACGGTCAGGGGTACCTTTACCTTTAGGGTACCTTCCAACCCTATGATTCTGTGTTCCAGGTTCCTTTGTTTCCCCCCACTTTGGGCATTATACGTGCAAGTCTCGCTATTCAAACACAAGGCATTCTCAGGAAATAGCTTGCCAGTGTTCACAAAATGAGCCAACAATTTCCATTGATTCCTATGGGGAAATTTCTAATGCGTTCCCAACCGTAGAATTTTGACCGTCAAAATGACAAAACAACAACCCAGGAAAACCTTCTGAAACCTTGCAAAAGGCAAACAAGGAAGGAAAAAAAAATGCTCCCTTAGTTGTCCGAACCCCTCCATCCTTCCCACCATGGTTTCTGGTGAAATGTCTGCCAAAGACCAGCAAAACACAAAAAAGTAAGGCTTGTTTAAGGCTGCTTGTTTGTTTACAGTATACTACAAGCAGGCCCAGCTGTTTGGATATCTGAATCTGCAGTGTGTGTGTGTTTGTGTGTGTGTAGCAAGATTTGGGTCCTAATTCCTCATGTTTGGATAAGTGAATTCTTATATTTGGATAGCGGGACCTGCATATATAGTGCAAGAGTGTTCCTCCAGGCAGCAATAGTGCGACCAAAGAGCAAATAATGTAACAGAACAATGCGTGCACAGTCCAGTATAAATCCACCACTGTTGCACTATTATTGCGTCAACCAACTGTCCACAGTCACATCATGTGTTTAGAGCGCTGTGATCTTGCTTTAAACAGTCATGGCTTCCCCCAAAGAATTCTGGGAGCTATGGTGTGTCAAGGATGCTGAGAGTTGTTGTTCCCTTCACAGAGCTACAGTTCCAGAATGGACTCACAGCCAACCCTCTTGACAGGGAACTCTGGGAATCGTAGCCCTGTGAGGAGTAGCCTCCCACCTACAATTTGGCCCTGTTTGCTGAGGGACTGGTGGGAATTGTAGTTCGGCAGCATTTGGAGGGACAGGCCCTGGTCTAGGATCTCGGATGGGGTAGGCCACACTGGACTTGGTGGTGGATCAACCCTCTTGACTTTTGTCAGGCAGATTCTAGCATTCCTAAGTACCCCTTGCCACTTTGTGCGTTCAGTGTGCCACCTTCATCTCGTGCTCTCAAGGGTCTAAGCATCTGAAGAAAGCCAACATTAGCCTCTGGATGCCAGTGTCTGGAATTGCAAGGAGGAAAAGCGCGGCTGTTGCGCTCAGGTCTTGTCTTCCCATTTTGGGGAATCTGGTTGGCCACTATGACTTTTAGAAGACATCTGACTTTTAGAAGACATCTGAAGGCAGCCCTCTTTAGGGAAGCTTTTAATATTTGATGATTTATTGTATTTTAATATTTTGCTGGAAGCCGCCCAGAGTGGCTGGGAAAACCCAGCCAGATGGGCGGGGTATAAATAAATAATAATTATTATTATTACTGCTACTACTATGAGAACAGGGTGCTGGGCTACAGAGGCCAATGGCCAGTTCCAATAGGGCCTCTTTTTACATCAGTCTTTCCCAAACTTGAGTCTCCAGCTGTTTTTGGACTACAACTCCCATCATCCCTAGCTAGCATGGCCAGCGGTCAGGGATGATGGGAATGGTAGTCCAAAAACAGCTGGAGATTAAGAACGCGTTGGGGGGGGGGCTTCAAAATTTGGAAGTGGAGCTAGCTAAGCCTCTAGACGCAACTAAAGCATTTCCCCAAACCAAAATACTTTCGCCCATTTGATCTTAATGGAGGGTATTGAATAGATTCTTCGGCTTGGAAACCAGAGCTGGGCATGGCTTCCAGCCAATAAAATTTCAACGTTAAGTTTTAACATTTTCGTCGCTGCTTTCAGGATTCCGCATGGGACACACGTGGGAAAGAGGATGAGGTTTCGCTTTGGGTCGGCCAAATGCGTTTCACTTTCTTCCTTTTCGTTCCTAATGCTGAGCTATTCAGATGCCGGGAGATGGGAACCGAGAGAAATTAAACATTGCCCTGCAGATTTGATCACCTCAGCTGTTGTTTTTGTTACAGCATTAAAAAAAAAAGTCAGTCTGTTTTAGGGAGGGAGGAGATATTCAGTTCCCCTTTAAACGCACACTTACCGTATTTTCCGGCGTACAAGATGACTTTTGAACCCCGAAAAATCTGCTCCAAAATCGGGGGTTGTCTTGTACGCCGGATAATGCAATGCGGCGCGGGGACTTGCCGAGCAGTGGCGGAATCGCATCCGTGGCTCCGCAGAACCGATTTCTGGCGCTGCGGACATTTTGGATATGGGCAGCGCGGCACGAGAAATCGCTTCTGCGCATGTCCAAAATGTCCGCAGCGCCAGAAATCTCTTCTGCGGAGCCGCAGACACGATTCCGGCGCCGCTCGACATTTTTTGAGTTAAAATATAGAGTATATCCCAAACTCTATATTTTAACTCGAAAAACTGGGGGTCGTCTTATACCCCCAGTCGCCTTGTATGCCGGAAAATATGGTATCTAATCTGCACTTTCTGTAACAATTTGCACACTGGAACACAGCGATCCTTCGAAATTTGCACTTCTCTGAATTTTGCAACGCAATCCTCCCTTCGGCTAACCTGTACAAAATACACAAACATTAGAGGAAAGTGTGCATGAAACTGGGTATATATTTGTGAAAGTAGCATGCACAAATGCATTGTATGTGGAGGAACCGCTTTGCAAAAAAAAAAAAGTGAATTTGGAAAAATGGGATACAAAAATGTGCAAAGCCGAAGAAATTCACACTAAAATGCTTGCGAATTTTCACGAGGACTTAAAAAAAAATGCAGACTGATGTGGAGAACTCAACTCAAGATTGGAAAAATGAGAAACTGAGAGAAACCTAAACTGACTGTATCTCCCACCTCTAGTTGTGGTTGCAAGGTCCTGCATTCAGACAAAAGCTTTAATTCCCCGACTTCCTGGGTCTGACAGAAAATGGTGGAAATCAAAATGGGCAGATTCGCCCCCTCCTAATGTCTCGGCGGGTGGCGCTGTGGGTTAAACCACAGAGCCTAGAGCAGTGATGGCTAACCTTGACACTCCAGATGTTTTGGAACTACAACTCCCATCATCCCTGACCACTGGTCCTGTTAGCTAGGGATGATGGGAGTTGTAGTTCCAAAACATCTGGAGTGTCAAGGTTAGCCATCACTGGCCTAGAGCTTGCCGATCAGAAGGTCGGCGGTTCGAATCCCCGCGACGGGGTGAGCTCCCGTTGCTCGGTCCCAGCTCCTGCAAACCTAGCAGTTCAAAAGCACATCAAAGTACAAGTAGATAAATAGGTACCGCTGCAGCGGGAAGGTAAACGGCGTTTCCGTGTGCTGCTCTGGTTCGCCAGAAGCGGCTTAGTCATGCTGGCCACATGACCTGGAAGCTGTACGCCGGCTCCCTCGGCCAATAAAGCGAGATGAGCGCCGCAACCCCAGAGTTGGTCACGACTGGACCTAATGGTCAGGGGTCCCTTTACCTTTACCTTTAATGTCTTGGCAGGTTGCTGGGATGCGAAATTTGTGTGGCTGTTTTTCTCTCTCCCTCTCCGTCCTCCCCCTTCTCTCTGTTTGTTTCTTTTCTCTCTCTCTCTCTCTCTCTCTCTCTCTCTTTTAAAAGTTAGCATATCGCGTGCTAACTTGTTCCTCTAAGCTCTGCCTGAGCCGGAAAACGGGGAAACTGGAAAAGCCCCCATTAAGCTGCCCGCCTGCAAGCCCCCCCACCCACCCAGACTTTTTATTCTCGGCGCACAAAAGAAATACAACAGTAGGAAGTTGTTTCACATCCGAGCCCAAGATAAGGTCTCGGTTGTGTTTTCTTTAAAAGTATTGTCGTTATTATTATTTTGGGGGGCCTGATAGCATCGGAGCTCGGGGACCAGAGGGCAAAGAGAGGGACGGCACGGATCCGGCATCCCACAGGGAGGGCTGAAGGAAGGCAGACAGATAGCTCGAGTGCCGACAGCTCCACTCGCCGGTCCCAGAGGAAGTGTCCGTTTCGCCAGCTGAAATGAATCTGGGGGGGCCTCCCTCACGCCACCCCCTCTCAGAGCCGTTCAGATACAGCTTTGTTTGGATTGGAAGAGCGGGGGGGGGCTGGCTTTTAAGGCAGGCGGATAATACAGTGAATCATATGTTTATTTATAATCAGATCTCCAATGCCTTTTGTTTAATAATTTCCCTACCTCCACATCAAAGGCCCTTAAGTGTTTTCCTCCGCTCAGCCCTTGTTTTCAGAACGCAAACACATTTCCCATCCCTGGCTTCGGAGAAGACTCTCAAGTTCACATCAAACGGTGTTCCCTCTCCCAGCAAAGAGAGGGAGGGAGGGAGAGAGCGGTTTTATTCTGTTTTCCTAATATAAGCCTCGGAAAAGGCCTTTAAAAAAAGTCAGATGGAAAGTTTCTGATTTAGATTTCTGTTTCTGGATCTTCACCCCACCCCGGCCTGGCGTGGCGATCTTGTGACCGAGCTGACCGTTGCCTGGAATGGTTCCTCTGCCTCACTTTGCAAGGTTAACCTGTGGTTGATAATGGGGGTCATGAAAAGAGGTTGCTGGATCAGGCCAATGGCCCATCTGCTCCCGCATGCAGCATTCTTAAACGGAAAGGTTAATGCCCGATGGAATTAATCTGCGGAACTCACTCTTGCAGGAGGCAGTGATTGCCTCCAAGCTAGATGGCTTTGAAAGAGGACTGGGCAAATTCATGGCATGATGACTGCTAGGCAGGATGGCTATGCTCTGCCTTCACGGTTGGAGGCAGCAATGCTTCTGATTTAAAAAGGTCAAGGACCCCTGGACGGTTAAGTCCAGTCAAAGGCGACTATGGGGCTGCGGCGCTCATCTCGCTTTCAGGCCGAGGGAGCCGGCGTTTGTCCGCAGACAGCTTTCCGGGTCATGTGGCCAGCAGGACTAAACCACTTCTGGCACAACAGGACACCGTGACGGAAGCCAGAGCGCACAGAAACACCGTTTACCTTCCCGCCGCAACGGTACCTATTTATCTACTTGCACCGGCGTGCTTTCGAACTGCTAGGTTGGCAGGAGCTGGGACAGAGCAACGGGAGCTCACTCCGTCGTGGGGATTCGAACCGTCAACCTTCTGATTTGCAAGTTCAAGAGGCTCAGTGGTTTAGATCACAGCGCCAGCCACGTCCCTGCTTCTTAGTACCCGTTGGTGTGAACCACAGGAGGGGAGGGTACTATTGCACTCAGATCCTGCTTACAGGTTTCCCACGGGCCTATAATTGAAACAGGATGCTGGACTAGATGGGCCACTCGCCTGATCTATGTCCTTACGTTCTTGGGGATTTTTTTTTTTTTTTGGTAAGAATTAAAACTGCTAAAATCTTTAAAAATGTTTCTTCAAATCAAATCAAATCAAATCTTTATTACGGTCCAGAGACCCAACAATTCATTACAAAACAATACACAATTTTGGCAGCCTGCCTTCAGGCTACACAAGCATTTTGTTCAGACATAGGAATAGGGATTATTGGTTCTTGCAGCCACCAATAGAAACTTCGCCACTGCTAATGTTCTGGCATTTGTCCGGTCTTCCAGTAGGAACCTGACATAATAAGCCTCTGATTTTCCTGGGAAAGGTACTAGCAAGGGTAATATCAGTTCAGCCCTGGCTTGCTCGAATTTCACACAGTGTAGCAAAATATGTTTTATAGAGTCAATGTCTTGGGCACATGAGCATAGTCTGTCCTGGTATGGAACTCCTCTCAATCTGCCATCCAACACTGCAGAAGGAAAGACATTAAGTCTGGCTTTTGTAAATAGCCTTTGGTAATTTGGAACTGTCAGATTTTTAATATAAGATGTTAACTTAAAGGCATGCCCATATTGTACTCCTACTGCCAGCGGACTGCAGACTGCGTGTTTCTTCAAACATTACCTACTGCATACCTGACTGGCAGATTTGCAAGAATCCCAGTAGAGAACCGCTTGTGCCCTTGCCCCATGAGAACTAAAGAGGAGCTCATACATTATCTGAGAGCCAGTGTAGTGTAGTGGTTAAGAGTGGTAGACTCATAATCTGGTGAACCGGGTTTGCGTCTCTGCTCCTCCACATGCAGCTGCTGGGTGACCTTGGGCTAGTCACACTTCTTTGAAGTCTCTCAGCCCCACTCACCTTACAGAGTGTTTGTTGTGGGGGAGGAAGGGAAAAGGAGACTGTTAGCCACTTTGAGACTCCTTCGGGTATTGATAAAGCGGGATATCAAATCCAAACTCTTCTTCTTCTTCTTTTCATTGTCCTATTTACTCGGGCTTTAGAGGTGCGATTTTGCAAATCGAACCCAATTCAATAAATAACCCTGAAGATCGAGTAAAATTTTTGTTAGTTGATGCTAACCCACAGATTTCCCACATGGTAGTGGTCTTTGTGATGAAGGCCATGAAAGATAGGGAAAGATTTCCGGATGACAAAGAAAAGACCCCTTCATCGTCTTCTTAACTCTTTCTTGTTGTACTTTTTTTCTGTTTGTGGGATGAGGGTTTTGCTGGGACAGTATGCAATGAATTTTAACATTGGTGTGTAGATACAGGTGAAACTCGAAAAATTAGAATATCGTGGAAAAGTCCATTTATGTAAGCAACTGTTTTCATTATATGTCAAGCCTTTGTTTGTTATAATTGTGATTATTATGGCGTACAGCTGATGAAAACCCTAAAGTTGAAATTGTTAAGTTGGGGTTCTCATCAGCTGTACGCCATAATAATCACAATTATAACAAATAAAGGCTTGACATATCTCGCTTCGCATGTCATGAGTCTATCTCATATATTAGTTTCACCTTTTAAGTTGAATTACTGAAAGAAATGACCCTTTCCACAATATTCTAATTTTTCGAGTTTCACCTGTATTTGTGTAAAGGCATGGTCCTCACAATAAACTGATATGTATGCATGTCATTCTGACTTTTGTTGAATCCAAATTGATTCTATGCTGGATGATGCAAGAGACATGTTCTGGAAAGGGATAGACGGGTCTCCTTTAAAAAGAAAAAATGCTGTTTTCCCTGCTAAGCTTGTACCCTGATCCATTTTATTGCAAAGCACTGTTTTATTTTATGTACAATCCTACATGTTTTATTACAATATTCTATAAATTTTTATTTTTTAAAAAACAAAACACCATACTCTTTCTTTCCCAGGCCGAGCCCCTGACACCCAAACTCTCAACTTGGAGATGGCTGGAGTGAAAACAAATCCCGCGACGGGAAAAATCATTGTTGATGCAAGAGAAACCACTTCTGTTCCTCACATTTATGCAATTGGAGACATAACAGAGGTAGACGTCTACATAAACTCCTTGACAATGACAGGAAAACTTACTTTGTTCTTGATTAATAACCGCTGCCCATTTGTCGTCAAGCCTATATCAGCGTGTTAAAGCCCCGCTTTCCATTTTCATTTGGAGTGTTTACGCCAGCAACACAGAACAGTAATTTCCTCCACACAGAACACCTCTGCCTTAGAGATTATTACTGATGCTTATCAGGTGAAAAGCATTATGTGGCAACGGCTGGCAAGAAGGCTTTGTTATCTCTCCTGTATCAATTCTTTCTCTGAAATAAATAGGTTTTGCTGCCCGTGGAAGGCCAAAAAAAAAGAAGGAGTACAGCTTTTTTTTAAATAAAAAAAAAGGCTGAAGGTGTTAGTCATTTGACTGCGAAATTAAACTGATTGACAATTAAGTTCACACGGTTTTTGCAAAAACACTTCTTACTTGCTCGCTCTCTCTCTCTGAAAGAAATGTATCATGTGCAGTGTGCCGTCTTGCTAGCAGCAACTCACAACTTCTAACCATTCTTGCAAGAGAGGCGAAATGTTTTGGGGCAGAGAAAGTTTCCCCTCCATCTCTAATACCACTAGAACTTGTGGACACCCAGGAAAGCCGAATGCCGGAAGATTCAGGACAGAGGGGGAAAAAAGAAGCAGCTTCTCCACACAGCCCCTAGTTAAACTATAGAATTTGCTCCCACAAAATGTAATGATGGCCACCAGCGGAAATGATATACTGTATATTCCTGCATATAAGACTACTTTTTAACCCAGGAAAATCTTCTCAAAAGTCGGGGGTCGTCTTATACGCCCAGTCGTCTTATACGCCGGAATATATGGTATATAATTAAATTTTCTAATTTACATTTCAAAATATTCATTTACACAACCTTAAATCAAAGACTTCCCTTCTTCTCTTTCCATGGTTCATTTTGCATACCAAACATCCCTGCATATTTTACATGAACTAAACCATTCAGTAATCCATTGTTACATTCATCAAAACTTGTTTACACTATTGAATTTATCTTAGTGCTACCAGCATTTCTTAATAAACACAATTTTCACCCATATATTCAGTAAACATTTTCCAGACTTCTTTAAACGTACATTTTTCTTGTTCTCTCATTCTAAAAGTTAAGTCTGCAACCTGCGCATATTCCATCAGTTTAAGTTGCCATTCTTCTTTGGTTGGGACCTCACTCGTTTTCCATTTTTGGGCTAGCAAAACACAGGCAGCAGTAGTAGCACACATAAATAACCTTTTTTGACACCTGGGAATTTCCCTCTGAATTATTCCCAACCAAAAGGACTCTGGTGTTTTTTTGGGGGAAAGGTATTTTTAAACACCTTCTTTAACTCATTATGTACCATTTCCCAGAAAGCCTTTACGGGTCCTAGAATTTTTATTGCCGATAATCTAACATAGTCCCACGCATGGGTGCAAAGCGAGCGTTTGCGTCGACTTGTTTACTCAGGGAAGTCTTAAGCCATTGTTTTTTCATGCGCACAGAGGGGAAAAAATACCCTGTGCCTATGTCTGCAGGGATGTTTTAGTAATTAACTTGGGTGTTCCTTGCACTTTTTAAAAAAGGAATGTATGCCAGAGGCTTTCCTCCCCAACCCTCCAAGTTTTATCTCTTTCTCTGATCTCTGGAACGCCAAAATAACATCTGTATTTCCTGCCACAGAAATGATTGGCAGCTGCATTTAAGGCGGTTTGCGGGGGGGAGGGAAGCAGCAACGTTGACAAATCACATTGACAGACGATCTCGAAAGCCAAAACGTTAGTTCGGAAAAAGAGATAGCACGTAGATTTGCCTAAACCTTGGGATTAATCCCAAACTGCAACTTGGGACTTGCTTCCGTTCTTTTTAATTACCATTAAGCGTATAACAAACAAGGCGAACAGATTATATGAGTTTTTGATCTGCTGTTTATGACTTATCTTGAGGTGTTGCCGTATTGCCTCTTTTGTACAAAATTTCTTCCAATGTTTTTCGTTATATCTTTGGTCTCCTTACCTTATACCTGACCGTTCTCAATTGTATCCCACCACCCTTTTGTTGATTTTTGGAAATGCTCTGTTAGTCTTGTTTGTTCTCTCTCTCTCTCTCTCTCTCTCTCACACACACACACACACACACACACACAGAGTTCACACCCTTGTTCTCTTATAATGGCAATGGAACCCAGCTGAGAGCTGCCAGAATTGAGTTCTGGTGAGTTCTGACTGAATAAAGGTAAAGGGACCCCTGACCATTAGGTCCAGTCGCAGACAACTCTGGGGTTGCGGCGCTCATCTCGCTTTACTGGCCAAGGGAGCCGGCGTACAGCTTCCTGGTCATGTGGCCAGCATGACTAAGCCGCTTCTGGCGAACCAAAGCAGCGCACGGAAACGCCGTTTACCTTCCCGCCGGAGCGGTACCTATTTATCTACTTGCACTTTGACGTGCTTTCGAACTGCTAGGTTGGCAGGAGCTGGGACCGAGCAACAGGAGCTCACCCCGTCGCGGGGATTCGAACCGCCGACCTTCTGATCAGCAAGCCCTAGGCTCTGTGGTTTAACCCACAGCGCCACCCGCGTCCTCTGACTGGATAGATAGATAGATAGATAGATAACATAACTTAGTCCGGGTCATGGGTTCAAGTCTTGCATTGACATTTTGGACCTCTCCTAATTCCGTTGTCTTGTCTTAGGGTCGCCCCGAGCTAACGCCTACGGCCATTGCTGCAGGGAAGCTGGTTGCTCAAAGGCTATTTGGCCAGTCGGCAGAACTCATGGATTACGACAACGTGAGTAGTTTGTAAGTTTTTTTCTTCCCTGGGGGTTCGAAAATGAACGATTTGTTGCAAAGCAATCACATACCACTGCCACACTTCTCCATGGGCATGAATAAATGTTTCATTGTGGTTGTTATTTAACATCTGTAGTACAGTGGTACCTCGGTTTTTGGACGTCTCGGAAGCCGAACGTTTAAGTTTTCGAATGCTGAAAACTCGGAAGTAAATGCTTCCGTTTTCGAATGCGCCTCAGAAGTCGAACGGCTTCCGCTGCGTGTATCTGTTGTTTTTCACAATTTTCTCTATTGAATTTGCAGACTGCCCTTTGCGCCTCGGTTTTCGAACCTTTCGGAAGTCAGACAGTCTTCCGGAACGGATTACGTTCGAAAACCGAGGTTCATTAAATTGATATACCCCTTAGTTGCCAACATGGCTTCAAAGCAGTTTACAAATTGCAAAACATGGATAATTCAAGTAAACAACAAAACAATGCTAGGGTCGTGGGGGGTCAACGACTTGTTAGTATTATTTCTGTAGCAGAGTCATTATCTATAGCCTCCTAGAACCACACAATCAGCATGAAAGGGGAGCTTTATGGACAATGAGAATAAGCCTTCTTGCTCTGTGTGTTGATTGGAGCCAATCAGAGTGCAAAGAGGCAAGTCAGCCACTGAGGATTGGCTCCCGGGGTCACTCTGGAGAAGGGGTGAGGGAAGAACACCGAGAAGGAGTGGATCTAGGGGAAAGGCAATACATGATCTGCACTGATCATTGCAATATATCCCTAATTATAACTTGTATAATTATAAAGTTATTGTATAATCTAGGGGGGTGGCATGGCTGTGAGTCACCATGGCTGTCACTATTATGAAGGGGCCCTGCATCAACCCCTCCTAGCGGTGCGGCAATGAAACCGCTAGCACATTTGTGAAGCTAAGCAGGGTCCGGTATGGTTTGAAATTGGATGGGGGACCGCATGTTGAGATTCCTGCCTTGTTGGGGGTTGGCCTAGATGGCTTTTGCCACTACACTACTACTGTGTGTCGCTAAGTTTTGGGGGATAGGGAGAAGCATGGGGCTCTTGATCTGTTGGCTGGAGAGTAACAGGATGACCTTCTATCGCCTAGGTGCCTACCACTGTCTTCACTCCCCTGGAGTATGGCTGTGTAGGACTCTCGGAAGAAGAAGCTGCAGAGCGGTTTGGAGCAGATCATATAGAGGTATGCTGGGCTCCTGACAGGCATGGCTGCTGGCCACCAGTGCTGAGTAGCCAGCTTGCTCTGCCACTATGTGTCAGGGATCGTACTGAGGAGGAATGGTGGGAGCCACCTCCCCCTGATCCTGATCCTGAATCTTCTCAGGAGCAGGAGGACAGTATAGATTTGGAACAGTGGTTTGCAGAGGGGCATAGTTCAGAAGGCAGAAGCTGGGAAATACTGGATGGGGAGCAGCTAGCAGAAAAAACACTAGAAGAGAGAGAGAGAGTTAACAGATTCACAGTCTCTGGACAGCATTCACACACACACACCATCTCCAGAGTCATGGAGAGCTCAGAAAGTGTTAGAACAGAAAGTGCAGAGGCTACAATGTCAAATTGCAAGACGTACCGGTAGGAGTGGCATAGATTAATAGGGATGGGGGGTAACCCTTAATTGGGAGCACCACCATTTCTAGATGTGTTCTTCTCTTGCTGTGATTATTAAAGATTCTAACTGGTAAGGCGTTCCTTTTGTTTTATCTTCTTATCTACTGCCACGGGGTGGAGGGGAGGAAGCCGATTCCCCAGAGCCTGACTTTATGTCAGGCTTGGCTCCTTTGGACCTTCTCGGTCCCGGGAGGAATGCCCTGCCGTTTTTGCATGAGTGGGATGCCGCTTGATGAAACCAGTTAGGGCAGACTTGTGAAATCCAGCTACTCTTCTGATGCCTCTGCTAATGAGCCAGATGCACATGGTGGCTCCAGGCCGGGGCGGCTGGGAATCCTGGCTGCTGAGATACTTACCAATTTTGCCCTGCAATGCTATACACTGCCCTAGCCTCAATATACCAATAGAAATCCACCTTCAAGTTTATTACAGATTCCAGAGATCCTATCACATAACAGGCCCACAGGGCTGCACAAAGGTCTGATCGAATGCAACTAATTGATCCTCCCATTTTACAGATGAGGACCACTGAGGCTGGTAGATAATGTAGCAGCAGAAAGCGAGCCATGGCAGGTTTTCCACCACCTTATATTGTTGAGCAATTGGGAATCAGGACCGCCCCTTGAGAATCCGCTGCAAGAGGCCCACCAGTAGATCCCATCCTGGCTTCTGCTTGTCCCCAAACTCAGGGCATCGAAAGAGAAATGGGAAGGGTGGGCATTATCTCTCTGGCCGCAGGAAGCAGGAAACCTGTGCAAAGAGTCTGTATGCCTCCGTCAGACAGGCACTACTTAACAAAGGTTATGTACAGATTTCTCTTATCAGAAATGATAAAAATGTAAAATGATGCAATGATGTAAGGCAGGCGCTGGCTCTGATTGCATCTTCCGATATTCCTTTCTGTTAGGTGTACCATGCGTTTTATAAGCCCTTGGAATTTACCGTGGCCGAAAGAGATGCAGCTCAATGTTACATAAAAGTAAGTCCATGCTCCTGGCGTTTAACCTCCACTTCCAGCACGGAGGCTCTGCATCCTTGGCTTTGCTGGAAAGATGGTGGGGACAAAGGTGACTTGTTGTTGTTGTTGTTCAGTCGTTCAGTCATGTCCGACTCTTTGTGACCCCATGGACCAGAGCACGCCAGGCACGCCTATCCTTCACTGCCTCCCACAGTTTGGCCAAACTCATGTTAGTAGCTTCGAGAACACTGTCCAACCATCTCATCCTCTGTCGTCCCCTTCTCCTTGTGCCCTCAACCTTTCCCAACATCACGGTCTTTTTTAGGGAGTCTTCTCTTCTCATGAGGTGGCCAAAGTACTGGAGCCTCGACTTCAGGATCTGTCCTTCTAGTGAGCACTCCGGGCTGATTTCCTTAAGAATTGATAGGTTTGATCTCCTCGCAGTCCACGGGACTCTCAAGAGTCTCCTCCAGCACCATAATTCAAAAGCATCAATTCTTCGGCGATCAGCCTTCTTTATGGTCCAGCTCTCACTTCCATACATTACTACTGGGAAGGTGGCTTGTAGTATGTGTAAAAAGGTAAAGGGACCCCTGACTATTAGGTCCAGTCACGGACGACTCTGGGGTTGCGGCGCTCATTTCGCTTTACTGGCCGAGGGAGCTGGCGTACAGCTTCCGGGACATGTGGCCAGCATGACTAAGCCATTCTGGCGAACCAGAGCAGCGCACGGAAACACCGTTTACCTTCCCGCCGGAGCGGTTCCTATTTATCTACTTGCACTTTGACGACCGAGCAACGGGAGCTCACCCCGTCGCGGGGATTTGAATCGCCGACCTTCTGATCAGCAAGCCCTAGGCCCTGTGGTTTAGACCACAGCGCCACCCGCGTCCCTTCTGTAGTATGTGTAGCCCCTTGCTATAATCACTTAGCTGGGGAGGCTGGCATGGGGCAAATGCACTGTCAGAGCCTATCCAGCCTCCTTGCTGCTGCGTTTGCACTGCACCAACCTCCCCGTCTGCCGGGAAGCTGCCATAGCAATTCTGCCTTCCTGGGGATTCGCTTCTGAATAGCGGTAGGGTGGGTAGGGTGCCAAAAAACTGCCACCCCAGTCTTCCCAGTGCCAGGGTACCCTGCTTTTGTCCAGGCTCACATTTGCCTCTGCTGTTGGCAGCCCTCCACCCCACCCCACCCCACCCCACCCAGGTTGTGTATGTTTTGTGGTATTTTATGCATTGTGACTTGCCGTTATTTTTATTTACTATAGCTCTTCATTGCAATTGTTAAGTGTGAACTGCTTAATTATTATTGGCTGATCTTTTAATTTTACTGTTTACTATTACATTCCAATGGATTGTTGAATACAGTGTACCTTGTTTCTCAAACTTAATCCGTTCTGGAAGTCCGTTCCAAAACCAAGGCGCGCTTTCCCATAGAAAGTAATGCAAAACGGATTAATCCGTTCCAGACTTTTAAAAACAACCCCTAAAACAGCAACTTAACATGAATTTTACTATCTAACGAGACCATTGATCCATAAAATAAAAGCCATAATCAATGTACTGTACTATAAAATAGACAAGACAGTGTTGTAGATGATAAATGTTTTATGGGATCAATTTCAATCTGTTACCTCCGAGGATGTGGACAGGCTGCTTGGACGAGTGAAACCGACCACCTGTCTTCTTGATCCTTGCCCATCCTGGCTAATAAAAGCTAGCCGGGAAGGGCTGGGCGATGGGCTCCGCGGGGTGGTGAATGCTTCCCTCTGCGAGGGAGTCTTCCCAGACCCGCTGAAAGAGGCGGTCATGAAACCGCTTCTTAAAAAAACATCTTTAGACCCGGCCAATATGGCCAACTATCGCCCAGTCTCAAATCTACCATTCTTGGGCAAGGTGATTGAGCGGGTGGTTGCTGAACAACTCCAAGCACGCCTGGAGGATGCGGACCATTTGGATCCCTTCCAATCGGGGTTCAGGCCTCATCATGGGACTGAAACTGCCTTGGTCGCGCTGGTTGATGATCTCCGGCGGGCTAGGGACAAAGGTGAGAGCTGTTTCCTAGTTCTGCTGGATCTCTCAGCGGCCTTTGACACCATCGACCATAACATCCTTCTGGACCGTCTCGAGTGGTTGGGAGCTGGGGGCACTGTTATACAGTGGTTCCGCTCCTTCCTCCTGGGCCGTGTTCAGAAAGTGGTGGTGGGGGATGAGTGTTCAGACCCCTGGGCTCTCACGTGTGGGGTGCCTCAGGGTTCCGTCCTCTCCCCCATGCTTTTTAATATCTATATGAAGCCGCTGGGAGAGATCATCAGGGGGTTTGGGCTGGGTGTTCATCAGTATGCGGATGATACCCAGCTCTACCTCTCTTTCAAATCAGAACCAGTGAAGGCGGTGAAGGTCCTGTGTGAGTGCCTGGAGGCGGTTGGAGGATGGATGGCGGCTAACAGATTGAGGTTGAATCCAGACAAGACAGAAGTACTGTTCCTGGGGGACAGGGTGCGGGCGGGTGTGGGGGACTCCCTGGTCCTGAATGGGGTAACTGTGCCCCTGAAGGACCAGGTGCGCAGCCTGGGAGTCATTTTGGACTCACAGCTGTCCATGGAGGCGCAGGTTAATTCTGTGTCCAGGGCGGCTGTCTACCAGCTCCATCTGGTACGCAGGCTGAGACCCTACCTGCCCGCAGACTGTCTCGCCAGAGTGGTGCATGCTCTGGTTATCTCCCGCTTGGACTACTGCAATGCGCTCTACGTGGGGCTACCTTTGAAGGTGACCCGGAAACTGCAATTAATCCAGAATGCGGCAGCTAGACTGGTGACTGGGAGTGGCCGCTGGGACCACATAACACCGGTCCTGAGAGAACTACATTGGCTCCCAGTACGTTTCCAAGCACAATTCAAAGTGTTGGTGCTGACCTTTAAAGCCCTAAACGGCCTCGGTCCAGTATACCTGAAGGAGCGTCTCCACCCCCACCGTTCAGCCCGGACACTGAGATCCAGCGCCGAGGGCCTTCTGGCGGTTCCCTCACTGCGAGAAGCAAAGCTACAGGGAACCAGGCAGAGGGCCTTCTCGGTAGTGGCGCCCGCCCTGTGGAACGCCCTCCCAGCAGAGGTTAAGGAGATGAACAACCATCTGACATTTAGAAGATACCTCAAGGCAGCCCTATTTAGGGAAGCTTTTAACTTGTGATATTTTTAATGCATTTTATACCTGTTGGAGGCCGCCCAGAGTGGCTGGGGAGACCCGGCCAGATGGGCGGGGTACAAATAAAAGAATTATTATTATTATTATTATAAAAATTAAAATTAATTTTTTTTCTTACCTGCACTGATGATAGTCATTGTTTGGGTGGGGGGCTTTTATCCATTTCCGCAGTCACACAATCAATCAATCAATCAATCAGTAGCTAAACTGGGTTCCACACAATCACAAAAACAAATTAACCAGAAAAGCCTCAAAAACAAAAACGCAAAATAAATAGCAAAAACAAAAGCACCAAACTTAATCTGTTCCAGAAGTCCGTTTGACTTCCGAAATGTTCGAAAACCAAGGCGCAGCTTCTGATTGGTGCAGGCGCCCCAAAAACAATAGTCGACAACCACATCAGACGTTTGGCTTCCGAAAAACGTTCGAAAACCGGAACACTTACTTCCGGGTTTTCGGTGTTTGGGAACCAAGGCGTTTGAGTATCAAGTTGTTTGAGAACCAAGGTACCACTGTATTGCTATAAGTTGTTTATTTTAAAGTTATGTTTTTATTAAGACTTTCTTTTGTATTGAATCAGATTGTTATTGGGCGTTGTGCCCTTTGCTGTCTATTTTGTTGTTTCTTCAGTTTGCAAACCACCTTGTGTATCGTAGCGTAGAGAGGCGGTATACAAATTAAAAGGGAAATGAAACGAAAATGTCTGAAATCCTGGAGAACTGCTGCCTGTCAGTGTAGACAGTACTGTGTTAGACGGACGAATAGTCCTCCTCCAAATAAGGCAGCTTCCTATATTTTAAGCAAAAGGTGTAGTTTGGTGGTAGAGGAGATGCTTTGCATGCAGAGCCCCGCAGATTGGAAAGGACTTTCTCTGCCCTGAAAACCCTGGAGACCCACTGCCAGTCAGAGCAGGCACCATAGAGCTAGGTGGACGAACAGTCTCGCCAGTCCCAGTCTCAGTTCCTGGCATCTCCAGACAGGCCTGCGGGTGTCCCCTGCCTGAAACCACGGAGACGTTGCTGCCAGTCAGTGCGTGCAACACTGAGCTAGATGGAGCGATGGTCTGACGCGCCTCCTCTGATAGTGACAGAGCATCCACCTTGCAGAAGGCCCCAGGTTCAGTCCCTGGCGTCTCCTGGTCAGGCTGGGAAGGTCCCGTGTCTGAAACCCTGGCGAAGGCACTGCCAGCCAGTGCAGACAGAACTGAGCTCAATGGAGCAGTGCTCTGGCTCAGCAGAAGGCAGCTTCCTGTGTCCTCTTCTGACCGTCTCCTGCTGCTCCCCGTTTTGCTTTCAGATGGTGTGCTTACGCCAGCAAGAACAGCGAATCCTCGGCCTTCATTTCATCGGTCCAAACGCCGGCGAAGTTATTCAAGGATTTGCCCTTGGAATCAAGTAAGTGGTAAAGAATTCTGCCCCCACCCCGCCCCCCTCCGGGAGTTTTCCAAAAGCCTTCTCTTTTAAGTCACCGTAAGATTATGAAAGATAGCGGTTTAGCTTTTGGCAGTGCTAAAAAAAGAGCCCATGTTTCCATTTACTTTTATGTCTCGTTTCCTAGATTTTCGTTTTAGAAAATATGGCCTTCCTTTATTAATAAAATGTTGGGCTTAGTGACGGACGTACCAGGTTTTTTGCATTTATGTTTATGAAATATGTTTCTTGGCAAACCGTATAGCCCTCCTCCCAAAAAAAATAAAAATTCCAATTCACCACCCAGCTGTTAACTCTTCAAAGTGCAGCAAAGGGGAAAGCTTTATGTTTTCAGGATAATAAATGATCGCTGAAATATGCGGAAACCTTTCTTTTAAAAGAGATTGGGGGGGGGAATCTAAAAGCTTTTTTTGATTATGTTTCGTGGGGAGGCTTGCAGGAGGAATCATCAAAGCTTTGGAGGGGGTGGTCATATTTTCTTTTTAAATCCGCACCATGGGGGGGGGCAAGGGGGTAGGTTTCACTAAACCAGAGGTGTGGAACCTGCAGCCCTCCAGATGTTGTTCAACTTCCAGCAGGTCCAATAGGCAGACTTGGTGAGGATTGCAGTTTGGCAACATCAGAAGTGAGGGGTCCCACCTCCTGGAAAGTGTGGGGTTACCTAGCAGGGTGCTAAGAGACAAGGATGCGGCAGTAGGGCACTGGCAGTATAAACGATTAGAGTCGTACCTCGTGTTACGAATGCTTCACGTTGCGTTTGTCACGGGATACGAACGCGCCAAACCCGGAAGTACTGGAACGGGTTACTTCTGGGTTTGGCGGTTCGCGCATGCGCAGACGTGCGCAGTGACGTCATGTGCAGAAGCGTCGAATCGCGTTGTGCACATGCACATACACGGTGGTGCGGGTTGCGTACCTTTCAGGTTAGGAACGGGGCTCTAGAACGGATCCCGTTCGTAACCAGAGGTACCACTGGATCAGACTGGATCAGATTCATCAGTTTTGTTGCATTAATTAAACTAACTAGTTTTGGATTTTGAATAAGCGTGCAATTAATTGTTACTGTTTTGAATTTTATCGTGTTAGTGGTTCATGCAACCCCTATTCTGAATAATGCTTTTTATAGGGTTAGGGGGCACAGGGGATGAGGGTGGCGCTGTGGTCTAAACCACTGAACCTCTTGGGCTTGCCGATCAGAAGGTCGGCAGTTTGAATCCCCGTGTTGGAGTGAGCTCCTGTTTTGTCCCAGCTCCTGCCAACCTAGCAGTTCGAAAGCATACCAGTGCAAGTAGATAAATAGGTACCACTGCGGCAGGAAGGCAAGCGGTGTTTCCGTGCACTCTGGTTTCCATCGCGGTGTCCCATTGCGCCAGAAGCGGTTTAGTCCTGCTGGCCACAGGAAAGCTGTCTGTGGACAAATGCCGGCTCCCTCGGCCTGAAAGCGAGATGAGCTCTGCAACCTCATAGTAGCCTTTGACTGGACTTAACTCTCCAGGGGTCCTTTACCTTTTACATTAGGGGCCGCAGGAGGTGAGTTTATGGAACCAAGCGTGCTGTAGCCCAAAATAGTTGGGGAGCCACTCATCACAGGCTGGGACGGTGGAGGAGTTTGGTTGGCGCTTCTCGAAAACAGTACTCAGACTGAAACACGTGCCTTCAAAATCCACACGTCTCCAAATGTCGTGTTGCAGTTCTCTGTCCAAAATAACGTACGAAAGGAATATATATTTGGGGAAAATACACCCCCAAAAAACTTACGTTAAAAATAACAATTCCTTAAAATAAAATAAAAACAATTGTGGCAGCTTTTAATTTCATTAAATTGCAATCCTGTGCATAGTTTCCTGGGAGTCAGTCCCACCGAGTAGACGTTGCATTGTAAGAAGTGGCTTTAAAATAAAAAAAAGTAACTTTTAAACTTTGCAGGCTTGCTCTTCCCACCCTCTGAGTTTCTCAAATTCAGCCTCCCCCAACCAGATGTTGCTGGAGACTCCATCTCCCATAAGCACCGGTGCCAGCATGGCCAATCATCAGGGAGTTGTAGTTCAGCACACCCGGAGTGAACTACAAGTTAGGGGAGGCTGATCTGATTACTTCTAACTGTTGCTAAAAGAGGACCGCGGTGCTCTTTGCGGGCAGTGGGGGGAAGGCGTGGCTGCAGATAAGCAATTTGGTAAATTTCCATTCCAGAGAAACTTTGCTCTTCAAAAAATCCCAGGGCTGGTTGGGTGCTTTTGCAATATTTGGGAAATCTCCCTGTGCCTGGAGCCAGGTTCCTTTTCCTTGTCGCTGCTGCTCTCTAGCGGCTGATAGGAGTAAGGTCTAAGAAAGGAAGCGGAGTTTCTTCATGGGATGATAGGAAATGAAGATTGTTTCTGTTGTTTTACAGAGGATCTGCTTCAACAAGACAAGTTATTGCTATTACCGTATTGTGGAGAGTTGTTATACTTTGCTTTGAGGGGAATTAACCTAAGACCCAGGTGGCGCTGTGGGTTAAAACACTGAGCCTAGGGCTTGCTGATCAGAAGGTCGGCGGTTCGAATCCCTGCGACAGGGTGAGCTCCCGTTGCTCAGTCCCAGCTCCTGCCCACCTAGCAGTTCGAAAGCACGTCAAAGTGCAAGTAGATAAATAGGAATCGCTCTGGCGGGAAGGTAAACGGCGTTTCCGTGCGCTGCTCTGGTTCACCAGAAGCGGCTTTGTCATGCTGGCCACATGACCCGGAAGCTGTACGCCGGCTCTCGGCCAATAAAGCGAGATGAGCGCCGCAACCCCAGAGTCGGACACGACTGGACCTAATGGTCAGGGGTCCCTTTACCTAACCTAAGACCCAGTGAGGATGAGTGAGGGCTGGACTCTGGTCTAAAAATGGTCTGAATCATGGAATCGCAGCGTTGGAAGGGACCCTGAGGGTCATCCAGTCCAACCCCCTGCAATGCTGGACTATGCAGCTGTCCCATACGGGGATCGAGCCTGCAACCCTGGCATTATCAACACCATGCTCTAACCAACCGAGCTCTCCAGACCCACTCAGTTTAACCGCTGCCTCAGGCTGGCTTATAACCTGTGAGCCAGCATCATTGGGAAAGAAGTTAGGGCCCTTTCGGGAGGCCTTTCTCTTCCGCAGCCAACTGGACGTGGAATTTAAAATCTCCATTTCTGGGTCACAGTCGCCCCATGCATTCATACCACAGATATACCACTGTGAACACCCGTGGCTTCCCCCAAAGCATTCTGGGAGCTGCCGTTGGTTCAATGTGGCAAGAGATCTTAGGAGACACGGTTCCCAGCATTCTCCAGGGGAAGTGAAAGAGCAGTGCTTCAAAATGTATTGTATGGATGTGACCTACATATGTCAGTAAACCACTATGTTTCCCCATAACAATCCCACAACCGGCACAGTCCCATTCAGTTCAATGGGACTTGATTCCTAGAAAGCGTGCATAAGATTGCGACCTTGAAATGGATTTTATGTATGTATATATCTTTATTGTCATTGTACAAGTACAACGAAATTGGATTTATAATAATAATAATAATAATAATAATAATAATAATAATAATTAAATAATTTTAAAAAATTCATTTAACAGCAGTAAAATCCATACGAAACACTTAAAAATAAGGGAGAGCACTGAGCAGCTGCTGCGTCTATGCGCGCCGCCATCTTAGAACTCTTATTAGAAATAACAGAAATATAAACAAAAATCAAAAACAAAACAAAACAGGACTCTCTGCCAAGCGGCGGTGGCAGCGGTCCTTTATAGAGCCCATCAGGCCCCGCCCTAGGCCAGATGGTGAGTGGCAGGACTGGGGCCACTTAACAATAATAACAACTTAAAGTTGATCCTTTTCAGCTGACCCTTTAAAAATAATAATAATAATAATAATAATAATAATAATAATAATAATAATAATTTATTATTATTTGTACCCCACCCATCTGGCTGGGTCCCCCCCAGCCACTCTGGGCGGCCTCCAACAGATATTAAAATACATTAATTCTTCTTGTTCACTCAGCCTTTGACATTACTGGATCCTCCCTTTACTACCGGTAGGTCATTTCCTTGCCTGTGGAACCTTTAAAACTTTTTTTCGCCCCTTTGCAGCCCAAACAGTTCCTTGCACACTTGCTTGTTTTGTTCTTGCAACTGCAGTAAAAGAAGAAATAAGCACGAGCGATCGATTGCTCTGGCTCCTAGGAGGAAACGTGTCATTAAAGCAGGGGTAAATTACTGGTTTATGGGCTGATTCAGTAATCCTGTAGCAGGAAAGATTCAATGGGGCTTTCGCTGTCCACGCAGTTTTATCCCTTTCCCTTCTTTGCAGATGTGGCGCCACCTATTCCCAAATGGCGAAGACGGTTGGGATCCACCCTACCTCTGCAGAGGAAGTTGCCAAACTGCACATCACCAAGCGGTCGGGGGCCGATCCTACCGTCACTGGCTGCTGAGGTTAGCTGCCATCCCTGGGTAGCAACCGAAAGAGCACCCGGCGCAAGGAATCTGAAGAAAAGGAGAGAACAGCTGGAAGGTTGAGAAATGGCAGGTCTGTTGCTTTAGCCTTCTTTTGCCAGCCTCACTTGCAAGCCTTTGGGGTCCAAGGAGAACGTGTTTCGGGATGCTTAAACTGTGGAACTCCCTGCCTCATGGAATGGTGACGGCCACTAGCTTAGACAGCAGTAAAACGGGGTGGGGGTGACCTTTCTCAGCCCAAAGGCCACATTCCCTTCTGAGCAAGTGACATGCCTGCTGTTGGGCGAGGCATTGCAGGGGGTTGGACTAGATGACCTTTGGGACCCTTTCCAACTTTACAACGCTATGATTCTGTGAAATGTTTCCGTAGCGCAGTAGGCTAGCTTTTGCACACAATAGACAGCTTTATCCTCCATCCAGACAAGCAAAAGGCCTTGTTCCAATGACACATTCCAGTCAGACACAAACAGTGAGGCGTGTGTCTTGGAGGGAGAGTTATTAATTATTATTATTATTATTATTATTATTATTATTATTATTATTAATTGAATTTATATACCGCCCTATACCCAGAGGTCTCAGGGCGGTTCACATAAAAGATCACAATATATAAAATCAAAGTAAAAACAATAACCCAATAACATGCCCCCCCTCAAAAAGAGCCGCATTTTAAAAGGGTACAGGGTGTCGATCAGGTCAACCCAAGGCCTGGTTGGGAATCACAGCCCAAAATAAGTAAGGAGGTAGTACAAGAACACTTGGCTAGTTTAGATGTATTCAAGTCTCCAGGGCCAGATGAACTACATCCCAGAGTATTAAAAGAACTGGCAGAGGTGATTTCAGAACCACTGGCAGTAATCTTTGAGAATTCCTGGAAAACAGGTGAAGTCCCAGCAGACTGGAGGAGGGCAAATGTTGTCCCTATTTTCAAAAAGGGGAAAAGAGAGGACCCAAACAATTACCGCCCAGTCAGCCTGACATCAATACCAGGAAAGATTCTAGAGCAGATCATTAAGCAAACGGTCTGTGAGCACCTAGAAAGGAACGCTGTGATCACTAAAAGTCAGCATGGGTTTCTGAAAAATAAGTCATGTCAGACTAATCTGATCTCATTTTTTGACAGAATTACAAGCCTGGTAGACGAAGGGAACACTGTGGATGTAGCCTATCTTGATTTCAGCAAGGCCTTTGACAAGGTGCCCCATGATATTCTTGTAAAGAAGCTGGTAAAATGTGGGCTAGACAATGCTACCATTCAGTGGATTTGTAACTGGCTGACTGACCGAACCCAAAGGGTGCTCATCAATGGCTCCTCTTCATCCTGGAGAGAAGTGACTAGTGGGGTGCCACAGGGTTCTGTCTTGGGCCCAGTCTTATTCAACATCTTTATCAATGACTTGGATGATGGGCTTGAGGGCATCCTGATCAAGTTTGCAGATGACACCAAATTGGGAGGGGTGGCTAATACCCCAGAGGACAGGATCACACTTCAAAATGACCTTAACAGATTAGAGAACTGGGCCAAGGCAAACAGGATGAATTTTAACAGGGAGAAATGTAAAGTACTACACTTGGGCAAAAAAAATGAAAGGCACAAATACAGGATGGGTGATACCTGGCTTGAGAGCAGTACAAGTGAAAAGGATCTAGGAGTCTTGGTAGACCACAAACTTGACATGAGTCAACAGTGTGATGCAGCAGCTAAAAAAGCCAATGCAATTCTGGGCTGCATCAATAGGAGTATAGCATCTAGATCAAGGGAAGTAATAGTACCACTGTATTCCACTCTGGTCAGACCCCACCTGGAATACTGTGTCCAGTTCTGGGCACCACAGTTCAAGAAGGATATTGACAAGCTGGAACGTGTCCAGAGGAGGGCAACCAAAATGGTCAAAGGCCTGGAAACGATGCCTTATGAGGAACGGCTTAGGGAGCTGGGTATGTTTAGCCTGGAGAAGAGACGGTTAAGGGGTGATATGATAGCCATGTTCAAATATATAAAAGGATGTCATATAGAGGAGGGAGAAAGGTTGTTTTCTGCTGCTCCAGAGAAGCGGACACGGAGCAATGGATTCAAACTACAAGAAAGAAGATTCCACCTAAACATTAGGAAGAATTTCTTGACAGTAAGAGCTGTTCGACAATGGAATTTGCTGCCAAGGAGTGTGGTGGAGTCTCCTTCTTTGGAGGTCTTTAAGCAGAGGCTTGACAGCCACCTGTCAGGAATGCTTTGATGGTGTTTCCTGCTTGGCAGGGGGTTGGACTGGATGGCCCTTGTGGTCTCTTCCAACTCTAGGATTCTGTGATTCTGTGATTCTGTGGTTAAAAAGGAACGTTTTTGCCAGGCGCCTAAGGGTGTATAATGAAGGTGCCAGGTGAACTTCCCTGGAGAGAGCATTCCACAGACGAGGAACCACTGCAGAGAAGGCCCTGTTCTTGTGTTGCCACCCTCCAGACCTCTCGAGTCCTGAGAGCCAGCTCCAAGGCCCCAGCCCTCCTTTGAAAGAATATCAGACCAATGGATGGAGGGCAAGGCTGCTAGACATGATGCCTGTGTGCTACTTCAGGTGACAGGATCATGCCAGCAGTTAACCACCCAGAGCAAGATGGAGTTAACTCTTTATTAGCAAAAACAGGATCTGCAGTGTCAGGCCTAGAAGAAGAAGAAGAGTTTGGATTTGATATCCCGCTTTATCACTACCCGAAGGAGTCTCAAAGCGGCTCACATTCTCCTTTCCCTTCCTCCCCCACAACAAACACTCTGTGAGGTGAGTGGGGCTGAGTGACTTCAAAGAAGTGTGACTAGCCCAAGGTCACCCAGCAGCTGCATGTGGAGGAGCGGAGACGCAAACCCGGTTCACCAGATTACGAGTCTACCGCTCTTAACCACTACACCACACTGACTCTAATGAACACTGAGGCCTAATGAATGCAGCACCCATCTCTGGCAGGTCTTGCCTCCGTGACACAGATGCTGAGACCGAGAGTCCCAGCCTCTCCACAGCTGCCTAAATCCTCTCCAGGGTTTCGCCCAAGCAATCTGAGACTATGCCAGCATGAAGATACTTCTCTGCCCTCTGCATGCCTCTCCTGATTCTGGGAGACCAGGGGGAAGGAGCTTGTCACTCCTATCTCATGGCAGGGCAGAGCCTCACCACATCCCCAGCATGTTTACACCCCTGTTTCAGTGACGTCTACGCTGGCCTGGTCATGGAAGGTGGCAGGATCCCCAGGGACGTGCGCTACGTACGGCGAGCTGGCTCCAGGCACCAGGCCTGTTGGCAGACCAGCTCTGTGTTGCAACGGTGTCTGCAAACAGGTCATGAAGGCTGGCCACGTTGACCCCGCCGTGTGGGGTCCCACCCTTGCAGATGTCCGCAGACAGTCAGGTCATGTCCAGAGCAGGAATGGCTGCTGGGAGGAGCGCAGAGAGAAGAAACGCCATCGAGCATCTGAAGCAGCGCAGCCAGGCACCATCATCTGCCCCAGTTGCAGCAAAACATGTGTCAGGGGACTGCCTCCCCCTTCCAGCCCAGCGTTGAGTGGCTATAGGGAGCAGCCCCCGATCTTGACGACCGATTCCTCCTCCCCCTCTGGCAAGAGCAGTGGAGAGGGGGAAGCGTTGGTAGGGCTCCAGCCAAGCAGGCAGAGACCTCGCAACGAACAGGGGGAAAGAAAGAAGAGAAGGACACGGTGCTTTCGTTTTCCCAGATGGGGTTCCTGGCGGGAAAATCGCAAGGGACCACTTCCGGATACTGAGAGTGATGGATGAGACATGTTTACGACGTGCTCTGCATTGTAAAGTAATTAGCCTAGATTAAAGCATTTAAGCTTTATGGCTCGGGCTCATTCTTCGAACGGCCAGCAAAGGGGGGCAGCCCAGGCCCCCTGACAACATGTCTCTCCCATATTAGGTACAAGGGAGTTCCATACGCCCAGAGAACCTGTCACTGTACTATGGGCGTGGTTGAGTCTACCGAACATATCCTTCTGTCTTGTCCTCTCTATGTAGAACTTCGGCAAAATCTTATAACTCCACTTTTACGTCAATCTAGCTTTCTACCCAGAGAAAGACAGGTTTTATATTTACTGAATAATATTACTAGAAATACAGCCTCCCTGGTGGCTAAATTTCTTTTTTTAGCTTCTAAGCGTCGCAAGATTTTAATTGATTGTATCGATATGGGGCTATTTGTTTAGTTCCATTCTATTGTGGATTATGTTTCCTTTTTTCAAAGTTCTCTCAGATGCTTTTAATTCTGTACAAATGTATTCTTCTGACTGACGGTCGAATAAGAGAATGATGATGATGATGATGATGTCTCTCCCATATCGGACTCTACAGCCGCAGCAAACTCCCCAGAGGTTTGACTTGAACCCCGAAGGCTCACTCGGATGCCAACAATTTTTGGCCATGCTTGCTGCGGGGAGTTGGAATCCGAGAACATCTGGAGGGTCACATAGATGGCTCAGTGGCCTGATTCTGCGCCAGACAGCTTCCACGTCCCTTTTTCTAGGCCTGAAAAATCTTAAATGAACTCGGCAGCTCAAGGTTACTGCTGGTGGAGCCCGGCTGCCTTTTGTGAAACGCGACCCCTTTTCATTTTTTAGCATGGCATAATTTTAATTCCATTGATAAGGAAGCCTTTGTTCTCTCAGAGGGGTTATGAAAGGGAGGGCGGAGCAGCATTCTGCTAAAATCTAGGCTTCGTGGCTAGGATCTAAAGAGCAGATAGGGTAAAGTAAACATCCTGATTTTGCTCCGCGAGTTCCCGCTGCGGAAGAGGCAAGCCGTAGAATCAGGAAATGAAACTTCAGCCGGCTCCGTGGCTCTTTTGCTTGCCGCATCCTGGTTTCTGCGTGTGGGCTGCGTCTCATCAAGCTGAATATCGCATCCTGTGTGCCCAGAGCAGATGCGTTCTCTAGTTTGGATCCAGAACAACAGCATCCATGCACAAACAGGGAAGAAGAAGAAGAGTTTGGATTTGATATCCCGCTTTATCACTACCCGAAGGAGTCTCAAAGCGGCTAACGTTCTCCTTTCCCTTCCTCCCCCACAACAAACACTCTGTGAGGTGAGTGGGGCTGAGAGACTTCAGAGAAGTGTGACTAGCCCAAGGTCACCCAGCAGCTGCATGTGGAGGAGCGGAGACGCGATCCCGGTTCCCCAGATTACGAGTCCACCGCTCTTAACCACTACACCACACTGGCTCTCCAGGCTTGGGGGAGCCACAAAGTTAGCAGATGGAGCAATCCCTGCATTTGGGACTTTTTAATTCTGTGAGTCAGAGGTGGCGGGATAGGCATTTATACAACTGTGCATGTTGTGGAAGCAAGTGGCTAGAGAATGGTTTCTCTCCTTCTCACATAACACTGGAGCTCGCAAACATCCAACGAAGGCAAATGTTGGAAGATCTAGGATAGATAACAGAAAGTACTTCTTCGTGTAGTGTGTAGGTACACTGTGGAACTCACTCCCACCGGAGGCAGGGATGGCCACCAATTTAGATGGATTTTAAAAGAAGATTAGAATCCAATGTCTTTATTCAGACCAGGTCTCTCCATGGTTTTAAGTTTGGTAATGAGTTGCAGTTCATTGGATTCTTATCTCATTATACATGACAAAGCTATTTTTAATCTTCTCACCCTTGCTTTTTCCTGTAAGACTAATTGCAGTCGTTAACAGTCGTTAACAGGTTTACCCCAGCCATCAGCCTATCACCCATTCCCACCACCCCTCTGAGTAACACCCCTCCCACCCTCTCACTATATATAAGGGTCTGGTGACTTCTGTTTCAGTGTATCTGAAGAAGTGTGCATTAACACGAAAGCTCATACCAAGAACAAACTCAGTTGGTCTCTAAGGTGCTACTGGAAGGAATTTTTTTTATTTTTTATTTTGTTTTGACTACGGCAGACCAACACGGCTACCTACCTGTAACTGGATTTTAGAAGACACCTGAAGGCAGCCCAGTTCGGGGAAGTTTTTAATGTTTGATGTTTTACTGTGCTTAATGTTTTAATTTGTTGGAAATTGCCCAGAGTGGCTGGGGCAGACCAGTCAGATGGGCGGAACAACAGCAACAACAATTGTTGCAGCTCCTACTTATTCCTTAAGCAAAACGGCCCTTCTAAGTTTTTGCCTCATTCCTTTCCTAATTCCTTTCTTATTTCCATCTTGGCCAGGAGGGGGAGATGCTCCCTAACGTGAATCCAGGCAGATGCCTAGTTGGTTGGTTTGTCTGCTTAGCAGAAAATAATTAACTGGGTCGTGATGGCAAAATCCAAATCTAAATGGAAAAAAAATCTCCCCTTGCTTGCCTTGCTGCAAAGGCAACCCTTGCCAGCGATTTGATCTGCAGATCAGGCTGCCAACTTCCAGCAGGAGCCTAACCCTGCCTACTCGGAAGTCAGTCCTGTTGAACTCAATGGGGCTTACTCCCAGTTACACGGCAACACAGGATTCCCCCATGAGGGCTGTAGCTCCGTGGCAGAGCCCCTGCTTTGCTTGCAGAAGGTCCCAGGCAGGGGAAAGACCCTGGAGAGCCGCTGCCAGTCAGTGTCAGCAATACTGAGCTAGATGGACCAATGGTCTGACTCAGTACAATGCAAATTCATTTGTACTCCATTGGAGTACAAGACCTCCATTGCCTGTTAGGTTTTATCTATGGAAAAAGAGGGTGCTCCCATGCACCCCCGTATTCAGATGGGGTTCAGTCACATCCCAGCAAATTCAGGTCATGTGCAGTTAACAGCCTTGCACAACAAGCCTGCTTCCAATAAAAAAATAGACGAGACTTTCTTGCCATAAGGAAAAAGATGGGAAGATGCCCTGGAAAAGAGTGGGGTGAGACTTGCTTTGACGCAACACCATCTTAATTTCCTGGCAAGCAAATCGGGACGAACGCTAAATAAACAGGTAATCTGGAAGCTCCTAAATGCGATATTAAAATGATAAATCAGCCATCTGTTTCCCAGTAGCACCAGTCTGAAGTTTCACCTCTTCTGGTTTGGTTTGGTTTGGTTACAGGCAACTTATTGTCAAACTTAAAACCATGGAGAGACCTGGTCTGAATAGAGACATTGGATTCTTATCTCATTATACATGATATAGCTTTTTTTAGCCATCTCACCCATTGCTTTTTCCTGTAGGACCAATTGCAGTCGTTAACAGTCATCAGCAGGTTTACCACACCTATCAGCCAATCACCCATTCCCACCACCATTCTGAGTAATACCCCTCTCACTATATATAAGGGTCTTTTGACTTCTGTTTCAGTGTATCTGAAGAAGTGTGCATGCACACGAAAGCTCATACCAATAGCAAATTTAGTTGGTCTCTAATGTGCTACTGGAAGGAATTTTTTTGTTTGGTTTGGTTTTGGGAGAATGGCACAGAACGCCTTGTTGCCGCAGCGTGGCCTCGGCACTCCTGGTTCCTCCTGCCCTGCCCTGTATTTCAGCCTGCGGTGAAGAGACCTTTTGCATTATTTCAGCTAAAGATTCCATCCTGTTCCGAGACATTTTGGCACCGGAGGCGCATCACAAAACGGTTCCCCCCCTTCCCCGCCCGGGGAGAAAGGGGCGAGTGAAGCTCTGTGTCAGAAACAAGAGGGAATAAAGATCTATACTGGGATCTGCTGCCTCTGTCGATCCTGCCGCCTGAGGCAGTCACCTCACCTTGCCTCATGGGTGGGCCAGGCCTGTCCGGTTGTTTGTGTACTTGTGAGCCTGGGAGATAAATCGATTTCCCCCTCCTGTCGTGAGACCACCAAAGGAACCTGATGACGCTTTGCTGCAGCCAAACCGGAGCGGGGGGGAACCATACACAGTTACACGCAGGGTACAAAACTAATCCTCACGATTTCAGTCCAAAGCTCCTTCCTTTAATTGACCCCTTTATGTTGCAAGTCTTTTATTTCTGTTGTTTTAGCATCATGATACTGCGGCCTCCTAGAGGGCTTCTCAGAAACCGAACCTGCAACGCAGCTCGAATCTTCGATGTTGTTGTTCGTCAGCCATTTCCCCCTTCTTCTTTTTTTTCCTTTTCTTTCCATAGACGTCAATCTGGATTTATGCTGACGGGATGGAACTGACGGCAAAGCAGGACGGATGGAAACAAAAAGGGATTTGCTCCTTTCCTGATGGATTCTGCCCCGTGCTCTCCAGGGATGGCCTCGTTGTAACAATATCGGCCAGGCTAACGTTGACTTGAATGGCCTGATGGATGATTCGGATTATTTCCTGTGTGTGTGTGTGTGTGTGTGTGTGTGTGTGGTCACCAAACAAATAAATTCAGTCTGGCCAGCTGCCCCCCACCCCACCCCTTTTCCCGGATGCCAGCTAATGACAGCTTGTGTATTAAACCACACATTGGACTACACAAGTCTCGATGATCTGCTGGGACCCTCTTCAACACAACAGACCCCGTTATATTTACAGTGCATACCCTTATGGAAAAATAAACATACTGACCTACCCGCCAAGCGAATGTGGTTAATATCTGTAGTAACTCTTCCCCCCCCCCCGAATATGTCAACAGTGTAGTGCCATTTTCTACTCTACTATCTTGGATGCAATCTAAGTTTTTCCTCTAAGACTCAGGCACCCCCAAACTTGGCCCTCTAGATGTTTTGGGACTACAACTCCCATCATCCCTAGCTAACAGGACCAGTGGTCAGGGGTGATGGGAATTGTAGTCCCAAAACATCTGGAGGGCCGAGTTTGGGGGGTGCCTGCTCTAAGTAGATGTTGCTTCCATCATTCTGCCTTAGTTTTGTTTTTTTCAGGGGGGTGATAAGACGAAGGGTGTGGCCTGGCATTTGACCCCAAAGTTGAGGAAATGGGCAGAAAGACGTTGGGTGGCTTTAGAAGAAAATTAGGCAAGGTTATCAGTGACTGCTAGCCACAGCAGCATCTGTGTCCAAGGCATCATGCTTCTGAATACCAGTTGATGCAGCCTAGGATAGCATTTGCTTTTTTTGCTGCTGCATCACACTGCTGACTCACGTTAAGCTTGTGGTCCACCAAGACCCCTTGATCCTTTTCATGTGTTCCATCTTATATTTGTGCAGCTGGTTATTCCTGCCCAAATGCAGAACCGTACCTTTGTCCCTCCTGAAATTCATTTTGTTAGTTTTGGCCCAGTTCTCTAAGTCTGTTGAATCCCAGTTGTGTCTTCTGCGGGATTAGCAGGGTTTGGGGTCATCTGCAAGTTGGATGACCCAAATTCCTTCATCCAAGATCATTCATTACCTGTTGTGTTACGGAACTGTGGCCTTCTGGTCAATATACCACTTTGTCACACTACGTTTCGAACGGCGGGAAAGAACTCCACGCCAGAATTCCTCCCCAGATTTTCTCACATGAAATCACACGTGGAAATTGCCAGGTAAGGAAACTGGAATCAGGAAAATGGAATAAAGTGCTGCCTGAATGCAGCCCAAGTCTTTCCGGAACACAAAAGGTTCTATCCTGATTCAACTCCTGCCTTCAGATCTGCCCTTCTTCTTACGATCTTGAAACGGTTGGACTTAATCCGTCATATCGGGAATGATTTTTCTGCTGGCTGATCCCAGAAATGGAAAGTCAAAATGTGTGTCCTCCACTCAGAAGAGGTCAGTGATGGGCTTGTGCCTTGAAAACTTTTAAGACAGGTCTGCCAAAGGCCCTGCAGAAGTTGCTGCAAAGCAAGTCCCATCAGCCTCAGCCAGCATGGCTAGGGGTGATGGGACTTGAAGTCCTGCCACATCTGGAGCGCCAATGTTTCCCCACGCCTGGTTTAAGATGGGGAGGGGAGTAGGAACAACAACTGCTTTTCCAATGAAGGGCCATAGCTGTCAACCCTCCCTTCTTTTGCGAGAAACTCCCTTATTCCAATGCCGTTTCCCGCTGCTATCCCGGATTGTTGATATCCCTTAAATTTCCCAGATTTCAAAGGAAGCAGCTCCTCTCCCTCCCTGCCGGCCAGGGAGGCTCCTCAGCTGCGTTGTTCGGCTGCCAATAAGGAGTCTGAGACCAACTGGGGGCGGAGCTTCCATGCCTTGTGCAGCCAGACCCTCACGCCCAACCAGACAGACAGCCTGCCGTCTATGCGCTCGCTCTTTCGCTCACCCGTTCACGCGCAGCCTCTGGAGCGCAGGGTGGCAAGGCTACTTGGTGCCATTGCACTGCCCTCACGGCATCCCTTGTTTTCAAATCCGAAAATTTTTAAAACTCCCTTATTTTCAAATCCGAAAGTTGACAGCTATGTGAAGGGCCTTTGCCCCATGGGAAAAGTCAATCCAGAACTGCAGGTGATGAGTAGGCAGAAACAAAAAGAGTTTGCAGCCTTAAGAATACGGTCTGCAAAACAACACTCTGAAGATCCCGGGCCCCAGGGAAATTAGACTGGCCTCAACCAGAGCCAGGGCCTTTTCGGCCGTGGCCCCGGCCTGGTGGAAAGCTCTAGGGCCCTGTGGGATTTGACATCTTTCCGCAGGTCCTGCAAGATGGAGCTGTTCCGCCAGGCCTTTGGGCAGGGGACAGTCTGGCCTATTTTCCTTTGTATAAGAACAATCATGAAGGAGGCCTCCCAGCCGGTTCACAGGTCCTTATATGATCAGTGAAAACGGTCCTAGCAAGTATTTATTATTATTATTATTATTGAGTTTTCCACAACAACCACAACAATCAACCAACATTCACACAAACAGATTACATACAAATTACATACAATTTGAACAAACAAAAATATACCTATATCCTTCAAATCTTCTTACAATTTTACCTTGTTACAATACCAACTAATGATTATATATATATATATATATATATATATATATATATATATATATATATAAAATTATGTTTTGGCCTTTCTATTCAGATAGAAAGTTACATTATATATAAGCTTTAGACTTCCCTGATCCTTCTCTCCATTAAACCAAAATAGATAATACAATCTAACAAAAGTTATGATACTAACATCGACCACAGTGTTACTATTCATTTGTACCTAAGATTTTTCACATTTCTTAATCATTATATCATTTCAAAATTAAACAAGAATTATTCCAATGCGAAGACCGTGTTGACATTTATCTACTTGCACTTTGACGTGCTTTCAAACTGCTAGGTGGGCAGGAGCTGGGACCGAGCAACGGGAGCTCACCCCGTCGCAGGGATTCGAACTGCCGACCTTCTGATCGGCAAGCCCTAGGCTCTGTGGTTCTTCATCCTTCCTTTAGACAAGTGAGAGACATGATCCGAGTTCATGGATGCATTTCAGCTGGGCAAAGACCCTCAAGGAGGGTGTGACAGCCAGTGAAGGGAGAGGTGGCCTCAGGAGAAGGGGGCGTGGCCTTCAGAGCATTCTGGGGGCCGAAAGGAAAGGCCCGGAGGGCCACATTTGAACCCCCCCAGGCCTGAGATGCCCCATCCCTGCGCTACAAGGCGATAGTGTGAATTTGTACGTGTTAAGCAAAGCAGAACCTCCTCTGGCCCTTTAGCTTAGGCAATGATTCAAAACGCTTGCCTGTTTATCCCAACTAATGAGGACTATCAGATCCACTTATGATAAATGCACGTTGGCAACGCTTCCTGGAAGAGGCATGCCAAGGAGGGAACTCCCTTAAAAAAACACAGTGGCAGCCGAGGAGGATTAACAGGAGAACGTTTGTTTCCAGTGCCAGGCTGCAACGCAGAAATGAAACTGATTACCGAGATAGCGCTCGGCTCCTCCCCCTGCCAAACAAAAATCCAGCTACCGGATGAGTATCAGGTATGATTGAGACAGAGATGGGATCCGGTCTGCGTTTAAAGGGGAACTTACCTAATTCAAAAAACAACACACCACCCAAAGCGGAACCCTCCTTTGAGATTTGTGCTACCTTGAATTTTGCAATGCGGTTCTGCAGCCCGGTAAGAATATGAGACGAGTCAGGTCAATGGCCCACTTAGTCCAGCATCCTATTCCCACAACGGCTGTTCAGAAAACCTGCAAGCAGGACCCAAACACAAGAGCACTCTCCCTGCAGTTTCCAGCATTTGGGTGCATGGCTGCCTATGATTGTGGAAGCAGAGCACATTGAAATTATTCGCGGCGACATGCCGGTCCTGGTGCTATCAACAGGCAGAATAAGTAATATGTAGGAAAATGCACCTACTAGGGTAAAGTGTGACTTAAAAACGTGTATGTTACTGAATATAACATGCATTACATTAAGCAAACTTGTTTTGCCAATAGTGTATATTAGGCCAAGGACCCAGGTGGCGCTGTGGGTTAAACCACAGAGCCTAGGGCTTGCTGATCAGAAGGTCGGCGGTTCGAATCCCTGCGATGGGGTGAGCTCCCATTGTTCGGTCCCAGCTCCTGCCCACCTAGCAGTTGGAAAGCACGTCAAAGTGCAAGTAGATAAATAGGTATCACTGCAGCGGGAAGGTAAACGGCGTTTCTGTGCGCTGCTCTGGTTCGCCAGAAGCGGCTTTGTCATGCTGGCCACATGACCTGGAAGCTGTACCCCGGCTCCCTCGGCCAATAAAGCGAGATGAGCGCCGCAACCCCAGAGTCGGACACGACTGGACCTAATGGTCAGGGGTCCCTTTACCTTTATATTAGGCCAAAGACATGTATATTTTCTGTGTGTATATCCTTCCAAGTTTGCAGCATTGCAATGTAGCCGTCCAACCAAGACCTATGTGCAAAAATGTGTTAGAGGGAAGTATGCATTTAAAAAAGAAAAAACAAAACCACCTACATTAGCGAAGGCAGCGTACAAAAAATGTGTTCTATCGTGGTAGCCGTTTACAAAGATTGCACAGCAAAAAAAATGTGTACATTCTGAGAAACGCACACTAAAATGGCGGTGAATTTTATGAGGGTGTTCAAAAGAGAGGAATGATCCGCAGACTGATGTGGAAATGTGAGGAAATGAGTAACTGAAAAGAAGCCAGAATTGCCAGGGTCACCCAGCCCTCATGGCTGAAAGCTTCTACATTGAGAAAGAAGGTTTAGTAAGAATGTACTAGAGAAAGTATATATGAAGGTATATTGGTTGGATTACATTCAGTGTAAAGATGTGTAGATGCAAAGGGATTTGACAGAAAGTTGGTTTGATGATTTGTGGGTATGTGGTTTGTTTGTTTTTGTTTGTTTGTTTTTCTTGTTTTCTTTTGGGGGGGATAGGGAATGGGTGAAGACAGCAAAATAAATAAGACGCAGAATAAATTTTGTTGAACGAAAACCTTATTTGGTAAATTTATAAATGAAAAGTTGTATTAGGATAACTTTGTTAAGCAGAAGAAAAGGCTTCTGAGGAAAGTTACAATAAGAGCCAAGCGGAATTTTAGAAATTAGAGGAAAATAAGAAATATCTGTGATGGAACTGTCGCTGTCTCCTTGTTTTGAATGTTTATATTGTTGTATTTTCTTTTTATTAAATTAATAAAAATTATTATTTAAAAAAAAAAAATTGCCAGGGTCACCCAACCCTCATGGCTGAAAGCTTCTACATTGAGAAAGAAGGTTTTGTTTTTGTCTGCAGCTCTGCGATCCTCAAAAAACAAGGCCAGATAATTTGGAACTCCAAATCCAGGGTGAAATTCAGAGAGGCGGAAACTTCTGGAAGTCTCCCTGCCCTTGGCATGACTTGCATACCTCCGTGGGGCTAAACCCCGCATTTGACGAACATGGATGGATGGAGGTTCATGCTCTGCTGAACGGAGACTTGTACCGTCATTCAAAAATGCGGGGAGAGGAGAGGAGACAGCAAAGAGGCTGGCAACCAGATCCACCCACCTCGGCTTAATTGAGGCAGTTGCCGCGTTTGAAATGTGACGCTTTCTCTCCAGTGCTTACTTTACAGTTACCTACGTTATTTGTACAGAAACACTTTCCCTGACTTTGATCTTCCTTTCAAAACCCTGCCACGCAAAGGCACACAAGCCGGGCTCTCGGCTTCTTCGCATGAAGACTTGCCACCTGTCAAGGCCGGGCCTGGTTTCTCCTCAAGCGTGAAAAGGCGGAGGCGGGAGAAAGTCGGCGCAATGGAGAAAGTCTCGAATCCTATCAAATATAAAGCTCTTTTAAAAAAACCCAAAAAAAACCAAGAGTGAGACCACATCAGTCAAATTAGCCAAGGTTTCTCTTGATTGAGTACAGCTTTTTAGCCTAGAAACAAAGCCCCCACCCCCCCAAAAAAACCTTTTTGGCAAGGCTGGCCCTACTATTAGACACAGTAAGGCCCCTGCTTCAGGTGGCAGATTCTTGAGGGTGGCAATTAGCAGTAGAAACACTGGAGAATTCTTTTTTTTTTTTTAGTAATAATTTTTATTGGGTTTTTAACACAAACAAACATTTACTAACATCGCAAATACAAACAACAACAACAACAAAATTTCTTATTTCTTCACATTTCCCCATCACATCTTTATGGGACTTCCCCCGACCTCCCCTTCTGAGTTTCTGTGTCTCTCTTATTTTCGCAGTTTAATCTTCATTGCTAAATCTTGTCAAAAAATCTTTAATATCAATTTTTTCCCTTTTCCTTATCCTAAACTTATTCTTATTACCACTAATGTGACCTAAAACTCCCAGGAACCCCTAGGTATTTCCTTAGGATTTCTACCTTACTCAATAACCTACTATTCTAGTTAACCTTTACATTTCTCTCATCTTTTCTCCCCTCCTCCCCCACCCCCGGACCTGCAGTGTCACTGCAAGGTTGGCAAATTCCATCCTTTCCCCCTTCCCCCCCCCGACCCTTCCTCCTTCCAGCAGTGCCACCCAGCCAGTTTCAGCGAATTCCATAAAATCTCCCTTCCAATACCATATCCAGACAGTCCAGATCTAAACCATATTACTGTAATCAGTTACCATATATTTAAATTTTTTTTGAATACGTACGTTTTAAATACAGTACGTTTCCGAGCACAATTCAAAGTGTTGGTGCTGACCTTTAAAAAACGGCCTCAGTCCTGTATACCTGAAGGAGCGTCTCCACCCCCATCGTTCAGCCCGGACACTGAGGTCCAGTGCCGAGGGCCTTCTGGCGGTTCCCTCACTACGAGAAGCCAAGTTACAGGGAACCAGGCAGAGGGCCTTCTTGGCAGTGGCACCCGCCCTGTGGAACGCCCTCCCTTCAGATGTCAAAGAGAGAAACAGTTACCAGACCTTTAGAAGACATCTGAAGGCAGCCCTGTTTAGGGAGGCTTTTAATGTTTAATAGATTATTGTATTTTAATGTTCTGTTGGAAGCCGCCCAGAGCGGCTGGGGAAACCCAGCTGGATGGGCGGGGTATAAATAATAAATTATTATTATTATTATTATTATTATTATTATTATTATTTTTAACCCACTCCAGTTTTGAGAAACGCCGGAGAATTCTAACAGAAGTGAAATTTGCTGATTCACCCCATGTCTGAAACGGAAACCAATCCGGCTAATACAATCAGTTTTATGAGTACCACATAATACCCACAATTGCATCTGTAAGAACTCTATTGTTTAATGTGGCAGCACTGGCACTATGGAACTCCCTGCCTATTGATACCAGCCAGGCTCCTTCACTATATTCCTTTTGGTGCCTGCGGAACACATTCTTATTTAGACAAGCCTACCCAGATGTTTTTTTAAGGGATGCGGGCTTGCCGATCAGAAGGTCGGCGGTTCGAATCCCCGCGATGGGGTGAGCTCCCGTTGCTCGGTCCCTGCTCCTGCCAACCTAGCAGTTCGAAAGCACATCAAAGTGCAAGTAGATAAATAGGTACCGCTGCAGCGGGAAGGTAAACGGCGTTTCCATGCGCTGCTCTGGTTCGCCAGAAGCGGCTTTGTCATGCTGGCCACATGACCTGGAAGCTGTACGTCGGCTCCCTCGGCCAGTAAAGCGAGATGAGCGGCGCAACCCCAGAGTCAGACACAACTGGACCTAATGGTTAGGGGTCCCTTTACCTTTACCTTTACCCAGATGTTTAGAAAGTTTGTAGGAGTTTTAATTTGTTTTAGTCTATTTTACTGCAGTTTACTGTATGTTTTTAAATTAACGGTTGTAAATCTTTTAGTGATTATTTTATGGTTTTTGTAAACCGCTTTGAGGTTTTTCTACAAGCAAGCGGTGTATAAATTTTATAAAACAAATGGACAAATATTTGCTGTTGTTGTGGCCCACAAATGATACATTTAACGCTTATCGGTAATTCTATTGTTTTATTCTTTTGGTAAACCACTTTGAGGTTTGTTTGTTTCTACACTCAGAGTATAAAAGGTTTGAAATAAATACAAAACTTACACATTTAACTTAAGATGTATGTACCGGTGGCTCTTACCTTCAGATTGTGTTCTGATGATCGCAGGGTGGTGGTTACTATTAGTCTTATGGATACACTATTTTTATTGTCTTTTTTAAAAGTTTGATTTTCCAAATTAAATTAAAAAAAAAACTCAAGGAAAGGGAGGGAAGGAGCTTGTATCCAATGCTGGTCCTACTCAGAGTAGACCTATTGACCATAATAGACATGCCTAACTCGGATCCATTAAATCCCAATGGGTCTACTCTGAACTCAGCAGAATCCAACCCGTTCGTCTTGAGATATCGACAATTAGAGGTGGGGTGGGGATCCAGCCAGGGAAGATGTTGATGTAATTACTTGAGCAGGCATAGAAACCTTGAGTCTTTCTGTCCGCCAAACGTCAAGCTGCTAATTATGTCTCCATTGTGCCACTCTGAGTCAATATTGTCAGCTATTCTTAGGTCTAATCCCCTAACATCGAGGTTTGATGGGGCGCATGAGACATCCCCTTCAGCGCCTTTCTCGTAACTCGTGTCGCTCGGGTTTGCCGCGGAGAACACGCAAACTACAAAGGGCCGGGCCATGTTGTGGTATTAGGCATCCAACTGAACAGCTTTTAATCTCATGTGCACCTTAAGAAAACATCGGCTCAGCCTACCGGTGCTCTGCTAGACGCGGATGGGACCCTGCATGTTGGGGGAACAAAAGAACATGAGCTCCTCTCTGATGAGTCTGACAGGGAACCCTTAAGACATGTCAGGGAGACGGCAGCGCAGAGCTACATTAGGGAATAGGCAGCTATGATACACACACACACACACACACACACACACACACACACAGAGAGACAACACACATACACACCACACACACTCAGCAATGAGGAGTTGGCATAAATGCATATCGTTCGGCTCCCTCCGGTCAGCAGGTGCTGTAAAGGGCTCTTCCATACCCAGGATGGGGAAGGAAATCAATTCGGTTCATCCTTTCCAAAAACAATGCACAAATTTACAGTGGTACCTCAGGTTACAGACGCTTCAGGTTACAGACTCCGCTAACCCAGAAATAGTACCTCGGGTTAAGAACTTTGCTTCAGGATGAGAACAGAAATTGCGCGGCGGCGGGAGGCCCCATTAGCTAAAGTGGCAACTCAGGTTAAGAACAGTTTCAGGTTAAGAACGGACCTCCGGAATGAATTACCGTAAGTTCTTAACCCGAGGTACCACTGTATTGTTATTTTTATTACAGTGGCACCTCAGAAGTCGAATGGAATCCGTTCCAGAAGTCCGTTCGACTTCCAAAACGTTTGGAAACCAAGGCGCAGCTTCCGATTGGCTGCAGGAAGCTCCTGTAGCCTGCAGCCAATCGGAAACCGCGTCGGAGGTTCCGAGTTCCAAAAGAACGTTCGCAAACCGGACACTCACTTCCGGGTTTGCGGCGTTCAGGAGCCAAAAGGTTCAACTCTCAAGGCATTTGGAATCCAAGGTACAACTGTATTATTATTATTATTATTATTATTTCTACCCTGCATATTCGGCTCAGTTTCCCCAGCCACTCTGGGCGGCTTACAGCACATTTAAAAATTGCAAAACATTAGACATTAAAAAATTCCCGATACATGGCTGCCTTCAGATGTCTTCTAAAAGTCAGATAGTTGTTTATTTCCTTGACATCTATTGGAGGGCATTCCACAGGGCAGGCGCCACTACTGAGAAGGCCCTCTGCCTGGTTCCCTGTAACCTCACTTCTCGCAGTGAGGGAACTGCCAGAAGGCCCTCAGAGCTGGACCTCAGTGTCCGGGCTGAACGATGGGGTGGAATCTCCTTCAGGCATACTGGGCTGAGGCCGTTTAGGGCTTTAAAGGTCAGCACCAACACTGAATTGTGCTTGAAATGTAGGTGTCCGCCGAAATCAGCACTGCTGTGGATATTGCAGTGCACCTCTCCAGCCAAGTAATATCTGCAGAAAGGCTTATAAAGGATGCATGAACACGCATGTATCGGATTGATAAAGACATAAAAATGCATTGTGAGGGCCAGTGTGGTGTAGTGGTTAAGAGCAGTAGTCTTGTAATCTGGTGAACCGGGTTCGCATCTCCGCTCCTCCACTTGCAGCTGCTGGGTGACCTTGGGCTAGTCACACTTCTCTGAAGTCTCTCAGCCCCACTCACCTCACAGAGGGTTTGTTGTGGGGGAGGAAGGGAAAGGAGAATGTTAGCCGCTTTGAGACTCCTTCGGGTAGTGATAAAGCGGGATATCAAATCCAAACTCTTCTTCTTCTTCTTCTTCTTCTTCTTCTTCTTCTTCTTCTTCTGTCCGCCTCATGATGATATTGTTCCAAATGCCGTGTGTCACCCTCACGATATGCCAAGCGACAGCAAGAGTCCATGGGGTTCCAGTCACTCACCCAGGGCCTGTGTTCCTCTGGAGAATTGAGACACAGCAGAGACTGTCGTAGCTTTAAGAAATAATGGGTTATTCGCCTATTTACACCGTCAGTCTGCATGGAGGGAGTCCCTTCTGACAGGAGGGCTATTTCAAGAGGGGTTTGTCCCTCACAGCAGTACTGCAGCCCTGGGGTCCAAGGGTCTGGAATGCTTTCTAAAGAGACTGTGTCCGTCAGCTGCCCCCCCCCCGCCCCCGGTGCGGCTTCTTCCTCCTCTCCCATTATTTCCCAGCTTTTCCCCTCATCTGCCTTTCAGATGTGACCTCCCTCAACCCCCTGTTGTAATTCTGAACTGTCTCCTTCTTCTTCTCTGGAAGGGTCAGGCTGGGGAGGCGGTCTCCACCTGTTCCTCCTCTGCCCAGTCCCTGTCAAGGCCACATTTGCCTGAGGCTCTCCATCCGTGTTGGCCAAACCAAGATGCATAGTAAACACTTCACTGCCCATTCGAATATTTGGCACAAGCTCCAGTCCAGGGGTCAGCAACCTTTTTCAGCCGTGGGCCGGTCCACCGTCCCTCAGACTATGTGGTGGGCCGGACTATTTTTTTTATATTTATATGCGCTCGATTTATGTCCTGTCTTTTGACTGGCAACCTTGAAGCGGCTCATCATTTGCCAAATACACAAAGAGCTCATAACCCACCTACTCTCAGCAGCCAGAAACATCATAGCCAGACACTGGAGAGACCTGTCAGGAGTTAGCATAGACCAGGGGTCAGCAAACTTTTTCAGCACGGGGCCGCTCCACTGTCCCTCAGACCTATATTTTGAAAAAAAATAATGAATGAATCCCTATGCCCCACAAATAACCCAGAGATTCATTTTAAATAAAAACACAATCAATCAACTTTATTTCAGCTTTGAGCTCATAACACAAGACAACACAAGAACAGCAGTTACACCATTCAGACCATGAATGGGGAATCTGTGGCTCTCCAGACACTGTTGAACTACAGCTCCCCTCATCCCCCAGCCGGCGTGGCAAATGGCCAGGGATGATGGAAGCTGCAGCCCAGCAGCAGCGAAAGAGCCAGGGCTTCCCCAGTCCTGTCCCAAACAAACGTATCCCCTATCCATGGTTTTAAGATCCTTGGTTGATGCGTAAAATGTTTTATTGGCCCGAGCCAGAATTGTTGGCCAGGTTTCCTCCTTCCTTTCCCTGCCTTCGTTGTCAATCAGGATCCTCGCTGTGGGGGTGTTGTTGTTTTGAGCATGCAAAGAGGGCCGTCGGAATCCCACGGGCGCTGCCAGGCCTGCTTCCGATAGACAAGATCCAGCACATGCCAGCATCTGTCGGCCTCCGTGTGGAAAATTAAACCTCATTCCCGAGAGGCTGGCTGGGACGGAGGTTGCAGGAGGCAGCTTTCCAGAATTTGATTGCATCAGTCGGAACCGAGAGAGGGTGGGGGAGATCTTCCCTCGGGGAGGAGTGGAAAGGGAGACTCGTCTTGTTCAAACAGGGCGCTCCGCATTGTTAACTGGGTAGATACAGGTAGATTGCAGCTTGCCAGAACCAGCATCCAGGAGGAAAATGCCTGTTCCAAGGAAAGGTCTCTCGGCAATTCCCTCTGTGAGCCCAATGTGCAACATTCCTCTCTCCCCTGCCAGAAAAGCTCTTCCGTCAAAGCAGGGGTGAGGAACCTCAGACCAGAGGGCCAAATGTGGTCCTCTAGACCAGTGTTTCCCAACCTTGTGCCTCCAGCTGTTTTTGGACTACAACTCCCATCATCCCTCGCTAGCAAGACCAGTGGTCAGGGATGATGGGAATTGTAGTCCGAAAACAGCTGGAGGCACAAGGTTGGGAAACACTGCTCTAGACCAGTGGTCCTCAACCCCTGGTCCGCGGCCCGGTACCGGTCTGTGGATCAAATGGTACCGGGCCGGCCAAGGAACATTAAATTATTTCAATTTTATTTACTGTGGTGTTAAAATGTTAAATCACTTTATATTCATTTTTGGGTGTAACTGTATTTTATTTTGAAGGCATGTTTAAATACAATTAAATTAAAATTATGACATCAAAACAATCTAAAATATAAACAATCAATGTCCCCCCCCCTCAGCGGGCCGCGGTAAAATTATCAAACGTTGACCGGTCCACGACGATAAAAAGGTTGGGGAGCACTGCTCTAGACCAGCCTTTCTCTCTTTCTTTTTTCCCCCAAGTAATTTTTATTATTTTTCCAATTAAACACTTTTGACAAATCAAAAACAAATCATCTTTTATACAGTTTGCTCTACCGAGCTGTGACTTCCCTCCCTCCCGTCAGCAGGTTTTCTAGTCCATTCATTCCCTGCAATTCCTTTCTTTAACTTCTTTATAATGTTGTAGGGTTATTCCAGTCCCGCTAGTGTTTTCAAACTTCCACGGTTCGATCTTAAATAATCCACAAATTTACTCCACTCTCTTTGGAATTTCGTTTCGTCCTGGTTTCGCACCTTGCTGGTCAGTTTCGCAAGTTCAGCATATTCCACCATCTTCGTCTGCCACTCCTCTATTGTCGGTATTTCCTGCGTCTTCCATCTCTGGGCTATCAGTATTCTCGCCGCGGTTGTTGCATACATAAATAGTCTCTGGTCCTTTTTATCAATCTCCTCCCCCATTAAGCCTAGCAAAAAAGCTTCTGGCTTTTTGGGGAAGGTATATTTAAACATCTTTTTAAACTCATTATATATCGATTCCCAAAACACCTTCATTTTCTCGCATGTCCACCACATATGGTAAAACACTCCTTCCTCTTTCCTACATTTCCAGCAGCGATTATCACTCATTCTGTACATTTTTGCTCAACCTTGGGTCCCCAGATGTTGTTGGACTACAACTCCCATCATCCCTGCCCACTAATCTTGCTAGCTGGGGTTGATGGGAGTTGCAGTCCAACAACATCTGGGGACCCAAGGTTGAGAAAGGCTGCTCTAGACCTCTCTATGTGGCCCTTGGGACTTCTCCCACACCCCCTCTATAAAACTGACGCTTGCTCTTCTGCTCACTTTTGCCTCTGGCCCCATCCTCCATTGGCATATGGCCCTCAGAAAGCTGGCCATATGAGAATTTGGCCCTTGGGCTGAAACGAGCAGAGGCAACAGGCCGGGGGAATTCCTGGCTACGGCTTCTCACGTCTGATGGCTTCGGTGAGATCGTGGCCTGGTCTCCAGTGGCAAGGGGTTCCAGGGGCACATCTACTCTGACAGAACTTTGCCCCAGCGCCTCAGGGGGTTCACGAAGCGCCTGTTGACACAGTTCGACTCGCGCAAACATCCAGGAGAGTGCTGCTTCTGATGAAACCTCAGTTGGCTTTCTATTAACTTTCGAATTGGTCTCTTTAAGCGATATTTTTAAAAAATATATATAATAAGAAAAATAGGTGTTGCCAAACGGGTAAAGCAGTCCAGCCTCAACCTTGAAAGCAGCTCTTCCTAATGACTCTTGTGAATGTATTTGCTCCAAAGGGAGAGAGGAAGTGTATCTTTTCCTCCTTCCAACCTCACGCTAAGGGAAACTGCGTAACCACAGCTGAGAATGTCAGGAAACCCAGGCCTTTTCCTTAGAGAGGTTGGTAATAATTCCCGTATGCTGTTGGCAGAGGAGCTTTCGAGATAATCCGGAAGGCATTGCTCTTTAAATGCAGCGGTTTTGGGAATCTCACCAGACCTACTTCATTCTTTCTATCACTGTTGCGTTTTTCAGGGACCAGATGGATGGTGTGCGAAAGGCAGGGAGGTGGAATTGACTGAGCAAACAGCAGGAAACCATTCATTGAGCAAATGGGGCAACCAAAGGCCATCTCTCATTTTCTTACAATGCCATTGACACCTGTTTTGACTCCTCCCATTGTGTTGGGGGGAGGCTGCTGTTTTACATTCATGGTGGGTGGGATAGATAGATAGATAGATGATAGATAGATAGATAGATAGATAGATAGATAGATAGATAGATAGAGCACCTTTCAATGCTTATCAGAGCAGCCAATCCATTTCCTTCAGAATGGATAGGTTTGATCTCCTCGCAGTCCATGGGACTCTCAAGAGTCTCCTCCAGCACCATAATTCAAAAGCATCAATTCTTCGGCGATCAGCCTTCTTTATGGTCCAGCTCTCACTTCCATACATCACTACTGGGAAAACCATAGCTTTAACTATACGGACCTTTGTCGACAAGGTGATCTCTCTCCTTTTTAAGATGCTGTCTAGGTTTGTCATTGCTTTTCTCCCAAGAAGCAGCCGTCTTCTAATTTTGTGACTGCTGTCACCATCTGCAGTGATCATGGAACCCAAGAAAGTGAAATCTCTCACTGCCTCCATTTCTTCCCCTTCTATTTGCCAGGAGGTGATGGGACCATTATAATTAGCTTTGTTTAATTCATTAGACTCAATTGTTTTAATTGGATTTTGGATAAATGTGCAATTCATGGTTACTATTTAGAATTTTATTGTGTTATCTCCTTTGGCAGGCCTTGCAAGCTGCTATTCTGAATAATGGTTTTTAAGTAGCCTTGAAATCTGAACGTTTCTCTCATCCCACTCCTCTAGGTCTCCTCCGCCACAGAGTGGATGGCAAGTCTCCCTTTTGTGATAAAGGAAATGCCCCCATCGCCGTGCCTGTGAAAACATTTGCCGCTATCTCGCCCTACTGACAACAAGCCCTCCTTTTTAAAAATAAAAATTGTGAACTGAGGACAAGGTGCCTCGGATCAGCAGAGACAATATCAGAGGCAACATAAGTGTCGCGGCAGTAATAAATCCTTGCAAGGACAAACTTTAAAAATAATAATAATGAAGTATTTAGCGGTCTTATGAAGCAAGTAACCATGGTCAAAGGAAATGCGTGGGATAGAACTAACAGCAATGGGTGGAAATTGCAGGAGGAAAGAAATATTAAGAGAGGGGTATAGAATAATAGAATTATGGAGTTGGAAGGGACCCCTAAAGGTCATCTAGTCCAACCCCCTGCAATGCAGGAAACTCAGCTAAAGCATCCATGACAGATGGCCATCCAACCTCTGTTAGTGGGGTAAGTGGGAGGACCTGCATGGTATATAAGAAGTCAGGGGGGGAATACTTTCCCCCCTCCCTTCTCTCATAATACTGGAATTTGGGGCCTTCCACTGCAGCTGAATTTTGGGAGGTTGGGGACAGTTAAAAGGAAGCACTTCACACAAGTTTAGAATCTCTTTTTTAGATTTGGAAGGTACACAATGGTCATCTAGTCCAACCCCCTGCCATGCAGGAATCTTTTGCCCAAAGTGGGACTCGAACCCACAACTGTGAGCTTAAGAGCCTCATGCTCCATGAACCACGCTGTTCTTGCCTACAGAGGAGGGAATGAATGAGTTGTGTGTAGAAACCAGCCTACTGTGCAAAAATAAAATGTGCACGAGCTGCCCCAGGGGCGTAGGAAGTGGGGTGCGAGGGGGGGCGGGCCGCCCCAGGTTCCATCATGGAGGAGGTGACAAATTATCAAGGAACAATTACTGCCCTACTAGGGTGGTTCATAAAAAACTTTTATTTTTTTGAAAATGCCTGCTCCAAAGGTCTTATCTTACTACACTAGGGATTATATAGCTATATATGAAATTTCATGCATATCAGTTAATATCTTGACCCTCCTCCACGAAAATAGCTGTTTACTTGGCCATTTTCCTATGCCGTGAAGCCTGAAATTTCCATTCAGTGGAGCACATCTAATTAGACTTTGATTTTGACATGTTTTTAGGAGGTAATGTAATTATTGTTTGATTTTATATCAATGTTATGTATCTGATGTTAGCTGCACTGAGCCCGACCTCGGCCGGGGAGGGCGGGATATAAATAAAAGTTTATTTTTACTTATTATTATTCCTTTTTAAGAAAATATGAAATAACGTAAAACCATTTTTGCAGGCAAAAATAATAATAATCAATGTGTGTATGGGGGGGGGTGACAAGAAATTTTCCGCACCGGGTACCACCTGACCTTCCTACGCCTCTGAGCTGCCCCACCCATTTTTTGTATCTGAGCGCATCCACCCCTTGTATGTGGCCCCAATGGAACACAGTTCTCAGCACCCCCTTCCCCGGGGGCCCCTGCCCTACAGCTTTGCAGACGGACGCTGCAGCTTCAAAAACTGTCTTTCCTCAGATTCTTCTGAACTTCTCGCAGTGCCAAATGAGATTGAAAGAACCAGAGAATTACTTGTCATCACAGCATTGGCCGTGTTTTGCACATCGGTGCGTGAGCGATTTTCTAACACAGCCTGAATCACCCCTTTTCAAAGGATGCCACTGTAATCTGAAAGAACATGTTTTTATGGCACAACGGTCCGTCATTCGAGTGTCAGGATCAAACCTGCTCTAGAGGAAGATATCATAATTACTGTTTCTTGGGGTGGGGGGAGTCAGAGCAGAAAAGGGTTGACTTGGGCTTCAGAGATCATTCTTTGGACTTGGGCGGGGAGGAGGAGCAGGAGGTCTCTGCTGTAACATGAGTTGTCGTTTCCTTTAACACATCTCGCTTGCATCTAAGTTAATTTGATGAAGAAAGGACTCTGTAATCTGTGTTCAAGGGAGACCTGAGGCTGGTGGTGTGTTAAACCCCAGCACATGAAAAGCACAGCCAGATTTGTACAATGAAGGGAGCCAATCTTTCTGGCTGCAGACTCCTGAATTGAGGTTGGGGGTTGGCACCAATGGAGCCAGCGCCAGATTTAGGTTGGATGAGGCCCTAAGCTACCGAAGCAGGGGTCAGCAAACTTTTTCAGCAGGGGGCCGGTCCACTGTCCCTCAGACCTTGTATTTTTTTTTGGGGGGGGGGATGAACAAATTCCTATGCCCCACAAATAACCCAGAGATGCATTTTAAATAAAAGCACACATTCTACTCATGTAAAAACACCAGGCAGGTCCCACAAATAGCCCAGAGATGCATTTTAAATAAAAGCACACATTCTACTCATGTAAAAACACCAGGCAGGCCCCACAAATAACCCAGAGATGCATTTAAAATAAAAGCACACATTCTACTCATGTAAAAACACCAGGCGGGACCTCACAAATAACCCAGAGATGCATTTTAAATAAAAGGACCCAAACTACTCATGTAAAAACATGCTGGATCCTGGACCGTCCGCGGGCCGGACTGAGAAGGCGATTGGGCCGCATCCGGCCCCCCGGGCCTTAGTTTGCCTACCCATGTTGAAGGTAATGGGGTCCTTTATATGTCCAGCTGTCCTTTGTCAACAACAAATTGTCGCTATTTTTTGTGTTGAATATATGCAATATGGTAATTTATGGACCTAATAGGTATCTAAAGCCATTTGCACGTTGCCATGCAACCAGTCCATGCAGAATGTAGGCACCCTATATACAGATAAAAGCAAACTGGTGATATTTTAGGGAGCAGGCAAGCAGGCAGGGCCCATTACTTCCATCATATGAGCCTACACGTCACAGAACAATGTTGCTGTATGCAGGTTTTATTTTATTTGTTTTTTTATCTTATATTTTGGAAATGTACATCCAGTTGTTCTTTCCTTTAATTTTGTTTGGGGTCCCCAAGAAAGTGGGGCCCTAAGCTATAGCTTGTTTAGCTTATATGTGAATCCGGCACTGAATGTAGCTCACACTCTGCCTGACAGCCTCCACAGCCCTGTGCCAGGCCAGGCCTCTCAGAGGCATAACTTATTCCTTGGCAATTGCCAAGAGACAAGAGCGTAGGTGAAAAATATTCCCATCACATCTTCAACTCTTCGGGTTGGGATCCAGTCTGAGAGGAGATGCTGAATATCGACTCGGAAGCATTTTCAGACCTGTTTGTATCCACCTACCGTTATTCATTTGCGGACGGAATTGTTTATGACTGAAATTCAATAGAAAGCAGGGGAAAGGCACAGCTTCTTACAATGGTTAATGACAGACACAAAGACACATATAGTATTTATTTATTATTTTAAATCATCCTACCCCACCACAGTAGACATGAATCTGGATTACTCTCAGGAGATAAATCTTACAACATCATGCTTCCTGTTGTGTGAAAACATTGGCTGCAGCATACAATCCTACCAGCTAAAAAATTATGTAATGTGAGCGGGACCGACCGTTCTCCCCTGTTGCTGTTTATGTAATAAAGGGGTACCGGTCTACTGAAAATGTGTCTTTTGTTTTCATTCCCTTTGGTATTTCTCTTTTATTGGTTAGCTTTTCTGTTAATGCTAGTGGCTAAAATTTCTTGGACCATGAAGTCAGCGTGGCACTCTGCAAAAGCTTCCAGTATTTTAGGAGACATCTGAAGGCAGCCCTGTTTACGGAGGTTTTTAATGTTTAATAGATTATTCTATTTTAATATTTTGTTGGAAGCCGCCCAGAGTGGCTGGGGAAACCCAGCCAGATGGGCGGGGTATAAATAATAAAATTATTATTATTATTATTATTATTATTATTATTATTATTATTATTATTATTATTATTATTATCATCATCATCATCATCCAATTATCACTAGCCTTGCTGCTAGCAATAATGGTTCAAAACAGGATTTAGAGTGCAGATCTGTATTATATCCCAAAAGAAACTCTGGACACCTGATGACAATTTGCTTCATTATTGCTTCTATGTCCCTGAATACCTCCTCCTCCTCAAACTTTTGTGTAGATGCAACCCTAGTGATGTACATCCCTTTCAATAGGTCAGACGGTGGGCAGAACCAATGCGAGGCAAGTGGGGAAAGTTTCTTTTTCTGTTCTTCCGGAGGTGGCAGCCATTTTGTGTTAGGCCACACCCATTGTGGCAGCCATTTTGTGACTGGTGCCCTTTCTCAACATTCAAAATGTGTTGCCAGATGTAAAAAAAAGGTTGCCAGCCCTTTGTATACTCTGGTTGGATTTCCAGTTGGCTTCTGAGGTCTTTTAAGATCGCCGTAGTCGAGCTGTGTGTTTCCCATTTAGCATTTTGGAGGGTGCCCAAATTCATCTTGGGCTGCAGCTTAAGCCGGGCATCAGCTTCGCAGATGTGGAAACCACAATCCCATTTAATATGAGCTTAGATGAGAAATGCGAAAAATAACCCTTATAAATAAAGAACAGACCTGTGGGATATTTGTTTCTCATTTTTTTTTAAAAAAAACAAAAACCCACGACCTGTATAATAGACCCCATTCAATATGTTTGTTTTATTTGGTTTGGTGACTGACGTAAGTATTTAATGCCTCCAGTAAAAAAAGTTGAATCCGAAAGCAATACCCCAAATTTGTTTGGGCAGGAGGAGGATTGTAATTCTATAAAGCGTTCAAGTTCTTTATAGGAATCCGTTACCATTTGGTTGCAATCTGACCCTATTATTTTATTTTATTTTAAAGAATGTTAAAGATTAACGGAATTCCAGAAATACTGGGCCAAATTCAACCTAAGATTAGCAGCATAAATGCAATTAAGGCATGGTGGGTTGGCGTGGCGTTTCAGGATGGGGGGGGGAACAGAGGGTGCTTGAGATAGAAATTCTATCAATAAATAGATACCAAAGTGAACAACACTGGAAGCTGTCTTTTTGCATTCATTCTTCCATCCCCTTGTGTCCTGGGACCCAGTCGCTTTTACAGGCGGCCCCTGAAAACTTGGCCAAGCAGGAAATGTGGCCCTTGGGCTGAAAAGGTTTCCCCCACCTCTGGCCTAAATGGTTTCCAGAGCAACGATAATAAGTGCAGGAGGGTAAAAGTGCAAGAAACATTCTCTTCCTTCTCTAATGGCCAAAAAATTAAATAAATATATAAATCACTCTCAGATAGCCTTCCCCCATTTTGTTAGCACAGGAAGAAAAATAAGGAGAGTTTGGTTCCATTTCGGTATCCAAGTTTTGTTTCCCTGCCACTTCTCAGGAATCTTTTTCTTCCCCTGTCAGCTGTTTGCATGAAGGAACTGACTGCACAAACGAAAACATTTCCATGGCCCTGACATTTCATTGTTCAAAAGGCAAGAGGGTCACTCAAAGCAAACTCCCCCCAGAGCTAGACCAAGGGTTTCTGAACGCTATCCTGTGCGGAAAGTAGGAAGGCAATATTTACACGGTTGAGACCTGCTGTTACTCACATGGAAGGATCATGGCTCAATGGTACAGCTTCTGCTTTGCATGCAGAAGGTCCCGGGTTCGATCCCTGGCATCTCCAGCAGACAATCCCTGCCTGAAACCCTGGAGAGCCTCTGCCAGTGTGGACAAAACACTGGGAAACACTGGCCTGCGAGCGCTCCAGTTGGAGAACAGCCTTTACCAAAGGTGTCATGGGCTTTGAAGACTCTCAAAGGGAGAAACGTGCTAAGAGGAAGGCACACTTGGCCAACCCTCACCGTGATCAACTCCTGCCCGGAAAACCTATGTCCCCACTGTGGAAGGACGTGTGGATCCAGAATTGGCCTCCACAGTTACTTACGGACTCACTGTTAAAACCGTGTTTGTGGAAGACAATCTTACTCGGTTATGAGTGATTGCCAAAGAAGAAGATGGACCAATGGTGTTGTTGCCACCAGGAGTAGCAAACATGGCACCCTCCAGACGCTGGACTACAATTCCATCATTCCTGAGCATTGACTTATGGGGCTGATGGGTCCTGTAGTCCAGCAACATCTGGAGAGACCATGTAGGCCACCCATGGTCTACATCTGGTTCTCAAAGGGAGTGTGGCACATCACATTGGTATGGCAGGGAAGGGTGGCAAGTGTGGCGGGGAGATTCAAGGAAAATCAAAGAAACATTTAAGCATTTCAGTGTTGTGTTGCATACTATAGTATCAATATATATATATATATATTATTTGCAGAATATGGATAGATTCCCCCCCCCCAAAAAAATGAGAGCAAGTGCATCAAGTGATACCAAGCTAAATCCCAGTTGTGATGCGGCTAACAGATTGAGGTTGAATCCTGACAAGACAGAAGTACTGTTTTTGGGGCACAGGAGGCGGGCACGTGTGGAGGACTCCCTGGTCCTGAATGGGGTAACTGTGCCCCTGAAGGACCAGGTGTGCAGCCTGGGAGTCATTCTGGACTCACAGCTGTCCATGGAGGCGCAGGTCAATTCTGTATCCAGGGCAGCTGTCTACCAGCTCCATCTGGTACGCAGGCTGAGACCCTACCTGCCCGCGGACTGTCTTGCCAGAGTGGTGCATGCTCTAGTTATCTCTCGCTTGGACTACTGCAATGTGCTCTATGTGGGGCTACCTTTGAAGGTGACCCGAAAACTACAACTAATCCAGAATGCGGTAGCTAGACTGGTGACTGGGAGCGGCCGCCGAGACCACATAACACCGGTCCTGAAAGACCTACACTGTCTCCCAGTACGTTTCCGAGCACAATTCAAAGTGTTGGTGCTGACCTTTAAAGCCCTAAATGGCTTCGGTCCAGTATACCTGAAGGAGCGTCTCCACCCCCATCGTTCTGCCCGGACACTGAGGTCCAGTGCTGAGGGCCTTCTGGCGGTTCCCTCACTACGAGAAGCCAAGTTACAGGGAACCAGGCAGAGGGCCTTCTCAGTAGTGGCACCCGCCCTGTAGAACGCCCTCCCTTCAGATGTCAAAGAGAACAACAATTACCAGACCTTTAGAAGACATCTGAAGGCAGCCCTGTTTAGGGAGGCTTTTAATGTTTAATAGATTACTGTATTTTAATGTTCTGTTGAAAGCCGCCCAGAGTGTCTGGGGAAACCCAGCCAGATGGGCGGGGTATAAATAATAAATTATTATTATTATTATGCAGAATCGCCGTTCGGACGAAGGGCCAAGGAAGACTCGTTTATTAATTATATTTTGGGAATGATTCCTGCTCTTATGCAGCTGCACTGTTTTATACTTTCCAGGTATCCCACGATCATATTATAAAGTGGTTGTGTTCTGTGTTATAAATCAAGTACCGCTAGGCATTATTTCTTTTTGTTTTCCAACGCATTTTCTTCTCCATAAAAAATTCGGTGTGGCGAGAACAAATTCTGATTCTAAACACGTGGCTCTGAGGAAAAAGTTAGAGTACCACTGGTGTACAACACACTGACTAGCTAAAATGCTGCATTTTTTCATGAGGACTTTTTTTTAAAATAATTAAAAACTGATGTGGATATGCAGAGAACTGAGCTTAAAATTGGGAAAATGAGAAACTGAAATTGAGCATGCGTATCTCCATAGTTACTATCTATCTGGGGGTGATGGGTGTTGTAATCTAACAATTCCTGGAGACCCAAGGTTGCAGCACACTGTTTTAGAACTCTTCTGTTAGCTTGCATGAAACCCATGCAAGAAATAGGTGAACACTAGAAAGTAAACACTTTGATTTTATTTTCTAGCAAATCAAAGGTCCCCCCCCCAGGGGAAGGGTGTCTGATTTTGGCAACTGTTTTGAAGCCCAAAGGAGGTTTTTAATTGTTACATCAGAAAACGTGCCAAATAATAAAGAATGTTGCTTTTTCTAAGAGATTGAGAGAAGGGGAGGCAAAAACAGCCCTTGGTTCTACAGAACTTCTCAACAACTTGACTAATGCAATAATTGCTGCACTGAGATTGCACTGCCTGGTGGCAAAGAGGTGTGTGTGTGTGTGTGTGTGTGTGTGTGTGTGTGTGTGTGCATCTTTCATTAAGAGCATTTGTTCTCTCTACAAAATTAAGACCGAAAATCAGCAGTGCACTTTCCATTTTTTTAATCATTATTACCAGCCATCAGCAGCAAGGAAGGCGATCAACAATATCTAGACAGAGAAACGAAGCACATATTATTTACTTTTCCCTACGACAAAGATCTACGCAACTAGGGGCTGTTAATCTTTATTTTAAGATTAAAAACAAGATGAGAGATATACTAGGTTTAAGTTCAGTTCAGAGACACTGCTGAACATTTTGCTTAGATTTTGCTGATCTTGGCTAAATTTTAATAGTACTGTTTATTGGCCAATGGCCAAAGTATTTGTGTGCTTATATCATATGTTGGCAGCTATTTTAACAGGCTGCAATTATGAAGGCTTTGTGTTACCTGCACCGGGACAAAAATCTGGCAACTGGTGCCAAATTAGTCACCTTGAGAACACCAGCGTTCTTTCATTCTCTATTGCAATCAGCTTCCTAGTTCTCATGGTTGTTAACAAGATCTGGATGCGTTGGGGCAATTGCTCAGATCCAGGGAACCCTCATCAAAGGCAGTGTGTTGCAATGGTTAGAATTTGGGAACTAAGGCTGCGTACACACTGCCAGCTTATAGGTAAACAGGAACAAATACACGGAAACAGCATAGAATGGTACATTGGGGTAAGAAATGTGCATACTAGGCAAGATCGAATAATACAAACTAGTTGTATAATGGGTGTTGTGTATTGATTCAGAGTGTTATCATATCTGCATTACTATTGTCTGTAATCACATTAGGGTAAAGTAACTGCCTTCCTGTCCCAGAAGGAACAGTTACTATTGGTGCATTCAAGTTGGTTCCCACCAAAAAGCAGCTGTGTGATTGCTTGAGATTGTTCCCTCCAAAATGTATATTTTCCTAGCCAGTCCTCTGTCCCTATAAATGTAGCTTCCCTACCCTCAGTTCCCCCAGTCTTGTTTGCCTGAATAAAGAGTTGTTACATGAAGAAGCTGTCTCCTGCCTGCTATGTCAGAGATCTGAAATCACTTGCTGAAATCATTAACCCACGCTACAACAATGGGATAAATTTTCCCTTCAAAGCTGATGAATTCTCATGGGGACTTTCTTAAACTGTAAGGGAAATGTGTACAACTGAATTTACAAGTGACGAAGAAATGAGAAATGGAGAAAAACCAAAATGAAAAGATTCACCTGTCCCTATCCTTGGATAAGGTTGCAGCCCATATGTTGCAGATCCAGAATCCAGAATCTAATCATTGTACATGATGAGCCATCTGCTTTCTGTTCTGAGACTGAACTTTTAGAGAGCCTGAGAAGGGAGTTGAACTCGGAAAAATGATGTCAAGCAACTTGCACTCAGTGCTTTAAAATTACATCCCCACAAGGGCACAGCGATTCACTAGGGGCAGAGACGGGTATACAGGACACTTGTGTATAAATACACTAAAATAAATACATTCCCTTGATTCTAGGCACGCAAATGACTCTCTGAGCCTCGAGAAGCTTTCTCACTCGTCCGGTGTTCTCGAAGAAATGGGACTCTGGTCTGTCTGTTGAGAACTGTTTCGGGAACAAATAAATAGGCGAGAGGTACAGGAGCATTAGCAAAAATTCTCAGAGGGTTGTGTTGCAGAACTTAATGATGCTTACTCAAGTCACATGTATAGATTTTATGAGACCGTTAAATGGCATTAAGTAAAAAACGAGACTTCGACATAACGACAGCAACAGCCTGTGCTGAGAAAATACCCTATATACTCGAGTATAAGCCTAGTTTTTCAGCACATTTTTTGTGCTGAAAAAGCCGCCCTCGGCTTATACTCGAGTGAGGCAGGCAGTGGCTCCTATGAAGCTTTCCCAGGTTTTTTGTGGTAAAATTGGGTGCCTCGGCTTATATTCGGGTCGGCTTATACTCGAGTATATACGGTATATGCTTCTTTGATACGGATCCTGCTTTTTGGAACCTGAGGTTGCAATTCAATATACTTTTATCCCGGGAGTAAGCATCCTTAGAAACAATGAAGCTTAATTCTGGGTAAGCAGGTGTAGCAGGAGTGGTCCTCGAAATGTTATTGGGCTCCAACTGCCATCAATCTCCATTAGCACAGCCAATGGGCAAGGATGATGAGAGCTGTAGCCCTGCAACAGCTGGAAGGCCCCTATCCTTGATATCTCTCTAGAGAGCTTGTCTGCACCACCACCAGTGCCTTTGGAGATAGCTATCATACTCCCCAAAGGAGGCAGACTCTGCTGGACTTGCTAGCTTTGGGGTGATTGGAAGTCTGCCTTTATTCAACTTCTTGATGTAATGTAAACCGTGGTTTCATTAAACCAGGACCTTAGGCATAGCTGTCAGCTTCCGGATTTGAAAATAAGGGATTTTTCCAAACTTTCGGATTTGAAAATAAGGGATGACGCGAGGGCGGTGCAATGGCACCAAGTAGCCTCGCCACCCTGCGCTCCAGAGGCTGCGCGCGAACGGGTGAGTGAAAAGCGAGCGCGTAGACGGCAGGCAGGCTGTCTGTCTGGTTGGGCGTGAGGGTCTGGCTGCACAAGGCATGCAAGCTCCGCCCCCAGTCGGTCTCAGACTCCTTATTGGCAGCCGAGCAACGCAGCTGAGGAGCCTCCCTGGCCGGCAGGGAGGGAGAGGAGCTGCTTCCTTTGAAATCCGGGAAATTTAAGGGATATCAACAATCCAGGATAGCAGCGGGAAACGGCATTGGAATAAGGGGGTTCCCCGCAAAAAAAGGGAGGGTTGACAGCTATGCTTAAGTGCTAACAAAGCCAGAGGTGGCATTATAGAGAAGTATAAAATTATGCATTCATGCAACCTCTGACTTGCCTTTTCTCTGAATTTATTGCTTGTTCCCAGCTGCTAAACTATGTTCTAGCCAGGGCCAGCCCTGTCATTAGGCAGAAGGAGGTTGTTCCCTGGCCTTAGATTCCCATTGAGGATGATGATGATGATGATGATGATGATAATAATAATAATAATAATAATAATAATAATAATAATAATAATAATAATAATTTATTATTTGTACCCCGCCCATCTGGCTGAGTTTCCCCAGCCACATAGCCTGTCCTGCGCCCCCATAACCAACCTGCTGCCCTCCAGTGTCATGGAGGATACTGTTATTATTTAAATAATTTATAATTCCGCTCCATGCCAAAAGGGGCTTCTAAGCCGTTTACAGGTATAAAAACTGATTGCACGAGCATTAAAATATAAACATTCAAAATTACAATGCATAATGAAACAATCCATTTAAAACAACACAGCACTTAAAACAGTAGACTCAGGTTCGACAATAAAGGGAACATCTACGGTAACAGGTGCATACTCAAAAGCCGGCAGAATGCCACTGCAGATGGGACTTCTCGTATTTCAGCAGTGAGGTCATTTTGTAATGCCAGTGCCATCAGTGAAAAAGCTCAACTCTGCATCGCCACAAGCTGATTGAATCCTGACAAGACAGAAGTACTGTTTTTGGGGGACAGGGTGTGAGCGGGTGTGGGGGACTCCCTGGTCCTGAATGGGGTAACTGTGCCCCTGAAGGACCAGGTGCGCAGCCTGGGAGTCATTTTGGACTCACAGCTGTCCATGGAGGCGCAGGTTAATTCTGTGTCCAGGGCGGCTGTCTACCAGCTCCATCTGGTACGCAGGCTGATACCCTACCAGCCCACGGACTGTCTCACCAGAGTGGTGCATGCTCTAGTTATCTCCCGCTTGGACTACTGCAATGTGCTCTATGTGGGGCTACCTTTGAAGGTGACCCGGAAACTGCAATTAATCCAGAATGCGGCAGCTAGACTGGTGACTGGGAGTGGCCGCCGAGACCACATAACACCAGTCCTGAGAGATCTACATTGGCTCCCAGTACATTTCCGAGCACAATTCAAAGTGTTGGTGCTGACCTTTAAAGCCCTAAACGGCATCGGTCCTGTATAGCTGAAGGAGCGTCTCCACCCCCACTGTTCACTGAGATCCAGCGCCAAGGGCCTTCTGGCGGTTCCCTCCCTGCGAGAAGCAAAGCTACAGGGAACCAGGCAGAGGGCCTTTTCGGTAGTGGCGCCCGCCCTGTGGAACGCCCTCCCATCAGAGGTCAAGGAGATAAACAACTATCTGACATTCAGAAAATACCTGAAGGCAGCCCTGTTTAGGGAAGTTTTTAACTTGTGATATTTTAATGTATTTTAATATCTGTTGGAGGCCGCCCAGAGTGGCTGGGGGGACCCAGCCAGATGGGCGGGGTACAAATAATAAATTATTATTATTATTATTATTATTATTTTCAGTAGGCTGTGGCAAGACTAACCAGGTTTCATTTGTTGATCTCAATGGCCATACTGGGCAATATACTGACATAATTTTCAACTGTCACTCCAGCTGAATATTGCATGTGAAATGGAGGGAACGAGAATAGCGTCCGCCATAAGCAGCAAAAAGTCTTTGGCTGGCCTTGAGGTTAGCAAACTGAGAAGTGAGTGTGGAAACCAAGCCACTGACTCCATTTGGAGGCCGGCCTCATATTAGATTGGAGGCGTATCTGTTGATGGATTTGCTCTTTAAGCTCCACCATTTAATTTCCAGTTCAGAGTGCCTGTTCTGTTTTCTTTTCATAAGCAGAACAGTCATGTATGAAAGAAAACTCCCACTTAGGCTCTCAAATATTTCCATCCTTTTATGATGATGGCCTTGACTGGGTAGCTGATAGCATTGTCTGTGTTTTTCTTTACCCACTAAGGGAGTAGGAAAATCCTCCTCTCCTTTTTTTTTTTACCATTTGGAGAAGTTCCACTATAATGTCAAGTCACCTGCATCTCCTATGCTATAAATCAACTGTACTCTAGTTATCATATCTTGTAGTGTCCTTCTAATAGATCCTCCTAGCTCACATATTAAGGTTTTTTTTAAAGATCCTGTTAATGCATTTCAGCTGGCAACAGTGATTGATTCCCCCCCCCTCGCCCCCACTGCTATACTCTTCTGCAAGATTTCCCACCAGTTCTTATTTTTTAAAGCATTGTATTATTAATCAGCCATGTAATGCAGGGAGGGGGAACCTGTGCCCCCCAGATGTGTTGGACTCCCATCAGCCAATGGTCAGGGGTGATGGGAGGTGCATATTTCGGCAACATCCGGAGGGCCAGTTTCCCCACTCCATAGTGGCCTCATCCACATATCACAGTAAACCAGGCATCCCCAAACTTGGCCCTCCATCTGTTTTGGGACTACAACTCCCATCATCCCTAGCTAACAGGACCAGTGGTCAGGGATGATGGGAATTGTAGTCCCAAAACAGATGGAGGGCCAAGTTTGGCCATGCCTGCAGTTAACCATTAATGTGCTGGTCTTGGCCATGATTCCTGGCCTAGCGTTGGGTCCAAACCCAGGGTCATGGCTTATTTCATTCCAAACAAACAATGATCTGTAGTTAAGGATTCCATTCATGTTTAAAGATGAAAATACCTAATTCCCTCTTTCCGAAACAATATGCAAACTCTACAGACAGAGACTCTCACCTAAGAGATCTACAGCAAACCTTTTTAGAACTAAAATACCCACTGGATGAAGTTAAACAACAGATCAACAGAGCCAGACTGATACCCAGAGAGAACTTGCTGCAAGACAGACCCCAAAAAGAAAACAGCAGAACACCACTAGTAATCACATAAAGCTCCCAAGTTAAAACAGTACAACGCATCATCAGAGATCTACAACCTCTCCTAGACAATGACAGTTCTCTTTCTCAAGCTCTGGGAGGAAGACCTTTCATCGCTTACAGACAGCCACCCAATCTTAAACAACTCCTCACCCACAATAATACTACAACCAGACTTAAAACGGACACTGGCACCAGAGCCTGCAATAAACCCAGATGCCAACTTTGCTGCCACATACACCCAGGCAACACCATTACTGGCCCCAACAACATCAAACATACCATCTCAGGACTATTTAATTGCTCATCGTCTAACATTGTGTATGCCATCAAATGCCAACAGTGCCCTTCAGCTCTCTATATTGGACAAACAGGCCAAACCCTACGCCAAAGGATAAATGGACATAAATCTGACATCAGGAATCACAAGACAGAGAAACCAGTAGGAGAGCACTTCAATCTCCCAGGACACTCTATACAAGATCTCAAAGTAGCTGTCCTATTGCAAAGGAATTTCAGAAATAGACTGGAAAGAGAAGTTGCTGAATTGCAACTCATTACCAAGCTTAAAACCATGGAGAGACCTGGTCTGAACAAAGACATTGGATTCTTATCTCATTATACATGACAAAGCTTTTTTAACCTTCTCACCCCTTGCTTTTTCCTGTAAGACTAATTGCAGTCGTTAACAGTCGTCAACAGGTTTACCACAGCTATCAGCCTTTCACCCATTCCCACCACCCCTCTGAGTAATACCCCTCTCCACCCTCTCATATAAGGGTCTGGTGACTTCTGTTTCAGTGTATCTGAAGAAGTGTGCATGCACACGAAAGCTCATACCAAGAACAAACTTAGTTGGTCTCTAAGGTGCTACGGGAAGGAATTTTTTTATTTTGTTTTGACTATGACAGACCAACACGGCTATCTACCTGTAACTGGAATACAGCCACCGTTCCAAATTTGCACTTCTCCCAATTTTGCAATGCCATCCTCCAGCTGGGGAATGTGTCAGTTCTAAAAGTCAGTTTGATTTATTGTGTTTAGCAAGCATTGTGTTTACACAAACAACAACAACAGAAATACTGCTACTAATACAGTGGTACCTTGGAAGTCCGTTTGACCTCCAAAATGTTCGGAAACCAAAGTGCGGCTTTTGATTGGCTGCAGGAAGCTCCTGCAACCAATCGGAAGCCACAGAGTTTACGTCAGACGTTCGGGTTCCAAAGAACGTTCCAAAACTGGAACGCTCACTTCCGGTTTTCGATTGTCCAGGAGCCAAAACCTTTAACTCCCAAGGTGTTTGAAAACTAAGGTACAACTGTAATGGTTTACATTTCTACTTGCTGAGTCCTAGTGGATGAATCATTTCCCATTCTCCCCTCAAGTTTTGTTACATGAATCTGTAAAGCCTTAACAAGAAATTTAGATGTTCTAAAGCAGTGATGGCTAACCTTGACACTCCAGATGTTTTGGGACTACAACTCCCATCATCCCTGACCACTGATCCTGTTAGCTAGGGATGATGGGAGTTGTAGTTCCAAAACATCTGGGGTGTCAAGGTTAGCCATCACTGTTCTAAAGGATAACTCTCTCTCTCTAAATGTATTTATTTGGTTTTTCAAATTAAAGTTTTACAATCAACATATCCAACATACAACATGAAAACAAGATTCCAAAGAATCTCCTGGACTTCTCTCCTCCCTCTTGTGAGTCCTATTGTTAATCATTTCCTCCTGCATCTTTTGTAACAATCCAAATCTTTTACATCTCCATTATATCCAAAATTCACCATTAAACTACAAGTGTAGGATATATATCTCTCAACATTGGACAGCAAAGGACAGGTCTTTGCAAGAGATGACCTTCCCTTCTGCGAAATTAGCAACGGGTGGATGTGATTGTTTCTGAGATTGTCAGAGAAAGGGCACTCAAGGAGTACATGAATTATGTATTCTACTGATAACAGAGTTGCATCCGCAAATTCTATCCTTCTTAAAGGTAAAGGGCCCCCTGGTCGTTAGGTCCAGTCGCGGACGACTCTGGGGTTGCGGCGCTCATCTCGCTTTACTGGCCGAGGGAGCCGGCGTTTGTCCGCAGACAGTTTTTCCGGGTCATGTGGCCAGCATGGCTAAGCCGCTTCTGGCAAACCAGAGCAGCGCACGGAAACGCCATTTACCTTCCCACCAGAGTGGTACCTATTTATCTACTTGCACTGTGTGCTTTCAAACTGCTAGGTTGGCAGGAGCAGGGACCGAGCAACGGGAGCTCACCCCGTTGCGGGGATTCGAACTGCCGACCTTCTGATCGGCAAGCCCTAGGCTCTGTGGTTTAACCCACAGCGCCACCCGCGTCCCTTCCTTCTTAGGAACTCCTTTATGTCGGCCCATCCAGTCTGCTAATGGAAGGACATTTAGTCTTGCCTGTGTAAAGGCTATCCTCATTTTAACATTTGGTAAATCTACCAGATATCTTGGCAGGGAATGGATACAATGGGATAAAGGAAGCATACAATTTATTAGATTGACAGATCTTGATCTCAGCCACTTGTGATTGCATCTTGGCGTCTCTCAGTGGGCAACGTGTACAAAAAAGGCATATATTAGGGTAAAGACTGGCCACCACAAACTGAGCAATGCTGAATTCACACCATACATTTAAAGTGCTGTGATACTACTTTAAACAGTTGTGGCTTCCCCCCAAAGAATTCTGGGAGCTGTAGTTTGTTGAGAGTGCTAAGAGTTGTTAGGAGGCTACTAGTCAGAGCTACAATTCCCAGTGTACCCCATGAAGAGGGAATGATTGTTGAACCACTCTGGGAACTGTAGTTCTGGGAGGGGAATGGGGGTTCTAGCAACTCTCAGCCCCCTTAAACCCACTATAAACCCACCACTAATGCGCTGTTGTTGCATTGAATACCTGCAGAATACCTGCAAAAAAACCCCAAACCCACCCATCAGAGTGCCTGCAGAACTCTCGAGTGCCTCTTTTCCCTGCGAAGTTCTAACCCAGCCTTATTTTTTTAAACACATTAAATTGCCTGTCAGCAGGGGTCCTCCTTTACTATTCTACAAAACAATAGGTCCATATTGCCAATTACCAGCCAAATTGTGCTTCAATCTACTGCTCTTAGGGCAAGTTGCCAGAAGCTCCCTTTCTGCTTGTTTAATAGCCCTCGTATTTAGTATTATGAGGAATCAGGCTTAAAGGCTCAAATGTGGCATTTTGGACAGTTTGAACGATCTATAAAATAAGAAACCAGCTCAGGGTGGTTTTTGTGTGTGTGCGTGTGTGTGTTGGTAAGCTTGCAATGTCTAGACATGCTCGTTCTTTCGTTTTCTTCGGCATGCCCAACCACCACACAGCGATATCGCCACTTTTTCCTTCTTCTCTCGCTCTTCCCCCACCCACCCAAGCAATCAGACACGGCATAATAAACCGTCAGCGAGACCCCCACCCTGTTGTCTGCAAAGTAAACATTCTTATTGTGGCCGTGGCCTAGCTCCTTAGGGAGAGCTTTAAGTCTGAAAATCCAAAAGACACACTGTGTCCCTTCTAATAATTTAATAGCCGAGTGCCCCTTTATTTGCTCATTCTGTGGTGTCATGGAAGTTTTCAAAGATGCTGGCTTAGGTTTCGGGATTAGGTGAAACCAGAGCGCTTTAAACCTCTTTAGAGGGCCGGGATTAGGCCTACATCAGGCCTAATGCAGCCTTTTCTGTGCAAAGCTAAATTAAACAGCAGGAATATTTGTTGCACTCTTCGCTGCACAGGTGTTTGGCAGCTTCCCAGAAAGACTAAAGGAACCACTGGGGGGAGCAGAGAGGGAAGGGGGTGGGAGGGTGCCGTCGAAACCTGAGCGTTAGCTAAGTACTGTGGTATCGCTTGCAAACGTGGGGTCCCTTCTCCTTGCCCCCAAAGAGCTTCTGAGTGGTTTAAAGCACGGGTATCGTTTTTATGGCTCTCTCCCCTCCCCCCCAACACGAACGCGAGTAAATTGAATATCTACGGCACAAACGGGATCAAGGGCTTGGTATGGCGTGCGGGTAGAAATCACGGCTTGCTTTGCAGCAAATGAATACGCACCGGTTGGCCAAACAGCTGCATTGTGCTGCGAGAGCACAAGTGGGACCTATGTGACAAAAAAAGCAAAATGCGGCAGCAGGGGGTACTCTTGATCAGAATCTGCCAGCCAGCCGTGCCCATTTCTGAGAGCCAGTGTGGTGTAGTGGTTAAGAGCAGTGGACTCATAATCTGGTGAACTGGGTTCGATTCCCTGCTCCTCCACATGCAGCTGCTGGGTGACCTTGGGCTAGTCACACTTCTTTGAAGTCTCTCAGCCCCACTCACCTCACAGAGTGTTTGTTGTGGGGGAGGAAGGGAAAGGAGAATGTGAGCCGCTTTGAGACTCCTTCGGGTAGTGATAAAGCGGGATATCAAATCCAAATCCAAACACTTCATTTCTGGGACACTCCGTTCCATCCCAATTTTCTGTGGGTGGTGTCGCACTAGGACAGGGATCGGCAACCTAAGGCCCATGGGCCACAAGTGGCCCACGGGGGTTGTTTAACCGGCCCATGAGCCGCCCCCAAACCGAGCTGCCCACTTGGCGAGTGCCCGCACGCTGCACTAAAGCAGTGCAGCGACTCGCTTCCACGGCGCCGGAAATCGCACCTAGGACAATTGAGACCCTATTAATATTTATGGTGCCATTTGGCAGCTCCTATTGGGCTGGAGAAGAAAGATGGCACGGAGGGTTTAATTGTCATGATTTCTGTTAGATGTGGAATGGACCTCAGCCTCTGGTGCTCAGGTGACTGGCAACCCGGACTGGCCCTACACACGCTACTTCCATAGGTGTGAATCAGGGATGGGTAACTTAGTGTTGGGACTTCAATTCCTATCATCCCTCTGACGTTTGGGCGCACACACCTCTGGTGTACCTAAACCTCCCAACTTGTTTCTTGGAATGGTGGAAAGTAAATTAATAGAATAGAAAATAGAATAGATCTTTATTGTCATTGTCCTCTCGCGGGAACAACGAAATTCCTCGGTTGCTATATCAACTCAAATAAGAAACTCCACATAATCTAAAAATACTGATAAACACAGTACAATACAGCACAATATAACAAATAAAATGACTTCAAAGTCCAAAGTTTCCATTGTGGGAAATTAAATGGGCTCCCAACCAAGGACCACTGCCTGGTGAACTCACAGCCGGGGTTGGCAGGGGGCAGGCCTTCAGTAGCTATCTTACTAGGGTAGCCAAGGGCTCTGTAGACATTTTTGTCTTGCAGGTCAGACACCCGGACAATCAATCAATCACCCTTTTCTATGGCCTTTGACCCGATCCAACAGGGCTCTTCTTAGATTTAACTATGGTCCACCCCCTTAAAAAAGGTGTCTTTGACATTAGTCATTAGACCCACTGAAGTCAATGGATGTGATTTAATGTCATTGAATCTACTCAGGACTTAGCTGGATACAACCCCATGATTCCAGTCCTCCTCGTTTTGCCTAAAGGGCTGATTTACATAGGAAGCTCTCTTCTACAATAGACAGACCAGTAGTCTCTATCTAGCTGGAAAATGTACTGCAATCTGGCAGCGACGCTCTGGCTTTGAGACTTAAAAGAGTTTCACTGGAAGAATGAACATTGAGCCTTTTTTTTTTTTTTGCGTGCAAAGCAGGAGCTCTACCTTTTAGCGTGACCAGATGCAAAAGAATGCAAAGGCTACTGGACTTTTAACAGTTGTGCAGAACAGTGCGGAGAAGAGGGAGATTCCACAGGTGCAAGCAACTTGCCCTCCAATCTACACCTGGTGATTGATTAAATTGATTATTGATTATAAATTATAGATCGATCGATCTAACACAACTATTAAAAGCGCAGTGAGTGCGTCCCCCTTTTCCTTTTGCAACCGGCCACCTCCACCTACCGCTAAATACCCCCCTCCCACACGCACCCCTTTGCTAGCGCCCCCATTAACACCTGCCCCGCCTCCATCCCAGATTTGCAACATTCCTCAACTGCAGCCCAGCCGAGGAATCCAGCCCGCGCATGCGCCGCGGAGCAGGGAAAGCCTTGCCGCAGAGGCTGTCGAGCCGCCTCGGAGTCCCTGTCACGTGACGGTGTTATCTGCGCGCGCGCTCTCTCTTTCTCTGTGCTCCATGCCTAGCCCTGCGCCCTGCGTGCTATGCAGCCGGGCAGGCATCGCCTGCAGATCGCCGAACGATCGTCTTCCTCATGGGTGAGGAATGTAATATAGTTAGCGGGTGAGGGGGAATATTTGTGGGGAGGGGCGAGTGGGGGCTCTGTGCTTCAGTTAATGTGTGTGGGGGGGGGAGAGGCCTGTTGTAGAGGAGGCCACTCTCCTATCCAGTAAGGCCTTCTTTGGATTTCACTCCCCACGCTCCATAGTTATGGTTTTAACAGCTGCAGAGCAGGTTGAAATTCAACAGGTCTAACCTTGCCTGTGGTGAGGGGGGTGGGCTTTGTCACCTCTAATAATGCGACACTCTGTGGATTCTCCTACCCCCCCCCCCCGCAGGCCTAAGTTAGCAGCTGTGAGGCAGGCAGGAACCCAACAGGTCAAGCCTTTAACCTTACCCAAAGGCATGCTTTGGGTTGCATGGCGGTCCTCTGCTCAGCCCACCCACCCCCACTTGGCGTGGACTTTATTTTTATTATTTTTTACAAAATATTTTTTATTAATTTTCCATTTAAACATATATAATCACATCGTTATTATCCACTTTACTTCTTTGGTTCTTTAGAGCCTGTCGACTTCCTTCCCTCCCACCTCTTGGCTTTCAAAACTAACCTTTATATCCCAGCATTTTATATATTTTCCAATTCTAATATAACTTATTACTAAATACCTCAAAATTTAAATAAATATAGAAAGGTAAAAAAATCTTCACATTACAAGTCTTCAGATAACCCTACTAGTGTTAATTGCTTACAATGATCTTTCAAATATTGTATAAATTTACTCCAGTCTTTTTGGAATACAGTACTTGATCGTGCTCGTTTCGGATTTTTCCCGTCAGCTTCACCAGTTCCGCAAAGTCCATCATTTTCATCTGCCACTCTTCTTTCGTTGGTACTTTGGCGTGGCCTTCAACAGCTGGAATGCAGGGAGAAATTCAACAGGTGCAACTTCCTATAGAAAGGTTGCAGTATTATAGGGTGGAAGGGGGCTTGACGCAGGGAATTCAACAGGTGTTGCCTTGCCTGCAGGGACAAGAGCTATTTTATTTGATAAGCGGCGCTCTTTGGATTCCTGCTGGCAGAGCTGAGCCTCTTGCAGCTGTGGAGCAGGAATCCAACAGGTGTACAGTAGTTGTCCCTTTGTAGAGCTGGCATCTTTACTGTATATGGCACAGCGCTCTTTGGGCTGTATGCTGCCCCCTCCCCACCCGCCTAGTAATGCAGGATGTGAATACCAGGGCAGGGAATGGAATGGAATAGAAAAGGAAATAAAAGCAGCTAAGCAACTGATAACATAAGCAAAAACACATAACACAACACACCATCAAACAAACAGGACAGCTAAAAACAACAGAGCGGGTTGAACAATGATCAGCTTACAAAACATAAAATGCCTGCGCAGATAAATATGTCTTAGCCTGGCATTGGAAAACTAACAATGGTGGCGCCAGGCATACCTGAAATGGGAGGGGTGTTCAACAGATGGGAATCCACAGTGGTTTTAACAACAGGTTAAAAACTCAACAGACATTACTTCCCTTCTAGATATTCTGGGTAAGAACTTTCCAGCATAAAATGAGAAGGATTCCTCCATCTAAGCAAAATAACATTAATACAATGATAAAGAAGCTTAAACCCAATAGTGAACTGGTGTTAACCTTCTGCACATTGATGCTTGTGACTCTCATGCTTTCACAGTGTCAGACAAAAGCCTTTTCATTTTCCCAGGCTTTTAAAATGTTAGATCATTTGTTGCATTGACCATGTTTATTATTTTTCTATTGTTTTGTTTTATTGCTGGTTGTGTGTGTGTGTGTGTGTGTAAAAACTAAGCTTATATGGTGGGTGGGGTATAATTTTTCTTAAATAACCAATTAAATATATGCCCTTTGAAGGTGAAGATGTGTTTCTAACAGGAGTGAGCAAGGCAGGAACCCAAAAGGTGTGGTCTTTCCTTGTGAATATAGGGTATGAGGCAGGATTTGTTGCTGAACCTGTCCCTCCTCCCTAGCATTCCCCCCTTGCCTTACCGACTGAACGCTGGGCAAAAATCCAACACGTGTCATCTTCTTCATTGACATACAGTGAATTTCTGCCTGTCCCTTGATGCCAGTTAAGAAACAGGAGCACTTGCAGAAAGTGAATCTGGCAATCAGGAATAATAGAGATTATAGTGAATGGTTCAATAGCTAATAGATAACTTTCCTTCTTTTAGACAATGCATGTTTTTCTCAAGTATGTGTGAGAGAAGGGAGGTTGCCTCTTCAAGGACTAGTACCTGCCAACTACAGTTTCTGTAAGTATTTGAGTTTAAAATAATGAACACAATTTTTAAAATATCTGCTAGTCCATAAGAACACAAGAGACTGTTGAGTGAGGCCAGGGGCCCATATAGTCCATCATCATGTTCTCACAGTGGCCAAGTAGATGCTTCTGGGAAATTCTCAAGCAGGCACAAGAGCCCTCTCCCCTCCTGTAGTTTCCAGCAATAGGTATTCAGAACCATTACCGCCTCCAACTGTGGAGGCAGAACATAGCCATTGTTAGCCTTGTCCCCCATGAATTCGTCTATTCTTCTGTTTAAGTCATTAAGTTGGTGGCCTTGTTTTAGGCCATTAAGAGATGGATTGATTCAAAATATTGTTTATTTATAAAAATGTTTGTAGATTGCTATTTCATAAACTATTTCAAAGCAGCTTACAGCAAAAATACATAAGACCACACAATAAAAACCACATAAGAAAGTTAATAATAGGCATCAATGAACCATTCTGGGAATATGTATTCTTAATTTCTTGCGTAGGCCTGGCAGGATGGAAATCTTTTCAGCAGGTGTAGAAAGAGAAGGTGCCGTACCACCCTTCGTCAATATGATCAAGGACAAATAAAAATATATTTAAAATTTTATTAAAATATATAAAAATATATCCAATGAAACAGATAATTGAAATAGTAAAAATTACGTCAAATTCCATCTATAGCAGCCACTTAAATTATAACCTTAAGCTCATTAATAACCAACAAATAAATGCATGAGCAAATAAGTCTTGCTTGGGCACAAGTGAGGGGCCACCACTAAAAAGGCCTGTTCTTGTGTCTCAACCATATGCAGCTGCATCAGAGGGGGACACAGAGAAGATGAATGCAGGTTCTGTGTACTCTGATGTGCTACATGCACTTCCCTGCCTGGTCATGTAAAGATGATTTCTTACTTGCTCCAGGCGAGTGGTTGTTTTCAAGCTTACAAGTAGGGATGCAATAATATTCCTGTAGTTTTATCTGTTCATCAATTCTTGTAGTAGGCTTTAAAAAAAAAGCAAATTGCCCATAACCTGGAGCGTTTCCTTTTTAGGTCAATCAGTTTGCTGATTTTTTGCCTCGCTTACCTGAGCTTATAATATTGCTCGGTGCACGTCATTTTAGGCAGCGAGCCAAGATAATAAGCGCATCCAAATGTGTAATTTTGCACAAAGCAGCCTCTGGTGCCTTTGGGTCCTTTGCAAATAAGCAGGAACAATTTTTAAGGGATGTTTGGACATGCTGGAGACCAGCAAGGTAACTTAAATCAGGAGCAGTACATCAGAAGTACATCAGAATAGGCGTGCACACATGTGATCAGTAGTGGCTGGGGCCCATTTGGACAGGCAGGGAACCCAGACAGTAGGTGGAGCCAGAGGCAATGGCAGGCAGAGCCAACAAATTCTACTTTCATCGCCACCCTTTTCCCTCCTGAATTCTAGAAGGGCAACACTGAGACTCAGGAGGTGAACGCTGACAGGCAGGGCCACCCCAAAGACCTTTTTTCAAGTAAGAATGTGGGCAGGTGGGGCGTTCACCTTAATGGACCAGCCTCCACTGGGTGCAATGAAGATAATAATAATAATAATAATAATAATAATAATAATAATAATTTATTTGTACCCCGCCCATCTGACCGGGTCTCCCCAGCCACTCTGGGCGGCTTCCAACAAATATCAAAATACATTAAAATATCACAGATTAAAAACTTCCCTAAACAGGGCTGCCTTCAAGTATTTTCTAAATGTCATGTAGTTGTTGATCTCTTTGACCTCTGATGGGAGGGTGTTCCACAGGGCAGGCGCCACTACCGAGAAGGCCCTCTGCCTGGTTCCCTGTAGCTTTGCTTCTCGCAGTGAGGGAACCGCTAGCAGGCCCTCGGCACTAGATCTCAGTGTCCGGGCTGAACAATGGGGGGTGGAGACGCTCCTTCACGTATACAGGATTTTCATTTCAGGCAGCATTCTCGTTCCAGTTCAGAATTATCATCTTAAGAGCACTCCAAACCTCTGTGCACAAGGTCAGGGGAAGAAGGGGGGAAAACCTCCTCTTTTGCTATGCCAGCTTCCAGGTTGAAACACCCTTTTCAGGGATTTCTGCTATCGCCATTGACAATGCTGCTGGCAGCTGCTTCCGGGCAGGTGCATTGAGCAACTCCCTCACTGGTTGAGGCAGCACAGTGCAGAGGGACCCCTCCGCCTCAACTAAACATCCTCCATCCTGCCCTAGCCTACGATCCTAAACACATGTGCTAGGAAGATCCTCTGAACTCTGTATTTCTATGCAAGCGTTCATGGGACCCGGCTGCTGATGTCACTTAGTTCTCAGTAGTCCTCACAGTAGGAGAGTTTGGGCAATTGTGTTTTGACTGGTTTGTTCGCTTGCGCTGCGAAAGGAGGAACAAAGAGATTACTTGGGCAGGCAAAAGACTCATTCATATTTCTGCTTATTAAGCCGAGATAAGGATCATTCGGATGTAGTTAACAGGTTACACTGATGCAGGCATTTTGTGCTAAGGGGAAAAAAAATCAGTGTTTTGGAGGGTAGTAGTGTAAGCCAGTGTTTTTCAACCTCCTCGGGGCAACGGCACACCTCTCCCATGAAAAAAATATCGCGGCACACCACCACCACATGCACCCCGCCCCCCCCCCGCCCCAGGGGGCGGGGTGTCCGCGCGCCCCGGCGGGAGGGAGGGGAAGGACCCAGGCGGGCGAAAACGGAGCGGGAGATCGGCGACTGCGGCGGGCCAGGCGCCCGCTCCCCCTCCACCTCCCGCGCCCAGCCCCCCGGCAGCACCTCCACCCGGCCCCGAGCGAGCCCGGCGGCACCGGCACCTTCCGCCCGTCCCCGACCGCGACCGGGGCGGCAGAGGCAGCAGGCGAAGCGCCCGGCAGCCCCGGAGAAGGCGGCGGCCAGCGAGCGAGAAGCGGAGCCGAGGCGACGCGGCGCCAGCCACCCGGACCGACCCGGAAGCGGCCCAGGGCACCGCCGGTCGCCCCGCCCGCGCCCACCGGAAGCGGCGCGCCCGGAGGGGGAAAGAAGCCGGATCGGAAGCGGGCGCCTCTCCATCCTCCACCCGAGGCTCTATGGTAGGATCCTGCGCCCTCGTCCGGCTCGTTTTTTCGAAACGCGCGTTTTTTCGAGTCTTTTCGAGTCTTTCCTGCCGGAGCCGTGTGCGCAGCCCAATGCGCCGGGAGTTTTCCCGCGGCACAGCAGCCGGTGTCTTGCGGCACACTACTGTGCCGCGGCACACCGGTTGGGAAACGCTGGTGTAAGCAGGGACAGGGTTTTTTTGGGGGGGGCAATCCTATGTGTGTGTGGGGGGGAGCCCGATCCTATGTCTATTTTAGTTGGAGGTAAGCCCCACTGGGTTCAATGAGGCATCATCCTCTGTAATATAATAATAATAATAATAATAATAATAATAATAATAATAACAATAACAAAACAACAACAACAACAATAACAATAATAAATTTTATTGATATCCCGCCCTCCTCAGCCAGAACCGGGCTCAGGGCGGTTAACATCAAAATATATAATACATTAATATGTACCACTGCAATTCCACTGTGCAAATATCCTATGCATATTTTTTTAAGTCTTGTTTTGCTCAGTGCAGTTTACTCCCTAGTCAATGTACTTGGGTTTTAGTTTAAATATCTTTGATCAATAGGGTCAAAAGCCTATGAAATGCTGATGGATATGCAAACCAATTTTATTTCTGATTAAAACAGCTGCTTTGGACTATTAAAAATGCAGTTTTTGGAGACGTCTTGAACTGGCATCATTAGGGCTCCAGAGGGCAACATGTTCTGCTAGCAGCTGGTGCTTGGGATCTTTGTACCATGAGATCATATCAAACCACCTCCCAGATATTTAATCTCAGTGACCTATAAATGCCCAAACAGGCGACCCACACCTTATAATTTTGTGCAGTTTGAATTTGATGGTGTCTCTCTCTGTCTCGCTTCTGCCGGCGATGGGACAGATGGGAGGCGGATTTTGTGACGCGTGCGGGCGAGCAACTTTTGGCAATCCCCCCACAAAAAAGCTCAACAACCCTGGGTAATTTCCCCCCCCCCCCAAATAAAAGCTTGACATCTCTGGGCAGTCCTCCGCAATAAAAAGCTCAACGACTCTGCGCCATCTCCCCCCATTTTCTTAAATTTGAGTCCCCAAAAATAGGGGGTGTCCTATACATGGGAGCGTCTTATAGATGGAAAAGTACGGTATATACTGAGTCAGATTGCTGCTTCATCTTGCTCAGTATTGCCTAACTACACCAACTAGGATTTTCGACAGGGGTTGCTTCCAGCCTTACCTGAAGATGCCAGGGATTGAACCTGGGATCTTTTGCATGCAAGGCAGAGGCTCTCCCACCGAGTTATGGCCCCTTCCCTACAAAGTCTATAAAGTTACTGTACTCCACCCACAAATGCTCAGTATTTAAGGGCATTTGTCTGAACACAGCTTTTTTTATTTATTTAAATGTAACAGCATTATTCAGTCACTGTAATATTTTCTTCATAACCTTAAATCATCGTCCCTCACATGTTGTTAAGGTTCCTAGCCAAACGTTTTCCTGTTCTTTCTGTATAAACCATGAATTGCAGACACTATTGTATTGTGTATTCTCGTGTCTTTTTATAGATATTTTTTTTTTTTTGGTCCCTCAGGGTGAAGATTTTCCATAAGCTTATCCATAAAAAACACACATAGATCTGTTTCATTGGCAGCCTAAAAACTGTGAACCAGTCAGCTGTAACGAGTTGGATTTTGTCAAGAAAAAACAACTAATTCTCAGGATTCCCTTTTCCAAGATAGATGGATGTGCTCTGCCCCTATTGGAGGAGGAGTAAGTTCTGAGTGGTGAAAAAGTCAACACTCAAACTTTTCCCCTTTCTCTCTTTTTTGCTTATATATATAAAAAAGTCACCATCGAGTGGAAATTTGCATAAATGTCCAATCTAACCCAAGTTTTTTTTTTGTGTGTGTGTAGGATCTGAAAAGGAGGGAATACTACTTTGATCCATCACACCCAGATGGATGGATTTACTGCTTCTTTAATATTAAAACGTTGACATATGAAAAAAAATGAGGTTGGCAGAATGAGCCAAGGGTTTCGAATTAACACAGGCTCAACATCCATTGTTTAAACTCCTGAGCCGTTTCAAAATTATGAGCCTCTCTGGAGCAGTTAAAGTGATCCCCCTAAAAATGAGAATAAAATGAATCTATGAAAACACTTTTTAGCTCTCGATCTTCCTGAGACTTGAGGACAAAGTTCTCTCCCAGGAACTTTGTTTAAACATGGACAAAAGTGGGTTCTGAGGGCTTTGGTTTGACCCTACACAGTTGTTGCATTTTGATGGGTCTTACGCTGGCTCTGTTAGTATCGATGTTGCCAAGGTAGTTGGGGAATGTTCCTCAGGGGCAGAAGGGTTGGCGCACCCATAGCTCCCCCATAGGTGTTAGAGGGAAGCACACAGCACAGTGGGAGAGCACAGGTAGTGGAACCAGAGGCAAAAGTGGATTGAGCAACATGTGCAGTTCTTAGCTGCTGTATTTAAGATACATTAAAAAATGCCAGATGTTTCTACGCCATTGTCCTCCATCTCTCCATTCTCATCCAGGCAAGCAAGAGACGTTATCGCAGTTCAAGGACACACTCAAGCCTGGCAAAAGCACTTAAGGCAAGCTTCCTCAACCTCAGCCCTCCAGATGTTTTTGGCCTACAACTCCCATGATCCCTAGCTAGCAGGACCAGTGGTCAGGGATGATGGGAACTGTAGTCTCAAAACATCTGGAGGGCCGAGGTTGAGGAAGCCTGACTTAAGGAGAGCATGGAACAGGTTCACTAAGGGGAGTTTTGTGGGGATAGGAAGCATCACCTGTGGTGAATCCCAAGGCCCTGGGCGGCCATATCTCTTTTCTAGACAGACCGGGTTTAAGGTAGCTTCTCAAGTTCAGAACTACTGGTGGACCCGGGACTGGGCATAAAGATCTCTGGATGAATCGCATGATGATGTTGGAATGGGTGGTGTTTATGGGCTGTCAGTCATTCCCTGTCTCCTCCAGAAGGGTGAATTACTCAGCCTCTGTGGCTCATTTCCAGACATCCGGCCCCACCAAAGCCAGGCAGCCCCGACCTGACTGCCTTCTTTCTTAGAGCTAGTCCAGAAGGTGGCACTTGGCTGTCAACTTACTGCTGCTTATTCTCAGTGTTAGTGGCGACAGAACTAGAATTGACCAGTATAGACCTGCGGATTGTCGCATCTCTTCCTGGAGTCTATGACATTTAGCCAAGCTAAAGTTGTGATCTCTCAAAGACTGAGGGATATTGCTAGGCAAGAGGACATTGCTCTTGTGAAACCTGGGATGTATTTGGGGGAACAGATATCTCAGATTTCACCAGCCCCTTATCTGACGGAAATCCACTATGTGGAATACCGTAGGCTCCTTACAGCCGCTAGGTTAAACGTTCTGGAATCAGCGGTTTTGTGGGGAAGGTTCAGGGGAGTCCCATACGCCCAGAGACTTTGCCCCTGTGCTCTGGGAGTGGTTGAGTCAACTGAACACATTCTTTTGATCTGCCCATTCTATGCAGATCTTAGACAAAAACTTATAGCTCCACTCCTATGCCAACATAGCCCAGTAGACAGAGAAAGACTGGTTTTGTATTTGCTGAACAAGTTCACTGGAACAACAGCCTTCTCGGTGGCCAAATTTCTTTTTTTGGCCTTTAAGCGTTGTAAGGCTAAAATTGACTGTATTGACACGGGTCTAAATATATAATATACTTTTCGCTGTTTCTAAGTGTCACGCTTTTCCAGATGTTTAGACGTTTTAACTTTTGTATGGATAATATGTGCTTTCTGACTGACGGTCGAATAAATTTTATTGATGGTTGATGGATAGAATTGACCAGTACAGGCAGAGTCAATTTGCCTGTCACTGGTTATGGCTCCCCCTGTTGTTGGTCTTACACCCAACCAGTCCCAATGAATCCCAACAACCGCGAGTCACAGGTTTTCTGTCCCAGGCCAAACGTTTTCTGGGAAGATTGAGCACCCTCCCTGTTGCATCTTGTTCGGTACTTCAAGCGAAGGATACTGCCTTTAAAAATTAGGCAAGACTTTCCAAACCCACACAGCTGGAGCAGTTTCCCCAGGGAAGCCGTCTGTTCTGCAAGGCTGATAGTAGAAAGAGTACCCAGAGTATTAAGTGGAAGGCCAAACTTTGGCTCTGCGTTGATTAGAAAGAAAATCCTGGTTGTAAAAATAAATGAGTTTGATGCATTATTTTCCTAAAAATTCTTTTCCCCAACCTGGGCCATAAATCTATTTTATGGTTCGCATGAGAGAGGGTGGAGAAACTCATTTTTTTATGTAATCTTCCCAGAAATTGAAAGGCACATGAGTTGGAATGCTCATCCAAAAATGCACAGCCAGATTAGGCTTTTCATTATTTTCCTTAGCCCAACAATATTTCACTTCATTTAGCCACTGGCTGACAAAGCTTGAGCTTGCTCCATGTTTTTCTGTATCACAGTTGGGGGACCCATAAGCCTTCCAGATGTTGTTGGCCTCCATCTCCCATCAGTCGTGGGCCTCCACATGCAGTTGGACTTCATCTGTTCCGGTCACCATGGTTGGGGATGTGGGGAGTTTCAGTCCCGCAACATCTGGAGAACCACAGGTTCCCCATCCTTGGTCTTCCATTGATTCTCAGCTCTTTCTCAGGTGTCTCTGTTTGCTTTATCAGACGTTCAGAAATGAGAAACCCAATCATAGAATTAACACTGCCAGCGTAAGTTGGCTGAGCATAGAGGCAACAAGGCCTAAAAAGACTATGACCGGTGATTGGAAAAACTTTTGTAACTACTCTGAAGTAATTGAGTAGTTTCAGCTACATATATGTCACCTTGAGCACTTTGAATAAAGCACATGTTACGAGGCAAACACAGGGTTCCTTATGTAAGGGCCTGGGAAGGCTGGGCCAAGAGATTTTGCTGTCTGAGGCAGAAGAACAAATGTCACAACTCCCCGCAAAAGTGCATAGTAAGTCCCCAGGTTTTGGCATCTGAGGGCCACCCACCCCTACCCTCAGAAGTAAAAATATAGTAGTAATATATTTGCCCTTTCATGGTGCCAAAAACCAGTTGCCCAAGGCCTCTTGACTCTGTCTAATAGTTGGGCCAGCCCAGAGATAATTGGTAGAGAGGAAGAGGATATTTAGTCTTCTCCCCCCACCCCTAGCCACCAAGTCTCCTCTGCAGATTTTCTCTCCCGCCCCTGCCCAATTTTAGCCCATTCTTCCTGTGGTGACTTGGAGATCAGAAGTAAGCCCAGTTGAGGGGAAAGTGTGTTTGAGGCTGGAGCATATGTGCAGATGAGGGTGATGTGGTGGTGCAGGGGAGGGTTAAGCACCGCCCACCCACCAGTTCTCACTGACAAATGCCCCGCCCCCACGTGGGCGCTCCCTTGGCAAGTGCAGGTTTGGGAATGCAAGCCGTTCCGCCTGAAGAGCTTAAGCCAAAGGCTTATTACATGCATATTTCCCGAGATCATCCTTTCAGATACTTGAAGCAATTTATTTTTATGAGTCAAAAGATGTGATGATGAGGGATCCGGTCTCTGCATAGGACAAACCTTCCAACATCTTGAATGCCTTCCGAACAACATCAGATGGATGTATTTCAGAATCCCTTTTGTTTTTAAAAAAATGTATGTGATACCCGTCAAGGTATGGAAATCGAAAGCAATGGACCAATAACAAAACCGGGTTGTAAGGTGGTGATATGTTTGCCATCTCCAAATATCTGAAGGGCTGTCACATGGGAGATGGAAAAAACTTGGGTTTTTTTGTTGCTTCAGAGCATGGGTCAGCAAACTTTTTCAGCAGGGGGTCGGTTCACTGTCCCTCAGACCTCGTGGGGGGCCGGACTATATTTTTAGGGGGGGGATGAATGAATTCCTATGCCAAACAAATAACCCAGAGATGCATTTTATTTATTTATTTATTATTTAATAATCTTTATTGAAAATTATATCAAAACATCGAACATAACAAAATACAACAAAAACAAGCAAGTAAAACATAACAAAATACAACAAAACAAATCACAAACCACTCATTACTTCTAACAAACACTATCAAATGAAAAAACAAAACTAATAAATCAAACAAAACAAACCACATACATACATTCTACACCCATTCCTCTCCCCATTTTAGACTTGCATTTTAAATAAAAGCACACATTCTACTCATGTAAAAGCACCAGGCAGGCCCCACAAATAACCCAGAGATGCATTTAAAATAAAAGGACACATTCTACTCATGTAAAAACAGGCTGATTCCTGGACCGTCTGCGGGCTGGATTTAGAAGGCGATTGGGCCGGATCCGGCCCCTGGGCCTTAGTTTGTGCCTACCCATGCTTCAGAGCAGTGATGGCTAACCTTGACACTCCAGATGTTTTGGAACTACAACTTCCATCATCCCTAGCTAACAGGACCAGTGGTCAGGGATGATGGGAGTTGTAGTCCCAAAACATCTGGAGTGTCAAGGTTAGCCATCACTGCTTCAGAGGATAGGAACTATAACAATGGATTCTTATTACAAGAAAGGAGATTCTGACTTAACATTAGGAAGACAATACTGACAGTGAGAGCTGCTTGACAGTGGGATGGTTTATCTGGGAAGGTGGTGGACTTACTTTCATGGAGGTTTTTAAACAGGTTGGAAGGCCACCTGCCAGGGATTCTTAAGCTGTGATTCCTGCATAGCAGGTGATTGGACTAGACTCCCAACTCTTCAATTATATGAGTCTTTAAATATAGTTATTATATATACTGCTAGAAAACAGAGGTTAGATGTCAGGGTGGAGAAACATCTCCAGCCAGCAAGGTAAAGCATGTAACGGATCAATAAATCATCGATCAACACCCAAGCATCCATCCTGCCTGCGGAATTGAATGAAGCCAGGAAGAATGGAAAACATGGGCAGAATGCAAATGCTGACACTGTGGACATACCCGAGCATTTGAAATCTTGTTTCTCCCAACTAGTTTTTGGTGCTGTTCCATAGCGGGTGGAGGCGGAATTAATTGTTCCTTAATTGCAGTGGGGTGATAGGGCTCGGCTTCTTATGCACACCCTGCCATGCTTATCCCGCGGCTAACCTCTCTGAAGATTGAAGATAAGCTTCCGAGTTTGTTCCTAAGAAAGGGCGAGACTGTCACATATGCAAGGCCTGTGCCACAAAGCAGTCAATCTGGACTAGTTGGATTTGGTCCTGCTCTGCTGCCCCCAGTGGAGCTAAGTCCAGGGCCTAATACAGTGATGGCTAACCTTGACACCCCAGATGTTTTGGAACTACAACTCCCATCATCCCTAGCTAACAGGATCAGTGATCAGGGATGATGGGAGTTGTAGTCCCAAAACATATGGAGTGTCAAGGTTAGCCATCACTGGCCTAATATGTCCTAGTTTTGTATTCAAATCCATCTTTGTTCCATGCTGGCACTCAACCCTTGATGGCACAGGAACATACGACACTACCATATCCCAGGTCAGATGGGCCATCTAGCCCAGCAATGTTGACCCTGGATGGCAGCTGCTCTCCAGGGTTTCTGACAGAAGCCTTTCCCATTTCCTGCTACTGGGTCCTCCTTTTCTTTCTAACTGTAGAAGACTGTTAGAACCTGGGACTTGCCTCCTGCTTCTCGCCACATAGAGCCAAGACCTGTTGGCTCCTAGCAATCTTCTCCTTTTTGTTTTCGTTTAAGAAGTGTTGGATAGGATGAAAGCATTCTCTGCAAATCCAAGCGAATCCCTTAGACACATTTTATTTTCTCATGACCGTATAACAAGCTTCCCAGGATAACAAATCATTTTGTTTTAAGTGAGCGAAATAATCCTTTTTTTTTTTTCTAAAGAGAGAGGGAATCCAGGAATTGGCATGTATATGGAACATCCAGGTTGGCTGTTCATCCGAGATTAAAAGGAAACGGCTGGGGTTGTTATCTCAGAAGGCTTTCATTCATCCTTCTAATTGTCTTCCTCCTTGGCTTATGACACCTCCTTCGCTCTTGCGCTTGGCAGTGAGTTCATGGATTTGGACTCTAAAACTTCAAAATGTCAGGGAGGCATTGTGGAAAAAGTGGCCCACTTGGTGTTTTTCTTTTGTACGTGTTCTCTGTTTTCGTTTTTTATAAAGTTGACATTGGAGAAGCCTCTTTTCTCAATTTAACAATTAAAGGACTCGGTTGTTTCCTCTTCCATTCATGGAAGAAAAGCTTTTTATAGCAAGTTTTTTCCATTTGCGATCGCACTTCCTTGCGAGACCTCCATCCTCCCCAAACAAAACGATCGGAAACTTTCTCTCGCATTCCTAAATGTTGGGTCTGCTCATAAAAATGACTCCCTTTCCAACTTGGAGACTTATCTTCTGGTGTGTTACTTGTTGCGTATTTCCCTGTAGCTGATTTCCCCCCCCAATGTTTAATGAGTTTACAGATTGGAATGGGTAGACTTGTACAAACCCATGTTCGGTTGATCTTCTGAATATCCAAGATTTATTAGTGGGGTGGGTGGGGGTGAAAATTAATTGGTTTGCCTTTCCAAAAAAAAAAAAAAAGGTATTTGTCTTACATAACCCCATTAAATTTACTGTAATTAGTAATTATTAAAATTAGTTGATAGGTTAATTAGGATTCTCCCTGTAGGGATGAACAGCTAGGCACATTGCCTTGGCACCCATGAGCGAGTTCAGTTAAAAGGCAGCACTTAAATCACATAATTTGTAGGCTCTTCTCCCATCTGTGAACCAGGGAAGTGCCAGGTGCCACAAGGCAGGCATAGGCAAACTCAGCCCTCCAGATGTTGTTGGACTCCAGCTCCCATCAGCCTCATCCAACAATGCCAACGGTCAGGGATGGTGGGAGCTGTAGTCCAGGAACATTTGGAGCAGGGTCTCCAGATGGTTTTTGGACTGCAGCACCCATCATCCTGAGCTAGCAGGACCAGTGGTCAGGGATGGTGGGAATTGTAGTCCGAAAACAGCTGGAGACCCAAGTTTGGGAAACCCTGATCTAGAGGGCCACAGGTACCCATCTCTGCCATAAGGGTATGAGTGAGAAGTCAGAGCCTGGCTCTATACATGTAGCAGAATGAGGCGTGGCATGCATTGCACCATGGCAAGTGAGAGACCTAGAGGGCTTCCTGGTCCCTTATGTCCCTGCCCAATCCCTGACAAATAAGAGCAAAGCATTTCTCCACTTGCATAATGGAGATGTTTCTGCTGAGGCTCCATAAAACCGCTGTTGGGGAGGTTATTCAGGTAGCGTCCTTAATTGCAAGTAGCAAGACTGCGGTGGAAACTTTGAATCTATCATTAAGAGTTTAATCACGCTTCCTCATGCTCCAGATCCAGGAGATCAAATGTTTACATCTCCATCTGTCAGCTAGCTGCATGGCGAGTTATTGCAGCATGTTTCTTAAGTGTCACTTTCTATTAAGTAACGTTTCAGTTTGGTTCACCAGTTGTTTGTAGCTCTGGCGTAGTTATGTGGCGGGTGTGGAACCTTTAACACAGCCTAGGTTGAAATTCTGTGTTTCTGCATGGAGGGGTGTTGGCAGGATTCCTGGCAGAGGGAGCTAGCCGTCTAATCTGTGCTGCAGTGCCCCCCCTAGGGTGGCCAGAAGTGGTACTGCGGCTCATCTCCCTTGACTCGCCTCCTCTTGTTTGCCTGATCACCAGCTGCCAACCTGCCTTTGCACTCCATGCATCGCCCAAAAAAGAGGAGAAAAGCGGGTGCAGATTTGCATATGCAAATTGGTATATGCAGGTGCAAACTGAGAAGCTGAAAAAGAGAACTGAGAAGTTGAAAAAGAAATCTCACCATAGTGGGAACAGACAGTGACCAGGTGAGCTACATGCTTGCTTTGTTGCCTGGGGCTGCTCACTGTTGATGAACAACTTTATTTATTAAATTTAAATACAACACATAAAAAGTGCTTTTGAAAGAAAGAGGAGGTGGGAAGGAAAAATGTTGATAAAGACCCCTGCTCTCCCTTCGTAGAGTTCTTAATCTTGAAACCGGAGGAGACAGCTCTTCAAATGAAAAACTCCTTCAGAGTCTTCATAAAGTAGGTCAGATAGCCATCAGGAATGGCCAACGTGCCAAGATGGGGTGGCACTTCTTGCCTGGCTTCCCAACACGGACATTGCTGCCAACAACTGAGAAGGGCAGGCTGGGCGAGAGTTTCAGATTGGCTTTGCCACTGCACCAGTGCCCATTCTAGCCTCTCCACTGCCTCGCCCCCTCTCTCTTGGTTACCAGCTGCAACCTCCACATTGGGAAACCAGCTAAACAACACCCTGACACCCCCCTTGCCCTGCTGGTTTCTACCGGTACTAATGACCGAAATTCTGCTTCAACCATGTCACTGTCTCCAATCCTGCTTTGTCCTCCGTGTTGGGTCTGCACGGCCATTCCTTTTCCTCCTCCCAGAGTAACAGCAAAACAAGTGATTGCTAGACTTTTCTTTATGGATTGACTAATCAAGGTGTGAACAAGGCACATTTTGTGGCTTCTGCATTTGGACCTTTTTTGAGAGTTCTGTGCAGCTGCGTGCTGCCGCATGGCCCCTCTAGGCCTTAAAGCAGGGGTCAGCAAACTTTTTCAGCAGGTGGCCGGTCCACTGTCCCTCAGACCTTGTGGGGGGCAGGACTATATTTTGAAGGGGGGAATGAACAAATTCCTATGCCCCACAAATAACCCAGAGATTCATTTTAAATAAAAACACACATTCTACTCATGTAAAAACACGCTGGTTCCCGGACCGTCCGTGGGCCGGATTTAGAAGGCGATGGGGCCGGATCCGGCCCCCAGGCCTTAGTTTGCCTACCAATGCCTTAAAGTCTTGATCTAGGCCAATCACAAATATTTCAGAGAAAATCTTGCTTTCTGCTGATTTTAATGAAATTCAATAGGGCATTTAGAAGGACCTTCTCGGCAGTGGCGCCCTCCCTGTGGAACGCTCTCCCACCAGATATCAAGGAAATAAAAGAACTACAAACTTTTAGAAGATACCCTGTATCGGAAGGTTTTTAATCTTTGACATTTTATTATGCTTTTATACGTGCTGGAAGCTGCTCAGAGTGGCTGGGGAAACCCAGCCACATGGGCGGGGTATAGTTGTTGATATTATTATTATTATTATTATTATTATTATTATTATTATTATTATTATTAATATCATTATCATTATCATTATCATTATTATCATTATTATATCCTGTTGCTCAGCCCATTGCCTCTTGTAGCAGTTTCAGGAAACGGTGTTCTCACAAACAGAGGGTGGCGTGATTGTTGCTTCTTTGTATGCAAAGGAGTTTGCAATTAACGAGCTTGAAGTTGGTTTGCCTGTCGCTGAAATGTTTTTGGTACCACCGCGGCTTAATGAATTACGGGGAATGTTTCATTTTTCTTTTATCGTGCCCCAAAAGCATAACAAATCCAAAAGCCCCAAACACATCTAGAAGCACTAGCTGCAAACTTTGGGGTGTTTGAGTAGGTGTAATAAGATCACACAGACACATTCCATACCAAGACCCTCCAGGGAATTGCAAATGTAGCAGAACTAGCAAAATACCTAAAAAGTTCAGCCCCCATAAACCAGCCAAGTTCCATAAAGATTATATAAAAGTGTGTGTGTGTGCGCGCGCGCAATGGTGGCTTCTACAAAAGCAATTAAATGCATAGTTTATAGCTAGTGCCCAAAATATCCAATTTACTTTTAAAAAGGAGTCATGTTGCCAAATCATAAATGCAGACCAATAAGCAAACACAGCCAAAGTTTGCTTTATCTCTAATCATCCCCCAAACCCTATAAGACAGAGAGGTCTATAGAAGAAACCTATAGGGCAGGAGTGGGGGAACCTGTGGCCCTCCAGATGTCTTGCAGGAGAGTATTCAGACTGATGATTGTGAGCGCCAGCATGCCCTAGAGCAGCCTTCCTCAATGTGGTTCCCTCTAGAGCTTGTTGAATTATAAATCCCTTTATCCATGATCATTGGCCATGCTGTCTGGGGCTGATAGGAGTTTGGTACCCTGTCCACAGAAGTTAGATAATTTGTCCATCCAGCCCAGTATTGTCCAATCTGACTGGCAGTGGAGAGCCAGGCTCTTAGGCAGGAGTTTTGAATCACCCAAACTGAGCTGTAGGCTCAGGGGTGTCAAGGGTGTCAAAATCCAGAAGCTATTCCAGGGGGTGGGGGAAGGTCCAATCCAAGAAACGAAGCCAGGAGCCAGAGCTGATGCACACAGTGAAACATACCAGAGCCATGAATACCACCCTGCGATGGGACATTTGCCCGAGGAACAAACAGGAAACTCTTTATGGCTCTTCCTGTCTAGGAGGAAGTGTTTTCTGGGTTTGTTTTCCTTCTGCCCCACGCCCATGGATTAGTCCACCACTGGCTGCATCCAAACATAAGAATAAAATATCGTTAAATGAATGAGCTTCCAATTTACAAACTCCCTCCTCCTTACGAGCGTGGAAGGGACTGGAGGTTTTCACTTCCATTTTTGATTAGCCATAGTTTACTGTTATGCTCACACCCTAAATTATGATTGAACTCAACTACAGTCGTACCTTGGAAGTCGAACGGAATCCGTTCTGGAAGTCCGTTTGACTTCCGAAACGTTCGGAAACCAAAGCGCAGCTTCTGATTGGCTGCAGGAAGCTCCTGCAGCCAGTCGGAAGCCACGGCTTCCAAAAATAGTTCACAAACTGGAACAGTCACTTCCGGTTTGCGGCGTTCAGGAGCCAAAACATTTGAGAACTAAGCTGTTTGAAAACGAAGGTATAACTGTATAGTTTTACTGAAACAAGCCAGCCTAACTAACTCAGGTTTGAAGTTGGTTTGTTACAGTAAATATTAACGAAGACTGACCCACAGCTTGTCTGGGTTCAGACATCACGCCAAACTATAGTTAGTTTAAAACAGAAGCAAAAGCCTCCAATCTCCTCTGCGAAGCTGCAACAGAGGGGAGGGCAGAGGGGATGAGCTCAAAGCTCATTCACAGAACAATACCACCCTTCTTACATGATGACCTGTGTATTTTTCTACATAACGGCTATTTCCTTGTAGGTAAAACAGTGCATAAATGGACTCCTGCTACTGCAGAACTGGAGCTATGTGTGATTAAGTTATTCATGTGCTTTGCAGGAGAGGCCTTTTTTTAAAAAAATGCTTATTGTTTAGTGCCCTCAAATATTAAAAAGTCTTGAGACAAATAATTATATACTGAATAACTGGAGCTCTCTTGCAAAATCTTATGGACATGTAAATTCTTCATGTACAGGGTTTATGGTTGTACTTTGTGCCAAGCGCATTAGTTCTTGTAATACATTCTTTCTGAGTGAGGTTAGGGAAGTTTCCCCCCCACATCATTTTCATCTGCCATTCTTCTATTGTTGGTAATTCCTCTGATTTCCAGTTTTTAGCTAATAGCCCAATCGCCTTCTAAATCCGGCCCATGGATGGTTCGGAAATCAGTGTGTTTCTACATGAGTAGCATGTGTCCTTTTATTGAAAACTAGTTGAAGTTAGCCCGTTCAATAACGGGCGCTAGAGGAGGCAGGAGGAGGCAGAACAGCGGCCGCTGGGGGGTGGAGAGGGGCTCCCTCCCCCTTCTTCATTTTCCCCGGGGGCGGCTGTAGCGGCGGCGGTAGCGGCGGCGAGGATGGGGCGGCCCTCTGCGTCCATGCGAGGCAGCGGCGCTGGCACAACTGACAACGCGCGTGCGCCGCCGCTGCCTCGCGGATACGCCCCCTCTCCGCCCGCTCCAATCCCTGCGTCCGTGTGGGACACGGACATGCGCAGTAGCGCAATTCCGTGACACACGGACTGGACGCAGGGACACAGCAACTTTATTATATAGGATGCATCTTTGGGTTATTTGTGGGGCATAGGAATTCATTCATTATTTTTCCCCCAAAATATAATCTGGCCCCCCAGAAGGTCTGAGGGACAGTGAACCGGCCCCCTGCTGAAAAAGTTTGCTGACCCCTGCTTTAGCTTATTGATTTAAATAGGCTGAAGAACACCTAACCCCTTGCTGAATTGTGGTTCTCGCACTGCCTAAAAGTTTTCGTCTGCGTGCTCCAAGCCCCGCTTGAAGGTATTTTGATTAAGTGTGTATCATACAATAACCACAGCAAAAATTCTTCTCAGTTGTTCTTTAAAAAAAAAAAAATCTTCAGCCTCTTTGCCAGCTTCTAATCAGTTGTCTGATCATCTCTTCCTGCACATGAATGTCTAATTTACCTGAGATGGTGAAATATGAAAGACAAAAGTTATGAGAACTACAAAGCCACCTTTATGCATTCTAAGCAGACACATCCAGGCCCCTTCTTAAGAAAGGAAGAGGGCTGTGTGTGTGTCGGGGTTGGAGGAGAGAGGAAACAGGACTCTGGTTGTATTATAAATGCAGCATCATGAAAATAAAAAAAGATTAAATTTCTGGCCTTCCATTGTCATCAGCCATAGCTTCCCTGCTGATGGTTATTCTGATGGGAATATTTGAACCCCCCACGAAAAAAACAAATGCTTCTTGCACAAAATGAAGGGTGTGGGTTGTGCGTTTATGGGCAGAGCACAATGCAAAGGTCAATTTGTGATGCTTTCTGCCTCTCCTTTTCGCATGAAGTTTGTGTGTACATGAATGCATCCCTGGAATTCCACCGTGGGATCTGCCATCTTTTGAAGCCGCTGCTAAAATTACGGCCTCGGTTCTTCCAAAGGCGGATACTGATAGAAGATTCAATGAAATCGAAGGCCACTGGTCTGGGCCGTGTTGAAAGATACCTGGCTATGATACTATTTCTGATTTAATAATGCGGACGAGAGGCTAGCCCTTTGTAATAATTAGGACTAATTACTGAAGAGGTGTTGACAGATGGGCTAAGAGGAAACAAACTGCCTTTATCCAGTAGCTTAGAGTCGGATTACTAGGCTTGTGTTATCTGTTTCTCAGAAAGTAGACGCTTCAATCATTCACTAAGTCTTCAAAGGGGGGGGGAGGGATCCTAACAATATACAGGATTTGGGGTGAAGCTATGAAATAAGTCTTTGATTCAAAAATGGCTGAATTAATCCCCTTTCCGTAAATTGTCGTAGGGTTTGTTTGTTTTTTTAAAGTTTGAATTACAGATGGAGAATCTGATTCGGAGTACTTGGAATGAAGTCAACCAAGTATCAATGGCTTGTCTTGGTAGCGACTGTGGCAGTTTGTGGATTAAGCAGTGCCTCCCCCCTCTCTCTTTCCTGTTATGGTGACAATAGCAATTCTCCCCCCCCCCCTCTTTTTTTTCTCCTCCCAAGTCCTGCTCACTCTCCCCTTTGAAAAATCAAAGCTACTTTTACAATTTTCGGCTCTTCCTATGGCATTTTGGCAAGTAACAATTTGAGTGCTGACAATGGTAATTGGCAAAAAAATAAGGAAAGTGTCCTAAAGAGCCACACACCAAAAATAAACAATTTAGAAAGAGGGGGGGAAATGTGATCCCAGGGCAGAGAGAATAAATTTTTAACAATAATGATAATTATTATTAATTATTAAATTTCTATTTAATAAATAGCAACAACAAAGTAGTAAGGCAATATTATTATTATTATTATTATTATTATTATTATTATTATTATTATTATTATTATTACTACACCCCACTCATCTGATTGGGTTGCCCCAGCCACTCTGGGCGACTTCCAGCATATACAGAAACATAATAAAACAACAAGCGCCCTCCCATCAGATGTCAAGGACATAATAAAGAGCTACACAACTTTTAGAAGACATCTGAAGGCAGCCCTGTATCAGGAAGTTTTTAATGTTTGACATTTTATTACGTTTTTATATGTGTTGGAAGCCGCCCAGAGTGGCTGGGGCAACCCAGCTAGATGGGTGGGATATTATTATTATTATTATTATTATTATTATTATTAACTTCCCTAAATAGGGCTGCCTTCAGGTGTCTTTTTAAAGGTTGCATGGTTAGTTAGCTCCTTGACATCTGATAAACATTAAATAAAAACGTTGCCACCAAACATTTAAAAACATTAGACAACCTGGGCACTGGTCTTTCAGATCTAGGAGCCATATGGTTTATTTCACAATCCTATGTCAAGGCTGGGGAAACTCTGACCTGGAGATACCACGATCAGAAAAAGTGGCTTTCCCAGGGTGAGACTCATCCATTGTATTCCAGGTGTGCTGACCCTCGCGATTTCCCCAAATGCAGGAAACTCAACTGCATAATTTGTCATAGTTGCTGGACTACAACTCCCATCATTCCTGACTGTTCTCCATGCTGGCTGGGGCTGATGGGAGTTGGAGTCCAACCGCACCTGGAGGGCCACAAGGGCCGCATTATGGCTATATGTGTTTACTTGGAAATGTACCTCCAGATTGCTTCTGGACCACTCTAGTCATACTGCTTTTGTCCCACCTTCTCAGTATTTGTCCATATAATAATAATTGTCTTAATCGTATAGAAAATAGTTCAGTAAGATGCCTACAGGTTACCAGGTTACCAGAAGGAACGCAAACCTTTCCACGTCTTATTTTAGACAAATGTATTGGGCTACAATCCTTTGCCCACTTGCCTAGGAGTAAGCCCCTTAGAACTCAAATGGGACTTCCTTCTGATAAGGCATGTATAAACTAAGCAGCTCTCCAGGATTTCAAATGATGACCCTCTTAACAGATCCCGTTTTCCAGCCGCTAACCAATCTTGACCCTGTTAGCTGCAGATAAATCCCATCATGTTGGATATTAGAGACGTAGATTTCAATTATTAATATCTTGCAACAATGGAGGCATTTAAACTAGCGTTTTAAACATTTATAACGGTTTCATTGTGCGGTAAACCTGGTCATGCTTTGATCTAGATGTTCTGGTTTGAGCTTATAGCGCTGGTAAAAGTCCTTAATAAATTTGGTTGGAACACAACATGATCTGATTATCTGATGAAAGATTGACACTTCAGTTCCTGCCAGCTTGACGGTGCAGCACAATAAGGGGGCTATTCAGAATGCATTTGGAGGCTGTTGGTTCAAGTTCAGGTACTGGAGGAGGATTTGAAATTCAGGCGATGCAAACACTTTTCATTTCACAGTGACTTTTTGTACCCGGTGTAGAAATAACAATTCCCAGTCTCTTAACGATGGTTTGGAGAACTCTGGAACTTACAGGCTTCCTCCCTTTCCTCCGCTCCTCTCCAGTGCAAATGTTTCCCATCCCTTTCAAATTCAACCATGGTGCAGCGATTACTCTCTGCCTTGGTGTCTCAGTCAGTAGAGCAGGAGACTCTTAATCTTAGGGTTGTGGGTTCGAGCCCCATGTTGAGCAAAAGATTCCTGCATTGCAGGGGGTTGGACTAGAAGACCCTTGTATTCCCATCCAACTCTATGATTCTATTATTCTAATGCTAAACATGGTTTATCCAGGGTGGATAAAAATCAACGATTTTTTTAAAAAATCAAAAAAATTGATTTTTTTTTATTTAAATCGGATTTTTTTTTATTTAAATTGGATTTTTAAAATAAAATGCTTTTGGAGGAAAAATCTTTCTAAATATAGTCTTCTATGTAAGTTACATTGTAGTCCAAAGGCTATTCATCAGGAAATAAGGATTTGTTTTAAGTGTATCAAGTGTGCTAAAACTCAGTCTGTTGTTTTTTTTTTAATGTTTAACCACATCAGTTAACAAACATGGATACATATGCTATCATGTTATTGTTTTAGTTAAATAAATTGTTTAAATGGTTATTAAGGAAATGATTATTTTTCTCCTTCCAATAAAGTACAAGCAGAAAAGTTGTCCAAATATAAACAGTTAACTTATTAAACCTCACCATAATTTCATAATTATCTGTCTATGTATTTCTAGTAGTATAGCCAAATCAGTAATTTTTGATATAACTGTAAAAACTACTTTGAAAATTTATTATTCCAAAAATGAAACCTTCATATGGTTGTAAATATTAAGATTATACCAGCAAGAATGAGTCTTTCTGTAAAAAAAAATATTAAATCAAGTCTTACTGACTAGTGATTTAAATCAAGCCTTACTGACTAGTGATTTAAATCGTGATTTAAATCTATTTGATTTAAATCAAATCCACCCTGCTTGAAACCAGGGTCATAACCCACTGATGAAAGCAGGTCTTCCTTGTAATTTTGTTTTGCCTTGGTTTTCTCATATCTGCATCCTTCTATATACCATCACTTGAAGGTGGATACCGCTCTCTGTTGCAATAGTGTGCACTGGAAGCAAGATGTGTTTAGTAAACATACCAAGACAGGAGGCGTTTTTTAAAAATTTAATCCTTTTTTTTGTGTGTGGTAGGGTGGGGGGGACGTTCATTAAATTTCTAAGCAAATACCTTTAACAGATCTCAAGGCACTTTTAAAAAAATTGTGCGCGCAGGTGTATTTGTGTTGGTGTTTACACACACACACACACACACAATAATTCCTTAAAGGAAAGACAGAAACAGTGAAATGTGTGTAACCTATAAATATCTCAGCAAACAGCAGGAAGCTTCCTTGTACAAAATCAGAACACTGGTCCATCTACCAGTATTGCCCACTCTGACTGGTAGTGCAGTCCAGGATTTCTGGCAGGAGCTTTTCCCTTGCCCCACCTGCAGATGCCAAGGTTTGAACCTAGGCATTCAAGGATTTGTAAAGAATGGCCATAGCTCAGTCGCATCTCAATTTTATCTTGTATGCAGAAGGTCCCAGGTATCTAGGGACTATCCCTTCTTTGCTGGAGTTCAGATAATACTAAGCGAGATGGACCCAGTGGTCTGTCTCTGTGTGACGCAACATTCCCATGTACCTTATCAATCCTTACATTCCTAAGGAAGGTTTCGTGTGGTCTTTTTGGCCAAGACACAATTACATTGAAACGTTGCAAACAAGCAGTATATGTCTGAACCTCCTGTCTCATTAAAAGTGGAAGAGGACAGGACTAGGTCAGTCACAGTAAAATGTACGGCACTGTGTGCCTTTGGGAATAAACGAGAAATGTTTGAAACCTTTCCTTTATTTATCTTAAGTCCAAAAATCATCACAGAGACTGGTATGGCAATGACAAAAAAAGCCGCTGGAAACATTCCAGACTCTTGATATTCTAGAAATTATTATAAAAATAAACCCATTTAACATGGATACCCCCTTTTATCCTAAGGGGATGAGCTTCTTTTCTAGCACACTTTAATCTCTGAAGCTCTCTATCCTTCCTTATTGTACAGTCGTACCTCGGAAGTCGAACGGAATCCATTCCGGAAGTCCATTTGACTTCCAAAACGTTCGGAAACCAAAGCGCAGCTTCTGATTGGCTGCAGGAAGCTCCTGCAGCCAGTCGGAAGCCCCGCCGGACGTTCGGCTTCCAAAAACAGTTCGCAAACCGGAACACTCACTTCCGGGTTTGCGGCGTTCGGGAACCAAAATGTTCGAGAGCTAAGCTATTCGAAAACCAAGGTACGACTGTATATCCACAACATAGGTTCCAACTTGAACAAAATATTGGGGGACCTGGCTGCCCACGCTTGTCCCAACTCCCCACACTTCTGCAGAGCCCAGGTTCTTCCACTGAGCACAACTGGGCACAGCCCCCCCCCCTGCCTCTTGCCTGCAAGAAGTTTCTGTTCGCTCGCCCCCCTCCCCTGCTCGCCTCTCCTACTGGCCTTCCTACCTCTCCCTAGCTGCCATGGCTCAGACGTTTTTTGTTGCCGAAAAGTAGGAGCCAAGGCGGGAAAAGAGGGCAGAACCAGTGGTGTGCGGTGCCGTTTTTCATAAGGGAACAGTTAGGGTCTCAGGCACCAGCTTGCGAGGGCGATTCCGGGGGGACGGGGACATCCCGATGTCCCTTTTGTGAGCATCCCACCTCCCTCCCCAAACTGGGCAGAGGCTTCCCAGGCTTTGGGAAGGAGGCACCATGCTTTAATACTCTAATTTACCAGGAACATTTTGGAGACTAGCCTCGTCCACCTAGTCCACTGACCGCACACCACTGGGCGGCACCCGGCTGGAGGGGAGATGGCTGCACAAGGGAGAGAGGGAGGCGCCAACTTGCAGAAAACGTTGGGGGGGGGAGTGGCCTTCCTAAATATTTTATTGGGGAGGCCAAAGGGGCCAGCACCCCAATAGAGTTTGGTGCCTGTGATCCACAGCCATTTATAGGCTGGGCATTTGGGGAGAGAGATTGGTTATGTTCAGCGTTATTCACGTAAACCAGGCATAGGCAAACTCCGGCCCTCCAGATGTCTGGGACTACAATTCCCATCATCCCTGACCGCTGGGTCCTGTTAGCTAGGGATGATGGGAATTGTAGTCCCAAGCATCTTGAGGGCCAGAGTTTGCCTATGCCTGACGTAAACAATAACCTCATGCTAAGCAGCGTGGGTGGCGCTGTGGGTTAAGCCACAGAGCCTAGGGCTTGTCGATCAGAAGGTCGGCGGTTCGAATCCCCGTGACGGGGTGAACTCCCGTTGCTTGGTCCCTGCTCCTGCCAACCTAGCAGTTCAAAAGCACGTCAAAGTGCAAGTAGATAAATAGGTACCGCTCCGGCGGGAAGGTAAACGGCGTTTCCGTGCGCTGCTCTGGTTCGCCAGAAGCGGCTTTGTCATGCTGGCCACATGACCCGGAAGCTGTACGCCGGCTCCCTCGGCCAATAATGTGAGATGAGCGCCGCAACCCCAGAGTCGGTCACGACTGGACCTAATGGTCAGGGGTCCCTTTACCTTTTTAAGCAGAAAGCAATTTCTCCTTACTTTTTGGACCTTTAGAGATTCCAAAACCTTTCTTTGCTTATGAGAAAATGTGTCCCACATCTTCTTTGCTTGAACCAAAGCTGGCGCTAGTAAGACCCATTAAGCACCTATCAAAAGGATTTGGGTTTTTTTTTTTCCTGCCTGCGTTGCAAATAGGCAGCTTGGGTAAGTGGCGTCCATTCTTAAAGGAGTTAGGATTTTGGGGCCATTGTTCTCCTTCAGGTTAGAAATGTGTTTTCTTTCTTTAAGGACGTGCTTCGCCGTTTTGAGAGGAAGAGAGCGATGCGAGGTTGTCTGTCATGTCTCATGTTCTTATGCCCCGTGGGTGGGAAAGCAAAGTAACAGAACAGACAAATAAATAAATGGGGTGTTGAAAGTGGCGTTCTGTGAGTCGAGGGGGGGGGTTGCGCAACCGCATTGCAATCAGCTTAACGTCTTCCACTGGTGATGTGCCAAAAGTTACGATAATGTTATACCAAGGCTGGATTAATTAAAATGTAATTAGAAGGGAATAAATCGGGCGCTCGTAAAAAAAAGTTTGTCATGGGAAAAATATTTGTCTAGGATTAATTAGGTTGCAAACGAAGTGTAGCTTTAAATTGCTGAAAATTATAGAGCCCTTAATTGCAGTGCGGGCCCGATTAATTTCAGATATTGTAACAACATGATATACTACTTTTGCTGTCATTTCCCCCTCTTTTTATTGTTTTTCATTGTGTGTGTGTGTGTTTTTTTTTAAAAGCCTGCTCTCTCAAAAGAGATTATTTCAGGAAGCGTCTGCTAAAATGACTGGAAGGTGTTTAATTAAACCTGTGCTGTCTAAGGACGTTCTTAGCTAGATCTTGCTGTTGGATACATGAGGCTTTGTGCTTGCTGTTGCTGCACCCCTAATTAAGGGGGCTGGGCCGACTGATCTCTAGCTGACAGATGACTCTGCGTGGCTGAACGGCAAAGACTCTCAAAAATAACCTTTGCAGTGGTCCTTGGCTTATCAATTTTCTGCTAGATTGCCATGGTTTATCAAGTGTGCAGGGCCCGAATGCACTTCTAAGCTGTGAACGCCAAGGGACAGATCCACCCGCAACCCTTTCCCCCCCACTTAACATTGCACATTTTTGCATTCTTTTAATTTTCCAAGGAGATTGGCCGTTCTCCTGTGAACTTCTTTTAGCTCCCATCCACACGGTTCTCATTTAAGGGATTAGATGTGCTTGTTTGGGGCTGATCTGATCCCCACAAGCACCAATGGCTAGGTTGGTTCTGTGAATGAGTGGGGGTTGTGGGGGAGGCATCCTTTCCTATTATTATTATTATTATTATTATTATTATTCATAGCTTTTTTAAAAAAATGAATTTTCCAAAAAGAAGCAAAAGCAAAAATTGTTATTGTCATTATTTATTATTTGTATCCTGCCTATCTGACTGGGTTGCCCCACTTGTGGGAAACCGTGTATAGACTCCCAAGGGCTCCAAAATGGCGCACAGGAGCTGTCATTGCTGCCACGCTACCCCACTCAACAGCTGTTGGGTGGGAAGCTGTATATACTGCAGCGGGCTCCCTATGTATGCGCATTTCGCTCATGCGCGCGGGGGGCTGGAACATAAAACCCATGTAATTGAGGCGCCGCCTGTATAAAAATACAGAGAAACTAAAATATAGCCAAAACAATACATTCTATGCATACATTTAAGGGGAGGAAAAAACTGGAGGTCAAGACCAGACCAGCGCTCAAACATTCAAGCAAATAAATATGTATGTATGTATGTATGTATGTATGTATCTGTATTCTAGGGCCAGGGCCTTCTCAGTACTGGCCCCAACTTGGTGGAACAGTCTGTCACAAGAGACCAGGGCCCTGCGGTCCAGAACTGTCCCGCCTGGCCTTTGGGTTGGTTTTAGTTCAACCCTGATGTTTCATTCCTTTATGGTTTGATTGGTGGGCTACTTAAAAATGAGGCTGCATTTTAAACTTTAAATCGTATTTTAACTTGCATTTTAATTGATTGTTTTGTATGTTTTGTTGTGATTTTATGGGTGTTAGCCACTCTGAGCCCGGTCTTGGCTGGGAAGGGCGGGGTATAAATAAAAAGTTATTATTATTATTATTATTCAGGCAAATAAATCTCTGCATATCTGAGAACTTCCCATCTTCATTGTGTTTAAGGACGTCCGCCGTCTCATAAGCTGCCAGCTGAGTTTTGTCTTCTGTCCATTGTGCATTGGGCGGGAAGGAGTGGGGCAGACCTCTCCTTCCAGTATTAAGGTGCTTGAGCGCCCTTAATAACCAGTTAAATTGCCCCACTCTCAGGCTCCAGAGGAACAGTACATAATGCAGTAGAACAGTGCAGAGGGCAAGCTTAGAGGCACCAAGCATGAAATCAACTGAGAAGATAGAAGCTAATTTCAATGGGGAAAGTATTTTTTAAAAACCCACAAAAAGCAATCAAATGTCCTTAAAGACTCGTGGAGCAGGGATGGATTTTGCCAAGTGTCTGAAAAAAGAATGAGGGTTCCAGGTGGAGTTCCATGCTTTAGGTTAGGAGTCGGGAGTGAGGAGAGCCTGTAGCCTTCAAAATGTTCCTGAACTGTGACTGCCATCATCCCAGGCCATTGGCGATGCTGCCAGGAGTTGATGGGAGTTGGGAGTCGAGCAACATCTGGAGGTCCAGAGGTTCTCCAGCTTTGCTTTGGGGGACCACCTTGTCATGGTGGTTCCATTATGAATGTGATGTAGCCATTGATAGACTTCTCCATGAATTCTGTCTAGTCTGCTTTGAGCCATGCAAGCTAGTGGCCGTCCCACTTCTTTACATGCGCTTTGTGAAGAAGTACATTTTTCCCCCACCTGCTCTGAACCTCCCACCAGTCAATTTCATGGAGAACCCCAACTTCTTAGAGAGGAGAAACCATCCAATTACAAGCGCAGGACCCAGCGGCTAATGCATTGTTTTTCTTCCTTGCCCGTGTTTGACTCCCGTCTGCTGGACCATTTCCCGGCTGCGGCTTGTGAAGCTATGCCTTTACATGCGTTAACATTCACATTAAATAGAGATCCATCCTTGGGAAGAAAGTGGTGCAAAAGCAAGCCCTGTGCCTTTCGGAATTAAATTATTGTGGGGTTTGTTTTAGTCTTTCTTCAATTTCATCCTTGCATTTTATCAGGGAATTTATGGCTCCGTAAAACAGAACAGCTGCATTTCTCTCTCTCTCTCTCTCCTTCCCTCGTTTCCCCCGCCCCCCAAAAATAAGCTAATCTACAAAGTTGAACCTGTGTAGGAAAAATAAAGTCTCCTTAACTTCAGCTGTTTTTCATGCTGCATTTTAATGTTACATATTTCAAAGCATACGCCAAATGTGAAACTCTACTATGTTTCAATCTCTCCCTCCTCCCCACCCCCCGCCACAGATTTTTGGGGGGCATTTCCATCTTGCCGTGCTATTTGGCTGCCTTAGAAGACTTTGCTTTCAGTGCCCAAAATGTTTTACTGTGCTCGGAAAGGTCAACCAGCTGATAGCTGAAGGCAAATGTGTCAGAATGAAAGACTGAAAAAAAATTATCACTGTGACACACCGGGAGTATTAGAATGATGAATGTTTATGTTAATATATGGGGTGTACATATTGATTAATAGCACTTTTTTGTTTCACTGACTAAAATATATAAATGGCAATGAGATCCATATGCTAACTCGGTGTCCTAAAAATAATTACCATCACTCTTAGTTTTGCTCCCATGCTGAATACGTGTTTTCATATGGAAAATAGTTATAGTTGAAATTTCACAACACACAGATGGAAGCATTTGGAAGTGATCCTCAAGGCACCAGCTCAGATTCCAATTTTTCTGAAAGTCACATTTGATACAGCATGATTTTCCTTATAGGACATTAGTTACCCAAAGTAAAATACTCTATTTATTTTATTTTATTTTTTTATTTGCCTGTTTGTGGTCAGTGAGAGAGGTGACTGAAAAAAAGTAACTTGGTCTCATATCTTGCTGTTTTAAACTCATAGTTTATTTGATTCAATCAGATGTCTTAGATTAACGCAGACAATCCTCTAAACCATGGTTTAGAGGAGGCTTCCTTCAGATGTTTTCGATTACAGCTCCCATCATGCCTGACTGTTAGCCATGCTGACTGGGGCTGATGGAAACCTCTGCAGGGCACCAAGTGAAGTAGGATCAGGTATGTGATATAGGTTCATATATATCTTCTAGCATGTCAATTTCATGTTTCCTTTAGCCACAGTTTGCTGTGACATACTAATTAGGCAAACAGTGGTTAACGCTCAGCATGGTTTGGAAGCAATGCCAGTTAGTGCTAACCATGGTTTCCCCAGTTTGGCCCTGGGTAAGAGGAGTGTGGCTTTAACTTTTACTCTGGTTTGCATAAATGTGTTTAATTGCTTCCTGCCCCTGGTCTTCCATATAGGGTGGAGCTGCTGATGGATGTTTAAATGAACAGAAGATATGGTCATTACAGCCTGTCTAGTGTCTGTTTTAAAATGCAGGGTGCTGGCAGAATTTATTGTTTCCAGGCTGTTTAAAAAAATACATTTGGTCAATCAAGACAGAGGTGATGACAAGTACAGAGTAGCAGCTATTATCATACAGACGGATGATAAAAATCGGCAATCTCTTGATGACATTCTTAATGTCTACTTAAAACTTCCAAAGGCAACAGTGTCATGTCATTTCATATGACTCTTGAACCAAGACTAGTAGTGTTTATAAAACAAAGTAATCCTTATCGCAGCATGTTTTCCAATTACAGACCTTTTAATTTTTAAATGGGCTAAGGTAACTTCACCGAGTCTCGTTTGATGCCTAGTAGGCATCATTACCTGCAAAGGAGACAGGTGTTGGGTTAGAACAAGGGTGGGGGAATATCTGTGACCCCCTGGAAGTTATTGGACTCCAACTCCCATCAGCCCCTGCCAGCATGGGGCAACAGTCAAGGGTGATGGGAACTGGAGTCCAACAACATCCAGAGGGCCACAGGTTTCCCAGCCCTGGGCTAAAACATAGACAATATATTTGATGCTGCAAACTTTCTGGAACAAAGGAGATCTGAGTTTGGTCTGTGCCTGGAAGGGGAGACCTTGAAATACTCATGTGTGCCGGAAAGTTAAGGCATAATTGTAATGCACAGAAGCTCGCAAACAAGTTCCACTGCTGTAAATAATGGTTTTTAAGAATACACATCGTTTTTGGAATGTGTGTGTGTCTTCTTAGGAGCTGAATCATTCCCACTGTACTGTGCCATCAGAATTGTGTGTGTGTTTGTCAGGCTTAAGAATATCATTTCCGCAGCGAAACTACTGTACTGTGGCCAACGTCCTTCTCTTATGCCAAATGCAATTCGCAAACAGTTTTGACATGTTTCTGGAGTGTGTGTGTGTTTGTGCGGGGAGAATACAAGTTAGAATTTGAATTAAAAGAAGCTTGGTCAGCAGAATTCAAAGCAGAAATGTCTACAGTAGGTGTATGGTGGGATTTCTGCATAGATCATTGAAAAGTTGTCTGTGGACAAAGGCTGCCTCCCTCGGCCTGAAAGCAGAGATGAGCACTGCACCCCATATTGAATTCAACTGAACTTAACTGCCCAGGGATCCTGTAGCCAGTATGGTGTAGTGGTTAAGAGCGGTGAACTCGTAATCTGGTGAACCGGGTTCGCATCTCCACTCCTCCACATGCAGCTGCTGGGTGACCTTGGGCTAGGGTAGTGATAAGTGGGATATCAAATCCAAACTCCCCTTCTTCTTCTTCTTCTTCTTCTTCTTCTTCTTCACCTTATTTTAAAATACCTTCACAAAAATTTAGTTTGCAGACATTTTAAAAATGCAATACATTTTATGAATGATGTGGCAGATTAAAATGATGTGGCATCATTCTTAAAAAAGAAAACAAAAAAACAGTTCAGCAATTTTAAAACATGGGATTAATCATTTTTATCCTGCCTCTCAATTTACCTAAATACTGAATACTAGGTTATGGGTACATGCAAAAAGATGTAGGCCATAACTTTAACTTACTCTCTGGCCACTCTTGAGTGAAGGTTGCTGGACTTGGTGGTTTCTGCATTTATTTGAAAGGGTTGGCCATGTTTAGCCTGGAGAAGGGACTTTCATAGGGAGATGGGCAGAAGCCTTTGAATATCTGGATGCCTGTAGTGCAGAAGGTGGAGCAGACTTCACCTGGGTTGCTCCACTAGAGCCAGTGGGTGGAAATTTCTATTTCCTAATCTTTAGATTTCAGCTAAAGATTACAAGGAACTTCCTCATGGGAAGAGCTGTTCCGATAATGGAATACGCTGGCCTTGAAAGGCTTTCCCACGCTAGAGATATTTAAACTGATTGTGAATGGCCACCTGTTTGGGGATGCTGTGGATCCTAAATCCTGCATTGAGCAGTGGGTTGTAGGTGACCTCCAGGATCGTGTCCAACTCAGATTAAATGGGTTATGTACAGTTACATCCTACTTAGAGTGGATCCCCTGAAATTAAGGAACCTAAGCTAGTCATGGCCATTAACCAGTGGGTCTAAGTACAGTGGTACCTTGGTTCTCAAACTTAGTCCGTTCCGGAACTCCGTTCCAAAACCAAAGCGTTCCAAAACCAAGGCGCACTTTGCCATTGAAACTAATGTATTAATCCATTCCAGACTTTTAAAAACAACCCCTAAAACAGCAATTTAACATGAATTTTACTATCTAACAAGGCCATTGATCCATAAAATGAAAGCAATAATCAATGTACTGTACTATAAAATAAATAAGACAGTTTTGTGGATGATAAAAATTAAAATTATTATTTTTTCTTACCTGCACTGATGATTGTCATTGTTTGGATTTCCGCCATCACACAATCAATCAATCAATCAGTCAGTCAGTCAATCAGTAGCTGAACTGAGTTCCACACAGTCACAAAAACAAATTGAACTAAAAAGCCTCAAAAACAAAAATGCAAAATAAATAGCAAAAACAAAAGCGCCAAACTTAATCCATTCCGGAAGTCCATTTGACTTCCGAAATGTTCAAAAACCAAGGCACAGCTTCTGATTGGTGCAGGTGCCCTGGAAACAACAGCTGACAGCTGCATCAGATGTTCAGCTTCCAAAAAAATATTCAAAAACCAGAACACTTACTTCCAGGTTTTCGGCGTTTGAGAACCAAGGTGTTTGAGAACCAAGGTACCATTGTAGAGCCATTGGAGACACCCCTATGATTCATTTGTAGCCCACCTTCCATCATGGGATGCCAGGTTTAGGGTTCTCAGGCACCCATCCAGCCACTGGCCGGATCTGGACCTGCTGAGTATTCAGCAAAGCCGCTGTACCATATGCCTTCAGACTTTGGCAAGGAGCTCCCCCCCATTAGATGGCTAAGAGGAAAATGGATTCCACCTGGTTAAAAACAGGTGTGCCATGAAGCTCACTGGGTGGCCTTGGGCCACTCTCAGCCTCTGGAGCTAATCTACCTCACAGGGTCGTTGTGAGAATAAGGTGGGAAGGAAGGAAGCCACGCATGCCACCTTGAGCTCCTTGGAGGAAAGGCGAGATACGAATGTAATAAATAAATAAATAAAAAAAATCCTTCCAGTAGCACCTTAGAGACCAACTAAGTTTGTTCTTGGTATGAGCTTTCGTGTGCATGCACACGAAAGTTCATATCAAGAACAAACTTAGTTGGTCTCTAAGGTGCTACTGGAAGGAATTTTTTTATTTTGTTTTGACTATGACAGACCAACACGGCTATCTACCTGTAGATAAATAAATGTCCCTCTGGAATTTTGAAAGCAGGCACATTTTTACATCCAGAAACACAAGTTGGAGCAGGGAAGAAGAAAAATCTAATTGCCGTACCTTGGTTGCTGTTCTTCGAATCCCAGACCAACCCAGAAACTACCATTTGTTTTTGTATTTATGGCATTCCAAAGCTGTCATTTCGCCACGCAATCACAAAAGAAGTTTATTTCCTAATTCGGTTTTTAAAAAAAATATATATGCAAATGTTAGAAAGATTATCTTTGGGCGGGTGGGGGTCAGACCAGAAAAAAGAACAACTTAAAAAAGAAAAAACCCACATTAACTGTTTCCCACAGGAAAAATTCCAGCAGAATTCAGCAACTCTCCTGCTCCCACTCCTGTCACTTGCATTTCCATCGCACATTCAAGCAAAAACAAATTTGCTGGTAAAATATCATGCGATCCCCTCCGTCTTGGCTGCCTCCAGCCCAATAATCCCGACATCTAGAGCCAAGACCCAAAAGTATGATTTTCTAATCGCTTTTAGAATAGTCATGAGATGGTGCCCAAGGAAAAACAAACAAACCGATTGTCAGATATACCAGAAATAAATCTCTCCAAGGTACATCTGGCAAACCAATTGGGGGGACTCAAACCAGCAGGTGTGCAGCCATAATTATGGCCGCAAAAGTATTTGAAACATCCAGGTGTGCTACTGATCAAATATATGAAATCCCTGTTATTCTCTGGAAATTCCAAGCCCACCAGGTGCCCCTCCTTGCAAAGGAAAGCAAGATTAAAGAATTAGCAGGCTGATCTTCAAAGTGCTGGCACAACACACACATACACACACAATCCCTTCACTTCCCTCTCTTTTATAGTGCAATCCTATTCCCATCTACTCAAAAGTAAGACCTGTTGAGTTCAATAGGGCTTACTGCCAGGTTAAGTGGACACAGGATTGTGTGTAAACATGGATGTTTCTCGACAGATACGGAACGGATTGTCTCAAGGAATCCGCAAAAGTGGATGGAGAAGGGAGGAGAACGACAGCTCCAGATCTCTCCAGCCTTCTGGACCAAGCCTCCTTATTAAACCTAACCTCACTTCTGTTCAGGTCTTTGCATTCTCTGAACGGTCCTTATCTTTGAATTTATCTTCCAATATTGGTTCCGCTGGTATGCAGACCATTTCTGAAGTCTCTTCGCTTAGACTCTTCTTTTCCTTTCCATTGATCTTGGAAGAGCTTTTTAAAATAAATATCCCCATCCCTATGTATTTTAGATATTGGCATGGTTTGATTGCCATGCTGAGCCACGTACTCCTAAATGTGTGTGTGTGTGTGTGTGTGTGTGTGTGTGTGTGTGTGTGTGTGTAGGTTTGTAGCCAAAGCACCTAATTCCCCCCATCTCACCCAACTCCCCTGCTTTTTTACTATTTTTCAAGTTACACAAACCATTTCTAGCAGAATGGGAATGAAGAATGGGTCGTTTCGAGGCACAGATGTTGAGCATTAAGGAGAACAGTCATTAAACAGCACCAGTGTGACATTTGAGGATCTTGGTTTTGCAATAATCCTTTTCTGTGCAAATGTCGGGTGTTTAGTTAGCCCATTATCTTAAAAAAAAAAAGGTTTTGGCTTACTTTCAAGTCTGCCTGATGGAGAGGTTCAGTGCCACCAGAAAAATGACGTGTTCCTACACTATCAGAGGGTTAAGAAGCTACTCAGTACATAGTGCTTTGCCGGTTTTGTATATCCAGGACTTGCATGACTCCTTAAAGAAGATGGAGGGCCATTTACTGGCTGGGTCTTGTTTAAAAGACAGGAGGACAGTGGGAAGCTAGATTTCTTGCAGTAGGACTTTCCTATATCTAGTGGGAACATTCTGCATTAGAGCAGGGAGGTGTTACTTGCACTGGCCTGGGGCCACCCTTGTTGCATTTCCTGAAGGATGCAACTACAATAATAAAAACAAACTGCATCCTGAAAATATACACCTCAAGTGTTAAAAGCCAGGCTACAGAGGTACACCTTCAGCATTCACCAGAAGCTGTATACCAGGGATGTCCAACCAGTAGATCCCCGGCTGATCCTGGTAGCTCGCGGGATCCTTATCATGTTCAAAAATTTACAGGGTGGGAAGCTAAAAAACTCAGTGCAATCCTCCCCAAAAAAACAGTTACAGGTATGTAGCCGTGTTGGTCAGCCGTAGTCAAAACAAAATAAAAAATAAAAAAAATTCATTCCAGTAGCACCTTAGAGACCAACTAAGTTTGTTTTTGGTATGAGCTTTCGTGTGCATGCACACTTCTTCAGATACCTCCCAAAAAGCTCAACAACTCTGGGCACTTCTCTCCAGAGCCAGTGTGGTGTAGTGGTTAGGAGCGGTAGACTTGTATTCTGGTGAACCGGGTTCGCTTCCCCGCTCCTCCACATGCAGCTGCTGGGTGACTTTGGGCTACCGGTAGTCACACTTCTTTGAAGTCTCTCAGCCCCACTCACTTCACAGAGTGTTTGTTGTGGCGGAGGAAGGGAAAGGAGAATGTTAGCCGCTTTGAGACTCCTTCGGGTAGTGATAAAGCGGGATATCAAATCCAAACTCTTCTTCATCATCATCATCATCATCTCCTCCTCCTCCTCCTCCTCCTCCTCCTAAAAAAACCCTCAACACCTGGGCAATCCACCCACCCCACACAGGCTCCTCCTCCCTCCAATGACAATGGGTAGATCACTGCTAGGTTTTTTATACTGGGAGTAGATCGCAGTCTCTTGGGAGCTGGACATGCCTGCTGTATACTGAAGGTGCCAGATACAAATATGCGGGGAGCAGAGGCTCCGAAGTTCCATGCAACATTGGGGGGGGGGAGTCTCTTCGCATGTGTGTGTTGGAAGGAGGCCACGAGGCTCGGGGAGGCCCTCTGCCACTGTGGGGAGCCCCAGTGAGGACCTCTGCTGGCGCGGGTAGTCTTGACAGAGCCCAGCCCCTCAAGATTACGGGGGCTCAGCCTTATCCCCACATACGCTGTGGGGGAGCTGTCCTCAACCCGATAGAGTTGGTGCCAATGGCAGGGAGGGAGTTCAACAGCTATGGGGCTGCCGCAGAAAATAACTAAATAGAAATTCAGTCCAGCTCACCACAGTGAGGAAGTCTGTGGCCAGTTGACCTGTTGATGGGAAGCTTTGAGGCCTCAGCTGCCTTTATCGGCTGACCGTTATCTTTAAACCAAACTTGGCGAGACAGCACATCACGTAGAGGTCTTCTTCCATCAAAAGGCTGTCATCTGTGAGTTAAAGCACATGGCGCCCAGAATTCAGTTGCCCAGAGCCTAATCCTGCCAAGGCTTGAAATGTACACCATTTCCTGGTGCGTATATGGTGTGTGCCCTATTTCACTTAGGGGCAGAGACTGGCTTCTCTGAACAGCAATGGGAAGGTTGCAAATAAAACGAAACAATGGGAAACAAGGCTTTCATAACACACCATAGCTCATTGCAGCAGTAAGAGCTCTCCGGCGAGAAAAGGGAAATTCAGCTTTATTTATGAATGGATTTGGCGTATGTTTGAGATTAACTCCCCGCTCCCTCCCTTCCTGGGTGCTGTGTGTCTAAGAATCTTCCATGATGTTCCCCGTGTAGGGACATGCAGTTGGAGCGCCAGCTTCATGCCAGCTACATAACCCTCCCCAGAGTCACACACACAAACCTTACTTCTGTCAGCAAAACTCTTGTGTGTCGGTAATTAGAAGTGTGAAAAAGAAAAAACCTGGTATTAAATCCTTCCTCGTAATTCCAGATAGCCTCTGGGGTGACTCTGCTCCATTCTGCCTCCGTCTTCCTCCTGTAAAACTTCTTCAGAGCTGTGCATTTTTCCTTAAAGGACAACACCCTTTTGGGTGTGTTTTTGCAAAGTTGCCGTCTTTCGAGTCAACAGAACGCTGCACGCACGTGGCCCTGTTTTGAAGGAGTTCGCGAGGGTATTGACGCGACTGTGGAAGATAAAAGGACTTTAAATCGCAACATGGTTCTTTTTGCGAAGGCATCATAATAAAGAGAAAGTTTGCTACAGGCATTGAGGGAAGCAACCTTGTTCAAACGGTGTCGTCTTGTGCAGGTCGTTTTGGACCTGGAAGAGGGAGTAATGGTCACTCCGCCGACGCACGTGGGGGCCAGGAGCGAAACCCCCGCCCAAAATAAAACTGTTTTTTATAACAGTTCTAAGAGTTCTAAGATAGACACAGCGCACATAGACACAGCGGCTGCTCAGTGCTCCCTTATTTTTAAGTGTTTCGTATGGCTTTTACTGCTGTTACTCGTGTTGAGTACATTTTTGGTTGGGGAAACAATTGTTTAAATGAAAAATGAATTTATTTTTTAATTATTTTATTATTATTATTATTATTATTTAAATCCAATTTCGTTGTACTTGTACAATGACAATAAAGATAAAGATAAAGATAAAGATAAAGATAAAGAAATGGTCGCCGCCTGTATATAAAAATAATACAATACAGTGGTACCTTGGTTCTCAGACTTAATCCGTTCCGGAAGTCCGTTCCAAAACCAAAGCGTTCCAAAACCAAGGTGCGCTTTCCCATAGAAAGTAATGCAAAATGGATCAAGCCTTTCCAGACTTTTAAAAACAACCCCTAAAACAGCAATTTAACATGAATTTTACTATCTTACGAGACCATTCATCCATAAAATGAAAGCAATAAACAATGCACTGTACTATAAAATAAACAAAACAGTATTGTAGATGATAAAAATATAAAATATAAAAATATAAAATATAAAATATAAAATTAATTTTTTTTCTTACCTGTACTGATGATAGTCATTGTTTGGATGGGGGGCTTTTCCAGTCACACAATCAATCAATCAATCAATCAATCAGTAGTTGAACTGGGATCCACACAGTCACCAAAACAAATTAACCGAAAAAGCCTCAAAACAATAAACGCAAAATAAATAGCAAAAACAAAAGCACTAAATATAAGCTCCAAATATCACCTCAGAACACTGCAATCAGAAACGGAAGGCTTGAATTACAATGGGGGTACACAAATTAACAGCACAACAGGAAACACAGGGGGGAACTCAAAACGGAGCATGTTCGGCTTCTGAAAAAAAGTTCGAAAACCGGAACACCTACTTCTGGTTTTGCATTGTTCGGGTTCCAAGTTGTTCGTGAACTAAGCTGTTCGAAAACCGAGGTACCACTGTACAGATTCCGCATCCAAAACTAAACTGCTACTACTAAAAACAGCAACAATAATAATTCCACATTTTAAGTGACATAATGAAGCAACAATAAATATCTCAGAGCAATGTGCCGAAGTAAAATAAACAAGAACCACAAAAGCAAATAATTCTATGATTCTATGAAATCTTGCACGAAACGCGTCAAGATACAGCATCGAGCTGCCAGGTTTTATGCCACATAAAAACCCCTGACAGAAATCGATCTTTCCCTTCAAATGTAACTCAATGCAGCAATGAAACGAAAGAAAGAGAGAGAGAAATCCAAACTCTAAACAAGGATTTGGGATGAAAACTACCTTAATTTCCCATGACACACGAAAGTCGTGATCCTAAGCATGCTTATCTTCAAATAAATCCTGCCGCAATCAGTGGGGCTTGCATCTTAGTCGACATGTTTCTGTTGGGTTGAAAGTTTCGTCGGTGTGATACGGTTCTTTTTGGGGATACTTGATTGCAACTGGCAGAGAGAGAAAAGAATCCCTTGGCCGCTTTCTTCTTTTTTTTAAGACGTCTCCATCTCAGGAAACATTAAAAACAAACTCTTTTGACAGATTCGTAATAGTTGACATCCATCATGATGATATCTTCTACCTTTTTTTTTTTTTTTTTTTTTTAGGAAAGCAGTATACAGGAAATAAAACATGATGCTATGGGGTTGGGTTTTTTCATATGAAAAGCAATATCTGTTTTTATATATATATATATATATATATATATATATATATATATATATATATATATATAACACCCTTGAGAATGCTCAGAAAATATAATTTTGAAATACCCGGGGGGGGGGGGAATTGCAGATCAAATCATGACTGTTGTCTGGACATCTGCGAAAGGCTTTCCTTTTAAGGATATATTGATTTATATATTTATTTTAAATGAAACATACTCCGCAGCAAAACCTTAGACATGTCTTCTCAAAAGTCAAGCCCACTGAGGCTTGAGGGCAGATGAATCCTACTGTTGGGTTGTGGGGCCCACCACATGGTCTGAGGGACGGTGGACCGGCCCACGGCTGAAAAAGGTTGCTGACCCCTGGTTTAAAGTATTGCGCAGGGCTGTTTGGAAACCCATTAGGAGGCTCTTTGAATTCCCAGCTTTGGGACTTGACAACATGAAATCACACGGCATCATTATGATGCCAGGCGATTGACAGGTGGCTGGCCCCACCCACCCATCAGATTTTGCCCGCAAGGCTAGGATCTTCTAAGGATCTGACCCATGGAGCCAAAAAAGGTTCCACACCCCTGATCAGTGACATATGTACAATGATGTATGTCAATAGCTGGTTGTTTCTCCATTCAGTAACTGGGTGTGTGTATGTGTGCTTTGTGCTTCCCGTTGACATTTTTTTTCTCTTACAGGAGCTTCTAATACATTATTGCCATAATGGCTGTGCCTTCTCCAGATCCGCAGTACGTTCTGCGGGGAACAACTGACGCAGTCAATGCTCTGTGCTTTCATTGTTCAGATCCAGAACCGGAAGTTCCCATTCTTTTCTCTGGGTGAGTATGGGGGTGTCAGGATCAGAGATCAAATTATATTAGAAAAAAGTCTTAAACAAGCGTAGTCTTACGATCTGCTCAGCAGTTTGTTTGCTTTTAATGTACCGTGCTTTTCTGTATATAAGGCTAGGTTTTTTTACTTAAAAATATGTGGAAAACTCTGGGTCGTCTTATACACAGGGCAATCTTCTCCCTACTTTCTTAAATTGGAGTCCCTAAAAATAGGGGGCGTCTTATACACGGAAAAATATGGCATTTTATGTGCCATGAATGTATGCATTGAACTCTGTCTGTTGGGTCTTTGGACCGCAATGAAGAATTGAATTGAAATTGGATGTTTGGTATTAACCTTTGTATTCTTTTTCAAAAAAATTTTTTTAATTTAAATTTATTTATTTTTTAAGTTTCAGATATACATTTTCCACCATTAAATATACAACAGTACTTACAACGACTTCCCTTCTTCTCCTTTCATGGTTCCTTGTACTTCCAAACTTACCGGTAGCTGCATATTTTATTCCCGCCATCTAGTTTCCCCCTTTCCATTACCTGTATATCTTAATCAGGCAGAGGGCCTTCTCGGTAGTGGTGCCCGCCCTGTGGAACGCCCTCCACCAGATGTCAAAGAAATAAAACAACTATCTGACTTTTAGAAGACATCTGAAGGCAGCCCTGTTTAGGGGAGTTTTTAATGTCTGATGTTTTATCGTTTTTATTACTATTATTATCATTAATTCTGTTGGGAGCCGCCCAGAGTGGCTGTGGAAACCTAGCCAGATGGGCGGGGTATAAATTATTATTATTATTATTATTATTATTATTAATAATAATAATAATAATACTGTTGAATTTACAATAATCCTGCTAGCGTTTTCATTTGCTTGCAATTGTTTTCCAGTTAATCCACAAATATTTTCCATTCCTCCCCCCCCCCCCCCAGTCTTCTTGTTCTCTTACCGTGCTGGCTAGGCCTGGTAGCTCTGCGTATTCCATTATTTTCAGCTGCCATTCCTCCTTCTTTGAAACCTGTATTCTTTCTTACTTTAATAACATCTAAAAAGAAAATCAAAATGTGTGTGACTGTATAAGACAAGCAAAGCAAGCATATTCAGATTCTCTTTGTATGCAGAAGTTTTTGTTGTTGTTTTTGGAGTGTGACGTCTTAGGCATCCCTGCCATAAAATTTAACTTTCAAGGAACATCCTGACATTTTACTGATTTGTTCCCCCCCCCCAAAAAAAAGTAATGATCAAATCAGCAAGCTTGTTTGTGATTTTTTTTAAAACAGTCTCTGCAGTGTAGAAAGTCTGTAGGCAACTTAGGATCGATCAGATAAGTTTGGAAATACCACCAGATTTATCATGCTTTGAAATGGTTGCTGATGAAATTGGCATTTGTCTCCCACCCACCCTTTTTTCCTCTTGTTTAGATCTTCTAATGGGCTGGTCCATATCTGGAATCTGAAAACACACAGGGTGGATAGGACACTGGATGGGCATGGCGGGAAATCAGTGTACTGGGTGAAAGCTTTACGCAACAGAAAAAATGCGCTTCTTAGGTGAGTGATGCAATTCAGAAGGAGCACACTTAGAATGATTGCGGAATTAACGATGTCTCTATAAAAGGGCATCAGATTGAAAAGCTGGAGCAGAGGAGAGGGGAATTCTTTTTCAGCCCAGGAGCCCACATTCCCTTCTGGGCAACCCTTTTGGGGGAGCATGGTAGTGGTGGGCGGGGCCAGAGGTCAAAGTGGGCGGAGCAACAGATTGCATGCCACCTTTCTATGGTAAGCAAGTCTCTGCAACATCTGGAGGGGGGACCCGGGCTCCCCATCTCTGGGCTTCATTGACTGGCAACAGCTCTGCAGGGTTTGAGACTTTCCCAGCTGCAACCTGGAGGTGCTGCCAAGAATTAAACCTGGGCCAATTTACATGCAAAGCACACGCTCTGCCACTAAGTTATGGCCCTTGATTGTTATTTTGCCCTGACCCAGAGCCTTATGGATGCTATAAGGCAGTCACTGCGATCCTGCTGCATATGCAGGCTTCTCTGTTCATGGTAAGTGGAGAAGCCGTCTGCGTGGACTTGTATATGTGTGCATGTGCCCATGCCTCAGCCAGTGTGGAGTAGTGGTTAGAGTGCTAGACTTGGACCCGGGAGACCAGGGTTCAAATCCCCGCTTGGCCATGAAGCCCACTGGGTGACCTTGGGCCAGTCACTCAGCCTAAGCTACCTCACAGGGTTGTTGTGAGAATAAAGTGGAGAAGTGGGTACGAAACCTTGAACTTTTGGGGGTAAAAGGCGGGATATGAATGAAATAATAAAATAATATTTTTAAAACGTCCTGTTCCCCTCACAGAGATACAATTCCCAGAGTTCCCTGGGAAGAAGGATTGGCTGCCAAACCACTTATGAGCGTTATAGCTCTGTGTGGGGAATTGGGGTTGCCTCTCAGCACCCTTAACCAAATACAGTTCCCAGGATTCTTTGGGAGAAACCATGACTGTTCAAAGCTTTAATGTATAGTGCAGATGGGACCTGTGTCTATTGCGCTATCCCCCGAAACTGACAATGACATCAGGTGACCCATTTTTGCCCAAAGTGTTTCAGAATCAAACTGCGTTGGCAAATGCACTGAAGTTCCAGACACCGGCAGTCTACTGGTCTTCACATTTTCACATAGGATTGTTACAAGACCGCTGTTCCCTTCACAGAACTACAATTCCCAGAGTTCTTCAACAATCAATCCCTCTGCTGGGGAATTCTGGGAACTGAAGCTCTGTGAAGAGAAGAGGGGTCTCCTAACAACTATCCTTAACATACTACGGTTCCCAAGATTCTTTTTTGGGTGGGAGCAAGCCACGCCTTTTTAAAGCGGCACGATACTGGTTTAAATGCATAGTGCAGATGGGGCCTTAGTATGATTAACGTTGGATACAGGCCACTTAATACACACACACAGAGTCAGCTGAAGAGAACTTTTCCTGCGTCTGGATGAACAGGCTGTCGTCCGCACAAGTTTGTGCCACAATAAATCTGCTAGGTGCCACAAGGCCTTCGGTTGTTTTGACTGACAGAACGCTCCACCTTCTGCTGGAGCGGATTGCCAAAGCGTCAGGGTAATTTGGAGATGTTTTGACATGTTTATCAAGAAAAGACATCTACCGTAGCAGACCTTATTAGCATTTATATTTGTTGTCGTCTGCATAACCACAATTAACAACCCAGAATTAAATCTGAGTTGTTAACATAATTATATGGTTTTCATTTTGCATGCACTCTGTGCTCAGAACCATCGACGCAGAAATATTTCAGGACTACAGTTATTTCTGGGTAGTGTTCCTTAATTCTCGATCTCCATAAGAGAATGTCTGTATAGGTTGGTCTCTGCACCTAGCTGGGGTTGATTGAGGAAGCAATTCGGTCAGGATACCAAGAGAAGCCTCACTTGTGTTGATGGACTTCTGAGTCCATCTTAACACCCACATTTCAAAGTGTCTATTACTGTACTTCATATGAGGTTTGGTTCTCATAATTTTAAATATCTCATCTGTCTTCTGTAATGTTAATTGTACTGCAGATCAATATAGTTGTTTTACTTATTTTTCAAATTACATTGTAGCAACACAATCCAAATGTTTTGTTTGTCGCAGTTATTAATACTATCTTTGTGGTGTGTCATTGTTGTCGTTTACTAGCAGCCTCATACCTGACGCGGCTCTGGAATTCTAAGAAACAAAAAAAATCAGTGCTATTGATGCAAAACAGTGTCCAGTTGTATCCAGACATGGTCAGAAATGTGCTTGTTGGTCTCAGATATCATCGTGCAAAACCTAGTTGCAGTATCTTAAGAGGTGCCCCAATGCACAGCAAATAACTTTCCAATATATATATATACAGTATTAGATTTTTGTGAGTGGGGGGGGGGGGTTTGGTGCATTTTATGTCCTTCCACCTTTCATCCAAAACTGACAGGCGGCAATGTTCTTTTGGCTGGAATAGGGGGAAGCCATCCAGACTTCTTGCAAACTTGTTTCCCCTGTGGCCTGAAGCAGGGGCGGCTCGTCCCGTTTCAAAGCTTGAGGCGAAATGGAAAGTGCCGCCGTGCTCTGCCGCTGCTGCACTTCCCACCCCGCAGCCGCTGGCGTCCGTGCCGATTTCTGGCAAGATCTCGCCAAAATCTCACGAGATTTCGTGTACGATATCTCATGAGATTTCAGCGAATCTCACTGGGAAAGGGCACCGATGCTTCGGCTGCTTCATTGTGGATGGGCTGGGCCGGGCCTGAGGTAAATGTAGCAGCCGCCTTGTTGAAGCTAAGCAGGTCTAGGTGTGGCAAGTGCTTGGATGGATGATTGCCTTGGAGCCAGATGTGCACCACATTGTGTTCCATAATGGAAGGAAGGCAGGATATGTAGTAGAACAAAAGCTCTTACCTGTTTTGGAAAGTTGCTTGTTCCCTATGCATCTTGAGGTGTCGTAATCTGAGAAACAAGGAGCAGGTTTCCATCTATGTTTGGATACAGTTGGGTGCCATTTTGAATCAAGATGGCAGGCTGGCTTTTTGAAAGCTGCACTGATTTTAACTACTGATTTCCATGTCACCATGTGTTGGGCAGTTCATCCCATTCCAATATTAAAGGTAAAGGGACCCCTGACCATTAGGTCCAGTCGTGTCCGACTCTGGGGTTGCGGCGCTCATCTCGCTTTATTGGCCAAGAGCCGGCGTACAGCTTCCGGGTCATGTGGCCAGCATGACAAAGCCGCTTCTGGCGAACCAGAGCAGCGCATGGAAACGCCGTTTACCTTCCCGCCAGAGCGGTACCTATTTATCTACTTGCACTTTGATTTCAAACTGCTAGGTGGGCAGGAGCTGGGACCAAGCAACGGGAGCTCACCCCGTCGTGGGGATTCGAACCACCGACCTTCTGATCAGCAAACCCTAGGCTCTGTGGTTTAACCCATAGCGCCACCTGGGTCCCTATTCCAATATTAGTCTGCAATAAATAACAACAAAAATTAGGCGCACAGGTGATGTTGGAGGATTTGGATCGGTACGTCTCAGCCCACTGGGCCCCTTCCCAGGATCCAGTTCTTCCAGTTCCCCACTCTTATTCCATTCCTCCTCCCACCATGATTTCTTCATGGGACTCGTGGCACCATAGAGCTAAACCCAAGGATGTTTGGCGCCTTCTATATCTGAAGGGCCTGTATTGCAGATTAGATATTTGATGAGTGCTATCACGTTCATCGCCATCCCAGCCAGGTCTCCCCTTCTCCAGACCGAACATACCCAACTGCTTCAACCCTTCCTTTAACATTAGACTAGTTAGACCGATAGCCCGATTCAGGATAAAACAGCTTCATACATTCATGGCTCCTGAGCCTGGAGGCTTGAGCTCGAAACACGCAAGATTAATAGTGAGCATTCAACAATGATATTGATGTGACGTGTGTTGTTTTCTTTAATTTGATGGGCAAATAAAGGAAACAGAGACCAGCTTCCCTCCTGTCGGTAGCCAGGAAGTTGACAGCTCAGAGTGGCTTATGCGAGGGCTGGGTATTCGGGAGTGTTAGATACATATTGGCTTGGAGCTCTGTTGAGGATCCATGATGAAGCTGCTTGGCAAAAGATGCTCAGAATCTGCAAATTCTGCCATATGACAAAAAATGATTCTGATTGTGAAAGCCAGGGCCGTGACCAAAACATCTGCCTGTGGGACTTGGCCGAAGGAAGGAGTGTTGTCACAGACTCTGTTTCCACGGAGAATATTGGGTTCTGCAAATGCTCACTCTTGGAGGTTGAAGAGAGACGGTGGCTACTAGCCATGCCATGGAAAGGCCTGGAAGAGGTAGGTGATGTATTTTTGCCACCCTCCATCATAAGGTTCTGGAACAGATTGCCATAATATAAAACAACGTTAAAATCTATTAAAAGACCGTACTTCAGAATAGGCCCTAAAAACATACATACTGGCTGGGAAAGGCCAATGGTCCATAGAGTGAAGGAGCCAGTTGCATCTCTCTGGGGAGGGACTTCCGCATCGTAGAGACCACCCAGACCACATCTCACTAAAATGTCCAAGGCCAGCAGAACAATCGAGAGTGCTCCCTTGGTCTGTCTTAACACCCAAGAGGGTCTGTAGGCAAGGAGGTGGTCTTTGAGATGCTAGGAGCAGGAACAATATTTGGCATGCTCTCGTTTTTCATGAGTTGGATGATCCAGAATGTGGAAATGTTCAATATTTATGTAAAATAACTTTTCTCAGAAGGAGGCGCAATGAATTCTTTGTGTTGGCTAATCAGATCTGCTAAGAACACAATGGTCCTTGAATGCCGCTAATGGAATATTCCAAGCCTGGCTTTAGCTGATGTTTGAAAATGTGTGGCTGATGACCTTCTTTATGTGTGCTCTGTGGGATCTGGGATGGGGATCCTGACTGGCGGTAAATCCCCCTCATTCTCGGGCAGAATCCTTCTATCTGGAAATCCTTCTATCTTCTACATTCAAAGCAGCTGTCCTGTTTTGAGCTATAATCCCTTCCCCCAGAGGGTGGGCTTTGCTTTGCTGTTTGCAGTCACGGTCTTGCCAGATTATTATTTTAAGTGTCCAAGTCAAAAATTCCACAAAATTCATGTGTAAGCTCCTTTTTATATATATTCTATCCTCAAACAGGTAACACCATGAGCCAAAGTACTTTTGAGGCTTATGATTAACATGAAGACTTAATATGTGTTTATGCTTGGCTGGGACCCAAAGGGGGTAATTTTGTCTTGAAGCAGATTCCGTCTATGAATAATAAGACCTGAACAGACATTTATTTGTTCCTGATTGCATTTAAATCACCAATTATGAGTTACATGCACTTCTCTTGCCAATTTGCCAGAAACATGCTAAAAAGCATTATAAATGTGCAAAAGGAGAAGGGTGTGTTTTCTTGTGGCCACCTATAGCCACCCAGGAACACTATTAGCCTCAGGCAACGACAAAACTCTCCTAGTAAGCACAAAAAAAGAAGGAGAGAAGATCAGCACGGAACGTCTTCTGGTTTAAGCTACAGTCGACAAAATACATGAGACCCGGGATTTGTTTCTGAGGCTCGGTAGCAACCATTGCAGGCTGCATGTTGGGTCTTCCATTCTACTTTTGCATGCTGCAGGAAGTGCCCCAAACTCCCTACCTTTTGGTCTTCAGCAATAGCAGCCAACAACCCTCAGGTCTTGCCTTCTCTTTCCTGAGCTGCGATGAATGCAACAGATATTAAGATGCAGAAATATTTCCTTCTCTGCCTAGATCGTGGATGGGGAAGCATGTGGCTGACCATACAGGTGAAACTCAAAAAATTAGAATATTGCGGAAAAGTCCATTTATGTAAGCAATTGTTTTCATTAGCTACTGGAGTTTAATATATGAGATAGATCCATGACATGCAAAGCGAGATATGTCAAGCCTTTGTTTGTTATAATTATGATGATTATGGCGTGCAGCTGATGAGCACCCCAAAGTTGAAATTGTTAAGTTGGGGTTCTCATCAGCTGTATGCCATAATCATCACAATTATAACAAATAAAGGCTTGACATATCTCGCTTGGCATGTCATGAGTCTATCTCATATATTCGTTTCACCTTTTAAGTTGAATTACTGAAAGAAACGAACCTTTCCACAATATTCTAATTTTTCGAGTTTCACCTGTATGTTGTTAGGCTCTCAGTCACTTCAGCTCCAACCACCATGGGCAATGGGCAGAGATGAGGGGAGATGGAGCTCAACAGAATCTGGAAGATTCGCCATCCATGTTCTAGGCTTTTCCACTTCTTTGCAGATTTAGCAACAAAGTAGACCTGATGAGGGTGATCTGATCACAGGTTTCCTTTTTTTTTTTTTTTTTAAGGCAGTGATGAAGTTGGAAAAGTGTGAACTGGGGGGAGGTTAGCACACCATTTAAATTGCCCTCCTGAATCTTCTCCATGTCTCATGGGGAGGAAACCTGCAGGTACCATACTGGGCAAGTTGCAGTTTTGGAAGCATGTGCTTTTGAGTCGGGGGTGGGGGGAAAGGGCCATTGCCCCAATCCAAATTATCTCAGATACACACACATGTCTGTAGCTGTTTTTAACTGAAGGAAGTTGGGAAAGCTGACGGTGTCTCTTTCACAACTTGTTTAAGCTTGGCACCGGGACGGCAAACCTGAACACACTTGCTAGTGATCAAGGCCTATGGAACTCAGAGGGACTTCCTTCTCAGTAAATGTGCATGGTTCTGCTCTATGCTGAGAAATGCAAAGAATCCTTAGGAACGCAAGCACTCCTAGCTCTTTGCTGTCCTTTTAAATGGGAATGGAGGCTCAAGCTGCTTTCCTCCGCACACTTTCCTGGGAAGCTACCATGTGATAAGAGCAAATAGCAAACTTGTGGCCTCCTAGGTATTTGGTGAGACACAAGAGAGGGCCTTCTTGGTGGCTGCTCCCAGATAATGGTATTTACTCCCACTCAAGGCTCGCCTGGTCCCCCACTCTGCTTTCCGTTTGCTAGCAGGCAAAGAGATTTTTTTGTTCCAACAGGCCACTGGCCGGTCACTGGCTGTTATGACGGTTTAAAGTGATTTCAATGCTATTTCAAACAAGGTTGTTTATTTAACGGGGGGAAGAGAGTGAATTTTTAGTTGCGTTGGTTTGTGTTGTGAGATGCATTGAGTTCTTCACTGGGAGAAAGGTGGCATATAAAATGAATAACTACCGGTAAATAAAGACATAGGCAGTGCTGGCCTATAGAGACCAATGACTCAGTGTAAGGCTGCTTTGTGTGCAAGCACCTGACAGCCAATAACTTTTCAAAGGCTCATGTAAAAAGGCCGTAACTCTTGTGATAGACCATGTGCTCTGAATGCAGAAGGACCCAGGTTGGACACCCCCATGTCTCGTGGAACCCTGGAGAACTAGTGCCAGCCAGTGGCGGAGGAAGGGGGTGTGGTCCGCCCCGGGTGTCAGCACTGAGGGGGTGTGTGACAAAATGAGCTTTTTTAAAAAAAAATAAAAAAATTGGGCTCACAAAACTTTTTAGGAGCGACGTGGTGGCTTAGGCGCCTACAGGTTCTGCGCTGCCTGAAACGGCAGCGTGGGACTTGCGTCTGCCTACCGTCTCTCCCTCAGCCGCCCTACAGCTGAGGGGGAGGCGGAGGAGAGGCTGCAAGCTTTGGAGAGGCTCGCCCCTCCCAGATCGCCTCGCCCCCCACAGGCACAGATTGCCCCGCACCAGCTGCAGGACACCCTGCGCACCAGGCACCCAAGCGGCTAGCTACGCCTCTGCTGCCAACCCGTGTAGACAGTACTGAACTAGATGGACTGATGTTCTGACTCAATATAAGGCAGCTTCCTTTGCCCTTTCTTAGCAGTTATGATTCAATCAATCACTTTATTTCAGCTTTAAGCTCATAAGAACAATAGAACTAGAACAAGTACACAGCACAATTTGATTTGCAAAATTAGAACCAGTAAAAACTTAAAAGGGTACAGATTAGAAATAGATACTATAAGGAATTTTCAGCTTCCAAACAGCAGTCCATTACGTCGTTTATATGTCAAAACGGAAGTTAAAAATTTCGCCATTTGTAAAGTTACATGCTGACTGTATCTTGCAATAAGGCTAGGCAAAAATCTGCCGGGTGCCCAGGCAGCTTGTGGATTAATGGTAACAGTAAGTTCTTCCGGACAACACAATATAAAAGACATATAAATACTATATGGTGAAGTGTTTCAATCGATCTATTATCACAGGAACATAAAACCGAGACTTGGCCCCTAGAAAATTTATGAAAAAGGGAATTCGAAGGGAAAACATTAAAACGTGCTTTGATAAAGGCAAAACGATGACTGGCAATAGAAAGGGATGATAGGTAAGATGGCACATGAGTTGGAGAAATAACTCCCAGCAGTTATGATTTCTGAGGCTTCCTCCGGGTTGATTTGTTTTCTCCCACCATCCCGGAGCAACAAAAGAGCTCGCACCACTTTTTTTTTCCAAATCACCTTAGGAGACTCATCATTGTGCCTGGCGCCGGGCCAACTAAACTTGTTTTCCTGATGTCAGGTTCGGGTTTTGGAGCTGCCATCCAAGATTTCAGTCTGTACCTTGAAGCCAGAGGCCGATGCCAAGTTGGGCATGCCCATGTGTCTGAAGATGTGGCAGGTAAGCCAACGGGAGCTTGCTAATTACAAAACACTTCCCTCGCTGTGATTCATTTTTCTATATACGGAGCCCATGAATCATTCTTCACTCTGAGGTTTTTATATTTATTTATTTTTGATTGATTGTCAAAAGCAATCAACTAATTATGCTATTAAGGGTGGGAGGGGAAGCAGGAACATCCTTCACATAACCGCTGGAGCTTTCCACACTTCACCAGATGATGTGGGTTGTGAGTTTTGTAAATACTCCCTGCAAAGTTTAGCCGGGGTAGTTTTTGTGTGTGTTTTTTTTAAGTATCCAGTCAGGGGGGGAAATAATGATCATGGAACTTGGATTTGGCAAGGCATTCGGTAGCCTGGCATTAATAAAACACTTGAGCTTTAATCAACATGACTGTATTTTGATTTGCTTGTCTCTAGTCTGGTGTGAACCACCCATGTTACTACCTACCTTGCCTCTTCAGATTTAGAGAGGTTAACATATTTATGTATGTATAATGCTTACATTATCATATACTAGCAGCCTCATACTCAGCATTGTTTGGGGATTCTGAGAAACAACAACGACAAAATTGGTGTGGTTTTTAAATCATTGGTTCAAATCGGTTTTGAAAGGTTCACTGCACCATCTTGATTCAAAATGGTGTCCAGTATCCAAACGCAAGGTGAAAACCTGCTCTTGGATCTTGGGGACCATCATGCAAAAATTGGCTGAAATCATGACGTTTTGAAAGGTTCCCGGCATCCAAAACCTAGACGAAATGGATCCACACATGGAGGGAAGCCTGCTCCTTGGTCTTGGGATACATCATGCAAAATGTAGTTGCAATATGTCAAGAGGTGTCCGAATGCATAGCAAATAACTTTCCGAAATAGTTAATATATGTTTGGAATGGACTTTTGTCTTTGGAATTAAAGAAATGCTGGAGCCTGGATAGCCATCTGTCTTGTGTGTTCCCCAGCCCCTGCACTAAGCAAGCGGGGTTGGACTAGGCACCCATCAACACTATGATTCTGAGGGTTCAAATGCAACTATACCGCTGGGCCTTATTTAGAGAAGTCTTAAGGTTCATGTGCTTTGTCATATCCACAGAAGACATGAGGGCCCAGTTCATACTTTTAGCATAGCACCTATATCCAAGTGGTTGCATCAGTAGTATTTAATGGAGGATCTACTTGGGTGGCTCAGCTGGTGGTTGTCTAAACTAATAGTTTAGATGATTGGGAATTAGTTGCAGAGAGCTCTCTCTCCTCCTTTGCCCACAAGAGGAGGAGAGTGAAACCTTCATGCTTTCCGTTTTGCCTCAACCATAGTGCCCCGGTGGTTTACAAACTTGAGGAACTGTGGTTCCTTCTATCGCTCTCTGATTTAATAAACCAGAATATCAAAATACAGATGGACCCTGGTTTTAACCAACTAGCATTAGGGGGAAAAAGAGTTTCCTCAGATTTGTACATAGTGGATGCCACAGTTTGGTCAAAAATGAAAGTGGAAGTGGGCCTTCAAGATTTTCATAGAATCAAAGAATTGTAAAGTTGGAAGGGACCCCTTTCATCTAGTCCAACCCCCTGCAATGCAGGAATAATAAGATTTTGCTAGACTTCCAACTCCCAGCAGCTCCGGTTAGCATGACCTTTGGTCAAGGATGATAGAAGTTGCAGTCCAGCAACATCTGGAAGACCACAGATTCCCTGTCCATGTTTTACTTACTTTCCCCAGTGCTCCAAAGAGGGGAAGAGTGGTAGGGAAGCATATAACATTTAGTCTTCTAGAGAGACAGAAACATCCACACAACAGAAAAGTTGTCAAAGCTTTTATATAGCACTTCATACACGTTTGTCTTAGATCCTGGTAGAATACAGTTAATCACAAAAACTGTAAAAGAATTACAGCGACTAACAAAACAAAATAAAAAATAAAAAAATTCCTTCCAGTAGCACCTTAGAGACCAACTAAGTTTGTTCTTGGTATGAGCTTTCGTGTGCATGCACACTTCTTCAGATACACTGAAACAGAAGCCACCAGACCCTTATATATAGTTGGAAGGAAGGAATTTTTTTTTTTTTTTTTTGTTTTGACTATGACAGACCAACACGGCTACCTACCTGTAACAGCGACTAACAAAACAGATTGATTTCTTTATAGCAAAGCGTTTCAGCTTCTGCCTTCATCGACTGCTCGGATGTGAATCAAAAGATGCTGTAGTCAATGGAGGTAGTTATAGAACATTAGACTATTCAGAAGTGTTACACTTACTGCAGAGACAGACAGACAGAGGTTTATTGCTATTTCATTTGGAAGCCTGTCCAGGAAGGAAGGAAGGAAGCAAAGGAGAATCACTGTCAACTTGTCAGGAATATGTATTAATGGAGTTGATATAATAAAGTGCTTACTGCATTTCCAGTTTCTACATGCATTCTTGTTAGCTTTTTAAAAAATGCTCACCGTTGCACAACATAGCACTTTTCTTGCTGAGAAAATTATGGGAAGACAATCCTTGGGTGTGCAGATTCAACCCTTTCCAGTTGGCTGTGATTTGTAGGAGCCCAGTGGATACGCATCGGATTACAGTGGTACCTTGGGTTACAGACACTTCAGGTTACAGACGCTTCAGGTTACTGACTCCGCAAACCCAGAAATAGTACCTCGGGTTAAGAACTTGCTTCAGGATGAGAACAGCAATCGCGCGGCGGCAGCAGCAGGAGGCCCCATTAGCTAAAGTGGTGCTTCAGGTTAAGTACGCTTCAGGTTAAGAACGGACCTCCGGAACGAATTAAGTACTTAACCCGAGGTACCACTGTATAAGACATATTCCTTCAAAGGAGGGAGGAATGTTCCATCGGACCTCAAGCTGCTGTTTGGACCTTCCTTTCTACTCTTCCAAAGATTACAGCACTTTTAATTTATAAAACATACGGCTCACATTCTCCGTTTAAAAAAAAACATGGCACCCAAGCTGCTGTACAATTCATCAACCATCATGAGAAGATAGCAAAACAAGTCGGTGATGATACGCTGGGCACAGGATATTGGTCATAATATTATGCTAGACGACTGGGTAAAGTTATGGAGGGAGGGTGCGAAGTTTACAGCATGTAATGCTTTGAAAGAGAATATGTTAAAAATGATGTACAGATGGTATATCACTCCGGTCAAACTAGCAAAAATGTATAAAGCTGATAATAAGTGTTGGAAATGTAAAGAAAAAGAAGGTACCTTTTTCCATATGTGGTGGGACTGTAAAAAGGTGAAAGGTTTCTGGGACATGATATATGGCGAGATTAAGAAAATGTTGAAATATACATTTATTAAAAAACCAGAAGCCTTTCTGTTGGGAATTATAGGTACAGACATTAAAAAGCAAGACATCAAACTTTTCCAATATGCTGTGACTGCAGCAAGAATGCTGATAGCATCGATATGGAAGCAAGAACAGATACCGACGATTGAAGAATGGAAAATGAAATTATTAGACTATGCAGAAATGGACAAAATGACAGGAAGAATTCGCGAACAGCGGGACCAGAAATTCGTCAGAGACTGGACTAAATTTACTAACTATTTAAAGGAAACTATTGAGCTGAATACGTTGGTAGGACTTCAAGAGGCATTGTAGAATAAGGAGGAAACACTATTGCAATGTATGAATTTAAATTATCGAGTTATTAGTATGATACTATGCAATGGAAGATATAAGAAATATATGGTGAAATATGGTGATAAGAAAGCTAACGGAAAGGTCTGAAGGAAGTCGAGGCTGTAAAAAGCCAAAAAAATGTAAGAGGTGGAATTGTATATATGTGTATGCTAAAAATGTAAAATTATTGAAAAACTAATAAAAAATATTATAAAAAAAAAGAGAAGATAGCAAAACAGACTGCTAAATAGCAGTCAAAAAAACCAACAATCCAATAATGGCACATAAATTAAAATAGGCCAGGGAATGCCTTCCAAAACAAGCTAACCAGTATACTTATGAATACCCATCACTGGGGAACAGCAGGAGAGAACTGTTGCCGCCATGTGCTACCTGTGAGAGTCCCACAGGTATCTGTGAGAGTCCCCTGGTTGGAATACAGGATTCTAGATCAGGCAGGCCTTTGGTCTGATCAGCGGCCACCCTCCCCATATGAACCAGCCGAGACCCTGCAGTTTTCGGCAGAGGCCCAGCCAAGGGAGATGCGAGATGCAGAGGGTGGCTACATCAGAACGGGCCTTTTCAGTGGTGGTTCCCCATCTATGGAATGCTCTCCCCAGGAAGACCTGCCTGGCCCCCTCAGTCTTTAGGCACCAGGCTAAGACCTTTTCCTTTACTCAGGCCTTCGAAAAGGAAGTTGCCCCCATCAGTGGAGCTCATCTTTCAGTGGGGCAGGTTAGGACCTGTCCTTAGTCATACGTTACAGAATCAGCCTGTTATCTATTTCGTATTTCCCCTTGCTTTAATTTTTTTTCTGGTTCTGAATTGCTTTCATTCATTGCATTTTACCTTGTCAAGTCGCCGCGAGACTTTTTCCCTCTGTACAAAGCGACGGACAAATGTAACTTATGACCTTTGCCATTATCATCCAACCCGGATTATTACAGCATTTTTAAAAATCTTCCCCTTACGATGGAGAGTGGAGGAGGGATCAATCACAGAGCAGGCTTTAACAGGAAGGACTGCTGCGAGGCTATTTTCACCAGCAAGATCATCCATTGTAGCTAGACTAGCGATTATTAAAAAACAATTTTATGTTTTTGAGCATTTAGTTCTTCAAAAGCTACCTCTGATTAATTAATTAATTAATTAATTAACATAAAGATCTGGCAAGCGGTCAGATCTGAAAGTGGGGTAGGAGGTTGTGGCATCTTTGCGTTCCGTCGGAAAGTATCTGAGCCTTTGTGCGTGTGTGTTTTCTCCTTTAAAATCTATAGCTGGCGTTAACAGGCATTTGTGGTTTTTTTAAAATTTGCTTTGATTGCGACTTTCGAACCTTTTGCTCACATGGTGAGTCTTCCGATTTGCAGGGGCCATCCGTCAACCGGCCGCTGCAATGATGAATACTTTCCTTAAGTGTGACACGTAATCCAGTAACGTTCCTTTCTTTGAGTTATTTCAGAGACTTAAATAAATTGGGTGGCTGGCCAGGGTGCCATGCCCTTTGACCTGTGACATCATTAATCAAAATATCTCTCAATTGGTTACAGCGGGATTCAGACCTGTTAACTCTTTGGGTTCAGGAGATTTTTTTCCCCTTTTGGGGGAGGGGGAGAGAAATAAAATAGTTTTCCTTGGAATTGGAGATAGTATCCATGGACAGCACTTTACTTGAGCTTTAAAAAAAACCCCACACACATATATTCTTTATTCCGCACTTATACAAACTCATATATGAAAATATGCACAAATTTAATATTAAGCAGCCATGTTCCTTGCTCTTTTTCCAAGGCCTGCTCAGAACTCTTTTATGTAGGCAAGCCTACCAACATGCAATTTATTTATTTTTTTAAAACTTGAGATATATGTGTGTGTGTGTGTGTGTGTGTGATTTTATTACATCTGCTTGGTTGTTTGTTTTAATATGTTTAAAATATAACAGGAAAATAATGATGCCAGCTCATATTAGCAGTATGAACAATCCCTCAATCCTAATTTAAGCATATCTATTATTATGAAACCATTCATATGTCCAAATAGATATCCAAATGAGATTGCCCTACCTATATAATCTATACGTTCAAAGGTTGAAATGGCAGTGGATCTTTCAGAGCCCTTATGGTGGCCAAGAGACTTAGAGGTTCAAGGTTGGAAGGATGTAAACACTCTCCATCCATTGCACAGTGTCCTGAAATGTCTACTTGTTTTTAAAGTCTGTTGGTATGCATATTTGACGTTGTTTTATGTAAACGCCTTAGAATGATTTTTCAGAAATATATGAGGCGGTATGTAAACCGGGTTACATTACAATGCAAACACTATAGTTTAAATGTTCCGTTGCATGAGCGAAACGGACTTCCACTTGGGCCACCGGACTCCCCATTCCTCTCCTCCCCTGCCTCCCTAACACACCCTCAAAATCTACACAGGACCTTCCATCATCATCATCCTTTATTCGACCGTCAGTCAGAAAAAGATACATTTATCCATACAAAGTTAAAACATCTGAGAGGGTTTTTAAAACACAACCAACACTAAAATGGGCTAGACAGATAGCCCCAGGTCAATAGAGTCAATTTTAGTCTTGCGACGCTTGAAAGCTAAAAAAAGAAATTTGGCCACCAAGGAGGCTGTATTTCTAGTAGCATTATTCAGCAAGTATAAAACCTGATTTTCTCTGGATAGGAAGCTAAATTGGACTAAAAGTGGAGCAAGACAAAACTTTGAGGTACTGCAGGCAGAAGAAGAGGACAGCAAGCTGGGTTGGCTATCATCATAAATACATACCGTACTTTTCCGTGTATAAGACGGGCGTTTTTTCTTAAGAAATTATCTTAAAAATTGGGGGTCGTCTTATACACTAATAGTGCATAAGGGGGAATGTGGGATTGGTTGCTGCCGTGAGCCGGAGATTGTCCTCGGCTATTGGGCTAGGGCTGGTGTTGATTGGCTGCCGCTGCGGCAAGTGGGCGGGCGATTGGCTGTTTCTGCCGGCAAGGGGACGGACGATAGGTGGCAGCGTGTGAGTGGCAGCGTAGGCCAGGCGGGTGAGCTCAACACCCCTTAAAAATGCTCAACAACTCTGGGCCACCACCACCCAAAAAAAAGCTCAGCAACTCTGGGCAATCTCCCCCCATTTTCTTAATTTGGAGTCCTCAAAAATAGGGGGCATCTTATACACGGGGGCGTGTTATACACGGGAAAATACAGTAACTAAAGAACCTCATATTAGCTCACAACACATTCTTTAATTGTTCCTTAAATTAACCCAACCCTAAAACAGAATCCTTCCTATAATACCGAGGGAAAAATCTGTTTTGACATTTTGACGCCTTTTTCTTCTCTCTCACTTATTCTTCTTCCAACACTATAATTTTAACAGCTTTAAAGTCCCAGCATTTGAGTTCCCCGTCCATCGTTCCTGCTCCTTCGTCTGCTTTTCTGTTGTTTTGTACTAACGCCATGGTTGCCATCGATGAATAATGTCATAAATGCTTTATCTGAGTCAGATCCAATTCTTTCCGTATAGGACCAATAAAATTCAAATTATAAGGAGCTTTTTGAGGGGAGGCGGAACAACCAACAGAACTTGCTGCGAATTGAGTGGGAAATAATTGGGGTCCATGCGGAAAGCAAGTGTCGCTAGAAGCATTTTGGGGCGATGGAAGTGTTGAGAAGATGTTTGACATCACTTTTCGGCAAGAGCAGAGAGGAATTTGGCTCTGCCAATTTGCATTCCAACCAGGCTTTCCTTATTAGGGCCCAACCCAAGATTAAACTAAATCGTCATATTAAGCTTTTGAAATAATCAGCATTATGAGATTTTAATTAAGGGTAGGGATAACTGTTCCAATTGCCCTTCCCCTCTTTAAAAAAAAACCAGTTGCCTATACATGCCAGGTTATGATAGTTAGTCCCGGTCGGTATTCAAGGTTTAGGGTATTGTAGCTTGTTTTAACAGTGCCTTTTGGAGTTCTCTCTGCCCTGCCTGCGTTTACTCGCCGGGTTTGGGTCTAATAACTGGTGGGGAGTTTGCCAGGCCACTTCACTCATCTGTTCTGTGTTTCCTATCAGCCCAAGGTCAGTTCGCATCCTTCCCTTCTGGCCGGCTATGAGGATGGATCAGTGGTTCTGTGGAATTTGTCAATGGGGAGAATGCAGAGCCGGCTCGCATGTCATCAGGAGCCAATCATGGGCCTTGACTTTGACTCTGAGAAGGCCAAGGGGGTCTCGGCCTCGTCTGAGAAGATGCTTTGCTGCTGGAGCTGCAATGAGCAGCAGAGCCTGGAGGTCAGTGCCTTTGCCCTCTCCGCCCCATTTGTTCTGTTTTTTCGCTAACGGCTTGATAGACTGAAAAAATATTTAGTCATGAAGTGGGGCTGTTGCCAATCCCTAGCTAATTAATCACAGGCTGGTTATGATCCGGGGGGAAAGCGGGTGAAGATGGAGGCGCTTCTTCATCTTCCGTTAAGTCGTTGGTTCTTCTCCATCCTTTTCGTTTTTATGCAGACCCTACTAAGGTCTTAACACAAGTGTGGGGAAGCTTTTTTTAGCCCGGGGGCCACATTCCTTTCTGGACAGCATTTTGGGGGCCACGTGTCGATGGTGGGCGGAGCCAGAGGCAAAGCAGTTGAAGCTATTAAAGTAATATTTTACTCTGGTGAAGTAAGACGGTTTCCTTGCACGCACATCCCCTTCTCTATCCTCCACCTAGACTAGCGTTTCCCAAACTTGGGTCTCCAGCTCTTTTTGGACTACAGTTCCCATCATCCCACACCACTGGCCCTGCTAGCTAGGGATGGTGTAGTCCAAAAACAGCTGGAGACCCAAGTTTGGGAAACGCTGGCCTAGACCAAGGAAGAGGCATTGTCAGAGGACACATTATAGGCATAAAACGCTCTCAATGTGGAGCAGGTGGGTAGTGAGGGGAGCGGCTTAGGGAAATTGGGTATGGCCTGAAAGGGGTTCTGAAGGCCACATTCTGCCCACAGAACTGAAGTTCCTCACCCTTGGTCTTCTCAGGCTGATTTCACAACCTCGCAGGGAACTCTGGGGGTTGTAGCCCTGGGAATCAGGGAAGAGAGGCCTCCTAACAAATCTCAGCACCCTTAACAGACTCCACTTCCCAGGATTCTTTGGGAGAAGCCATGACTTTTTAGAGTGGTATAATACTTCCAAGGTGTAGTCCAGACAGGACCTTATATGCTTTCATCCACCCGCTGAGGCTGATTTGGGGCGGGAGGCATTTACTTGGGGCGAGCGAGATGTTGCTCAAGGTGCTGATGTGTTGCTCATTTATAGCTTTCTGTTCTTTAAAGTGTAAGGTTTATTGCATTTTTTTTAAAGTGTTCATTATTACTTTTCTTGGGTTTTTATTACTTGAGAGTTGCCTCTGGCTAGAATGGCAACTAAAAAGAGTTGTAAATAAAATACAGAGCATATGCGCAATGCTACATTTATGCACATGAGTAATGTGTTTGTTTTTCAAGGTAGAATTTCCTCCTGCACTTTATAGGATGGAATGGGCATTGAATATCTTCCCCAAGCTCTCTCGTTCTCTGCTTCTCTCTGTCCCTGTGTCCCACATCCCAGAAATCTGCCACAGGTATCAAGAGGCCATTAGTCTTCCATTGATGGAACATTAGTGTTCCACTTTGGACAATATACCTGCAATCAGCTTAACAAAGAAAGATAAAGATCCACAACTGTGATATTACATTGCATCGTAAACTTACTGACAGCAATTGAGCATTCATCCTAACCCATCTTGTTGTCCCTTTAGATATTTGAAGATGGCAATCATATCTCCTTTTAGTCTCCTGCATACCAGGCTGTTGTTGTAGTTTAGTCGTTTAGTCATGTCCGACTCTTCGTTACCCCATGGACCAGAGCACACCAGGCACTCCTGTCTTCCACTGCCTCCCGCAGTTTGGTCAGACTCATGTTGGTAGCTTCAAGAACACTGTCCAACCATCTCGTCCTCTGTCATCCCCTTCCCCTTGTGCCCTCTATCTTTCCCAACATCAGGGTCTTTTCCAGGGAGTCTTCTCTTCTCATGAGGTGGCTAAAGCATTGGAGCCTCAGCTTCAGGATCTGTCCTTCCAGTGAGCTCTCAGGGCTGATTTCCTTCAGAATGGATAGGTTTGATCTTCTTGCAGTCCATGGGACTCTCAAGAGTCTCCTCCAGCACCATAATTCAAAAGCATCAATTCATCGGTGATCAGCCTTCTTTATGGTCCAGCTCTCACTTCCATACATCACTACTGGGAAAACCATAGCTTTAACTATACGGACCTTTGTCGGCAAGGTGATGTCTCTGCTTTTTAAGATGCTGTCTAGGTTTGTCATCACTTTTCTCCCAAGAAGCAGGCGTCTATTAATTTCGTGACTGCTGTCACCATCTGCAGTGATCCTGGAGCCCAAGAAAGTAAAACATACCCACTTCCCTCAACCATTTCTCATAAGACTTGGTTTCCAGACCCTTGATCATCTGGGTCACCCTGCAGCTGGTCAACATCCTTCTTAAATTGTGGTGCCCAGCCATTCTGTGATGGGGCAGTCCATCGTTTCTCAAGGTTGGGTCTCCAGCTGTTGTTGGACTACAACTCCCATCACCCCATCCACTGGTCCTGCTAGCTAGGGATGATGGGAGTTGCAGTCCAACAGCAGCTGGAGTCCCAGTCGGCATAGACAGTGCTGAGCTAGATGGGCCAATGGTCTGACGCAGCAATCAATGTTTATTATGGCCAAAGACCAGACCACAGAAATTGCAATAATAGCACGTATATCTACACAGCATAAGGCGGCTGCCTCTAGCTTCTTATTGCAGGCCTCACTAGTCATACGGCATCAGCAACTATAGAATGGGCTTGTTGTCACCAGTATTATAATAGAATTAGATATTGCTACTTGGAGCGAATTCTGGGCTCTGGGCGTTTTTGCCAAGGCTGGTTCTGAAACATTCCCCACTTAGACTGAGAGACAGCTCAGTCAGTAGAGCATGAGACTCTTCATCTTAGGGTTGTGGGTTCAAGCCCCATGTTGGGCAAAAGATTCCTGCCATGGCAAGTGGGGTGGGCTGGATGACTCTTGTGGTCCCTTCCACCTCTACAATTCTACGATTCATTGATTCAAGGCCGTTCCCCCATCTTGACTTGCTGTCTCTCCAACGAAAGCATTAAGAGCCTCACATCAGGTTATTTCCACCTATCCCCTCCCCTCTCTCTCTCTCTCTCTCTCTCTCTCTCTCTCTCTCTCTTCCTATTGGATTAATAATACGAACCAGATGGGTTTTTCCCCTCGACATTCCACATCCCTGAGGTAATGGTGGTGCTTGGAAAGCCACTCAGTGGCACGTTATTTTTACTCCCGAAGCATTTTGGCGACTCCTCGCTCGGTAACCGGCTGTCCAAAGACGTGACGCAGGAGCCGCCCCGTTTGGGATGGCACCGGTCCAATGTGCTGGGGAAGAGTTGGTGAAAGGATGCTCTCTTGTCTCCAGGAAGTTGTCCAGAGTCTGGACATGGTGTGGAGGCCGCAAAGGAAAGTGGTTAGGCCGAGATAGTGTAACGAATGGATAATGGGTTTGAGACTGTTCTTTTCTTGAGGGGAGGAATCTCGGAGGCTTCCTCAGAAGGCCAAGCATAGACCTGGAGGAGAAAACCGATTCATATAATAATAATAATTTATTATTTATACCCCGCCCATCTGGCTGGGTTTCCCCAGCCACTCTGGGCGGCTTCCAACAGAACATTAAAATACAATAATCTATTAAACATTAAAAGTCTCCCTAAACAGGGCTGCCTTCAGATGTCTTCCAAAGGTCTGGTAGTTGTTGTTCTCTTTGACATCTGAAGGGAGGGCGTTCCACAGGGCGGGCGCCACCACTGAGAAGGCCCTCTGCCTGGTTCCCTGTAACTTGGCTTCTCGTAGTGAGGGAACCGCCAGAAGGCCCTCAGTGCTGAATCTCAGTGTCCGGGCAGAATGATGGGGGTGGGGACGCTCCTTCAGGTATACTGGACCGAAGCCATTTAGGGCTTTAAAGGTCAGCACTTCAAATTTCACATTTGAAGGCGAACCTCGCCTCTAATTTTCAGCTTCCGAAATAATGCTCACACCCGAAACTCAGCCCTCCTTTGAAATTTGCACTTCTCCAAATTGTGTGCTGTGGGTGGATGGGTGGCGCTGTGGGTTAAACCACAGAGCCTAGGGCTTGCCGATCAGACGGTCGGCGGTTCGAATCCCCACGACGGGGTGAGCTCCCGTTGTTCAGTCCCAGCTCCTGCCAACCTAGCAGTTCGAAAGCACTTCAAAGTGCAAGTAGATAAATAGGTACCGCTGCTGCAGGAAGGTAAACGACGTTTCCGTGCGCTGCTCTTGTTCGCCAGAAGCGGTTTAGTCATGCTGGCCACATGACCTGGAAGCTGTACGCCGGCTCCCTCGGCCAGTAAAGCGAGATGAGCGCCGCAACCCCAGAGTCGTCCACGACTGGACCTAATGGTCAGGGGTCCCTTTACCTTTAAATTGTGCAAAGCAGATCTCCAGTCAAGTTAACGTGTAGGAAACTTTGCATATGCTCGGTTAAAGCGTGCATGAAAGCGCATTATATTAGAGAAAATCGCTTTGCAAAAATGTGTCTGCTAGGATGGATTCACTCTGATACGCCGACAAGTTTTCACGATGGCATTGTTGCTTATAGAAAAATTGCAAACTGATGTGGGAATGTGGAGAGCTGAATTTAAGAGTGGAAAAATCGAGAAACTGAAAGGTCCGTCTAGCCCTAGCCAAACATCATAGCTCATAATAAACTAGGGGCACGGAAGGTAGTGCATATGACCTAATACCCTGAAATTTAGCATTTTAAAACAGTACATCTGTTTCTGTTATTTATTCGCTTTTTTTACTGCATGTATGTCTGGTTATTTTAGACTTTATATTATTATGCATTGATGCTATACATACACTGTATGTATATAAACATATTTAGACCTCTTTTAAAAAGTACTAAAACTCTATTTACATAGCCAAACCTATAAATGATCAGAATTGCCTTATCCACCAGATAAATAATTGATATTAAATTAAATGCCAGGTAAGTAAAAACCAACACTCCTAATAATAGGGCATTTAAATAATGCTTAAAATATCTTACTTTTTCATATTCAATTCATTAGTCTCTTGCTATGTAAAGAGTCTCTAAGTGACTTGGAGCATTTTGAAAAACTTAAAAGCATAACATAAAATTGAGGGAACAGTGCATTGCAATAAAAACTATACAAAAATCTATACAAAACAGCCCCAGTAAAACATCAGCAAAAAAAAAAAAAAAAAGAACCTGAGCAGCAAAACGTATGATCATAATCTGTCCAATGCCTGGGGAAAGAGAGAGGTTTTTGCCTGGCACCAAAAAATGCATTAACAATAGCACCATGTTGACCTATGAACTTACCTTATGTCCTTCCTCAGCTTATAATTCATTAACTTTTGATTGAATGAAATTATCCCAAATTTTCTGACAGAGGAGGAGAGACATATCCCGCCTCCCACCCCAAGAAAATGGAGTGGATGTTGTAGCTGCTATTGAGAACTAAGCGTGTGGAACCTGTAATAAAACATTGCAGCATGTTCCTCTTCAAGGCTCCAGCCAGCTAGCCGTACCTTCTTTGAAGGTAAAGGTAAAGGGACCCCTGACCATTAGGTCCAGTCATGGATGACTCTGGGGTTACGGCGCTCATCTTGCTTTATTGGCCGAGGGAGTCGGCGTACAGCTTCCGGGACATGTGGCCAGCATGATTAAGCCGCTTCTAGTGAACCAGAGCAGCGCATGGAAACGCCATTTACCTTCCCGCTGGAGCGGTACCTATTTATCTACTTGCACTGGCGTGCTTTCGAACTGCTAGGTTGGCAGGAGCTGGGACCGAGCAACGGGAGCTCACCCCGTCGCGGGGATTCGAACCGCCGACCTTCTGATTGACAAGCCCTAGGCCCTGTGGTTTAACCCACAGCGCCACCGGCGTCTTTGAATGTAGTGGGACTTAATTCTGATTTAACATATCTCCTGGTAATAAAGTACCTGTATAGGATCTTAAATAGAATTCCAGTTCATGGTGATATTTTGGAGTAACCAGTCATGAACCGAAATCATCCTGTTCTTTTTATTTGATTGTTAAAGTGTCATGAAAAGGTTTGGGGCAAGTACCAGTAGCTACTATAAACAAACAAACAAGTAAACAAACAAACAAACAAACACCTCAAGGGTACCTTCCGGGTCTTAACAGTTTTGCACAAGGGATTCAAGTGCCTTTAAATAAAATAGGTTTGTGCAACCGAAGCAGATTAAAGCACCACAAACTCACTTTGCAAAATGGGGCGTTTTGTGGTTAGGAGACTGATGAGGAAACGCACTGAAAAGTGTAGCAGGATGAAATGACTAACGGGAAGACATAGAAGGCACCCAGCAAGCAAATCAAGATGACTGCACATTGTCACATAACCACCCTGCCATCAAATCCAAATGAATGCCAAGTAAAGATCATTGCCTGGTCCAACCTGTGCAAAAAGCTTTGCACAAGTAAATCAGGACGAATGCTCAAGAATCAGGTCGTCCGAGGAGCAGGTAGAGCTGAGCAGCTGTGACTTTCTTTTTTTGAATCATCGCTGCACATGTTAAGCCTTGCAGCTCATCCCCTCGTAGGCCAAATCGTCTCCCATCATTTTTGAAATGCTTCAACCTGTCAGGCCGTTCGTGACTGCCGTGGTTTGCGGAGTTAGAATTACTTTCCCATCTGTGCAGAGAAATGGAAGCGAAAAGGGTGTGCCTCTCTTCCTTCTCTGGGGGGGGGGGTCCAATAGGTCAGTGGTCTTCAACTGGCTGGTCAGGACTCACTTCTGGACTGTGGCAGCAACACTATCACCCTGCTCCTTTTCAGCTTTTTCTTGGTATCTGTCTGTCTCGAGAGGCATTGGAGTGCTCCTCCAGGGGCGAATTCAAACGGCTGCATTAGCGGCACTGAAGTGACCTCCCTGGGGCGCAAACCTAGGCAGTGGGTGTGGAGGTCCTGGGCTGCCCAGACAACAAGACCCCACTGCTCAGCTTTGCTGATGTGGTCCAAAGGAAAGCAGAGCAATACATTTGGCACCAGCTGGGCTGCAGGAATTGCCAGAAGGTGCCAACCAACCGTCTTCGGGACTCCATTCCGGATTTGTGCAGGGTTTACTCCTTAGCCCAGGGATAGGCAACCTAAGGCCCATGGGCCAGATGCGGCCCAATCGCCTTCTCAATCCGGCCCGCCGATGGTCCAGGAATCAGCATGTTTTTACATGAGTAGAATGTGTGCTTTTATTTAAAATGCATCTCTGGGTTATTTGTGGGGCATAGGAATTCGTTCTCTCTTTTTTTCAAAATATAGTCTGGCCCACCACATGCTCTGAGGGACAGTGGACTGGCCCACAGCTGAAAAGGGTTGCTGACCCCTGCCTTAGCCTTTTCAACTATGCTACAAATACACCTAACAGGATAAATCCAATGTTAGCCATACAGGTGTGGGGAACCTTTGGCCCTCCTTGGTCATTGGCTGTCAGGTTCCCTCCTCAGTTGTTCAATAGAAACGCCAAGCCATTTGTCTTTTAGTTCTGTTGTTCAGTGCCAAGCTGTATACAGTGCAGAGCTTAATCTTATCACGTCTGTTCACTCACTAGCAGAATCCGGAAATGCCTCCCTCCGGTTTTGGCGCCAACACTACAGTCTTGGCAGCCTAAATTGCCTCTTCCTCCTCCTACGTAATCTATGTGCCGGACCTGACGTATCTCCCTCCGATCGAGCCTGCTGGGTGGTGCCAGGCCTCTCACTAAATCCCTGGAGCCCTGGCACTCCTTCTCTCCCAGCCACTAACTGCTTCTCCCCTGAGGAACTGCTGTTTTCACTCGAAGATGTATCTGTAGTTAAAACAGGTGGCAGCTCTCTATAAATACTAAGAGCTGGACTGGCAGGAGGAGGCAGATCCCTGACATTGGCCATGCTTGCCGGGGCTGATGGGAGTTGTAGTTCAGCACATCTGGAGGTGCCAAAGGTCTCCTACACCTGGTACATACAGAGAATTGGAAATCACCCGTGGTGCCTGGAAGCTGATGAGTAACATTTGGGAGCTGCTTAATTTTGACAAAGTTATCAACTTATCGGAAGCCCAGTAGCAAAGGCAGAGGAAAGGGTAGATAACATGGACTCTTCTTGTCATTTATATGTCCAGTATTTCTGTAGCCTGGTGTACTGATTTCATTTAGTTTTCCTTATGATGTTTTAATGATACTGTTTTATGTATATTAAAAGAAAAAATGCCACACTAAGTTCTCAACCCTCACTGGCTCCCGATTTCGGGCAGCAGGGAAATAGCCTCCAAAATAGCAATTACGTTCGTTCTTTATTTATGTAAGCGTTTTCACCCCACCTTCTTAAAGTCACAAAGAATTTATGATGAAGTATTAAGTTACAGCAATAAGACGATCGTCAAGCCACACTAAAAAAAATAGTAAATAAACAGCAGGGTACAACAAAATGGAGCGTAGGAGAGAAAAGTGAAAGTTACAGGCAGCAGAACTAAATTCTCCAAATTCCACTTCATGGAAAGCATGAGCTGGGGAAAAAACATTGTGTGTAAGCTTGCGGGGCCCACCCACCCACCCCCAAAGTTTGCAGAAATTCAAAAATCTTTAAGGGGGGGATTTCTAAGAGGCCACACAACCTTAAAAAATAGCCCAGTGAAGACTCAGCGTGCTCAGTGGTCACAGAAGGGTGATGGGAAATTGAGTTTTCCAGAGGAGCGCATGGCTGGCTGGCTGGCTTCACTCTAAACAAGAGCATAAAGGTAAAGGTAAAGGGACCCCTGACCATTAGGTCCAGTCGTGTCCGACTCTGGGGTTGCGGCACTCATCTTGCTTTATTGGCCGAGAGCCGGCGTACAGCTTCCAGGTCATGTGGCCAGCATGACTAAGCCGCTTCTGGCGAACCAGAGCAGCGCACGGAAACGCCGTTTACCTTCCCGCCGTAGCGGTTCCTATTTATCTACTTGCACTTTGACGTGGTTTCAAACTGCTAGGTGGGCAGGAGCAGGGACCAAGCAACGGGAGCTCACCCCATCGCAGGGATTCGAACCGCCGACCTTCTGATCGGCAAGCCCTAGGCTCTGTGGTTTAACCCACAGCGCCACCTGGGTCCCACAAACAAGAGCATAGCATACTGCAATGTCCTGTTTCGGGCCCCATTTGTTTTTATTTCAGCTTTCCACAAGAAAACAACCAATTTCTTTATTTTATTTTATTTTTTTATAACAATTTATTGATTTTCCAAGAATAACAAAACAAAACAGAAAAGAAAAATTTCATAACCAGATTAAACCATAAATTTTTGGTCGACTTCCCTCCACTCCCCCTCTTGGTTCCATTATAATATACTTGTTTATGCATGTCCATAAAACCTTATATACCTAACAATCCAATTTTAAAACCTTCTCCAACCAATTTCAAAGCAACTCTTCTCTCCTACCCCTTGCCTAGCTTAAATTCATTTTCTTCCCATGATACGAAGACCCCCTTTACTCCACATCAGGAAAGGGATGCTCTGTGAAAGAAGGAAAAGCATGGGCAGACGGGGAGGAGACAGGCCACGGTATAGAAGCATGCAGAAAGTGGATGGGGGGAAAGTTCTTCTATCATAACACTAGGACTCGTAGGTATCCAAGGAAACTGAATGCTGGACAGTTCAGAAGAGATAAAAGAAAGTATTGAAGCCATGAAGCATATAGTTAAACTACCCGCAAGAGGCAGATGACTACCAACTACAGTAGATGGACCATTGGCCTGATCCAGCAGGCTCTTCTTAGGTTCTTACGAGAACGGTGGTGGGAGACGCCTCTTGCGTAGCTTTCTCACATTTGGTCTCCTTCGCTGGAGCCCAAGGGTGTCAGATTTTGCAGGGCTGCGTCTATATTTGTTGCAGAGAAGGGCGACCCAGGGACGATCAAGGGTCTGGGAAACTGAGCCATATGAGGAACGGTCGAGGGAGTTGGGTGTGTTTCGCTTGGTAAAGAGGAGGATGGGGAGGAGATACCATAGCCATCTTCAAATATCGAAAGCAGGGGTTCCCAGACTAAGGCCCACGGGCCGAATGCGGCCCGAAGGGCTCATTTATGCGGCCTCCGGCAACGGCCGCCGCCGCCCGCTCTTACCGGCGCGGCGCAGCGCGGCTGCCTATCTCTGGGTCGGTGCGGCACTGGAAATAGCTTTTGCGTATGCGCAAACATCATTTCCGGCGCACTTCTGGCGCGGTGCAGTATCGGAAATAGCTTTTGCACATGCGCAAAACATCATTTCCGGTGCACTTCCAGGTCTGCAGAGGGCTGTGTGCATGCGCACAAGCTATTCCCAGCGCTGCGCCAGAAGTGCGGCGGAAATGACGTTTGCGCATGCGCAAAAGCTATTTCCGGTGCCGCGCCATGCCGGAAAAAGTGAGTGCGCGCGCGTATGGCCCTCCGGCCTGCCACTGATCGGCGCCAGAGGAACTGCCCCAAGGCGAGGTAAGTCTGGGGACCCCTGATCTAAAGGGCTGTTGCTTGGAAGAGGGAGCAAGCTTGTTTTCTGCTGCACCCGGAGGGTAGGACCTGAACCAATGGCTTCGAGTTACGAGGAAGTAGGAAGAATTTCCTGACAGTGAGAGCTGTTCAACAGTGGACTGAACCACCTTGGAAGGTGGTAGACTCTCCTTCCTTGGAGGCTTTTAAATAGGCTGGGTGGCCATTTGTCAGGGATTCTTTTTCTGTGATTCCTGCATAGTAGGGGGTTGGAGTAGAAGACCCTTTGGGTCCCTTTCGACCCTACAGTTCTATGGTACTTTGAGTGCAGTAACAAATCATTCTCCAGGGTCCTTGGCTTATCTCCCCCTTCTTTTCTCAGCTCCAACAAATGTATGAACTCACCAATCCCGGGATCGCCGAGGTGACCCTCCGCCAAGACAAGAAAATCCTGGCGACTGCCGGCTGGGATCACCGCATCCGCCTCTTTGGCTGGAAGAAGATTAAGCCTTTGGCTGTCCTGGACTACCACACGGCAGCAGTTCACTGCGTAGCCTTTTCAGACCACAGCCAGCCCAAGGAGAGACTGATGGCAGCTGGCTCCAAAGATCACCGCATCAGCGTCTGGTCGCTATATAATCAAACATGAAACGGGGCTGGAGCTGAAGAAGGAAGACAGAGCAAAAGTTTGCAATTTAGAGTTAAAGGGCAAGTCAGGGCAAGGCGAGACGGAGAATAGAGGTACTATCTCACCAGGACTTCAGGACACACAATCCCACTTAGCAGAAGGAGGCAACAGGGTTGCTTTCAGGGTGGATAAAAATCAATGATTTTTTAAATAAAAAATAAAAAAATCGGATTTTTATTTATTTAAATCAGATTTTTTTTTATTTGAATCGGTTTTTTTTCATTTAAATTGGATTTTTAAAATAAAATTGTTTTGGAGGAAAAAATCTTTCTAAATATAGTTTTCTATTTAAGTTACATTATAGTCCAAATGTTATTCATTGGGAAATAAGGATTTGTTTTAAGTTTTTCATGTGTGCTGAAACTCAGTCTAAGTTGTGTGTATTTTTTTTAAAAAAAAAGTTTAACAACATCAGTTAACCAACATGGATACATATGCTATAATGTTATTGTTTTAGTTAAATAAATTGTTTAAGTTGTTATTAAGGAAATGATTATTTGTCTCCTTCCAATCAAGTACAGCAGAAAAGTTGTCCAAATATAAACAGTTAACTTATTAAACCTCACAATAATTTCATAATTATCTGTCTATGTATTTCTAATAGGATAACCACATCAGCAATTTTTAATATAAATGTAAAAACTACTCTGAAAATTTATTATTCCAAAAGTGAAACCTTCATCTGGTTGTAAATATTAAGATTACATCAGCAGGAATGTCTTTCTGTAAAAATAATAATAATTTAAATCAAGTCTTACTGACTAGTGATTTAAATCGTGATTTAAATTGATTTGATTTAAATCAAATCCACCCTGGTTGCTTGGCCACATTTTAAAGTAAGTGATCTGAGCTATCCAACCATCACTGGTGGTTCTTCTAATGAGGTCCTTCTTGATACCTGACTGCTCATCCACACTTCGGTTTCTCCCTTTTTTCGTTTATCCTGCTATATTTTTTTTCTGAGAAAACCCTCTGTTTACCGCTGAATTGGAATAAACATCAATTGAGTTCTCTGTGGATTGGCATTTGATCAAATTCAGCAGTAAACAGCAGGTTTCTTAGGGAAAGTGATACTGCAAATGAAAAACCTCTCGGAGCCACGCTTAGAAATTACGGGACAAAAAGAAATAGTAGATGAGCCTTGCTGATGGTTTCTCCCTGACTTGACAACATGCCTGTTCTCAGAGTCTCTTTTAACAGAGCGGGGGAAAGAATCGGATAATATTTTACTGGTTAATGTGTAGGAGGGCAGAACAGTGAGTACTAACATCCATGAGAGCTATGTCTGAGAAATTCATACTTTGTCATGTTATCTTTATTTATGCATTCCTATATTTTGTTTCTGAATATGATTTTTAATAATAATAATAATAATAATAATAATAATAATAATAATACATGTACAGGTAGGTAGCCGTGTTGGTCTGCCATAGTCAAAACAAAATAAAAAATAAAAAAAATTCCTTCCAGTAGCACCTTAGAGACCAACTAAGTTTGTTCTTGGTATGAGCTTTCGTGTGCATGCACACTTCTTCAGATACACTGAAACAGAAGTCACCAGACCCTTATATATAGTGAGAGGGGTATTAGTCAGAAGGGTGGTGGGAATGGGTGATAGGTTGATAGCTGTGGTAAACCTGTTGGCGACTGTTAACAACTGCAATTAGTCTTACAGGAAAAAGCAAGGGGTGAGAAGGTTAAAAATAGCTTAGTCATGTATAAATAGCTTAGTCATGAGAAGTTGCTGAATTGCAACTCATTACCAAACTTAAAACTATGGAGAGACCTGGTCTGAACAAAGACATTGGATTCTTATCTCATTATACATGACAAAGCTGAAGAAGTGTGCATGCACCCGAAAGCTCATACCAAGAACAAACTTAGTTGGTCTCTAAGGTGCTACTGGAAGGAATGTTTTTTATTTTTTATTTTGTTTTGAATAATAATACATGTTTAATTGGACTGGACATATTGGTTCCAGCTCAAGCTGCAGCCTGGCTGAAGTTTTGCATTACCGGCACTAGGTTTTGAGAATCCCTGGGCAATATGTCCTCTGACTGCCCTCCTCCTTCTCCCTACTGCCTTCCCCACCACTTGGGTAGAATCTATTTTTTTTTTTTTTCAAATAATTTTTATTGATTTTACAAATTTTTGTCCGGCCCCGAATCAGGCCAAATCACATGCAATTTAAACATCATCCAATGACTTCCCCACACACCCCCCTCATTGCTTTAATTAACCTAAATATTTCATTTTTAACAGGTTCCTAATTCCTCATCTTTAACAATTTAATAACATCTAATATTCAATTCATTAACCATCCACTCATAACTTTAGCACACTTATATTTTAGTTCAATCACATCCCTGTTGCCTCCCCCGGTCCCCGGGGCAAACTGCTTCATTGTAAGGTTTACTTATCATCTACAACATATATCAATCTTATATCAACATTCTTCAATATCATGCACTTCATATCCTTCAATCAAATTTCTGCCATGTCCATGGGTCAAAACCAGTAGGCCACAAAGAAAAAATTAGTTCTTATAAATATTTATCCTATTCCCTCTGGCTCCGACCTCCAAGCCCACTGTCTTTGCTGTAAAGTGGCATCCAAGGCGACATCCACCAGAATCTTTGGCCAGCCATTCCTTTTCTTATTCGAGACCTCTCGGTTCTCCTTTCGCTGCTTGATTTTGATCTTCAATTTGCTGACATTTCCTCTGCTGCTTTTCATTTTTCTTGAGATGACAGCTCCTTTGGGCTTGCATTGGATAAGTCTTTTAGAGCTGGTTGTTGTCTCTGTGAACTTAAGCTGTTTGGCCTTGACAGTTGCTGTATCCTCCAAATTTGTTTGTAAATCCTGGCCAGTCAGACCAATGTTTATGCTTTGCTCTATCTCCTTCTCAGAGCTACTCCAAACATCACACAGTTCAGCTCTCAACTCTCTCAGTTCTGCTATATAATCCACTCTGAACTCTTTCAGCCTTTCCAGCAGTGTTGTCAGATCAGCATCCGGTTTCACCGCCATTTTAATGTGTAATTCCAGCAATTACTTCTTTCAATAATTAATTTTTCAAAGGTTCAAAATCCAAAATCATTAATATAATCCACAGATTTATAAAAAGTAGGTTCACTTCAGCTACCCCCTAGGACCGGGGGAGGCGCAAGGGTTAAAGCACAGAAACAAAATTTCACATTCCATTCAGTTCTTTTCCAAGCTATGTAACAGTATCCTGTTGCCGATACACAATGGCAAGGGACGGACCTCCGTGTTGACGTCCACAAGCCAGTTCCAATTAGTTCAAATTTAAAGTTTTTTTTTTCTTTGAAGTACTCACAGTCAAATTGCAGGTCTTGGAGGAATCAGCGCGCTCGGAGGTGGCGGTCTCGCAGCTTCGCCAGACGGGGTTGTTAGCGGACCCTGGAGCTCCGCCGCCCGATCGCTCCCGGGAGTCGCTGAGGGCTCCCTCGGATCGGGACCGGCGTCCGAGCTCTGGTGGGTCCTGAGGTCCCCGGGACGCCCCTCCCGGGGGTTTTGGGGGTCGCGGCACTGGCGCGAACTCCCCTTTGCCCGGTCTGGCTGGGGAATGTCAGGAGCGACATGTCCCCCCGACCGCCATCTCCGGCACGCCGACCGGAAGTCCACTTGGGTAGAATCTAGACACTTATTAAAAAAAACGTTGTAAAAGTGTTGTTTTTTTTTAATGTTTTGAAAAATATATTGAATTTGCCGTAGCTCACCATCGCCACCTGGTGTCACCTTTGTATAATGCACTTTACAACAACACGCTTAAAACGTTTTATTTGCAGCTGAGTCCTTGCTCTCTGCTATACAGAGGGAAAGGGCAAGGCAAGCTGGTGCCTGTTGCTCCTTCTACTCTAGAGCAGGAGCCAGTAGTGGAGGGCCCTGCCTAGGCCTGGGGCCTCAGCAGGGGCCCAACAACACCAGCTTCCGTGCCGGCCAGCCTACATTCCTGTGAGTAAGCCCCATTGAACAAAATGGGGACTTCCCTCTGAATAAGCATGTACTGTGAACCAGGAAAGGGAGGTTCTTGCCATAGTTTGTGATTGTTCTGCCTACCCGCACCAATATAGGTAAAGATAAAGGACCCCTGGACGGATAAGTCCAGTCAAAGGTGACTATGGGGTGCGGTGCTCATCTCTTTCAGGCCAAGGGAGCCGGCGTTTGTCCACAGACAGCTTTCCAGGTCATGTGGCCGGCAGGACTAAACTGCTTCTGGCGCAACAGGACACCGTGACGGAAACCAGAGCGCATGGAAATGCCATTTACCTTCCCATCGCAGCGGTACCTATTTATCTGCTTGCACTGGCGTGCTTTTAAACTGCTAGGTTGGCAGGAGCTGAGACAGAGCAACAGGAGCTCACCCCGTCGTGGGGATTCAAACCGCCGACCTTCTGATCGGCAAGCCCAAGAGGCTCAGTGGTTTAGACCAGTGGTCCTCAACCCCCCGGTCCGTGGCCCAGTACCGGTCCGTGAATCAAATGGTACCGGGCCGCCCAAGGAACATTAATTATTTCCATTTTATTTACTGTGGTGTTAAAATGTTAAATCGCTTTATATTCATTTTTTGGTGTAACTGTATTTTATTTTGAAGGCATGTTTAAATACAATTAAATTAAAATTATTACATCAAAACAATCTAAAATATAAACAATCAATGTCCCCCCCTCAGCGGGCCGCGGTAAAATTATCAAACGTTGACTGGTCCGCGGCGATAAAAAGGTTGGGGAGCATTGGTTTAGACCACAGCACCACCCGCTGCATATATATAGCAGTTTGAAGGAGTGAGGGACTGCAGGCAATGTCTTGGAAGGTGGGAGATAGATAGATAGATAGATAGATAGATAGATAGATAGATAGATAGATAGATGATAGATAGATAGATAGATAGATAGATAGATAGATAGATAGATAGATAGATAAGAGATAAGAGAAGATATGATATGATATGATAAGAATGTATTATATAATAGAAATATGTGGGGCAAGACCCAACCCAATGGATTCAGATTACAAGGAAGGAGATTCCACTGAAGCATTAGGAAGAACTTTGTGATGGTAAGAGCTGTTCAAAGGTGAAACGGACTCCCTTGGATGGCGGTGGGAGGTGTTTCGGCAGAGGTTGGATGGCCGTCTGTCAGGGATTCTCCAGGCCTGATTTCTGCATTGCACGGGGTTGGACTAGATGACCCTTGGGGTCCCTCCCAGCTCTGCAACTCTATGATTCTCTCTCTCTTATATGCAGGATGTCCTTTTGCAACATTTACTCCCCGCGACACTTATGATCCCTCCTCTTTTCCCCCTTTTGCCTCTCCCTTCACAGTCTTACTAGGGCCGCCTTTAATTTGTTCCCACTCCTGTCAGGTTTTCAAACTTTTAAATCGGCCAAGAATGTGGCAAGGGACAGCCTCTGGCATTTGTGGATTGCATGGTCTCCTGTCACCCTGAGCTTTGCAATTAATCAAGAGAAGGGATGTGTGTGTGTGGAGAGAGAGAGAGAGAGAGAGAGAGAGCTTTTGCCCAGGCCACAGTCTCTGCTTGTAAAGCTGTGTTTAAGAACCGTTTCAGAGCCGCTGTTAAATCCTTCCCCCTGTAGACCAGCTCTAGCAGGAGGATTTAACTTGCCAATCCAATTAATGCCTTTCTCCTTGGAGACTTTGGCATACTTTTTCAGTGTGGAGAATCAGGCAAGTTTGGGGCGCATAATTTCCATTCCGCGATCACGGAAGCAAGAGGAAAAGATCCTCCTGCCTGTCTGACCTGGGGCAGCCAACCCAGTTTCAATTTCTGCCGTTGCTTAATGATTTGCCTTTTAACCCAGTTGGTGGATTCAGCTTTGGTTAAATTTGTGTGCTTCCGCACGCCCTCAGTGTCGACGCCTTTCTTGAGAGACTGGACACAGTTTTCAGATGGCAGCTTCCGAAGCTGTGCGTTGGTAGAAGGAAAGGACCATCTTTCGGGGCAGAGAGTGGGGCACCCTGTGGCCATCCAGATTTCTTGGACTACAACTCCCATCATCCCTAGCACTTAGCCATGCTGGCTGGGGCTGATAAGCGTTGGAATCTAACAGCGGCTAGCGGGCCAAACCTCTCCAGCCTTGTTCGAATTGTATGTCACTCCTTATCGCATCACCTAATCTCAAAATAATAATAATGACAAAAAGTGTCCCCTTAATTCTCAAAACCTCCCATTAAAACTGCCCCTAGTGGCTAAAGCGGTTGGATGATCTTCTGTTTCACCCGGTCAAATCTTACAGCCCAAGGATATGCTTATTCCTAGACACCCCTCTGTATATCCTCTAGAGAAGGAACATTTTGATTTGTTTTTAAGCCTTTTCTGCTGAGGAGAAGTGATAGCTTCCCCCTAGAAAGCAATTCAGGTATCCAGGATTTCAATGCATCCGTGATGGGAGAGTCGTGTTTCAACTAAAAAACAACAACCCAGAAGGTCACAGCAGAGATAGGGCTTATTTCATACCCCCCAAAGATGTGATCCTCCTCCCTCAAGTTTCTAAACATTCTTAAAAGAACTACAGTACAGTTTTTGGTAGTCGAAAACACTCGTAAGTCGAGTCCCCATAGGGATGCATTGAGCGGAAAAAATTCGTAAATCGAAGAAACCCGCATCAAATCTTCGTAAGTCGAAGAAACCCTATTGAAAGCGGCCGCGACTTCCTTTTGGAAGTCGAAAAATTTGGATGCGGCGGCCATTTTTTTTCTTCCGGAAGTCATTCGGGAGTCGAAAAACACGTAAGTCGGGTCACTCGTAAGTCGAGGTCCCACTGTACTCTGCTAATTCCTACGTACATAAAGTCCCTCATTATTGTGCTCATGTTTCAAGGAGGTGGGGTGTGGCGAAAAGCTCTTCATCCGGTGGGTCAGAACCTCAAAGCCATCCCAGGTGGGACATGGCAAAGCTGTTGCCACCATGTTGATCTCTGGCTAAGGGTCGCCAGACCAAGGAATCGCTGTATGGCCTGTCAAGGGAATCTCTGTGGAAATAGGGTCCATGTTGCAAGTTGGGAGTCGGTGGTGGGTCTTGGGCCTGGACCAGTTGAAAACCACCTATGGATGGACCAAGCTGGCCTTTGCTCTAGCTGCTAGGCAGGCAATGCAGCCACCTAGAGCCCTTGGTCCCCCAGCCAATTACAGCCACGTCCCGATGTGATTTCCAGCAACTCATATTCAAGGTCTTCCTGGAAGTAGGTGTGGAGCCTGCCTTGGCTCACCTGCCCAATGGCAGAAGCCAGAGTGTGCTGCCCTTCCGTTAAATCTATCCCTATATCCAATCTGTGAACTGGTCTGGCTGGGGATTGTCTGCAACTCTCGAGACCTGCGTCTCCACATCTCCTGCGACATTGCAAGTGATGCCCCAGTTGGGTCATACGGTGCAGCTGCTTGCAAAGGCATTTTGTTTTTCGCTTGACTCCCCTCCCCACCCCCAGGTGGGAAATTAAAGGCGAGAGAGAGAGAGCATGAGCCGCCTGGGGCCATTGGAGTCATTTATTTCAATTACTTCACAGTTTCCAACCTGCCCTTGCTCCTCGTGCTCAGCTTGAGTAGCATCTTGAAGCAGATTAAGATTTTTAAATTATCACACACACACACACACACACACACACACACAAGGGAAGAATTAAAGACTGAAAGATTTGGGACAGGTTTTTAAAAGGACTTCTTTTTCTGTAAATTTATTTATTTGGGTTTTTCAAATTAAAATTTTACAATAACATATCAACATACAATACAGAAACAAGGTTCCATGGAATCTCTTCCCTTCTCCCCTTTGTGGGTCCTATTCTTAGTCCTTTCCTCCTGCATCTTTTATAACAATCCAAATCTTTTGCATCTCCCTTATGTCCAAAATTCACCATTAAACTACAAGTGTTATTCCAATCCCACTAACGATTTTAGCAGTTTACAATGGTTTTTAAGACAGATTATGAATTTCCCCCATTCCTTATTAAAATGTTGGTCTTCCTGATTTCTGATTCTTCCGGTCATTTTTTTCCATTTCGACAAAGTCCATCAACTTGATCTGCCATTCTTCTCTAGCCGAGACTTTTTCTTCTTCCCATAAAAAAGGACTTCTTCATGCAGTGCAAAATTAAACTGTGGAACTCGCTCCCACTGGAGGCAGTGAAGACCACCAGCTAGGATGGCTTTAAAAGAGGATTCATAGTCTATTGTTGGGCTATTCGTAGGCTGTGCTCTGCCTCCACAGATGGAGACAAGAATGCTTCTGAATCTCATTTCCCCCCCCCCAAAAAAAATTTTTTAATTAAATTTTAACAAATGAAAACAAACATCAAAATACATCAATAAACAATCATAAAAAACAACAATAATAAACATAAAAACAAACATACATCCTTTTAACCTGATCATCCTTCCTTTTCATTGTGGGTTGACTTCCTCCTGTCCTCCCTTCCTGCGTTCCTTGTATATCATCTTTAGTAATTTCTTGACATCATTAAAAACATTTTTAATTAATTAACCTCGATATCTCTTCTTATCTAAAATCATTATCATTAATTCCAACAGTCATAAACCTTGTATCTATCTTCTAAATCTACAGCCTCATTTATCTTCCAGCTTATTTCTACTTTTTAATCTTACCATACTTTTTAAAATATAATTTAAATTTCTTCTAGTCTTCTTCCACCGCTTCCTCCCTCTGGTCACGAAGTTTCCCGGTCAGTTCAGCGAGCTCCATATAGTCCATCATTTTCATTTGCCATTCTTCTATTGTTGGTAATTCCTCTGACTTTAGCTATTAGGATTCTGGCTGCTGTTGTGGCATACATAAAAAAAAAAGTCCTATCACATTTTGGGATTTCCTGGCTTACAATACCAAGTAGAAAGGCTTCTGGTTTTTTATTAAATGTGTTTCTCAACACCTTTTTCAATTCATTATAAATCCTTTCCCAGAAGTCTTTCACCTTTGGGCACGTCCACCACATATGGAAAAAAGTTCCTTCTACTTCCTTACATTTCCAGCATTTATTACTCTGTGCATTGTACATTTTTGCCAATTTAACCGGAAGAATGCTTCTGAATCTCAGTTGCTGGAAACCACAGGAAGGGAGAGGTCTCTTGTGTTCGAATCCTGCTTTCCAGTTTCCCATCTGGTGGGCCACTGTGAGAACAGGATGCTGGACTAGGTGGGCCATTGGCCTCATCCAGCAGGACTCTTCTCGCATTCTTAGGACTAAAAGTGGTTGTGGCACATTTAATATAAATTTAAACATAGGCACACTTCTCAAGACGAAGCACAGTAAAACAGCCACTTTCTAAAACGTCAACACTGGCAAAATTAAAGGACTGGTTTGTACCCGAAGCCAAGAGTCAGCATCCGAAGGCGATGACAGGAACATGCTGGCTCTGCAGAGGCTGCCCTCCCAGCAACTGGGTGGCTGCAGCCCTGCAGTTTTACGGGAAGGGGTGAGAACAAGCAACATTCCAAAATTAATTGATATAAATCTTGAGCACTCGCATTTGTCCACCAATTACATGGGATATTTATCACAGCCGAAAGGGACGCTGATCTCTGACCCCCAGACATTTCCTGCAAATGAATCAATTAGTTCCAAAGTCCCTTTCCTTCTGCGCTCCAGCGAGAAGTTCCCATTCCGTCTGAGCCAGCCGAGAGAGGACTGTGAACTAGCCTTTGGAGCTGGGGGTCTGGGGAATGAAAGAGACTTGGAGCCGCATCCTGGAGGAGCAGGGCTGGACTCAGGCTCCTTTCTCGACCACTGGAGTGGCCTAGCAGCCTCAGCCAGAAAGGTCCTCAGTGAGAGAGGACATAGACTACTGTACCTCTAATATAGAATAATACCTCTTAATATAGGGACGCGGGTGGCGCTGTGGGTTAAACCACAGAGCCTTGGGCTTGCCGATCAGAAGGTTGGTGGTTCGAATCCCCGTGACAGGGTGAGCTCCTGTTGCTCGGTCCCAGCTCCTGCCAACCTAGCAGTTCAAAAGCATGTCAAAGTGCAAGTAGATAAATAGGTACCGCTCCGGCGGGAAGGTAAATGGCTTTTCCGTGTGCTGCTCTGGTTTTCCAGATGTCATGCTTAGTCATGCTGGCCACATGTCCCGGAAGCTGTACGCCGACTCCCTCGGCCAATAAAGCGAGATGAGTGACTGGACCTAATGGTCAGGGGTCCCTTTACCTTTACCTTTACCTCTTAATATATAAAAAATATGACTTAAGCAGCATAAAGGAAACCAAAAGGCAGCAACAAATGTTACAGCAATGCTCAATAAAACCATCAATCGTCACCCGCATTTCTGTTTCAGCCTCTAAATACCCACTGAAAACCTTTCCATGCCGCCAAGCTTAATGCTGGCAATTAAGAAATGTATTTTTTTTTTTGCATTGACAGACCTTTTTTTCTACAAGGAGCCTGTACGCCAGCTCCCTCTGCCAGTAAAGCGAGATGAGCACCACAACCCGCGACTGGACCTAACGGTCAGGGGTCCCTTTACCTCTACCTTAAACCATTCAGTATTCCGTTATTACATCCATCAAAACTTATTTACACTGTTGAATTCATCTTAATGCTGCCAACGTTTTCAAGTGTACACAATTCACCCCCATATATTCAATAAACGTTTTCCAATCTTCTCTAAACGTATGTTCTTCTTGTTCTCTTATTCCATATGTTAAGTATGCAAGCTGCACATATTATGTCAACTTAAGTTGCGATCACTCTTCTTTGGTTGGAACCTCGCTCATTTTCCATTTTGGGGCTAACAAAACACGGGCCGCAGTAGTGGCATACATAAATAACCTTTTTTGACACCTGGGAATTTCAGTCTGAATTATCCCCAACAGAAAGAATTATGGGATTTTTTGGGGGGAAAGTACTTTTAAACATTTTTTTCAATTCATTATGGATTATTTCCCAATACTCTTTTACCCTTTTACAAGTCCACTACATGTGAAAGAACGTCCCCTCAGCCCAGGGCTGGATTTAGGTTTGATGAGGCCCTAAGCTACTGAAGGTAATGGGGCCCTTTATATGTCCAGCTGTCCTTTGTCAACAAGAAATGGTCGCTGTTCTTTGTGTTGAATATATGCTATATGGTAATTTATGGACCTAATAGGTATCTAAAGCCATTTGCACATGCAGAATGTAGGCACCCTATATATAGAAATGAACAAACCAGTGATATTTTAGGGAGCAGGCTAGCAGGCAGGGCCCATTACTTACACCATAGGAGCCTACACAACACAAAACACTGTTGCTGTATGTAGGTTTTATTTTATTTGTTTTTTGTCTTATATTTTGGAAATGTACATCCAGTTGTTTTTTCCTTTAATTTTTTTGGGGGCCCCCAAGAGAGTGGGGCCCTAAGCCTATAGCTTATTTAGCTTATACAGTGGTACCTCTGGTTATGTACTTAATTCGTTCCGGAGGTCCGTTCTTAACCTGAAAACGTTCTTAACCTGAAGCACCACTTTAGCTAATGGGGCCTCCCGCTGCCGCTGCGCCGCCAGAGCACAATTTCTGTTCTCATCCTGAGGCAAAGTTCTTAACCTGAGGTAATATTTCTGGGTTAGCGGAGTCTGTAACCTGAAGCGTATGTAACCTGAAGCATATGTAACCCGAGGTACCACTGTACGTAAATCCGGCACTGCATGCGCCGTTCTTCAAGTTTTCAGTAAAGGAAAACAACGCCCAATCGTTTTCAACAACAACAAAATCCCTAACACGCAACAGGGGCGACACTGTGGTGTGTGGTCAGCTGAGCATGCTGCCAACCGTTACATCAAATGCGTGTGCAAACACAAACACACAAACCTGCATGGGCCTTTCCAGACTTGTCTGCCTTTTGAGATTTGCCCGAAACGCTGGAGTTATGAAGCTGTTTTCATTTACATTTTTTTAAAAACGTAATATACTTTTACACTTGCGATCCAATTAAAGATTTCCTGCATTCCAACTTGCCCTTGGCAGATTTTTTTTTTAATGAATACCAATTGCATAAACAGTGTTTTTTGCTCCAGCTATTTAAAAAAAAAGAGTCAGACATGAAGAGTAATTGACCCCTTTCAGGCAGGAGTGTAATGACTTGTGGTTGAACAATTCCAGCTACCTTTACAGCGATGTACAGGGTTCAGGCTGGGCCCTCTGCATGTGATCTTGCTCTGAGGTATTTGTCCTGCAAATGCCAGTTACCACATATTCCCTCTCGCTGCCAGCTTCTTAGGACCGAGAAACTAAAAGCCACAATGCCAGAGATGGGCGAGGCAAGAGGCAAAAGGTGGATGAAGCAATGAATGCAAATTTTTAACTTTGTAAATATTGCCATCCCCTTCATGGATCACTGCCTTGTAGTGGCAAAACTGGCTTGAATAACTCAGAGAACCTATGAGCTATGCCGGGCAGGGCCACCCAAGACAGACAGGTCATAGCCGAGAGTTTAGACTAAATGTGATCCACCTGGAGAAGGAACTGGCAAACCACGCCAGTCTTTTGCCAAGAAAACTCCATGGACATAAAAATGGAGAAGCTTTGAGACTGAGAGCTTTGAGAGCTTTGGGCTGCATCAATAGGAGTATAGCATCTAGATCAAGGGAAGTAATAGTACCACTGTATTCCGCTCTGGTCAGACCTCACCTGGAATACTGTGTCCAGTTCTGGGCACCACAGTTCAAGAAGGATACTGACAAGCTGGAACGTGTCCAGAGGAGGGCAACCAAAATGGTCAAAGGCCTGGAAACGATGCCTTATGAGGAACGGCTTAGGGAGCTGGGTATGTTTAGCCTGGAGAAGAGAAGGTTAAGGGGTGATATGATAGCCATGTTCAAATATATAAAAGGATGTCATATAGAGGAGGGAGAAAGGTTGTTTTCTGCTGCTCCAGAGAAGCGGACACGGAGCAATGGATTCAAACTACAAGAAAGAAGATTCCACCTAAACATTAGGAAGAACTTCCTGACAGTAAGAGCTGTTCGACAGTGGAATTTGCTGCCAAGGAGTGTGGTGGAGTCTCCTTCTTTGGAGGTCTTTAAGCAGAGGCTTGACAGCCATCTGTCAAGAATGCTTTGATGGTGTTCCTGCTTGGCAGGGGGTTGGACTGGATGGCCCTTGTGGTCTCTTCCAACTCTATGATTCTATGAATGTGAGAGTTTCCAAGGCATGCTCTGGTTCATGGGGTCACGGAGAGCCAAACACGACTAAGTCAACTAAACAACAAAAATATTGCACACCCTCCAACGTTTCTCAGATGAACATAGGGACATCCCATTCCATAATGATAATTTTACTATTTATACCCGACACATCTTACTGGGTTGCCCCAGCCACTCTGGGCAGCTTCCAACACACATAAAAACATAATAAAACATTGTTTAAATAAACCTTCCCTATACAGGATTGCCTTCAGACAACTTGGGGTGTCGGATAACTCCATACCCTCCATCATTTCTCCAATGAAAATAGGGACATCCTAAGGAAAAGTGGGACATTCTGGGATCAAATCAGAAACAGGGGCAGCTTTTCTAAATCAGGGATGTCCCTGGAAAATAGGGACACTTGGAGTGTCCGCAAGCTATGGTCTGTCTTTTAAAAAGAAGAAGTAGGATTCTAGTCCTCAAGGCTTTAAATGAAGGGGTAAACTAAATAAAAAAGATAGGAGGCTGCCTTATACTAATCAGAACAATTGGTCCAGTCTACCCTGACTGGAAGTGGCTTTCTAAGGTTTCAGGCAGAAGACAGACCCACTCTGGAGCTGCAAGCGATCAAATCCAGGGCTTTCTGCATACAAATCAGATGATCTACCACTACATTACGGCCCTTCCCTGACACAAAGCATGTAAGTGAAAAGAAAAACACTCTCCACTTCTGTTTGGAAGGGCCTCTGAAGTTGACTTTCTTGTGTTAACATAATAATAATAATAATAATAATAATAATAATAATAATAATAATAATTATTATTATTTATTATTTATACCCCGCCCATCTGGCTGGGTTTCCCCAGCCACTCTGGGCGGCTTCCAACAGAACATTAAAATGCAATAATCTATTAAACATTAAAACCTCCCTAAACAGGGCTGCCTTCAAGTATTTTCTAAAGGTCATGTAGTTGTTTATCGCTTTGACCTCTGATGGGAGGGTGTTCCACAGGGCGGGTGCCACTACCAAGAAGGCCCTCTGCCTGGTTCCCTGTAACTTGGCTTCTCGCAGTGAGGGAACCGCTAGAAGGCCCTCGGCACTAGATCTCAGTGTCCGGGCTGAACGATGGGGGTGGAGACGCTCCTTCAAGTATACAATCTTAGATACCTGTATCATGTGTCCCCCCTTGCTTGCCTCCCCCCCCCCAACCACTATTAAGAAGTATTTAAGAGGAGCCATTCTGGATCAGTCCAAAGGCCCAGCTATTTTCACAGTGGCCAGCCAGATATCTTTGGAAAGTCCCAAAGCCACTTGCGATTGCCGGCACAACTGGTATTCAGAATCATGCTACTTCCAGCACTGAGTTAGCAGCATAAGCATAATTTTCAAGTCGCCATCTCCTCCCTGAATATGCCTTCGAGGTGGGAGGCAACAAAAGGCCTAATAACTTTAGTGCTACGATTTCTGCGAAAGATGGAATTGCAAGCCGCTGCGAGAGCGTCACTCAGCCTGTTTGATACCTAATAGATCTGCTCTCGCTCTCTCTTTTTTTCCCACAGAGCTGAGCTCTACATCACAGCTGGAATAAAGCGGCATGCAGGCCTGGCAGTAAGAACATGGCCAGATATGTTTCACGCCATTAATCACATGGGCAAAACCCTTCACCGCGCAGGAATTAGGTTGCTACAATCCCAACTGCGGGCTTTTCGTACATTAAAGTGCCAAAAGGCTCCGTGATGAATGGCGCCGGGAGGGAATCGACCCCCAACCGCTAAAAGCTGAGAAGGCAAACCCCACGCAGATAGGCACGCTGGAAGCACAAGGCTCGTTTCTCAGGGGTTCGTTTGCAGAGATTACCAGGAAAGCGGGCAAAAAAAATACCCCAGGCGGAGGAAATGGAGGGGGTGTAAAATCTAAGGCAGATTCGGACCTTGTACAAGCATTATACTTGGTGGTGGTTGGCGCCCATTAGGACTGGTGGGGTGGAAGGCAGGGAGGCCCAACAGTAGGTGGCGCTAGAGCCAATGACAGGCAGAGCCAGCTCATCCTGGGATTGTCCCTCATCCTCCCTTGATGAGTTCTACAAAGGTAACACTGAGAACTCAGAAGGAGGAAGCTGGCAGCCAGAGGCATCCTCTGGACTGCTTGTAAGTAGTGCACGCTTTTCCTGGCAAATGCACCTTTGTACGCATTACAACGCGGGTGGCGCTGTGGGTTAAACCACAGAGCCTAGGGCTTGCCGATCAGAAGGTTGGCGGTTCGAATCCCCGCAACGGGGTGAGCTCCCGTTGCTTGGTCCCTGCTCCTGCCAACCTGGCAGTTCGAAAGCATATCAAAGTGCAAGTAGATAAATAGGTACCACTGCAGCGGGAAGGTAAACGGCGTTTCTGTGCGCTGCTCTGGTTTGCCAGAAGCGGCTTAGTCATGCTGGCCACATGACCCGGAAGCTGTACGCCGGCCCCCTCGGCCAGTAATGCAAGATGAGCGCCGCAACCCCAGAGTCGGTCACGACTGGACCTAATGGTCAGGGGTCCCTTTAAAAGGTAAAGGTAAAGGGACCCCTGACCATTAGGTCCAGTCGTGTCCGACTCTGGGGTTGCGGCGCTCATCTCGCTTTATTGGCCGAGAGCCATTTACCTTCCCGCCGGAGCGGTACCTAATTATCTACTTGCACTTTGACATGCTTTCGAACTGCTAGGTTGGCAGGAGCAGGGGCCGAGCAACGGGAGCTCACCCCGTCGCAGGAATTCGAACCACCGACCTTCTGATCAGCAAGCCCTAGGCTCTGTGGTTTAACCCACAGCGCCACCTGAGTCCCTACCAGGGGTCCCTTTACCTTTACGCATTACTTCGGTGGAGTACTTGCATTGCAAAATTCAGAGGAGTGTGAATTTCGAAGGGTTGCTGTGTTTTGGCTTACTTAACTGGTGCAAATTAGGCTGGTTTGCCTTAAATGCAAACTGACTCGAGTGGCTCCTGCATCGCTGATGAGAAGAGGCGCATCTCTTGCTTGGCTTCCCAGCCCTCTCCTTTCCACACAGGTGGTGCATCCTTCAGGGCTCTGGACTTGGGCCAAGGCCCTGCCACCTGCAAACCTCTCTCTATCGTGTTCCCATGCCTCCGCAGCACGTTTTCAAACAGACACGCAGCAAAGCAGGTTCCCTGACCTGACTGTGATCCCAACCCCCCAAGGGTTCCTTGTGGTGTGGGGTGGAGATAATCCCGGGGTGCGCAGTTCTGGCGCTGCCCCAGTTCAGTCTGCCTCCCTCCTCCCGGGTGATGTGGGACTTTGAATCTCTGCTGGGCATATAGGCAGGCCAGCCGATCTGGCCTCATTTGCTCTCATTTGTAACAACTGCACTCGCTTCCGAGCTCTTAACCACAATCTCCTTCATCATCGCAGCAGAGACTAATTTGTGCGAGGAGCGATTACGGATGCCTTACCGCAACTGAGCCCATCGGCATGGGCGGATACTCACTGGAAGAGCCTTTTCTGGACAGGGAGTGGGAGCTTTCCCCTAGGCCAGGGGTGGGGAGTCTGTGGCCCCTGCAGATGTTGTTCGGCTGCAACTCCCATCAGCCTGAGTCAGCAGACGCAATAGAGTGGCAGCCCAGAAGCACCTGAAGGATCACAGGTTCTCCCACCTCTGCTGGAGGTTCCTCAAGGTGTCTGCTGGGAATCCTTGGATTTATTGGCCAAGGGAGCCGGCGTACAGCTTCCGGGTCATGTGGCCAGCATGACTAAGCCGCTTCTGGCGAACCAGAGCAGCGCACGGAAACGCCATTTACCTTCCCACCGGAGCAGTATCTATTTATCTACTTGTACTTTGACGTGCTTTCAAACTGCTAGGTTGGCAGGAGCAGGGACCGAGCAACGGGAGTTCACCCTGTCACGGGGATTCGAACCGCCGACCTTCTGATCGGCAAGCCCTAGGCTCTGTGGTTTAAGCCACAGCAACACCACCATCCCTTACCTTATTGGTCCGTCTTGCTTAATATTGTCTACACAGCAGTAGCTCTTCAGGGTAGCAGACAGGAAGCTGAAGAGGATTCAGGGCTTAGTGAGAAGGGAGAGTCTGTGACAGAGAGAAGTCCAGAAGCAGAGGCTGGAGAGGAGGGAGCCTAAGAGGCAGAGATGAGTCTGGCTGGAGAAGAGTCTCTCCCCCTCCTGCTGTGACAACCTCCTCTCCCCACTTGTCTCCCAGAACCAGAAGAGACATGAAAAGGGCGGAGGAGAGACTGGCTGCATGCAGGTGCAGCCTCCGATTGCTTGGGAACAGGCCCTGGAGATGAGGGAACTTAGATGGCTGTTGCGAGGCGGGAACTTCCAGTCTCAGCAACTGATCCATGGGGCAAGACCTACTGGGGATGAGCTGCAGTCACTCAAAGGAGATGAATGTCCTTAGGCCTGACACTCTGCCAAGTCTGTGTGGGTTGTGTTCTTGCTAACAAAGAGTTAACTCCAACTTTAACAGTGTGATTTACTGCCGGCTCGCTCCTGACACCTACGCAATTTATGCTCTCTGAAACAATGTGCCAGCCTGAAACACATCCAACGTTTGAAATTTGCGCTACGTCGAACCTTGCGATGCAACTCTCCTGCCAAGTAATAGGCGCACAAAATGCATAAAAGCATGTACTGGGGTAAAGTCTGCATAGAAATGCATATACTGTATTAGGGAAATATCATGCACACACATATTAAGTTGAAATTGCTCTATATGCAGAGTTGCATACATGCGGGCATATCCTGAGCTAAATTCTCACAAAAATGCTGATGGATTTTCTTGAGGATGTCACACATATATATAATTGCATACTAATGGGGAAATGTGGAGATCTGAAGACTGCAAAAAGCAAAAACTGAAACTGACGGATTCATTCAATCCCTGCAAGGCTCGGTGCTCAATGAAATAGAGACATTGAAATATTTCAGAGGCTTTTTCTTTTTTTATCTCATCAACTCATCTGGTTTGAAGCAGCACACACAGGAAAGGGAACGGAATCAAAGGCACTCGCTGTGGTTGCTGAAATAGGAGAAATATGTGAGGTGATGTTTAAAGGACTCCAAGAAAGTGTCTCTCTCTCCCCTCCTCCCTCCACCCCCCCCCAAATATTCTCAGCCTCCTTTATCTGGCAGTTATGAAAATGCAGCGTCTCTGAACGTGCCTCTCTTAGCATATCCAAAAGGAGCGCTTTGAGCCCCGGCTGTCGGTTTGGGGCCCTCCAGAAATCCTCCTCCTTGTTGCATCCATGATGGTCTGTGCTCAGGATGGTATCCAGGCAGTTATACACGATCTCGCTTTCAATACTGTCCGAGACTGCAGAAGGTCCCTGACAGGCATGCAGCTTCTTTTCCAATTGCTGCAAGTCCCGGAACATCCTGCTGAAATCCTGTGACTTTTCGTACCACAGGCAGTCCAGGCTTTCCTCCCCTAGCCTGTCTCACTTTCTGTCGTGGCAGACCTATCAAGCCAAACCCCTCTGCAGACCTGAACACCCAAGAGCATCTGTAGGGATGGAGGTGACATTTTGGATACTTGAGAGTCAGTGTGGTGTGGTGGTCAAGAGTGGTGGACTCGTAATCTGGTGAACCGGGTTCGCGTCACTGCTCCTCCACATGCAGCTGCTGGGTGACCTTGGGCTAGTCACACTTCTCTGAAGTCTCTCAGCCCCACTCACCTCACAGAGTGTTTGTTGTGGGGGAGGAAGGGAAAGGAGATTGTCAGCCGCTTTGAGACTCCTTCGGGTAGTGATAAAGCGGGATATCAAATCCAAACTCTTCTTCTTCTTCTTCTTCTTCTTCTTCTTCTTCTTCTTCTTCTTCTTCTTCTTCTTCTTCTTCTTCTTCTTCGTCATGAAGGGCTTAAGATCACTTAGACCCATATCGTGGTGTAGTGTTCTTATTTCCCTTTTGACTCTGCATAGATGCTAACCTTACTGTATGCTTGTGAAACATAGACCACTTATAAATGCTATCTCCAGCTCCTCGAAAGATTCCATCAACGGTGTCTCTGAAAAAAATGTACACATCACTTGGGAAGACAGGTGAACTAATGTCAGTGTACTGGAAGAAGCAAAGATCACCAGCATCGAAGCAATGATTCTTCAACATCAACTTCGTTGGACTGGTCATATTATGCGGTTGCCCATCATCTTCCAAAGCAACTACTCTATTCTGAACTTAAAAATGGAAAGCGTAATGCTGGTGGTCAACAAAAGAGGTTTAAAGACTGTCTCAAGGCAATTTTTTAAAAATGCAGTATAAACACCAACAATTGAAACACTTGCCTGTGGTTGGAGGATGGATGGCGGCTAACAGATTGAGGTTGAATCCTGACAAGACAGAAGTACTGTTCCTGGGGGCCAGGGTGCGGGCGGGTGTGGGGGACTCCCTGGTCCTGAATGGGGTAACTGTGCCCCTGAAGGACCAGGTGCGCAGCCTGGGAGTCATTTTGGACTCACAGCTGTCCATGGAGGTGCAGGTTAACTCTGTGTCCAGGGCGGCTGTCTACCAGCTCCATCTGGTACGCAGGCTGAGACCCTACCTGCCCGCAGACTGTCTCGCCAGAGTGGTGCATGCTCTGGTTATCTCCCGCTTGGACTACTGCAATGCGCTCTACGTGGGGCTACCTTTGAAGGTGACCCGGAAACTGCAATTAATCCAGAATGCGGCAGCTAGACTGGTGACTGGGAGTGGCCGCTGGGACCACATAACACCGGTCCTGAGAGAACTACATTGGCTCCCAGTACGTTTCCGAGCACAATTCAAAGTGTTGGTGCTGACCTTTAAAGCCCTAAACGGCCTCGGTCCTGTATACCTGAAGGAGCGTCTCCACCCCCACCGTTCAGCCCGGACACTGAGATCCAGCGCCAAGGGCCTTCTGGCGGTTCCCTCACTGCGAGAAGCAAAGCTACAGGGAACCAGGCAGAGGGCCTTCTCGGTAGTGGCGCCCGCCCTGTGGAACGCCCTCCCAGCAGAGGTTAAGGAGATGAACAACTATCTGACATTTAGAAGATACCTCAAGGCAGCCCTATTTAGGGAAGCTTTTAACCTGTGATATTTTAATGTATTTTATACCTATTGGAGGCCGCCCAGAGTGGCTGGGGAGACCCGGCCAGATGGGCGGGGTACAAATAAAAGAATTATTATTATTATTATTATTATTATTATTATTATTATTATTATTATTATTACTGTGAGCGCTCCAGTTGGAGAACAGCCTTTACCAAAGGTGTCATGGGCTTTGAAGACACTCAAACTCAGGGAGAAATGGAGAAACGTGCTAAGAGGAAGGCATGCTTGGCAAATTCACACCATGATCAACTCCCACCCAGAAACCAATGTCCCCACTGTGGAAGGTTGTGTGGATCCAGAATTGGCCTCCACAGTCACTTACGGACTCATTGTTAAAACCGTGTTTGTGGAAGACAATCTTACTCGGTTACGAGTGATGGCCAAAGAAGAAGAAGAGAAGAAAACACAACTGCCTAATTAGATTGCTGGGAAGATTCAAGGACAATCAATATGATATTCTGGAAATTATCTGTGTTCTTATGTAGCTGCACCGTTTTATACATTCTGGATGTCCCATGATCATATTATAAGAAGAAGAAGAGTTTGGATTTGATATCCCGCTTTATCACTACCCGAAGGAGTCTCAAAGCGGCTCACATTCTCCTTTCCCTTCCTCCCCCACAACAAACACTCTGTGAGGTGAGTGGGGCTGAGAGACTTCAGAGAAGTGCGACTAGCCCAAGGTCACCCAGCAGCTGCATGTGGAGGAGGGGAGATGCAAACCCGGTTCCCCAGATTACGAGTCCACTGCTCTTAACCACTACACCACACTGGCTCTCACTACCTATAAGGTAGTTGTGTCCTATGTTATAAATCAAGCACTGCTTCTTGTTTCTTTTTGTTTCCCAATGTATTTCTAATCGATGCGTTGCAAGCAAATTTTTGTTCTGAAAGTGTGACCCAGGGAAAAAAAGTTTGAGGGCCACTGGGTTAAAGTGTCAGACTAGGACCTGGGTGACAATTATCAAATCCCCACTCAGCCATGAATCTCACTGGGTGACCTTGGGGGTCAGTAATACACACACTCACTGCCTAACCAAGAGTTGTTGTGAGGACAAAATACGGAAAGGGAGAATTGTGTGCGCTGCCTTGACCTCTTTAGAGGAAAGGTGGGATATATAAGTGCTATAATAAACAAGCAAACAATTGTGACCACCATGATATTTTAAGGAAGTGTTTCCCAAACTTAAAATAATCATGTACCCCTTTCTGAGTTCGCTCCCATTCTCAGATGAAGATAGTTTGGAGAGTAGTTTCAATAATGCTATTTTATCTAGACCAGAGCAAATTATGCCATGAGCCTTTTGAAACCCCTTTGCGCACACTGCCTTAAGGGATCCCTACCTTGGAAAAGGATCTTCATCTCGATCCACCGAAGAGCTTCATTCTTTGAATTTAGTATTTTACAAAACACTTTCCCCTTTTGTAAGGCGGTTTCTGCTTATAATGTGAAAATCCTGAACTTGAGATCCATGTGTGATTCAAACATCAAGTTTCCTTCCTTCCTTCCTTCCTTCCTTCCTTCCTTCCTTCCTTCCTTCCTTCCTTCCTTCCTTCCTTCCTTCCTTCCTTCCTCCCTCCCTCCCTCCCTCCCTCCCTCCCTCCCTCCCTCCCTCTCTATTTCTCCATTTCTTTCATACCTAATGGAAATAAATGTGAACAATGTATTGTAATTACTTTGATATAGGCTGTTCTCAATACTTTTCTCTTCGCAGAAATCTGGAAACACATTCAGTTCCCCATATGGAAAGGGGGAAAGCCCACATTTATCTTAATTTAGCCATAGACGGGTCAGCCAAATCTGTTGTCCGTATATGCAAAACAGATGTGACATATACAAACTGTTTGAGTGTCATAGGCTATGAAAGGGAATATAATAGGTATATTACACAAACATGTGTGCCTCGTTTGCAAACCTATCGTGGGCGGAATTCGAGCACCGAATGAGGCAAAACCAACGCTAGCCAGAATCTGAACAGGTCATTGGGAGAATTGTGGCATCTGGGTTCGTGCTGGGCCGCTCCATTTCAGGCTGCAGGTGGGGAACGGCACGTTTAAATGTTTCCTCAAATTGAAAAGAAAAGAAAAGCACAGCAGGAAGAAGATTGACGATAGATCCTCTTTCTTTGATGATAGTATTTCTCTCTCTCTCTCTCTCTCTCTCTCTCTCTCTGCGTGTGTGCATGCCAGTATTTTTATGCAAGAGATTGAGTGTGTGGAATGTGGCCCCCAACAGGTTTCCATAGGGGCAATGTGGCCCTCGTCCTGGGGGGAAAAACTTCCACGCCTCTGCACAGCAGCTTGAACCAAAGCAGCTTCCAGCCCCTTTTGTCTCCCTTCTCAGCAGCTTTCCAAATACGCTGTGGCGAATGGACCCTCTTACTTCCTGCGATACAAGCGTCGTTCTCTAGAGGGCACTTGTTATTAAACTGCTAGATGAATTCTCAATGGCTGGCAGTGCAATCCTATACATTTAGAAGTCAACACTCCTTCAATCCAGTGGAACTTACAGGTAGGGATGGGCAAATACAGGGGTAGGCAACCTAAGGCCCGGGGGCCGGATGCAGCCCAATCGCCTTCTCAATCCGGTCCGCGGACGGTCTGGGAATCAGCATGTTTTTACATGAGTAGAATGTGTCCTTTTATTTAAAATGCATCTCTGGATTATTTGTGGGGCCCGCCTGGTGTTTTTACATGAGTAGAATGCGTGCTTTTATTTAAAATGCATCTCTGGGTTATTTGTGGGGCATAGGAATTCGTTCATTTCCCCCCCCCAAAAAATATATAGTCCGGCCCATCACATGGTGTGAGGGATGGTGGACCGGCCCACAGCTGAAAAAGGTTGCTGACCCCTGGGCAAATATATCAAATTCAGTTCCTCGCTTTCCCAACCTTATGTTCAGTTTTCCGCATTTATATAACAGTTGGGATTTTTTAAAAAAAGTAGTGAAAATTCACCAGTATTTTTGGTGCAAAATTCTCGTGGTACACACATTTCTGTATGCAATTGTCCCCGTTATGCACAGAGCCAGTGTGGTGTAGTGGTTAAGAGCGGTAGACTCATAATCTGGGGAACCGGGTTCGCGTCTCTGCTCCTCCACATGCAGCTGCTGGGTGACCTTGGGCTAGTCACACTTCTCTGAAGTCTCTCAGCCCCACTCACCTCGGAGTGTTTGTTGTGGGGGAGGAAGGGAAAGGAGAATGTGAGCCGCTTTGAGACTCCTTCGGGTAGTGATAAAGCGGGATATCAAATCCAAACTCTTCTTCTCCTTCTTCTTCTTTTCACAAAGCAATTTCCCTAATATAATGCGTTTTTGGTGTTATTCTCACTACCAAATGCATTTCTATGTCCACTTCACCTTGGTATCTGCAGTTTTGCACAGCTGCGCCACAAAATTCAGAGAAGCATGAATTCCAAAAGAACGCTGTGTTTCAGTTTGCACCTTATTTTGCAAAGTGTGGCTTAGGTAGCTTTGCCTTTAAATGTTGCGTTCCATTCCCCCATCCCTATATAAGTGTGTACAAAACAAGAGGCTTCTTCCTTTCCCTTGCTGGCATGTATAATCACATTGCTTTAATGCAGGAAAGGTAACACAGGCAGCCACAACAGGTTTTGCCACCTCACCTGTAAACCAAAAGGAAGCACAAGAGAGCATTGCTGATTTCTTCCCATGTTGTGTTCCAGTGACAGGCAAACGCTCCCAAACCATATATTTGCCCAGTGGTCCAAGGATTGTAGGCTTTTGTGAGCAGAGCTGGCAACTGGCACATAAGAACACAGGACGCGGGTGGCGCTGTGGTCTAAACCACTGAGCCTCTTGGGCTTGCCGATCGGAAGGTCGGCAGTTCGAATCCGTGTGACGGAGTGAGCTCCCGTTGCTCTGTCCCAGCTCCTGCCAACCTAGCAGTTCGAAAGCACGCCAGTGCAAGTAGATAAATAGGTACTGCTGTAGCGGGAAGGTAAACGGTGTTTCCATGCGCTTTGGCTTCCGTCATGGTGTCCTGTTGCACCAGAAGCGGTTCAGTCCTGCTGGCCACAAGACCTGGAAAGCTGTCTGCGGACAAATGCTGGCTCCCTTGGCCTGAAAGCGAGATGAGCGCTGCAACCCCATAGTCGCCTTTGACTGGACTTAACCGTCCAGGGCTCCTTGACCTACCTACCCACCTATCTACCTATCTACCTACCTAAGAACATAAGAGGAGTCCTGCAGGATCAGCCCAAAAGGCGAAGCAGATGCCCCACTGGGAAGCTCAGAAGAAGGATGTGAATGGAACATCAGCTCTCCCCACTCGGAGTTCCCACAACTGGTCCTCAGGAACATGCTGCCTCTTTTGCCATCGAGACAGAGCACAACCGTAATGACTAATAGCAATTGATAGTCTTGGGCTCCCAGAATTTGTCTGATCTTCTTCTACAGCCATCCCAGCTGGTGGCCACCGGTGGAGTACAGGATCAGGTTTAAGGTGCTGGTTTTGACCTTTAAAGCCCTATGTGGCCTAGGACCCTCGTACCTACGGGACCGCCTCTCCTGGTATGCCCCGCAGAGGACCTTAAGGTCCACAAATAACAACACACTGGAGGTCCCGAGCCACAAAGTTGTTAGACTGGTTTCAACCAGGGCCAGGGCCTTTTCAGTACTGGCCCCAACTTGGTGGAACACTCTGTCACAAGAGACTAGGGCCCTGCGGGATTTGACATCTTTCCGCAGGGCCTGCAAGACAGAGTTGTTCCGCCTGGCCTTCGGGTTGGACTCAGTCTGATGTTTCCTCCCCTTATGGTTTTGATTATGGGCGATAAACGAAGCGCCTTTTTAAATTTTAAACTGTATTTTATCTGTACAGTGGTACCTCGACTTACGACGATAATGCGTTCCGACGCCATTTCCGCAAGTCGAAAAAATTCGTAAGTCGAATCCCCATAGGAATGCATGGGGGGGGGGGATTTGTAAGTCAAAAAATCCGGGTCAAAAATTCGTAAGTCGAAAAAATCCTATTAAAAGCGGCCGCGACGTCTTTTCGCAAGTCGAAAAAATTCGGATGCGGCGGCCATTTTGTTTTACCGGAAGTCATTCGTAACTCGAAAAAAACGTAACTCGAGTTACTCGTAAGTCGAGGTACCACTGTATTTTATTCAACGTTTTTTTCTTTCTTTTATATTTTATTGTAATTTTATTGTTGTCAGCCGCCCTGAGCCTGGTTTTGGCTGGGAAGGGCGGGGTATAAATAAAATTTATTATTATTATTATTATTATTATTATTATTATTATTTCTTGGGAGAGCAAATGCCATAGATTTCTTTCGTCTGTCCCAAACTTTCCAACACTCATCTTTGTTGGGCGGCCCTGAGTTCTAGTGTTGTGAGAGAGGGGAAAAACACTTTTGTCTACCCACCAGGCAGAATTCTATACACCTCATCATGTCCCCCCTCTAACATGCATTTTCGGATTTTGTCTGAAACCCTGGCATGATTCAGGTGTAGCACGAACCTGGGGGAAATGAGCCACACAACCAGAGTCATTATGTGGTACAGCTCTTTCTGAATGGCTCCACTTCAAGCTGCTGCTGGAGCGTGGCGTGCCTAAATGCTCTCCCGTATAATTAAAAGAACAGCAACAACCTTCCACCCAGAGCACTAGGAAGATGGAAACGTCGCTTGCAGAGGGATCCGGCAGTCGTGAAAAGGCACTCGTCCATTTAAAGTTACCTCTTTGGCCCTTTTATCGGCTCATGTGGGACCAGCATGGATAGCTGGCCCTGATGAATACTTGAGGTTCCCGGCCCCTATGGTTGTAATTCGTGGGCAGTCATTTAATTTTATCCTGATTCTAATTTTTAAGCTGTATTTGAATCAATTGTTTGATTGTGTTTTAATTTATTTGATATTTGGTATTAGCCACCCTGAGCCCGGTCTTGGCCGGGGATGGCAGGGTATAAATAAAAATTTACTTACTTACTTACTTACTTACTTATTTACTTACTTACTTACAGTACTTACTTACTTACACTGTGCAGAAAATCTCATAATGATCCAATGAATACTTGCTCCCATCTAGTCCCACTCAGGAATTATCATCAGTCTGCCTTGCTCTTGGTTTCAATTTTGGAAGGTTTGGTCTGTGAACACAAGACCTGAGAGCTTTTCTGTGTCAGCACCACAGCCCTGAGTTTCTTTGCTGTTCAAACGCCGCACGTTTCTACTGACTGAAATTAAACACACTTTTAAATTTCAGTGGACTTTTAATAGGTTAGCACTCCATTTTATTGCCTCTCTCTTTCAAATACAGTGGTACCTCTGGATACACACGCCTCCGGTTGCGTATCCTTCATGATGTGAATGCGGCAAACCCGGAAGTATTTTTCCGGGTTTCGCCCCGCCGCATGCACAGAAGCGCTCTATCGCATTGTGCGCATGCGCAGAAATGACACCTCTGGTTGCAAATTCCTTGGGATCCGACCGGAGCTCCAGAACGGATCCCATGCGCAACCAGAGGTACCACTGTACAACATCTTTGAACCTCACTAATGTGAGGTTTTTGTTTTTGTTTAAAGTACCGCTTGCTTTATTTGGGCGTCTGGTCATTTTGCGTAGTTAGCAGTGAAGCCAAACAGGACAATTCTGATTCACATTGGCCTCCATTTTTTGCTATTATAGTCATAGAATTGCTCCTCCCATGACTCACTCCTTGTGGTTGGACTATATAGAGTCATATTACAATCTCGGCTATATGTAACTGCATCTCTTTGAAGGTAGATAGCCGTGTTGGTCTGTCATAGTCAAAACAAAATAAAATAAAAAAATTCCTTCCAGTAGCACCTTAGAGACCAACTAAGTTTGTTCTTGGTATGAGCTTTCATGTGCATGCACACTTCTTCAGATACTTCATCTCTTTGATTAGGGTTATTCTCTCTCCTAGATATGCCTCGAGTATGGTTCTGTTATTGTTTGCATGGTTATTTTTTTTATTTTGTACATGGGTTCATGATAAATCATGTTTTTAAAAAAGTTGCTTGTGTTTTATTCTTCGTTCATTGGTTCTTGCATTTGTACAAGAACCAATTGGGGTTATTACAGCTAAATAAATGGTTGTGACATTATTGGAAGCTGGAGCTGCAACAATAAGTTGCAGTGGTGAGTGCTTTAGATCAGGGTTCCACCCGCTTCGTTCTGTTCCTGTCTTCCCTGCTCCCAAAAGCCTGTCTCCATTCCGAGCCCACTGAGTGTACCCAATCCCTGTTGGACTGTCTGGGAGTTCCTTCCTTCAACATCTTCCTCAAACATCTGGAGGGCCAAAGGTTCCCCGCACCTGCTCCCCGCACAGGATTAGAGCCAGGAGACCCAGGATTCCCTTGCACGGCCTGCGATGAGGCTTTTTTCATTCATAAAAGTTGAAGTTCACCAGTCACAACTGAGAATATCAGGGAAATCTAGGGAGAGCCCTTTGGAGGTTTAAAAAAGAAAATGGGTAGAAATTTTCTTAAATGAACTAGCCAATGTCCCGGACGGAATTAGTTGGTATGAAGCAGGGATAAGGAAGTTTTTTTTCAAACCAAGGACCAGAGCGCCATCTTGGCAATCCTCTGGGGGCCACATGCCAGTGGGTGGGGGGAGCCCGAGGCCAAATGGGGTGGGGCAACAAATATAAAAGTTAACTTTCCTCCCCCAATTAACAACCGTCCTCCACCCAACAAGTGAGAGGCATGAGTGTGAAGCAAGGCAGACAAGTAGCCTGGGGAAAGTTCTGCAAACCAGACTGAGAGCCCCAGGGGGCCACACCCGGACCCTAGACCTGAGGCTCCCCACCCCCCTGAGGTTTGTGCTACAAACCGGGCTTTTAGTGTTGCAGCTCCAGCCGTCTGGAATCAGGGTGTGTGAAGAGCTCCGTTTTGCTTTCGTAACATGAAATGAACACCGCCCCCGCCCCACCCCAGCATGTGATTTCGAAGGGGAGGGGGAAAAAAGACAGGAGATTGAGAAAGAAGGAAGACGAAAACCTTTTATAAATGTTACTGTCTGTCATCTCTCCCCCCCTCCCCCCTCCCCAGTGTAACCGCGGTATGTTTATCTACAGTTATCTACAAATATCCACAGATTATCTACACTCTTTGCAGATATGACTCTTTGGTTGCGTTGAATATTCCGCCCCACCCCTCACCCCCCACCACTTTACACTGCAACTATCAAGAAGAGAAAAAGAACACACGCACACACCACAAATTGCATAATTGCTGAAAGGGAGAAAATAATAATATTAATAATAACAATAAATATACCAACGTCATGAAAGACTTGACCCAAAGCTTTGGCACTAATCCACGTAATGGGGAAGAAAACCCTTCCAATAATTTGGAAAGAAGAGTGGCAAAAGCAAAAGCTCTCATGGGGGGCGGGAAAGGGAGGTTCTCTGGTGCTGGGCGGGTGATACACAGAATTGTAGAATGCTAGGGTCATAAGGGACCCCCAAGGGTTATCTAGTCCAACCCCCTGCAACGCAGGAATCACACAAAATAAACCTGCAGCCTTGGCCAGCCTGACTTCCTCCATCTGTTTCAGACTACACTCCCATCAGCAGAACCATAGCTGTCAACCCTCCCTTTTTTTGCGGGAAACTCCCTTATTCCAATGCCGTTTCCCGCTGCTATCCCGGATTGTTGATATCCCTTAAATTTCCCAGATTTCAAAGGAAGCAGCTCCTCTCCCTCCCTGCCGGCCAGGGAGGCTCCTCAGCTGCGTTGCTCGGCTGCCAATAAGGAGTCTGAGACCGACTGGGGGCGAAGCTTGCATGCCTTGTGCAGCCAGACCCCCATGCCCAACCAGACAGACAGCCTGCCTGCCGTCTACGCGCTCGCTCTTTCGCTCACCCGTTCACGCGAGGCTACTTGGTGCCATTGCACCGCCCTCACGGCATCCCTTATTTTCAAATCCGAAAGTTGACAGCTATGAGCAGAACTGTGCTGGCTGGGGCTGGTGGGAGTTGTAGTCTGAAGCTGACAGAGGCGGTGAGGGGGCAATGATTGCAATAGTCCAGGCATCCCCAAACTGCGGCCCTCCAGCTGTTTTGGCTTACAACTCCCATGATCCCTAGCTAACGGGACCAGTGGTCAGGGATGATGGGAATTGTAGTCCAAAACATCTGGAGGGCCGAAGTTTGGGGATGCCTGCAATAGTCCATCAGCCATCTTCTTAAGGGCTGTGCTTGACAACATGGTTTAGTCCAGCCCTTGAAAGAACGCACAATTCCACTACACTTTTTTAAAGGATCCCTTCTTGCGCAACACGTTGCGATTGAACCAGACTTTTTTTGCAACAGGGGAAAAAAATATATATATAATTAACTAGAAGACATCTGCTTTCGACCGTGACTCTTCCAAGTGCTGCTAAAGCCTTCCGAAAGCAGAGTTCTCACTGCTGAATGTGGGGAAAGACCTGCAGTAGTAACACTGTATATCCGGGGAAGGAGGGAGGAGGCAGGAGACGCTCTCTTGAAGGAGATCAAGGAGCAACCTACAGAATCTGGGGTGCAGAGGCACGAAGGAGGAAGTCGCACCCAGAGCTTGGGTATGTTTAGGCTAGATGTGGGTCATGATTGCTGATATGCATACGAGATAGATAGATTTGCCAAGTTGAAGATGGATAAGCCTGTATCAGGGATGATCAGAGCACCAGGGAAAACAGTGTTAGAACATCTGCTTGGCATGCAGAAGGTCCCAGGTTCAATCACCGGTATGTCCTGGTAGGGCTGGGAGAGAACCCTGCCTGAAACCCTGGAGAGACACTGCCAGTCAGGGGTAGACAATATTGAACTCTGAACGCCGGAGAACTGTTGCCTGAGTCCCTTCTAGGGAGCCCACACCTAAAGCATTAAGTGTCCCCATTCTGTTCCCCCCCCCCAGCCACTGGTATACTAAGTGATAGACATCTACTGAACATAGGAGATCTATTTAGCTGTGCTGGCAAAGCATTTCTGGGGAAGGCATAGCTCAATGGGATACAGAAACTTCCATTCCCTGCATCTCCAGGCAGGGCTGGCAGAGAAGCCCTGGAAAGCTGCTGCCAGCCTGTGCAGGCAATACTGAGTCCGATAGACTAAGGGTCCAACTTGGTATAAAGTGGTGTCCTATGTTGCCAAGAGCCATGAACAGACCTTCCTGCGATGATCCCCTTTAAAGCCCATCTATGTCAGACGAGCCACCTCTTACATCAAGTTTAAAGAGTACACCTAAGAAAGTAATAAGCAAAGGCTGGTGCCCATTGGGGAGAGGGCAAGGAGGCCAACAGTAGGTGGCGCCAGAGCCGGCGATGGGAGGAGCCAACTCATTCTGGTTTTGTCCTTCCCGAGCTAGGGGACTTGACGCAAGGCAGCTTCTAGGAAGGTCAGGGAGTCCGACTGCTCCTTCAGAGAAGAGCGAGTGCATGGGACAGAACCATTTGCGGGCTAAAGCAGAGGCAGATTTAGGTGAGCACAACCGGTTTGCCTGAACTGCACGGGGCGCCACAACAGACCACTGCTGAAATCCGAAAGCCAAAATTCCGCCTCTGATTAAAGCACACTTTGTCAGATAAAGTGGAATGGAAGAAGTGATCCACACCCCACCGAAGCAATAAATGTATTTGCCTTTAAGGCGTTGCAAGTCTTGGTTCTGTTTGTGCTGCAATGAATGCTCCTCCTCCTCCTCCGGAAGGGGCAGTAGCATGCAGGGCAGACAGGTTCAACCCCTGGGATCTCCAGGTAGGACCAAGAGAGATTGCTTCTGCCTGATGCTCCAGAGAACCACTGCCAGTCAGTGCAGGAAATACTGTGTCCTGCGGACCAATAGTCTGACTCGGTAAAAAGGCAATTTCGTATAACTGGGGCGAGAGCTGAACCAGAGACACAGTGGGACAATGCATGCTCTTCCTACAAAGGGTTACAGGAGCAATCCCTAGTATCTCTAAGTAGAGCTGGGAGTGGTTCCTCTCTGAATCCCTGCAGGGCAGCTGCCAGTCAGTGCAGACAGTACTGAGCATGATGAGCCAATGGTTGGACTCAGCATAAGGCTTCACGGGAGAGCATCTCCTGTGCATGCGGGAAATCCCAGGTTTAATCCCAGGTTGTCCCCAGGTAGGGCTTGGACAGAGCCCTGGCTGAATCCCTGGAGAGCCTCTGCCAGCCAGTGTAGACAATACTGAGCTAGATAGACTAATGGCCTGGCTCCTTATACGGCAGCTTCTTGTTAGGGTTAGGGACATAATTCAGTAGTTGAGTGGCAGAGCATCTCAGGCCCAATCCGAATTGGTGGAGAGCTGCTGCCAGCCAGTGTGGACCAGCATCCCCAACCTGGTTCCTTCCAGATGTTTGGGACCACGCTTCCTGCCACCGTGTGAGATAAGAAATAAATAAAATAAATATAATGGCCAGCGTGCAAGGACCTCCAGTTAGGATCCAGAAATGGTTCCAACAATCATTTTTGCCAGGGGCGTTTGGGACAAGGCAGGACGGCTGCTTCAGAACAGGCTGGTACCATCAAGGTCTACTAGTCAGGGTGGCTATGATCTGCCTCTGCTGTTGGAGGCAGCATGCCTCTGAATACCAGCTTCCGAGACTCGAAAGTGGGGAGAGCCCTGTTGCACCCAGGTCCTTCTCTGGGGCTTCCAAGGGGAAATCTGGTTGGCCTCACAAAGAGGATGTTGACTTGGTTGGCCATTGGCCTGATCCCATCAGGGCACTTCTTATGTTTGTACCTGAACCCACTGGGGGGACCCTCTCGGTCATTCTTAAGGTCAGACACAGCTCCGGTCAAGTCTGCGGAGGCTCCTTTGTTGTTGCAGCTGGGAGGGGAGATTGCCACTTCCTTTCCCTGCTCTCTGCTATGTGATGGGGGGAGAGGACCCGATAGCAGCCCATGAACCAAAGTGTTATGCTTTGATTCTGCTCGAAGTCTTCACTACAGCTTCCTTGCCTAAAAATTGCCTTTGGGGAAAGAAGCATAACCTGGGCTATTCAGTCGTGAGTACCACTTTAGTGGGGCGGGGCGGGGCGAGGGGGTCAGTTAATTACATTTATAGCCTGCCGTTCCTCCCAAACTAGCCCGCACACTGCAGGAAGATACAACGTGCATATGTGCTCACACACACTTGTGTAACTTCTCCAGTTTGTGTGACAAGTGTGTCAAAATAAAATATCTAGACAACCCAGTGATAGCCTCTGGTGTCAAGCAGTAGGGGGTTAGCCCCACACCTCAGGACAAGCCTGGCCACCACTGCACACAGATGGTAACACAGGAGCTGTTGGTGTTTGTGTGATTTAGCCCAACCCCCTCTCTCTGTCCCCCAGCAAAAATGGAGGCGTTGTATATAAAGCTCACACCCTTTTGCATGAGTGCAATACCCAGCTTACATGATTCATGATGCGGCTGGCACATATACCTGCTCTCTGCCATTGAAAGGAAGCTCTCGAGCTAGGTCCATCTATGCCACTTATCTTCAGCTAGTGGGTGGGGACCCACTATTGGGTGCCAGCCTGATCACGACGGGGTCACGACAGGAGCACTACCACCAAATGCACATTTGGGTTAAAAGTGGGTCCTAGATCTGAAAAGGTTGGAGATACCTGATCTAAGCAATTAGTATTGCCTAGGACTCGGACAGCTGCCCAAGCTCTCAGGAAAAGAAGACATTCCCCATCACTTTCCACCTGACCCTCTTCAAATGGAGATTGCCAGAGTTTGAACCTGGGACCTTCGGCAAGCAGAACATGGCTCCTTGCTTCTCCAGGACGGCCTGCCAAAGGTTGGAGGGAAGAGATGGAGGCAGGAATCGGTGTCCATAAGGTGCACCAAGACTTTGAAAAGTGCTGGGCCCAGGGGAGCACAATCTAGGCTCCTTGTTTGGAAGAAAGTTATGCCTCTGGCCAGAACCGTCCCTTGTAAGGATCCTCCCAGCAACCAGGCTTATGGGAAATGCAGTTTTGCAGGCCTCTTCCTAAATTCACATACATTAGCATATGCAAATCTGTCCTCTCTGTTTTTGGCCACCCTAACATCAACTGATGAACATCAGACCTTCAAATTTGGTAAGTTTCCTTATACTGAGTCATCAGGTCCATCTAGCTCAGTATTGTCTACACTGACTGGCAGGGGCTCTCTGAGGTTTCAAGCAGAGGACATACCCAGCCTTACCCAGAGATGCCGAGGACCTTTTCTATGCAAAGACAGATGCTCTGCCACTGAGTCAAAAACCTTTAACTGCAGACAACTTCTAAGGATACTCCCACATGGACAAAATCAGAACCAGTAGCTGCTGCAATTTCAAACCATCTTGATGCATAATCATCAGTACCAACGGTGCCCTAAGCCTGGCAAAAACATTGTGCGCATAATTCAACAATACTTGCAGTTCTGACAGTCTCTCTCAACATAGCACCCCTTTTGCGTAGGCATGCAATGATTCTGATGGACCTTACAGAAGAAACCCGCCTTTGCATACACTGGAAACTCTATGTATAACAGAACTGCTTCTGGTGGTCTCAGCTGTGCCACTCTAAGGGCTCCCTGGGCTGCATCCAATGCCGGTCCTACTCAGAGAAGACCCACTGGAATTAATGGGCCCAAGTTAGCCATGCCCATTAATTTCAGCGAGTTTACTCTCACTAGGACTATCGCTGGATACAAGCCTATGTATGGTTTGGGACTATGGTTGAATGGGCTGAGTTGCAAGCACATAAGAAGAGCTCTGCTGGAGCCGGCCAAATGCCCATCCAGTCGGGCATCCTGTTCTCACAGTGACCAACCAGATGCCAGTGGGGAAATCCCAAGCAGGATCCGAGCACAAGAGCGCTCTCCCCTGCTGAGGTCTCCAACAAATGGTACCTTTGAGCATGCAGGGCCCGTGAAACAGATGACAAATAGAGGCCTCTTGGTGTTGAAAACAGACACATGCCAGAACAGCAAGCACTTTAAAACTGCCATGCCAGGCACAAAGGGTCTGATTCAGCTACATTTTTGCACTAGTGGTAGACAGCACGAGTCCCACTAGTGCAATGGGACTTTCCCCATCCTCTCCTGCCCTCGTATGCCCCCTCCCCAATCAAATCTGCTTGGGAGGATTGGGAGAACACCCCAGAGCACGATACGAGGGGAGGAGAGGGGAGATTGCTCCATCCAGCAAAAGCAGAAGTCATTGCACTGACGGAACGATCATCTTAGTGTGACACTGAATTCCACCCAAGGTCTACAGATGCTCAACTCACCTGTAGGACGTGCAGGCCTGCTGCACACCAGTACTCTGCCTGCATTAGAAAGGATCTGGACCAGGACAGACTATTTGCCCATCTATCCCAGCATTGCCTACACCAGGCATGGCCAAACTTGGCCCTCCAGCTGTTTTGGGACTACAACTCCCATCATCCCTAGCTAACAGGACCAGTGGTCAGGGATGATGGGAATTGTAGTCCCAGAACAGCTGGAGGGCCAAGTTTGGCCATGCCTGGTCTACACTGACTGGCAGAAGCTCACCAAGGTCTCGGAGATAGAGGCTTTCCTCATAATCTGCCCTCTGATCTGAGATGCAACCTGGCGGCCTTCTGCGCTGAACCATGGTCCTTCCCCACTGTTACACTGACTGATGGATTTACACTTGCCTTCCCTAAGCCAATGCCCTCCAGATGTCCTGGACTAATTATCCCATCCGTGCCAAGGCTGATGGGAGTTGTAGTCCAAATCACTTAGAGCACAAACAGGTTGGGGAAGGCTGGCATCTACCTATATCAGCTGACAGATAAAGCTTGTCACCTACCTTAGATTGGTAAGGTAGGCAAGCTAACATTTAGGCAAAAGTAAAAATCGAGCTGTTCTGATGCTCACGTTTTAGGTCCACAGCCATGTCGGCACGATCCCCTGACCTACCTACACTGTGGCAGTGCTGTAAGTAGCATTCAGCAAGCACTCTGAGCAGGTAAATAACTGCATAAACACTAAAAGGTTATTATGATGACAGCAGCGAGGGCAACAGAACAACATATGGCTTCATTTATAAAGCAAAGGGAGGAGGGGAGGAAAGTGCAGCTGCCAATCACTGTGTTGGGGGACGAGGAGGAGAATGGTGGTGCCCTCCAAGCAGGGCGGCAGGCGATGCAAAATGCTCCGAGTAAAGTCCCAACCTCCATCCATCCATCCATCACGCATGCCAATTGAAGCAGGCTGATCGTTTCCTCCTCCGGGACGAGGAAGGAAACCAAGTCATGAAGGACGATTCCAACGGTGCAAGGAGGCAAGGCATCGAGGAGTAGAAAGCGTGTGCAAGAGACAGAGGACCCCCCCATGGAAACAGGGGAGGGGTTTTTTTTGCGGGGAGGTGAGACAAGGGGATGGGGCGAGTTCTTTCGACAAGATAGTGCTCTCTGAAAACGTATGCTACTGAGCTGTTCAAACCCATGCAGATAGCCAGTCATGTAGCTAGAGGACCTTGCGTCTCGAAGGTTATCTTGGTCCATAGTCATAGCTGGTGGGAGCTCCCGCAGTGGAATACATGTTGGCTGCAGCGGCAGCTGCTGCAGCGGCAGCCGCCGAATTCATGTGGTGGTGGTGGTGGTGGTAACTGTGTCCCCGGATGCTGGGCAAAGGGTAGGGGGCTGGCCTGCTCTTCGCCCCCAGGTAATGGTCGTAGGCAGAGACCGGGTGCTTGTAGGGGTGGTGGTGGAGGGGCTCCGAAGCGGGTGGCTCCAGCCGCAGTTCGTGGTGTGGGGGGCTGGGCCGGCTTCCTGCCGGGCTGGTGAGGGGGACCAGACCCCCTCCGCCGGGCACAGGGAGCGCTGGGCTCAACACTCGGGACATGAGCTGCTGGTGAGCAGGATCTGCGTGGAGTGGCGTCCCGCCGGCTGCGTCCCTCTCGTATTCCCGCCGACTCTCCGCCACATCTGCAGGTGGCACCAAAGAGGAAGGGGGAGAAAAGAACAAGAGTCAGTTGGCTGGCAGGGAGCTTGGAAACTCCAGGTCACCTCCAGGTGCCAATCTAACCTCTAGAGAGGGGACCCATCACTCCAGAGTGAAGCCAGGTAACTCAAACCAATATAGATTAGTTTTAGCCTTTGTAGTGCAAACATGCGCCACTGCAGATAAGAACATAACCTGCTGGATCAGGCCAGCAGCCCATCCAGTCTGGCATCCTGTTCTCACAGTGGCCAACCAGATGCCTACGAGAAACCAGCAAGCAGGATTCAAGCACAATATGCCTGTCGTTACCAGCAAGTAATACAATAGCATGATAAGCCGAACCAACAGGTTAAAGAACAGTTTCTACCCGTGGGCCGTGAGGCTGCTGAATGGAAGACAGCAACATTGCAGCTGACATTCGGGGTTGGTGGTTGTACGACAGGACATAGAGCGTAACAAGGACTGAGAGATTGTGGGGGCTTGTTTAATGGTACAGTAACAATAAAGTTATTCTATTCTATTCTATTCTATTCTATTCTATTCTATTCTATTCTATTCTATTCTATTCTATTCTATAGTGGTAGAGAAAGGCTGGACAATATGGTGGAGGCACCCAGTTCAGACCTTTTGTCAAGCAACGTCATTAGAAAATAAGGTGTATGGTTGCCCTAGGTGCTTTGGCTTCTAGGCTATTTTGACACCAGAAGAAGAGTCCTGCCATATCAAGCTGATGGACCATCTGGTCCGGCATCCTGCCCTCACACTGCTCAGCCAGATGCCCAAGGAAAGCCTGCCAGCAGTCGCCCCACTTGTGATTCCTGGCAACTGGTATTCAGAGGAATGCTGCCTCCATCAGTGGAGGTAGATCATAGCCATCATGGTGAGCAGCTATTGATAGCCCTCCTCTCCTCTGTGATCCGTCTAATATCCTTAAGAATGTAAGAGCAGTTCTGGTGGATCAGGCCAGTGTGGCCCATCTAGTCCAGCATCCTGTTCTCACAGTGGCCAGCCAGATGCTCACCGGAAACCCACAAGCGGGACTTTCCCCAGCCTCCTGTGGTTTCTAGCAACTGGTATTTGGAAGTATATTGCCTCCAGCTGTGAAGGTGGAGCATAACCTCCATCACCCCTGACCTGGAAGGAGGAGACAATACATGCAAAGGAGTCTCCTACATATTCCCACTTGGATCGCTCCTCGCTTGCTTAAACAGGCCATGTCATCGAATGGCATCAGCCCCCCTCACTGGGCAGTGGGACCTCAGCAAGCGCCTAATAATGACAACCTATGGTCCCACTCCTTTTTTTGGAGCTGTGGGCCCAGACACTCAAAGCACTCCAGGTCACCCCAGAGACATGTCCTGTCCCTAGCGCTAAATGGGGTGCGGTGGAGAGATGGAGAATAAGATGTGCTTTTACAAACAGAAGCGGTTTGCTACTGGCCATGGTTTGCTGGAGGAAAACAAAGCACTGCCGAAGGAACGTGGGAAGCTGCCTCACACTGAGCGGCACCACTTGGTTCATCTAGCTCAGTACTGTCTACACTGACTGGCAGCAGCTTTCCAGGGTTTCAGGCAGGGGAATTCCCAATCCTACCTGGAGCCTTCTGCCTGTAACGCAGGTGGTCTCCCACTGGGAGCCATGGGGTCTTCCTGGTTCGGACACAGTGCTAAACCAGAGATTGTGACCACCTGTTTTGTAGAGGCTTGGGGGGAGAGGAGGGTTCTGAACCAAGGAGTGCAGTTATTATTGCTGGATGATTAAAGGAGGAGATTGAGATGTTCATTGATTACTTTGCATGTTCTACTAAGCTCTTCGTGAAGCTGTAGAAATAGCTTCTGCACACCTACGCCTATTGAGATGCTTCTCTGCTCCGTGCAACCATGTTTCTTAAACAAAAGGACAGCCCTTTGTGTGTGTGTGTGTGTGTGTGTGTGTGTGTGTGTGTGTGTGTGTTGTTGTTTTTTCTTCGCTCAACGATCTTAAGTTAACAGAAAGGAGAGGAGGAATGCCAGGGATAGCAGCTCCCACCCCCCACCCCGCTCAAATGAAGTGTTTAACATTGTGTTCAGCAGAAATCTGTGCTCCTGGGACAAGGCATTCTGACTGTGATAAATAGAGCTGAGTTGAGTGACAAGTTTGCACACGCTTGAAATTTTTGCAATTGTATAACACTAAACAAATAGAGACTTCTCTTTATTTTAATAGGCCTGGAGTGTGCTGGGGGGAGGGAGGAAAGGCCCCCACCCCCAAGATTCTCTGTGCAACTGTTTACTCTGGGTAATGGAAAAGGAATCAAATAGAGGTGCCTAATGGGTTTGCTAGGGGGGTCCTGCAAGAGGCTAAATACAACTACTGACTGTTGTGTTTTCTTGCTCCTTCTCTTCTGGTTTAAAGAACAAGAAGAGGAGCATGGAACATGCTCTGCTCAGGTGATTGTTGAGGAGAATGAAAGCCTCAGAGCTTAAAGAGAAGCCAAACAAAACAAATCCGTAACTAATTTTAAGTTCAGCATCATAGGCAGGCAATCTGGAATTAAAACAAATATTCTATCCTCTGGTTTATGTTGTTTCCCTGGGATTTATGTTTTTCATTATAACTATTTTTGAACATTTCAAAACTCAAATGTGTGCGCATGCTAATATACAATTTTATATAATGCATCTAAGGACAGAGGCGGCCGCGGAGAAGCCTTTGCCATTATTAGAGAAATGGGGCAAAAGAGTCTGGGGTGCAGCGGTAAATGGAAAAGCTGGTCAAGGCAAATCAGAAAAGAAAAAAACCCTGAAGGCTGCAATCCTATGCACTCTTACTGGGGAGTAAGCCCCACTAAGTATAAAGGTAAAGGTACCCCTGACTGTTAGGTCCAGTCGTGGACGACTCTGGGGTTGTGCGCTCATCTCGTTCTATAGGCCGAGGGAGCTGGCGTTTGTCCGCAGACAGGTTCTGGGTCATGTGGCCAGCATGACTAAGCTGCTTCTGGCGAACCAGAGCAGCGCACGGAAACGCCGTTTACCTTCCCGCCGGAGCGGTACCTATTTATCTACTTGCACATGACGTGCTTTTGAACTGCTAGGTGGGCAGGAGCTGGGACCGAACAACGGGAGCTCACCCCATCACAGGGATTCAAACTGCCGACCTTCTGATCAGCAAGCCCTAGGCTTTGTGGTTTAGACCACAGCGCCACCTGCGTCCCTTCTACTACCTAAGTATAATGGGACTTAATTCTAAGTAAAATATGCATAGAATCAGGTTGCACAGCTGCAAGCTGTAGATACTTACTTGGAAGTAGGTCCCATTGAACACAGAAGGACTTACTTGTGGGTACACACACATAGGATTGGTCTGCAAATTTAAAAAATAAAATTGGAGGGGCCAAAATTCAATAGATGCCAATAAATGTTCTTATCTTTATATATCGGATGCAGGACAGTATGTGTTTATGTATACAGACAAACAGACATATATTTTCACCTGCATCCAATGAAGTGGACTCTAGCCCATGAAAGTGAATGCCATAACGACTTCTGTTCATCTTTAACATGCCACGAGTCTCCTTGCCATTACTCTGAGTAGCTTATGCACTTCTATGCATACTTTTCTGGTAATATTCCATTGAATTCAATGGGCTTTATTTGGAGTATACATGTATAGACTGCACTGGAACAGAGTCTGTCTTTGAGCAACACCATTCGATTTCACAATTAAATATGTGTTTATACTTTACCATTAAATATTTATATTGTTAGATGTTAAGTTTTGGTTAGGTTTGGTTTCGCTGTGTTTGTCATTTGATGACATAATATCAACTTTTTTGCTTTGTACTCGAGAATATATATGACACGTTGTTAAAATATGTGATTTGGTTCAGTCAAACTTCATATTCTCGTTTTTGAATTAACAATTGTTTCTTCGGGCGTCATTGTAGGTTTATGAAAATAATGATGGCATTGCACTAATCCTTTACATAAAACTGTTGACATTATTTTGTTTGTCAACTACGCAGGGAACATTTATCAATGGGTGGTTACATGCATCTAATAAATAATAATATCAAACCAACAAATTTGTTCTATGCATTTTTTTTTAAAAAAAATACTAATAGCCAAAATCAAATCCACCCAAATTCAGATAGTTGCACTGTATCCTGTACATGCCTACTCAGAAGTAAGCTTTATCGGGTTCAATGGGACTTGCCCCCAGGTAAATGAAAATCCCAGACTTCTGAACTGCTGTTCCTTGGATTGCCCTGTGCAAATAACACAGTCACGATTGGCTCCAGATTAAAGTATTCATTATACCCGATATAAATATTCATTATACCCGATATAAAACCACAATTCCCCACCCTCTGGGCTCTGTCTGAAATGGATAGGATCACTAACATCCGGGGAATATTTATTTGTTTATTATATCATAAGAAAACACCAAAGCGGTTTTACGATAATATCTATGTATAATAAAAACGCACAACAAATTTAAAATTAGAGACCAACTATCATTCAGCTAACTATCGTGGAATTAAGACGTGCTCTTAATTGCCTGCATTAAACCTGGTAGAATAGCAAAAAGGTTTTTTTGCAGGCATTTGAAGGTTGAAGGTGCCGGCAGAGTCTCTGTTTGCAGGGCATTTCATAGTTCTGTACTTAAAGGGAACTCTGAAATGTTTTGCTCAGGCGCACAGGGACAATATATCAACCACTAGAATCCTGGGGCAGTATGGGTTATGTGTTCGGGTGCCGCCCTCCCAGACCTCCCTTTAAATTGCAATTCAGCAGGTCTTTGAGTCATTCTCCCCAAAGGCTCGAACTAAATGCACGAGGCGGTCCATGCAATTGGCAACTCTGTGGCTGGCTTTTAAAGCGTAAATCGCAGAGGCTGGAGTGAGGGAGGGCGATTTGGAATGGGACTCCAGAAGGCAGGTGGAAGGAGGATGTGGTCAGATCCATTCACCTCCTGCTCTGGATCCTGGTTCCCCTTTCCAGCATTTTCCGATTGTGGTCTCTCATCCCTGCAGAGCAGAAGAATTCTGTGCGCCTAATACAGAAATCTTTGCTTGTGGAAACCTGTTTTTCTCAGGCGCATTGAGGCCACTGGATAGAAACTACTGAATTAAGGAAGAGGCGGTGAGCCCCACTTGCTTAAATAGGATAAACAGCCTATTGTGAAGTTTGCCACCTGAGCAAGTAAGTGCTTGGGGTGCTTTCTGCAACCATGGGCATTAGCAGCAAAACCCCAGAAGAATAACCAGATCAGCCTGCAGAAGGGAAATAAAGAAGGAGAAGCTTCCTCCCGCTGAAGCTCTGCTAGTAACTCAGACGCTTTCTCTTTTGTGAGCAAGATGTTTTTCTTGTAAGACTATAAACCAGACTGGCAAATCTCCAGGCACTGTGTCTCGACTAGTCAGTGGATCTGGCTGTTAATCACATTTAATTTAAGGCTCCTTTGCATCACACCACTTAAAGCCAAGTGCACGCTTAGAGCTTCGTGTGGAGGGTGGAATCCCTAACTCTTACTACGGCTGCCCCTTGTGACTTGTGGCGCTTGAACGACTCTTCCCACGTTTACCCATTATTGGTCCTACCATTAGGAAGAGTGAGATATCCTCTTTTTCCATGTGGAGAAGGGTCACAGCTCAGTGCCAGAGCACCTGCTTTGCTTGCAGAAGGTCCCAGGTTTAATCCCCAGCCTCTCCAGGTAGGGGTGCACATTTGCCTCTGCTGTGGGCAGTTGGGAATCTGAGGATGGGCCAAAGCTCAGTGATGGAGCCAGTGGTGTTGCAACGGGGGCGGGGGGGCCAGTGCATCCCAGGTGCCATGTCTGCGGGGGTGACAAGAAGGCGAGCAGCCATCACGCCGCCGCAGCCACATGTGGAGGGTCCTCCGTTCACGGCTGCAGCTGCGAGCAGAGGATCCCAGCACCATCCGTACGGCGCTGGAGCAGTGCCGCCGGCAAACTGCTAAGTACAGCGCATGTGCGGCATGGCTACGTACAGGGTATGCGTCGTACGTAGTGACGCTGCACATGCGCCCTACGTAGCAACGCCCCACCCCGGGTGTCACGATGCCTTCGTTTGCCCCTGGATGGAGCAGGCGCTTTGCTTGCAGAAGACCCCAGATAAAAAAGGATCTCAGGTAGCAAATGATAGGAAAGATCTCTCCCTCTCTGCCTGAAACCCCAGAGAGCCACTGCCAGTGAGAGCAGACAGTCTAGGGCTAGATGAACAAATAGTCTGACCTGTCCCAGATTCAATTCATGCCATCTCCAGGTAGGGCTGGGAGAGACCCACTGCCAGGCAGTGTAGTAATTCTGAGCTCGATGGGCCAATGGTTTGGCTCATTATAAGGCAGCTTCCTGTGCTCCTGTGAGGTGGATGCTTCAGGGAGCAGATGCCAGGGGTCAGGGAGCAGTGAGGAGATGTTGGGGGACACTGTTGTGTATGCCAAGCATGGCAAGTCCTGCGCCTGCTATGTTAAGCTGCCACCCTCTGATGCAGTAGACATTGCCCTGTTTCCTGCATTGAAGATTCAGCTTTCAGTCTATAAAGTGGAATTGGGTGTGAGCGGTTGATATTGTCCTTCACATCAGGCAACAAATTTCCTTGGGCTAGCCCTGCATGGTGCTGGAGAGCTAACCTGATATAGAATCATAGAATTGCAGAGTTGGCCGGGACCCTGAGGTTCATCTCATCCAACCTTCTACAACGCAGGAATCTCAGCTAAAGCATCCATGACGGATGGCCATCCAACCTCTATGGCTCCTGGGATGTTCTCCCAGATGCCCTGGGATTGCATCCTATCATGACTACTCCTCTGGAATTTGTCCAAAGCCTTGCTACATTCAGACTAAAGGTCTGTCTAATCCAGTCTTTTTTTTCTTTCTCAGTGAGCCAGCCAGATTCACCCAAGAACCCCACAAGCAGAACATGAGGGGATTCACCCTCTCCTGCAGTTGTTCCCCAGTGACTAGTATACTTGGAGGTAAAAGGTAAAGGTAAAGGGACCCCGACTGTTAGGTCCAGTCACAGACGACTCTGGGGTTGCGCGTTCATCTCGCTCTATAGGCCGAGGGAGCTGGCGTTTGTCCGCAGACAGCTTCCGGGTCATGTGGCCAGCATGACTAAGTTGCTTCTGGTGAACCAGAGCAGCACACGGAAACACTGTTTACCTTCCCGCCAGAGCGGTACCTATTTATCTACTTGCACTTTGACGTGCTTTCAAACTGCTAGGTTGGCAGGAGCAGGGCCCAAGCAACGGGAGCTCACCCCGCCGCAGGGATTCGAACCGCCAACCTTCTGATCGGCAAGCCCTAGGCTCTGTGGTTTAGACCACAGCACCACCCGCGTCCCATACTTGGAGGTAGCAATGTGTATATATGCCATGGCTAGTGGCAACTGATAGTCTCGTCCTCTTCTATGAATACCGGTTGCTGGGAATCATTCAAAAGTAGGGAGAAGGCTACTGCACACATTTCCTGCTTGCTGGCTTCCCATTGTGCATCTGTTTAGCCACTGCAATAACTAGATGCGGGGCTGTTCCAAGCAGGGGCTGCTCTTACATTAGGAGGAACGTGGGAAACTGTTTGCTGTCAGACCATTGGTCCACCTAGCTCAGTATTGTCTACATGAACCTGCAGTAGGCCATTGGGATTTCAGGCCAGGGACATTCCCAGATCTACCTGGTTGGACCTGGGACCTTCTGCATACAAAGCTGTCAGCTTACTACTGAGCTATGGACCTTCTCTGTTCTTAGGCTGAATTTTTAAATCTACCATAACAAGCCACAGCTGCGCTGAATGCAGGAGGTTTCCTACCATTGTGACGAAGACTCACCTTTCTCGGTCCCATTCTGATGCACAGGGGAAGATACTGGATTCCTAGATCTGGCAAAAGCACTCATGAGAGGCAGGGCTCCAGGCCGGTGATTCCTGGGCCTAATGTGGGGAAAGAGTGGACAGAGTTTAGACTTTTCAAAGGAATAATGGGCTCTGAATAATGCATACACACAGCAAGACATTATGTGAATAATCCAGCCAGCCAGCCAAGCAACCAACCCAATTCTCCAAGACACAATCTAAATAAGGCTTCCCAAATCTCAGCACCTTTTCCTTGAAGTTGAGGTAGCGCTCCAAATGTTGTTGGACTCCAGCTCCCATCAGTCCAAGGTAGCTTAACCAAATGTGATGGGAGCTGTCATCTAAGGACATCTGGAGGGACACCTGCATCTTCCCTTGCTCTCTACACCAGGGACATGCTTGAATCCAAACCTAGGATGAACCTGGACCTTAGCAGAGGAAGGGAAGAAAAACATCCTTACCAGTCTTCAGGATCACAGTCCCGGAATCCTTTTGCAAAAGGGTTGCTGGCAATCTTTAGCTGGGTTATCTGAAGAGAGAGGTTCAAGGAAAGTAAAGACGTCAAGAGCCATTAAGGAACAGCAATGTCACACTAACCAAGAGGGTGGAATCCCCAGGCCCTCAAGAGGGCAAGTTGCTCTGTTTTATCCTATATCAATTGTTCCAAAGCATGCCAAACCATAAAGTCAGGGATGAGGAACATGTTGGACTCCAGTTTCCATCAGCCCAATCTAGCATGGTCAATGATCAGGGATGATGGGAGTTGTAGTCCATACCAGCATCCTCAGTAGGACCATAGGTTCTCCACTTCTGTTTTACACTGAATATGCAAGGAATTGACCCTGGGACCTTCTGTATGCAGAGCTATTTATGAGCCACTCTCAGTTCCCTCAGTGAAACTGGCTGAATGTTGGGCACAAAACCCGCTCGAAGAACTAACACTCAGAAAGTACATAGGGTTCGTTTATTTGCAGCTCCCTTTATTCTGAGCGCATTTTGATCATAGCATGGTTTTCCTTCTTCACTCCTAAATAAAAGATTTTTGTAGCTTTTAAGAGAGAACGCTGAATAGGATCCACCCCAGTCTGGTATGCGCAGGGCACATTGAGCACTTGAAATCCACATTGGTTTTCATGCCAGAGAGTTGGGCACATATGCATCTTGCTCCAACTAATGGGATTTAAGCACTACAGTATATATAAGGGTCTGGTGACTTCTGTTTCAGTGTATCTGAAGAAGTGTGCATGCACACGAAAGCTCATACCAAAAACAAACTTAGTTGGTCTCTAAGGTGCTACTGGAAGGATTTTTTTTATTTTGTAAGCACTTTTAATTATGGCTGTATTGTTGCAGCCTGAAGATGTACAGCACACCAAGTACAGCATGTCTGTGGTGTGTGTGTGTGTGTGTGTGTGTGTGTGTGTGTCCAGGATTGGTTGGGGAATGTACAGTGCTGGATTACTCAATAAGCAGTCTAAGCATGTGATATGGGCACCAGCAAAGCAGGGGCACAGGAAAAAACGAGTTGGGTGTTTTTTTAAAAAAAAGAATTTGACATGGAGGAGGAGGAGGAGGAGGAGGAGGAAGGCAGGCAGGCAGGCAGGCAGGCAGGAAGGAAGGAAGGAAGGAAGGAAGGAAGGAAGGAAGACAGACAGACAGAAAGAAAGAAAGAAAGAAAGAAAGAAAGAAAGAAAGAAAGAAAGAAAGAAAGAAAGAACAATAACAACAGCAACAGCAGAAGAAGAAGTATGGAGTATCATGCAAACACCGATCAAAATAATGCATGGGAATCTGATTCTGTCATGTGTTGCAATAAATACTTGTTTTCTTATTGCAATATATTCTTCTGAGCTATACGTACTTGATTCGTTTTTCTTTCATGTGTGTGTAATAATTAAGTTCGCTTTTGAATGCGAACCGAATCACATTTCTCCCCCATCCCTAATACTGGGTCCCCTTTTTGGTCCTGGCACCAGGGATGTTTCGAAAAATTGTTGTTACAGGCAAATTCTCTCTCTCCCTCTTTGCCTTGGAAGTTCAACCACACGGCTGCTCCCAAATGCAAAATTGCATTCTGTGCTAACGCTAATTTGGGGCAGCAGGGAAAGGCAGGAACCCACCCACCCCAAACATACATTGATCTGTCTGAAATGCAAATAAACTTGAAAGAAGACGTCACTTCATATGCCTCCCCCACCCCACCCCCTTCCTCTGCCAAACAGCTTCCCCCATCACATCACCACAAGAGCAATCCTGTATTTGTTTCATTCACCAGGGAGAAAGACAGGGCATTCTCTCCCCCCCCCCCACCTCCACCCACCCCCATATTTAAGCGAATCCAAGGATAAAGTATGTGATTGTGAGTTTCCGGAATGGGTTGAAAAACAAACTTTAAGCCCCTCAGTGACAGTTCCAGCCTTAGAGGTCAAACTGATAGAAAGCAGAAGAGAAGGAGCAGCTGTCCCAAGCCATCAGATAAATGCCAGTCGGGAGGTGGGGGGCTGAGAAGTCTCTTAAAGGCACCGCACTTGGCTCCCATGAAGGTTATTTTCAGATGTTGTCAGAGCAGCAATTGCGGAACCTCTCCCCCTCTGCCCCCCCCCGGCTGCCTGCTTCACTTCTGATCTTATTATTTTTAGGGGGGGAATGAAAAATTACAGGCCCAGAGTTCCATATTCTTTAGCAGTATGAGTAATACTACTCTTGTTTCTTAGAATCGAGTAATAAACAAAAAGTCTGCCAGCTGCAAAACAGGTTTACACACACACACACAAAAAGGCAAATTGTTGCATTTGCGGATCAGATTGGATCCATGGATTCAAAGGGGCTTCCAGCTGTGTGGTCTTATACACACTTGCTCAGAAGTAAGCCCTACTGAGTTCTGTGGGGCTTGCCCCTCCAGGTTCATATGTACGGGATTGCAGCACAACAGAGCAATCCTGTGCATGTTTGCTCAGAAATAAGTTCTACTGTGTTCAATGGGGCTTGCTCTCAGGGAAGCATGCTTTAGGATTGCCAGCAAAGTGTTGATGTGCAGGATTCATGGTGACACTGTGTCATCAGTTGTAACCTTGTGTGATGCTGCAGCGACAAAAAGTAGATATTCAGCCCAACTGTTTTACACATCCTAATTACTCTACAGAGAAAATACTTCCATACAGGAAAATGGGTGAAGCCTGCGTTTCTCCTCCTAACTAACTAAGAAATATGGGCAGCTAATTCATTAATGGTTGGGATGGGAAGACCATTTAAAATGGATTCTCAGATTCAAGGTGCATTTGGGGTGGTTAATGTGCCCGTTGGCTGGTTATCAGTTAAACCAACGGTTTATGGACCACATCAATATTTATTTTGGCAAAGAAGTGGGTATTTATATAAAAAACAAATCTCACACGTAGATTCCCCCCCCTTGAAGAAACCTCAGAATCGATATTCTAGTCTGTACTTAAGAAATGCAACTCATGTTTTATGCCATATTGAGTTCTATGGTTCAGCAGAGCAAGTCCAGATAAAACAGAGACCTCCCCCAAGAGGAGTTTTTCGGCTTACCAATTTTTATGTACTGTATTTGTACCACCTTGGTGGTGTGTTTCCTGCCGTACCCCAGACAGTGCTTGAGGCTTAGGTTTATACAAGCCGTGATGTCTCACTGATGTTCAGGACATTTTTGTGGGAGGTTTTCTTTAAGGCAAAACATGGAACCCTTGCCAGCTTCTTGGGGGGGGGGGAGAGATAATACTTCAAGGCCTCCCAGGGTGATCAAATTCCTTCAGAAACCAAGGGACAGGCTTAGCAGATGAACTGCTGCAGCAGAAAGAGGAGGAGGGCAGCTCCCTAGGCAGTCTACGCAACTTGCTTTGAGACTCAAAAAGCTGAATGCAGATTATTCAGCCAGAGGACTTTGTCAGCCCTGTAGAAAGAGTTGAGTAAGACAAAAAGCAATGGGCTGACTCTCACAGTCCATTACTGATCCTTCTCTCAGTAGCTCTGGTGATGGGCTTGTCTGCACTACAAACACAATCCAGTTTCAAACCTGTTCTCATCTATCATGGTTCCCCTCGCTGCAAGGGGACACTGTGAATTAGGGCATTATGAAGTTGCTGCAAATTCTCTACAAGTGCCCCTCATCTTTCTGAACACAGTCTCATAGGTAGAAAGACTCAGTAGTAGTACTTTGATAAACCCAAATTCAAGTTTCTTTCCAGTCTAGTTTTATTAAACTCAGTGGTGTAAGCTGTTTCCTGTTGTTGTGATTTTAAGATTATGACCTCAGGAGCTGTAATGTCAAGAAAGAGACCTGGGGTCTTATCTAGTGCTAATCCTACTCAGAGTTGACCCATTGCAAATAACAGGCATGGCTATTATTTCTAAACCACAGAGCCTAGGGCTTGCTGATCAGAAGGTCGGCGGTTCGAATCCCCGCAACGGGGTGAGCTCCCGTTGCTCGGTCCCAGCTCCTGCCCACCTAGCAGTTCGAAAGCACATCAAAGCGCAAGTAGATAAATAGGTACCACTCCGGTGGGAAGGTAAACAACATTCAGTGGGCTGCTCTGGTTCACCAGAAGCAGCTTAGTCATGCTAGCCACATGACCCGCAAGCTGTCTGCGGACCAACGCCAGCTCCCTTGGGCTATAGAGCGAGATGAGCGCGCAACTCCAGAGTCGTCAGCGACTGGACCTAACGGTCAGGGGTACCTTTACCTTTACCTTATGGCCAACTTATATCCATTGATTTTCATGAGTCTAATCTGAGAACAGTTGGGTACAACTCACAGTCTGTGCAATTAGCTTGGAGTTGGTGTTAGGGCTATAAAGTATTGCCATTTTGGAAGGCACCCCAAGGGGCATCTAATCCACCCTCCTGCAACGCAGGAATCACAGCTTAAGAATCTCAGGCAGATGGCCATCCAACCTCTGTTTAAAAACCTATAGTGAAGGAGAGTCCACAACCTTTCGAGGCCATCAGTTCCACTGCCAAACAGCTCTTGTCGTCAGAAAGTTCTTCCTAATGTTTAGTCACTATCTCCTTTCTTGCCATTTGAATACATTGGTTCAGGTCCTACCCTCCGGAACAGCAGAAAGCAAGCTTGCTCTATTTGTGTTTAAGAGAGGTTATCACCGATCCTAACAATATTTACAGTGTGTGCAACAGAAACAACATCTAAGCGAGCGCGCTGGGGAGATGTCTGAACTGGTTGGGTCCAAGTGCTGTGTTGTAACTGGTTTGTGGATGGAAGTTATTAACTGCTGTTCTTATTAAATCACTGCTAAGTTGGACCGGTGATTTCAGCTTCTAAGCTGAAATCCAGCAATTCACAGTTGCCATATTTCCCAAAGACCTCCATTCAAAACCATGGGATTATCTAGGGAGCATGACACATACGTGAAACATGTAGTACAAATATGCATCCATAGCTATATTAGCAGTGACTAAAAAAAACAGAGATATCAAAGTCTTAAAGCCATCAGAGCAGCTGAAGAAGCTGGAAGCTGGAACGTTTTGCTTTAGGACTTTAATCTGCTTTGTTAACAAATGTATGGTTTTAGGGATTTAGCTGCATCTTTCCATGATCCAGAGCAAACAAGTGCTGTTTTACGCTTTACGAATTGTAGTTTTACCACTGCAATATTTTAGATTTGGACTTTCTCGTCTTAATTTGCTTTAGGATCAAGCGGGGGGGGGGGAATGCTACAGGTGTGCTAGACTAGCCACTTTTGCTTCACAGCTCTATTTAGGGCCATATTTTCATAGCTACTGCTTACTGGGTCACTTCAACAGGACCTATGTCAAAAACACTATTGCCTTTGAAGTGGGTGGGAATATACATTTTGCTTTTAATCCACATTGCTAATCTGCAAATCGCCTCTTTTCCTTGGGCTTTGACATCTGAGATGGCTTTTTTTTGTGATTGTGTTGAATTGAAATTTTTAAAAAACTGTTGCATTTTAAATTGTTGTAACCAGCCCTGGGACCCGAGTGAAGGGCAGATGACAAAATAAAATATAACAACAACAACAACAACAACAAACAACAAACAACAAACAACAACAACCATAGCTGTCAACTTTTTCCTTTTTTTGCGGGAAATTCCCTTATTCCGAATAGGATTCCTCACGAGAAAAGGGAAAGGTTGACAGCTATGACAACAACAACTTCCTGTGGTGTTCAAAAGCAAAGAAGTGGCCAATTGGTTTATAGAATGTGGGTTGGATCCAGACTACGCATAAGGAAATTGCATTCACAGGACCCTGCTGGTGGATAGAAGGGTGGGGACTCTTTTGCTGATTCATCCCAAATCTTCCTCCTGCAACCCCCTGGTTCGACCAAAAAAGGGGGCGAGGGGAAAACCAACCCCTTTTAACTCGTATCATAGGGCTTATTTGTAGCATATCTGCCCCTGTTCCTCCTTCTGAATATGTCTTTCTCAAGGAATGCTGTGGTTTGATAGTCATTTCTTCTCTCTAGGGATCCCTTGGGATTTTAGTTTTTTTGGGAGGGGCACAGATTTCTTACAAAATACGTAGCCCTTCCACTAAACCAATTGTTTAGGTCTTTAGGGGAAGAGAAGAAGAAGAAGAGTTTGGATTTGATATCCCGCTTTATCACTACCCGAAGGAGTCTCAAAGCGGCTAACATTCTCCTTTCCCTTCCTCCCCCACAACAAACACTGTGAGGTGAGTGGGGCTAAGAGACTTCAGAGAACTGTGACTAGCCCAAGGTCGCCCAGCAGCTGCATGTGGAGGAGCGGAGACACGAACCTGGTTCCCCAGATTACTCTTAACCACTACACCACACTGGCTCTCAGTGTGGAGTCGCTGTTAGTGCTCCCCCGTGGCTCAGATGCAGGGTTTGGATCTACGAGGAGCCGTGCACTTTTATGCAACTCCCGTCTCGATGAGGTCAGACAGTCCCCTTCTGTGTTGAGTTTCCAGCGCCTCCTGGAGATTTTTTTTTCATTCTAGCACTCATTTGTGATCGTATGGTTTTAACCGCTGTCCATTTTCATTGTATTGCATCCCTTGTATGCCGCTTAGAGATTACTGTAACTAAACAATATCAAAACCGTCTAAACAAATCAATAAGAAACTGCCATCCAACTAAGTTATAACTCAGAGCAGACCCACTGAAATGGATAAACTTGAGCTAGTCATGTCTATTAATTTCAATGCATCCACTTTGAGTAGGATACAACCCAATATTAATAGGAAGCCTAGTAAATATTAATAGGAAGCTACTTGTGTAGACATTTTTTTTCCCTTCTCTCTTGCATTTTCCTTCTCCAGAGGCAATTCACACTCGACAGAAACTACAGACAAAGCTCCCTTGAAGTTTGGCAGTTCTGAGTGTGGCGGGCCCAGAGGCACAGAAATGTTTTTAAATGGCAGAGTGACAAGTTATATAATCTCAGGCTGCACCCCTTTACCCACTTTACCTGGGAATAAGCCCCACTGAACTCAAGGAGACTTACTTCTGAGTATGCATGTATATATATATATAGCATGGCACTGTTAACATCTCTGCATTTTATGAAACTGATTGAATAATAATTTCTGAATTGTTTTAACTGCCTTAGATGAAGAGCTTGTTATACTCAAAATGTGCTGGGCATAATATCTGCTTAGATGCCTGTTTTGTATATACATTAAAGTAGTAATAGTAGTACGGTAATAGTAGCAATAGTAGTACCGGTAGTAATAGTAGGAGGAGGAGAAATTGGAGAGCACTTGCAAATGTAATTTCCTTTAGTGCCTTTTTAGGTTTGCCTCCTTGGGGTTTTTTTTTTGGGGGGAGGGGGTAGATTAGTTCTGGAGCCCAACTTATGCAATGCATTTCATACATTTCCTCCTAAGGAGTCTGCAAGCAATTTTTGCATCTCAACCAGTTTGATCCCATCTGCATAGTCTCATCACATCTGAGCTGATTTAACTGGGGACACGTCACCTTAAAGCACTTTATGGATAGTTGTTTTGTGGCTGATGGGTTTGAAAAACAAAAAACAAAACTATCAGTTGATTGACCGCTCTTAACCATGTCTCTCTCTCTCTCTCTCTCTCTCCTGCCTTCTCTTTTCCGGCTCTCCATCCATCATGTGGCTCGAAGAGAAGGTTGGGAAGGGTGCTTTTTATTTTCTTTCTTTCTCTCTTTCGCTGATAAATGAAGTACTGGACGGAAGGTTTGTGTCTCAATAATGAACTCCAGATACTCACCCGATGGTTCTGGTAGGCGGTCACTGCGGTGAAGCGGGTCTCCTCGAAGACAAAAGTCTTATAGTTCTCTTCCGCGTATTTCTCGCTGTCTTTCCTAGGATCCACGTAGACCACGTGGAAGCGGGGCTGGTATCTGTGCATGGAGTTCAAAATGATCTGGATGACAAAACGAGCAAGGGAGATCATAACTGAGTCATCCTACGACACCAGGATGGAACGCAGAGAGGCACAGGAGGGTCCCACGCAGGAAACTGACAGTGGTGCCAATCAGGGCAAGGCTTTGGGGCAGACGTCTGGGCCCCTGCTTGATAGGAAATCCCACCCCCACCCCCCAAGCACAGCAGCGTTGGCTTCTTACCATATTTTTATGTGAAGCAATTCACATTCCCATCTGAAAAGTCCATACCCCCCCATAAGACCATTAAATACAGAGTTTAAAATTACCTAGCTGAAGTATACCATGTCACAGAGGGGGCAGACTGGGGGTGAAGGGGATCAATCTGTGCACCCCTAACTTTGAGGAGACATCTGGACTGCAGAAGGACTCGACAAGGCCTACTGGTGTGCAATGTGAATCATTTGGGTGGATTTATTAATGCAATCACTGTTCCCCCCCCAAAAAAAGGGGGGGGGAGAAATCTGGAGCAGAATATCAATGCCACTGCTGAAAAAACTGCACTGGCTGCCAGTTAGCTACTGGGTTAAGTTCAAGGTGAGGATGCTGGTGTAAAGGTAAAGGTAAAGGGACTCCTGACCATTAGGTCCAGTCGTGTCCGACTCTGGGGTTCCGGTGCTCATCTCGCTCTATAGGCCGAGGAAGCCGGAGTACAGCTTCCAGGTCACGTGGCCAGCATGACTAAGCCGCTTCTGGCGAACCAGAGCAGCACACGGAAACACCGTTTACCTTTCCGCCAGAGCGGTACCTATTTATCTACTTGCACTTTGACGTGCTTTCGAACTGCTAGGTGGGCAGAAGCAGGAACCGAGCAACGGGAGCTCACCCCGTCACAGGGATTCGAACTGCCGATACCTAAAAGTTATTTATTCATTGTGTCAATGGATGCCAGGCCAATATTCCACATTTTTTCCAGGGAGCTCCAGGTGGCATCCATGATTCTCCACCTCCTTCTTTAACCCCTACAACAACCCTGTGAGGTAGGCTAGGCTGAGAAGCAGTGATTGGACCATAGGTACTACACACCTGTGCTAGCTACTCTCTCTCACACACCAGGCCTTTGGACCACACAGCCTCTTTATTTGAGTCAGTAAATCCCAATGATTTTGATTGAAACCTTTTATTAATCTGGCTTGGAGGGTGTGCATTCTCTTCTAGCTTAGTGTTTTTTTGATGAGTGCCACTAAAGAAGGAAGCAACCCCATCAATAGGTTACGCACGCTGAAGTCCAGGACACTGAACCATGCTTCTGCCTGCCGTACTTTCGGAGGGCCTGGCTTTCAAATAAATACATTCAGGGTTGCAAGTTGTTCTCGTGCAAATTAAATAAGGCAACCTGCTTGGGCACCAAAATGTCTTCAAGTAAAATATGCAACAAAACAAGCAATTTAAAAAGCATGACAATGGTGTGTTTTGTTTGTTTTAAAAAGCAAACAGTGTAAACAATAAAATTAGAAGTTCAGTTCAGCGAGAGCCTTGTGAAACTGCTGTCTCTCTAGGGGCCAGCAGAATGCCAATGCTGATGGGGCTTCTCATATTTCATCAGGGAGGACATTCTACAACACTGGTGTCAGCAGTAGAAAAGCCCACCTCTGTGTTACCACAAGCTGATAACCAACTGGGTTCTGTTAGCTGATTGTAGTGCCCTTGCTGGGGAGCAGAAGGTAAAATGTGTTGGGGGTGTTTTCTGGTCCAGAGTCATTTAGGGCTGATCGCCGAAGAATTGATGCTTTTGAATTATGGTACTGGAGGAGACTATTGAGAGTCCCATGGACTGCAAGAAGATCAAACCTATCCATTCTTAAAGAAATCAGCCCTGAGTGCTCACTAGAAGGACAGATCCTGAGGTTAAGGCTCCAGTACTTTGGCCACCTCATGAGAAGAGAAGACTCCCTAGAAAAGACCCTGATGTTGGGAAAGGTTGAGGGCACAAGGAGAAGGGGACGACAGAGGATGAGATGGTTGGACAGTGTTCTCGAAGCTACTAACATGAGTTTGGCCAAACTGCGAGAGGCAGTGAAGGATAGGCGAGCCTGGCGTGCTCTGGTCCACGGGGTCACAAAGAGTCGGACACGACTGAACGACTGAACAACAACAAAATGCAAGGAGCAGAACCTTAAAATTGACTCAGTGGCTTATAGCAGGCATCCCCAAACTTGGCCCTCCAGCTGTTTTGGAACTACAATTCCCATCATCCCTGACCACTGGTCCTGTTACGGTAGCTAGGGATGATGGGAGTTGTAGTCTGGAGGGCCGAGTTTGGGGGTGCCTGGCCTATAGGCAGCTGCTGCAGATCCCCTTGTACTGGTAGGATATGTGCCAGATACAGAGCACCACTCAGTACTCAACTGCAAGAACCATCCCACACCCAAGACTCATTCCATTATTATATTGTTCAATGTTCCCCAGTTAGCTTCCGCCCTCCCCAAGACAACACTTACATGTCCATTGTCATCCAATAAATTGTTAGTGAGCTTGAGTTTATCAAAGGAGACAATCTGTTTCATCCACTGGGCTCCCCTAGCCGGGGAATCTGGGTGATAATGGACTCTCCCTGGAGTTGCAGGGTCTGCCTTGCCAGCCACCAGCCAGGAGGAACTGTGAAATGCATATCTGTATGGGGAGAAAAGCCAGCAGTGGGTTTAGCCACCATGCTAAGTTTTACATTTGTGAATCTACGTTGCCAACAGCTAATTCTACACTTGTAAAAACATCGATTTTGATACATTAAATAAGCATCCTGTTCTTTAGATAGGTTAAATAAATAACCAATTTAAAGAACGGGTTGTTTATTTACTCTGTTGAAATCAGCATCACTCTGTCTCAATGGACTTGATTTTTTTAAAAGGTGTTTTTAATTAGCACAACAACAGAGCACCATTTTTAACAGTATGATTAGAAAGTGAGGCAGTGTGGTGTAGTGGTTGGACTGCTAGGCAAGACCCTGGTTCAAGTCCCCACTCTGCCATGAAGCTCCCTGGGTGACCTTGAGCCTCTCTCTCAGTGTAACCTACCTCAAAGGGCTGCTGTGAGGATAAGATGAAGAGCAGGGAGGAAAACCACAAGCACTGCCTTGAGCCTTGTGGGGGACAAGCAGGCTTTCAAGGTAATAGGTAAGTATTGCATTTGGGCACAGGTCACATAATAATAATAATTTATTATTTGTACCCCGCCCATCTGGCTGAGTTTCCCCAGCCACTCTGGGCGGCTCCCAATCGAGTGTTAAAAACAACACAGCATTAAATATTAAAAACTTCCCTAAACAGGGCTGCCTTCAGATGTCTTTTAAAAATAGGATAGCTGCTTATTTCCTTGACCTCTGGTGGAAGGGCGTTCCACAGGGTGGGTGCCACTACCGAGAAGGCCCTCTGTCTGGTTCCCTGTAACCTCGCTTCTTGCAGTGAGAGAACCGCCAGAAGGCCCTCGGCGCTGGATCTCAGTGTCCGGGCTGAACGATGGGGGTGGAGACGCTCCTTCAGGTATACAGGACCGAGGCAGTGAGCTTTAATTTATAAACTGCATATATATAATATATAATGGTGGTGGTGTACAATAAATTATGAAACTGTAAAATCCAAAACAAACGCTCAGCACTGACGAAGCACTTGGTGAAACATAAAAATTTTGAGCAGGTGACAAAATATCAGCTTTGTAGGTGTATTTGATTTAAACAGTAATAGGCAGAAGGAACACCATCCCAACCAGAGGAGCCTAGCTGAAAGCCCCAAAATGGGGTGCTCTGTTGGCGGGGCAGGGGCAGGACTGAGATGGCCCAAGATCCACCAGATCCCAAGCTAGTGTCACAGCCAGTGCCAGCCAGTACTGGGCTCAATGCAAGAGCAATCGCTGCACCAACCCGGAGCTGGCACACAGATCAGGCCTGATCTGTGGCTGGGCAGTAGACATGGAGATCCCCCTCCCATGTTCCACAGCTCTGGCAGCAGCAGTGGGTAACTTGGACTGCTTTGCCTAGCCCACAAGGAAACTAAGCAAATATGTGGTAATTGTGGGATGGTCAAGTATTGCATCTGTATACGGCTGTAGCTTTAATCTAGGGAGCCCTTGGCAAAGGAACCTGGAAGTGAGACAAAGAGACCTACCACAGCCAGAGGCCGGGCAGCGTCTGAGCCATGGCTTAGCCAAAGAATTTGTTCTCATTGCCAGCACGTCACCTTGAAAGATGCAAAATGACAGTAACTAGAGGGTGCCGCTAACCATGGGCAGAGAGTTCCTTTCACCACAGAGTAACCAAAAGCAGTGCATGGACATCTGGGATGAGAGAAAAGAGCTACAAAGTCAGAGTGGATGTCTTCCAGAAAAGGGCCTTTCATTTCTGAACTTTAACGTGTGGACCCGTGTGAAGTGTCAGGCTTCGCTTTCCCTTCTGTGTGATGGGAACAACTTCACTTTCTGCTCTTATAGCTTCTCAACCGCTAGCTTGCAAAGAAGCTATAGTATTCTAGTATGCGGTCTATAAGTTGGTGGGAACAGCTGATCAGATGCTTAGGAAGTTAAGGACATTAGAAGAGTCCTGCTGGTTCAAGCTAAAGGTATCTCCAGACACCTAGCCCACTGAGTCAATAGGGCCCAATGGAGATATGGTAGGAACATAACAACGGCCCATGTGGTCCGGCATCCTGTCCTTACATTGCAGAACCAAATGCAAAGAGGAACAGAATGTCTCAGGAACTCTCTACTTATTATTCCCTGCAGCTGATATTTACAGGCATTCTGCCTCGAAAATGTCTGTCTAACGCTGAAACCAGCACCCACCCATCTTAGCAAAGGTGATCTTTCTATCAAAAAGAGAGAGAGAATCATTTGGCATGCCTCACCCGAATCAAGAGAGAAGCATGCTGAAACAGTAATTGGTTTAAATGTCATCGGGACAGCTAAATATGTTGACACCTATGCATGTCTACTCAGAAGTAAGGCCCCCTGGGTTCAGTGGAAACTCCTCTCAAATCAGTACATATAGGACTGCAGCCTCAAAGCAGGTTTCCAGCAATACCTGCCACTGATTTGTTCTTTCAGGGTGTTTTTTTTCTTCCCCAAAGTCCACATTGATTCAAGAGAGTGCCATTCTCCTTTTGTGATTGTTTATTTAAAAGTCTGCTTTGGCTCAGAGGGAGAATCCTCTCGCCTCGGAGTTGAGCAGAACCATCACTTGCCAAAAAAATGGGGGGGAAGGAGAGGGTGGGGGGAGGAGAGAAGAGATATCCTCAATTAGATGTTCTATATCCCGTTGCCTTTGACAAGCAAACATTTCTGAAATGCCCTGGGAAGCTGGAGATCTGTCTAAATATTTACATCTTTGGCATCAGGATTTCATAGGAGCAGGTTTTTCTGTTTTTCTGCCAGGCGCCTTGGACCTGGAGCAGAACGCATAAATGCTCCTTTCACTGGGTCTTTGAAAACCCTAGGTATGAAAAAAAGAGAGGCAAGGCCTATAACAGGGGGAGGATGGGTGTGAAGGTGGGGAATATAGGAAGCTGGCTTATATTGAGTCAGAACATCAGTCTTGGCAGTGGTTCTCCTGGGTTATTATTTATTTGTCTTTTTATTTTCCTCCAAGGAGCTGGCACATGTATTTATCTCCCTCCTTCCTTAATCTTCACAACAGCCCTGTGAGGCAGGTTAGGCAGAAAGGCAGAGATTACCCAGTCAGCTTCATAACCAAGTGGGGATTTGAACCCTGGTCTCCCGGTCCTAGTCCAACACTCTAACCCAGGCATCCCTAAACTCGGCCCTCTAGCTGTTTTGGAACTACAGTTCCCATCATCCCTGACCACTGGTCCTGTTAGCTAGGGATGATGGGAGTTGTAGTCCCAAAACAGCTGGAGGGCCAAGTTTGGGGGTGCCTGCTCTAACCACTATGCCACACTGGCATGGACAGGGAGTCTCTCCCAGCCCTATCTGGGGATCTCCTGGCTGCAAAGCACTGAGCAGCTCCCCAGAGGAAGAGGGGGAGGGGAGGGAGGATGCAGCCTTGCACTGGGGAACAAATAGAGGCTCTTGTTGCCTAAAATGAGTCTCCCCTGTTTCCCCGGCTTCACATTCTTTAATGTCCCTTCTACTGCTCTCGTCAACATGTCAATGTCAGCGGCGCACTTAGATCACTTTAGAGTTAGACATTGTCTTATGAGGACACACCTCTTTAGATGGCAAGTAGTCAGTGTGGGTGCCCTGCAGATGTTGTTGGACTCCTGCTCCCAGCAGCCCAAGCCAGTATGGCCAGTTGTCAGAGATGATGGGAAATGTAGTGCAAAAAATATGCAGGACACACACCATGTTGGCGATGGTAAGGTGTGTTTTTAATGGGATTGTTATTTTGTGTGTTTTAATTATGGGTGTTTGGTTTTTTTCATTGCTTATGTAATTGGTTCTTATGAACTGCTGAGAAGCCTAGTTTGACTTTAAGTGGATTATTATTATTATTATTATTATTATTATTATTATTATTATTATCATTATCATTATCTGACTCAGAAGACTAGGTGCTTACAAGGGTGCTAGTTTAATAGATTATTGTATTTTTTGTATTGTATTTTTATTATTGTATTTTAACATTCTATTGGAAGCTGCTCAGAGTGGCTGGGGAAACCCAGCCAGATGGGCGGGGTAATAATAATAATAATAATAATAATAATAATAATAATAATAATAGTTTTTGGACACCATGATTAAACTGTGCACAGCTGGAAGATGGAAAGCGACTAGAAATGTACTGTACTATATATACCATATTATATATATATATATATATATATATATATATATATATATATATATATTATAATAATAATAATAATGATTATGGTTTTCTTCCTTTGAAATATGAGACACCAGATTCTGATAGATGGAGCCCTGCTCCAAAGTCCTGCGCTCTATGGGGCTTACTCCTCAGTAGCTGCGTCCAGAATCGCAGACTCAGGCTGCGATGCTACACCCAGTTAGTTCCCTTTCAGCTGGCTGTTGCTTCCTGACTGATGCACGCAGCAATTGCAATGGACGACTAAACGCAGCAGAACCTACCGAATAAACACGCATAGTAGTGTTGTAGCAGAGAACAGATTGTGGCCAATTAAATTCTCGCGGGTGGGTGAGGGTGTGTGGATCGGGCGGAGGGGGGGATGGGTTGGTTCTCAGTCAACCCGAGGATCCCACCCACGATTCCTAAGGGCCTGCAAGCCAGAAATCGACTTCCACCGACCGAACCCGTTTGGAAGGATGGCCGTGAGGCGGATTCTTTTACCGAGTACAAAATTGGAGATAATCGCTGACAAATTGCCGAGGCCTCGGAGCGAAAACACGATAAAAGAGGCAGTAAAATTGGGATGTAATCGCCATCCGGGCTTGGCATTCCTGCGCGTTGGAATGGCAGGGCTCAAAGCTGCTGGTTCTGCCGAGCCAAGGGGATCCCGTGGGGAGTGTTTTTCCCTCTCTCCCCTCCCGCACGACTTATCCCTCATTTGAGCCACCGCTCTCCATATTCTCACGGCATTGGCACGCAAGAAAGTGTTTGCACGTCGGAATGCGCCCAGGCGTGTCAGTGTCGCTGAAACGCTATGCTTGAGCAGTCCAAAAGGTGTGTGTTGGGGTGTGTGTGTTTTCAACTTCTGCTTTCAATGTTGCAATTATCTTGGAAGTATAGCCCAAGTGAGATAAGTGGGACTTGCTCGTGAGTAAAGATGGGTAGGCCCGGGCTGTGACAGGCTTTGGGACACTTTAGCTGGGAAGCGTAAGCCTGCATAATAGCATCGGGCTGCACGACTGGAAAGTTACTTTCCCGTCTCCAGGAAAGGGAAAGAATTCAAGAACATGATGCGTGGGGAGATTGTGAATTTACAACTTTTGAGCTCCCTCGTGGAGTGGTTTATATAAGAGAATAAAGCAATACAAATGAGAATCCATTAGATAGATAAATAAACTGTCCTGATCTGGGATTTACGAGTGCTTATATCGAACTTGGTTTGGGGACTTTTTAAAGGTTTTCGGGGGTTTTTTTGTTTTGCATTGGTTCCTCATATTTGCAATCTCCCCTTAGTCTTTGATTTTAAGAGAACGTGAAAACACGACATCATACAGTTTGAACACTAGCAAACCCCTAAAGAACCACTGGCGACTCCAACCCCACAATTCTGCCCCCATAGCCGTTGCAAATGACCTTGCAGCACCATCCTCACCACCATATCCATTTAGAAGCGAGTCCTAACTGAATTCAACGGGGCTCACTCCAAAGTCAACGGAGCTTGGGAGTTTCGGGGTTTTTTTATACTTGTAAACCGCTTAGTGCAAAGCGCTGAACAAGCGCTCCCTAGTCTCCCAGAGCTGCGAGGGACTCCAAAGTTTGCTCAGCGCCGATTGGGGCGCCCTTAATGAGAATCTTTGTTTCCAACCCGGGAAGATGGGCGGGTAGAAGAGGTGCCCTTGTACTTGCCGGTATCGCTTGTCGTCCACCGGTACGAAGTCCATCAAGAGCATGTAGTCTGCCATAGGGTCCATCCCAAAAATCTTCACCTGGAAGGTGGGGAACATCCTCCTGGATTAGGGAAGGAAAGGACAGCGCAGATGATGAGCCAGTTACAGAAAATTGTTTTTCTGATCCTGCACCGGGTGGGTGGCGAGGTAGGTGGGGAAACAAACCAGCAGGGGAAACAAACCAGCGCACCTGACCCGACGGGGCGCTGCCCTAATGATCCACGGATTAGAAGCGCTGAAGCGGCTGCGCTCGAGCTGCCTCATAGCGAGTCAGATCATTGGGCCACCTAGCTCAGCATCATCCCTACACCGACTGACAGCTGCTCTCCGGGATTTTAGACCTGCGACGGGGTCTTCCACCTGGAGAGGCCTGCAAAGCGGATGGACTACCAAGGAGCCGCAGCTGTAGCGCACACGGTGTGCGAGCGGTTGTTGGGCCCCTTTTATTTGGAGGCCCAGCTAGCTGGAGAGCCGCTGCCTGTCAAACGTACTAAGCCAGTGATGGCTAACCTTGACACCCCAGATGTTTTGGAACTACAACTCCCATCATCCCTAGCTAACAGGATCAGTGGTCAGGGATGATGGGAGTTGTAGTCCCAAAACATCTGGAGTGTCAAGGTTAGCCATCACTGTACTAAGCAGTTCTGGGAGAGGATAAATGGACCGATAGCCTTTTCCTGGCGTGACTCTGCGAGGCAGCTTCATCTGCGCTCCTAACCCTGGTGTTTGGGAGGTGGTTACGCACAACCCAGGCAGCAAATGCGAGTCTCAGTGGAACTGGGGAGAAAACATTTCAGCCCGTGTGTAAGACGAAACTAATTGCGCCTGCAGTCTTCGAAGCCCGTCCATTCTCTCGGAAAGAAAGTAGCGTTAGTGGCGGGCCTAGAGATGAGTTTAAATCCAAGCGCCTGTGTTGTGACAATGGTTTGGGTAAGCATCGCCAGCCTGTCAGGGTAAGGTTGGTTCGTTAGGCTGGCAATGCGCTAAGAACAGGCTAGGAGGAACGGAGGAAAGATTCGTCAGAAGGGGCAATCCCGAGCGCTTAAAACCAGTGGGACTTTGGGGTAGCATCATAAAATGCTCTCCTTGGCTGGTTACACACCATACATCTGAAGCGGATTACTTCACACACACACACGAGGAATCTTGGGAACTATAGTTTACCCGCCACATAGCTACGAGTCACAGCACCCTTAAGAAACTACAGTTCCCATGGTCCTTTGGGGAGGGAGGAAGGTGTGCGCTTTAAACGTGCGGCGTGTGTGCGCAGCCCTTGTCTGGCTGCTGGAAGCGAATGGAGAGCGCGCGCAGCTCAGTGGGCCAGCGAGTGCTCTGGTTTAATCTCCGGTTTAAAGGGGCAGGGGTAGATTTCATAGAATTGCCGAGTTCGAAGGGATCACGTGGGTGGGTCATCTAGTCCCTCCCCTTGCAATGCAGGAATGTTTCGACCAACGTGGGGCTCAAACCTATGATGGCCCCGAGATTGAGTCTTGTGCTCTACCAACGGAGCTACCCCTGCAGGAAAAGGGATGGTAGGAAGGAGCACCCGTCGGGGGCTTTGGAGAGCCGCAGCAGGGCGTGTAGAGTGGGCGAGATGGTCCTTAATGAACAACACAGAGAAACGCAGGTCCTCCACTTGTTAGAAGTGGATAAACTGGAAATGAAAGGAAGCCGCGTTGGATCATTTTTTTTTTTTTAGTGGGTGGGAGTAAGGTTGCTGTAGGACCAACTACTACTACATCCAAAGATGGTGGAGAGCAAAGCTCCAAGTCCCCCACGCCACTTCTTCACAGAAGAGCTCTGGGAGATCCGGAAGCTTGCTCACAACTATGTTTTGGTTGGCCCTACGGAAAGGTATTCCCCACCCTACACTGCTCTCACGCTCGCTCTCGTCTCCATTCAGAGTTGGGACCCCACGGGTCATCTAGTCCAACCCCCTGCAATGCAGGCAACTCCACACATCCAATCTGAAACCATACCGCCGCCGCCGCCCCAGTTTAGCTTTGCAAATGTGCTAATTTGTGTGTTTCGTTGCTTCTTCTCATCCCGTCCCCTTGTTACTGCTTCGTGGTACAGTATTTTAGGGACACAGGAAATGTAGATGCAGCTCACAGAGAAGAAAAGCGCAACGGTGCCAACCCGGACACTTAAATCCCTTTGACTTCAGTGTGGCTTTCTTCGGAAGAGGGAGTGGCAAACATCTGCTTAAACTTATAAATCCAAATATTTTCGCTTCTAGCAGGGCTGGATTTTTTTCTCTCTCTCTGAGCTCTCTCCCCTCCCCCCTCCCCCCCAAATACAATACTAGGGGCCAAAAACAGCCCGAGGAACTCTTAATAGGCCGACCTTCGTCCACGTGGGTACCCCCCTCCTCCTCTACTTCTTCCGAGGGCGCCCGCTGCTCCCGAGATTCATTCAGCACTGCAGCTTCGGATCAGGTCCCACATGCACAAGTCTCAAGTACAATATTTCCCGCTCCCAGGGCCCAGGCTACCCCGCCTCTGTCTGCTGGTGGCGGCTTCTCCGCCGTGCAATGAATTCAAAACCCTTGCAGGCAGAAATCCAGCAGAGCAAGGCGAAGGATTCTGCCTCGCCTTTCATCCAGCATGCTTCTCTTCTAAGTGCAGGGAGGGAGCTTCTTCGCCGCCCAAGTTGCACTCAGGGTAGACCCATTAAAATGAATACACCCAAGTTAGTCGAGTCCGTCAGTTTTAATGGGTCTACTCTGCATAGGGCGAACGTCGGATAAGACCCTTGAACATTGGGAACGGATGTGGACCGGCCAGGTGAAACAGCGCCGCTTGAGCCTGCTGCAAAGCGGTTGGTTCTCCGCCCACGTTTTCTCCCCCGGGGCCTGTCTGCAGCCTGCACAAATATGCGCGGCATCCTGGCTGGGGAAGGATTCCCCCTCCCATCTCCAGGATGAGCGCCCCAGCTTCCAGAAGGGTGCCAGCGTGATTCTGTTGCACCAAAAGCAAGCGAAGAGTCGCCTAGTGGGACGTTAAAGGCGAAAAGATTTACTGTGGAAGAAGTTCCGGTGGATTGGCGCATTCCCGGGGCAGGAAAAGCATTTGCGCTCCATAAAAAGGCGACAATGTTCCAGTTTGCCTGGGTATGGCAAGAAGCATGGTGTGCGCATATGCAGCCTCAGGCTTTCTGAGCCAGTGTGGCATAGTGGTTATAGAGTGTGGACTCGGATCTGGAAGACCAGGGTTCAAATCCCCACTGGGCCATGAAGCTCACTGGGTGACCTTGGGCCAGTCACGATCTCTTAGCCTAACCTACCTCACAGGGCTATTGCGGAGATTAAATAAGGAGGGAGAGAACAAGGTCCCTGGAGAAAAAAGTGGGATATAAATTTAAAAAAAATCCTTAGGCGCCTTGCGCGCAATCCAGGCAGAGTCCAAGGCGGGCGGGAGCCTTTTCTGAAAGCACCAGCCGGCTTCAGCTCACACAGCTAAGCGCGCAGCGTTCAACTGTCTGGATCGCACCCCTCCCCCCCCCACTGGGAAATAAAGTCCACCTTGAAATCAATCAGGACTCACAGCTAAAATGTTTAACTGCTAAGCTGATGGAAGGACAAGGTAGGTGTCAAATAAGAGCAAACTTATTTGGGAGCAAATCCCACCCGAAATAAATTGGGTGTCTAAGAAAACAGATAGGATGGGGCTTCTGAAATCAAATGAGCAGGAGGCCCCACTCCGAAAAATATATAATGAATTTTATATCAGAGCAGCTTTCTGGGGATGGCTGGGTTAGCTCAGTGGGTAGAGCAAGAGGCTCTTAATCTCAGGGCCGTGGGTTAGAGCCTCACCTTGGACAAAATATTCCAGCATCGCAGGGGGTCCCTTGCAGCTCTGCAGTCCTAAGATTCTATACTTACACAATCTCGAAACTCTAAGAACCTAGCAGTTGGAAAGCACATTAAAGTGCAAGTAGACAAATAGGTACCGCTCCTGCGGGAAGGTAAACGGCGTTTCCGTACACTGCTCTGGTTTGCCAAGAGCGGCTTAGTCATGCTGGCCACATGACCCAGAAGCTGTACGCCAGCTCCCTCGGCCAATAATGCGAGATGAGGGCCGCAACCCCAGAGTCGGTCAAGACTGGACCTAATGGTCAGGGGTCCCTTTACCTTTAAGTATGCAGAGGCTCGATCTGCAAGGGGCCGGAAAGATTAAAGTTGGGTAAGGATGGCCGCAATCCGTCCCATCAACAGCGCAGTCTAATATATATCTACTGTTGAGTTCGTTGGGTCTTACTCCCCGTTGTATAGAACTGTAGCCTCAGTGCGTAACTCCTCTTAGAGAATATGTCGCAGTGTGGGACTTATGCGGCACCAGTAACCTTAGCAGTTTGCGGTAAAAGAGACCCGCTTAGCTGTCCGTTTCTCTGCTTCTAAATCAGAGATGTCAGGGGCGATTCCCCGACACACATACACACACAAAAAGTTGTGCCATCATATGAAGAAGATATTTGAGCAGGTTTGTTAAACTGGGTCCCTTTCAGAGAACATGTTCTGAAAAAGAAGGACGGCGCTTGGAAAGTGCAGGATAGCACTTGCTTGGAGCAACGTCGTCTAATCTCTCCTCCTCCCTGCCACAGAGCAGAATGACTTGCTCGTGAAATAGGCCTACTACGTCGTCTAACCTCCCCCTCCCCAAAACAAGTCGGGCTGAATGCTCACGAAACAATCCGCCCGGAAGCGACCTTAAAAGGATGGATTGGTTTACTGCGGCATAAACTTCTGCGAGAACCCAATCCGCAAGACTAATGGAGCTGGGTTGTATATTTAAATTACTTATTGGATTTGTATACCGCCTTCCTGCCAAGCACCCAAGGCGGTTTACAATTTAAATACTAAAACAAATGGATTATCTTAAACGAAGACGGACAAGAGTCCTCTCCTGCCAGCTGCGTACTGCTGGTCTGTGTGGGCTCCCTGGTTCCTGCCTTCCCTCGGGGCACGCATATCTTCAGCAGCTCCCCAGGCGAGGGGAGTTCAACAGGCGTTTATTCCCAGGCAAAGAGGCGCAGGGGTGCAGGCTCGCTTGCTCGCTGCAACAGAAGACTGACCACCCCGTCCGGAAGCTGCTTCGCTTTCCAGGGGAAAGAAGCACAGGCTCCGTTGGAAAAAGAGAAGCAGAGAAGGAGAGGGAGGGAGGGAGAAGTCTCCATTGCGGATTGGGACAGCTGTCCTTTCTGTTCCCGACGTTTCACGAGCCTCCCCTCTAACATTTCTCTACCCACCCCCAGTCTGCGATTGGGAGAGAGAGATTCTCTGGCCGGCTCCAAACCAAACGTGCGGGGATCTCTGCTTAACGGTGCTTGCTTGTCCCGTCGGGGCGGGGGGGCCTTCGGAGTCGTTCGGGGGGAAACCAAAACACCCCCCCGACCCGGAGCGCAATATTGTGTCAGGCCCTGGGCTGATCGTTTAACATGAGGTGAACCCTATTAACCTCCCGCGCCGGTGTTTTTTCGCGTTTGGCCTTAAATGAAGCTTGAAAAACAAACACGTTAACTTGAGAAACTCCAGCTTGAAACACCCCCCGGTTTTAAGGAGTCGTTAAAATAAACCGGAGGCCTTCCGACACGATCGCGCAAAGTGCGTGTGTGCACCCAACCACTCGCCCTTACCAGGGACTAGAAGCCTGTCTAAAAAAAAATTAGATCGGTTTGTTTTGCCCGTTTTAACCTTTCCCTTTCCCCAGAATTCCCTTTTCAGAATTTTAAAACGGTTTGGACTAAAATGTAAGGACTGTATACGTGTGAGAGTTTAAAATACAGACAGGAACGATATCCAGTAACTTTTCCCACCACTTTCGCAGAGCATTTTTGCCTTTACTCGGAACTGAGTCCAAGTAAGTTAAACGGGACCAGTAAATGTTTAGGAATTAAGCCTTATTTCTTCCGTCGTTGTTCCACTTAAAAATAATCCAGCAGATTATCAAACGCACAAGCACGATTTTTAGGAGACCTCCCTAGAGAATCTTGCTTCGTAATCAACTCTACTAAAATCAGTCAAAACGAACAAGCAAAGAAAACAGCTTTGGAGTGACCCACCTCCAAAGGAACTAGGGAAGTTAAGGGGTTTGCGGATAATAGAATCGTGGCTTATTTTTCTACAATATAGATGGGCGAAATCAATTTCTAGAGCAGCCCGGATCAGCGCAGAACGACGTCGAGCAAACTCGCCCTGGCCGGACCTAAGCGTTTCGGGGATTTGCAATTGTAATTCTATTTAAACCGACGTTTAAAAATTTGGCAACCCGCTATCACACACACACACACACACATACGCCCAAAAATAGGAGTCCGGAGGGAGTTAACGGTTCGATTCACAAGCTCAGGGCCTCGTTAACATACGAAATGCGTGGATTTCAGATCAGTAGTCCCTGAACACAGACCCGAAAACCGCTTATAGCCAGGGGGGTTTTTATTTAAAAAATTAAGCTGTGTATCAGTTTTGCTAATAAATAAACACGTTCACTGGGACGTGACCCCCGTTGAAATAAACGGCGCTGACCTTTTCTTTAAAAAGGAAATCCGTTTCAGATAGAGGGCTTCTTGGGGAAACCACGACCGTGGCTTTCAAATCCAAAAACCACGCCCCACAAAACCCCCATCTCACTTATGGAGGCCCGCGTACACAGCAGGGTCAAGGAATGTGGGCAAAGAACTCTGAGACCAAACCGAAATCAATGCGAGGAGCATCCCCCCCCCCTTGAAACAATCGCCGAGGTTTAGTCACCCATTCCCCCGCTCCATTATTTCAGCCCTACCAATTCAGAACAAAAGCAGCCATTGACTTAGAAGCTGCCGGATGGTATGAACCCTAATTCTCGCGAATCTGAGAGAGAAACTGGGGCATCAGTTTCCTTTTCCCGCAAGTCTTTGTTTTTTAAAAATCAAAACAAAAAGTTCGCCCATAGAGAGAATCCTTTCAAATCCAGAATCTCTGCTTTCCTAAATGAAGGTTTTCCACATTGTACTTTTTACTGCAAACCTCGCATACATGTTTACTCAGAGGCAAATCGCATCGAGTCCAATGGAACTCAATCCCAAGTGACTGCGTATAGCATTTTAGATTTAGGGTGGCAATGTCACGCTTTGCTCGCTCACTTTTATGCGGGGCGTCCACATGAGGGAGTGATTATCTCATAGCCAGTCTGTATTTCTCCCCATGTCCCTTCGGTTAGCTCCAAAGGGGCTGGAAAGGAAAGTGTGTGTGTGTGTGTGTGTGTGTGTGTGTGTGTGTGTGTGTTGTTTAAACGCAACAACTGTGTACATTTACGTTTTCGTACAGCGAGGCTTACTTCTGAGCAAACACTCAAAGCGACAGGAACAACGCTAAGCAACTTCTGTTGTGCCTGGGGGAGGAAATTCATTTTTATGTATTAGTTAAAAGGGTTCTTCTAACACGATTAACAATTATAAACTGTGCCATCCAGGTAGAACTATGGGGGCAGAAGTCCAGGGGGACCCACTCTGAAGAATGAGCAGGAGGGTCCCCAAACACGTATCTATAGAGCCACCGTAAGACTGTGAAGTCCAGAGTCAAATATTATTTAAACTTAACTACTGGCAAGTAAAGAAAGTAAACGGAGTGTTCTTTTGTGGAAGTTTAAAAGGGGTGGGTATTCTCTTTCTGACACTGCTACATAATTTCTAGACCAGTTACGAAAAAAATCGCCTCCCAGGAAAGGAAAAATCCTTGATCTAAAAAGGCTGGGCAAGATCCAGGCAAAGCCAAGTTCGTTGGAAATCGCCTAGATTCCTCTGGGAGAGATCAAGTTGCGTACACACCATACATTTAAAGCACACACACCCCCCCCACAAAAAATAATCTCGGGAACTGTAGTTTGTTAAGGGAGTTGTAAGGTATAAACTACGGTTCCCAGGATTGGGGAGGTGTTTTTAACGTCCTTTAAATGTATGGCATTTTGATAAGAAGAGAGGGGGCGATCAATGCGGTTTAAAAGAGCATGGATCGTGCCCATTGCCTACCAGCAGGTGTTCTGCATCACTCCTTGCTGCAGAGGTGTAAGCAGAAAGGGAAAGAGAGCGGGGGCGACTGGACACAGAAAATTATGTCCGGGTTGGCTAACAGAGCATTCTCGGCAGGAGACGGTGGTAGACTTGGCAGGCTTTGTTCCTTTCTGCTCACGGTTTGCTACCAGCAAACATGTGCAGGCGTTTCTGCTTCCCGAGGAACAGCCGCAGAGAGAGAGAGAAGGAGAGAAATAGGGAAAGAAAGAAAGAAAGAAAGAAAGAAAGAAAGAAAGAAAGAAAGAAAGAATCCCCCAAAGCGTCAGACCCAAATGGGACTACAGACTTCAGCGCACACCGGGCCTCTTCTCTGCAATGGAGTCTTTCCTTTCCAGAACCAAAGCGGCTCCTCTCCGAAAAGGTTATGGGGCTGATAAGCCAAATCTGGAGCTCTTTGCTCTGACAAAAAAAAAGTGAGCCCATGTGCCGCGATTGGAAGATCAACGACATTTGCAACGCTGGTGGGGATCAGATTCAAGGCCCCAGCTTGCCCTCCCCCTCTCTCCGCATTCTTGCCATAAAAAGAAGTTAGGGACTGTGATTCTTCAACCAATTAATTCCCCTTTGAAACCAGAGGGGCTGATCTACCAACTGCTGGTCCTATACCCCCAGAGGATGTCACCCCAAAGACTCTTAGCTAGTGAGGAACTGAACCTTGCTGGGTCTTACTTCCGAGGAACTAAGCGCAGGCTTGAACTTTCTCTTGACGCGGAAGTGGAGGTCTGTTATAGCGCCTTGGGCGGCGTTCATTGCCTCGGCAGAAACCGCTCCATAGTCAGGGCCCCAACCGAGCAACAACTCCCAATAATTTCATCTTAACTGAATTGTGGGTTGTTGCTGTTAAAAAACGGGAGCATAATATATGACAACTCCTGCTGGAACAGGAAAGTTGGGGGTGACGGCCGTGTGTGTTCAAGTTAATTTATGCGGCCCTCTGAAATAGCTGTTTCATTTATACCCGGGGAAAATTTAAAATGCAAAAAATAAAATAAAATAAATCCCCAGCATTTTATAAATGAATGTTTGAATTATGCTGAACTAAGGCTTTAACGAAAAATAATAATTTATTTTTGTTCTTATTGTGTATGTATATATACTATATATGTGTACTCTATAGAGACAGAGTTTGAAAGGAGTGCTAGGGCGAATCCTGAATTTATTTTACTTCCCTTCCGAAGACATGAATAGAAAGAGATGACTAAACTGGCGAAATCCCATCATTTCCCCCGCTCAAAATAAAGTACTAACAAAGCTCTGTATTGATATAACCCCCTCCCTGTATTTTTTCATATATATTTTAAGCAATGTAAACACACGTTTGCCTCTCCGCGCTTCCCCGCACGCTTATAAGAGGCTTTCTCTGTTCTGCGCTCCCAACTCTTTTCTTTTCCACACTGAGACAAAACGCAGAGCTTCCCCTTAAAGAAACACAAGTGACTGAAAACAGATTACCCTGAAAGAGTGGAGTTTTTAAATATATATTTTCTTCCAGAACAGGCCTATAAAATGTTTCCAACCTATCTATCCCCCGAAGGGAATTTGAATTCATTCCTTAGGAACTAATAAACAAAAAGAAGCATTAAAACGGCATTGAAATTCTGAACTTTAATTTTCTGCACTGTGGTGGGACGGTTTTTTAGAAAGAAAGAAAGAAAGAAAGAAAGAAAGAAAGAAAGAAAGAAAGAAAGAAAGAAAGAAAGAAAGAAAGAAAGAACCGTATGTTGCGAAACCCACATTTTACCGCGACTCAACAGAGACTAGAACCCAAACTCCGGACAATGGAAAGAAACAACGCGTATTTAAGATTTTAAGCAGATTTGCGCCAGCTAAAATATTAAGATATATAGTTTTAAAGCGCTCAGAGTATCCCTGTAGAAGTTAAAATCTCCGCTCGACTGCCTGGATCTCAACGTTTAATTCTTATTTTTGTACATTTCCCCCCCGAAATAGGGATTGAACCCTTGTGGTCACGCGTTGACCCCTTTACACGGTGCAACCCACAAACCAAGTCAGGCCAGGCGGGCTGCTTCTACCCTGAGCGAAGGGTTTTAGGGATCGAGCTTGCCTCTTCCGCCGAATCAAAGGGAGACCGCTGACGCCCCCACCCGAAACAATTTATTTAGGTGAAAATGAGTCCTCGTTAAATCAGCCGGAATGACAAGTACACGTCGTGGCGTTCAGGATCAAAGTGGATCAGCCAGTTTTGAGTACAATTACATTTAGTTTATTTGTGGGCTACCACCTTGCGGGAAGCTATTTTAAAGTTATAATGGGCAGCAAATTATCGGAAGGAAATGACGAGGAGGGTAGGGTGGGGCGGGGCGGTAGAGGGAGCGCAGGCTGCGATCCTAGGCACACACACACTTCTCATTCAACTCAGTAGGACTTCTTTCTGAGTAAAGGTGTACAGGATCTATTAAACCATTACAGCGTTGCTGTTTAAAAATACACATTGTGCATATATGGAAAGGTTGGGGCTCAAGAAAGAGTTTTAGAAGGATGAGGGTTGATTAAGACTGGTAATGAACTAATCATTTAATCATCGCATTATAATAATAATAATATTTTTTTATTTGTACCCCGCCCATCTGGCCGGGTCCCCCCAGCCACTCTGGGCGGCCTCCAACAGACACCAAAATACATTAAAATATCACAAATTAAAAACTTCCCTAAATAGGGCTGCCTTGAGGTATTTTCTGAATGTCAGATAGTTGCGATGATCCTCCACACCTATTTTTTCAAATCAAAAAGGTTTCCACCAGCGTTAGCCTGTACTACTGCGAACTGTAAAGGGGATTTTTAAAAAAGCAAACAAATCAGCAACATTTTGGGTCAGATAAGTCGAGGTGTCGCTACATGAAATTCGGAGTCAATAAACGGAAGGATCCTGGATCACATACTTGGAAGTAAGCACCGCTTAAGGAGGAGAGGCGGGCACGAGTGAAAGCGGTTGGGATCGGGGCGTTTAGGGACCAATTCGTTCCTTAGTAACTCCTGCACTTAAGCAAAGCCACAGCTTTGAACGTAAGGAAAACAATGAAGGGGAGGGTGAAAAAATGCCACAAGAAAGAAAGGGGGGAAGGGTGCCTGATGGTATTCATGGCAGGAACGAAGAATAAACTCCAGGAAGTCGATTAAAAGTCCCAACGCGCTCAAAGGCTTTTGCTATCCAAAGCGCGCACAGAAGAGTGCCCAACAGCACTTCCAAGTTTCAGTAGGCATAGGATCGCAGCCTTCCCTCCTTCCCAGTCCCCCCAGATTATATTTATGTATTCAATGGGACATCCCCAAAGCGCCCAACTGTGGCAGGATCGTGCATTAATAAATTAATAATAATAATAATAATAATAATAAATAAACGCCTTAAAATACTGTAAATAAATAAAAGAACGCCTGGTATATTCCCCATTCGTCCGCATTGCCTCCCCATCGGGGCAGAACACCTGAGAATGGTTCTTTCGGGGAAGAACTTTGGGGGTGAGGAGAAACGGCGGACCCCACTTCCTCGGAAGGAAGCCCCTAGCGACCCACGGAGTCCCACCCTAGCCCTGCTCAGAGTAGCCCCATGGAAGTCAATGGACCTGACTAGTCCCGTCCATTTCAAAAGGCACCACTAACGGAAGCCTCGCCCGATCTCCTCTGAGCAAGACCCCCCCCCCTTTACTCCAGAGGAAGCCTGCCTCTTGCTTTAGAGAGGCCGGGAACCGCAGAATTGGAAGGGACCTCCAGGGTCATCCAGTCCAACCCCCTGCGCGCAAAACAGGGAAGGGGAGGAAGGCGCAAGGGGCTCTGACCTGCCGGCCTTGGTGACGATCATCTCGGTGCCCAGCTGGTTGAACTCGTCCCAGAGCGCCTTCATCTCCAGCTGCACGTTGACGTTGGCCACTTTGGGGTTCTTCTTGACAGGAGCCTTGGCCGAGGCCGGCGCCGATCCCCCTCCGCCGCCTGTCCCTCCGCCGCTCTCGGGGGTGTCGGAGCCCGGCGGCGGCGGCGGCGGCGGCGGCGGAGGGTTGGCCCCGGAGCCGCCTGGGAAGGCGTAGCCGAGCTGCTGCGGCTGCTGTTGCTGCTGCTGGCTGGCGTGGTGGTGCTGCGGCGCCGGGGGCGGCTGAGGCGGCGGGTGTTGCTGCTGCTGCTGCTGCTGCTGCTGCGCCGAGCACGGCTCGTAGTGCGGCGCCTCATGCTGCCCGTACGGGTCCCCCGGCGACGGCGAGAGGTGGTGGTAGCCGGCCGCCGCCGCCGCCGACGCGTTGAGGCTGCTCAGGCTGTTGGCCGTGAAAGCGGCGACGTCGCAAAAATGGGACAGCTGCGTGAGCCAAGGGCTGGAGATGGCTGATATCATGCCGGAGGAGGAGGAAGAGGAGGAAGATGATGAGAGAGAGAGAAAGGAAGAAAGGAAGGGGAAGGAGAGAGAGAACAGCGGGCGGTCAGGTCGGTTGCTCGTTTGCTCGCTTCCCGGAGCTGCTCGCCCTCCTGAGGTAAAAGCTGCCCTGAACTGGGCCGCGGAGCCACCGCCGCCTCAATTTATAGCGCCCCGACGCTGAGGGAGAAAGAGAATGGAGGCCCCTCTCTCTCTCTCACTCGGTTGACTTGGCCTCTTCTCTTCTCTCTCTCGCTCACCCCCCCCCTTTAAAAAAAAAAGCGCTCGGCCAAGTTCGCCTCAGCGCCGGTTGGCTCGCTCTTTCGCTCTCGGTGGCGCGCCTGCGCGCGCAACCAGAAACTTTATAGTTTATCCCCGCGGCTGCTTCTCCTCATAAACGCGCCGGGGGCTCTCCGAGAAAAGGCGCGCGGGGCGGCCACCGCCTCGGCTTGGGCTTCTGCGCCGGAGAGACGCCGAGAGAACCGAACGCCGAGAGAGAGAGGCCCAGAAAAGCCCCTCGCGCTCTGAAGGAACGAGGCAAGAGTCCTGCCTCCTTTTCTCTGGAGCGAGCGAGAGATCGAGCGCTACTGACAAGAACTCCCTCAGACTGCCTCTCTCTTTTTTTTCTCGTGCTGTGGCGCTCCTGACTGACTGACTGACTGACTGACAGACGGACTGACTCATTCCCCCGGGGACTGGGGGGGGGGGAGGCGGTGGAGAGGCCTGGGCGCGCGCGCCACGCTCTCCTATCTCCTCCTCGCGCCCAGCCCAGCAGGGGACGTCCCTCCTCCCACCGCCACTCTCTTTTCCCACCCACCCCTCTCGCGCTTTGGCTTTTGGCCTCGCCCCCGAAAGGGAGAGGGCGAGCCTGCCAGCCCGGCCGTCAGTCAGCCAGCGAGCGCTCGCGGCTGGCTGCCCGGGCAGGGCTCGGCACCTCCGCCCCCCACCCTCTTCCTCTTCTTCCCCCGTATATCTTTTGAACGCCCAGCTTGCTTCCATTTTCTCCTGGCTTGGCTGTAAGACAGCCTCTTCTCTCTCTCTCTCAGCAGAGGGCCTCCCTCTTTTCGCCGCCACCAAACCGGTTCTTACTTTTCCCCCCCTACCTTCTTCTTCCATAGCGATAAAGGGGAGCCCCTGCAGGTAACGCGCGCGCTCTTTTCCTTGCCTCGGGAGCCACGGAGTGATTGACACTCTCCCAGCTTTGATGCAAGCAAAAATTTACATGCAACCTCTTTAAAAAAAACACAAAACAAAAACACTTGCATCGCCTCTCTTCCACCCCACCCCCATTTTCTATTGTATTGCAAATGAATTATCTGGATATTATAGACACTCAAACTCATCCAGCACCACTGCAGCTTTCCTGCCCATTCAAACAGGCTTGTTTTTACCCAGGACCTCTGAAACTTCAGCAAGCGCCGGTCCACAAATCTCTTAAACCGTATACTGGAAGCAAAAGCGAGGGGCGTTATTTGAGCTCTTAACCCTATTAAATGGCCAGGAGGACTTGAGCAGGAATCTCCTCTCCAGCCCGAAACTGTCCGAATTAGGCCCCGGATCTATACAGTGTTGCGTGAGGTTTACTGTGCTATATGAGATTGCAGTACTAATCCGGATTGCGGGCTCGCTAACATGTGAACACAATAGTGGATAAATTCGCTGTTGCTAACCCGGAGTGAAAGAACAGGAAGGTAGGAAGCTGCTTTATACCGAGTCAGATCATTGGTCTATCTAGTTCAATATTGTCCCCAATGACAATGGTTCTCCAGGGTTTTAGAAAAGGAACATTCCCAGCTCTACCTGAGATGCCCGGAACCTTCTGCATGCAAGGCAGATGTCCTACCACTGAGCTATGACTTTCCCCCCAATGTTCAGCATGCTAGAAGGAATGAAATGATATTGATTTCAAGAAGAGGTATTATTATTATTATTATTATTATTATTATTATTATTATATTAGTTTGCGAGATTACAGTGGGAAGCGCATTTTCTTGGAAGTCAAATTCCAACGAAACCACAGAATTATTCTGATTCCTCTGTTCGGGTTTAAAAATAAAATTAAGATTAAAGTTATTCCTGTGGAGAATACTCACTGAAATCTGAGTGGGCATCTTTTCTTACACGACTCTTTAGATATCATATTCAATGGAGTTTACTTCCTCTCAAAAAAATGTTCCTGTAAGAGAATTGGGTTACTAAGAAATTTGGGGGAAGTTAGCAGGACTCTCCTGCCGAGGTTAAATCCCGCTATATAATGAAATAGCGAATATACAAGTTTTATTGTTGTTGTTGAAGATTCAATTCAAGTAAGTATAGTCTGTTTTAAAAGTAACCTTTAAAAAGCAACTTTTAAAAAAGTTCTTATGGCTTATTTTAAGATGTAGTTTGGAAGCCTGTCATATTATTCTGAGATACTCTTGGACACCTCCTCAAGCCGAAAGGTCTCATACTGGAGAAAGAGAGAGAGAGCCATGGAAGTGAACGGGATCCGCGCAGTACCACATCTCTCCCATTCACTTCCGTGGGGCTCCTATAGGTGACCTCTCCGCGAAGTTTAATTAATTAAAGTTTATTTGTATCCTGCATTTCCACCAGCTAATTCTTCCAGGCGGTTTACAAGCACGTGCTAAATCCATATTGCGTCCTCTGTGTTATTCGCTTGCTATTTAGCACGGTGTACTTGCTGCGCTGTAATACAGCATATAAGCCTTTATTGATCTGGTCGTCTGGATGAGCCCCCAGTCTCTCCCCACCACAACCACATACAAATGGAGTATTTGAAACAGAGAACTGTCTCCGCCACTCTCCAATTAAACGACTTTATTGATTTCAACTACTCTGTGGCCTTGTTGTAGAAAATCGCCTCCTGCCTTTGAAACCAGCCAGGGGTTTTAAAGTTCTAAAACCATTGTTTTATACTTTCTATAAGCGCCATATGACTTTCTATACCATAACACTGCTATTTTATTTTATTTCTAATTATTTGTATTTCTTCCAAGCTCTAGCTAATCTCGTGAATTAATTCCTCCTCGCCAAGGCTAACGCCCCGTTGCGCGTTGAAATGAACCGAGCTATCGCAGTGGAATCTAGCACAAGTTCATTTCTGTGTGTTTATTTATAGTAAACTTTTTTTTTTAACTTAAATGGAACTGGCTTCCAAGTTAAGTGATTAAGATCTCTGTATATAAAATATAACCCAGTGCTTACCATATTTACCGGGAAGCAAGACTCAAACGTGTTTTATGTCAGCTCCACAGAACGTTAGTGTGATCCTGTGTGTATAATCTGCACGGTATATGGGAACCATCCGGTCAAAACCTGAAGTTCCATTCATTTATTCCGAAGTTTCACCCATTTATTTTTCAGTAGGGGTTAAGTTAAAACTTCAACTCTTCCCACTCAAAGGAACGGGGCTTTAAAAAGTCCTGTGGTTAGATTTGCGTTCCCTTGACTTCCCTTATGTAGAAGGGAACTATTATAGTTCCTTGTAAATTTAATAATAAGAATAGAATTTAATAATAATTTAATAATAAGAATAGAATAGACCTATATGTCCCAAATACTCAACTTTCTCCTGTTCTTACAGGCAAATTAGAGAGAGCTTCTCCCCCCTTCCCCCAAACACACACGTGGTCCCTTCCTGACGGCGCTGCAATCGCAGCTAATAACTCCATAGCTCAGGGCTACTTTGCTAATTGACAGCGAAGCAGCACATTACAAGCATGTGCCTAACCTAGATTTACTATCGATTTGAGAGAGCCTGTGGTTTGTTTGTTTTTTCCGTGGGCGGTGGCTCCAGTTGCTAACGTTATATAATGCCACAGATGCTTTTACTCGGAAGTCAATCCCACTGAGTTCAATGGGGCTGACGCCCAGGTAGGCTTCTGTTTCGGGACTCCAGCCTCGGTTACTTTTAGAGGAGAGTCGTTTTCCAAAGAAAATACGCCGGGCGTGCGAGCAAACCAGAAGAGGTTGTGGTTTAGTTCCAAGTAGATCGTTTAACTTAAACAAAAGTATCGACTATTCCTTTTTTTCTTTTCTTTTTTAAAGAACCCCAAACAGAACTGCAATGTTTGCTGCTCACAGACCCTTCCGCTCACACGGTGAGTTTAATGCTAAGTGACTTGGTAATGCTGCACAACATTAATCATAACAGTAATTATTATTGTTGTCTTTAATTATTATGAATTATAATGGGTACTCCAAACAGAACCATTGAAACTAATGGGCATGACTAATTTAGGTCCATTAGCTCCTTTGGGTCTACTCTATCTCCGCTGGCTACAACCCGGAGCTGGAGGATCCGGGTGCGCTTTTTGCTGCGGATCTCCATTGGGGAGGTTATATATGGGGAAGGGTCGTCCGTGGCTTAGCGGCAAACGGCATGCTCTGTAGGCAGATGGCTCCCCAGTTCAGTCCCCTTAGGATCGGGAAAGATCTGCGCCCCAGACCCCCGGAGACCCAGTGCCAGTAAGAAGAGTTTAGAGGGACCGCTGGTCTAACTCGGCAGCAGGCAGCTCCCCACGTCCAGAAGCCCAAAACCGCGTTATTCCTCGGTGACAAAGCGCCACGGAAAATAATATACGCGAAACAAGACACATTTTCATTGCACGGAAGTTCCTTGGAGCAAGGGAGCCGGCGCAGGGCAAGCTGAGGAGTGTCTACTCGGAGGTAAGCCCAGGCACCTTGAATTCCCAGGTGTCGGCGTGCGCGCCGCAGAGGGACTGGCGTGCTGGGTTTTGCTTTGTTTGGGGCCGTTGTCAAAAGGTTTCCTTGCTGCAACACAGCCGCTTGGGCCGTCTCCGAGCGCGGCAGAGCTGGGTTACTCTAACCGGGAGAAGAGTATCCTAACAAACTGTGCAGTTGTGCGAGTGTCTGTGGGAGAGATCCCCGGAGCTCCCTTCGCCCTTGACCTCTGGGTGCTGGCTGCGCTAACCAGTGGCTGAGGGGCGCCACATATTTTTGCAGACATCCCCTCTCCCCTCCCCACCAACTGATTTTTTTTAAAGCAAATTTCTCGAGTCTCTTCGCCGCTTACCTTCCATGTCCCGGGTAACGGCGCTAAAATGCATCCTCCTCCGGGCAGCGGCGGCGGCGGCAGCGGAGGGGCTGTAGGGTCCGCGGAGGCCCCCACCGACGGCGGCGGCGCTGGGCTCGGAGTCCAGCGCAGCGACTACAACCTCCTCGTCGTCGTTGTCGCCGTCGCCTTCTTCTTCTTCGTCGCCGCCTCCTTTTCCCTCGCGCTCAGCGGCTGAAATCAGAGAGGCGATACTGAACGCGTTGGCCTTGGGGGACAGGGGGCTCGCGTCGTCCATAGGAGGGCAGAGAACCGCCGAGCCCGGACGCCGAGCCCGGGTGGAAACGGCCCGCCCGTCGGGGAGATCAGGGGCCCCCGCGGCCCGGCGGCAGAAACTGCTGCGGGAAGAGAAGCAGCCGAAAGAAGTTTCCGAAGCGGCTCCCCCACCCCTCTCTCCTCTGCCCTGGCCCTTCCCTCCCCCCCCCCCTCCAGCAACCCATCGCCGTTCCCTCCTCCCAGCTGGCGGAAAGTGGCTCCGCGCGCCTTGGCCCAACCCGAAATCTCCCTCCTCCTCCTTCTCTGCCACCTCGTCCCCACTCCCGCTTGCCCCCCCCCCGCACCTCGGATCGCCAGCCGCCGGCCTAGACACGTTTACTCGGAAGTAAAGCGCCGCGCCTGCTCAGGGAGGTTTACCTCCAGGTAAAGCGCTTAGGATCGAGTGGGATTTTATGTTCTTGCTTTCCCCACACATTTCTCCCGCATTCCTTCTCTTTCCCCAGCAAGGAATAGTTCAGGTAAATGCTCCTTGCTTTCCCTTTTTCGGTTTCCCCCTGGATTTATTGCGTTTATTTTACACCTCTCTCCTCCCTCCTTGGAGCGCTCCTTCCTTGCAAGGCTGAGGGCGCAGCTCCCTTCCCTGCCGCACAGGATTCCTCTCGCTCGCTCTGCGCACTTTCCCGTGGGTGGTGATGCCACACGGACTGGCGCGTGGGTAAGGATGGTGCCCCGCCGCTAATTTCGCATCCTCCACTCTCCGCTTCCTTTACCTCTCCGGAAACACTACCAGCTACAAACTAGCAAAGAAAAGAGCTATAAATTGGAGAGGATTTGGGGGGGGGGGAGGCAGTAGAGGGGGTAGATTGCGCCGCCTCCTTCATTTTTCCAGTTCTCTTGCCGTGGCCACCATAATAATACATAGGTAGCAGAGACTTTGTGGGGAGTGTCTGCCCAGGTGTGGAAGGGCACCCCGGAATCACCACCAATTACGTATATAGGAGGAAGCAGCGCAACTCCCTCCCAGAGTGAGTCCAGCCTAGAAGCGAAACAGTCCGCTCTGCAGTTGCCCGAATAAAATAAGGGGTCATCTCGCCCCGCAAGACCTTGAGAATGAACAATCCCTTCTTCAGCCCGGTCTATGGGCGGGCACTGAAAACGGTTTCTGCAGAGGTGCGTGTGGACAGATTAGTTCTACCGCGTTTTACTGCTTCGACCTATAAACAGGGCGCACTATTAGCGGTGACCCCACCACACACACACACACACACACACACACACACACACACACACACACACACACAAAATAAACCAATCCCATGAGCTACTGTATCCTCAGAAGTGCGTGCACTTAGATCTCCCTCCCTCCCAACAAATCGCGAATCGGGTTGTGCGGTGCGGAGCCGCCTTTCATTCCCACTAACGGCTGCAAAACTGAACGTTGCGTAAGATAGCAATTACAGCTCTATGGCAATTATGGTGAGGAGCCTTGATTCGCACCCCCAAACCTCTCCTCCCCTCGCGCCGGAGATGTCATCACCGACCCATAATGTCTGGCTCGAGACACGTACCAGCTTAGTTTGCGAAGGATTGCCAGGGGTAAGGTTTTTTTTTTTTTTTTTTTTTTTTTTTTTTTTTTTTTTGAGGGGGGGAATGCCACCCCAGATCCAAACATCACCTGTTTAAAAATTTAAAACACTTTCTCGGGATGGGAATCAGGTTCGTAGAGACCTAGGCAGAGAATCTTTTTCCCATCCAGGCTCAGACGTCCAGAAAGCCAAGGGCCACTTTCGGTTTTTGAGGCCTCTAGCCATAATAATCTTTTTTTAAAAAATAAAATGACGACGGGGTTGGGGGGGGAGAAAACATATCCAAAAATGTGAATGGATTGTTTGTATAATCAGCTGATCTGAGAGGACACGTTCACCGCGGTCTAATCTTGAGCCATTCCAACCGTTTTATTGTATGAATATCTAGGAACACTTTAAACTGTCTAATACGACAAAATTCTATATCGGTCAACAACAAAGTCTTTCATCAAATCCCATCTCTTATTTGAATATATTTGAAGCTCTGAGCCGAAAGAGTGTGCCATTTTTTTTGTCTGTTATGCATAAAAACAAATTGCAAAAAGTTATCAAATGCTCCCAAAATTTAAAAAAAGTGTCTAAATTTGAGATTGAGGGTGAGAGCAAATGGGTCCCCCTTCCTAAAGCAAAATTACTTTAGGAATGAAATATGAACCGAATATGAATCGGGCTCTCAATCCCATAATAGTCCCAAACTCTTCTGCGTTAGTATGATTTTATACCAACAGTAACTGCTGAGTATTTATTACTACCGTTGCGTAGTATTAAGAGTAATCCGCCTACAATTAGTAGGGTAGTACAATACATTCTATTAAGAACGTTTACTTGAGGCTGGAGAATGCTTTAAGTGAGAAACCATAATAAAAAGAATTAGCAGTTCTTAAACAATGTTTCCATCTGGATAGAGAACGCTCTCTTGATGCAAAACGGTGATAAACCAGAATGGATACGGAAGAAGGAAGGAATTTTACATGAAATATCCCTTTGGGACCAAAGCTACAGTAAAAAGAATTACGGATCTTTTGTGCAATGCCTGACACTTAATTCGGAGAGAGAAAGAAAACACTTTCTGGGTTCCAAACCTTATAAAAGTCATAATTGTTTTGTGAAATCGCAAAACGTTCCCAGGTGCTGTATCTCTCGGGAGTCCAAAAGCCTGCGTGCCTTTTCTGGATAAAGACATACATAATTTCTGGACTTGGAACCGAGGTATAGAGAGGATTTTGTCCCGGTTCTCACAAGTCTCCAGTCCTTGTCACGTAAGAGAGAGAGGAGAAAAAGGGAATGACTCTAGAGTCATTGGTTCCGAGGACACCCCGCCGCCGAAAAGACCCCCACCCACTTAAATCTTCGTGCCACGGGAACCTTCGCTCTGCTGCGCACGTCTCGGATTCCTTCCAGGGGGCTGCGATCCCTAACCGCACATCCTTGGGAGTAAGCCCCATGGAGTTCAATAGGACTCCCGAGCGAGCTAGGCACAGAAACACACACAAATACATCTGCTTAACTGGCCAGGTCACCTGCAAAGCCTGCCTCGAATAATCGCCGTCCGCTTTTTCCTCTGCTGCAATGTTAGAAGGCCAGACGGGGAGAACAGGATCGCTTTTCGCGGCTGCTCCCGGCACAGCACTCCTGCAACCCGATCTCTCCTCCGGCTGCAGACGAGCCCTTCCAAGTCCGAAGGGGTGGGGGGCTGTATAAGCAGGCTTTGCCTCCCCCACTGCATTATACCCAAGACCCTTCTCTACATGAGCACCCACGGAAAAAAATAAAATAAACCCACCAGGCTAGGGCTACTGGTACCTCGATAGGTACGGCAGACACAGCAAGCTGCATTGAAGCTCTTGCTATACCCATCGCTGCAGGGCCAGGGTGCGTATTGGGGGCCGTTGCGTGTTTTGCATAGAGACTGTCTGCAATTAACCATCATCATCATCATCATCATCATCATCATCATTAAAGGGAGAACCGCCAAGTGAAACCTCCGAATTGGCATCAATCAGGAAGTTCGACCGCATCACTCCTGGACTGAATCGCGACAAGGGCTTGATGTTACTTTACACGTGCGAACCGGCTTCTCCGTGTTCCGAGAGACGCATGTGTGATCAGCAACGACTGTCTGTAAACCGCCACCGTGAATCACGGGATCTGCGTTTCCTGCTTTTTGTTTGCTTCTGACCTCAATGTTTACAACTCTCAGCTCCCCCGCCCCCCCAAAAAAGCTCCACTCTCATATGTACATGTACTTGTAAAACAGAATAAAACTCCATCCATCTGATGAAGTGGACTGCAACCTACGGAAGCTTATGCCATAATAAATCGACGAAGTTTTCGAAGTGCAGCAAGGCTGTTCCTAATAAGGAGCAAAAAATATATATTCATGCAGTACTTAAAAAAAAATACGCTTAAGTTGTTGCAGGAGGACTTACTTGACATAAGCAGTCCTAGCCAAGTCAATGGGATCCCTATAGAGTCCGTAAGAGGTGGACGGGATGTTATCACGCATTAGATCCCTCATAATGACCATGATCGCACGGATATTCCTCCGTGTTTTCCAACTAACGGAGCAAGTCCCACTTTTGAGTAAGCCGTAGAACATTGTCCCAGGTCAGTGGGGGTAGGAAGAGAGGCTAGCTGCTGTACTTTCAACCGGTCCGGTTGATTTCTTTGGTGGACCTGGGTGTGAATTGTGCGGAAGGACCCCCAGAATTGGAAGCCTCCGTGTATGCCGCCTTGAGCTCCCGGATGGGGGAAAAGGCCGTTTGTTATAAACAGAATAAACAAACGAATAAAATGAATAAAACAACAACTTCAACCGCGATTCCGTACTTTATAAAGCACCTTTTATATCAGTGGGACATATTTAAGCGTAACTGTCCCATTGGATGGGAATTAAAAATAATAATCCTTGGCTTTTTGGCTGGAAAGTGCCTTTACAAGATAGTTTCAGAACAGGTGATGATCGGATAATGCCTTAAGAAAAGAAGAGCTCTAAATAAAACGGATTTATTATTTGTATTTCTTTCTTTAAAAAAATACAAATCGTGCCTGGTTGTCTATAATTTTACAATGATTTTCTCTCCCCCCCCAATGAATAAACAACACTTTTTACAGCACTTTGCCCAGATTCTTTTTTTTTAAAGTTTGAAATCCCTATCTTAGGTCTCTCTACCATGAATGACAAAACTCACAACTCTCATGATTAATCCACCACTTGAAGAAACAAACCACCAAAACCCACTATTTGATCTTCCTATAATCAATTTCAAATCACCAGTATCATTCTGTTGTTATGGCTGATTTTTATTACTCATAATAATAGCAGTGTGTCATATAAATCGTGTTAATGCTTACGTCATTTGATATCAACAAAAATAATATTGAAGTGATAATAATTTAATAATGAACAGGACTAGGGAAGCAGAGGTGTAAAACTTGGTATTCAGCTAAGTCCTACTTAGAAAAACCCACTGCAATTAATGGACCTAAGTAAGTCCTGTCTATTAACTTCAACAGGTCTACTCTGAGTAGGACTAGCATGAAATACCACCTACTGAACCTGACAAATTGATCCTTAGCAATAGCCCCTTAGAGTTTGTCCACAAGACTTACAATCTTACATACCGTACATGTCTTCTTAGAAGAGTTCAGTGGCACTTACAGCAATTCTATAGGCACTGACCTTGAACTCAACTAGACTTATGTAAGATATATGAGGTGGTGATGTCTGGGGCTGGGGGTGTTAATTTTTAAAGGGACTCCTGGAAGTTGGATTTTGAAAGTGAATAAAATAAAATAAAAACTGCATTTTGAGAGGGTGGACAATCAGACTCTGAAAGGTTGCTGAGCCTGTTCTCTGTTTGTTCTCCTCAATGGTAATTTGCATTGTGCAAATGTGTGTCTCCCAACCAGCCAATGTCTGTCTCTCTGCCTGCAGAAGACCTGGAGGAAATAGGTCACTATGCTTTTATTCCCATTTTACAGATGAGGAACTAAGTTAAGAAAACCCTGTTTTTTCCCTGCTGAGCCCCATCCCACAGTCCACTCCTATTTATCTCTCCTGCACTCAATGACTGTCAATTCACTACCATTCAATCCTATGTATCAGAAGGAGGTCCCACTGTATTCAATGGAGCCTAATTAAAATGAATGTGCCTTAGGACTGCTGCCTGAAGCTATGACCTGACTGTGGTGTATGCCTGGCCTCACAATACATGCAAGAAATTCCTTCTTGTTTAAACCCTTAAATGAGTGGTGAGCACTAGTGAAAGAGCTCCGAGGGAGGAGCTAGAGTGACAGGTAGCAATCATGTGAGAGAGCTCTGCTTGTGGGGAACACTGAATGCCACCCGGCTCCATCAGGCACGGATAGCTGGAGGGCAGTTGTGACTGGTGCCCTGGTAGGATGAGAGGCAAGGACATCACCTGTGCCATGACATTGCGGCATGGCACACGTGCTCTGTGCACCCACAGTGTGGAGCCCAAGTTGGCACTACTGACCCCCCAACTTCCTGCTCTATCACTGAGCTATGGTTCCTTCCCCAAGAAAACCTATTGACATATGAAGAACACATCTCTCTGTGTGTATAAGGCCAGAGAAGTCCTAGAAGGTAAGTAAACAGTTATTTAGAAATCCAGAACCTAACTGGCATCTTGCGTGTTCTTGGAAATCTCAAAACAGCCAGATTCCAGGGGACTCTCATGTTGCAATCCTATACATCCATTGAACTCAATGGGACTTACATCACAAGAGATGGTTGGCTCTCCCAATCAGGTATCTCTCAGATTTACAACCTCCTGGCATCAGCATACTTACTAGGCTTCCTTGCATTGAAAGGTGAGATATTAAATGTGCTAATATGAAACACATATGAATGTGTTTAACTGATAGGTGAGTATGTAAAGCATGGTCTGATTGCACTTCTCAAATGTCTGGAAGTCGAACCCTTTCTCTGAAAGCTGCTGAACAGGTTTATGGGGAACACTTCGGATAAAGCAGTTTGTGGATTTTTGTGGTTTTAACCCAGCTGGTTCAAAATATATCAAGTAAAAGGCCTCTACTGCCATACCTGATAAACTGAACATTTTTCTATGGTAGATGCTAAGAACATAAGATCAGGAAGAAAAGCCCAGCTTATCCAGGGTCCTGTTCTTACAGTGGCCAATGAGAGGCCTTTGAGAAGATATTCCTAAAGAAGAAGAAGAAGAAGAAGAAGAAGAAGAGGAGGAGGAGGAGGAAGAGTTTGGATTTGATATTCCGTTTTATCACTACCCAAAGGAATCTCAAAGCGGCTAACATTCTCCTTTCCCTTCCTCCCCCACAACAAACACTCTGTGTGGTGAGTGGGGCTGAGAGACTTCAAAGAAGTGTGACTAGCCCAAGGTCAGCTGCATGTGGAGGAGCGGGGACGCGAACCCGGTTCAGCAGATTACGAGTCTACCGCTCTTAACCACTACACCACACTGGCTCTAAACAGAACCTGAGCACCATCCTTGCTTCCTGGTGAGTATAAGCAACTGGTAGTCAGAGGCATACTGGAGGCAGAACATAACCATTATGGTTTGTAGCCACTGGTTGTCTCATCCTGCATTAATTTGTGTAATCCAAGCTATCCAAGTTGGTGGAACATCACTACATCCTGTGGAATGCTGTAGACTAGGGGTGGGGAACCCTTTTGGCTACACAGACCAGATCCTCATCTCAGGATTGGCTTCCCAAACTAAAATTGGCAGGTGGGTGGGGTCACCCACCTGTCAATCAAATCACCTGTCAGTCACGTCACATCAGCCCAGCCCACCTCTCCTTTGTACAGTCAGCTGGTGGTTTGCAAAAGGGCTACAGGAAAGTAGGAGTGCACTTGGCAAAAGTGCTATTTGAAGTACCGGTAGTTCCTCACTTCTCCCTTTCACTGGGCGTCCATGGAAGGGGAGAAGAGAAGGTCCCACCCATCAGCAGCTGGGATTACCAGTGCTGTCAGCTGATGGTCAGGTGTGCATGTTTTGAGGGGAATTGTCCCATGGGCCAAACTGCACACCATTGTGGGCCAAGATTGGCCCTTGAGCCTGAGCATAGCCCACTACCCCACCTGCTGTAGACTGATTTCCTGGATTCAGGCAATTCAGGAGTGCCTGAATTGGCAGGGATTTGGGCTAAAGCAGTATCGTTCAAGCTAGGGTCTCCAGATGTTGTTAGACTACAACGCATTGTGGATTTTCAGTCTTAAGTCTTGCAGAAAGAACAAATGCTCTTAATGAAAGATGGTGTGATGTGCACCTGGCAGTGCAATCTCAGTCCAGCAATTATTGTATTAGTCAAGTCGTTGAGAAGTTCTATAAAAATAAGGATCCCCCTCTTTGCTTTTTAAAAAGCAACATTCTTTATTATTTGGCACATTTTGCAATGTACCAATTAAAAATCTGCTTTGGGCTTCAAAACCACTGCCAAAATGAGACACCCCCGCCCCGGAGGAGATTTGATTGCCTAGGGAATAAAATCAAAGTGTTTGCTTTCAGGATAGGAGGTTCACTCTTATGCTTGGGTTTCTAGCAAGTTAACAGGAGTGTTCTTAAATAGTATGCTTCAGTCTTGGGGCTCCAGGAATTGTTGGACTACAACTCCCATCATCCCCAGCCAGCATAGCCAATGGTCATGGATTATGGAAATCGTTGTCCAACAACATCTGAGGTCCCAAGTTTGAGGAACACTGATTTTGGTTACCTTTGAGGTCATTTACAATTACATTTCTCACCACAATGGTAACCTTGAATTGACCAATCCAGCCAACATCCTAAATCAGTTTTAAATTATAAACCGCATAGCCAGGGAGGGGATTCACAGTGGAGAATGACACTTAAAAAACAGTTTTCTCAGGAAAGATCAACAAGCATACTTTGTTAGAAAATCTGGGCATCCTTTAAACCAGGACTTAACCTCCTGAACTGTTTTTGGTGTTGCTGCTCAGTCATCAGAATCATAGAACCATAGAATCATAGAGGTGGAAGGGACCACAAGGGTCATCTAGTCCAGCCCTCTGCAATGCAGGAAACCTTTGCCCAATGTAGGGCTCGAACCCACAACCCTGAAAATAAGAGTCTCATGCTCTACTGACTGAGCTTTGTAGGAGAGCTCTGACGTTGTCTGGAAAAGACTAAAGGTTTCTGTTCTGTTCATATGTAAAGTGTATTTTAGAAACACAGGAAGCTGTATTATATGGAATTAGTCGTCTGGTTCATCTAGAATTTTTTTTCTTCTGATTATTGGTTCACCAAGCTCAGTACTGTCTGCTCTGACTAGCAGCAGCTCTCCAGGATTTGAGGCAAGGTTTTCTCTCCCAGACCTATTTGGAGATGCTGGGGATTGAACTTGGGACCTTCAGCACGCAAAGCAGATGTTCTGCCATTGAAAACTACAGCCTTTCCCCTAGCTCAGTATTGTCCTCATTGACTTGTTATTGAACTCCAGTGCCTATCAGCTGCAACTAGCACAGTCAATGGCAGGGGTTGATGGGAGCTGGAGTCCAATGGCATCTGGAGGCCACAGGCTCTCTATTCCTGCACTAGACCAACAGGCCTAACATATCTCTCTCTGCTTCACCAACTTCTGGAAAGGAGAACTGTGTTAGAACATATAGCCACAAACACCTCCATACATATCCTACCCCCCAAAACTAAGCACTTTTGAAAATGCAAAGCTCCTGTTGAATAATAATAATAATAATAATTTATTTATACCCCGCCCATCTGGCTGGGCTTCCCCAGCCACTCTGGGCGGCTTCCAACAGAATATTAAAATACAATATTCTATTAAACATTAAAAGCTTCCCTAAACAGGGCTGCCTTCAGATGTCTTCTAAAAGTCTGGTAGTTGTTTTTCTCTTTGAAAAAAAGGTTTTGGCAGGGAGTTCCACAGGGTGGGTGCCACTACCGAGAAGGCACTCTACCTGGTTCCCTGTAACTTGGCTTCTTGCAGCGAGGGAAGCGCTAGAAGTAGTAGTATGGTCTGTGCCTGAGCATTTGTCATAAAGCCTAGAGGCTCAACGCAGCTGATAAAATATCCTCAAGCTTGTATTTATTTATTAAAGCATTTGTATCCCACCCTCTCACAAAACATCAGGGCGGTATATGGCCGCTTAACAAACCTTTATAAGGCAATGCAGAACCATCATTAAAATAACTGGCTGCTCAGGAAAACTTTTAAACAACTGCATAGGCCTGTTAGTATTAAAAAAAGTTTTCAAGGTACACCTGCCAGTCAAAAGCAAGGCTGCCTGTCAAGTTTCTGCTGCGACTGGCAGCACCAAATGCTTGACTTCTGGTTGAAGCCAGTTGGGCCTCTGTAACATGGGGGACTCATCTGGATGACCCCAGTGATTGGGCTAGAATATATACAGGCTCAGTTGGTCCTTAAAGTAGCCTGGACCCAAGTTGTTCAGGGCTTTGTATATAAACGCATGAGGTTTGAACCTGGCCGGATAACTCACATCTAGACTATGATGTCCCATGTGTGAGGATGTGCAGCCCAAATCACAAATGCATGATTGCTAGATAGTCACAGAGAGGGGCAATGGCACCATGGAGTTTTAGAACCTATGTAGAGGGGACTCTGATATCATACCCCCAAACCTGGTACCTCCTTCTTCCTGTCACTACACATTAGTATATGTACCTGCAATGGGGGAACTATGGACTATGGATATTTGTAATGTTTAAGGATTATTGGCTGCCTGATTTTCCTCACTGTATCTGTTGAAGCCTGGCAAGACCTTTATGTGAGTAAACCTTGTATTTTCTTGTTCAGTTAACAGCCTGAGAGTGATTTTTTTCATTAAGAGGGGAACATTAAAAAAAGAGAGAAGATAATCAAAGTCTGCTTAAAGCACCCTTGGATATTCTAATTGTTCTAGAAGGTTATGCAAACTTGTCCTAATAACTTTTAAAGGCAAAAGTCACATACATGGTGATTTTTAACTCTGCTGAATTAGGCATTTGCTTTCTCGCACGTGAAAAAAAGGAAGGATAATTACAAAATAAAATATCATCTCCCACTCATCTAAATCCAACCAGCATCCAAAACTGCACATCATCCCTTGATAGACATCTGGCTGCTTCGTAAACAATGGTGAGTTTATAGAGCACCACCTTAATGCATACTTGGAACCTACAGATTTCATCTCTGCAGAGCACCTAAAAAACAAAAGGGCTCCAACTCCCAGATGCCACACACTTTACTAGGATGGGCACCCTCCACAGCAGGAGCAGTCAACATTAGATGCTGTAGGACTACCACCCCTTGTTGGTTAGGGCTGATGGAAGTTGGAGTTCAACAACATCTAGAGAGTGCCACATTGGTTGTTCTCCCATATTGTCGCATTGTGGAAGAGAGCAAAATATATTCACACCAGGGGCCAGACAAAAACCGGACAGATTCCTACAGAGGAGCCAACCAAACAAATTGCCAGCCCCATGCAAATCGGGAGCCCAATCTACATTTCATCAAAGCCTGGCTAGGATGGAGCGTGGGGGTTGAAACCTGTTCTCCTTATCAAGGTCAACGGTGGGACACCAGCTCTACTCACCACTCCCTTGTTTTTCCCACATGCCAAGCCCAAAATGTCACAAACCAAAACACCCCCATGATTGCATCACTGCTTCAGCTGTTCCTAGGAACCAAGGATATAATAATAAACCTCACCATTGGCTCTGAAGACAATCGAGCATCAAAGACTGTCCAGAGTTCCTGACTCATCTGAATTGGCAGAGAGGGTGGAGCAAAGGTGGAGGCGAGGAGATCTATGTAGACTCTTGGAAGGGATGTTGGAAGTCATCTAATCCAAGGATCTGCTCAGTACAAATGCATATTGCAGCTTCAGCTTCCCTGAGAGATGACTCTCCTGCGCCTAGTTCAGGTGTGGGGAACCTGCGGCCCTCCAGATGTTGCAGAACTACAGCTCCCATCAGCCCTAGCAAGTATCTCATATACATAGGTAAAGGTAAAGGGATCCCTGACCATTAGGTCCAGTCGTGACCGACTCTGGGGTTGCAGCGCTCATCTCGCTTTATTGACCAAGGGAGCTTCCAGGTCATGTGGCCAGCACGACTAAGCCGCTTTTGGTGAACCAGAGCAGTGCACGGAAACGCCGTTTACCTTCCCGCTGGAGCAGTACTTATTTATCTACTTGCACTCTGATGTGCTTTCGAACTGCTAGGTTGGCAGGAGCAGGGACCGAGCAACGGGAGCTCACCCCATCGCGGGGATTTGAACAGCCGACCTTCTGATCGGCAAGCCCTAGGCTCACGGTGTTCCCCAACCTTGGGCCTCCAGCTGTTTTCGGACTACAATTCCCATCATCCCTGACCACTGGTCTTGCTAGCGAGGGATGGTGGGAGTTGGTCCAAAAACAGCTGGAGGCCCAAGGTTGGGGAACACTAGTTTAACCAACAGCGCCACCCGTGTCCCTCATATACATAGTATCCTTAAAAAGCTTCACATTGCACTTTCATAATAAATAATTGTAAAATATTGTTGCTTAACGTCTTTCAAGCAAAATAACCAATAGACATTTCCCAGACTCAAGCAATTTGTTTTTGTGTGCTTAAAAGTCTTCTTTTATCATAAAGTTGATACATAATAACTGAACCCTGTCAGTAGACCTGTATTCACAAGCTGTCTGGACAAATGTTGGCTCCCTCGGCCTGAAAGCAAGATGAGCGGCGCACCCCAGCCTTTGACTGGATTTAACGTCCAGGGGTCCTTTACCTTTACCTTTTACTAACAAATGATTTGGTGTGGGTGTGGGGGGGTACATCTAGGCGGAACAATCAAGAACCTAAACATATTGTGTAGCTTAGAAGGAAGACCGATTGAACTAAATGGGACTTACTTCTAAGTAGACACACACAGAATTTCCTCGCCAGTGCCCTCCTTGTTGATCTTGAAAATCTGTACCCTATTTTGTGACATTTTGTCTGGCCTAATAAAGGCATTGCCCAGATGTTGGCCAACAGTTGTATTGCTTCAGTTAACTTGATTAATAATAATAATAATAATAATAATAATAATAGTCTATGGCTTGCTGGTTTCCCCAGTGTCACTACACTGGAAGGCAAGGAGCAGGTGAGTACAATGCTGTCTGCACATTTTTCCTTCTGTTTGTCTTAGTATCAAGACAGTATCAATGCTTAGAGGATTACTTAAACACACACACACACACACACACCCACACACCATGAAAACATCAGAAAAAGGGTTTGAATTCCCCAGACCCCATCATTGGCCCCAGAGACCACAATAAAAATATTAAATGTTGACACCTCGACCTGTTTGAGCGTTGCATAAGTCGAAAGCAAAAACGAAAGCTAGACTTAACTCTCCAGTTAAACCAACAGGACTTTGTAAAACCAATGAAGGCCGTGGCTCTGCTGGAACAGTGCTTTGCATGCAGATGGCCCCCTGGCATCACCACAAAAGGCTGGGAAACATTCCCTGCCTGAAACCCTGGAGAGTGACTGCCGGCCAGTGTCAACAAGACTGCAGTAGATGAGCCAGTGGTGTGAATCAGTACAAGGCATTTCCTATGATACTGTCCATAAGAGAAACACGGTTGCATCCCCTAGTACCGGTACAGGCTTCCTCAACCTCGGCCCTCCAGATGTTTTTGGCCTACAACTCCCGTGATCCCTAGCTAGCAGGACCAGTGGTCAGGGATGATGGGAACTGTAGTCTCGAAACATCTGGAGGGCCGAGTTTGAGGAAGCCTTCCCTTGTACAAGGCAGGCCCTTCTGCCTCCTCTCCTTGGAAAACACCCTAGTTCTTCTGAACACTCTATACTTCTATAAGTGGGCATTTCTTTCCATATCATGCAGGTGGCCTACAAGACAGAGGATGTCCATGCTAGATGTTGACACCACACAGGCTGGTGAAGTTCAAAGAGGGAGAGGTGTTAACAGCAGGTGATTTCGCCCAGCTAAACACATCCAGTAGCTGCTCTATCAATTAAATTTGCATACAAGAAAAACAAAACACTGCGATAATTCTAAAGCATAAAGCATAATCCTTTTGTTGATAGCTGATGTAGGCACGTGTGTGTGTGTGTGTGTGTGTGTGTGTGTCTCGCAGCCCATGCCATCTTAAAAATGGCTTCCTGCTCCTTGCTCCAGGGAGAATCTCTCTCCTAAAATGCACTTGCCACCTGCAATTTATTAAACCCTTGTATTAAAAATAATAGGAGAAAAAATTACGTCGCCCAATTAATTTGGGGGACATTTCTTTAGTTGATTCATCTGCCATGAATCAGCTAAGCTGCTGCAACACCAATAATTATAAAAATGTAATTGCCTCTGGTGAAGAAAGAAAAAAATTGATACACAGACACAATGCTACAGATCCGAGGTTTAATTTTTTTTCTTCTCCAAGTAAAGGATACTGTTTTTAGAATAATTGAGAGCAGAATTTAACCTTAGCTGTTTTAACAGCTGTCCAGTTGTTTTTTTAATGCAAGGCTTTGTTTTGTGATGTGTGATGTGTGATGTGTGTGTGTGTGTGTGTGTGTGTGTGTGTTTCTATATTGACAATGAACATAACAGCTGTAACAAAAAGAGACACTTTTGCAATTGATTTCAGTGGGATATGAATAGCAGACCAAGTCATAAAAGGTGGCTGGTTTAAGGTAGGTTTTTCTACTGCAGTGGAATATTAGCAAGAGTTGCAGCCTTCCGCCATGAAATAATATGTGTAACACGTCAACTGCTAAAACATTCTCTTTGTGAATGGAAATTAACAAATGCTTGTATGTATAAAAGTGGGGCAGATATTATTATTATTATTATTATTATTATTATTATTATTATTAGACTGTTGTCCAGGAAAGCTTATCCTATAATAATTTTGTTAGTCTTTAAGGTGCTACGTGACTCTTGGCTGCAAAAGACCAACAAGGCCACCCCGTGCTACTACCATTTTGCTACTAATAGTAATGGTAGAAGCTGTCTGGAGCATTTTAAAATCTCCAAACCCTTTTTAAATTTTGTAATCTGTTCAGTCTGAAAGATATCATTGGCGGTGCAGGCAAATGAATAGACTTTATGTATTTTATAAATAATAAGTAAGCACAGCTATCAAACTCCAACATAGAGCAAATTCGCCAGAATCTTAACTTGAAGTTTTGGAAGACCCATGTGTCTCGGCTGTTCTTTGATTTTGCAGGCGAAAGCTTGGAAGGAAGATTTCAAGTTTTATTCTAGTTACTTACTTACTTTTTAATTTTTGTTACACCACTCCCCCCCATCAGTATTTAGCCAACAGTCTAAAACATGGGTAGGCAAACTAAGGCCCGGGGGCGGATTCGGCCCAATCCCTGGTCCAGGAATCAGCATGTTTTTACATGAGTAGAATGTGTGCTTTTATTTAGAATGCATCTCTGGGTTATTTGTGGGGCATAGGAATTCGTTCATCCCCCCCCCAATATAGTCTGGCCCCCCACAAGGTCTGAGGGACAGTGGACTGGCCCCCTGATGAAAAGGGTTTGCTGACCCCGGTCTAAAACCATGTTTTTGAATTGATTTCCAATGGACTCACTCAATAGGATACATTTTCCAGTAGGTGACTGAGGACCCTAGGCTAACTATTTAAAGTTGCACCCAACGTCGCACACCAAGTAGACCCATTAAAATTAATAGGCATGACTGGTTTGGGGCCTTTAATTTCAATGGGTTTATCCTTAGCTGACTAGCTTAGCCTTACTGATTTTAATGTTTCGCCGTGCACATCCCTAAGGCTGGGGCGGGCCGAGTAAACATCATTATACCCAGAATTATTACTATAACATTTACAAAGCAGAAATAGACGTGCTTCCTCCAAGTCAGAAGATGCACAAACTCTCCCACAGCATTTGGGACCAATTTCTTTCCTCCGAAAGCTGCAATCCCATGGCCGCTTTTTGGGGGAAAAACCCCCTTGAATTAAAGGGGACTTCTGAGGAAGGCATGCACAAATTTGCACTTTGCTCCCCCACTCTTTCCTCCAGGAAAAAAGAGGAGGCCCTCTTAAATCTCCCCCCAACATTTTAACTGGGGTCAGGCAGGAAAGACACCCGAGTTGATCCTCCTTGTAACTGTAGAGCCTTTAAATGGGGATCGCTCGCAAGCCTTCCCTGGGAAAGCAGGCCTCGTTAATGGAGAAGCAGGCCACGCGTGTAATCCCTGGATCAACACGGCTCGCTTGCTGTATTTGCCACCACCGGGGCGGCAGGAATGGGGCGTTCGGTAATCACCTCCCCTTTCGGCAAGCATTCAGGGAGTCCACTGTACACAGCAGCTCAGTCGGGGAACCTTAGCCCCGGGGCTTAATGTCCTAACGCCCCTTTCCAAAACTTTAGACCTACAGATGAAACTCGAAAAATTAGAATATCATGGAAAGGTTCATTTCTTTCAGTAATTCAACTTAAAAGGTGAAACTAATATATGAGATAGACTCATGACATGCAAAGTGAGATATGTCAAGCCTTTATTTGTTATAATTGTGATGATTGTGGCGTACAGCTGATGAGAACCCCAAATTAACAATTTCAACTTTGGGGTTTTCATCAGCTGTACGCCATAATCATCACAATTATAACAAACAAAGGCTTGACATATCTCGCTTTGCATGTCATGAGTCTATCTCATATATTAAACTCCAGTAGCTAATGAAAACAATTGCTTGCATAAATGAACTTTTCCACGATATTCTAATTTTTCGAGTTTCACCTGTATATTCCTTCAGTTATATTTCTTCACCCGGTGGTCAGCCAGCTCTGCTGTTTTCGGGGTGTGTTGTGTGTTTGGGAGTTGACTCATTCCGCAGCTTTCTGCCCCGAGGGCACCCCTTGACTGTGAGCAGATCCCCCGGGATGGAGGTCGTCGCACACCGGATCTATGTTCCCCAGCAAAAGGCTACGATTCGAATCAACCGTGCGCTCCAAGCGCAGCCCTATTCTGCTGTCCCACAGATTTGCTTATTTCAATGAGGCTTCCCTTACTTATGTTTTACTCCCAAGTAAATCTGCGCTGGATTATCGCCGATTTCGTTCCTCCTTTTTGATTGTAGGGTGGAGACTTTTTTTTCTTTTTCTTTTTTTAAGCAGGAACCCAGACAGTGTTTACTTCGCGCGTCTGGTTCACCTTGGGTGCTTGGCTGAGGGAGTGCTGGAAGGATTTAATGTACCTTTAAATGAGCCTTCCCTGAGCCAAACTAATCTCTCCCGCCGCTCTCTCAAGGTAATTGAGCATATAGGGATGTTAACCATTTCCTTCCCGCTTTAGAGCGCCCGGGTTTCAGGTTACCGGACACGATTCTGGAGGAGGAGCCGCGATCTAGAGTGTCTCCGATACGCACACACCTTTGAAATGCGTCCATAAAACTTGTTGTTGTATTTGTGTGTTGGGGGTGGGGGTGGGGGAAATCTTCCAGGAAACAGATTGAAGAAAGGGGCAGACGAGGCTATACACACGCACACCTATGTCTGCGACCCTATGCCTGTCTACTGATAATTAAGTTACATTGAATTCGATGGGTACAGAATATCTACCCATATTTACTTATTCCTGGGTTGTCTCCAACCAAGTCCTCCTGCCAGCTTGCAGTTCTCAGCTAGGTGGACCGCTGGTCTCATCCTATGTATATCAACTCTTTACTCAAAACAATGAGGACTGAACGTTGGGGTTGTCTCAAGCTAAGCGCTGTTCAGAGTAGACTCGTTGAAATTTACGAACCTAAGTTAGCCATGCCCATTAACTTCAACGGTCCTGCTATGAACATGACTAGTATTGGGTACGACCCTCTGCATTTAGTGTGTGTGTGTGTGTGTGTGTGTGTGTGTGTGTTTACAACTCCGTTCCCCGTTGGGATCAACCCCCACAAAGCTCTCAGCGAGTTCAATGGAGGAGCTGGGTTGCACTAAAGCTCCGAGGGTCAGTTTCACGCGCGCACTTTTTGCACTGAAACTGAGCTGCGTGCTGTTTCTTACAACAACCTCTCCCGAAGTAGCTCGCGCAGATTTCGCGGTAGGCATTCCACACCCGCGGTGTGTCTAACAACACGCTTGGGAGCTAAACCTTTTACCATCCTGATTTAATATGCACCCGCAAGAGAGCAGAGAACAGTCTAGATCTCCCTCGCGGCTCTAAGCCACCAGGTATTAGCTAAACCGCAGCGCCCCATTGCAGGGAATTTGGTTCCTCCGAATCCAGCGGGGCACACTTTGTCTTCAACTCAAGGATTCCGGCTTAAGTGGCCTGCGTCTGGGTCGGTAGGGATTTTGCAAGGGGCCATGGCAGCAAATAATTGTTGTTGTTGTTACTATTAGGTGTACCCAATGATGAGCCTACTCAGAGTAGAACCATTGAAATTCATGAAAAGGACTAACATAGGTCCATTCTTTTCAAGGGGTCTACATAATAAGAACGCGTTTAAGAGACCGACTCTAACCATGTTTACTGGCGATTAAACCCAATTTATTCCCGCGGGACTCCCAGGTATTCATAGGATCGCTCCATGAACCTTATTTTCACGACACTCTGAGGGACTTTCTTCCGAAGGATCCTTAACGACCCACAATCCAGATAAAGCGAAGTGGTTTTTATATCTAGTGTTGTGCTCCAAAGCGCGCTTGTGGTAGGAGTAAACTAAAGGATCGGCATTAATAACCATTCGGAGCGCAGTGCTATACGCGTTTGCTCCATAGAACGTCCCCTGGACAGATCTGGATTTGCGCAAAGGAGTAAAATACGGAAAGGAACGTTGTCTCTCTGCCTCCCCCTCTCGAAACATCATCAACAACAACCCTTTCTTACGGTTTATGCTACCAGCCACAGGTCGCCTCTCTTAACAGTAGGCAAGCGAGGTTGTAGCAGTGGGGGAGCTGTAGAGCTTCTTGTGATTAATAAAAAATAAAGAGATGGAAGATGGAAAGCGCGCGCAATGATCCGTTGCAATAAAGGCAGCTTGTTCGGTAGGGGAAGAGTTGATGGCTTATTTAAAGGAAAGTGGGGCGATAAGTGGGGAGATAAGTCCGCCCCCCCTCTCCCTCTCTCTCCCCAAGGAAAAGATCCGCAATAAGGAGTGATGGAGACTTACAGCAGGGAGAGGTTACAGCCTCGCGGAGGTTCCCTTCGTCTCCAGGCAGCGAGGTCTGCTTCCTCCTGCGAGGCCCCTCGCCAGCATCCAAAGCCCCGGAGGCTTCCGAAGAGGTCCCTCTGCGTCTCTCTCTCTCTTCTTCGGCTCCCGTCTCTCTCTCTCTCTCTCTCTCTCCCTCTCCGCTCCGGGCCAAGGTGCCTCAGAGGAGAAGCTCTGCCTCCCTCCGCCCGGCCTTCATTGGGTGCTTTGCGCCTCCCTCCTGCGCGCAGCAGCGAAGGCAAAAGGGGACCGAGGCTCCGGGTCTGTGCTTCCCTCGCCCTGGCCAGCTCTCCAAATCTTTGGCAGGATTGGCTTGGAAGAAGCCTCCTCCCTGCCTTGCCTCGGCTTGCTGCTGCTACTTCTCTTTATGCGGAAATCTACTCTTCTGCCTTGATCTCTCCGCCAGCCAGTGCCGCCAGCCCGCGCTGCCAATGGCACAAGCTCAGCAAGCAACCTGGCTGGCTTCCGCTCTTGCTCCCCCGCCCGAATTTGTGCCATGCCTTTTTTTCCCCTTTCCCTTTGACTGAGAGGAAGAAAGTTGACTCTCTGAATCCCATGGAGAGTCTCTCTCCCGCCCTCATTGTTTTGTTTTGTTTTAATTTGAGGGAAATTAGGTGGGCGCGTAATTAGAGGAAATCCGTGGAGTGGAGTGGGGGAGACTTGCACCCAACTAAGTTTTCCTTAAGGGTTTGAAATACATGGGTCTAAGTTAGTCATCTCGATTCGTTTCAATGGGTCTACTTGGAGGAGAACTTAGTTGGCGGCAGACCGCAGTTAGGAAAGGAGGATGGAATGGGAAGGGGAGCTTAAGAGTGGGGCAGGAAAGAGTTGTGTCCCGAAAGCAGAGAATCCCAGCTATGATTTTGGATATGGGGCATTTCAGGTACCGGTAGTTACGGCGTCCGGATGCTGGCGCAGCAGAAACGAGTAGAATGCTGTTTTCTGCTTAAGGGCTGAAGTGCTGCCGTTTCAGCAGCTGGACTTTCGATGGGCTGGACACCATACGCTCCCTCATATTCTGTCATCTCTGACCCACTTGCGATTCGGAGTTGTTGAGTGAGATAGGCAGGGGCTGATTGATCTACCTTATCACTTAGTCTCTCCTGCCTCTCGATCAGTTGTACATAGATCGATGACAAGTGTCTATCTCTCTGCCATCTATCTGTGCATGTTGGGGGAACAAGAAGGAGACCGTGTACGGTGTAGCACCTCAAAGACTAACACGTTTGTTATGGCATAACCTCCCCTAGAGGCTACGGAAGGGCGTAGCTCAGCGGCAGGGCGTCTGCTTTGCCTGCAGAACGTCCCAGGTTCAATCCCCAGCATCTCTAGGCAGGGCTGGGAAAGATCTCACAGCCTGGAACCCCGGAGAGCCACTGCCAGTCAGTGTAGACATTATTGAGCTAGATGGGCCAATGACCTGACTCACCTTAAGGAAGCTTCTGATGTTATCCTCAGCCGGCAGGTGCAATGCATGCAATGGTGTAGAGGAGAGGGGTGCAAAAGATGGAGTTAAATGGGCCCCTAGTTTAGCAGAGGGCCACTGCCAAGTGTTGCTCCACACACACAATGAGGTGACTAGCCAGGGCCACTGGTGGCATCTCAATTGCGAAATACCCCCAAAAGGCCCACTTGGCACCAACATTGCGTTCTTCTTCTTGCCTGGTAAATACCTTTTTTATTCTCCTGGGGCCTATAAATGTAAGTGATATGTTTTCGGTTCTTTTTTTTTTAAGGTCTAGGCACACTTTTGTTATTTTGAAAGGCTGCTTTTTATATTTAGTTTTATACTAGTATATTTTCCAGGTTTACCTCACGTTTTATTTAGCTGGATTTGTTAATTAAAAACAGATCTTTAAGAAGTTAGGTTTTTTGTTTTTGCTTTTTACATAAAACCAGGTTGCATGCTTTTGTGATATTAGCAAGGCGATAACGTTACGGTTTGTATTGCACTGGTGCATTTTAGTGATGTTTGGTAAACCGCCTTGTGCGGTTGGCTGAGTGAGAGGCGGTTTAGAAACGACACCATTTAGAAATGATGGTTTGGGGTCCAGGACGGAAAATGTTGGAGACCCCTTAACACAGACTACCTGATGCCTTTTGCTGCCAAGTAATAGGATTTTTTAAAAAGCAGAAACTTGCTCACGCCTTCAAGTGGAGTCTACAACCCCCACCCCTCCCAAGCAAGAAACGTGGCTGATTAATCGCACAAACTCATTATGTACCCCATACTCGTAGGTATGCCTCATTTGAATTCAGTGGGGCTTACTCCAAGGTAAAAGCGCAGGACTGCAACATGGGAAGCTTTCTTAGCCGGTGAGCTGGCAGGAAGGCGAGAGGAAACGGATCCAAACCAGATCAAGATCAGATTAAAACAAGAAGACCCCCAAATGAGGCGGTTTAAGATGCTGAGCTTAATGGGGGGGGGGAACGTGTTTAATTAGGAGGAGGGTGGGTGGGAAATAATTGTTAAAATTAGGAGAAAGTTTCAGCGAGAGAAACAGCTTTCTAAAAGCCATCAAACGGCGGGTCGCCGGATTTACACCCAGCCGCTTTCTCGCATTTTTTAGTACGAAATTAAGGTAATGCCCTATCTCAGTCCCGTTTTGCTAATCTGGAAAGAATCACTTGGGAGCAGATGGCTGTTGTTACTGCAAGCCGCACTCTGTTATTAAGGCAGTGGTCCCGTACCCGGTTAGCTGGCAGTAAGCCCCACCGAGCACTGCGGGGCTTACTTCAGAGTAGACGCGGAGAGCATAGCGCCCTGTAAACGGGCGATCCTAAATGCCCCTTTCCCTGGGAGTCCTCCTCATTGAACCCGATGGGACCTGCTTCTAAAACAGACCTTGCACTGTAATAGGCTTGCACTGTAAGACCGCGATCCTATACGCTCGCTGGCCTGGGAGTAAGCCCCACTGAACTCTATGGAGCTTGCTTCTGAAGAGCTACGCATAGAACTGGGCTTTATAACAAGCCGCGATTGTTACAAGTAAGGGCGTTCTCGCGCGTACGAGGCTCCAGATCCGGGTTTCCGCAGGCTGCGTTGTGTGTGCGCGCAAGAGAGAAATCACGCGCTCACTCTTGCACTCATGCCCCGGGTCTGAGATCCTAAACGCGCTCAGATCCATAAAACTGACTGGCTATACCCCAGCCAATTCCACAGAATAAGATCTCCCAGACTTTTCAACTGATTTTTGTTAGTATTTGTCCCCAGCTCTTAACTCTCATTTTTATGTCATCGACAGAAACGAAGCATCACAGAGCGCTTGCAGTGCCTAACTAAAGCTCCCTTAAGCCGAGGATGAGGTTTTCCTGTTCAGTAATGCGGGAGGGGGAAGTAAATGTTTATGTGTGTGTGTGGGGGGGGGTACTTGACCCCCACCTCCTATTGGTGCCTCCAATGTTCATCCATAGCCCCCTATCCCCCTTTCCGCCCCCAAATCCCAGTCTTGTGGATTGTAAGCCATCGGGGCAGAGACCTTGCTTGCAATTTCTGCGTTCTGTACCGCATCGAGAACGCGACGGGGGCTAAAGTTGAATAGCCTTTTCAAGCAGGTGTAAAAATGGCTTACGATCTCTCCCATAGGCGGTGCAGAAAAAAAGTGCCCCGTCCCCCAATTTTAATCTCCCGCCCCCCCCCACCGCTGTTCGCGTTTAATGCGCAACTAGCCTTTCCTACAGGAAATGGCCGGTCCAAGCGAAGTGGGGGCAAATCCGAGGCTGAAATCCCATCCACAGAAAAACAAGAGCGAAAGAATGTCGCAAAGTAGGTCTTCTGCAAGCGCCAGGTGGGATTATGGAGCCGAGGTCCTATTAATTGGCGGCTCTGAAAAGAGGGAAAGGAAAACAGTTGCGTCTAATGGACATTCGGGATGTATTCAGAAGGAGATGTTTTGTCTTGAAAAATAATCCCCTCCCGGAAACAAAGAGATGGTTTAAACAGCAGCCCGCGACTCGAAGTGACGGGCTGTGGGTGAAACGCGGACCTGAAGGAAGACCAAGCAATTGAAGATCTCCGCAAATCCGGAAGCAGGAATCTGCTGGACAACCAAGCTTAGGAGAAAAGGCTTCCGGTTTATTATACCTGATGTATTTTGTTGCTTAAGTAGATAAATAAAAATCGGCAGACTTTGCGGAGTACATCAACAAGACGCAGGAACTTTTTTGACCGCTAAATTATGTGAACTTTTGCACAACATTGAAAAGTGTTGTTGTTGTTGTTGTTGTTGTTGTTGTTGTTGTTGGCAAGCGGAGCCCAATCCTATGCTCCTTTACTCTGAAACGAATTCTATTTTCGGAGGGGTTCATTACTCTCCAGAAAATGCGTTTAGGATTGCAGCCATCTCATGCCTTCTTCGCGACAAGTATTTATTTATTTTATTTGTTTATAAACCGAAGTCGAGTGCGCTCCAGTGATTGCGATCCTAAAGAATCTTAGGCAGAAGTAAGCTCGACTGAAGGCAATGTGATCTATTCCATGAGAAATGTCGTTCTGGCTTGTTTCGTTTAGCTAATATATGGAAGTAAAAGCACAGCAGAGAGAAGCCGTAGATTCTGGATTTAAATCGGATCCAGCTATGCGATCCATTTAAAGATGAATCGCGATCCTATGCTTTTTATTTTTATTTTTACTGGGCATAGGCTAGAGTTCGGTGGAATATATTCCCCTTGAGAGCTTCAGCCTTAGTCCTGCTGAAGAATCTTCCCCACTTGATCTGAAGGAAACTTCAGCGCAAGTCCCTCCGGTTGGATCGGAGCCACCCTAAAACAAGTTTAGTAATCTCAACGGCGTCTACTCCTAAACAAGAGCTAGCTGACTTAAATTTTAAAGTTTCGCACTTTAACAGGAGTCAGGATCATTTGAAATAAAGATCAGAACAAATAAAACTATTCCGACTTATTTTAACGAGTCTACCAGGGATAACAGATTTTGGAGAGTGCTGTATTATATATATATATTTTTAAAAAGAGATAAATGGATACAAACAACGCTGCGCAATAACAGAGCGTGGACGGTATATTTCATCGCCCCCCACACATGGCGATGTCTTATACTTGGCCGGCAGCAATTATTTCCTGAGAGAGGGAGTTGCTTTCTAATGCCGGCCATCCTTTACGCGCCAGGTTGCTAAACATTTGGAGGTCGGTAGCAGCCGCCCCCCAGAAAGGTTAATATTATTATTTGGCTCCCTTGCAAAACTTCTGCTACTGAAGGATTCAGCTGCGCTTGCATCCCCCCCCCCTCCCACCGCTGATAGTTTGAGGGTCGGCGGGTGACTAGTGCGGCTGCTCAGGCTTCTGGGGATCAAACGCGCAAAGAGTGATCGAGGTGACTCCTGATTCAGAGAGGTGGGGAATGTTATTAATTAATTAATGGGATTTCAATTCTGCCCTTCAGCCTAAGCTCACAGGGCCGGTTACTTCAGTAGCAACAGAAATAAATTATAGAGAACGTGTCTGTGTTTGTCTGTGTGTAAATACATACATACATACATACATACATACATACTGTACTACTACTACAATTTATTGCCCGCCCTTCGTCTGAAGGTCCCAGGGCGGCTTACGACAATTAAAACACAACATTAATATAAAACACAATAATGCACAATGTTAAAAACAGTTTAAAACAACTTAACTTTACAAAAAATAAGTCGGGTTCTAAAACTATACATCTCAAGTATGTGTGTTTATATATGCATATATATGAATACACACGCACGCACACAGAGTACATGGCATACAGATTTTCAATCTGATTTAAAAATAATTTTCTTCCGCTGAAAACTGAGGTGCCCGCGAATGCAGTATTATTAACCGCGTGGGGGAAAATCCCGGGAAGTTGTCATTCTAGGGAGTGGTTTATGTCGAGCCCTTGGAATTAATGAACACAAGACTAACTGAGGTCCGTTCGTTTCAGTGGCTGGACTCTGAGTGGGACTAGACTAGCATGGGTTACCACTTCCTAACGCACAAAGGCAGTATCGTCCAAAGACCTTCCCGGATTCTGCGTCAGATATGCCTTGACTGCTTCTGGAGGGGAAGAGTTCAGGCCACAAGACACCCGTCGAGTTTTTGAGACGCTCTGGGACTCCTGAGCTGAAATCCTATCTTCCCCTGAAACGAGGGACCATTCTAGGTACCCCATCAATAAACAACAATGATGATCAATGACACTGATTTCTGGATAAACACGGTTAAAAGGAGGGAGAGTTCTTTTTATTTCTGTCCTATTAATTTTATTGTTCTTGTTATTACGGCAGAGAATGGGTTAAAGAAAACCTTGCTTATCAGAGAAGGAATAAGCAAGTATCAAAGGAGAAATGAAGTCTGGGTTTGTCTGTCAACAGCTCTCTCTCCCGTACGCTTGCAGATAATGTCAAGCTTGTAGATACGTCTGCGAAGATTTCGATTGGAAAACTGGTTTGGGGAGATCGTAACAGAACAGCACAAAATAACATCTCCATATCAAAATCGCTGGGTAGTGATGAGACACAAAACCTTCGCCAACCGGCTGCCCTCCAGCTGTTTTGGGTTGCAAGTGGCTGGCTGGAGCTGAAGGAAGCTGTCCTCGGAAACAGCTGGCGCCTCAGATGACGAAGACTGAGCACAGTAACATAAATAATGTTATTTATTTAGCAGGATTTATATACCACTTGAGCCTAGGAAAAACATCAAAGCGGTTTACAAAACAATGCCGCATAGTAACGGTGATATAATATGTAATTTGATATGTACTGCCCAAGTTTTTGAAAGATACACCTAGGTTTTGAAAACCAGTGCGTAATCCTAAAATAGGAATATATGGTTCCATTTTAATAAATAAAGTGCTTTCTGTTTCACCTTTTAAGAGTCACTGGGGCTCATTAAATGTGTGGTAGTTCTGGTTATTTTGCTGTGTAGTCGGATTTTGAAACTGCTGAGCTAGTTCTCGTCTGAAACATCCAGTGTTTGGGGTTGTTTAAAAGAAAGAGACCAGTTAGAATGACAGTTCCTAAATCTCTGCAGAAAGTATCTGGCAGAGAAGGAATCTCCAATTATTTCAGAGGTTTCAGCCACTTCCAAGTAACTCGTCCAATTAGAAATTTACAAAGATTGGGGGCAGGGAGAGGGTGTCCAAGCAACCCAGTCAGATGGGAGGGGTATAAATAATTAAAAAAATATTATTATTAGTCATGAAACCATCGATTCCTGGATAACCATATTCCCATGTAGAAATGCTTTTGGGACACAGGAACGCGCGATCTTGACAGTTTTTACTCTTAGTAACCGAGATTATTACGTCTTGCGCCCTAGTAAATGTGTTTATGGTTGCAACCTCAACATCTGAACCTTTGGGAATATAACTCTCTCTCTCTCTCTCTCCACACACTGAGGCTATGATCTAAAGACTGACTAGGGGGAGTAACAGTGCAAACCTACAGTATGTCTCCTCAAATATAAGTCCCATTGAATTCAATGGAGCTCATTCCCAACTAAGTGGGGTTAGGAATGCAGATAATAATAATAATAATAATAATAATAATAATAATAATAATAATAATTTATTATTTATACCCCGCCCATCTGGCTGGGTTTCCCCAGCCACTCTGGGCGACTTCCAACAGAACATTAAAATACAATAATCTATTAAACATTAAAAGCCTCCCTAAACAGGGCTGCCTTCAGATGTCTTCTAAAAGTCTGGTAGTTGTTTTTCTCTTTGACATCTGGTGGGAGGGCGTTCCACAGAGTCTCACTCAACACACCAGGGCTTGCTTCCAAGGAAGCACATCTAGTTTTGCGCTCAAAGAGTGGAACTGGTGGATGCTTACCCTTTTCCTGAATTCTAGAGTAGGAAACAAATAATCCACAACTGAACGCTCCGACGCTTGTTGACGGAGGCCTTCCTGCGTCCTGAGCGCAACAGGAATATTGAATGGATTCTATGCTTGCTTTCTCAAAACCAATCTCTACTGAGTTCAGTAAGACTTACTCGCAGCTTTACTGCCTATTGGGACTGCAGACGTAGATTGCAATCCTAAACGCGCCTACGAAGGAGGAAGCTCCGTTTGAACACAATGGAACTTACTGCCGAGTAAGCAAGCAGAGGTTAGCGCTGCTAGTGGTCAGATTCAGTTACACGCAAAAAAAAACCAACAACAACAACACAGCAGCTTTGTATGATTTGATCTTAGATCATGTTTTGCCTTATTCTATTGTAGACCGCCTTTCGCTCATAAAGATTCTTCAGGCGCTTTACAATACAGCAAATGAAACAAGTTCAGGTTCATTAAAAGGGGGGGAAGTGGGGGGAAAGTCTAAACCCCAACTTTCCCTTCTGTTGGATTTAAGGTGAGACGGATCCAGTGCAGAATAAAGGTCGGTGGGCCCGATCCAGCGAAGGCCTCCTTTCTAAGCAAACCTCCGCTCCTCCTTGAAAGTTATAACCGCTGGGGGAATTTAAATTGTCACATCTTATTCACGCTTAACTGAAAGCCAGTTCCAGTGCTTTTTTTCCTGGGGGTACGCATAACCCTAAACATTTGGTGAATCTTTGTGCGTTTGTCCATTTACTGTATTTATTTTTTCCAATTTGAACTATAAAATGGTGGTTTTCTTGAGTCAAAATGAGAGTATCCCTAAACATTTTTTAAAAGAAAAAAAGCACTGGCCAGTTCCATTGTCTTCAATGAGGTTTAGGTCTCAATAGGCGTCTATGGGATTGTGTTGTGAGTGGGGTGTTTAGGATCTGAATTTTAAGCTAATGGGTCTTGTCCTCTGGCAACTTCAAATGTGAATCAGGCTTGTTGTCGTGTTGTTGTTTTTAATCCATGTGGCTCCACTTTAAATGGTGTGTGGTTGGCGTGCCCATAACTTCCAAGTGTGGCCCCTTCACTATATTCTCACAACAACCCTGTGAGGTAGGTTGGACTGGAGAGACAGTGACCGGCCCAAGGCCGCTCTGGGAACTTCACGGCTGAGTCAGGATTCTGAACCCGAGTCTCCCAGATCCTAGTCCGACACGCAACCTTTATTCCACACTGCCTCAGCGTTTGGAACGTGTATTTTGGCGTTCCTAAAGAAGTAGGAAGGGACCCAGGTGGCGCTGTGGGTTAAACCACAGAGCCTAGGGCTTGCCGATCAGAAGGTCGGCGGTTCGAATCCCCGGGATGGGGTGAGCTCCCATTGCTCGGTCCCAGCTCCTGCCAACCTAGCAGTTCGAAAGCACGTCAAAGTGCAAGTAGATAAATAGGTACTCCTCTGGTGGGAAGGTAAACGGCATTTCCGTGTGCTGCTCTGGTTCGCCAGAAGCGGCTTTGTCATGCTGACCACATGACCTGGAAGCTGTACGCCGGCTCTCGGCCAATAAAGCGAGATGAGCGCCGCAACCCCAGAGTCGGACACGACTGGATCAAATGGTCAGGGGTCCCTTTACCTTTAAAGAAGTAGGGTTCTCTCTGCCCGCTCCCCACCTCAGTCTGGTTGGCTAAGGCTGCAACCCTTAACCCCATTTACCACAAGCCCCTTTGAATTCAGTACGGCTTCCTTCTGAGTAGACATGGTTAGTCCATCCACATCTTTTTCAATGCGCAACCTATCCAAATAATCCTGGAAACTATAGTTTCTTAAGGGTGCTGGATACTGTAGCTCTGTGAGAGGCAAAGTACCGTTCCCAGGATTATTTTTGGGTGCCTGAATACTCTACCTCCTCCTTTTTTTTAAAGAATAAAATAAAAAAGCCACTTTGTTGCCCTCCATAGAATCAAAAGCTCCATTCAGCGCAGACTTCTGAGGCCGGCAGGTGCGGGGGTCCACGCGCGATTTGCAAGCGTAAAAGCGCCGCTTTCAGAAAGTGTTTGCTTATCTCTCTCTCTCTCGCCCCCCCCCGCTTTGTTTTCACAGTGGTAGCTCCGGGGAGATGCTGGCCCCCCTTTCACGCGTCCCCCTTCAGGGATGATTCATGGATCTCCCTCCCCGGGGGCTGCTGGTGGTCCTGGGTAGATTTCGAGGGGAGATAAATGGGGGTGAGGTGGAGGAGAAGAGCTGTCATTGAGGAGAATTTGGGCATGACGGGCGAACAAACAGGGAAGGACGGACGGGGTGGTTTGGGGAACAAGGCTGGGCGAGGGAGAGGGAGGCTGGGCTGGACGCGGAAGGCTCGGGGCGAGCAGAGATTCCTTCGGCTGCCTTCCACTGAGTCTGAAGAAGTGTGCATGCACACGAAAGCTCATACCAAGAACAAACTTAGTTGGTCTCTAAGGTGCTACTGGAAGGAATTTTTATTTTATTTTTTATTTTGTTTCCACTGAGTCAGACCATCTAGCTTAGTATTGTCTGCACTGACCGGCAGCGGCTCTCTGGAGTTCCCCCCAGTCCTACCTAGAGATGCCGGGGATCGAACCTGAGGCCTTCTGCATGCAAAGCAGATGCTCCCTCACTGAGCTACGGCCCTTCTTTCAATAAGAAGCTGCGTTTTGCTGAGTCAGACCATTCGGCCATCCAGCTCAGTACTGTCTGCACTGACCGGCAGCGACAGTATTTTCCATAAAAATTGTTTTCGAAATAAAGGACCTGGGAGAAAAGGCTTTTGACCGAAAACCAGAAGCTCATCTCTCCATAAATAAAAGCACACACACACCCCACCAAGAATAGAAGGAGAGAGAGAAACTTAAATTTAATCCACCCCCCCCCCCGCCTCTAGCAAGTGATGGGGGGCGTATTTAAAAGGCTGGGACGAATATACCCATCAGCAAGTAGCTAATCCGAGTTTAACTCCAATCTTTCTTCCCAAGCAAACTTAAAAATATATATATATAACAAAAAATATTATTATTTATGACTCCATCTTTGATAGAGTCGCCCCCGACCAATCGTCGTTAGCGAGATTTCAACAGGGCTGGAGGCTGTTCTCCCTCCGCGCATCTGGTCAATTCCAGCCCCCTTTCATCAGCCTGGGTTTAGACTTGATCTACAAATGATTTCTTTCCCTCTCCGCCCCGCTCCGGATTCGAAGATCAAGATCAGAAGCACTTTCTTTCGGAAGGGTGAAGACTAACCTGTCAGCCCCCGATTCCACCCGGGAATAACGCCCATCCACGTGCATTAAGTGGGCTGGTTTCTCGACTTTGAAAGCGATCTAGGCGCATGGGGTTTTGTGCGCGCTCGCTTTTTATATTTCCCCCCTTCACTTTTAAAGAAAAACGGGGGGGGGGGGGAGAGAACTTTTGAACAGAAAGCCTGTTTTCCAGTAGCCTGCGATTTCATTCAGGGTTGTGGAAATATTTAAACAGTAGGCTGGTTGTTGTTGTTTTCTAAAAAAAACCCAACCCGTTTTTAATGGCAAGTGTCATAAACTGTTAGGGTGCTAATAATAATAATAATAATAATAATAATAATAATAATAATTTTAAGTATGCTACCAGCACAAACGACAGTAGGTAATAATCATGGAACAAATCTGTGTTCCTCGCAAGAAATAAAGCGCGTTGCTCAAAGTTGCAATCCCCGCCTAGACACATTTCTCGCGAGGAAGCCGCAGGGCAGTCGGTAGATCTACTGCCCAGTTCGCAGGGATCGGGACCCCACCCCCCCAACACTCCAGTTTAAATGAACGGGCTTAAAAAAAAAGGCTTCACGTTGGGTGGATCGTGTCCACGATAGGTGTTAGGGTGGCTTGTGAATTAAAGACGTATTGGCAGCGTTTGGGCCACACTGAGAAAAGCGAAACAACGCGACGAGGAGGGTAATATGTAGGTATATTTATCTATCGATCTCTTGGGAGACAGGCAATGACCTCTCAGGTCCCAAATCCGGGAGATTTCTTTGGGATTGGCATTCTTCTTTTCAAAGTCCTCTTGGGTTTTGCCCAACTAAAGTAGATCCGCTGAAATGAATGGGCCTCAGTTAGCCATGTCCATTCATTTCAGCGGGTCTGGTCTTGAGTCCGCCTGACGGTGGATGACAACCCGTTGAATTTGACGGATCTCGGAGGAGGCGCGGTTGGTTCTTATATATAGACCCCGGAGGGGGTTCCGTGGCGCCGGTTGTGTTTGAGACCCGCCCCCCCCCCAGAACCTTAATTCTAGGCAAAGCATTCCTTTAAAACACCGAGGATATGTGTGAGGCACTGCCTGCCGAAAGGGAAATAAAAAAAAGTCACGGAAGGAAACACGCGTTATCAGTTACCCACGAGACGAACTCTCGTAACGCCTCGCGTGTAGAGGCAGGGGGGGGGAGAGAGATTTTGCTATAGGCGAAATCGGCCTCTGCGGTCCCTTTCCAGATTGGGAACTTCCCCGCCCCCCCCCATTTTTTAAAAAGTATATTTCCATGCGAAATCTTGACGCTGATTCGGATTGTAGTGATCTCCTTCCCCTCCCCACTCCTCCTGTTCTGGGAATTGGGATCGATAATTAAATAAATAATCCCTCGCTTCCCAGCCTCTTGCGATCCTGCGTCTTTCACTGTCTTCTTGGGCGGGCGGGTGGTGGGGAGTAAATAAATGACCATTGTTAAAAGAGTCTGAGGGGCTTAGCAAGGGAGAGTTCTATTTGTAGGTGTGTGTGTGTGTGCGCGCGCGCGCGCGCGTACACACACACACACACACACACACACACACACACACACACACACACATATATTTGTGTATATATGTATGTATATATATATACATATATATATGTATATACCGTATACAGGCACGTCCAACAGGTAGATCGTGATCTACCGGTAGATCACTGGACGTCTGCGGTAGATCACTGGTAGATCACTGACTCCCCCAAAGAAGCTCAACAAGTTTGTCTCCCCTAAGAAAATCTCAACATTTTTGCCCTGAACCCCTAAAAAAACTGGGCTTTCCTGCTCCCAAAAAACACCTCAACAACTTTGGACCTGATCCCCTCAAAACAGGGGGTAGATTATCACTGCCAGTTTTTAACTCTGGGAGTAGATCACAGTCTCTTGGGAGTTGGCCACCCCTGCCGTATATGTAAAAATAGCCGCCCCGGATGCTTGTAAAGAAAACGTTACAAAAGGGGGGGGGGGAGGAAAAAGAAATCCCAACATATTTCATAAATAATTTCTGAATATGCCCAACATATTTCAGACATAATTCGGACATAATTTCTGCTGCTTTCTTTTGTCAGTTCTGCTAAACCCCAGTCCTGAGCGACGCCGTTGCTTTGAGCAAGAACAAGGGGCCTCGCGCGCAGAAATTAGAGCCAGCTAGATTTCAGAGAAGATGGAGAGCGAAGACAACGTGAGCTGCTCCTTTATTATAAGCGAGCCCCCTTCCCCACCTCCGAGGCAGAGCTTCGGTTTTAAAGCCGGCACACGACGACGACAATCGCCGCTGGCTCTTCGAGCAAAGGAACGGAAACGTGCCGTTTCGTTTTCGGTCGCAAGAGAAAAAGCGCAGCAGTTCCGGAGCCGAGTCTTCCTGCTTGCAGGCTCTGGTTGTGCAAGTAGCCTGTGTTTGTTCTTTGAGATCGTAGAGGAAGGAAGAGAAGCTTTTCAGTGAGTGGGTTTCACGTGGGGTGGTGCTTTTATTTTATTTTTAATGGAGGAGAGGGAAAATATGAGGTTCCCTGGGGCCCCCCCCAAAGGTAGCTTCCGCGCGCAGCACCAAAGAATCGATGCAGAAAGGTCGAAAGGTAGAATCCAGGTATACATCGCAGGGAAGCCTTTCCAGCAATGGTTGTGGATCGGGACCAGTGAGCAGCGAGACCCACTTTCCGCCTCCTCCAAAGCTCCCGGAGAATGGACGGGGGAAAGGCTGTGGGCGGAAGTTAAGGAAGCAAGAAGCTCAACCAAACCAAAGTGGGAAGAAGGAGAGGATACTAACAGGATAGCAATAAAAGAATAACCATGTTGTAGGAGTTTTTGTGTGTTTTTTACTTAAAAAAATCTTCCTGAAAATGAAAAAGTTTTGGGTGTTGTTTCTGGGAGAGAAAAAACTGGGGAGAGAAGGGTTCTTGAGAGAGATGATGATGATTTATTAAATTTGTATAGAGAAAGAGAGGCGAGGAGGTGTGCGTGACTGTGGGAGAGGATGGATGGGCGTGCAATTGTGCGTGTGAAAGAGGAGAGGATCGTGGGGAAATCCCAAGACCGGAATTGTGAGTTCCAGTCAGTGTGGCTGGAAATTGAACCCCCATTTCATCATCATCATCATCATCAGTCCAGAATTTATGTATAAGCTAAACAAGCTATGGCTTAGGGCCCCACTCTCTTGGGGGCCCCCCAAAAAGGAAAAAACCCCTGGATGTACATTTCCAAAATATAAGATAAAAAAACAAATAAAATAAAACCTACATACAGCAACAGTGTTTTGTGTTGTGTAGGCTCCTATTTGTTATGTGCAAATGGCTTTAGATACCTGTTGGGTCCATAAATTACCATATAACGTATATTCAACACCAAAAACAGTTACAGGTAGATGTTGGTCTGTCATAGTCAAAACAAAATAAAAAAATTCCTTCCAGTAGCACCTTAGAGACCAACTAAGTTTTTTCTTTGTATGAGCTTTCATGTGCATATATCTGAAGAAGTGTGCATGCACACGAAAGCTCATACCAAGAACAAACTTAGTTGGTCTCTAAGGTGCTACTGGAAGGAATTTTTTTATTTTGTTTTGACCAAAAACAGTGACCATTTGTTGTTGACAAAGGACAGCTGGACATATAAAGGGCCCCATTACCTTCAGTAGCTTGGGGCCTCATCAAACCTAAATCCGGCCCTGATCATCATCATCTTAGTTTTCCCTCTTCCATTCTAAGAAACGAGGAAAGAAAAGACTTGAGAGACGGCCTCCTCTCCTAAGCCAACGAGCCATCGCTTTTTCCTTGTTTGAATTTGCCCTCTCTCTGCCTCACGCTTTCTTCTCCCCTGAGGTTTTGAACGGGGATCGAGGCATCGGTGAAAAGCAGATGGCTCGTCAGCTAAAAGGAAAAGAAAAGACTGAATCTGGAGACAGCCCCCCCCTTCCCCCTCTTTCTCTAACTCTCAGCGCTCGACTTGGAAGTGAAGCTCGTTTGATTTCCGGAACTGCCATTTCTCTGAAGAGCGCGATTTAATTAGGGCTTTTCTGGAGCAAGACCCATTGAGTTCAATGGGGCTTTCTTGAATTGCAGCCTTGAAGGGGTCGGTCTCTGGCAGGAGCTTCCTCTGCATTGTTTGGTTTAGGCAAGCGACGTCATTTTATTACGTATATAACAATATGCTCTACTTATAATATGCTCTAGGTCCTGCCTGTTTTTAAAATTTTGGTTTTATTATTACGTATATATTATTACGTATATAACAATATGCTCTACTTATAATATGCTCTAGGTCCTGCCTGTTTTTAAAATTTTGGTTTTATCGGGGCATGTTGCTTAAAAAACACACACACATTTTACATCGTATTAGATCAACCGCTTAGCCTTTTGGCTGATGATGATTAAGCGGCTTATAAATTTTGTTAGAAATAAACAAACAAAATAAATTCGGAATGGGCTGTCAGGCTGACGTCCACAAAGCCACTGCGGAGCACCCCCAATGCTTACTTTTAAAAGCGTGCTGTTTTTAATATTTAGAAATATGGCTTAATAATTTAATTTTATTTTAAAAAACTGGTGGAAGATTCATTGCCCCCATTCCATATATTTGTCCATCCGTCCTGGTTTGGGACTTGTCTAGGTTTCACAAAATATATATGAAAATGAAGTCAAGTCTTAACCGGGGAAGAACAGCCAGACCACCACTGTCTTACAAGATAGCTCCATATAATGTGCTCTCTCTCTCTCTCTCTCTCTCTCTCTCTCTCTCTCTCTCTCTCTCTCTCTCTCTCTCACACACACACACACACACACACACACACACTTCATAAATACTCCTGTTTTTAGTTGCAAAGCAGAATTCAGCACACTGCACATGTTTGGAGCGAATATTTATAATGCATTATTAATTAATTTTTATCCATCTCATTCAGATTTCTTTCCTTTTTTAAAAAAATCATTTTTATTGGTTTTACAAATACAAAGTACAAATAAACAAACTAAATAAAAAATAAAAAATTCCTTCCAGTAGCACCTTAGAGACCAACTAAGTTTGTTCTTGGTATGAGCTTTCGTGTGCATGCACACTTCTTCAGAGACCAACACGGCTACCTACCTGTAAATAAACAAACTAGTAAAAATATACCTATCTAAAGAGATTCTCCGAATCTCGAGAATTCCCCCAATCCTCTCCATGGGGTCTCATTTTAAACACCTACAGCTGCATATTCATCCGTACTCCAATTTTTATATCAAACCATATTGTCCATAGTGATTTTTACACTATGTGTAAAGTGAATCAAAACCCTGCTCTTGTTTTCATCTGCTTACAGTGGTCTCCTAAGTAACTTACAAATTCTTCCCATTCTTTTATAAAGTTTTTGTCCTCTTGGTTTCTGAGTTTTCCAGTCAGCTTTGCCATCTCGGCATAGTCCATCAGCTTGGCTTGCCATTCTTCTCCGGTAGGGACCCGCTCATTCAGATTTCAGAACCTCATAGCAAAGTTAGCAAACAGCGGACACAGGCCTGAAAGGCAACAAAGCAGCCAGCTCAGCAAATCAGGTGCATATTTTCTATACCAAAAAGAGAGAGGAGGAAGTCACCAAAAGAGAGTAGGATGAATTTAGTTCTGCAGGCTATCACTGCCCTCGGATATTTTGGGTGGAATGGATATTATTATTGATATTTACCACTCCTCTCCAACATACTTCTTACATTTCTTGCAACAGAAACCAACACAACTCTGGGATGAAGAATCCATCTATCTTATTTATTTATTTATTTATAATATAATTTGTTTGTTTTAAATTGTTTTTAATATTATATTTGAATTGTCATAACCTGCCCTGGGATCTTTGGGCAGGTAATTAGCAGTAGAAGCAGCAGCAGCAGCAACAATCTAATACCCCCTATGTCATTACCAAGATTCAAGGTAAAGGTAAAGGTAAAGGGACCCCTGACCATTAGGTCCAGCCGTGTCCGACTCTGGGGTTGCGGCGCTCATCTCGCATTACTGGCTGAGGGAGCCGGCGTACAGCTTCCGGGTCATGTGGCCAGCATGACTAAGCCGCTTCTGGCGAACCAGAGCAGCGCACGGAAACGCCATTTACCTTCCCGCTGCAGCGGTACCTATTTATCTACTTGCACTTTGATGTGCTTTCGAACTGCTAGGTGGGCAGGAGCTGGGACCGAGCAACGGGAGCTCACCCTGTTGCGGGGATTCGAACCACCGACCTTGTGATCAGCAAGCCCTAGGCTCTGTGGTTTAACCCACAGCGCCGCCTGCGTCCTAAGATTCAAGGTAGGCAGCAGTACAGTATCTCATTTCTATATAAAGAAATACCTTTTGGGCTATTTTCTAGTTGGAACCCAACTCACAAATTAGACCAATGACAAGAGAGAGAGGGGGGGGAATTTATAAGCCCATTTATAAATATACCCCAGAGAAAAAGGAGCTTGGTTTGTGCTTGGATTATACATCCCAAAAGAGGGGCATTAAAGGGCGTGTACAAAAGCTAAAAAGCTCTTTTATGACCACCTCGGGTTACCCTATTTTTAGAGTGCCAGTTTTAAATATAGATCTCCTGGCTTAAAAAGGAAGAGAATGAAGGAAGAATGTGGAGATAGACTTGGATGGAAGAAGAACCGGGACAAGTCTTCCTTAAATATTCAAGCACTACATTGCTACTTGACCATCCACTAACTTCATAACGTAATAGTATCTTCTAAGACGTATCATGATGCTAGGGGGTGGGTGTCGGTAGGGTGGGGTTGTAGTTGGTTTTTTTTTTGTACCTTCCCAAGAGAGTGTGCATAAGATTGTGGATTTATCTGGGGAGAGATGTACGTGGGCAAACAGTGCACATTATGATACAGCTTTCCACACGTGCTTTTAAAAAAATTATTAATCTTTCTTATTGAGTTTTACATTGCAAATTCAAATTCAAACATTAAACACCATCATCATTTAGGATTCCTCAAATCCTTTGACTCCCCTCCACCCATGGTTACCATTTTCAATCTTTTCCCACCGCTTCACTTATTTTCTCTATTTTTCTTAAATAATCCTTTAAAAAACCCCACTCAAATCCTGCCAATTCCACACATTCTTTTACTGGTGAAAATAGCACTGCTTGGAAATCAGCTACTGCCTGTTTACCAACCAACCAACCAACCAAACCAAACCTTGAGAGCCAGTGTGGTGTAGTGGTTAGGAGTGGTAGACTCGTAATTTGGTGAATGGGGGTTTGCTTCCCCGCTCCTCCACATGCAGCTGCTGGGTGACCTTGGGCTAGCCACACTTCTCTGAAGTCTCTCAGCCCCACTCATCTCATAGAGAGTTTGTTGTGGGGCAGGAAGGGAAAGGAGAAGGTTAGCCGCTTTGAGACTCCTTCGGGTAGTGATAAAGCGGGATATCAAATCCAAACTCTTCTTCTTCTTCTTCTTCTTCTTCTTCTTCTTCTTCTTCTTCTTCTTCTTCTTCTTCTTCTTCTTCTTCTTCTTCTTCCTCCTCCTCCTCTTCTTCTTCTTCTTCGTCTTCTTGTGTTGAGGGCTGACTTTCAAAAGATCTCAGCTCTGTTGTGTATGACACCCTGACCACGACTCAAGTTGTCTACGAGGGCCCCCTACAAACAGGTGGGGTGTTATGGGTGAGAGGCAGCACCTTCCCAGCTGCATTGCACTCCTGAGAGTGGGCAGCTCACTGCCTCAGTTGCCAGCACCCACAGGAGGGCATAGCGCTGCTGCTCTCAGGTCCTGTTTGTGAGTTTTCCCACACGCCACCTGGATGGCCCTAGTGACAAGACTGTAGCCTAGTAGCTAGATTGGCAGGCCACGCATTTGTACTTCACTGCTTCCGCCACCATAGGAGGCCAAATTCCTAGGGGGGCCGAGGTCCCTTTGGTTCCCCAAATGACAATATTGGGAGGGGGGCAGGCCAGCTGCGATAAGCATTGCCGTTCAAAAGTCACAGTGCACACACACCATTTGAACGGCAATGCCTATCAGTGGCTGACCCCCTCAAATATTGTATTTGGGGAACCAAAGGGACCTCGGCCCCTAGGAATTGGCTCCTATGGTGGGGAAGCAGTGAAGTACAATGCGTTGGCTGCCAATTAGCTACTAGGCTAAGTTTGTACTAGGGATCCAGGTGGCGCTGTGGGTTAAACCACAGAGCCTAGGGCTTGCTGATCAGAAAGTCGGCGGTTCGAATCCCTGCGACGGGGCGAGCTCCCGTTGCTTGGTCCCAGCTCCTGTCCACCTAGCAGTTCGAAAGGATGTCAAAGTGCAAGTAGATAAATAGGAACCGCTGCAGCGGGAAGGTAAATGGCGTTTCCGTGTACTGCTCTGGTTCGCCAGAAGCGGCTTTGTCATGCTAGCCACTTGACCTGGAAGGTGTACGCCGGCTCTCGGCCAATAAAGCGAGATGAGCGCCGCAACCCCAGAGTCGGGCACGACTGGATCTAATGGTCAGGGGTCCCTTTACCCTTTACCTTTTAAGTTTGTACTGTTTTGTACAAAGCCCTATATGGCTTGGGACCAGGATACCCAAAAGATATGCTTTCATCCCATAGATACCCATCTGCTTGCAGCATATGCCATCTTATCAGGAGCGCTGTCCTCAGGGTCAGCCCAAGACATTTTGGCACCTGAGATAAGCCAACGAAAGCCTTCCCCCACCCCCCCACCAGGGAAGAAAGGGTGAGTGAAGATCTTCATCAGGAACATGGGAGGGATAAAGATCTACATCAGGATCTGCTGACCCTGTAGACACTGCCGCCTGAGGTGGTCACCTCACTCGGCCTCATGGGTAGACCCGGCCCTGTCTGTCCTGCACCATGTAGGAACAGGGCCTTTAGTGTTGTGGCACCCTTCTCAATCACAGCAGTCTTACTGGACTATTTATTTCCGCACTCTGCTGCTATAGCTACCCAAGTCCTGTCTGTATCATCCTCATCGCCATCATCCTGAGCCAGTGGCATAGCATTGGTTGCTGGCACCCGGGCGCTGTGCCAAAGAGTCACTCGGGAGATCACAGCTGCAGAGAGAAGAAGAGTTGTTCTGTTGTCTGGAGAGGTCACTTCCTGGTTCACATGGAGAAGTCGTTTTCAATGGAGCCCAGTGACGGAAGTGCACAGCTGTATTGAGGCAGCACCGGGTGACAAAATTTTATGCGCCTAAGGCAGCCTTTCTCAACCTTGGGTCCCCAGATGTTGTTGGACTACAACTCCCATCATCCCTGACCACTAGTCTTGCTAGCTAGGGTTGGTGGGAGTTGTAGGCCAAAAAACATCTGGGGACCCAAGGTTGAGAACCACTGGCCTAAGGCAACCAGCCTGTGGCTCCCCACACTGTGCCACTGTCCTGAACCACATCACAATGTTAAGGGAGAACACAGAAATCTCATCACATTTGGCTGCTCCTGTTAATTCTGCTGCGCGGCACCCAGATGGCTGCACCAAATTCCTGCTCTGATGGCATCCCTGCTGTCCAGGTTGAAATGACCATTCCTCTCTCCCACCTGGGGGATCGTGTGTGTGTGTGTGTGTGTGTGTGTGTGTGTGTGTGTGTGCAGGCCCCTTGCAGAGCCAGGCAGAGGCCCAGGGCCAGGTAGATAATGTGGCCCTTTTTTTTTTTAACCCTGGGGATCTCCGATAAGTGTTATAATTTTAAATACATTTTACAATAAATACATTATTCATTTAAAAATGTATTATACAATTTTTAATAGTTCAAAAATGTATTTAAAAATCTATTTTTAAGTAGACAACTTTGACTATTATTTATTATCTTCTTATTCTACTCTTAAAAAAGATGTATGCTTGTGAGAAAGCCACTATTGCTCGTAAGCCACTATTTCTTTAAAAAACATGGTTTCCACCAAATTTTATCTTCATTGAGCTATATGTACTCCTCGGGTGTAAGTAATATTCCTGGCCTAGTCAACAAAATTTTAAACAAATGGCCACATCTTCATCAAATTTTCATCATTTTCAAAAAAAAAATTAGCGATAAGAAAGCCAACACACGTATCTTTAAGTTACGGATGGTTTAAATTTTTGGCAAACAAGATTTCAAACAAAAACTCATCAACTTTTAACAGCATGAAAAACATGGCCCACCATCACAAACACTTGACTTGACTAAGACCTTACTTGCTTACCGAGGGCGTATTCACAATCCCTCATCTCTCCAACACAACCAGAGGGCACTATTAGCAGGTTGAAACGCACCACCCTCCCGCCCTTCGTGTTTTCTGTCTCCCCCCCCCCTGATTTTTTACATTCACCTCAGGTGAGCGATTGTGAATATGTTGACCGAGGCCCCCTTTGGAATCGGAGGCCCGGGCCAAGTGGCCCATATGGCCCACCCTCTGTCTGGGCCTGTGTGTGTGTGTGTCCCATCCTCTCTTCTTGCTCACTTTTAGTGCCCACTGCCCATAAATAATCACAACCAGCGAAGCTCCTGTGGCAAAAGATGAGAGACAGCGAGGGAACTGGCCCACAGCCCTTTGGCTGATATTGAAGCCACCAGGAGGCTGCCTTATTAATTGGGCTTGGAAGATCATTTCACACTTCATAAATCACGGCAAAGCCTGGCAGGTGGCTTGGGAGTCACGGGGAGCTGCCAGGTTGCTTTGGCATGGCCCCCCCTTCATATGCGAGGGACACAGATCCTAGGATTAAAACGTGAGGCTTAAAAGTTGAACTAGGGGGAGTTGGGAAGATCAGTTGGATTAGTGGCAGATGAAAAATGGGGGCTCTGAAGGGGAGAGAAAGGAGGCTTCTGTTATTTTCACTGTATTACCTGGGTGATTAACTGGGGTACCCAGTTGTATGATATGATTAAAGAAAGACAATTTCAGTTTCTCATTTTTCCACTCTATAAAGTTCAGTTCTCCACATTCTCTCACACCAGCTAGTGATTTTTTAATTAAAAAAGTCCTCATGAAAGTTCGTCAGCATTTTAGAGCATATTTCTACCAATATACACATTTTTGCCTGCGAGTTTTCCAAATAGACACGATTTTGCAAATAGTTCCCCCTTGACATAATGCATTCTTAATATTATTTTTACTTATATGCATTTTTATGCACAATTTACTCCTGTATATACATCTCTGTACACATTATGCGGCTGAAGAACCGCACTGCAAAATTCACAAAGTGTGAATTTTGAAAGGCGGCTGTGCTTCAGCTCATGTACGGTTTTGGAAAGTTTGAATAAAGGCAGACTTTCATTTGAATGCAAATGGAATCAAATTTCTCCCCCATCCTTCCCTCTTCTCATTTAGAGTCTCCTCCTTTAAACATTCCCTCTATTTCCAAAGCTTTGGCTCTGTGTGCCGTTCCTTAGGTAGCCAAAACAGCACCACCCACCCACCAAAGTTAGCAGAAGTACAAAAAAGATGCGGGAGAACCCCTAAGAGGGGGAACCCCACTGTCTCCTACAGCCCAGTGAGGACTGAGTGTGTTCAGTTGCCACTGAATGTCAAGGAAGAAAACGGGATGGCTTGAATCCTGATCAGAGTTATACGCGGCAACATTTTGTTGTAGGTCTTACTTGTAATTTAACACCGTCATCATCATAAGATTTCCAAAGCACGTTCGCCATCACATTTAAATGTAGGAACAGTTTACTTTCCAATAAATCTTGCCAGTTCTCCTGAAATCAGTGGGACTTTATTCCAACTAAGGCTGCAGTCCCAAACCTTGATTACCTAGGAGTAAGCCCCATTGAACTTGGTAGTACAGACTTCTAAGTAGGCCTGGCTAGGATAGTGCTACAGGATAGGATTTATAAGCTTTCACTGTTTCACTGGTAGGTTAACAGGCTAATACTTTAATCCTAGCCTGTGGATCAAGACTGTAGTGTCTGGATGCTGTTGGACTCCAACACTCATCAGCCCCAGCCAGCATAGCCATTGGTCAGGGATGAAGACGCGGGTGGCGCTGTGGTCTAAACCACGGAGCCTCTTGGGATTGCCGATCAGAAGGTCGGAGGTTCGAATCCCCATGATGGAGTGTGCTCCCGTTGCTCTGTCCCAGCTTCTGCCAACCTAGCAGTTCAAAAGCATGCCAGTGCAAGTAGATAAATAGGTACTGCTGCAGTGGGAAGGTAAACAGTGTTTCTGTGTGCTCTGGTTTCCGTCACGGTGTTCTGTTGCACCAGAAGCGGTTTAGTCCTGCTGGCCACATGACCCGGAAAGCTGTCTGTGGACAAACGCCGGCTCCCTAGGCCTGAAAGTGAGATGAGCACTGCAACCCCATAGTCTCCTTTGACTGGATTTAACTGTCCAGGCATCCTTTTTTACCTTTACCTTTTTACCTGGTCAGGGATGATGGGAGTTGGAGTGCAACCACATCTGGAGGGCCACAGGTTCCCCATCTTTGCTGTAGCTTAACATCTCCCCCCTGTTCCTTGAGCAGTAGCTGAGGGGGATTCCCCCCCCCCAGTTTTGTGTCAAAACCTGATTATCATCCAGGTCTCCAAAATACTGTACTACACAAACATGCTGAAGATTGGAAAAAGAGTACCAATGGGTCTGGTGATGAAACAGGAAGCTCTATTATTCCAGGGTTGTTTTGTTTGCCTGTGTTTTGAGTTTGTGGGGAGGTTTGGTCCAGAGCTGACTTTCACTAAGGGGCTCCCTGCTGTTTCCACCATAAGTGCTAATTAGCACATAAAAGTCAAAGCTGAAATCCCCAGCCAGCTTGATTGACAGCGCCTTTCCCACCCTGGTTCTCTAAACAGCCAGGGAAGGGAACAAGGCATCAACAGGTGAATCTCAAATTAATTACGGAGTCACTCTCTCATCGGCGTAATCTGCAGCATCTCCACCTTTTAAAGCTGACACATAAATATGTGGAGGGGAGTTTTGAACAATTTATTGTTAACTAATTCTCTAGCAATTGGGGGAAGATAAGGGCAGGCTTATTCATAAGCCTAATAATAGAGGGGGTGGGGACGCGGGTGGCGCTGTGGGTTAAACCACAGAGCCTAGGGCTTGCCGATCAGAAGGTTGGCAGTTCGAATCCCCGCGACGGGGTGAGCTCCCGTTGTTCGGTCCCAGCTTCTGCCAACCTAGCAGTTTGAAAGCACGTCAAAGTGCAAGTAGATAAATAGGTACCGCTCCAGGCGGGAAGGTAAACGGTGTTTCTGTGCGCTGCTCTGGTTGGCCAGAAGCGGCTTAGTTATGCTGGTCACATGACCCGGAAGCTGTACGCCGGCTCCCTCGGTCAATAAAGCGAGATGAGCGCCACAACCCCAGAGTCGTCCGCGACTGGACCTAATGGTCAGGGGTCCCTTTACCTTTACCTTTAAGGGCAGGCTTATCCATAAGCCGGGGACCCAGGTGGCGCTGTGGGTTAAACCACAGATCCTAGGGCTTGCTGATCAGAAGGTCGGCGGTTCGAATCCCCGCGACGGGGTGAGCTCCCGTTGCTCGGTCCCTGCTCCTGCCAACCTAGCAGTTCGAAAGCACGTCAAAGTGCAAGTAGATAAATAGGTACCGCTGCAGCGGGAAGGTAAAGGGCGTTTCCGTGCGCTGCTCTGGTTCGCCAGAAGCAGCTTTGTCATGCTGGCCACATGACCCGGAAGCTGTACGCCGGCTCCCTCGGCCAATAAAGCGAGCTGAGTGCCACAACTCCAGAGTCGTCCGCAACTGGACCTAATGGTCAGGGGTCCCTTTACCTTTAAGGGCAGGCTTATCCATAAGCCTAATAATAGAGGCATTTGGAGGTAAATCCTGACTGTGAGAACAGGATGCAGGACTAGACCTGATCCATCAGAGCCATTCTTAGGTTAAGCAGTGAGTCATTTTCACACCTACTCAAAAGAGATGGGCTAGGATGCTGCAAAGGCTGCAGGCTGCGCAAAGACACCTCTTGGTGCGTGGGTAATATCAAAAGAGGAAACTGATGGAGGTGGAGGTGAAAAAATGAGAAAGAGCTTTCTCGACTTCCAAGCAAGACGTAGACAAACTCGCCCTCTGTTTATTATCTCCAGCCGGTTGGCATGAACAAGGGAGGGCCTGAATGTTCCGCTGGTTACTTCCTCTGTGGCCGAACACACACTGAGCAACAACCCAGGGGGACGGAAAGGAAGTGGAGGGGAGACAGAGCGAACACAAGGAGAGGCGGGCAGGACAGAGCAGCTACGAAAATGTCAGAGGTTCAAAAGCCGGCCAGGAACAAACGCCATGGATTAGCTCTCCAATTTGTTGACACTGCCATAGGCCGTGTTTTCCTTGGCATGGTCTGGCTCTAGAGATCACGTGGACTCCCCAAAGTATTTGTGAATTAATTACCAGGTACTGTTCAGAACAACAACATGGTTTCCCGTGCAGCGTAAGAAAAGCATGACCCGCCCCCGTCCCGCCACCGAAATATGGAACACCCAGGATTATTTAAATAATGTCTTATTTGAGAAGGATCTCAAAGTGTCAAAGATAAGCAAATCTGGAAATGTAGCCGGGGACTCACTAGAGCCGAGGGGTGACGGTGGGGACCCCGTGGCCCTCCAGATGTGGCTGGACTCCATCTCCCATCGACCCCAGACAGTATGGACTATGCCCAGAGATGATGGGAGTTGTAGTCCTACTGTGTTGTGGTGGTGGGATGGTTTTCTCACCCTGTTCTAGAGTAGAGGAGTGTGTCCCCAGGGCTGGAGTAAGACCTTTAAAGCAGTGTTCCCCAACCTTGGGCCTCCAGCTGTTTTCGGACTACAATTCCCATCATCCCTGACCACTGGTCTTGCTAGCGAGGGATGATGGGAGTTGTAGTCCAAAAACAGTTGGAGGCCCAAGGTTGGGGAACACTGCTTTAAAGGTCCCAAGCACTGAAAATATTATGGTGCCTGTGCCCATAGGTAATTCAAAATCAATGCTAAACAATATAATAAAATTGTATTGGTTATGTTTCACTCTGCCTCTTATCTCAGTTATCTGATTTCTTTCTTTTTTTAAAAAAAACCAAATTATACAATGTACACTCTTTCTATGTATATATGTATGAAAGATAAACAATTACATTAGTAAAAACAAGAACAACCCTATAGATTTATTGCAACTTCTGGAGGATTTCAGGTTGGCTACCCCTAGTATAAGAGACGCGGGTGGCGCTGTGGGTTAAACCACAGAGCCTAGGGCTTGCCGATCAGAAGGTCGGCGGTTCGAATCCCCGCGACGGGGTGAGCTCCAGTTGCTCGGTCCCTGCTCCTGCCAACCTAGCAGTTCGAAAGCACGTCAAAGTGCAAGTAGATAAATACGTAGGTACCGCTCCGGCGGGAAGGTAAACGGCGGTTCCGTGCGCTGCTCTGGTTCGCCAGAAGCGGCTTAGTCATGCTGGCCACATGACCTGGAAGCTGTATGCCGGCTCCCTCGGCCTGTAAAGCGAGATGAGTGCCGCAACCCCAGAGTCGTCCGCGACTGGACCTAATGGTCAGGGGTCCCTTTACCTTTACCCCTAGTATAGTGACCCTACTGACTGTATGTTGAAACTACTATTTTCTCCACCAATGGAATTGATGGTGTTGCCACCTAAGCTTCTGCACAGATGGCGGTGGCAATGAGGGCAACAATAAAAGGATTGTCTCCATATTGTGGTCATGAATATTGTGAGACTTCTCTAATGAGAGTAAGAATTGGTGAAAACTCGATTACGTTTTCATTGATAGGTGAGTCTTCAACTTTGCGCTTTTTTGAAATAACATGTGAACGGAAACCCAGCCTGAAGTTTAGGCCTCTGCATTTCGACAACAGTTTGGTATTATTATTATTATTATTATTATTATTATTATTATTATTATTATTATTTAAAGCCCTTGTGAAAATTAAGCGAAAAGTTCTCCTAATATGTGTGGGATGTATAACACTGGTGCAGTCAATCACAACATTCCTAGAGTGTACACAAGGGGCCTTGGTCCTCCAGCTAGTTTCCTGTGCCTGGAGGAGGATCACTTCCTTTGTGTGACCAGAGGTGGGAGTGGCCTTACCTGAAAGTGCACAGGTCTGTGCCATTCTCCTCTCTCTTCCCACCAGGACTCCGAGGATGCAACATCTCAGGAGATGCTCTCTTGGCTTCCAGCCAAGAGAGGCCCACATGGAGCCTTTCTCCCTTAAGGAGAATCTCCACATGTAAATACATTTAATCTAAGCTAGCCTGCCTTTCTGAGACTGTAGAAGCTTGAAATGACTGTGAGTAAAACCTTTATACTTTTATAAGCTTATGTGTCGTGTATTTTCTTTTAAGAGGGAACCAGGGGAAATATGTGCCAGGATCTGCCTTATTCTAGAAGTTCATAGGAACTTAAACGCCACGCTTTGCTGCGCTTTATTGGGGATGAGAAACTCTGCTAGTTTGGAGCTTGTTAGCACAAGCTGGGATAGGAAATATTAATCAATATTCCCTCATCCACATTCCCTCTCATCTCCCACAAAGGGTTATGGGCCCAGAACTGCGTATTTTGTGTATTTTTAAAGGATTGCTTTGGATTGTGATTTTTGGCAGAGTAGAATTTTTCTGTTTGTACTTCCTGGTAAGCACATGGTCTTTTGTTCTCCATTGTGCTGTGAAAGGGGGATTAGCGACCCCTCCCCTCCCTCAGAGCTCACAGACCTCAGAGGCAGTGAAGATTAGTTTGCATTTTGAGATTTTTAAGTTTTGATTTTTGAATTTTAGCCATTTTGGGAATTTTTGAAATTTTGAAAATTTTTAAATTTTTGAGGATTAAGATGGCAAGCTCAGGATTTGATAGTGAAGCAAGATCAAACTTTATGCTGCTGAATGATCGTAATTTTGTGCAATGGAAGCAGCGCCTTTTAGTGCATCTTGGTGCAAAACAAGTGCTTAAAGCGGTGAAAGATCCCAAACCTGATTTTGCTGATTTAACCAAGAAAGCAGATTGGGAAAGGCAAGATGCAGAAGCTAAACACATAATTTTGAGCAGTTTGAAAGATGAGCATTTATCTCTGATTGACTATGAAAGTGATGCATCTCAGATTCTAAAGGATATTGAGAGGGTTTATGCACAATCATCAGAGAACTCTTATAGACATTTATTGGATAAACTGCTGAAGTTAAAGATGAATTCCAGAGAACAATTTACAGGGCATTTTAAGGACTTTAATGAAATTGTTCAAAGGATTGCCCTAACTCCCAGAGCTTTTGATGATGCAACCAAAGTGACTTTTATGCTGGCATCATTAGGAAAAGAATTTACTTCATTTAAGAGTATAATGGATCACACCAGAGATTTGACTTTTAATGAACTAGTAAATCACTTAAGAGAGGAATGCAGAGATTACCTTGATTCTCCACAAAGGAATCCAAGGAAAATGGACACAAGTTATGTTTCTAAACAATTTCCCAAGTCTAAGGAAGTGTCCAAAGATATAATATGCCATAACTGCAATTTAAAAGGGCACATTGCAAGGAGTTGCCAGAAGCCCAAGAATAAGTCCCGCCCCTTTCAACCAAAAGGTGAAAAGAAGGGGGGTCACGAGCGTACATTTCTACTGCAAGAAAAGAGTTTAAATGTGCAAAGAAATGAAAGGAAAAGTGACCAATTTATTTTAGATTCGGGAGCTACAAGCCATTTTGCGCATAAAAGAGAATATTTCAGAGAAATTAATGATAGTGAATGGACTGAAATCCAGATTGCTGATGGAAATGTTCTAAAATCACAAGGTGCAGGTTCAATGCGTTTGAAATTCAAGGTGAACAATGAATCTCTTGAAACAACTGTGCCTAATGTTCAATATGTCCCAGAATTGAATTGTAACTTGCTTAGTGTGTCTGCTTTAGACAAGAAAGGTTTCAAGGTTACATTTGCCAATGGAGAATGCAATGTAACGAAAAATGATGAGGTTTATGCTCAAGGGAAACTAATCAATGGTGTTTATGAGATTAACGTTTCAGAAAACCAATCAGCACAAGTCGCCCAATCCAAGCAGAAGCATGAAGCAGATCTGGAGCTCTGGCATCGAAGACTGGGTCACCGGGATATCAGAGTCATCCAGGAACTGCAGAATGGAGATCTTGTGAGAGGTCTACAGGTAAACAAAAGTAACACACCCACACCAAAGTGTATAACTTGTGTAAGTGAAAAAGGAGTCAAACCTTCTTTCCCACGTTGTGCAGAAAAGAGAAGCACAAAAGTTCTGGACATTGTGTACACTGATTTAGCTGGACCTATGAATATACCTTCCTTAGGAGGAAATAAGTATATTTTGATATTTTTGGATGATTATTCAAGGTTTTGTGTGGGATACCTTCTCAAAGAGAAGAGTGAAACAGTGGAATTGTTCAAGCAATACGTAAGCATGGTCAAGAACAAATTCCATCGAGCACCCACCACCCTAATGTCCGATAATGGTGGGGAGTTTTGCTCACGTGAAATGGAAGCCTTCATGGCTCAGGAAGGCATAGCACATGTGACCACAGTAAGCTACACACCTCAACAAAACTCTATTGCTGAGAGGAAATTTAGGTCCATCCTAGAGATGACAAGGTGTATGCTAAAAGGATCCAACTTGTCGAAGAAACTTTGGGGCGAGGCAGCAAATACTGCGATTTATATACAGAATAGGCTGCCAACAAAAGGCACAGAGCGCACGCCATTTGAACTTTGGCATGGAAGAGTCCCAAATTTGTCACACATACGTGTATTTGGAAGTTTGTGCTATTACCACGTGCCCAAGGAGCACAGACACAAACTTGACTCCAGAGCAAAGCCTGGTATCCTAGTTGGATACGCTTCTGGAGGAAAAGGCTACAGAGTTGTGGACTTACAAACAGGGAAAACAAGTTCACATCACGTGATTCATTTTGAGGAGTATGAAAAGGCTGACACAAGGAACACAGCAATTGACTGTTCCAATGAGCCAGCAACAGAGGAGTTTGTAAGTTTTCCTTTTGAAGCCATACCAGAAACTAATCCACCTCCTAGTATTGTACCTCCTAGTGTTGTAGCACCCCCTACAGATGACACCCCAGAAGACGCGGAGGACCAGATGTCAGAAGGCTCCAGAGACGAAGAGGACCCGTATGCAGGGATGCCGCCATTGGAAGGAGATGAGGAAGCTGATGCGGTTCAACAAGAGCCAGAGGTCAGACGTTCCTCCAGGTCCAACAAAGGCGTTCCACCACTACGACTGTCCTACTTTGCAGGGTCGGCGCCACCACAGGAACCTTCCACGTGGGAACAGGTTCAACGGTTGCCAGCTACTGAGGCCATTCTCTGGAAGCAAGCCGCGCAGGAAGAGATGGATGCACTGCATCGCAACAAGACCTGGACCCTGACAGAGCTACCTCCTGGTAAGAAGGCAATTGGGTCCAAGTGGGTGTTCAAGCTTAAGAAGGGGTCAGAAGGGGAGGTGCAATGCTACAAAGCTAGGCTTGTAGCACAAGGATTTTCACAACAGTATGGCGAAGATTATGATCAAGTATTTGCGCCTACAGTGCGATATAGCAGTGTTAGATTACTTCTAAGTATTGCAGCATCTAAAGGCCTATCAGTCCGTCATGTCGACATAGCAACAGCTTTTCTTCATGGGACGATTTCTGAACAGATTTATATGAAGCAGCCCAAAGGCTTTATCAAGCAAAATGAGGCACATCTTGTATGTAAACTTCAGAAAGGAATTTACGGTTTGAAACAAGCTGCAAGAGCATGGAACCAGAAATTACATGAAATGCTGGTTCAGCTTGGGTACAAGCAGTCAACAGCTGACAAGTGCCTGTACACTAAGAACAGAAATGGACAATTCTCTTACATTCTGGCTTTTGTCGATGATTTATTAATATCAACGTCCAATGACAGAGACTATAAAGACATAGTCAGACATCTCAACAAAGAGGTGGAAGTAAAGGAATTGGGACTTGTCCAGTATTACTTGGGAATTCAAATTGAGAGAGAAGAAGACGGCTCATTTCTTCTCAGCCAGAAGCAGAAGATAATAGAACTGATAGAAAGCATGCAGATGCAAGGTGCACACCCTGTCGCGACACCCATGGCCACAGATTTTCTAAAGAATCAGCAAGATTCGAAGCTGCTGCCAGACAACAGCGAATACAGGTCAGCGATTGGTAAACTTTTGTATTTGGTTACTACCAGCAGACCTGACATAGCAAGTGCAGTGGGTATCCTAAGCAGAAAAGTGAGTTCTCCCACTGAACATGACTTGGGTGGGGTCAAGAGGGTGGTGCGTTACCTTAAGGGTACAATGAATTGTAAATTAAAATTACCAGCTGTAAGGGACCCTAAGTTGGTTGGGTACAGTGATGCAGACTGGGCTGGGGATAAGGCGGATTACAAATCCACAAGTGGTTATGTTTTTATGTTTGGAAATGCACCTATCATATGGGGCAGTTATAAACAGAAATGTGTAGCCTTATCGTCCACAGAGAGTGAATATATTTCAGCTTCGGAAGCATGCAGAGAGATCATCTGGCTGGATCAACTCCTGACAGATTTTGGTTTGCCGAGAAAAGGACCTGTCAGCTTGATGGAGGACAATCAAGGCTGCCTGCAACTAGCGCAAACCGAAAAGTTCCTTGCACGTTCAAAACACATTGGGGTCAGGTATCACTTCATTCGCCAGATGATCCAAGATGGACTAGTAGAAATGTCCTACTGTAATACTCAGGAGATGACTGCAGACATTCTCACGAAACCCTTGCCACGAGAGAGTTTCCAGAACCTGCGTGTCAAGCTGGGACTCTGGGTGGTTGAATAAAGTTGTTTTATGTTTGTTAAATGTTGTTCAGACTGAGAAGGGGTTTGTGGGATGTATAACACTGGTGCAGTCAATCACAACATTCCTAGAGTGTACACAAGGGGCCTTGGTCCTCCAGCTAGTTTCCTGTGCCTGGAGGAGGATCACTTCCTTTGTGTGACCAGAGGTGGGAGTGGCCTTACCTGAAAGTGCACAGGTCTGTGCCATTCTCCTCTCTCTTCCCACCAGGACTCCGAGGATGCAACATCTCAGGAGATGCTCTCTTGGCTTCCAGCCAAGAGAGGCCCACATGGAGCCTTTCTCCCTTAAGGAGAATCTCCACATGTAAATACATTTAATCTAAGCTAGCCTGCCTTTCTGAGACTGTAGAAGCTTGAAATGACTGTGAGTAAAACCTTTATACTTTTATAAGCTTATGTGTCGTGTATTTTCTTTTAAGAGGGAACCAGGGGAAATATGTGCCAGGATCTGCCTTATTCTAGAAGTTCATAGGAACTTAAACGCCACGCTTTGCTGCGCTTTATTGGGGATGAGAAACTCTGCTAGTTTGGAGCTTGTTAGCACAAGCTGGGATAGGAAATATTAATCAATATTCCCTCATCCACATTCCCTCTCATCTCCCACAATATGCACATTCTTGCAAAGCATTTCCCCTGAATATTATGCATTTCTCCATGTTATTTTCACGGCAGTATACAATTTCAATGCACACTTTTATCACATTATATACATTTTTGTACATGTTGCTTGGCTGGAGATTTGCATTGCTAAATTCAGGAAAGTGCGAATTTCAAAGGAAGGCCGCATTTTTGTTTTGCTTATTGTTTTGGAATGTGCAAATTGGGTCAATTGGCCTTTCATCATAAACTGAAACAGATTTCTCCCCCTTCCTTAGCTTGGATCTGATGTTTTTTTAAAAAAACAAACAAAAAACAAACAATTTTATTTTTCATTTTGTCTTTTTACAATGTTTGGACGAAAAAAGTCTTTACACAATCAGTCCACAATGCCGCATCCTCCTCGACCCCTCCCCCCCTTTCTGTGATTATTTATTTAATGTCTTCTACCACTGCATATCCAACTCAAACCTATTTACTAATTTTCCTTTTACATTCCCTTTGAGTCATTCTTACTGCACGTTTTTATATCAGCCCTGCTAATGTTTTGTAAACAATACATCTTCAAATATTCCATATAAATTTCCCCATCCTGTGTTGAAAAGTCTACCTTCTTGATTTCTTATTCTTTTGGTAAGTTTTGCCATTTCAGCGTATTCCATCAATTTTAGTTGCCAGTCCTCCTTTGCTGGAGCTGTGTCTTCTTTAGCTTGATTCTGATGTTAGTCCTAATGGGAGCCAACCCATTGAAATGAATGGACATGATTAACTTAAGTCCACTCATGCCAATATGCATACTCTGAATATAAGTAAGTCAGAAATAACCCAATGTACCTTGATTTGGGAAGGAGGGCACTAATTGGCGTGACCCCGTGGCAAGGCAGAAAGGTCCTGGCCTCTGAAGTGAGTATTTCCGCCCCCCCTTCCTACGTGTGCCCCATTAGTGTGGGATGTATCATCACTGAAGCAGTCAAATACAACATTTCCTGTTGCCTAGAGTGGACACGCAGGGGAATGTTGCTCCAGACAGGGAGGACTTCCTGTCATACCTGCTCTGGAGCGTCCTCCCCCTGTGTGTGACCAGGTAGATGGGCGTGGCCCTAGCAGACCCTATAAAAGGGCTAGTCACACAGCCATCTTCCTCTTTTGCCATCTTCCTCTCTTCTGGCTCTTAGCCAGCAGCACATGGCTCATGAGAGCCAGTGTAGTGTTGAGAGCCAGTGTGGTGTAGTGGTTAAGAGTGGTAGACTCGTAATCTGGTGAACCGGGTTCGCGTCTCCTCTCCTCCACATGCAGCTGCTGGGTGACCTTGGGGTAGTCACACTTTTTTGAAGTCTCTCACCCCACTCACCTCACAGAGTGTTTGTTGTGGGGGAGGAAGGGAAAGGAGAATGTTAGCCGCTTTGAGACTCCTTCGGGTAGTGATAAAGCGGGAGATCAAATCCAAACTCTTCTTCTTCTCATCCTTACAGAGGATGGAAGCCACAAGGTAGAAAGTCTGAGGCCTAGCTCAGACTTCTTTTCTCTACAAATGGAACTGTAACCACAAGAAAAAGCCTGCCCAGAATACTACTGTGAACTGAATGTAAGTAAACTTTACTCTTACTTTTAAACAAGACTGTCGTGTTATTATTATTGCTAAGAGGGAAATAGAAGGGGAAACCTACCAGGAACAATCCAGACAGGACAAGCCAGACTGGATTGCTTAACTTCAGTGATTCTAACGAACCCACCAACTTGCACAGCAATGTGCAAGGGAATGTGCTCTGCTGCTTGCTCACTAGTGTGAGTGAGGAAGGATAATATTTAATCAATATACTCTCTCCTACTTTCCTCGACATTCCCACAATTGGAACGAGCAACAAATCAGAGCCTGGGAGAACACATGAACACACACACACACACACAGAGAGAGAGAGAGAGAGAGAGAGAGAGTATAACCATGATCTCTATGTTCTACCTCCAACATAGGACACAGTGACACCTCTGAATACCAGTTGCTGGTGGTCAGAGAAGGGGAGAGTATTCTTGTGCTCAGTTCCTGCCTCCCATGGGCATCTGGTTGGCTGCTGTGAGAACTCAGTGGGCCGTTGGCCTCATCTAGCAAGGCTATTCTTACGTCCGTAAGTTGTACCGTCCAGGAAAGAGATTATTATGTGATTCTGCTGCATGTCTAGATCAGCTGTCAGAGATAGATCCCTCTCTACTCTCATGCCTGGAGAACTGCTGTAAGCTGCAGCCTTGGGGTTTAGCACTTTGCCACAGGAAAGAAATTAAGGAACAGATGGCGGATAATGAATGACAGGAAAGCTTAGCATTTGTTTGTTCCCTTCCTTCTCCCTCGCTCCTTCTCATATCTCATTGGCTCTAGTTATGGAGCTTGCCAGTCAGCAAAAATGCACAGAGGGAGGTTTTCTCTTTTGCTGAAATATTGCCCTCCCTTTGCCACAAGTTAACTCAGACAGAGGCTCTTCAAATTGCTTCCTTGCTACGGCGATGACTGCATCTGATCCACCTTGCAACAAAATGCACCCTGGTGCTGACACTGAATTGCTGGGAGGAGGGTAAAACCCACAGGCAAAGACAGCTGGTAGGTCATTAGCTCTCAAGAAGATCAGTGTTTAACAGTTGTCTGGTCAGCACCAAGGCAGACATGGTCCACCCAAAGCTGAAAAGAAGGCGGAGAGTTTGGCAAATCTGAATGACTGGTGGCAAGTTTAGCTTGGAAAGGTGTTTTTTTTGTTGACCAGTAAGTGGAGGGTGTCACAGTGCCCAGGCCCTTGGCCTGCTCAGGCCCTTGGCCCAGTGCGAGGGCTCAGCGATGTATAGAGAGCCCCGACGCCACCTCAGTAGCAAGACCTCTTCTACAATAACTTGGAGCTGGCCTTTCAGTGTGGCCAGTGCCGGATTTATATATAGGCTAAGGAGTTTATACATGACAAAGGTCAGCCTGGATGGGACTGTGCAGGGGTTGGACTGACGAGCCCTGCACCTTCTAGGTCCTTGGTATCACCATTCAGAGTATAGACTCCCGGACGTGTTATGGAAAAAAAGTGTGGGCACTTCTTTAAAATCAGTTTTGTCACCTCTGCTCCCCCCCAAACCCCGAGACAATGAGCCCAGGCCACCGTTTATTCACAGTCACCTAAGCACTACACTAAAGCATGGCCATAAACTTTTACATTCAACTCCTGAAATATACACCCAATATGTAGCAATGGAGAATTAGGTTACCACTTTAAGAATGAATACTGTGTGTTATGAATGGACTCAGTATTTTGTAAATTACCTAAGAGTGACCAATAGGGAGCTCTAGAATCTGACAGTTAAGCAATTGGGTACTACCAAACAATTACCCCTATTGCTGAAAGCTATGAGATTCAGGGGAGGGTCACATGACTGCTTAATCCCAGCAACTATATAAGGGATCACGACGGCCTGCCCAGGCCATCCAGGGGGTTGGACTGAATGTGGCATGCCCGCACAGGGGGTTGGACTGTGCAGGGAAGAGTGTGTAGGGGTTGGACTGACTGTGGCCTGCCCGCCCAGGGGCTTGGACTGTGCAGGGAACAGTGTGCAGAGGTTCGACTGACTGTGGCCTGCCCAGGCCCTCTTTTCTGTGAGTTGTAGTACTATGTCGCATGATGAAACCTTCTCCAGAATAACTTGGAGCAGGACTTTCAGTGTGGGCAGAGCCGGATTTATGTATAGGCTAAGGAGGTGATACATGCCTAAGGTCAGCCCGGATGAGACTGTGCAGGGGTTGGACTGAAAAGCCCTGCACCTTCTAATTCCCTGGTGTCACCATTCAGAGTACAGACTCAAGGATTTGTTATGGAAATAAAGTGGGGGCACTGTTTTGAAAAAAGTTTTGTCACCTCTTCCCCCCCCAAACCTTGAGACAATGAGCCCAGCCACCTTTTATTCAGTCGCATAAGCACTACACTACAGCATAGCCATAAATTGGTACCGCTAAAATATACACCCAATATGTAGCAAAGGAGATTTATGTTACTGCTTTACGAAAGAACACTGAGTTTTATGAATGGACTCCAATAGCGAGCTATAGAATGAGAAGGTAACCAATTGGGTGAAGTGAGGGTCACTTGACTTGTCCATCCCAGTAGCTATAAAAGAGGACGACCCGGCCTGCCCGGGCCCTCAGCCTGCCCAGGGATGTATAGAGAGCCCTGACGCCACCTCAGTAGCAAGACCTACTTGGCCCGGTGCGAGGGCTCAGTGATGTGTAGAGAGCCCCGGCGCCACCTCAGTAGCAAGACCTCTTCCACAACAACTTGGAGCTGGCCTTTCAGTGTGGCCAGTGCCGGATTTATATATAGGCTAAGGAGGTTATACATGCCTAAGGTCAGCCTAGATGGGACTGTGCAGGGGTTGGACTGAGGAGCCCTGCACCTTCTAGGTCCCTGGTATCACCATTCAGAGTACAGACTCCAGGATGTATTATGGAAAAAAAATGTGGGCACTTCTTTAAAATCAGTTTTGTCACCTCTTCTCCCCTCCAAACCCCAAGATAATTAACCCAGACCACCGTTTATTCACAGTCACCTAAGCACTACACTAAAGCATGGCTATAAACTTTTCCGTTCAACCGCTGAAATATACACCCAATATGTAGCAATGGAGAATTAGGTTACCACTTTAAGAATGAATACTGTGTGTTATGAATGGACTCAGTATTTTGTAAATTACCTAAGAGCGACCAATAGGGAGCTCTAGAATCTGACAGTTAAGCAATTGGGTACTACCAAACAATTACCCCTGTTGCTGAAAGCTATGAGATTCAGGTGAGGGTCACATGACTGCTTAATTCCAGCAACTATATAAGGGACCACGATGGCCTGCCCAGGCAAGCTACGCTACGCTTCACAGGTAAGCATTTAGGAACACTGAAACACAAGGGGCTTACTGTTCAAGAGAATGCGGTGCAAGTTCTGCACTTCAAGAAAAACACAACTTAAGTCACTCCGAAAGAAAACATGGGAGCACTCCAAATCATTTGCCTATGTACATACCTGGAAAATAATATATCTAGCTGAAAGGCAACACATGATTATTGCAATGCATCCCTAATAATTACAGTGGAACCTTGGTTCTCAAACGCCTTGGTTCCCAAACGCCGAAAACCCGGAAGAAAGTGTTCCGGTTTTTGAACGTTTTTTAGAAGCTGAACGTCCGATGTGACTGTCGGCTATTGTTTCTAGGGCGCCTGCATCAATCAGAAGCTGCACCTTGATTTTTGAACATTTCGGAAGTCAAACGGACTTCTGGAATGGATTAAGTTTGGCGCTTTTGATTTTGCTATTTATTTTGCGTTTTGGTTTTTGAGGCTTTTTCGATTAATTTGTTTTTGTGACTGTGTGGAACTCAGTTCAGCTACTGATTGATTAATTGTGTGACTGTGGAAATGGATAAAAGCCCCCCATCCAAACAATGACTATCATTGGTGCAGATAAGAAAAATAATAATTTTAGTTTTTATCATTCCAATACTGTCTTATTTATTTTATAGTACAGTACAGTACATTGATTATTGCTTTCATTTTATGGCTCAATGGTCTCGTTAAATAGTAAAATTCATGTTACATTGCTGTTTTAGGGGTTGCTTTTAAAAGTCTGGAACGGATTAATCCGTTTTGCATTACTTTCTATGGGAAAGCGCACCTTGGTTTTGGAACGCTTTGGTTTTGGAACGGACTTCCGGAACGTATTAAGTTTGAGAACCAAGGTATACCACTGTATTACTGTATAGTTATAAGATTATGGTATAGTCTTACTCTTAGAAGGAGGTGTGGCTATGAGGGTGCAGGGCTGTGACTATCCAGAAAGGACTCTGCACTTCTGAACCTGCCCCTGTGTTACTGGCCTGGATGGCTACATTTCATCCTCGTGCCTGAGGTTCCTCATTGTTGGGGTCATGGGATAGGTTTGCTAGTCTATGTGGCAACATTATGTAGCTGTAGCAGGTCTGACTTGTTCAGCAAACCGGACAGCTCTTTTCTGTCACAGATATCTCTATAATAGCCAATATGCACAATCGCCACAAAGAAGTAAGTGCGAAAGCCAGATTCGCCCCCCCCTTTTCTCCCCACTCCCTAACATCATAAAAATAAAATCCGTCTGGAGAGAGAAGGAAAACAGAACTTGTGGGGGGAATGAGCCAAAGGCCTATCAGGATTTCGTGGTTTTGTTCTGGCTGGTAAGAAAAGGCAGGCCCTGCCTTCCCAGAGACAATTTCCTGCTGAGCCCGCCTTGTGATGTGTGTCCTTGCTTTTAAAACTGGAAACGCTTTGATGGATATTATTAGGCAAGGAGGGGAAGCATTGGGAAGCCTCCCCTTCCGCACAAACCCACCAGAGTGTTCCTGGATGAAAGAGGGGCAAATTGGAAGAGCCTGTGGTTAGATTCCTGGAGGGGATTTTCTGGCTCCGCGTTGGGAGTCTCTTGTGTATAGGTGGAAACATTCCCCCCAAAACTTCCTTCTTTGGGCGGGGGGCGGGGCGGGTTTGAATCCCTTTGCCTCTTGAGTGTAGGAGAGGATATGACGTGTCTCTTGAGCTTGCCTGTCAAAGAGGAGAGGACTGTGGTAGAGGAAGACGTTGTTGGGTTTTGAAAAGTATACCTAGGCCGGTCTGATGTCTAAAACCGGTGCTGTCTCTTAGAATAGAATAGAATAGAATATATTTTATTGTCATTGTCCCCTTCGGGGACAACGACATTACTTGGCTGCTCCATCCACCCAGATAGGGCACTCCACGCAAAAACAAAACAACTACAAAAACACTGATTAAAACCATACACACTGATTAAAACCATACAATGATAAACATAACAGGTAAGATTAGATGACTTCAAAGTCCAGGCTTCCCATTTAAGGCTGCGATCGCTCTGGAAAAGAAGCTGTTCCTAAGACGGCTTGTTCTTGTCGTCATCGTCCTGTATCTCCGTCCCGACGGCAAGAGCTCAAAGAGACGGTGACCAGGATGCGATGGATCTTTCACTATGTCCAGTGCCTTTCTGTGGCACCTCGTGGCATAAATCTGCTCTAAGGTGGAGAGCGAGCAGCCAACAATGCTCTCTGCTGCCTTAACAACTCTGTCCAACCCCATCCTGTCCTTGGTAGTACAGCTTCCGTACCACACACATAAGCCATAAGTGAGCATGCTCTCAATGGCACAGTGATAGAAGGCAAGCAGCAGCTTTTGTGGAAGATGGTTTTTCCTTAGAACTCTCAGGAAGTACAGTCTCTGCTGCGCCTTCTTCACAAGCCCCCTTATGTTTGCACTCCAGGACAGATCCTCCTGTAATTTAATGCCCAGAAATCTGAAGAGTATTACTCTTTAAGTATTACAGGTATTTGTGTTTTGTCATTAATTGGCTGAAGCGTGGGCGGCACTGGGTGTATTTAAGGCTCTGCTGCAAAGCGTTTATTGCTCCTAGCTTTTGGAGTTGGTGGGAGTGTTTGTGGCTGGGAGTATAGGAATGAGAATCTTTTGATAAAATGTATTTAGTATCAATTGAACAGAGTCTCTGTAAAGGACTAAAATTAGCAGGGAGTTCTTACTTTGCTTTTGAAATTAAACTCCAGTTTAGTAAAGTTCTTTTTCACTCCTGGTGCTTGCTTTAGTCAAGTTTTTCTGTTGCATTTAACTCTGCGGAAAGCATACTTTTATGGGCCGCTGACAAACTGGGGTTTTTGTTTCAGTTGCCAGTGCTTTTGTTTCAGTACCCAGTTTTTATTTTTTCTCATTAGACGTATCTCCAAGGCCTCTTCCCACTGGAAACACAAACAGCATAAAGTATCACTGTGGTGATAATATGAACCATAAACAACCAAAACCACCACACAATGGCTGAAAATGTAATAAAAGATTTACTGGAATACTCTTCTGAAAAACTAATAGTCCTTCAATTAAGCCACAAGATTAACAAAGCCATATATAAGTGATATAACAGAATGTATAATGTTCACGGGACTGAACCATTCAGCAACAGGTTGCTGTCACGTGAACATTATACATTCTGTTATATCACTTATATATGGCTTTGTTAATCTTGTGGCTTAATTGAAGGACTATTAGTTTTTCAGAAGACTCTTCCCACTGGAACCATTTATTTCTATTATTTTATTACGAGTTGTTCCAAGTCCCTGCTAGCAGCCGCTGATAAAGAGATGTAGGAACATAGGCTGCTGCCTTCTGCTGAGTCAAACCATTGCTCCATATAGCTCAACATAGTCTATCTTGACTTGGCAGCACCTCTCTAGGGTTTCAGCTAGAGGACAACCAAGCTCATACCTTCCAACATTTCTCCGATGAAAATAGGGATGTCCCATTCCACTGTAATAATTTTACCATTTAATACCCCACACATCTTACTGGGTTGCCCCAGCCACTCTGGGAAGCTTCCAACACACATAAAAACATAATAAAATATTTTTAAAAAACCTTCCCTATACAGGATTGTCTTCAGACGGCTTGGGAGTTGGGAAGACTCCATACTCCATACCCAAACAGGGACACCCTACCATACCCTCCATCATTTCTCCAATGATAATAGGGAGAAATAGCATGTAAGTGAAAATAAAAACAATGTCTGCTTCTTCTGTTTGGAAGGGCCTCTGAAGTTAACTTTCTTGTGTTAATGTAATGCATGAAGATCATGGATGAGGAAGCCAGACAAACATTGGGTGAAGCCTGGGTATAGTGGCTGAAAAGACTCTCACCTGGGTATCCAGCCACTTTACCTCTGAAGGTGTTGGTGGGGAGAAGAGAAGGCTACCTAAAATTCCCAACAGGCTTAGTGGTGGCTGGTGCCCGTTGGGCCTGATGGGGCAGAAGGCAGGGAGCTCGACAGTAGGTGGGCTAGAGCCAGCAATAGGTAGAGACAACTCATTCTGGCTTTGTCCCCAGTCTCCTCCCTGTTGAGTTATTCAAGGGCAGCACTGAGACCAAGAGGAAGCTAACAGGCAGTCTTCTCCTTCTCCTTCTCTTCTTCTTTGGCGATCACTCGTAGCCGAGTAAGATTGTCTTCCATGAACACGGTCTTAACAGTGAGTCCATAAGTGACTGTGGAGGCCAATTCTGGATCCACACTTCCTTCCACAGTGGGGACATATGTTTCCGGGTGGGAGTTGATCATGGTGAGGATTTGCCAAGCTTGCCTTCCTCTTAGCATGTTTCTCCCTTTTGTCCTGAGTTCGAGCGTCTTCAAAGCCCATGACACCTTTGGTAAAGTATGTTCTCCAACTGGAACGCTTGCAGGCCATTGCTTCCCAGTTGTCGGTGTCTATACTACTTTCTTTTTTAGATTTGTCTTGAGAGAGTCTTTAAACCTCTTTTGTTGACCTTCAGCATTACGCTTTCCATTTTTAAGTTCGGAATAGAGTAGTTGTGGAGTAGAGTGGCTGGGGAAACCCAGCCAGATGGGCGGGGTATAAATAATAAATTATTTATTTATTTATTTATTTATTTAGTTGCTTTGGAAGACGATAATCAGGCATCTGCACAACATGATCAGTCCAACGACGTTGATGTTGAAGAGTCATTGCTTCAACACTGGTGGATCCACCTTGGGTGACCCTGCTGGGAGTACGAGACTTCCAATGGCTTTGCTCACAAGGGGAGGAAGGGAAAGGAGATTGTTAACCGCTTTGAGACTCCTTAGGGTAGTGATAAAGTGGGATATCAAATCCAAACTCCTCCTTCTCCTCCTTCTCCTCCTTCTTCTCCTTCCTTCTCCTTCCTCCTTCCTCCTCCTTCCACCTTCCTTCTCCTTCCTCCTTCCTTTTTCTTCTTTCTTCTTTCTTCTTCATAGGAATGTGCAAGCCCACACGCCACAACAAGGTGATGATCCAGCGAGTGAGTTACAGGCAGTACCACCCCCTGAATGGGTTGTAAACAGGAACGCTGAGTTTGGTCCACCCAAATGGACCAGCCTTCGTTGGGTCAGGCTCATGTGGAAGGAGGTGGGCCTTAAGGTATTTATTTATTTAATAAAATTTATACACCGCTTGAGTGTAACAAAACAAAACGAGGCCCAAAGCGGTTTACAAAGAGATAATAAAATCAAGGAAAACTTACACCCATACTTTAAAACATACAAAAGTTAAAATACGAAAACAGATTAAAATTACCTCAACCTTCTAGGCACTTGGGTAGGCTTGTCTAAACGATAATGTTTTTTAGCAGGCAATGAAGAAAGGGTAGCGAAGGCGCCTGCTTGATCTCAAGAGGCAGGGAGTTCCAAAGTTTAGGTGCTGAATTGAGTTCGTACAGATACAGAACGGGTATTAGGTGGCACCTGTAGTAGTGCAAAGATACACCAGATATTTGCAATTCTGCCCAGTGCCAGATTCTGCACTTTATTGGGAATGGGGCAAGATGTACTTGACCCAGAAAGTCACTTGCTTGCTGCGCTACTGTGAACCCATAATTTAAAACAAGCCGATCTAATTCTGACTATAAAATGCAAAGGATTATGTGGCTGCAAAACCTGGTTTCCCTTGTGGTGGTGGGACTCAGAATTCGAAGGCTTCCAGGATCCTGCGGGTTCTTAATACAATAACCCACAGAATCTTTGATGTGAAAAGTAAGCGCAGAGGGATTTCTCGAAAGTTGGAAAACCTTTCCTTTTCACGTCCTTGATATGAACCCCGGGCTGCCCAGCATTAGCCTCAAACCAGCTGAGCGAGCGACATCAAGAAACCCTATTATTTCAAACCAAAGCGAGCCCCATAATTGGAAAGAAAACCCCACTGAACGGCGAGTGTTGGGTAAAACAAATCCAGGCATTATTTTGACTTCAGTTACGTGTTTGGCTGCAGGATTTTTTCGAGAGCAGAGAGCGGTTAGTACCCGATGCAACCTGGGAAAGATTAAGGGAATAATAACAGGAATAAATCACGAGGCTAATGAAAGCTTGTCCTTGCAAAAATGGCCGAATTGAAACCTTAGCCTCTGTAAAAGTAAAGGTAAAGGGACCCATAACCATTAAGTCCAGTTGCGGACGACTCTGGGGTTGCGGCGCTCATCTCGCTTTATTGGCTGAGAGCCGGCGTACAGCTTCCGGGTCATGTGGCCAGCATGACAAAGCCACTTCTGGCAAACCAGAGCAGTGCACAGAAACGCCCTTCCCGAGTTCCCGACGCGGCGCTCACTAAAATCGCGGCGGCGCGGGGTGGCAGGGGGCGGGGCACCGCACGTCATGCGCAATGACGTCACGTGGCCCCGCCCCCTCGCCTAGGGCGCGAAAAGCCCTAGCACCGGGCCTGCCCCCAGTCGGTCTCAGACTCCTTATTGGCAGCCGAGCAACGCAGCTGAGGAGCCTCCGTGGCCGGCAGGGAGGGAGAGGAGCTGCTTCCTTTGAAACCTGGGAAATTTAAGGGATATCAACAATCCGGGATAGCAGTGGGAAACGGCATTGAAATAAGGGAGTTTCCCGCAAATAAAGGGAGGGTTGACAGCTATGAACTCCCAGTAGCCCCAGCTAGCACTGCCATTCTGGCTGGGTCCAATGGCAGTTGTAGTCAAAAGCATATGGAGGGCACCAGGTTGGCAAAGATGCTTCCTTTGTGCATGCATTCTGGTTCTTCCAGCGACTTTCTGCAGCGAGGCGTGTTGCAGAGGAGCACCAAACGCAAGTGAGAAGTTGCGCCGCATTCGGGAAGCCACCTACATCTCTGATATGGCGGAGCCCCCGCCATGTTTAAAGCAAACAGTCTTGACCCTTGTGTAAGCTCTAACTACAGAAAACCTCACCTTTTGGACTCTCCATGGCATTTCATAATGTGTTCCCATATTTAAATGGACATGACTCACGCCGGGGGTTCTTGTGTTCAGTCGATTGAAGGCAGGTGGGAAGGAGTAGGAAAGAAAGATGAAACCCAGATGTCGAGACTTTCACATCTTTGCTGTAAATTAAAATGGACTGAGGATTCAGTCAATATGTCAGCGTTTGCTGAGATTTTAGGAGCATGTTATTAAAATTATTTATTAAATTTGTATACCACCCTTCATCCGAAAATCCTAGGTCAATTCACAACAAAGGAAGCAGCCTTATTTTGAGTCAGATTCAGCAGTGTAGCTGCAAATTCAGAAACATAGCTGTCAACCTTTCCCTTTTCTCGTGAGGAATCCTATTCGGAATAAGGGAATTTCCCTTAAAAAAAGGGGAAAGTTGACAGCTATATTCAGAAGGGTGGGGTCCCGTCATGATCGTCACAGCTACACCCGCTTACAGCCATGCCCCCCTCTAAGCTTACATAATAATTTTATCATTATACAATAATGATAATTAGGAACGCATTGCTATGGTCAGTGCAGATCTCAGTATGCTGCCTTGCAGCTAGACATACTATTTTCTGTGTACATACCTGGGCAAATAATTTGGAGTGTTCCAATATCTCCTTTTGGTGACTGGAAGTGGCCGCTGAGACCATATAACACCGGTCCTGAAAGACCTACATTGGCTCCCAGTACGTTTCCGAGGACAATTCAAAGTGTTGGTGCTGATCTTTAAAGCCCTAAATGGCCTCAGCCCTGTATACTTGAAGGAGCGTCTCCACCCATCGTTCAGCCCGGACACTGAGGTCCAGCTCCGAGGACCTTCTGGCGGTTCCCTCACTGTGAGAAGTGAGGCTATAGGGAACCAGGCAGAGGGCCTTCTTGGTAGTGGAACGCCCTCCCATCAGATGTCAGGGAAATAAGCAAATATCTGAATTTTAGAATATTCTGTTGTGAGCCGTTAACCTTCCCGCCGGAGCGGTACCTATTTATCTACTTGCACTTTGACGTGCTTTCGAACTGCTAGGTGGGCAGGAGCTGGGACCGAGCAACGGGAGCTCACCCCGTCACAGGGATTCGAACCAACGACCTTGTGATCAGCAAGCCCTAGGCTCTGTGGTTTAACCCACAGCGCCACCTGGGTCCCCTCAGCACCCTTAATAAACTATATTTCCCAGGATTCTTGGGCCCAAGTTGGTTTTGTTCCCTCACTTTTCACCATGGCATGCGGGGCTTCCTGTTTTCCCATGGAAGTCCCGCTCTCTGTTAACTCCTGGAGTTTTGCTGATGGAGGGAGCCGATTATCCCATAATGTCATTGACCCCCCCCCCCTATTTCTCTGCTGCCACGGGGTCTTCACCTGCCACCCTCCACCAGCACTTCCTGTTGAACAAATAAACAGGGAAGTGTTGACAGCTGTCAGAGGGATTCTGACAGAAAATGGATGCTTGGGCCGAGAAAAGAGTGTGTTTGTGTGTTGTGTGTAGGAGAAAGAGAGAGAGAAGGGTCTTTGTAGTGCATAGTAAAACGATGCCTAGGTTAACCCGAAGAGCCAAAATGGGTGGTCTCAGGAAGCTACACAGAATTAATTCAGAAACATGAGGGAGGCTTGTGGTACCTCAGAGAGATCTCTTCTGGCACAAGTTTTTGTGGAGTTGAGGCCACTTGGGTCAGAGGGACGAAGCAGGCTCTGGGCAATGAAACCTCGTCGGCCTGGCCACATCTGCACCCTACATTTTAAAGCAGTATTATTATACCACTTTAACAGGCAAGGCTTCCCCCAAAGAAACCTGCCGACTGTAGATCGTTACGGGTGCTGAAAGTTGCGAGCAGATCCCCGCTCCCCTCACAGAGCTACAAATCCCACAGTGGCTGAACAATCAAACACTGGGAATTGTGTGAGGAGCGTAAGGGGTCTTCTAGCAACTCTCATTTCCCTTAACAAACCCCAGCTTCCAGGCTTCTTTGGGGAAAGAGGGACTGTAAAAAGTGCCATATTTTGAAGGGCAAAAAAGAGGGCACATTTCCCAACTTCTGCTTTTAACTATGGATCACTATGATGACTCTACCCATGAAAAAAGAGGATGTGTTCTGGAAACATATGGCAACCCTACATAACAGTGCTTTAAATGTATCGTGTGGATGTGGCTCTTTTAAGACAGGCATAGCCAATATGGGGCTCTCCTGACGTTTTTAGACTTCAGTTCCCATTATGTTGTTGGACGCCTGTTTATTATTATGATTAACATCACCATTGATTTATTAATTGCCTTCTAAACAGCTGTGTAGGAGTTTCCCCTCTGTATGCTTGGTCGAATGTCTCGCTGCTATGTACAAGGCCTCAGTTAAGAAAGACAAAACCTCTCTGTTCCTTTCTCCTCAAATTATGCACTGTTTCCTCAGTGTTTTCAGGATTTCTTTTCTCTCTGGACCCCACCTGCCTTATTTAGCTGACTCTGTCAGGTCCTTATTCCGGGGACTCTTAATATGAGCCTTCCTTGTTTGCCTTACACCCTTAGGCTGAGAGATTCCTAAGCCCCAGATGTCAGCCCCAGTATGCATGGTAAGTGGAATATTGGGAGGGCACCAGGTTGGGGCAGCCAGTTTTGTGCATTTAAGGTCTTCTCCACATCATTAGGCCCACTAAAAGAACCCACAACCGCTCTCACTGAATGCAAGAGATTTCAACAGGCTCTCAATGCTCAGCATTGCACTGCTTCCCTTTCTCAGGTCCTTCCTTGCTCCTTCCTTTCTCAAAGGATTCTCTCTTTTCTCCCTGTTTGGAGATTTCATCACCTTGGCCACTGGTCACTACTGATTGGCTCCTGTGCAAATATCTTAAATTCCAAACTGAAAGAACTGATGACATAGGACTGGGGCTTAGCGATCTCCCAAATTAATTAAAGACCCTTTCCTTTTGAAGCCAAACTCCTTGACTTTGTATTCTGCCTCTGCCCCCCAAAAGACCATCTGAAAATACCATTATTCTTTGGGGAAGAGCCCACAAATAGTTATTTCTCGAGCTCTCCCTCCTCCCCACAAATAAACTACGGAAGAGTTTGGTTGGTCAACTAGCGCGAGTGTACTCCCCATATTTTGACCTACAGTGTCAAAAGAACCCACCTGCCTTTGATGGCTTCTAGGAACATAGGAAGCTGTTTTGAGAGACCCCTTATTTCTTATACAAACAGTAAGCTATCTAAAAGCCCTGCTAAAAGTGGGCGGCTAACCTTTTTTGACACCTGGGAATTTCCGTCTGAATTATCCCCAACAAAAATGACTCCACCTTGAGCCCTTTGGAGAAGAGGTGAGACACAAATGCAACACAAATACAATAAATAAAAAAGATAGGGCAAGTGAGCACTTTAATTGCGCAAGGCTAAATCCTGCTTCTTGGGAGAAAAGCAATGACAAACCTAGACAGCATCTTAAAAAGCAAAGACATCACCTTGCCAACAAAGGTCCATATAGTTAAAGCTATGGTTTTCCCAGTAGTAAAGTACGGAAGTGAGAGCTGGACCATAAAGAAGGCTGATCGCCGAAGAATTGATGCTTTTGAATTATGGTGCTGGAGGAGACTCTTGAGAGTCCCAGGGACTGCAAGAAGATCAAACCTATCCATTCTTAAATAAATCAGCCCTGAGTGCTCACTGGAAGGACAGATCCTGAAGTTGAGGCTCCAGTACTTTGGCCACCTCATGAGAAGAGAAGACTCCCTAGAAAAGACCCTGATGTTGGGAAAGATTGAGGGCACAAGGAGAAGGGGACGACAGAGGATGAGATGGTTGGACAGTGTTCTCGAAGCTACTAACATGAGTTTGGCCAAACTGCGAGAGACAGTGAAGGATAGGCGTGCCTGGCGTGCTCTGGTCCATGGGGTCACGAAGAGTCGGACACGACTGAACAACAACAACAAATTCTGTCATGCGATTGAAACCCTCCTGTAAAACAATGGTAGTCTGGATGCTCCCTAAGACTGTTTGCTGCCTCTTCAACAACAACAACAACAACAACAACAACAACATCAACAACATCATCAACAACAACATATATTATTATTTGTACTCCACCCATCTGATTGGGTTGCCTTAGCCACTCTTGGGTGGCTTCCAACGGAAAGTAAAAACATAACAAAACATCAAATATTAAAAACTTCCCGATACAGGGCTGCCTTCAGATGTGTCCAGAAAGCTGTGTAGTTGTTTATCTCTTTGACATCTGATGGGAGGGCGTTCCACAGGGAGGGTGCTACTACTGAGATGGCCCTCTGTCTGGTTCCCTGTAACCTCACATCTTACAGTGAGGGAACCACCAGAAAGTCCTCAGAGCTAAATCTCACTGTCTGGGCTGAACGATGGGGGTGGAGATGCTCCTTCAGGTATACTGGGCCAAGGCCATTTAGGGCTTTAAAGGTCAGCACCAACATTTTGAATTGTGCTTGGAAACATACTGGAGACCAGTGTAGATCTTTTAGGACCGGTGTTCTATGGTCCCAGCGGCCACTCCCAGTCACCAGTATGGCAGCTGCATTCTGGATTAATTGTAGTTTCGAGGCATAGCTGTCAACCCTCCCTTTTTTTGCGGGAAACTCCCTTATTCCAATGCCATTTCCCGCTGCTATCCCGGATTGTTGATATCCCTTAAATTTCCCGGATTTCAAAGGAAGCAGCTCCTCTCCCTCCCTGCCGGCCAGGGAGGCTCCTCAGCTGCGTTGCTCGGCTGCCAATAAGGAGTCTGAGACCGACTGGGGGCGGAGCTTGCATGCCTTGTGCAGCCAGACCCTCACGCCCAACCAGACAGACAGCCTGCCTGCCGTCTACGCGCTTGCTGTTTCGCTCACCCGTTCGCGCACAGCCTCTGGAGCGCAGGGTGGCGAGGCTACTTGGTGACATTGCACCGCCCTCGCAGCATCCCTTATTTTCAAATCCGAAAGTTTGAAAAAATCCCTTATTTTCAAATCCGAAAGTTGACAGCTATGTTTCTAGGTCTCCTTCAAAGGTAGCCCCACAGAATTGTCACCCCATCAAATATTATGAGAATTCAAATAAATGGACCCATCGGAATTAATCCCTTAGAATGTCTCTGGTTTTTAGTTTTTTTAAAAATCTCCCTCACCCTTAGTCACTTGACATTCTTTTACTTCTCCTCCTCCTCAATTCCAACTGTAAAGCTGGAGGAAACCTAATGCCTGCATTAGGAGAAAATACTTTTCAAATTATCCTTTAGTTCCAACAGCTTAGTGTCCTCGCACATGCTTAGTGTGGAGTTTCAGCTCTCTGTGTGCATCGCAGCGTCCCAGAGCGTTCCTGTTGCACACCGGCAATGTCACAACCCTCTGCTTTCGTAACATCTCCTGACATCAAATCTCTGCCTGCTGCTTGCCAGCTGCTGAAAAGAAAGGCCGACTTCAGCATTATTCCTTCTCAGGCAGACACGATGTACAAAGGGTTTTTTTTTTTAATTGGTTGGGGGGTGTCTCTCCTTCTCCTTCAAAACCAGACTCTCTTGTGCCTTGCGCCAGGGTCAAAAAAGACAAGGCCACTGGAATGTTCCTTAATCAGGCTGATCCCTCCTGCTGGCTTTGCAAGAACACCTGCTTTTGGTTTCAAGTTGTCGTGTTGGAGGAGGGCTTCTTCTTCATCTTCTTCTTCTTCTTCTTCTTCTTCTTCTTCTTCTTCTTCTTCTTCTTCTTCTTCCTCTTTTTAAAAAAATATTATTTATTTATTTGCACGGGACATTTGAAAGCCAGTCTATGCACTTTTTCAGAGCCCACAGGCTTGCCGTGGGAGAACGCGTAAAGAAACTCGGACAACGCAGATTCTATATACTTCTGTTCCTGACTGGTCGTTTTCCAATGTTTTTATCTGTTTTTTCTGTATTTTAGTTGCTATGGCCTGTTGGCTATGTGAATAAAGTCTGATTCTGATTCTGAACGCAGATTCCTGTGGTGTGACTCTCAAGCAGGGATGGGAGGTTAGTGATTCGATTTGGATCGGAAGGCAAACTTACCAAAAATGTATTTCGCAAAATGCGGTGCGAAGCCAAAAGTTCGCTTACAAAATTCACACTTATCTGAATTTCGCAATGCAACTGTCCGGCTAGATAATGTGTACAACAATGCTAGGGTGAATGTTTGTTTGTTTGTTTGCTTGCTTGCTTGCCACCTTTCTCTCAAGCTGGGATTAAAGGTGGCTTCCAATCTTTTTAAAATCAGGATTAAATCCAAAGTAATTGTCTTTTTTGTTTTTTTAAACCACCTTGTTTTTTATGGTTAAAATACATCAAAATGCATTCAGAGCTAGCAATTAAAATATAGTTTGCCTTGATGGCAGCCCAGTGATCAGCATCACTTGTACTGTAGTTTTCAAAGGCCTATCTGAAAAGGAAGGTCTTAGCTTGCTGGTGGAAAGATAACAAAGAAGCAGGCAGTCTAACCTCACTTGGGAGGGAATTCCACAATATGGGAGCAACCACAGAAAAGGCTCTGTCTCTCCTGTCACCTCCAACCATGTCTCTGATGCTGATGGGACAAAGAGGTAGTGCTCACCTGAGGTTCCTGAGCAGCTTTGTATGGGGAGATCTTTGAGGTAGCCGGGGCCCAAGCCATATAGGGCTTTACATTAGCGAAAACAATGTAAAAATGCATTTATATGGCTTTGTGAAATGCGTATAGTATTTTGCCCAAGCCTGCAGGGAGTTTGGCCTTCCCATCAGCCTGACGAAAACCAACACCTTGGGTCAGGATGTTGCCAGCACTCCATGCATCGGTATTGGTGATCACACGCTTGAGGCGGTAGACAATTTAGTCTCCCTGGGTTCCACCATAACCAGCAATCTCTTCATCAACACTGCATCAGCACCAGCACAACCGGATGCCTTCATCTGCCCCAGCTGCAACAAAACATGTTTCTTCTGTATTGGTCTCTGCAGTCACAGCAGGCACTGCAACCTCCCAACAGCTTGACCTTACCCCCAGATACGCAATCCTTCATTGTCTCCGGAGACCGACAGATGCCAACCTAACCTATAGTATTGAAAATTGCATATAAAGATGTGTACCATAATAAAAGAAATTCAAGCAAAAAATGCAGCTGAATTTTCACGAGAACCTTTAAAAATAATTGCAAACTGATGTGGAAATGTATACACAGTTAACAAATTAATTTTGGCATACATAAGGTTTTGTGGGTTACTGTCCACTTCATCAAATGCATGAAAGGTTGTTCGCTGTAGGAAAGCAATATTGTCACCATGGTAATGACGATAATGATGGTAATAGTGATTTATTAGTCGCTGGACGCATATGAAGTCCCCAAGTGACTTACGTATCTTTTGAAAACATAAGGGATAAAATAAAATCAGGGGAAAGAACAATACATAATAATAATAATAATGATAATAATAATGATGATAATAATAATAATAATAATAATAATAATAATAATAATAACAATAATAATAATAATTTATTTATACCCTGCCCATCTGGCTGGGTTTCCCCAGCCACTCTGGGCGGCTTTCAACAGAACATTAAAATACAACAATCTATTAAACATTAAAAGCCTCCCTAAACAGGGCTGCCTTCAGATGTCTTTTAAAGGTCTGGTAGTTGTTTTTCTCTTTGACATCTGAAGGGAGGGCGTTCCACAGGGCGGGTGCCACTACCGAGAAGGCCCTCTGCCTGGTTCCCTGTAACTCGGCACTGGACCTCAGTGTCTGGGCTGAACGATGGGGGTGGAGATGCTCCTTCAGGAAAACCACACAACAGCCTGTAAACAGAGTCAATCAAAAGAGCAACAAAAAATTCAGCAGTACCTACCAATATAGAGCAAAATCATAATTGGTTAAGTACAGATCCGAAATAATGGTGCTGGAGTGCAAGTGTTTTACAACTTTATTGTATTAACTTCATTGCACCAGTAAGCACTATCTGGCAAGAAAAATCACAATTCACCTTTAATTACAAATGGAAAACGATTGCAATTTGGAGCAGGACTGCAGTTATTATTAAATTTGCAAAGAAAGGAAAGGGGTTTGGAAACAAAACAGATTCTGCTTTCCTTTCTCTCTGTTCTTCCATGTGGAATCCAGGAAGCGCTCGGCTATTGGGAACAATGTCAGCAGGGTGGGGGGGGGGTGAAGGGTGGAAAGGCAATAGGATTTTCCCTGGTGAACTTGGCTGGTGACCAAGCTAGGGTGGGAAGGCTCCAAAAAGGAGGAAGAGGATTTGGACGGGCCACATTTTTCCGCAAGAGGTTTTCCTGTTTGCAACAAATGACTCTTCTCTGAAGGGCAGAGATGAGCAATTCAGGTTAGCCAGGCAGCCACCTCCATCCTCCATCTGTCAGATAAAAGAGGTGCCATTGTTTTGCACTATGGAGGGCATTTGCGATGCAGTGGGAACAATGACTGCAGCTCTGTGTGTGTGTGAGAGAGAGTGTGTGTCCCAGCTTTGATCAGAGCAATAAAAGGGGGGAGGACAGGAGTGTTTAACACCCCCACCACATCATTCCCCCATATCATCCCCTCCCTGCCAAAGGTTGCTATTTTATTTTATTATTTTTAGTGATTTAATAACAAAAAATGTGCAAACTTAACAAAACGAAAGAAAAGCAAATTTATTTTATTTTTTATTTTTTTCCATAAATTTTTATTGGTTTTTCCACAAATTTACTACATACAATACACAAAAACATATAACAACAATAATAACAAAACAACAACAACAACAAAAAGAAAAGAAAAAAAGAAAAGAAACCACAAACATAAAATACCAATATCTATTTTCCCTTAACATTTTTATATGGACTTCCTCGGTTCCCCCCTCATTGAGTCCCTTTTTTAAAAATCCTTCTTTAACAATTTCCATTAAATTCATTTACCACCTCTTATAACATCATCCTTTCTTTATTCTGTTTTATTTTATTATAATCTTGTTCTTCAATTCTTTCCCCAATTCCTCCCATAATCCAAACCTAATATTATGTATTTACCTAACTTCTATATTCCCCCCTTAGCCTAAACTATATTCCCTTAGATATTCCTAAATTCAATTCATTACAATTTCTATCTTAATACCATAAAAGAAAAGAAAGAAAAGCAAATTTAAAACATAAAGCGGCACAGCCTGGAAGGACGAAACTACAAAAGATACAGCTCCGAAGGGATAATGAAGTATGAACTCATACAAAGATTACCTTTACACATAGTAAAGATCTGTTTAAAAAAAGGTTGCTCTTTATATTATTTATTTAGCAAGATTCATGCACCTCTTAATAAAGAAAAACCTTTCTTTATTCTTACAATAAAAATATTCACAGGAAAATATTGATAAAACCAAAACCAAGTAGACATCATGTAATTTATCAAAATAGAAGTGAAACCAGCAGTTTCATGAGGGCACTAACCAGGAGCTTCACTTGGCAGGAAGTTGCAGAGATGAGGGGTTGCTACGTTGCACATCTTCCTGGGGCCTGGTGGAAAGAGATCTTGGGTTGTAGCCAGCTAAGTTCTACTCAAAGTAGAACCATTAAGCTTAATGGATCTACTCTGTGTATGACTAACATTGGATGCTGTATCGTTTTAATATTTGATTGGAAGCCGCCCAGAGTGGCTGGGGAAACTCGGCCAGATGGGCGGGGTATAAATAATAAATTATTATTATATTATTATAACTTATAGATGTCCATATCACGCCCATGTATCTTCTCACCAGAAGGCTAATATATAAAAATCAAGGAGGGGAAGGTCAAATACCCACTGCCTCAATTAAAATCAGAGCTCTCCCCTTGTAGTGCTGCTCTAATGTTTCTTTTAACAAAACAAAACAAAACAAAAAACAAAACAAAACAAAACCCTTCAGGAAATTAAGTGACAGATCTCCCATGTCACATCTGCCTACCCCTAAGAGACACGGGTGGTGCGGGTGGCACTGTGGTCTAAACCACAGAGCCTAGGGCTTGTCGATCAGAAGGCTGGCAGTTCGAATCCCCGCAACGGGGTGAGCTCCCGTTGCTCAGTCCCTGCTCCTGCCAACCTAGCAGTTTGAAAGCATGTCAAGTGCAAGTAGATAAATAGGTACCACTCTGGGGGGAAGGTAAACGGCGTTTCCGTGTGCTGCTCTGGTTTGCCAGAAGTGGCTTAGTCATGCTGGCCACATGACCCGGAAGCTGTATGCCGGCTCCCTCGGCCAATAAAGCGAGATGAGCACCGCAACCCCAGAGCCATCCGCGACTGGACCTAAAGGTCAGGGGTCCCTTTACCTTTAACAGAAGGTACTTCATTATTGACAATGCAATCCAAGCATTATAATGAGCAAATGTGAGTCTTCTGGGATAGCTCAGTTGGTAGAGCACGAGACTCTTAATCTGAGGGTCGTGGGTTTGAGCCCCACACTGGATAAAATATTTCTGTACTAGATGACTTTTGTGGTCCCTTCTGACTCTACAATTCTATGATTCTCAGTTTCTGACACTGCCATTGGAGCTTCCTGCAGCCAATCAGAAGCCGCGATTTGGTTTTTGAATGTTTTGGAAGTCGAACGGACTTCCGGAATGAATTCCGTTCATCTTCCAATGTACGACTGTATGTATATTATCAAATCATATTATTAAAACAGTAAAGGTATAAGAACACGGGGCTGGTTCACAAGTAACACTAAACCCTGGTTTGTGCTACAGACATTGTCTAGGAGCCTGAGCAAAGTCTTTGGCTCATATGCACTCCTCTCCTCCTAGTCTAGGAGGTTCTGCAGAGTTGCCTTGCAGTTTCCCTCCTCATCCTGGCTTGTCATTTATGTACAAACAGAGCTTGGTGGTTTGAAACCCGCTCTGGTTAGTTAAACAAGCCAGCTTTGTAATCGGTGGCTTGGAGCTGGATTTGTTTAGAAACCGACCGGAATTTGTTTTAAGCCACGATCTCTTGTTTGTATGGAACAAGCTGGGATTCAGGGCAATGGAAAGTCAAATAGTTAAAACAGTGGAATTGGCTCCCACAAGAGGCACCACCAACTTGGATGGCTTTAAAAGAGGGTGAGCCAAATTCATGAAGGGGAAGCCTATTGATGGTTACTATGATGTTCTTGGGACGCGGGTGGCGCTGTGGGTTAAACCACAGAGCCTAGGGCTTGCCGATCAGAAGGTCGGCGGTTCGAATCCCTGCGATGGGGTGAGCTCCCGTTGCTTGGTCCCTGCTCCTGCCAACCTAGCAGTTCGAAAGCACGTCAGAGTGCAAGTAGATAAATAGGTACCGCTGCAGCGGGAAGGTAAACAGCATTTCCGTGCGCAGCTCTGGTTCACCAGAAGCGGCTTAGTCATGCTGGCCACATGACCTGGAAGCTGTACGCCGGCTCCCTCGGGCAATAAAGCGAGATGAGCGCCGCAACCCCAGAGTCAGCCACGACTGGACCTAATGGTCAGGGGTCCCTTTACCTATTTTATGATGTTCTACCTTAATGGTGGAAGCTGTAGGCTTCTGAACACCAGCTTTGGAAACCTCACGAGGGGAGGGTGATCTTGTGCTTGCATCCTGCTTGTAGGTTCCTCACAGACATCTGGCTGGTCGTTGTGAGAACAGGATGCTGGACTAGATGGGCCACTGGCTTGATCCAGCAAGGCCCTAAGTCAGGCTTCCTCAACCTCGGCCCTCCAGATGTTTTAGGCCTGCAACTCCCATGATCCCTAGCTAGCAGGACCAGTGGTCAGGGATGATGGGAATTGTAGTCTCAAAACATCTGGAGGGCTGATGTTGAGGAAGCCTGCCCTACGTTCTTATTTCATGGGCCATCTTTCTTCAAGACCCGTGGAAGGAAGTGATGATGGCGTACATTTCAATAGAGATAAGATGCATCATGGGAAGAGCCTTTCTGCAGGGCTGGGCCAATGACATGAAAGGCTTGGTTTTGTGTCAGTGTCAAATGAGCACGACAAACTCAAAGCGGGGCAGGGGAGGGGCAACCAACGATGCTCCTACAGATGATCTCAGTGAATGAGCTCGGATAGGAAGGTCTGGGTGGTCCCTTCACCTATTTCAAAACAGGGGGCTGCGTTTGGAGGTCACTTTCTTTTTAGGGGTCCTGGATTGCTACCCCAAAGCTATACCCTGATAGCACCACATTTTAAACAGGGAAGCAGGCAGAGGACCTTCTCGGTAGTGGCACCTGCCCTGTGGAACGCCCTCCCATCAGATGTCAAGGAAATAAACAACTATCTGACTTTTAGAAGACATCTGAAGGCAGCCCTGTTTAGGGAAGTTTTTAATGTTTGATGTTTTATTGCTTATTATTATTATTATTATTATTATTATTAATATTCTGTTGGGAGCTGCCCAGAGTGGCTGGGGAAATAAATAAATTATTATTATTATTATTATTATTATTATTAGAGATAGCAGCAGCAGCAGCAGCAACAACAACAACAACAACAACAACTCAATAATAGGGTGATTGGCTTCCTAATGACAAAGACCAGGAATGGCAGGGTCATGTAGGATCTGCAACAAAATGCTGCAGTCTGTTGTGCTGCAGTCTGTTGTGCTGCTACCTTAAGTCACTCCACCCCATGCCCCCTCCCCCAATTTTTTTCTCCCCGCCACTGAGCATGCTCAGCTTTCATTTACTGGTTTTTTTTGGGGGGGGGTGAGGATGTTATCGCTTTAGCCCCCCCCCCCCATTTTTCTATAGACCTCAGCGCTTCCCCGAGTCTGCTGGTACCTCTTTCTTATGAGTGAATGGAGCCATTTGCCTACGTAAGGATTGGCACACACAGCCTGAACCTCAGATAACAGGAAGGATTACTTTCCCTGGTAAGCAAGGGGACTTGCAGCACCTGTGCATTCCACGGAACGCTTCCCATTTGCTTTAATCAGGCCATGTAGCCTCACCATTCCCAGGGCACCAATTATTTATTTTTTTGCCTCCTGTAACCCCTTCCTGTGTCTCAGACAGACATGTTTACAAGGACAGTACATCCTTAAATAGATGGCTTTCTGGGAATCACATGGAGTACCATACAAGTGGCATTGTTTCCTAGAGTGAACTAATCATAGCAGGTCTGCAAAAATAGCTTCATCTTGTCGATAACTGACTGTCACCGCAGTCCCTCGAAACATCTCTAAGTCCCGGATAATCAGTGAACTCTGGTCTCCCATGTCCATGTCCGACACTAGGTACTGTGGACCACTGCTTTTTTTTTTTTTTTTTTAAAAAAATCTCATTATCCTCCCTCCCTCCCTCCCTCCCTCCCTCCCTCCCTCCCTCCTTTCTTTCTTTCTTTCTTTCTTTCTTTCTTTCTTTCTTTCTTTCTTTCTTTCTTTCTTCTTCTTTTTTACCAAATGCAGAATATACACACTGAAAAAAAGAAAAGGAAATGCAAATCTCTTTATGCAAGGCACCCCTCACCAGAATCCACCCACTTTCCCCATCCTGCAGTCCTCACTCCACCATGTTCTTCCAAAGGATCTATTGAGTCCTCTTTTATGATCTTCTCGGATCTTCTCAAGATTACGGGCATTGGAGAATTCTGACAAAAACAGGAACAGGAATTTCCAATGTTTGCTTATTTGTCCCATCTCCAGAACAGAAATCAATCCAGCAAAACTGATTGGTATTCATTGTTGTTTTCAGCCCACAAATCTTCTTCTTCTTCTTCTTCTTCTTCTTCTTCTTCTTTGGTGATCACTCGTAGCCGAGTAAGATTGTCTTCCATGAACACGGTCTTAACAGTGAGTCCATAAGTGACTGTGGAGGCCAATTCTGGATCCACGTGTCCTTCCACAGTGGGGACATAGGTTTCCGGGTGGGAGTTGATCACGGTGAGGGTTTGCCAAGCGTGCCTTCCTCTTAGCACGCTTCCCCCTTTCGTCCTGAGTTTGAGCGTCTTTACCTCTGGTAATTGGAGTGCTTGCAGGCCAGTGTTTCCAAGTTGTCGATGTTCATGCTACATTTTTTAAGATTTGCCTTGAGAGAGTCTTTAAAACTCTTTTGTTTGATAAGTAATTGATTATGTCTTCCCTCTCCCCAGAAGAAGGAGAATCTTTATTTACATCAGCTACTAGCCATAGCAATAAAATAAAATGTACTGAAGATAGAGGTAAAAACTTAACTATAGAAAATACATTTTTGGGGTTTACATCAATAATGAAATAATAGATCTTATTCTAATTGCCCCCACTAAAAACCTTGCAGTTTTTGCTGTTACCAACCTGATCATCTTGATCTGCTAAAAGAAAGGACACAGTAGCAATGGTTGAGCGACCCAGCATGGACAATAATAGAGAGGTAATAACCTCACTCCTCAATTTTTTATAAAGCGTGCAAGCCAGAAGCACCATTTGCACTGCACAAGAACACAGGAAGAGCCTGCAGGATGAGACCAATGGTCCTTCATCTAGCCCAGCATCCTGTTCTCACAGTGGCCAAGCACAGCAGCCCTCTCCCCTCATGCAGTTTCCAGAAACTGATATTCAGAAGCATTACTGCCTCCAACTGTGGAAGCAGAGCAGAGCCATCATGGTTAGCAGCCATTGATAGTCTTCTCCTTCATGAATTTAACTAATCCTTTTTTGAGACCATCTAAGTTGGAGGCCATCACTGCTTTCTGTGGGAGCGAGTTCCATGGGTCACTTTGCTCTGCGTGCATCTGTCCTGTTGAATTTCCCTTAAATTGAATTGGGTGGAATAATGCAACGCCATTTATGTAATTGATTATGTAAGTTACGTAATTTTGCCACAGCAGGCCAGCGAAACAAATAGCACAGTCTGCGGTGGAAGATGAACAGCAGCAGAATGCAAACAGTACTGCGTGCGATGGAATAGAAAACGAAGCCTTCTTACATCCCTCCTCAATATGCTGCCCTCAGGATTCCTCCATGGAGATAGGCAGATGTCTTTAAACCATTGCTACGCCTCTCTAAAAAGATTAAAAATAAAATAAAATCCTCTCCCTTTAGAAACCAAGAGGCGACTACCTTCTTGTTTCAAATAAGCTACTGAGCAGCCGTTGGATGGTAGTGACCTTTGATCGCTGCTGAGCTAAGATGGATTTGGAATTCGAACTCGAAACCCAGAGGTGGAAGGCATTGTATCCCGTTACAATTCCCGTAGGGCAACTATATCCCTTGTCAAGGCTTGAGGAGGTGGTAGGTGGGCTGCTCCTTCGCTGTGTTATTGTAAGCTGAAATGTGTGTTCCTTCTCTCTCCCCTTCCATCCAATTTGCATTAGTCCCTTCAGAAGAACATTTTACTTCCTATGTGTTTTGAATGTGGCTTCTACTATAGAAATTCTCGCTCTTACAAAATGGCTGTAATTTCAGCTGAGATATGAACCTTGGATTGTTGTCCTGTCACTCAGGGGAAGGAGAGAACTACCGGGAAAGCAAATGGGCTGTCATTTGGGAGACTTTGAGTCAAGTCTCAACAGAAAATTCTATACGGGTTTGCAAAAAACCAAGTCCTGTGGCATAATGGGTTGGTCTGAAAAAAATATGCATTGCATATGAACATCTAGGTCCATCTAGTCCAAAATACTGTTCTCACAGTGGCCAATTAGATTCTTATGGGAAGCCCATAGGTAATAATAATAATAATAATAATAATAATAATAATAATAATAATAATAATAATTTTATACCCCGCCCATCTGGCTGGGTTTCCCCAGCCACTCTGGGTGGCTCCCAACAGAATATTAAAAACACGATAAAGGATCAAACATAAAAAACTTCCCAATCATTTCCTCCTGTGGCAGGAAATTCCACAGTTCAACCATGCTTTGTGTTAAGTTGTACTTATTTGTCCTGAATCCTCTGACATTCAGCTTTACTAGATTTCTCCTTGAGTTCTAGTGTTAGGGGAGAGCAAGAAAAACATTTATTTCTCTACACCACACATGCTTTTATGACTGTGCTTCCAACAGGTCACCTCTTACTTGCCTTTCCTCTAAACTAAAAAAATCCCAAATACTGTAACCTTTCCTCATAAGGAGAGTCATTCCATCCCCTTGATCATTCTGGTTATCCTTTCCAGACCATTTTCCCAGTTCCACAATATTCTTTTTGAGTTTAGGCAACCAGGACTGAGGAATAGATGGGTACGCTTTTTCGTTGCTCCCATTTGTATCAATTCCTGACCATTTGGAGGTGGGGGTGGTTCTCAATTTCTGGGGTCAGCAGGAGAGATGATTCCAGCATTTCCCTCACCCTCAACTCCTCAAATGTTGTGTTGTCCTGTGGCATCCAAGATAAAAAAAAATATGGCAGCCTTCAGCAGTGGCCTCCATTTCCAGCAGAAGTTATCATCTTCTGATGGATGAGGTGGACTCATAGAATGGGACTTTAGATCTAGTTCCCCATATTGTTCCCTGTGCACAAGTGCAGAACGTGGGCTCCATGGCTACTAGTTAGGCTGGTGTCTTGAATGAGCCAGCTCCCAGGAAAGGTTTGCAGTCAGCTCCCAGGGAAGGGTTGTTGCCAACTGAAGAAAGCAGCCAGGAACAGAGAGGGTTAACTTCCATGCAGGACGAGAGCAAGCTAGAACGCAGTCAAAGCTCACCGGAAGCACAAACAGGTGGGAAAGAGTTAAGGGACAGTCTCTCAGAGAATGGGGAAGAGGAGGGAGCTGACCCACTCAGTTTGAGGTCTCGATGAATGGGAGGGCTGCAAGATAGGAAGCAAAATAGAAGACGTATGAAGCGAAAGTTCAGTTGCTTCTGGTCTCGCCGGAAGCAGTCTTCAGAAGGGTCATCTTGATTGATGATGGTGGAGCCTGTCTTAAAGCCATCCGGAGCTATCTGTTTGTTTTGACAATAAGTCATCCTTTTTAATTAACTACACTCACTGTGTTATCAAGCCGGGAACTGGACTCCTGACAGGTGGCTATGAGCTGCCTTCAGAGTTGGAGGCACTAATGCTTTTGGATAGCAGTTGCTGAAAATTGCAGGAGGGGAAAGTGCTCTTGTGCTTGAGTCCTACAGGAGAACAGGATGCTCACAGGATTATTGTGGGGAGGAAATGAAAAGGGGGCAGAACCAGTGCTATTTTTCTAGAAAAATAGGTGCTGGAACTCACCACAAACACCTCCCTTGTTCTCTTATAATGGCAATGGTGCCCACCTGAGAAGTGTCAGAACTGAGCTCTGGCTGAGAAAAAGCCCTGGGCAGAACCAGGTAGGCCACTTTGAGATGCTTGGAGGAAAAGATGGGATATAAATGTAATTTTAAAAATACTTCAAAGATGAGAGAACTGAACTGTTAATATAGTTGGTTGGGCTTGCCTTGTGGATTGGTCCAACAGCCAGCCGCCCACTAATTTAATATAATCATCAAAATCATAGAGCAGAAATTTTCTCTTTCTTTCTTTCTTTCTTTCTTTCTTTCTTTCTTTCTTTCTTTCTTTCTAAAAATACACAACCTTCATGATTCTGTATAAGATTAATTTTAGACTTTAGGGAATCACCACAATTTTTGTAGCCAAGGCAGACCTATTGGCTTTTATCACATAATTGGCCTTGAATTGTCTATTTTTCTTTCTTTAGCCTACACTTTTTGTGGTTCTCTTGAAATTACAAGCTTGGCTGTTATACAACATAAATGCTGGGTTCCTTCCCCGCCCCCCAATACATGTGCTAGTCATACATAAAAAACAAAGGAGAAAGTTTGGATCCTAACATCTAGATTGGTGTACTGTTAAAATTGCAGCTCCTCGCTGTATATTTATTTTTGTTACTTATGTGGAGGACCAAATCCAAAATACTCAGGAGTGCAACAGCTCAGGGAATATCCAGTTTTAAACCAAGTAGCTGGAATCTGGGCTCTAATGCAGCCAAACAGATAAAGCTAAAATAACCTCCTGAACAACCAGAGAATTCAAGAGAGACTCTTTCTTCCAAAGAAAACATGTGTGGCTTTTAAAAACATGATTACTGAGCATCTTGGTTGGCGGTTAGGATGTGGCTTCGATGTCCTGATAATCAAAGCTTTCCCATTCTTAACGTTGGGGGTTGCCTTGATTTCGATTCTGGGGTGAGTCACAGAACCGAAACACTGTTATGAAACATCATTAAGCAGTTGCTTCAGATGCCTTGTGAATTTTGGAATGAGCTCCCAAAAGCTGTAGGGATGGCTGCTTCTCCAGACATTCCCCCTCTCTCTAGGTCACCCTACCACAAACTCTAGCATTCCTTCACACTCATGGGTAGGCAAACTAAGGCCGCATCCTGCCCACAGGCCTTAGGTTGCCTACCCCTGCTGTGATACGAATCCATGGTGCGACTACATTTGGAATACTGTGTGCAGTTCTGGCTGCCTCACCTCCAAAAGGATATTGCAGAGTTGGAAAAAGGGTTGCAGCATCTGGGACCTCTTAGTTTAGAGAAAAGTTGAGTGAGAGGTGACATGAGAAAGGTTTATAAAACTATGCATGGCATGGAGAAAATAGATAGAGGGAAGTCTCTCTCTCTCATAACACTGGAACTCATGGACATCCAATGAAGTTGAATTTTGGAAGATTCAGGACGGATAAACGAAACTACATGCAGCACATAGTTAAACTATGGAACTCACTCCCACAGGAGGCAGTGACAACCACCAGCCTACCTTGCTTTTAAAGAGGGTTAGACAAATGCATGGAGGGCAGGGCCATTGGTGGCGGTGCTCTGCCTCCATGATTGAAGGCAGCAATCCATATGTGGTGGACGTGCCCAAAGGTGAAAGACTTCTGGGAAAGGATTTATAATGAATTGAAAAAGGTGTTGAGAAACACATTTAATAAGAAACCAGAAGCCTTTCTACTTGGTATGGTAAGTCAGGAAATCTCAAAATGTGATAGGACCTTTTTAATGTATGCCACAACAGCAGCCAGAATCTTATTAGCTAAAAACTGGAAATCAGAGGAATTACCAACGATAGAAGATTGGCGGATGAAAATGATGGACTATATGGAACTTGCTGAGCTGACCGGGAAACTTCGTGACCAGAGGGAGGAAGCGGTGGAAGAAGATTGGAAGAAATTTAAATTATATTTTTAAAAGTATTGTAAGATTAAAGAGTAGAAGTAAGCTGGAAGATAGATGAGGCTGTAGATGTAGAAGATAGATATAAGGTTTATAATTGTTGGAATTAATGATAATGATCCTAGATAAGAAGAGATATGGTATTAATTAATTTAAAAATGGGTAAATGATGTCAAGAAATTACTAAAGATGATATACAAGGAACGCAGGAAGGGAGGACAGGAGGAAGTCAACCTACAATGACAGGAAGGAGGATTAGGTTTAAAGGATGCATGTTTGTTTTATATGTTTATTGTTGTTGTTTTTTGTTTTTATTATGTTTACCGATGTTATCGGATGTTTGTGTTTATTTGTTAAAATCCAATAAAAGATTTTTGGGAAAAAAGAAGAAGGCAGCAATTCTTCTGAATACCAGTTGCTGGAAACTACAGGAGGGGAGAGGGCTCTTGTGCTGGAATCCTGCTTTTGAGTTCCCCCCAGGCATTTGGTTGGCTACTGTGAGAACAGGATTTTGGACTAGATGGGCCATTGGCCTGTTCCAGCAGGGCTCCTCTTAAATTCTTGCATCCTGTAGAATGTAGTGATTGATTGGGTTTATACGGTGTGAAATAATCTTTAAAGTACCCAGAGCCCAAGCTGCATAGGGCTTTGTACTCCAGTACCAGTACTTTGAACCCAGCTTGGTACATAACTGGCAGCCATTTTGATGGTGATGATGTCACATGGATACTGTGTAAAATATTTAAGAATGGGCACAATAAGTCCACAATAAGCTGCTGTGTGGAGGCGCCCATAGATTCCCCTTGTTATGAACCAATTCTGACTCTAAATTAACATCAAAGCTTGCAAAGACTAGTGGAGGGCAAGGTCTAGTCTAGGAAGGGAGCTTGTTAAATAAACATGTTGTTACCCAAAGACCTGGTGCCGTGATGATGGAGAACATCAGAATTTCCTTCTTGCTCCTGAGTGAAGCCGATGAGAGACATCTGTCTATAACATGACTTTGTCTTCATTAGTTCTTCAGAATGCAAGAAAGACTTTCCTCTGGAGGTGCCACAGTGTGTGCTGTTTTCCCCTCACCTCCTCTCCAAGAAGAACTTCTTAGCAGCTCAAATAGAAATCAAGTTGCTAGAAGGGGCTGGTTTCCAGAATACTCAACAGAATCCTTTCTTGTGCCACCGAAAGATTATTTTTCAGGTGGCACCATGTACAAGATGTTTGTACATCCTGCCAAGCAGTGGATCATGGGTCTCTCAAGAAGAACATGCCAGGTAGATCAAATGGAGTGGGTTGTGGGTTGTGTAAGCTTTTAAGTGGCATACACTGACAAGTATGCCAACTCTGAGGTTGCCAGGACACAGCACTGAGCAAAAAATGCCCCTTCCACATTCACAGCCCCATTGGTAGGCCATGAATTGGGGGGCAGAGTAATAGTTTAATGCTAGGTGTGTAGTGTCTTGGCTAGAGCGTTGGACCTGGGAGGCCAAGGTTGAAATCGCCACTTGGCCATGAAGCTCACTAGGAGACCTTGGGCAATCCACTCACTCTTAGCTTAACCTACTTCAAAGGGTCATTGTGGAGTGGGGAAACCATGTATGCCATCTTGGGCTCCTTGGAGAAGAAGGTGAGATATAAATGCAAGAAATAAACACATTAGAGCCATCTAAAGCTCTCTACATGCACAAAACTCTATCCAGCTAGCACTTCAGGAGGGGGTGAAGGAGGGCTAGTGAGGGCTATGGCCCGAAGAGGGGTGTTGCTGAGGTCTAGATACAGAGTCCAGGGACTCAGCTTTAAAATGTGTTGCAAAGTGCAATATACAAATGCGACACTAGATGGCAACAGTGAGCTATGCCAAATTCAATGTATTTTTTCAAAACGTTTTTGTGTTTTTGTTTTTTTTAAAAAAAGCATTTTCACAGCGTTTTTTTTAAATTTGTGTGCACATTCCACCCAGGTCTTATGCTCTCCTGTCCTACACAAACACCCACTTTGGTGATGCAGCATTCCTGGCACTAAACTCTGTAACAGCACTATTGTTGTTTTACCGATTTATGAATTGTCTTACGCGCTGAGTCTCAAGGCAATTTTGCAAGCATACCATGAAACCATCTAAAAATAGTTTTAAAAGAAGTACAAAACCCAGCTAAAGATAGATCTAAAAAGAATACAGGATAAACAATCGGGATGCTTTCATCCCGTTGGAAAGCTTGCCGAAAGAAGAAATGTCTTCAATTGTTTCTAGAAAGTGCAAACAAGTAAGGGCTGTTCCACAAAACACGGGCAGCCCTGATCTGATATTTTAGGCACTTCATATTTCTTCTTTTATGATTTGATGAAATAACCCGAGAGAACGGCAAGTGGAAGTCTAAGATGTAGATAGGAATTAATGTGGTTTGTTATGTATGGTTTGTTTTGTTTGATTTATTTAGTTTTTTCTTGTTTTTGTTTGTCAGAATGTTTGTTAGAAGTATTGATTGGTTTTTGAGTTGTTTTGTGATGTTTGTTATGTTTTATTTGCCTGTTGTTGTTTTTTGATTATCTGTTTTTGATTTGTATGTTTTGATAAAATTTTCAATAAAGATTATCTATATATATATATATATTTAAAAAGATATTTTAGGGACTTCAAATATGGCAGTCTACGAATGGCCATACTGAAACCACCATGCCAGAGTTCAGGGTAGGAGAGCAAAGCTGTGGAACAAGGGAGGTGAAGAAAAGATGGCAGCGCCTGAATTTTCTGCTCCAGAAATGTATAACTCTTCTGTCGCTCTGGCCTGAAAGCATTGGCCATGACAGCCATGTAATAAAACTCTGATGTATGACAAAATAATGAACCACCGAATACATCGCCCTCCTGTGCTGCCTCTGCAGCTTCGCCTGGCTTTTGCCTGGAGAGCACAGCTTGTAAATATATCTGGGTCTCGCCCTGCTACTAACAGGCTAGCGGAGCATTGCCACAAGGTTATTTATTTTACACTCTGGGCTCTGCTTCTGAGCCATGGAGTGTAAAAACAATCAGAAGGACAAAGTGTAAATTCTCCCTGCTGATTTATTTACTGTTGTGTTTTTATAGGCCCACATGGCTTGGGGTTTTCGCGCTAGGCCCGACCATTCAAGCAGAGCCCGCGCCGTACACTTCCAGAGAAATGAATGACTTTATAAATTCTCTACAATAATAATCCCACGTACAGGAATGCATGCAGAGGAACACCCAGACAGGGCTGGAATGTTTTTAAGAATATAAGATTGTGCTTTTTTGGTCAGGGAAACACATTTCTCTCAGGGCTCTGTGGTACGGCCTAGGCTCCAGGCCTGTCTGCCTACCACCTGTAATGAACCCTTGGGGAGAGTCTCGTTCGGGCCACCCAAACTGAGAGGAGGGTCAGAAGACAGCGGCTCTGGGATGTTAACAGCCTTAATGAACCTTGGTCCATTGGAGACTCTATACAGCCATCTTAATTTTTTGTTTTTTAAAGGGCCTTGATAGGAAAAACATCTGATTTGGCTCCGTTCTGTATCCTTGATTAACTGAAGTGGCCTCTCAAGTCTCCACCGCGGAAGAAAAAAAGCAAAACTTATTCTCTCCTAATGAAATGCAATAAACACTTTCTACACATACACTCCTTTGAAAATGTCAAAGTTTTCTTAACAAAGATCAGTTTGTCTGTATCTACACCTCTCTCTTTCTCTTGTTCATTCGCTCCTCTCTTTTTTGGAGGCAACTGTGCAAACCTACCCAATGCTAAAAATGTAGGGGAAAGTGGGGCACATTGAGCCATTTTTTACTTTAAGCTCTACACACCTCAAAATAATGCACATAACAGAAAACTTTGGCATTTAATATTTATTAGGTACTATTCCAAGCAAAATCAAATGGTTAATGTTTCACATTTGATGGAATAAAATGACAAAAAATCACATTTAAGTTTTTCAAAATAATGGATCAATGTGCCCCAGTAGTGGGGCACATTGATCCTTCATTTGGGGCACATTGAGCCATTCCAATTTAAGAGCAAAGAAGGCATTTTTACTACACAGTATAAACTTCCAAAAGAGTTTCAAAAATATCTCAAAGTTCTTAAGAGTCAGCATCACTTCAACTTGTACTCATTAAGTAAACATGGAAATGTTACCATCTTAGAAGCATGAGCAGTTCCTCCGAAGCAGAGTGGTTTAGGCAACAATTTTACAATATCCTCAAAAGGAATCAAAGCTTCTGGTTCAGAAGAGGGAGTGAACTTGGGCTGGTCATTCACTTTGTACAGAACACGTTTTAGAAATTTTACAATGAAGTCCCCATATTCATCAGTTCCGGTAACTTCAGCAACATAATGGGAAATAGGCTCAATGTACCCCATTCCCAACTGGATCAATGTGCCCCACATCACCATTTCAGACATAAATCTATTTTACGCAAAACAGGCTGGCAGCCATGACAAATATTTTAGTACATACTGCAGCTATGTTAACTATGATCACATAAATGAACAGATATTTCAGCTACCTCTACAACTTTTAGAGCTACATGGTTCACAATACATATAAAATAATTTACTAAAGCGTACCAAATTTAACAAATCTGGATTTTTTAAAAAAACTTCTTTGAAAACCCAAACCCAAACACAATGACAGTATGTAGTATCACTGTTGTTGTTGTTGTGTTGCCACAAACTTTGTATAAAAGCTAAAGTACGGTTTTAAAATGGAAAGGATCAATGTGCCCCATAGCACAACGTGCCCCACTTTCCCCTACTGGTGGCCATTAGCTTTCTTCCCTTATTGTATCTAGATAGCAGTGCTTTTTTTTAAAAAAAAGAATAAAATGGGCAACTACTCATGCTGAAGTTGTTGCAGTTAGTGCCACATTTTTAACATTTAACATTTTGAGTACCCCCAGAAAAAAGCACTGATAGATTGTGATTAATTTCTAAAAGGTGCCAAAATTCAAATTTCGAAATTCAAAACGCACTGGGCTGGCTCAGTTGATAGAGCATTGGACTCTTAATCTCAGGGTCATGGGTTCGAGCCCCACGTTGCGCCAAAGATGCCTGCATTGCAGGGGGTTGGACTAGATGATCCTCGGGGTCCCTTCGAACATGACAATTTTATGATTCTGGAATGGTCATATATACACTGCTTTTCAGATCACAAACTTCCACCTGAAGGGCTTTCGGGGGACTGTCCTCTGAAAGGCATCATTTATTTCAGGGGTGAGGAAAAATTTTCCAGCTTGAATATCACAGTGTCTTCTTCTACTTTCCAGGACAACGTGTCAGTGGTAGGCAGGGCCAGAGGCGAAAATGGACGGAGCAACAATGGTGCGTTTTACCTCTGCATAATAGACACATCTGCACACTCATCTCACTATCCTCTATCTGGGCCAGCAACAAGCATGATCAGAGTCCAAGGACAAATCTCAGCCAGGCAAAAACATGCAAGGAAGGTGTGAAGCTGGGTCACTGGGGTATGTGGCCTGAGGAGAGTCCCAAGGGCCAGAAAGAGAGGAATGGTCGGCCACATTTGGCCCCCAGGCCTTGGGTTCCCAACCCAAGCTGTCCTATCTAGGGATGCCAGGCCTCCAGGTCTGACCTGAAGTCTCCAGGTTTGCCTGGCTCCCTCTAGGTGGCAGGGGGACGGCTTGACTTTCCAGGTGGGCGAGAGTGCCTTTAATAATGACAGAGAAGCTAAAAGGTGGAAACCTTTCTCCATTACCTAGTTGCCCTTTCCACTGCTGATATTAATGAACAAGGTGGTGAATTGCTTCCTCTGATTTCGCAAAGACCCCTGTGGTCAGATGTAACTTCCAAACAATTCTGGTCACTGCTTTGATAGCAACGCAAGCTGCACCTGCTTTGAGTTTCCTTACGCGGCGCGTAACTGTCTCAAATTTCATTAAGAAATGGAAAATAAAATATCCTTTAACATCTCAGATTTGGCGCAAGGCGGTGCCTTTCCCACTGCGTCTCCCCAGATGGAAGGGAAAGGCACTCTGCACGCTGTTCCAAACTAGCAGAAGGCATCTGTGCGTAGATTCAGAAGCACTAGCAGGCTCCTGTCTGCATAACTCTAGCTGAAACAGGAACAGTATGTACAGATCCTTCCCACCACTCAAAAGTCCTATCTAGCAGCTGGGGCAGAGTGATACGCACCCATCCCTCTCGTGTTAATTAAAGACCTCTTTAAGCTTTCTTTTTCTATCCAATGCTGCTGGGTATGCAGGAAGAGATTAGAGCTACGGCAGACATTAAAAATAAAACAAAATCCCCCAACGATTCATTGGGTGGTTATGGACAAAAGGAATATTTTTTTTAAAAAAATCATAGTGGGGAAAAAAAATCTGAATGTTTTGGGAGGGCAGGTCACCATTTTATTTACCTTACTTAACCTTGCAGTGGGACCCAGGTGGCGCTGTGGGTTAAACCACAGAGCCTAGGGCTTGCTGATCAGAAGGTCGGTGGTTCGAATCCCTGCGACGGGGTGAGCTCCTGTTGCTTGGTCCCAGCTCCTGCCCACCTAACAGTTTGAAAGCACGTCAAAGTGCAAGTAGATAAATAGGAACCGCTCTGGCGGGAAGGTAAACGGCGTTTCCGTGCGCTGCTCTGGTTTGCCAGAAGCGGCTTTGTCATGCTGGCCACATGACCCGGAAGCTGTACGCCGGCTCTTGGCCAATAAAGCAAGATGAGCGCCGCAACCCCAGAGTCGGACACAACTGGACCTAATGGTCAGGGGTCCCTTTACCTTTACCTAGGATAGTTGTTTATCAGTAGTTTTTAGAGCTACGGCAGACATTAAAAATAAAACAAAATCCCCCAACGATTCATTGGGTGGTTATGGACAAAAGGAATATTTTTTTTAAAAAAATCATAGTGGAGAAAAAAATCTGAATGTTTTGGGAGGGCAGGTCACCATTTTATTTACCTTACTTAACCTTGCAAGGTGACCAAGGGCTGGGGAAGGACCATGGCTCAGTGGTGGAGCATCTGTTTTGCATGCAGAAGGTCCCCGGTTCGATCCCCGGCATCTCTAGTTAGGGTGATAAATCTGAAATCCCGGAGAGCTCCTGCAGATGAGCATAGATAGTGCTAGATGCAATGGGGGTGGGTGGGAATTACATTTGACACCTTCAGCCTCTTGGGGAAGAAATAAATCTAATTAATAAATGTTGGCATCTTGAAGCAGATGGTAGAGGTTGCCTGCATCCTGCTGGATAATTCCGACAAAGCCCCAGAGGTCAACTCAAAATGCCTTCGTGCAGTTTGCCGGAGTATTATTATTATTATGTGCACACTGTACGCAGCTCAGTGCAGCTACAGTTTCCATACTCAGATGGCACCGTGGCATCCATTGACGCTGGTGCTATTTAGGGTGACACAGATAAGAACCCGGGTCTAAAAATTCAACAGTAGGTGGAAAAACCCGGCGCTCTCCGACAGCCTTAGGGGACATATCAAAATAGCATCCGGCTGATAAAGGGCCGTTGCTACCATCACAGCCGTGGCGTCTAGGAACGGATGCCCACCTGATGCTAGCATTCATAAGGAAGATGCGCTGGGAAGTCCTTCTGCGATCGTGGCAGCTGCTATAAACGATACATTCTTAACACCCCCCATTAAAGTGCACCAGAGCAAGGAGCAGTCTGGAGCAGGCAGGAAGGGAGAGAAGATCCTTGGCTGTGCTTTGTGACATTCCTGGACTCCTTCCAGGTAAGAACTCTCATTTTTTTTAACGGAGAATATTCTTTTTTTTCCACCCACCCCCTTCCCCTGTAGACCTTAGGGATGTTATAACAGCTGTTTGTAAACACTGCAAACCCAAAATTAGCAGGGGGGGTGAGCAGGGGCATCATTTATCAACGCCTGCCCTCTGGAGCATCTTAAAAATGTTGCAGATACGTTGGCACATTGATAAGGGATTTGAAGAGCTGGGCAGGGAAGCCAATAGCCAGCAGGCAGCCTCTTAGCAGAGATGCCCCCCCAACCCCCTTGTCACGGGACATGGGCTGCCACTCCAGAGAATGTCCATTTGGCCACACAAATCAAGACTGGTTGGCACTAATGAAACACAAGCCCTCGGAGGGTTGAGAATGAATTTTGTCTCATTAATCATGCTTTGCTTCAGGAGGCAGGAGGCTTGCTTTGAGAGCAACCCATGCTTAAGAAAGCCCTCTGTACTGTGTCCTCCAGCTTGAAGACGGGGCAGCCAGGAACACAGAAAATGTGTCTCCCCCAAATGCCCAGAATGTTAAAACATGAGCATAAAGAAGTGCATGGCTGCATCATCGCAAAAGCCCATTTTGTCCCGCATCCTGTTCTCATGGTGGTCAACCAAGGTGTCGACAGAAAGTAGAGAAGGTGGAGAAGTTTGATTCAAACTTAAAGGCTAATCTGTTTGGAATTCACAGTTTTCGAAACAACATGAGCTCCCAAAACACAGCCATCCTTCGAAATTCATGCATATTTACATTTTCTGATGCAGTTGTCCAATCAAACCATGTTTACAAAAATGCATATATTAGAGGAAAGTGGGCGTTGAATGGCTATGTTAGTGAAAACTTACAAAAATGCATTACTATATTCGGTTCGATTGCTTGCAAAAAATTGCACATTGGTCAAAGCTGCATACAAAACTGTTTATTAGGAGATAAGATAAGATAGATAAGATTTCTTTATTGTCATTGTACAAGTACAAGTACAACGTTGTACAAGTGCAACGAAACTGAATGCCATTCCATAAAAACAAAACAAAAAACAGCACAAAAACAAAAAACAAACAAACACATTTTCAGCCACACATGCACATACGTACACACCCATCACAACTCTCCAAGGTCATATTATCTAGTTACAGCATTTAAGATGGTTATACCGGTAGCTCTTGGGTAGAAACTATTCTTCAATCTATTTGTTCTTGATCTAATTGTTCTATATCTCTTGCCCGAAGGCAGTGGTGCAAAAAGACTATATCCCGGATGAGATGGATCCTGTAAAATATTGTTTACTTTTTTAAGGCAACGGGAACTGTATAGTTCTTCCAAAGATGGGACAGGATGACCAATAATCTTTCAGGCTGTGGTTATGACCTTCTGGAGTACCTTCCTCTCCATGGCTGTGCAACTAGAGAACCAAGCACAAATATAGTATATAAGAATGCTCTCTATGGAGCCTCGGTAGAAGGACACCAGCAGTCTCTCACACAGATTGTTCTTCTTTAAAAGTCTGAGGAAATAAATTCTCTGCTGGGCCTTCTTTACCAGAGCAGTAGTATATGCGCTCCAAGTCATACCCTGCTCGATAATCACTCCCAAAAACTTGAATACAGCCACCCTCTCCACCTGATCCCCGCCGATATACAGGGGCTGAATATCCTCCTATCCCCCCCTGTAATCCACCATCAGTTCCTTGGTCTTGGCAGTATTAAGAGCCAGATTATTTCCTTTTTTAAAAAATAATTTTTATTAGGTTTTACAATTTTTTAAGCACATAACATATCGGTTAAACTTCATGCTTCCCCTCCTCTCACCGTAGGAAGCCCCATTCCTTTCCCCCCTCTCACAGAGGTATCTCATATCTTGTTCATTTAACCTTACAATTATTTGTCCATACCAATGCTTGGCCTGCCCCCACTTTATAGGCCAGGCATTGCTAATTTTCTCAAATTCTTATTTCAATTTGACTTCCTCCCGTCCCCACTGTCGGTTTCATCATAGTTCCTCCTTATCAGGTTCATACATCATCTGTAAATATATTGTCAAAAGCATATTGTTCATACATCATCTTTAAATCTATTGTCAAAAAAACATACCGTAGGTAGTTTTACTTATCAATCCTAAATTCCAACCTTGGCATTTAGACACTTCTGTTTTTCCCTATGTTCTGACCCTTTTTTATTCCCTTTCTTCCCCTTGGTCTCAGATTATTTAGCCTTTATTTCTTCTTTTACTTATCATTTAAAAATCAATTGTCATTGTTAATCACTCAAGCCTATAACCATGTCCATAAACATTGTCCTTTTAACCAATAAAATCATCCCTTTTAAATATGCCATGTCCTTGTTCACCCACACCCAACCTCTCCAAAGTCCAGATCCAGGAGTTCTCCGACCCAATTGGGTCTCGATCTTCCTTTCCCCCCTGCAGAGCTTTTTCCATCTTCTTGTGGTGCTCTCCTTCTGAGACTGCTTGTCTTTCCCCCCCCTTGTCTTTCCTGTTCCTCTTCTATTTTCTGGCACTAAAATTCTGGTGCATTTTCAGGAAGATTTAAGTAAATAAACTACTACTACTACTACTCCTAATATATTTATCCCCTGGATTTTTCTTTGATGGGTCTCAAGGCAGCTTACAGATAAAAACAAGAACTGCTAAAATATAGAATAGAAATAATTAAAAAACAGTTAAACATTGATAGGAATTAAAACTTTATAAATCTATTAGAAGCATACAAACAATTACAATAAAAAGCAGCATGGTACTAGCCATTTCATTAAAAACAGTCAGTTCCCAAAAGCCTGATGGAACAAGAAAGTGTTCACCTGTTGGCAGAAGGAGAGAGTTCCCTTCCATGCCTAATGGAAACCGAGCAAGCAGGAACTGAGTGCAGTTGACTTGAAAAACTAGAAACGGAGAGAAAGCAAAATGGACAGAACTCTCCATCCCTAATATCGTTATGTACGATTTCCCCTTCGTGGGAAATTGCATCAACCTGGCCTACTTTTATTCCATATGCAACATTGATAGGGCATGCTTAAAGGCCCCTGAGGACACATGGCAACTGGAGGAACGAAATCTTTGTTTAAAAACCAGAATGACTTAAAAGGTTAATATAATTCAACAGACATTTGGCACTTCTGCTGGGGGTGGGTCGGATTATTGAACATTAATTATTTCTCCTTGTATAATTGTTGCTCCCTGTATAAATAAGTGGAAGCAATAAGTAAGTGAAAATCATAAAATATTTTGGGGAGGAATATGGAAGAAAGCAAATAAGGATTGCATGTGCAAACGGCGTCATTGTTCCACTGAGTTTTCTTTTGCAAAGCACCATTAAAAGTGTCACACTTTTTTTTTTTTTTGGCGTGTCTGAATTCAGCTATTTATAGCAGAAGAAACATAATTTACTTTTGGCAAAGGGACTTTCTGAAAACCCAAAGTGTTGCAGAAATGGGCAAAAATGTCCTTGTGTGGTCTGGCATAAAGGAGAACCAAAACAAACGATGGGTTTTTTAAAAGTGACAGTGTTTCTCCGCAATGATTTTTCCTTCGAGCACTCGGGACCTTTTGCCACCCTGGCTGTCACTCCTTCCTCTCTGCCGCTCCACACGCCTCAGTCCATCTGGAGCTTTGCTGGGTAATGCCCCTTTGACACGTCCATCAAATCTTTTCCATGACTTGATTGATTGGTATAGAATATCTGCGGAGTCTAGGTTCCCCCCGCCTTTCCTCCCAACTTTTGGTGGATAAATTTCAATGAGCCTGGGAGGACTCTTATATTCTCTTTCTCTCTCTTTTTAAAAAACGCACACCTCACTGATAGCGTTGACGGTTGGCAAACAGACCCAGGATATATGTTATTTTCCATTCCCAAAGAGGAATGTTATGATATATTAAACTGAGCGAGGTGTCTAATTTGCTGTTGCGGTGCGTACACACTGCTGAAATTATTAGAGTTGCGGGGAGGATTTATGAATCCCAGAGGGAACAAGTCATACCTCCACCCCAAAACCTGAATCTGAACACTGTTCCTTTTGGGGGGGGAGTGTCTGGTCTGCTTCTAGCCTGCTTCCTGGTTAACACTCTCCAAAAAAGCACATTGATTTAGTAACACACACCCTTCCCGTTTCTCCAAAGTTTGAAAGATATCCTAGGAAAAACCAATTGCCTTACAATATCTTAAGTTCTAAACATATCAGCAGCTGAAGTATATGAAGGTTCAGACTACTGTGAAGGCCTGTTTAACTTGCTGTTTTTCTCTGTGTGGGAACTTATTGTTATACCCTAGAAATTAATAAATTGTAGGATTTTGATTAATTGGGATACGGATGAAAGTACCAGCTGCAGTTTATCTGAGAGGATTCCTTGGGGTGGGGGCAGATGGTGATGGGGTGTGTGTTTGAAGTGACAGAAAAAGAGAGTTTTTAGCAAGGTGTTCTGGGAAGGAGGAGAAGGAGGAAAAAAGACTGGGATCCATCTTGGGCAGGCTGGCTGAAGGCCGGCTGGGAGAGATGTCTTGGACTCCAGGGCTGCATTGCTATGGGGGACAAGCCCCTCTTGAAATGACTATGCCAGGGGTAGGCAACCTAAGGCCTGTGGGCCGGATGCGGCCCAATCGCCTTCTCAATGTATTTTTAAACCTTTATACAGTAAACTAGTTTCTGCCTACATGCACCCCTCTAGCTTCCATCTGAACAAGCAAGAGGCATTGTTAGAGTTCAAAGGTCACATTCCGGCTAGGCAAAAACATTCAAGGAGGTTTTGATGCAAGCGGTGGTGCAGTGATCCAGGGGTATAGTGTGTGTCTGCAGCAGGATCCCAGCAGAGACCCTGTCTGCAGAACCATCCAATCAGCACGAAAGGGAGTTTCTTAGCCACTGAGATGTCTTCTCACCCTTTGTGTTGATTGGAGCCAACCAGAGTGAAAGGAGGCGGGCCAACCACGGAGGATTGGCTCCTAGGGTCACTCTGGAGAAAGCTTGGGAGGGACACGGGGATGTTGTTGTTCTGTACACTCCAAACCTAAGCATTTGGGAACCCTGAAAAGACAGCGGGCTTCAGCTCCGAGAGAATGGCGTGCAAGTTCTGTTCTGTACAATGGAACTTCAAGGAAAACACAAGTCGCTCCGAAAGAAGATGTTGGAACACTCCCAATCATTTGCCCATGTACATATACAGAAAATAGTAGGTCTAGATGAAAGGCAAAGCATGGAAATCTGCACTGGTTGTTGCAATGCATCCCTGATTATTTGCATTATTGTATAATTATAAAACTATTACAGAATCCTAGAAGGTTGTGTCATTTTGTAAGAGCTGTGGTTGCGACTGTCATGAAGGAACCCTGCCCTTCTGCATTTGCCACTGCACTACTGGAAGCAAGGCCAGTGAGGGTGTCAACTGATGTCAAGCTTCAGGGAAACAGCTCCCCGCCCCCCGTGGCAGTAGATAAGCAGAACAAAGGAAAATGAGTCTTCTTGCCAGTTAGAAACTTTAATAATCACAGCGAGAGAACAAAGAACACACCACCTAGGAATGGCAGTGCTCCCAATTAAGTTCACTCCCCCCTCTTGGTCCCTATTAATCTACATCACTTCTACATTTTGTAATCTGAGCTTGGAGCAGCTGTGTTTTCTGTTCTGCCACTTTTGGAGCTCTCCAGGACTTTGGGGAAGGGGGTGGTGGATACTATCCAGAGACTGTGAATCTCTTAACTCGTTCTCTTCTAGTGTTTCTTCTGTTAGCTGTTCCCCATCCAGCATTTCCCAGCTTCTGCCTTCTGAACTATGCCCCTCTGCAAACCACTGTTCCAAATCTATACTGTCCTCCTGCTCCTGGGAAGATTCAGGATCAGGAGGAGGAGGTGACTCCTGTCAGGGTTCCACCAGATGAGCAGGAGTGGTGGCAAGCCCCCCTAGATGAAGCGGCAACCACGGAAGAGTCCAGAGGAATGGAGGGATTCTTACCTGAAGAAGACTGCTGGTGACACTCCTCAGAAGAGGAAGAAGCAGATGGGGAAGAGGGAAGGCCAGAACAGGAGAAGGAAGAAGTTGAGCCAGAATCAGGCCCTTGTGAGGAGAGGAGCCGGAGGGCCCCCTCCCCTCCTCCCATCTCAGCTGTAGAGCGTAGAGCTGAGAAACGGAGGGAGCAATTGGAGGCAGTTGCAGCTCGTAAAAGGCGTGGTGATGAGCTGGCTACTTAAGGAAGGCCGGCTGCTTCCCTCACCAGCACCTGCAACTGCTGTGCTGAAGCACGAGGTTGTGCCTGCTCATCCTGCTCCTGATCCTGTGTACCTGACTTCGGCTGGTTCCTGACTCGGACTGCTGTTGGCTTCGGCTTCTCTTGACCCCCGGTACTGATAACTGACCTCGGCTGGTTCCTGACTCGGACTGCTCCTGACTTCGGCTTCTCTTGACCCCAGTACTGATACCTGGCTTCGACACGCCATCCTGTTGGCGCCATAACAACTCCCACCATTCTTCCTCATGGTCCCTGACACCTGAGAAGAGTTCTGAGGGCCTGATAGAGAGGCCTTGAGGGCCTGATTAAGCCTCCCCCCGGGGCCAGAGGTTCCCCACTTCTGTGCCACTGTTTCCACCTGCAGTAGCACTATGTGATTCTCTGCTGACAGGATATCCTTCCTAGTTACAATGGCACAGATCTGCCCCTCCCACTGAGGTCTTTCCCAGGCCTTGCCACAGGTTGCTTCTTACTGGCGATCCTCCTCTCAGGTCGACCAGAGGCTGTTCCTTAAAACACTGTCTCTCTGTTACCAGCACTACCCTCTATACCCATTAAACACAAAATAAAGCAAGTTACAGACCTCCCTTTGTGGTGGGGGGTAGAAACTTGTAATTTTATAGAGCTTGTAAACTGAGCTTGTAAAGTCTTTTAAGACCCATATCTTGTGTATATCACCCTAATGATGTCCCTAGAAAATGTGAGGCCGTCGGCAGCCCAAAATAAGTTAAATAAACATAACTCCTACCGCAGTTCCCTCGGGTCCAGTGAGTTTATGCCACAGGTGAATTCCCCCCTCGTCCTAATTACCTTTAAACCCAGTCTTCTTCGGTCTCTTTAAAACATGGTTTTCGGTTTTTAGCTGTGTATATTGGCAAAGCGGAATTTGCAGTGGGATAATGTAGATACCAAGCAACTGCAAGTTACAGTGGTACCTTGGTTTGCATACATCTTGGTTTGTATACGTTTTGGATTACAAACACGTCAAGCTCGGAAGTGCGTGTCCCGGTTTGAAACCTTTTTTCGGATTACAACCCCCCCTTTTTTATTATGAACCAATTTTTTGGGGAGACCCCATTGGCAAAAGCGCACCTTGGGTTACAACCTGTTTTGGTTAACAAATGGACTTCCAGAACGGATTATGGTTGTAAACCAAGGTACCACTGTAGAGGAATTGGACATTGGTTGACATAAAAACTTGATCCATCCAGTAATATCAGATAAACCCGAGTAATCATTAATATGGGCTAGGGGCAGGGAAGAAATTGGATTCAGTTTGCATTTGCAGGTGAACCTACCTAGTTTACACTTTCTGATTCAATGAGTAACAGCCATCCATCAAAATTTGCATTTCTCCAAATTTTGCAGTGTCGTTCACCAGCCAAGTAATGTGTGCAATATTTTATTATTATTATTATTTTGCATGTACTGGGGTACAATGCCCATAAAATGCTTGTGTTAGTGAAAATAATATACTAAATAATACTAAATAATATACTAAATATGCTAAGCAAGGGAATGCGTATTAGGAAAAATTGCATACACTCTTGTATATTAGGAGAAATTTCAGTTAGTCATGGTCTTCCTGTTTATTGCTCATTCATTCCACATTTTTCAGTACATTTCCCCATCACTTTCCTTATGGTGAAAATATTAATTTCTTTTAAAAGAAATCAGTTATTAATTTATTTAAGTTTAACAAAAACATTGCAATCCATGATACTTCAGCTCTGTAGCACAGAGACAGGCAAACATTTGCTTTTCATTCCCCATACACAATGCAGTCATATTTTTATTTCATTCCAGTAGATCATTCTAGAGTGTTCCTACAAAAAGCCAAGTTCTTCTTAAAAGTGTATTTGCTGTGCTAGGAGTGACGGAGCACTTTAATCCCCTAAGAGCCATTTTCGTACGCCATGATATCTGGACAGTTTTATCCTAAAGTATCTCTCACTATGTTTCGTTAACTGTGTCGCGCTCTGTTCCATGTATATGGTGCACTTTTTCCTATGCCAATAAAGGAGATTGGTTGATTAATCCCCTTTAATTGTGCGAACTTAAAAGTATGGTACATGCTTGACTCCTTCTTGCAAAATAGTGACAACCTGTAGGTGCCCAAAACCACTATACAAAAAGTACCTTGGTCAAATATGAGTACCAACACAACAAGATAGCTTTTTTGGCGTGTTTAATTGACATGCACATGAACATGCATTGACTAATAATCATGGCCTTTGTGGTGGGTGGTGCTACAGTGGCGGACCAGAGCAAATAAGTTTTCACTCCAGTCTGCCGTGTGAATATTTAAAGCCAACAGGCACTCAGTTTGACCAGCACAATTGGTGTAAGAGAAACCCTCCCACTGACATTATATGAGTTTTCTCTTGGTTCAATGGTTCTTTAGACTTTGCTATAGTTCTAAATGAGGGACGTGGGTGGCGCTGTGGGTTAAACCACAGAGCCTAGGGCTTGCTGATCAGAAGGTCGGCAGTTCGAATCCCCGCGATGGGGTGAGCTCCCGTTGCTCAGTCCCAGCTTCTGCTAACCTAGCAGTTCGAAAGCACATCAAAGTGCAAGTAGATCAATAGGTACCGCTCCGGTGGGAAGGTAAATGGTGTTTCCGTGCGCTGCTCTGGTTCGCCAGAAGTGGCTTAGTCATGCTGGCCACATGACCCGGAAGCTGTACGCCGACTCCCTCGGCCAGTAACGCGAGATGAGCGCTGCAACCCCAGTCGGACACGACTGGACCTAATGGTCAGGGGCCACCCACGTCCCCCACTTTTTCTTAGGATGTCCCTATTTTCATTGGAGAAATGTTGGAGGGTATGGAGTTTTCCTCCAAATGTTGGAGGGTATGGAGCCAGTGTGGTGTAGTGGTTAAGAGCAGTAGTCTTGTAATCTGGGGAACCGGGTTCGTGTCTCCGCTCCTCCACATGCAGCTGCTGGGTGACCTTGGGCTAGTCACACTTCTCTGAAGTCTCTCAGCCCCACTCACCTCACAGAGTGTTTGTTGTGGGGGAGGAAGGGAAAGGAGACTCCTTCGGGTAGTGATAAAGCGGGATATCAAATCCAAACTCTTCTTCTTCTTCAACTCCTGAGCTGTCTGAAGGCAGTCCTGTATAGGGAAGGGTTTTTTTTTTTAGTGTTTAGTGTTTTATTATGTTTCTATATATGCTGGAAGCTGCCCAGAGTGCTGGGGCAACCTAATAAGATGTGTGGTGTATAAATAGTAAAATTATCACGATGGAATAGGACGCCCCGAATTTCATTGGAGAAATGTTCTGATGGCAACTGCGCTCAAACTCACCTGGGTTCTACCAGTCAACCTTCCAGAGAGAGCAAGGGCTGCATTTATTCACCACAAACATACATTTCTCATAGTGATTTCAGCCTGGCTGCTACTGAATTTCCTGCACTCCTATCTACCCCTTTTTGGGGGGGCTGGGGGGGGTTGCCAATAAGGAAGATGTCGACAGCAGTGGCAACAGCCTCTCCGTGGACTTCTAAGAGAGGAGGGCTGTCAGTGTCATGCAGGTGCTGCTATCCAGCCAGCTGTGCACACAAGGATTCCCGGCAGGGAGTATTAAATGGAGACAGCTGCAACCGGGCCCCAAAGAACCACCAAGCACGAACAGCTTAGGATGGATTTTCCTTGCATTATGGAACTTATTTTATTCAGCAGGCTGGGGGGGGGGGGCGGGGAGAAAGAGAGAACGGGAGAGCTAGCTGTGCCTCTCAAAGGCCCCGAGATCCCATATCCCATTTCTTGGATGAAAATAGGGACGTCCTATTCCATTATTATTATTATTATTATTACTACTACTACTACTACTACCCCAGCCATCTGGCTGGTTTGCCCCAGCCACTCGGGGCAGCTTCTAACATACAGTGGTCCCTCGACTTACGAATGTAATGCGTTCCGAAGGGACCGCCGTAGGTAGAAAAAACCGTAAGTCGAGTCCCCATAGGAATGCATTGGGAGAAAAAAAATTGTACGTCGGAAAAAAAACGCATCTAAACTTCGTAAGTCGATGAAACCGCATCTAAAACGGCCGCTATTTCCTTTCGGATGTCGAAAAAAATCGTAGGCGCGTGGCCGCTTTGATCCCTCGTAACTCGAAAAATACGGAAGTCGGGTCATTCGTAAGTCAAGGGACCACTGTATATAAAAACATAAAGAAACTATACAGGGCTAACTTCAGATGTCTTCTAAAGGTTGTATAGCTACTTATCTCCTTGTCTTGGGGGTTGCATTACTCCATATCCTCCAACATTTATAGGTACATCCTAAGGAAAAGTGGGACATTCCAGGATCAAATCAGAGACTGGGGCTGGCCTCTGTAAATCCAGGACTGTCCCTGGAAAATAGGGAGATTTGGAGAGTCTGGAATCTTCATACACTGCACAGGGCTGAAGTCCGAGAGCAGCATTCATTCGAAGCAGTGCTTGACACGAGCTAGTTCAGTTTAAGGAAATTCACCAAACCAATTCAAAAATCTCTGCACTAAACCTAAAAGTCATTCCCATCATTTTCAGAGGGACTGAACATGAATTAAGTTCACTTTGGGGTAGAACTTTGAGTGATTTCTAGTTCATCTTTAAGTTTGTTTCATACATGCAAGCTTTTTTTTAAAAAAACACTTTAGACTTTTTGGACATTTAAGCTTCATGATTTTAATGGCTGGGCATTAAACCATTCACATTCCACTGTCTGTGTGAATCTCTCTGTGTTACGATGTTTTATTATGCCAGAAAAGTTTCCTTTCTGATGCAAAGAGCAGGTTGCAGGGACCCAATCTATTGCAGGACTGGAGTGGGGGGCACAGGGTTATAGCACCCACATCCCTTGCCAGGGTTCCAGCCCAATTGCCTTCTCAATCCGGCCCACAGATGGTCCGGGAATCAGCATGTTTTTACATGAGTAGAATGTGTGCTTTTATTTAAAATGCATCTCTGGGTTATTTGTGGGGCATAGGAATTCGTTCATGTTCATTCCCCCCCTCCCCCCCAAAATATAGTCCCACCATATGGTCTGAGGGACGGTGGACCAGCCCATGGCTGAAAAAGGTTGCTGACCCCTGCTGTAGAAGGAAAAAACTGTACCCTATGGTAGCAGCAATATAGGACCAAAGGTGCAGACAATTAGTTCCGGATTTACTCTTAAAATCTTGCTTAAAACACCAATTGTACAATCTGTAAGTACAGAAAGGCCCTGTACGCCTCGTAGCTTGTGTGCTGGGAGCAAAAGCTACCAGGTTTTTCTGGGGCTTGGAAAAACAGCTCCACATTTTCCCAACATGTAGGTCTTGGATTATCCTTAAAATGTTCCTGTGTCTTGGATAGCAGGAAAGGCCTTAACCTAACAGCATTAACCTATGCTCCTTTTATCTTCCATTAGACTGTCTCACCATGAAATCACATTGATGTGTATCAGATTCCCAACCTGCGGCCAATTTCACGACTCAAACGTGGGCGAAACTGAGCTCTCCGGGGGCCTAAACCGTTGTCATCTATCAGAAACGCTGGGATTTCTCCTTTCGAGAGACGCAGACGGAGAGAAGGAAAGACCTCGTGATTTGTAGAGAACCGGCTACTAGATATCTGGGTATAATGCAAGTTTGGGAGAGGTTTAACAGCTGGGATTAGGGCTGCTTCTGTTGTAACCTTCTGGGCTCTCACACACATTTGAAAGTGATCGCGCCAGAGCCTTCATGCGTGAAAAGTCCAGGCCGGCCCACCCATTAGCCACGCGGAGACCTTGGCCTCAGGTGGCAGAACAGGAGGGGTGGCACATCTGCATACCACCCCAGTCCTGCTGCCCACCAGCCACTGTTTCACCTGCAGCCACAGGCTTTATACTGAGTCAGGCCACTGGTCCATCCAGCTCAGTATTATCTGCACTGATGGGCTATAGTTCTCTGTGGTTTCAAGCAGGAGACATTCCCGGTTCTTCCTGGAGATGCTGAGGATTGAACCTGGGACCTTCTGCATGCAAAACAAGTGCTCTTCCCCTGAACAATGGCCCTTTGTTGAGAAGGACATAGGAAGCTGCTTTATATTGAGCCATACCATTGATCCATCTAGCTCAGAAACGTCTAAAAGAAGTAGCAACATGAGAATGGGCCTTTTCTGTGGTGGCTCCCTGTATGTGGAATGCTCTCCCCAGAGAGGCGTGCCTGACGCCATCATTACATGTCTTTAGGCACCAGGCAAAAACATCCCTCTTTTCCCAGGCGTTTAGCAATTAAATAATCTATGGCCAGTTAAAGCTGGAGGGCAGGGGAACTGTTGTTGTTGTTGTTTGTTGTTGTTATCATTAACCAGTTCTTTGGATGAAACCAACTGGAGGAAGCAGTAGTGTAGTGGTCATGCTTCCCTAATAATAATAATAATAATAATAATAATAATAATAATAATAATAATTAATAATTTATTATTTATACCCTGCCCATCTGGCTGAGTTTCCCCAGCCACTCTGGGAGGCTCCCAACAGAATATTAAAAACTCAATAAAACATCAAACATTAAAAACTTCCCTAAACAGGGCTGGCTTCAGATGTCTTTTAAAAATAGGATAGCTGCTTATTTCCTTGACATCCGATGGGAGGGCGTTCCACAGGGTGGGGGCCACTACCGAGAAGACCCTCTGTCTGGTTTCCTGTAACCTCACTTCTCGCAGTGAGGGAACCGCCAGAAGACCCTTGGCACTGGATCTCAGTGTCCGGGCTGAACGATGGGGGTGGAGATGCTCCTTCAGGTATACTGGGCTGAGGCCATTTAGGTCTTTAAAGGTCAGCACCAACACTCTGAATTGTGCTCGGAAACGTACTGGGAGCCAATGCAGATCTCTCAGGACCGGTGTTATATCGTCCCGGCAGCCGCTCCCAGTCCCTAATCTAGCTGCCGCATTCTGGATTAATTGCAGTTTCCGGGTCACCTTCAAAGCTAGCCCCACATAGAGTGCATTGCAGTAGTCGAAGCGGGAGATAACTAGAACATGCACCACTCTGGCAAGACAGTCCGCAAGCAGGTAGGGTCTCAGCCTGCGTACCAGATGGAGCTGGTAGACAGCTGCCTTGGACACAGAACTGACCTGCACTTCCATGGACAGCTGTGAGTCCAAAATGACTCCCAGGCTGTGCTCCTGGTCCTTCAGGGGCACAGTTATCCCATTCAGGACCAGGGAGTCCTCCACACCTGTCTGCCCTCTGTCCCCCCAAAACAGTACTTCTGTCTTGTCAGGATTCAACCTCAATCTGTTAGCCACCATCCATCCTCCAACTGCTTCCAGACACTCACACAGGACCTTCACCACCTTCACTGGTTCCAATTTAAAAGAGACGTACAGTGGTACCTTGGTTTAAGCACAGTCCAGTTTAAGAAATTCAGTTTACAAATTCCGCAAAACCAGAAGTAGTGTCCCGGTTTGACAACTTTACCTCGGTCTAAGAACGGAAGCCGAACAGTGGAAGGGCACCGACGGCGGGAGGCCTCATTAGGGAAAGAGCGCCTTGGTTTAAGAACGGTTTCGGTTTAAGAATGGACTTCCGGAATGGATTAAGTTCATAAACCGAGGTACCACTGTAGAGTCTTTCTGCTCATCTCGCAGATGCACTGATGTTCCTTATTTACTGTTTTAGCCCAGGTGCTAAAGTGACTGTCCAAGGAGCTTGAGAGCCAGTGTGGTGTAGTGGTTAAGAGTGGTGGACTCGTAATCTGGTGAACCGGGTTTGTGTCTCCGCTCCTCCACATGCAGCTGCTGGGTGACCTTGGGCTAGTCACACTTCTCTGAAGTCTCTCAGCCCCACTCACCTCACAGAGTGTTTGTTGTGGGCAGGCCCGGCGCGTCCATTTAGGTGAACTAGGCGGTTGCCTAGAGCGCCATAATGGAGGGGGCGCTGGCCAGCCTGCCCCTCGCCCCCCACCGCCACCCGGTGCCGCCCCAACCAGCGGCGAAAATCGCGGCAGTGCGGGGCGCCCGGCGGGCAGGGGGCAGGGCACCGTACATCATGCGTAATGACGTCACGTGGCCCGCCCCCTCGCCTAGGGCGCCAAAAACCCTGGCACCAGTCCTGGTTGTGGGGGATGAAGGGAAAGGAGAATGTTAGCCGCTTTGAGACTCCTTCGGGTAGTGATAAAGCGGGATATCAGATCCAATCATCTCCTCCTCCTCCTCCTCCTCCTCCTTCTCCTTCTTCTTCTTCTTCTTCATCTTCTTCTCCATCTTCTTCATCTTCTTCTTCATCTTCATCATAGCAATAAGCAACCAAAGCACGCTATCCTTCAGATCTGGCTAGCCTGCTGGGCCAGCTCCTGCCTGAAGGGCTCAATCATGAGCATCCCGATCACTGGCTTCATGGGAAACGAATAGGCGCCTTGTTTATTTTTTCAGGCAGTGCCCTCGCCTCCTCAACAGCTCTCCAAGCATGCATAGTTCGGTCTTGTCATGTATGCCTCCTTCCTGCATATAAGCCAGGTGTCAGTCAAAGCGGTTGGTGCTGGTGCTGGCGGGGAAATCCGTGCTGAGAAGCCGGATGCCTCCAAAGGTTTTCAGGATCATTTCTCTATATTATGCGGTCTCCCGGGTTATGGGAAATGGACTCAGCTCTCCAGGAAATGACAGTGGGACCTCTTCCTGTTATCTTGCTCTATGACCGCTCAGCAGGAAATGACATCAGACGCTGGGCATATCGTTATTTTTTAGCAGTGAAGCACCTTCTTTTGTTTCGTGGGGAGCAGGTGACCAGTTGACAATGATCTGAACTCCTTCCATCCTGCGGAACGGGCCCTGTTTGGCCCCCTCAGAGAGTCATTACATAGTTCACCCTTTTACTATATATTTTTTACTCTCTCTCCCTTAATATGGCCAGACCGCAGTGCTATTTTTCTAGAAAAAGAGGTGCTGGAACTCACCCTGAACGCCTCCCTTGTTCTCTTAGAATGGCAATGGTGCCCACCTGATGGAGCTGAGTTCCGGCAAGTTCCTGCTGAAAAAAAAGCCTTGGGTCAGAAGAACTACAAAATAAACTTATTCAGAAAATTACAGGAGCACAGGAAGCTGCCTCCAATGCAAACCGAATCCCATTTATTCTCCCTCTCTTCTCCTAGAGGTGATAGTCACATTTGCTCTGTCCCAGCTCCTGCCAACCTAGCACTTCGAAAGCACACCAGTGCAAGTAGATAAATAGGTACCACTGCGGCAGGAAGGTAAACAGCGTTTCCATGCTCTCTGGCTTCTGTCATGTTGTGCCAGAAGCGGTTTAGTCCTGCTGGTCACATGACCCGGAAAGCTGTCTATGGACAAACGGCGGCTCCCTCGGCCTGAAAGCGAGATGAGCGCCACAACTCCATAGTCGCCTTTGACTGGACTTAGCCGTCCAGGGGTCCTTCACCTTTTATCTTACCTGGGTGGGCTCAATGGCCTTCAGCTGATGGGCAGTGAGTTCAGACCTGCTTCCTGCCAGGATTGGCTGTGTGACTGGAATTCCCTATGGGGAACTGGGTCGTGCAGCCCATCAATCCACTTCTCTACCCACCCCATGTCATTTTATGACATCAAGCATGGACCAGGTGGGCCTGTTTGGGGGGAGACAGCCAGACTGGTACTGCATGTTGCTTCTTCTGTTCATAGGTAATCATTCACCCTAGGGATATGTGCATCTGTCACTTTCAGCCTCTTTCAGTTTCTTGTTTTTTCAAGTCTTAAATTGAGTTCTCCAGATTTCCACATTGGTTTGTGATTTTTTTTTTTAAAAAAAATCTTCATGAAAATCCATTATTCAGCATTTTTGTGTGGCTTTCTTCTAATGTCCACATTTTGGCAAAGAATCCCCCCCCAATATAATGCTTTTTGTGGAAGAGATAAAGCATATCCCTGACAAATAGGGGCAGTCATTTAGTTATTTACTGCATTTATATACCACCTTTCCCTCCAAGAATCTCAAGGTGACATAGCTGGCTCTCCCCCTCCTCATTTACTCGCCACAACAACCCTGTGAGGTAGGCTGGACAACTCTGTGAGGCTGAAGGGATATGGATATGGGTGAGGCGGGGTGTCAGATACAGATCTGAACTCTGCCTCTTTTGTCCTGGGTTCGAGTTCTGCTTCCTTCCCACAGTAGATTTAAATAACAACAATAAAAAGCACTAGTTAGGCTGATATGGTTCTTAAGAGAACCTTTAGACTGAGTCGTCAAAACAACTCCAGTCCCAGAAAAGCAAAACGGAGCTGTTACGTGTTCTGATTTATGACACGGCTGTGGTGCAAAGTATGCGTCTAGCTCGGGTTAACAGATGTTTTGTTAATTCCCAATTTCTCCCATAATCTGTATATTTTTGTCCCACACTTGGGCACGGTCTGAAATGTATGATGGAGTGCTCCCTCATTAATCATGTGTGAGTGGAAGTATGAGCCAGTTTTATTCGTTTCTGCACCGCCAGGCCACATAAATTAACTGGAACGTGTGTTTAATATATCTTGAGCAACTCCACTCACCTCTCGGTGCAGCACAGTAGCTCTCAAAGAAATTATTTTTCAGGGATGGAATTTTCTTTCTTTCTTTCTTTCTTTCTTTCTTTCTTTCTTTCTTTCTTTCTTTCTTTCTTTCTCTTTTTGAAAATGCCAGTGGCACCACAATGGTTCAGTCCCCAAGTGGTCCCAAAGTCCCTGGAGTTTCAGGTGTCAAATGCCCTGTGTTCAAATTGGGGTTGCAGACTTTAATCCGTTTATTGGTGGGCTAACCAACAGGTCCATTTTATACATGTCTACTCAGAACTGAAAAGGGACCCAGGTGGCGCTGTGCGTTAAACCACAGAGCCTAGGCCTTGCTGATAAGAAGGTCGGTGGTTCGAATCCCTGCGACGGGGTGAGCTCCCGTTGCTCAGTCCCAGCTCTTGCCCACCTAGCAGTTTGAAAGCACGTCAAAGTGCAAGTAGATAAATAGGAACCGCTCTGGCGGGAAGGTAAACGGCGTTTCCGTGCGCTGCTCTGGTTCACCAGAAGCGGCTTAGTCATGCTGGCCACATGACCTGGAAGCTGTACGCTGGCTCTCGGCCAATAAAGCGAGATGAGCGCTGCAACCCCAGAGTCGGACACGACTGGACCTAATGGTCAGGGGTCCCTTTACCTTTACTCAGAACTGAGCCCTATTGAGTTCAATGGAACTTACTTCCAGGTAAGAAGGTCCAGGAATGGCAGCGTTTAGATTAATCAGTGAAGATAAAATTTAATGGAAACTGATGTGTTGGACTGGTTGAACGCAGAGAAATGATGGGAGGAACCAGCTGGGGAACCCCCAAGGGAAGAATGCTCAGAACCAGGGATTGGTGGTGGGACAATGATGAGTGGTCAGAGGGAGAGAAGAGAGAAGACTGGGGAAAGGAGATGTCAGAAGCCGAAGAGGTAATTTGTGAGATGTCAGCTGACCGGCCGCCAAGCACCTAAAGCTGTGGTCGCGCAAGTAAAGATGCGTGTTGACTGCACATCATAAACTGACGTGTAAATATGAAGAGCTTAACTTCACATTGGGAAAAGGAGAGAAAGTGCATATCATAGGTTTGCCTAGGGCTTGCCGATCAGAAGGTCGGCGGTTTGAATCCCCGAGACGGGGTGAGCTCCCGTTGCTCGGTTCCAGCTCCTGTCCACCTAGCAGTTCGAAAGCACGTCAAAGTGCAAGTAGATAAATACCGGTAAGTACCACTCCAGCAGGAAAGTAAATGGCGTTTCCGTGAGCTGCTCTGGTTTCGGTGTTCTGTTGCACCAGAAGTGGCTTAGTCATGCTGGCCACATGACCCAGAAAAACTGTCTGCGGACAAACGCCGGCTCCCTCGGCCAGGAAAGCGAGATGAGCGCTGCAACCCCAGAGTCATCTGCGACTGGACCTAATGGTCAGGGGTACCTTTACTAACCTCATATCAGTACAGAGCTGTCTGTAGTCCAGAGCTTTCCAAACTTTTCATGTTGGTGACACACTTTTTAGACATGCATCATTTCGCAACACAATAATTCAGTTTTACTAGCAGACCGGAGGTTAAACTAACCCTTTTCCAGCCTCTGGAGGAGCGTTCGCGTGACATACCTACACACTGCAGCCAACACACTAACACAGGTGTCAGCAAATGTTTTCAGCAGAGGGCCGGTCCACTGTCCCTCAAACCTTGTGGGGGGCCGGACTATTAAAAAAAAAAATGAACGAATTCCTATGCCCCACAAATAACCCAGAGATGCATTTTAAATAAAAGCACACAATCTACTCATGTAAAAACAGGCTGGTTCCTGGACCGTCCGCGGGCCGGATTGAGAAGGTGATTGGGCCGGATCCGGCCCCCAGGCCTTAGTTTGCCTACCCATGCACTAACATGTCCTGACACACTTTGCAAAGCTCTGCTGTAGCCTTTTAGCTGTAGCAAACCAACGAGCTAATTCCTTCTCCCTTCTGGAATTCGAGAGAAATATCGAGCGGTTGCCTGTTAGTCCACATATTTGAGATCTGGCCGGAGATAAGATAAATAGGTGGAGGGAAATTCAAAGGTTGGAAATGAGCTGTTGAAAACCCAGTGTCATTAAATTAATTAACCGTCTTTATTATATTATGTGTATATATAACCTGGTTATGGTTAGATGTATTTAACGGGTTTGACTAAATTGTCACAGCACTCCTTTCAGCAAAACGCCGTTCTCCAGCCAAGTGGACCAGCCATTATTTCCCCTTGTGTGTTTTTTAAGAGCAAACCATATGTACATGGGGGGAAGGCTTTTTTTTATGGGCAATTAAGGAGCACTTGTGGGTGCCAAGCAGCTGGTTTCCTGCAGAATTAAATTAATTACCCAATGGGGTTGGGGAACAAGGATTCCGGTTACCCTGGTTTGGCCAAAGCTCCATTGTGGGGAATTGGACCTGATTAATCAAGGCTTGCGGTATTTCCTCTCGCTATTCCAAACATACCAGCGTCTCCCGGCCATCCTTATCGTGACTCCTCTTCAATCACACCCTGCCAAGGCGAATAGGCACAGAGGCCTGCCTGTATCCGCACTGACTCGAAACCATCCTTCCTTTCTGGCGATTCGGAGCAGCTTTCACGAGAGAGAGAGGCGGCCAACCTGTCACTATGAGTGTTGCCGCTTCCTTGTTAGGGCAATGTGAAATGCGACGTTTGCCAAAAAGCCAGACAAAGGGGGATATGAATATTAATTTCGCAGGCTCATCTTTCCCTGTAGGGAGGGCTAATGGGGAAGAGCGGGAGAGGAAGTCGGGACTAAGTTCTGGCTAGTTTCACCTCCGAGTGATATATGACTTCTTCCCCTCTTCTCTCCTCACATCATTAGGGGCCAGAATGCATGAGCTATGAAGGGCGAACAATGGGAAATGGGAGCATTCCATTATTGCTGTAGGTGAAATGAATGGGTGTGCGTGTATGGGAGAAAAGGCCTGAAGTTCAGATACACCACAAAAGGTCTTACAACTTAAGGCAGGCCATGGGTGATTTTCAAACGGCAAGTTTCCATCACTGCATCTTGTGTGCACGGTGCTAATTTCTTGTCCTAGAAAGAGTGGATTTGCATGCAAGACCTCTGTTCAGTCATGAGTATTCCAAAGACAAGTCATTCGCTGTGAACACAGGGTGAGTGTGTAAGTGGGCTCACTTTCACTCTGATGACATTTCACTTTGGCACTCACTCTTGCGTTGTTATCTTTGAACACTGAAGCAGAGCAGTAGGCTAGACTGGTGACTGGGAGTGGCCGCTGGGACCACATAACACCACTCCTGAGAGATCAACATTGGCTCCCAGTACGTTTCCGAGCACAATTCAAAGTGTTGGTGCTGACCTTTAAAGCCCTAAACGGCCTCGGTCCTGTATACCTGAAGGAGCGTCTCCACCCCCACCGTTCAGCCCGGACACTGAGATCCAGCGCCGAGGGCCTTCTGGCGGTTCCCTCACTGCGAGAAGCAAAGCTACAGGGAACCAGGCAGAGGGCCTTCTCGGTAGTGGCGCCCGCCCTGTGGAACGCCCTCCCATCAGAGGTCAGAGCAATAAACAACTATCTGACATTCAGAAAATACCTCAAGGCAGCCCTATTTAGGGAAGTTTTTAATTTGTGATATTTTAATGTATTTTGGTGTCTGTTGGAGGCCGCCCAGAGTGGCTGGGGGGACCCGGCCAGATGGGCGGGGTATAAATAAAAAAATTATTATTATTATTATTAGCCAAATTCTGTGGAGACATGGTCCAAGGAGGTGGAGGTGGGTTTAATCATTGCAGGACTGTCACAAAGTGTAAGTATACCAAGAAAAGGAGCACACCAAGAACTCTGGCCAGTATGAATTTCAATAACAGGAATAAATCCTACTCACACATCAAAAAACAAACAAGGTGTGTATTCTGATAAGAGTCACAAACCTAAACAGAGATACAGTTTCAAACTCATAACAATATGTGTAATCCAATATTTCGTTATCGTGTCAAAACACAAAAGTTTTTAAATCACAACAAATACATATTAGTCCATATTCAAAAATATACAGGAATAGAGCCGAAGTCAGGAGTCAATTCAGAAGTAGAAACCAGTACAGGACCCTGTTTCGATGTAGATATCTTCGTCAGCTGGTAATATCAAACAGTGCATAAGATTACATTTGAACTGTAAGTTTTCATACATTGTGCGTTTTGTAAATTATAGATTTCAAACACACCATTATACAGCGTTTGGTTCCTTACCTAGTTTTTTAGAGGTCGTATTAATTTGTACTGGTTTCTACTTCTGATTTATTCTACGCTCATATGCAACTGACCATTCTAAACCACAGGATTTTTCCAAGCGCCGCAACCGACAACGCCGTCTTTCATCGTGAATTTATCCAATCGCGTGTTAACCCAGGAAGAGGAGAGAATATTAAATCTTGGGTTGGGCTTTGTACCCACACCGAAATATAACGCGTTTCAAACGAGAGTAGACATTTTAAAGCTTATACGCCTTGTAAAATTAAGATGCCATTTTGGTAATTCTCAGATAACATCTTCCCAATTTTACATTCGATCATCTTTCAATCCACACGTCGATAATGCCCGTCTGAATGCGTTCTATCAGGTTTTATTGGAGGATATCAACAAGATGGAAAAAAGGAGACCGCCCCAACACAAAAAGAATTTCACTATAAAAGACAGAGAAACTATCACCAACCTTTACTCGGATGAAAACATTGTCATAAAACCAGCAGACAAGGGTGGAGCCATAGTGATTATGAACACACAGGACTATACCGCAGAGGTTAATAGACAATTGCAAAATAGTACCTTCTATAAACCACTTCCTAAGGACCCTACTGACGACATATCTCAAGTGATTTGAACTCTCCTATTGGAAGGCATTACTTTGGGACACCTTGACACAAAAACTATGGAGTTTCTTCTCAAGAAATACCCACGCACCCCGATACTTTATATACTTCCAAAAATTCACAAATTACTAAGTACTCCACCTGGTAGACCTATTGTCTCAGGTAATGATTCTCTTTTAGAACCTTTATGTCAATACATGGAGCACTTCCTGCACCCATTTGCCATCGACACTCCTTCCTATATATTGGATACGAAAACATTCATTGGAAATATTGAAAATATTTTTGTACCACAGGAGGCTTCTCTTATGACTCTGGACGTTGAATCCTTCTATACCAACGTTCCGTTACCTGAGGTGAGGACAATCATAGAAACACTCCTAAACTCTAGGACAATAAAAGAACCTCCAACACATTTTTTGCTGGATATTCTGGACATCATCCTGGACCACAACTTGTCTTGCTTTACTTTACTTTGGACCACATCAGTGAGGCTGGGAGAGGATGTCCTGTCATCTGGGCAGCCCAGGACCTCTAGACACACTGCCCAGGATTGCACCCTGAGAAGGTCACTTTGGTGCTGGAAACACAACAAAAGCAATACAGGAGGCAGCAGTTACAAGTTATTAGCTCCACCTGACCAACATTTTGACTTCACCTCCAAAGGCGGACTCCTCGATTGTCTCCTGAGGCAGATAAAAAGGTAAAGGTAAAGGGACCCCTGACCATCAGGTCCAGTCATGTCCGACTCTGGGGTTGTGGCGCTCATCTCACATTACTGGCCAAGGGAGCCGGCGTACAGCTTCCAGGTCATGTGGCCAGCATGACTAAGTCGCTTCTGGCGAACCGGAGCAGCGCACAGAAACCCCGTTTACCTTCCCGCTGGAGTGGTACCTATTTATCTACTTGCACTTTGACGTGCTTTCGAACTGCTAGGTGGGCAGGAGCTGGGACCGAGCAACGGGAGCTCACCCCGTCGCAGGGATTCGAACCGCCGACCTTCTGATCAGCAAGCCCTAGGCTCTGTGGTTTAACCCACAGCGCCACCTGGGTCCCCTGAGGCAGATAGATGTCAACAACAAAGCGAAATTCAGGAGCGGAATAGAAGAAAGAGAAAACAAAGGCACAATAAAGCTATAGAACAGGAGGACAGGTAGTCCCACCAGTAGACCACTGGAAGAGAAAAATATGGACTATAATGAAAAGTTATAACATGATGAGATATGAGCAGTTACAGGAGGAAAGGTTACAACTTACAGAGACGTTAAAGTGGGGAATTTTCAGTTTTCGTTACGTTGGCATCAACGCAAAACAAATGAATCACAACGATGGGTGTATTAAGTATGATATAATTTAACTCTACATTTTTTTTATTACGTTGGAAGCAGCACAAAGCAAACGAAGCAGCAATTATGGGTGTACTAAGTATGATATAATTAGCTGTGCGTCAAGATACCTTCGCAGATCGACTGTCTATCACATACTTGTGCAGCCTAAAAAAAAAGCAGATAAAAATATTCCGCGAGAAGCACACAATGCTGTAGTCTGTGAAATCCAATGCCAGAATAAAATGGCTAGTCTTTAAGATGCCACCTGATGCTCCGCTGTTTTCACAAGAGACTAATGCGGTTAGTTTCCCCTGCAATCCTTTCCCTGCTGAACCCCAAGGAGAAGTACTGTGTCCAGCCGTCGTTAGAGCAAGTAACGGACTGATCTAGGCAAATCCCACTTTCTCATCGAGCTTAATCTCGGAAAATCCTAGGTTCTAATCCTGCTTAAGCCGCAGCCTAACATTTTGAACCTCCTTGAGTCTGACTTCATCTCTTCTTGCTTTGCTCAGGACAGATGTACAGTAGTGTGAAAAACCCAGGCTTTGCTGGAAAACCACGTTGATTTCTCAGGGGGGAGAGATTGTCTCACAGCCCCGATGGAACTAGGGAGCACCTGTTGGGGCAGAGAAGATGCAGAGAGAGAAATCCGCATGGGTAGTCTCAGCCTCCTATTATGGTTGGTGTAGGCTTCTATATAGCTGGAGGCTACAATATGTTTGCATATTGGGATGAGGGTGATAATTTGCTAGGGTTGCCATATTTTGAAGAGCAAAAAAGAGGACACATTTGCCAACTTCAACTTTATTTATTTTTTATTTTGACAAAGTAATAATCATAAATAAATAAGAATAAAAATGTGCACCCCACCACCGAGACCATTCCGTTGTAACTATCCAACCTCCCAAAATTTCAACACCTCTTGCAATGGTTTGACCCCTTAATAATAATAATAATAATAATAATAATAATAATAATAATAATAATAAATTTATTATCGTTCAACCCGGACACTAAGGTCCAGCTCCGAGGGCCTTCTGGCTGTTCCCTCCCTGCGAGAAGTGAAGATACAGGGAACCAGGCAGAGGGCCTTCTCGGTAGTGGCGCTCACCCTGTGGAACACCCTCCCATCAGATGTCAAAGAAATAGACATCTGAAGGCAGCCCTATTTAGGGAAGTTTTTAATGACTGATATTTTAATGTATTTTTAATCTTTTGTTGGAAGCCACCCAGAGTGGCTGGGGAAACCCAGCCAGATGGGTGGGGTATAAATAATTAATAATAATAATAATAATAATAATAATAATAATAATAGATGTTGACACCCAGGACCAGACTCTATGAACTGGCTGTAGGCAGGCAGATGGGGGGCTGGTTGAAGGTGGGGCCGTGATGTGTTTTGGTCCATGTATGGTTTCTGAAAGCAAGAACTTGAGAGATTTGGCTTTGAATGCAAGCTGAATCAAATGTCTTCTCCATCCCTGGCCACCGCCAATGGATGGGAGTTGAATTCCAGAATGTCTGGAAAGCAGCATGCTGGGTAAGGCTGCTCTAGAACGGTGGCTAGGTTCTACATCAACGGGGCTTCCTTTTTGGGCCAAGAGCCTGCTCCAGAATATGCTTCGTATAAGCCCTATGCTTCCGCTTTCAAGGCAACACTAGTCGTCGGCGTGAAACTTTGCTGCCCAAGTGAACAGTCGACTTGGAAAACCCATGTGTCTGATTTCATATTTATTCATCCGCTGGTTTTTCTCGTTTGGCAAATGGACTGTGTCAATATTTAGTTATTGCTGTGGGAACAGCAAGAAAAGAAAGGAGGGAAATAATAGAAGAAAACATTATGTTAAGGCTTAACCTACTTGGCTGGGCCGGTAGGCTTGACTCATTTGTTTAACTACTTTTTCTTTTTCCTCATGTGTCTCTCTCACACTCAAGGCAAACAGGAATCGAGGACCAGAACTGTTTACATGGCTTGTATGTTGAGCCAAGGGTAGGTGCCAGGCGGTCTCTGAATCCCTTCAGTCATTTTTTAATGAATTGTTCCATTCTCTCTCTCTCTCTCTCTCTCTCTCTCTCTCTCTCTCTCTCTCTCACACACACACACACACACACACACACACAATCTCTCTCCTCCCCCCAATCTCCCTTTTCCTTACATCAGGGTGGAGAACCCTTTTCATCCTGAGGTCCACATTCCCATCTAAGCAAGCTTCTGGGGGCCAGATACCAACGTGGGGCCAGACCACAGGCAAAAGTAAGCAGAGTAACGCATTTGATATTTGGACATGATGCCAAAAAGCACTCCAGGGCTCCCTGTTTTGACTTGTGTCACCTCATAGAGATCCCACTTTTCCTACAACGGCTGGAGTCCAACAACATCTGGAGGTAGTCGCCAGACCCTCCAAGTGTCCCTATTTTCCAGGGACAGTCTTGGATTTACAGAACACATCCTGGTTTCTGATTTGATCCCGGAATGTCCCGCTTTTCCTTAGGACGCCCCTATTTTCCGCAGAGAAATGTTGGAGGGCATGAGTCACTTTGGCTGCCTTCGGCATACGCATTCAGTTCAATGGCTCCTAGACACAATGGCTCGGCTCAGCTTCCAGAGTTGGAGGCAATGATGCTTCTGAATCCCAGTCGCTGGAAAACACAGGTGGAGGAGAGAGCTCTTGCACTCAGGTCCTGTTGCAGGCTTCCTATAGGCATCTGGTCATCCATTCGAGAAGCCCAATCTTCAGTTGGCTCCTTGCCATCCCTCGGAATTGTGAAATGATCAGAAAAAACAAAAGCCGCAGGTGTTCCTCGTGCTGCCAGCCTGATACTTACCTGTTATGTACTGAGCTGAATCCTGGAACAATAGGATCCAGAATGCAGCAGTCTGATTGGTCCTAGAACAATAGGATCCAGAATGCAGCAGTCTGATTGGTCCGCAGGAACCACCCAATCCAGTTCCAGGTGGAAGTGAATCAGCGACCTGATTGGCCTGCAAGAGCAGCCAATCAGGCTCCTGGATGAAGTGAATCCGCAACCTGATTGGCCTACAGGAATTAGCCAATCACGTGGCGCCCATTGTGTAAATAATGTATATATAGCAGACGTTTTGGGGAAAGATTCATTCCTTGCTACTATGAGCTGAATAAAGAGCATGAAATTCACACTTGACTCCGAGTATATTTCATTACTCCTTTCCATTTTGCAACTAGGAAGCCAGCATGGATGATGAGCGTGCCTTGCCAAAGCCCGGGGTACTTTTTCTGCCTTGCATTTCCTTAGACATTCGTCTAAGGAATTTGCACTTTTGGCAGCAGGATAATCACCTGCTCATACGGCTCTGCATACCAGCAGCAGAATCTGGAAGGAGGCCCTGCAATGTCTTGAAGGAATGTAACTGGCAACCATTGGTTTGTACTGGGCTTGTTGACTCTCCTTGAGATTTATCAGCCAGGCCAAGGAGGCTGAGGGAGCATGCATTTAGAAACGCAAGGGGAATTGTACCGGATAAGGTCCGTTCAGCTCAAATTTCCATTCACTCTTGGGCGAATGCATTGATAACCATAAGAACACAAAAGAAGCCTGCTGGATCAGGCCCAGAGGCACCAGTTTGTGAGGGCGATTGGGGTGACATTGTGTGTGACATTGCTTGTGTGGTGTCAGGATGTCGAATGCGGCAACCGTGCAGCTTCAATGGCCGGCAACATCCCCTGGCACTGCCACAAACAGGAGGCTGCTTTGACCCTCCTTCTCTTCTGCGGCAGAAGAAAAAGAGGAGTTTGACACACAACGTATAACATTATTTTTAACAAATATCCCTGAACTCCTCTTCTCTCTTCCCAGCTGCTTCTGCTGTTCTCAAAGTCATTGCCTGATGGAGAGGAGAAAGTCTCTCTCCCCTCATGTCTGTCCTGCGCCACAGGCCCTACCAACTAGGGCTAGAGAGCCAGTGTGGTGTAGTGGTTAAGAGTGGTAGACTTGTAATCTGGGGAACCGGGTTCGTGTCTCCGCTCCTCCACATGCAGCTTCTGGGTGACCTTGGGCTAGTCACACTTCTCTGAAGTCTCTCAGCCCCACTCACCTCACAGAGTGTTTGTTGTGGGGGAGGAAGGGAAAGGAGAATGTTAGCTGCTTTGAGACTCCTTCGGGTAGTGATAAAGCGGGATATCAAATCCAAACTCCTTCTTCTTCTGATTATCAACCTCCTTTTCTGTTTATAACAACATGCTCAGGGCCGGCCCACCCATAAGACGGGCCGAAGCGGTTGCCTCGGGCATTGGAAGCCCAAGAGGCTTTGCTATGCCCACCCTGCCACTTCCAACACTTCTGCCCAAATCTCACGAGATCTCATGCGCTCGGTGAGATCTCGTGAGAGCTCTGTGAGAACTGGAACTTGACATCATTTCCGCTGCTTTGAAGGTGCCACTGCACAATCCAAGTGAGGGAGGTTTCTGCAGACATGGAGAGAGGATAGAGAGGGGCAGCACCTTCCCATTTTTTTTTTTTTTGCCTCAGGCGGTGAAATGAGGTGCGCCGCCCCCGAACCAGCTAAATATAGGAAAGCCTTCTTCATGACTAAGGCCCCACCTGCACCATCCATTTAATGAACCGTTGCACCACTGTCATGGCTTCCCCCAAAGAATTCTGGGAAGTGTCCATTGTTAAAACTGCTGAGAGTTTTTTAGGAGACCCCTCTTCCCCTCACAGAGCTACAATTCCCAGATTGACACTCACTCACTCTTCCCAGGGAACTCTGTGAGGAGAACAGAGGCCTCCGGACAACTCAAAGCACCCTTAGCAAACAAGAGCTCCCCAAATTCTTTGGGGGGAAGGCATGACCTTTTAAGGGGGTGTGATAGTGCTTAAATGCATGGCTTGAACATGGCCTTTGTCTCTGGAAATCGTCTCTGGAAGAGCTAAGCAGCATCAGATTGCTTTTGAAATGTGCTTTTACTGTTTTTTATTGCTAAATTGCTTTGGGAGGTCGATGGGAAGCAATTCATAAATGCAACGGATGCCGTGGATGAAAGAATGGGTAAATAATAAATACTGACAGTGGGAGTAGCGTTGTGCTCAAAATGTATGGTATGAATCTGCCCTGTGTGTGCACCCTATGTAGTGTTGTCTACTCTGAGTAAGAGAGTAGGGAGGTCTTAGGAGACACCCCCCTCCCCCCCATTCCCTACACAGAGCTACAATTCCCAGAGTTCCCTGGGGAGAGGGGATCGTTTGTTAAACCGCTCTGGGAATTGTCGCTCCACATCACAATCTGTCGAACATTTGTGGATTTGAATATCTCAAAAAGTGCCACACATGGAATTGTGTGCACCGCTTCTTTTTACAAATGCACCCCTTTCTCATGCCACGATTGTGCTCTGTTTCAGTACACGGCGTCCCTCCTTTCCCCTTCAATCGCAGGAAATGTGTTCGTTTATAAGATTATCGGCCCATTATTGCCGTTTCAGGAAAGCAGAGATTCGTTTCCCACTTTATCTGTTTACTCTGCGGCCGATAAAACCTTAAGACATTTTTCAGCTTTCAGTTCATAATCCCCGTTCCCCTTATTCTTAGACAATGTGGTGTGTGGTTGGGGCCGATCGCCACCTCCTCCTCCCCCCCCAACCTCCCAGAGATGTTTCTTTTGGCTGGGAAGCTGATGAAAATGAAGTTGTTTGCACAGGATTTAGGCAATTGGAAAGAAGGAGGGGGATTGAAAAATGGGAAGGAAAATGCCCAGCTTAGTAGGGTTTTTGTTTTTTAAAGTGTTTTGCCATGTGCACAGCTGCTTCCTGACTGTTTTCATTTTTATTGCAAGAAGTGCAATGCTTACAGGAAATTCCAGTTTGGAGACAATACCAGCTGCTTTTGGATTTGGGCTGCTGAAGAATATGGCACCTCCTGCCTCCCTGGATGATTTGCCCTGTCAGAATCTTTGCCACTCCCCAGTGGCTGCAGGAATACTGCAATCCATCGCTCAGTGAACGTGCAAGCCTGTGGAATTCACTGCTGCAGTGCAGGATACTGGGCATAGGCCATAGGGTTTCAGGCAGAGTTTTCTCCCAGCCCTACCTGGAAATGCCAGGGGTTGCGCTTGAGTCCTTCTGCATGCCAAGCAGATGACCTCTCACTAAGCTATAGCCCTTCCCAAAGCTGAGCTAGATGTGCCAATAGTCTGTCCCGATATGACGAAGCTTCATGTGTTCTCATTGTGATCACCCACGACATAAATGGTTTATAAAAGTTTATATAAGTGTTTTTAGATTCCACCCCCAAATTTCAACCCCGTAAAGTAGCATTGGGAGTACTTTGCTAATGTATGCTTTTCTGATTGGCGGAACCAACCTTTTGCATAGAAGATTTCTCCAGGGTTCTACGGGCAGCCAGTATGGTCGTATTTAAGTGGACTGACCAGCTAAGCCCATGCTGAAATGTAATACCCAAGTATTTGAATGCTTAGCAATGTTCAATGGAATGGCCCTCTATATTCCAGAATGGCTTCCGATTTGGCATGCCAAAGGACAGGATTTTGGGTTTGGAGAAGTTGATTTTGAGAGAGTTGAGAGAGCCAGTGTGGTGTAGTGGTCAAGAGTGGTAGACTCGTAATCTGGTGAACCGGGTTCGCGTCTCCTCTCCTCCACATGCAGCTGCTGGGTGACCTTGGGCTAGTCACACTTCTTTGAAGTCTCTTATCCCCTCTCACCTCACAGAGTGTTTGTTGTGGGGGAGGAAGGGAAAGGAGAATGTTAGCCGCTTTGAGACTCCTTCGGGTAGTGATAAAGCGGGATATCAAATCCAAACTCCTCTTCTTCTTCAATATGCCATGAGCCCTCTAAGCATGTTATTAAGGCCCTGCTTAGTTAATGATAGGATCACCATATTGTCTGCATATAATAATATGGGGATCTTAAGCTGTTGTAAGGGACGCCAAGGAGCCTAGGGCTTGCCGATCAGAAGGTTGGCGGTTTGAATCCCCGCGACGGGGTGAGCTCCCGTTGCTTGGTCCCTGCTCCTGCCCACCTAGCAGTTCAAAAGCACGTCAAAGTGCAAGTAGATCAATAGGTACCGCTCCGGCGGGAAGGTAAACGGCGTTTCCGTGTGCTGCTCTGGTTCGCCAGAAGCGGCTTAGTCATGCTGGTCACATGACCTGGAAGCTGTACACCGGCTCCCTCGGCCAATAATGCAAGATGAGCGCCGCAACCCCAGAGTCGGTCACGACTGGACCTAATGGTCAGGGGTCCCTTTACCTTTACCTTTAAGCTGTTGTAAGGAGGGGGCAGGTTGATTAAGTCCCTTCATGGTTGTTACTATGTCGTTTATATAAAAATTAAATAAGAAAGGGGCCAGAAGGCAACCTTGCTTGACCCCTTTATTCAAGGGAAATGAGTCAGAGAGGGCTCGACCCAACAGTGCAGAAGTAAGTAGGGGTTGTACAAAGAATTTGCAGTGGATGCTATATGAGAGTGGAGAAAATAGCCCTTGCAAATTAGATCTGATACTTGGTTTGAAACAAAACATTACTTTTAACCAAGCTTAAGGTAGTTTTAGAAAAGTGTCTTTGTTTTCTGTATCCTTTTTTATGCCATTTTAAATAGGTAAAATCAGTTGTTTTGTAAATTTCTTATAGAGGAAAAATGTTTTTTAATACCAAATTTGTGGCTGTTAATGTTTGGGGTTTTTCAGTTTTCTAAAAAAATCTTTTGCTTCAGTTCATTTAGGTTTAACAGTGTTAACAGGGAGCAGTAAGAGAAATTCTGCTTGTATGCTTAAATAAAATCGAAACAAATAATTTAAAAGTTGTTATAAGTGAAAAAAGACTCGATCTAACAGGACTGAGCTAGGGTTGCAGGCAATATTCATCCTACTGAGAGTAGACTAATTGAAATGAATAGACATGGCTAACTAAGGTCCATGAATTACAGAGGATTTACTCAGTATATCTTAGCTGGATGCCAGTAAGATGCACATTTTGTGTTATGGAAGCCAGATAGAGAGGTCTGAGCATTGTTTTCCCCCAAAGCCTTGAAATAGTGCATTTTCCAGGACATTGTGGAAGGTACAGAAGGGTGGCTAGACTGCTAATAAGATAAAAAAAAGTGTAAAGCTTCCTTTTACTGAGTCACATCATTGGTCCATCTAGTGCAGTATTGTCTACACTGACCGGCAGCAGCTATCCAAGGTTTCAGGCAGGAGTTCTCTCCCAGCCCTACCTGGAGATAACAGGGATTGAACCTGGGACCTTTTGCATGCAAAGCAGATGCTCTACCACTGAGCTATGATGACCCTTCTCTGCCCTGAGTATTGCTCATCCCAGGATGAATCCACCAAAGTTCCCTCAGCTCAAAAACTAAGGAGGCACCTCCCTAAGGAAGGCCATCAACTTTTTGGAGATTCAAAGCTCTCTCTCTCTCTCTCCTACACTCACAATGGCCAGAATCAATCATCGCAGGGTGATCATTCGCTCAGTGGTGGCACTCTAACCAACAGTGTCATCCCCTTGGTGCTGAGTAAATATTATCACCACCCCTTTCTGCAAAAGTAGATTTAAGTGGTGCCAAAGTTCCTGGATATTTCGAGGATCACAAGGGCTGAACCTTCTGCTTCTGTCCACGTCAGGCCATGAGTCCCACCTAGGGCAAAAATAAACAGGCTGATCCTCAGCTGATTCCTCCCTGTGTTACCTGTGATGCCATTCCCATGGGAAGCTTTAAGGTTTGGAGTTTTGGGGGGAAGGTGAGAATGGGCTCCTGGAAGCGGGACCTTTCTGGTGGGCATCCAGAGCCACATGGATACAAACTGCCATGGCTGTGAAGTCCAGGGAAGTCATTTTACAATTAGAAGGCCACCCGCTCACCCAATGGAACTTCATCTTCCTCTCCTATCGCTGCACAAGCTCCCCCCACCCGCCCCACCCCCCAAAATCTGCTCAACGCTTCTCCAAACTCTTTGAAGCAGATTTGGAAGCATGTTGTGATCTGCAGAGGGAGGGAAGAGATGGAGGGGAAGTTCTGTTGCATGAGCAGGTCGTTCCCCTTCTGGGGCACCAACTTGGGCCCCAGATCATGGGTACCCAGCGGTGCCAATGTGACATCATGACGTCATGTTACGTCACCCCCCAGAAGTGGCATCGGAGGCCCTGCAAGGCCTAGGACACCGCTTCCAAGCCCCCCCATGGCTTCAGACAGGACCCAGAAGTGGCATCCAAGGCCCCGCTGAGTGGGGGCTGAGCACCCACAACAAAATTTTGATGGGTACCTGGGCCCCCAGGGTCCCCTAGAGTTGGTGCCAGTGTTCCCTTGCACAATGTCTTAGTTGGATTCAACCTGTAGTCTCGGGTGGCGCTGTGGTCTAAACCACTGAGTCTCTTGGGCTTGCCAATCAGAAGGCTGGCAGTTCGAATCCCCGCGATGGAGTGAGCTCCAGCTGCTCTGTCCCAGCTCCTGCCAACCTAGCACTTCGGAAGCACACCAGTGCAAGTAGATAAATAAGTACCACTGCAGCAGGAAGGTAAACTGCATTTCCGTACGCTCTGGTTTCCGTCACGGTGTTCCGTTGTGCCAGAAGTGGTTTAGTCATGGTGGCTACATGACCCGGAAAGCTGTCTGCGGACAAACACCGGCTCCCTCGGCCTGAAAGCGAGATGAGTGCTGCTCCCCATAGTCACCTTTGACTGGACTTAACCGTCCAGGGGTCCTTTACCTTTTACAGCTGCCATGTGTGACTGCAATAGCTGCCTAGGTCCTGGGCTGACTCCATTCACTCAGACTGGCCATTGGCTCTGCCTGGAAAGGAAGCATCAGGGGAAGACTTCTTGTTCCAGGTAAGTTGTACTTGAGTAACAGAGACTTCCCGAGCTGTGGTGGGTTCCTATATCCTTTGGCTGTCCTTCGGCCCTGATGCTGGGCTTCCCCATTGCCCCCACCTATTGCTTTGTCCTTTGGATGGTGGCTCACATCCCCACCATGCATTTAAAGCACTGTGATACCACTTAAGCAGTCGCTGAGAATCTGGCATGGGCCCCTGGATCAAGCCCATCTAATTCCTGTTGTCAGCGTGGCAAACCAGAAGCCCTCTGCCTCCCCACTGCAGTTGCCAGTCATTGTGGCTAGTAACCAGTCATTGGGGCTAGTCATTGGGTCTAGTAACCATTGATAGCCTTTCCTCCAATGAATTTGCCCTGTCGTCGTCTTCTTCTTCTCCTTCTTCTTCTTCTCCTTCTCCTTCTCCTTCTCCTCCTCCTTCTCCTTCTCCTTCAATAATTTTTTATTTGATTTCACAAGTGTAGAACTATAACAAAACAAAATACACATCCATATCTAGAGATATTTTTCTGAATCTCCAGACTTCTCACCTTCCCCTCCATGGGTCCTAATGTCAGTCTTTTCAACTGCATATTATTTCATAGTCCATATTTTATATCTTTCCATATTGTCCATGATATTTGCTACATTACAAGTGCTATTAAAAATCTTGCTAATGTTTTCATCTGCTTACAGTGCTCTCTCAGGTAGATTGCAAATTTCCCCCATTCTTTATTAAAGTTTTGGTCTTCTTGTTTCCTGAGCTTTCCGGTCAGTTTTGCCATTTTGGCATCCTCCAACAGCTTGATTTGCCATTCCTCTCTGGTAGGGACTTTATCTTCTTTCCATCTCTGGGCTAGTAGCACCCGGTCTTCTTTTAAAGCCCTCAAGGTTGGTGGCCATCATGGCTTCTTGTGGGATCGAGTGCCACAGTTTAATGAGGACTTCCTTTCCCCCTTGCTTTCTTCTAACTTCTATTTTAAATAAGGTTCTTGCATATTGGGGGGGGCTCCATTTATTCATGGCAGCCACCCTTCCCCTCCCAGACGTCCCAGGATGCCCCTAAAGGCTCCTCCTAGGTAACCCCAAAACCCTCTTGCTGTTAGAGTCCTTTTAATAATAATAATAATAATAATAATAATAATAATAATAATAATTTATTATTTATACCCCGCCCATCTGGCTGGGTTTCCCCAGCCACTCTGGGCGGCTTCCAACAGAACATTAAAATACAACAATCTATTAAACATTAAAAGCCTCCCTAAACAGGGCTGCCTTCAGATGTCTTCTAAAGGTCTGGTAGTTGTTGTTCTCTTTGACATCTGAAGGGAGGGTGTTCCACAGGGCGGGCGCCACTACCGAGAAGGCCCTCTGCCTGGTTCCTGTAGCTTTGCTTCTCGCAATGAGGGAACCGCCAGAAGGCCCTCGGTGCTGGATCTCAGTGTCCGGGCTGAACGATGGGGGTGGAGACGCTCTTTCAGGTATACTGGACCGAAGCCATTTAGGGCTTTAAAGATCAGCACCAACACTTTGAATTGTGCTCGGGAACGTACTGGGAGCCAGTGTAGGTCTTTCAAGACCGGTGTTATGTGGTCTCGGCGGCCGCTCCCAGTCACCAGTCTAGCTGCCGCATTCTGGATTAATTCAGTTTTCGCTGAACTCCAATTCCTATCTACCCCAGAAGAAGATGATGATGAAGAAGAAGAACCTGAAGCATATGTGAGGTACCACTGTATTCCAAAGACAAGTCCTTCGCTGTGAATATGGGGTGGGGTGGGTGGCTCGGCTCACTTTCATTCTGATGACATTTCATTTTGGCACTCACTCTTGTGCTGTTACCTTTGAACACTGAAGCAGAGCAGTAGCCAAATTCTGTGGAGACAGGGTCCAAGGAGGCGGGTTTAATCGTTGCAGCACTGTCACAAAGTGTAAGTAGCCTGCTATGTTTCAAGTTATTTAAGTTCTTGTTGTGCATTTATCCATTTAGTTATTTAAAAAAAAGAAAAAACACCTCTCAAGGCAACCTGCAGCATCATAAAATGCGAAACAGCCGAAATCAGTTAAAAACAAAATTTCCCGAACATGTTCATCCAGCAATACTATCAAAAGGACAGATCCTGCCAATCAACCATTCCGAAATCTGAGCGTTTGACAGTGTCAGTTTGACAATATCACTCTCTTCAAACAGGCAGTTGAAATCTCACAATGGGAAATGCTGTTTGGAGGCAGAGAATTTGGAACAGAAGAAGAAGAGTTTGGATTTGATATCCCGCTTTATCACTACCCTAAGGAGTCTCAAAGCGGCTAACATTCTCCTTTCCCTTCCTCCCCCACAACAAACACTCTGTGAGGTGAGTGGGGCTGAGAGACTTCAGAGAAGTGCGACTAGCCCAAGGTCACCCAGCAGCTGCATGTGGAGGAGCGGAGATGCGAACCCGGTTCACCAGATTATGAGTCTACCGCTCTCAACCACTACACCACACTAGCTCACATTCAGACAGCACGGCCCCCATTCAGGGATGCTGCGAGCCCCTTCCCACTGTGCATCTGGCGGCGGGCGGAAGGGTTAGGATTTGTTGCAGCTGCAATCGCCTCCTTTCCAAGCAAAACACGACGAGCCCAGCCACCAAATTGCAGGTCCCTTGGTCCTACTTGGACGTGCATCGACACATCAGAACAGCTTCCTCTTCCTTTCTGGTTGATCTCAGAACCGAGAGGCAGGCAGAATTTAAGAGAATGCTGGGGGCTGTTTCCCCCCCAAAAAACATGTATAAATAATTAAAGCCGAGGAACGGGCTGGAAATTATATATGACACCAGTGTATATGAGGCGCTTTTAATCTTTGGCATTAATTCTTTGCTCCGAGCGTTGGCAGTCAGCCTCGCCGAGGTTGGGGGGTTTTGGGGGGAACCAGAAACCCACAACTTGGTGTCAGCCATTTGGGCTTCTCATCAGAGAAGCCCAAGTGCCAGAGACAAGCATGGACAAACCTTTCTGCTGACTTGGCTCAAACCCCCACGAAAGGGGATGAGGCAGCCAGGGAGAAAATTATATAGCTAGACCTTGGAGAACAAGCCGAGCGTGTACATACAAATTAGCATCTTAGCATGCCGTTGCCATTTGCAAATTAAGTTGTTGGGAGACGAGGGTTGTTCACCAAAGGGAGACAGCATCAGGCGATGCCGTAGAACGCAGCTCTGAGGCGGCTCGGAGCCCGAGGCTACCAGGAGAAGGGAGTGTCGTAAATCTGTGCACGCCGCAGCAAAAGAGAGAAATGTAAACAGCTTAATGAGTTTGAATTAAAGTCATTTCATGTTGGAAATAACTGAAAACATAAATAAAACCGCACTTAATTTCAATCAAATTACAAAACCCAGTGTTAAGTGCTTTTGTATCATCACCTTGCCAGAAGAAGAAGAAGAAGAAGAAGAAGAAGAAGAAGAAGAAGAAGAAGAAGAAGAAGAGTTTGGATTTGATATCCCGCTTTATCACTCCCCGAAGGAGTCTCAAAGCGGCTAACATTCTCCTTTCCCTTCCTCCCCCACAACAAACACTCTGTGAGGTGAGTGGGCCTGAGAGACTTCAAAGAAGTGTGACTAGCCCAAGGTCACCCAGCAGCTGCATGTGGAGGAGCGGAGACGCGAACCCGGTTCACCAGATTACAAGACTACCGCTCTTAACCACTACACCACACTGGCTCTCAAGAGAGTTGGGACAGATAAAAGAAAATTTGATGCAGCACAGGTAAACTATGGAACTCACTGCCACAGGAGGCAACAATGGCCACCCATTTGGATGGCTTTAAAAGAGGACTGGATAAATTCACAAAGGCTATCAGTAGGTACTAGCAGTGTCCCATTTGCTCTAAGGTGACCAGATTTTTTCCAATGAATCCGGGGACACTTTTCAACTTCAATGGATTTTGTATGGGGACTGATGTGTAAATCTGGGGACTGTTCCCGGGAAACTGGGACGTCTGGTAACCTTATCTAAGGGACCACTGCCCACCATGGTTCAGGCTGCCCCTGAGGAATCAACCAGAAACTGGAGCATATATAGACGTAGAAGCATGGGAACGATTGTGGAATATAGATATGAAATTTACAGCATGTTATGGTTTAAGAGAAAATTATAGGAAAATGATATATCGTTGGTATCTAACACCGAGTAGACTGGCAAAAATGTATAAATCTAAAACAAACAAGTGTTGGAAATGTAAAAAGAAAGAAGATTATTTTTATCATATGTGGTGGTCTTGTATTAAGGTTAAAGCTTACTGGGAAATGATATATAATGAATTGAAAAGGATGTTCAAAATAAATTCTGTAAAAATTTCCCCAGCTTACTGGGAAATGATATATAATGAATTGAAAAGGATGTTCAAAATAAATTCTGTAAAAAACCCAGAAGCTTTTCTTCTGGGACTTATGGGGACAGAATTAAGTAAATTGTATAGAAATTTATTTATGTATGCGGCTACAGCAGCAAGAATGTTACTTGCCCCAAAGTGGAAAGAAGCAGAAGTCCCAGCAAAGGAAGAACGGATACAAAAACTTACGGAATATGCAGAAATGGCGAAACTTACCGGAAGAATAAGAAATCGAGAAAACAATTTTTTTTATAAAAGAATGGAAATGGCTTATTGAATATTTACAGATAAATTGTAAACGGATGAAAACATTGGCAGGATTATTGTAATAACCTGCAGTTTTACAAGAGGATATATATATACAGTAGATATTTAAATGAACGGGTGAAATGAATTTGGATATGCAGAAGATATTTTTAAAAAAATTTAAGGAACCGCGGACAGAGGGATGAGTTGGATATACAACTCATTAAGTTTTTAACCACCAAACCGTAGCACCTGTCAGCACCAGGGCTCGGCCTTTGAATATGTACCGTAGAGTAGCAGCAAATGGAGTTTGTGTGAGCATGTGCAGAGCTCCTTTTCCTCACCACAGAGCAGTTCACCTACATAATCTGGGATTCAGCTGCAGGGAGGTTTAGCCAGCCCCTAATTCAAATCCAGCTGCTGAACTCCTCACCATTGTCATGTTATTATCCTCAAATGATCAGATTGAAAGATTTCGCCTTAATTAGTGCCACCTTGTGTTGATAGCCAGTCTTGCATTCCAAAGAGATTTCTAAAAAAGATAATGGAAATTACAGTGGTACCTCGGGTTAAATACTTAATTCGTTCCGGAGGTCCGTTCTTAACCTGAAGCACCACTTTAGCTAATGGGACCTCCTGCTGCCACTGCGCTGCCAGAGCACGATTTCTGTTCTTAGCGGAGTTCTTAACCTGAAGCGTACTTAACCCGAGGTACCACTGTACTAGCATGTTGTTTTCACCCCATGTGACACCCTTAAATGGAATAAAAGTTTAACGCTTCCCTCCCCTGCAGGATAAAAGCAATGAGGGCCGGGGAACTGCTAGCAGGCAAAAAATGGAGGGTACAGGAGTCAGACTTCTTCTTTCTTTCTTTCTTTCTTTCTTTCTTTCTTTCTTTCTTTCTCTCTCTCTCTCTCTCTCTCTCTCTCTCTCACACACACACACACACACACACATATTAGCAAATTGCTCCCACTGTGGCTGAATTTTGGGGGAAAAGGAAAATGATGCGCCACTTTAGTTCATGGGCTTCTAACCTCACAGCTGGACTACTGCAGTGTGTTCTGTGTGGAGCTTCCCTTGGAAGCTGCGGCTGGGCCAGAGTCTCACAACCGAGCTGCTGAGTTGTGGATGCACACATATTACGCCTGTGCTGAGGGAACTGTCAAGCACAGTCAAGGTCATGTTGTTAACATATAGAGCCCTGAACTGCTCGGGAACAGCTGTTACTTGAACAACTGCCTATCTCTGTATAAACCTGCAAGTTCACTTAGATCATCGGGGGAAGTCCTGCTTGTGGCATCACACCCTGAAGAATATTATAGGGTGGTGATCCCAAAACAGGCATTTTCTGCTCTTGCCTCTGTTCCATGGCACACCCTCCGCCTTGCCATAGATAAAGCAACAACCATTAGTGGCTTCAGAAGTCTGATAAAGAACCAGGGAACCAGGCAGAGGGCCTTCTCGGTAGTGGCGCCCGGCCTGTGGAACGCCGTCCCATCAGATGTCAAAGAAATAAACAACTACCTGACTTTTAGAAAACAGCTGTTTATGGAAGTTTTTAATGTTTGATGTTTTATCGTGTTTTTAATATTCTATTGGGAGCTGCCCAGAGTGGCTAGGGAAACCCAATCAGATGGGCGGGGTATTATTATTATTATTATTATTATTATTATTATTATTATTAATATTCTTTTGACCCAAGCTTTCCCCGACTTCTAAGATTGGACCTCTGAATCTATGTTTTGCTTGCTTTTATTTGTTGTTATATTGTTTTATTAGGCTTATGTTGCACTTCTGTTTTAACGGACATTGTTTTCAGCAATTTTCAAGTACTGCCGTCTATGAGCGGGGAAAGCTTGGGAACAAAGCAGTCTACGCTGGCTGGCAGAGGCTCTCCAGGAGCAAAAACAGGAGGCATTCTCGGAAAATGCAGAGGGTCGAACCCAAGACTTCCTCTGCAAAGCTACAGCCCTACCTGGAGATGGTGGAGATTTCTGCATGCAAGCTGGATGCTCTAACTCTGAGCTATTGGCCATTCTAGCGTTGCCACACTGTGGAGCCGAACCTGCCCACAGGGCAGAGAAAGGCAGAAGTTTTGATTCTGGCTGAATTGATGTGAACTAGAGCATCAGAAAAGGCTTTCAAAAGGAGCTTAGTTTTAAGAATGTTGCCTTGCCTCCTTTGGAACTATATATGCCACACCCCTCATGCCGGTGCTGTGACACTGGGATGTGGCATGCCTGTTTTGCTTATTTCACAAGATGAATATTACCTCTTCATTACAATGAAACCTCAACATGGTTTACGAAAGAAATAGAACAGTAAAATTATCAGTAAAAAAAGAGACCCAGTTCAATCTATCGTATAAAGGTAAAGGTAAAGGGACCCCTGACCATTAGGTCCAGTCGCGGACGACTCTGGGGTTGTGGTGCTCATCTCGCTTTACTGGCTGAGGGAGCCGGCGTACAGCTTCCAGGTCATGTGGCCAGCATGACTAAGCCGCTTCTGGCGAACCAGAGCAGCACATGGCAACGCCGTTTATCTTCCCGCTGCAGCTGTACCTATTTATCTACTTGCACTTTGACGTGCTTTTGAACTGCTAGGTTGGCAGGAGCAGGGACAGAGCAACGGGAGCTAACTCCGTCGCGGGGATTCGAACCGCCTACCTTCTGATCGGCAAGCCCTAGGCTCTGTGGTTTAACCCATAGCACCACCCGCGTTCCATTAATCTATAGTATATATAGGGCCTAAATTTAGACTCTGGACTTAATGTTCTATTGCAGGGATGGGGAACATGATCAAACTGGTTCCTTATTTCCCCTGTCCCTCCCCTTACCACCCCTTTTGTAAACTGCTGTGAGGTTTTATTGCAATCAAACGGTATATAAATTTTGCAAAATAAGAATAGAAAAGATTTTAAGAAGTAGCATATCAGTTTAAACAGTCACGTGTCCCTATTTTTCAGGGACAGTTCCAGATTTACAAAAGCTATCCTGGTTTCTTATTCGATCCCAGAATGTCCCACTTTTCCTTGGGATGTCACTATTTTCATTGGAGAAATGTTGGAGGATATGGGCTCCCCCCCAAAAAAAAAAATTCCTGGGAAATGTAGTTTGTTAATGGTGCTGAGAGTGTTGTTAGGAGATTCCCTATTCCCCTCCTGGAGCTACAATTCAGAGTGGTTTAATAGTCAATCGCTCTTCCCAGGGAACTGTTTGAAAGGTATCCTAACAACCGAAACCTAGCTCTCTATCAAAATTTGTATTTCTCCAAAGTTTGCTGTGCAATCCTCCAGCCAAAGCATGCATTAACACACAATACACTAGGCGAAAGTGTGTGTCCAAAAATGCATGTCTCCATGAATGTAACATACAAAAATGCATGACGTTGGGGGAATTTCTTGCAAAATTGCATACAAAGATGCGCGTATTTCAAGAAATGCACTTGATGATGAATACAATTATTATTTTTGTGAAATTTAAAAAAATGCAAATGGATACAGAAATGAATGGATATTAAGACTGTAAAAATCAGAAATGGACAGAAATGGACAAATTTGTCTATTCAATGCCCCCTCTGTTTCTGCCAGTTTGGAACACATGCATGCCAGAGAGAGAGAGAGAGAGAGAGAGAGAGAGAGAGAGAGAGAGAGAGAGAGAGAGAGAGAGAGAGAGAGAGAGATGTATAATACAATGTTTGCCCAGCCTTGTCTGGCCTCCAAAGCAAATACCTAAACAGGCATTTTGTTTCGGAGTCCTTCGTTGGAAAATGGACAGGTTCTCCCCGCACCCAGTGTTGTTTGCAAGAGACTTCTCTGGCTGTTGGCTGTGATAGTAGGTAAAGGCACGCCACACAAGTAAACAGAGGAGGAGGAGGAAAATCACAAGTCTTCAACAGTAATGAAGATAATGAAAGAAGGCATTCAAATTCAGGAGGATGGGCTCGGCCGGATCTAGACATACGATACTCCTGAGCCGGCCTCAACAATCATGTTCCCTTTGGAGTCTGTTTGTCTTTTTAATATGTCTTTCTGACCCCATAATGTCAAGAGTCGAAATGTCATTTCCCCGCCCTCGATCATCCTTTTTTGTTAACTTTAATATAGGGCAGAGATGGGGAGCATGCGGCCCTTCGGACGCTCTGGGACTCCATCTCCCATCAGCCTCAGCCGGCAGGGCTTATGACCTGGCATAGCAGGAGCTGTGGTCCAACAACAACCGGAGTGCCACAGGTTCTCAATTCACACTTTACCTGGCCATGCATCCCATTAAGGAAGTAGGAAGAGCCCTGCTTGGAGCAGACCAAATGTTCATTGTCAGGGAGCCGACAGGGAGAACAGGTGGTTCACAGGTCAGAGGGAGAGAGAGAAACACTCTGTTAGCTTACAGCTAGTTTCTTTATTGTGTGGACAGGTGGAGTCCCCCAAACCCCAAGCAGCCCCCGAGCAGAATAATGACACAAGACAACATGCTATGGGATTAAAATTGGCCACAACTTTATTAAGATTCAGATGCAGGGAAACCTTGGCTCAGGCATTGGGCGTCTATCCCTCCCAGCCCCCAGCTGGGGATCTGGGAGACTTCAGGGTTATCCAGAATGTGGGGATTGGGCTGGCTCTGGAGAACATATGTTCAAGCAGAGAGCCCGCCCCCCGTTCGCCGCCGCTGAAGGGGGGAAGCATTGACAACCTCTAGGCGTAAGGCCAGTGCCTCCCCCCAAGACCCCTTTAACGGGGAACCCTGGTATCGCCGCCGCACAAGGGGGCGTGGGTCACCCCATTTATGAAGATAGACTAAAGGATTCCGCCCAAGGCCTGAAACCTCCAAAGTTGTGACGTATTGCTACGGGAAAGGCGAAACCTGCCAATGCAGGGAAATTCCTTTCCGGCCCTTCAACAGCGGCCTTGACGTAGCAGCACCTGCGTACCTGTGGAAAAGAGGTTAACCTGCAAAATAAGACTTAATTGAGGGAGTGGAGGGAGGGACAAGCTCTGGAGCCCGACTGACGCCTCCCAGGTAGCAACACCTTCTATTGTGTGGGCAGTGTGGTCCGTCCCCCTTACCTGGCAACAGTCTTCCTGGCAACGCCTTCCCAGGCGGGATAGGGCACTTGGCTGAGGTAGGCGGAGACCTCCAGGTATCCAGCCTGGGGAGGAAGAGGTCAGTCCAAACTAACAGGAGCCACAATGGGATTCAGGGGGCTGCACGCAACCATGCAAAAGTCACCCCCCATTTGATGTGGGGAGCGGTCATTAAGGAAAACCGAACAAGAGAACACACAGAGACTTCTAAAGGTTCTCGATGAAGAAGTTCATAGTGTAGAGCAGGCACGTCCAACAGGTAGATCACAATCTACTGGTAGGGTGTTCCTAGTAGATCTCTGGTCCCTCAGGGATCTCCTTCCCCAAAAAATAAAGACTAAAAAAAGAATAAAAAAGGTCAACAACAACAAAATTAGGTTGGAGTAAGGGAAATTGATAAGGGTTTAGGAAAGTATCAGAAGTAGTTAGGAGCCGAGGTAGAGAGAAAAAGGGAGTTAATTTAAGTAGAAATAGGACTGTTAAAGTAAGAAGGAAAATGATTTTGGTATTTTATGATTTTGTGAAAAAGGATAAAAAGAAAAGGAAAAATATAATATTGGGTTAAAAATTAGATATGTTTTGAACTTGGGAAACTGATAAAGAGGATAGATAATGAATTCAACAGGGGGGGACTTGAGGAAGTCAACCGAAAAATGAAATTGAGGAAAGGAAGAATATCTGGCCTACAGAAATGGGCCAGACTCAAGCAATGATATGGACTATGTTAATTACGTTAAATGTGAAATGTTTATTGTCTTTCTCGGTGAGAGAGGGGAATGGAAATTTGCTTCCCCCAGTGAGAGGGGGGGAAGGATGAAAATTTAACGGTAATGTAAAGTGCTTAAAATTGTTAAAATCAATTTTAAAAAATGGGGGGGGGGGAGTTCAACAACTTTGGCTTCCTATCAAAAATGTGGATAATCAGATTAAGGTCCACCATCGGACTCCGGATTCAGGACCCTCAACTGTGTTTTATATAATTGACATTTTATTATGTTCTGTGTATATCGCAATGCTCATTTGGTTTCATTCATTCATATATTCAGTTTTATTCATTCATTTGCTTCCTAAGATAAAGCTCAACAACTTTGATCCATCCAACGACAATGGGTAGATCGCTGCCAATTTTTTTATACTGTGAGTAGATCAATGGTCTAACTCAGTTTAAGGCAGCTTCATATTGAGAGATGGGCTCCATGGTAGAGCCTTTGCCTTGGATGCAGAAGGTCCCAGGTTCAATCCCAGGCATCTCCAGGTAGAGTACGGAAGAGAATTTCAGAAGCAGCATCTGCAAGCTAAGGTGGCAATTGAGCAAGAAGGTCTGGCTGAAATTCTTCACCTTGAATTGAAGGTGAACATGAAGAAGGATCATCTGAATTTTCTCCAAGCAGAGGACCAGTCTTTCAGTACTTTCTTGAAGCAGCGGTACAGCTTCTTTCTTAGGAGAAGGGCTATAGCCAGGGGTGCCAGCTTGAATAAAATAGGGGGGCAGGTAAGCCCTGCCCCACATAATCGATCATATGATGGGGTGTACCCACACCATTTGAATGGCAATGGCCATCCTGGCTAACCCTCCTGGAAAGGTTTAAGTGAAAAGCAGACGGGTGAACAACAGCTGTGGAAAAAGAGTGGATGTTATCGGGGCTAAATGAAGATGGCGACTGTCCGTGATTTGGCTTTTGGAATCAGAGTATCAAGGGGCAAGGCGATCGTATGGAGTTGAAATACAGACTTAAATCCACACAGGGACATTGTTTGTTTTGATTTATCTTGCTTGTTGGAATACATCAGTGGCTGAGAAAATATAGGAAGGGTAAAAAGCAAGGACAAATAGTTGATTAGATAACTCCGGAGTTTGAAGCATGGGAAACCTCAAAAATAAATTTAAATAATGATTTGGCAGAATTGGAATTTTTCTTTTTTTTATTGATAATTGGATAAATAATTTGGAATGTATTCTGGAAAGTTTCAATGTGATTATGTTGTATTGGAAACCTTAATAAAAATGAATGGCAATGGCCATCAACTTGGGGAGGGGTCCCATCAAATATTTTATTGGGAGGCCAAAGGGAGCTCGGCCCCTAGGATTTGGCTCCTATGGCTGTAGCACTGAGGCAGATTATCTGCTTGGCATGCAGAAGGTTGGAGCTGGTGAGCGAGATCGACCAATGGTCTCAGTAAAAGGCGGCCTCCTGTGTTCCTAGGGACAGCAGGAAGAACCACAGCTGAGTTATCTCCCATCACACAAAGGAAGAGTCTTCTCCGGCTTTGGAGCTGATGATCCTCCTTAATTTCCCTGCTTCCTTGCATGGTGAAAAGTTCAAGCCAGGCTCTCCTGGGAGCTTCTCTAGATGACACCCCATAAATGTAAAGCTCTGTCCGTGAAAGTTGATTCGACCAGTCCCGAGCAATCGCTTGGAGAAGGAAGACGCCCAGGGAAGGGCCAAGAAGTTGAAACATCGGCGGGTCTGTCTCCAAGGAAGCTCTGGCTCCCGTCCATATGGCATTTTCCACAGGGCTTAAGCTGGAAAAAGAGAAATCGATGTAACACTTTTATCTCATTAAAAGCCCGCCTTCCCATAAGCCGCGGAATGAGAGCCCTGAGCAAATGGGCAAAGCCTTGTTATTCTGAGCCGGGCATAGCACTGGGGGAGAAGAATTTGCACACAGGTGGGGGCTGGAATCCAAGAGATTGGTGGGGGTGGGTGGCAGAGGGGGACGGGTCATAGGCAAAGAACAAGGTGGGGTAATCTTACACCTGGCAGAGGATTTGAGGAGAACTAAACCCACACAGCCCTACGGCAAGTCGGAGCGACGCTGGAAATATCAGCCCAAGTTCGTGCAATCGTCAGAGTTATGGGGCAGAGGGCGATTTACGAGCCGTGCCCAGCAATTATTACCAACAGAGTTCAAGGGGGCTGCTTTGGTAAAGGGTGTTGATTCCCTACTTAGAGGGGACCATTTTTCGCCTTGTAGCGCAACAGGGGAGGGGAAGAAGTGTATTGGGGGGGTGGGATCAGCGGGGGGAGGCGATCGGAGCACAAAGGACAATGACTCCAGCTGCTTTTCACACGCAAGTGAAACACCAGAAGCACATTGTATGTCTCTGTGTGTTTCCAGATTCCATATTGCGGCGTCTCTGGCAGTGACCCTCTGCTCTGAGTTTCAAGGTGGTTATTTGTTTACTTTGATGCATTCAGATCTTCATAGGTGACCCACAAATATAAAAAAGGGGGGGGACACTGCACAGGAAAATATGCAGGGCAATAATTTATTTTTAAAAAACTGATCTTACAAAATGGCTCTCTCACCTTAAGTTAAAACTGTCGACCAAATTCAATTAGTGTTTATTAATTCCAATGGGTTTACTCTGAACAGGATGAGAATTTGCTACAATCCAACATCCATATTCTAATTATAGAAATACAATGCATCTCATTGCAGCGAGAGCAACTGTACTCAGGTGACCTGGCTGCCTGGCAACTGCATACAATCTCGTATTGTATGGTTCTTTATCTTGAAACTGGACTTAGACCAGACACGCCTTCAAAAGAGGATGCCTTCAAGGAAAGGATTGCTCTCTGTAAAACAGTGCACACGGCCAGCCCCACCAGGGCCTCTGGAGCTACCACTAAGAAGGCCCTGCTCTTTGTGGAGGCCACTCTCATTTCTCCCAAAAAGTTTGAGCTTGAAGGAGAACCCTATTGGCTGATATTAAGCTTAGGTAGGTTCATAGCAGGATGGAGACAATCCCTGAAATACCTGTGACCGAGACCATGTAGGTCAGGGCTGGGGAACCTGTTGCCAGTGTGGTGTAGTGGTTAAGAGTGGTAGACTCGTAATCTGGTGAACTGGGTTCGCGTCCCCGCTCCTCCACATGCAGCTGCTGGGTAACCTTGGGCTAGTCACACTTCTCTGAAGTTTCTCAGCCCCACTCACCTCACAGAGTGTTTGTTGTGGGGGAGGAAGGGAAAGGAGAATGTTAGTCGCTTTGAGACTCCTTCGGGTAGTGATAAACACTCTGTGAGGTGAGTGGGGCTGAGAGACTTCAGAGAAGTGTGACCAGCCCAAGGTCACCTAGCAGCTGCATGTGGAGCAGCGGAGACGCGAACCCGGTTCACCAGATTACAAGTCTACCACTCTTAACCACTACACCACACTGGCTCCCAAGCATACACCCTCAGGCCAACCATGGGCAGACATCTTGGCTGCCTCACTTCATGAGGGAGACTCAGAAGGCCCACCTTCCCTTCCACCTCCTGCTCTATCGGACGACCCACAAGCCCGGCCGCTTTCCGCAAGCCCCACCAGTCTCCTCCAGGCCTTCTGTCAGCAGTTCACTAAGTCACTCCTTGCCTTCAGCGCTCTGACAACTCACACCCACTTCACCGAGAGAGACGATTCCCAGTAAAAATATTTAAACAGCTCCTTCTGAAAACACCAGGAGATTAATATCTGGCACGTGCATGGCTCAGTCAAGACATCTCTGCAGGGGAAGGGAGCTAGCAAGTTTTTTTTGGGGGGGGTCCTACACACTGCATCCCACCTTGAGAATAGACTAGCACCTCTCCAGGATACTCGATGAGAGTTCTCATCATGTCTGCCCATTACAATGGTTTCCACCTGTCTACAACACTGAGGAACCCAATTGATGTATCTCTGGCAGAAACCCTTCCCTCAGTCAAATAAGGTCTAGTTTCTTTCTATCTTTTAGTGCTCAAGGTTAGTCCCTTCTTCCTGCACCATCACATCGTCAGAGGAAACGGAGCACTTTCCGGGAAACCTGTAAAAGCACGTTTAAGAAACAGCGAATGGAGCAACAATTAAGATTTAGGGTTGCGCTTGCCCACAAAGCATCTACGGCTAAGATTCCCTTGCAGAAAAATCCAAATGGATCTTCTCTTTGGATTGGCCAAATCTGGGAGGCTGTTGGGTTTAGGGATTTAGGAAGTGGGGTCTGCAACAAATTGTTGCAGTGTATCCTAGCTCACACAACCTTCCAAAGGTACCAAAGGTAAAGGACCCCTGGACGGTTAAATCCAGTCAAAGGCGACTGTGGGGTTGCGGGGCTCATCTCGCTTTCAGGATGAGGGAGCCGGCGTTTGTCTACAGACAGCTTTCCGGGTCATTTGCCCAGTAGGACTAAACCGCTTCTGGTGCAGCAGAACACCATGATGGAAACCAGAGCGCATGGAAATGCTTTTTACCTTCCCACCGCAGATGTACCTATTTATCTACTTGCACTGGAGTGCTTTTGAACTGGTAGGTTGGCAGGAGCTGGGACAGAGCAACGGGAGCTCACCCCATCGTGGGGCTTCAAACCGCCAACCTTCCAATCAGCAAGCCCAAGAGGCTCAGTGGTTTAGACCACAGCACCTGGAGGGGGAGAGCAATGACAACCTCTCGGCATATGGCCAATGCCTCCCCCCAAGACCCCTTTAACGGGGAACCCTGGTATCACCGCCGCAAGGGGGGCATGGGTCACCGCCTCACGCCCCCTACCCCATTTAGGAAGATAGACTAAAGGATTCCACCCAAGGCCTGAAACCGCCAAAGTTGTGACGTATTGCTACGGGAAAGGCGAAACCTGCCAATGCAGGGAAATTCCTTTTTGGCGCTTGAACAGCGACCTTGACGTAGCAGCACCTGCGTACCTGTGGAAAAGAGGTTAACCTGCAAAATAAGACTTAATGGAGGGATTGGAGGGTGGGAGAAGCTCTGGAGCCCGACTGACGCCTCCTAGGTAAGCTACACCTTCTATTGTGTGGGCAGGGTAGTCCCTCCCCCTTACCTGGCCAATCCCCTGGCAACGCCTCCCCAGGCAGGATAGGGCACTTGGCAGAGGTAGGCGGAGACCTCCAGGTATCCAGCCTGGAGAGGATGAAGCCAGTCTGAACTACCGGGAGCGAGCCACCTTAGTCATCCTTGTCAGCAGCTTTTCACACAGCACAAATCCCCCAGTGCCACCAGCACCAGATCCTTTTGCATAGCAGGAGAAGCCATAAAATCTAATATGAAACCTTAGTCCTCACTTCAGCTGTTGGTGGCTCTAATGGAAAGAGTGTCGTGTCTTAATTATAGCAGGCCTGCCTACCCATTACAGAGGTTGATCCTTTGGGGGTGTGGGAGAATGAGAACATCTGGCCTCCAGAGTTGAGACTGGCAGCTGAGCAATAAAGTGAGTGAGTTGCGGTGGAGAGATTGGACAACAGCATCCACAAAAGGCACACCTGTATGAAATAGGAATGGTTGCACGTGTGGCAAGTGCAGGTGTGTCTGTAGGAGCCCATTCGCAGGATGTGGCTCCTTTTCCGAAGGAGCACATCCTGCAAACGATTTGGTGTCACAATCAAGACCTGCGACAAAGGTTTGTAGCATGAAGGGCCCCTATTCAGGGTGACAGGGATGGTGCCAAATCCAGTCACCCCTTGCCTGAAAACAGCACATTGGAACATGAGCAAATAACAGCAGAGTCCGCTCTGTGCAAGAATCAAAGTAAAACACACACAGGCCGCAGGTTTCTTCAGTACAGTCGTACCTTGGTTCTCAAATTAAATTCGTTCCGGGGGTCCGTTCGACTCCCGAAACGGTTCAAAAACCAAGGTGCGGCTTCCGATTGGCTGTGGGAGCTTCCTGCACTCAAGTGGAAGCTGTGGTAGCCGTGTCGGATGTTCGGCTTCCAAAAAAGTGTTCGCAAACCAGAACACTTACTTCCGGGTTTGCGACGTTTGGGAGCCGATTTGTTCAACAACGAAGGCATTCAACTACCAAGGTACCACTGTAATAGTTTTAAAGGTAAAGGGACTCCTGACCATTAGGTCCAGTCGTGGACGACTCTGGGGTTGTGGTGGTCATCTAGCTTTATTGGCCGAGGGAGCCGGCGTACAGCTTCCGGGTCATGTGGCCAGCATGATTAAGCCACTTCTGGCAAACCAGAGCAGCGCACGGAAACACCGTTTACCTTCCCACCGGAGTGGTACCTATTTATCTACTTGCACTTTGACGTGCTTTCAAACTGCTAGGTTGGCAGGAGCAGGGACCAAGCAACGGGAGCTCACCCCGTCATGGGGATTCGAACCGCTGACCTTCTGATCGACAAGCCCTAGGCTCTGTGGTTTAACCCACAGCACCACCTGCTTCTTACTGAGGCTTTAAAGCATGCAGAAACTTACTGGATCCTCAGTAAGGCACACACACAAAAAAAATTTGCTCAGAGAGCATGTCCAGTTACAAAAGCCAAAAACAAACAGTAGATACAGAAACAAAAGAAGAGAACAGAACGAAGAGAAACTGCCCAGCAGGTAGGAGTATATATCACCCACTGAGGCAGTGACCTTGAGTCTCACATGACTATTGTGAACATGCTAGAAAGTTCAGGAAGGTTCTAGTAGATTCTAGTGAATTCTGCACCCATAAGACTTTCATCCCTGCCACAGGGTTCTACCCAGCCAGGCTGCTTTCCAGGATATTCCATACCATTACCTCCCTGGTTTTTCACAAGAAGAACCTGGCTGCTGGATCAGGCCAAAGGCCCATCTAGTCCAGCATCCTTTTCTCACAGCGGCCAGCCAGTTGCCCATGAGAAGCCCACAAGAGCTCTCTCCCCACCTGTGATTCTTAGCAACTTGTATCCAGAGCCATGTTACCTCTGACAGCGGAGGTAGAACAATAGCCATTGTGGCTGGTAGCCATTGTTAGCCTTGTCCTCTGTGAAATTGTCCGCACCTCTTTTAAGCCATCAAAGTTGGTTGCCATCCATCACCACAGTCTTCAAGAGACTATTTGAGCTTTCATCGTGTGGTGACTGGCTGTGGTTAGGATTTTTTTCTGTGCTGGTGCCTTAGGGCGTTTGATGCTACAAGTGTTTGAAATATTTTCGTTCTGTTTTTCTTCCTTCTAATTTGTGTTCATTCTGTTTTAATAGAGTAGTGGGCATGGCTGGAGCAGCGTTCTGATCATGTGATGGTAGATCTCTAGGTCAGGGGTCAGCAACCTTTTTCAGCCATGGGCCGGTCCACCATCCCTCAGACCATGTGGTGGGCCGGAGTATATTTTGAAAAAAACCATGAACGAATTCCTATGCCCCACAAATAACCCAGAGATGCATTTTAAATAAAAGCACACATTCTACTCTTGTAAAAACACGCTGATTCCTGGACCGTCCATGGGCCGGATTGAGAAGGTGAATGGGCCGCATCCGGCCCACAGGCCTTAGGTTGCTATAGATTAAAATTTAAAACCTCTGCACCCTGAGATTAGCCTGCTGGCTTGTGGAAGAGACCTGGAATGGATTTTTGTATTGAGAACTGTGAGCTCAGAGGGGTGGTTGTAGCTGAGTGGTACAACCAGGGAGGCACAAACATTAGGTGGTGTGAGGCTGTTGCAAGAGCTCCCAAGGCTTCCTGCGGAGAAGCGGGGCCAACATCTGCATCAATTTCATGCAAGACCTCGCCAAATCTGGGCAAGATCCCACCTGAAATCACATGAGATTTGTGCAGCGTGAGAGATTTTGCCTGAAATCAGCAAGATCTCACCCCAAAATGGCACCAATTCCAATGATGCTTCTTCACTGGCAGTGGGGCAGGCAGTGCAGGTTGCAGTTGCAATGAAAGGGCAGGGCGGCACTTTCCATTTTGCCTCAAGCAGCAAAGCAGGACGTGCCACCCCTGGGAAGAACACCTGCTTTGCAGGTAGAGGGTCCCAGTTTCAGCCCACAAAATCTCCAGGTACAGATGGGAGGGGTTCTGTGTCTGAAACCCTGGAGCAGGCATCCCCAACCTTCGGCCCTCCACATGTTTTGGACTACAATTCCCATCATCCCTGGCCACTGGTCCTGTTAGCTAGGGATCATGGGAGTTGTGGCCAAAGCATCTGGAGGGCTGCAGGTTGGGGGTGCCTGCCCTGGAGCATCTTTGCCAGTCAATGTACACAATACTGAGCTAGATAAACCAATAGCGTAGCTCAATACAGTGGTACCTCGACTTATGAGCAACTCGACTTACGTATTTTTCGAGTTACGAATGACTTCCGGAAGAAAAAAAATGGCCGCCGCAACCGAATTTTTCGACTTCCGAAAGGAAGTCGCGGCCGCTTTAATAGGCTTTTTTCGACTTACGAATTTTTGAATAGGATTTTTTCGACTTACGAATTTTTGAATAGGATTTTTTCGACTTACGAATTTTTTTCACTCAATACATTCCTATGGGGATTCGACTTACGAATGTTTTCGTCTTACGAAAATCGCGTCTGAACGCATTATCTTCGTAAGTCGAGGTACCACTGTATAAGGCAGCTTCTTCTTTTCCAATCTTCCATTGTGGACAATAGATCGTTATGCATTTTTCTGAAGAAGAAAAGTCTTTTCTCTGGTAGGAGAATGTAAAAACAGAACACAGTTCCTCAGAGCACCCAGCCTTCTTCTCTGGACGAGTATAGAATCTCCTTCACTTGTCCGTGTTGAGTAAAGGATGAGACGAAATCCGTGCATTTCAGACACTGGCGGACGATTTGATTTGATCCCATCCAAAAAAAGTCAATGGGCCAGATCCGTCAAAATATTGACGCCGCTGAACTGCGTTAACTGCCTTCTTCAGAAAGCTGTGCCTGCAGAGAAAAGCTCAGATAATCAGCAAACCAGTTGCTTAAGTCCCTCATTTCACAAATACAATACAGAATGAGTCCCTCGGCGCTGGAAGGCTGCAGAGGTTAAACACTTAGTTCCGGTACATAAAGTTTATATTCAGTCACATACTAAGGGAGGGAGGGAGAGAAGAACGCCCTTCAACCTAATCTATATTCTGCTTATGTTCAGGAGACAGACTGGGGATTGACAGAACAGCAGCGATGTTGACTTAGGCCACATTCACCCCATACATTTAAAGCATTATGAATGCCACTTTGAACAACTATGGCTCCCCCCTCCAAGGAATTCTGGGAGCTGTAGTTTGTTAAGGGTGTTAGGAAACGCCTATTCCCCTCAGAATGCTGCAATGCCTGGAGTTCCCTGTGAAGAAGGATAGGTTGTTAAAGAGGATTAGACAATTTCATGGAGAACGAGGCTATCAACGGTTACAAGCCACAATGGCTACGGTCTACCTCCAATGTCAGAAGCAGTTGTTGGGAATCTCAAGTGGGGCCATTGCAGTCAGGTCTTGCCTGCAGGCTTCCCATGGGAATCTGGTTGGCCACTGTGAGATAACAACAACAACAACAACAACAACCACAACAACAACAATAATAACAATAATAATATATTTATTATTTATACCCAGCCACTCTGGGCGGCTTCCAGCAAAATATTAAAATACAATAATTCATCAAATATTAAAAGCTTCCCTAAACAGGGCTGCCTTCAGATGTCTTCTAAAAGTCAGATACCCTGTTTCCCCTTTTTTAATACGTAGTCATAAAGTAAGCCATGGCAGGTTTTTTTTACGTTTGTGAGAAGTAAGACATACCCCAAAAGTAAGCCGTGGTGCCGCCATTGTTCCCGTCGCAGGGGGAGGCTGTACCGTACCATACTGACGTAATAAAAATAAGACACCCCCTGAAAATAAGCCACCCTGTGCTTTTTTGAGGAAAAAAAAATATAAGACGGTGTCTTAAAAAGGGGGAAAGACGGTAGTTGTTTATTTCCTTGACATCTGACAGGAGGGTGTTCCACAGGGCAGGCGTCACTACCAAGAAGGCCCTCTGTCTGGTTCCCTGTAACTTCACTTCTCGCAGTGAGGGAACCCCCAGAAGGCCCTCGGCGCTGGACCTCAGTGTCCGGGCTGAACGATGGGGGTGGAGATGCTCCTTCATGTGTACTGGGCCGAGGCCATTTAGGGCTTTAAAGGTCAGCACCAACACTTTGAACTGTGCCCAGAAACGTACTGGGAGCCAATGTAGGTCTTTCAGGACTGGTGTTATGTGGTCTCAGCGGCCGCTCCCAGTCACCAGTCTAGCTGCTGCATTCTGGATTAATTGTAGTTTCCGGGTCACCTTCAAAGGTAGCCCCACGTAGAGCGCATTGCAGTAGTCCAAGAGAACAGGATGCTGGACTAGATGGGCCATTGGCCTGATCCACAAGGGCTCATCTTATGTTCTATCAGTTCCCTTAAAAGATGTTGATTTGGCCCACGCCCTTGCATGAACGTTTGACCTATGCGGAGTGTGGAAGTTGGAGAACTTGGGAGTTCCACAGGATTGGAGGAGGCTCTCTCATGAGACTTCATCAGGAGCAGCTAAGACGCATCTCCATTTCCATTAATGGAAGGGGGGAACTGCTTTGAAGCTGACAGTAGGGTAATTATGGGAGCAATCAGCGAGGGGCGTTGCGGCACTTAATTAAGGTTTGCAAAGGGCGTTGAGCTTCTAAGCATGAAAGCTGCTACATATGTATCATGATGTTGTTATTACTGCTGAGCAATGATCAAAGGGGCAGAACCTCAAGTTTAGATAAGCACCCTAGAGCTGTTTCTCTAAGGATCAGCTGAACCTCCTGGGTCTAGACATTGAGGCTGGGAGTCCAAGAAAACAAGGCACCTTAAGTTATAAAAATCCACCAGTTTCAGGGTGCGCCTTTGTCAGGTGGCACCAAGCGAAGGAAAATCGCTTTCTTGCAATTGATTTGGTTTGCACACCATCCGTAAAATCATCGTTACACGACCTCTGAGTAGCTTCGAGAACACTGTCCAACCATCTCGTCCTCTGTCGTCCCCTTCTCCTTGTGCCCTCAATCTTTCCCAACATCAGGGTCTTTTCCAGGGAGTCTTCTCTTCTCGTGAGGTGGCCAAAGTACTGGAGCCTCAGCTTCAGGATCTGTCCTTCCAGTGAGCACTCCGGGCTGATTTCCTTCAGAATGGATAGGTTTGATCTTCTTGCAGTCCATGGGACTCTCAAGAGTCTCCTCCAGCACCATAATTCAAAAGCATCAATTCTTCGGCGATCAGCCTTCTTTGTGGTCCAGCTCTCACTTCCATACATCACTACTGGGAAAACCATAGCTTTAACTATAGCAATATCATAATTCAGAGATGGACAGCTTTCAAGCTTTGTATTTTTCTACCAGAGAACCCCAAAGTCCAACTACCAGGAGCCAAGTTCAAGATACTGGCTTGGAAGGTGGAGCCCAGATGCAAGATGGAGGCTCAAAGGAGCAGATTTCGAAATACCCACATTGCCCCCGTGACCTGCATATAAGTACAAATCTGTACTTGAATTATAATAGGAACATGAAATGCTGCCTCACAGAGATGAGGTCTGCATTCACACAGCAGTTTATTCCATTTCACTGTTAATTTATGTTTTACATTTGAGCTTTCACATGTTGTTGTTGTTGTTGTTGTTGTTGTTGTTGTTGTTGTTTAAAGCCACTTCTGGAAACCTAGTGGAATGGTAGGTTAGCACTCATTTCCAGAAACAATCCATTTGTAACCCCCTTAATGCAGAAAAATGTAGGACTAAAGTGACGAAATTTGGGGCGGTATACCGGCATGCAGTTCTTTCCAGCTGTTTTCATGGGGGAACAGAAGCAGGCATGTGCAGAAAAGGGCGGGGGCGGGGGGGGAGAGTAGCAATGTTGTCCAATGGCACCCGCTGTTGTGTCACGCCATGCCCACCAGCGAGAACGATATTTAGCGTGGCATGCCTGGGTATGGATCAAAAAGCCACATAATGCAACAGCTACAGCCGTGCGAAAGGAATATTCGGAAATGGGACTGAAGTAATAATAATAATAATAATAATAATAATAATAATAATAATAATAATAATTTATTATTTGTACCCCGCCCAACTGGCTGGGTCCCCCCCAGCCACTCTGGGCGGCTTCCAGCAAACATTAAAATACATCAAAATGTCACAGATTAAAAACTTCCCTAAACAGGGCTGCCTTCAGGTATTTTCCAATATAGTTGTTTATCTCTTTGACCTCTGATGTGAGGGCGTTCCACAGGGCGGGCGCCACTACTGAGAAGGCCCTCTGCCTGGTTCCCTGTAGTTTGCTTCTCGCAGTGAGGGAACCGCCAGAAGGCCCTCGGAGCTGGATCTCAGTGTCCGGGCTGAACGATGGGGGTGGAGACGCTCCTTCAGGTATACAGGAATGAGGCCATTTAGGGCTTTAAAGGTCAACACCAACACTTTGAATTGTGCTTGGAAATGTACTGGGAGTCAATGTAGATTTCTCAGGACCGGTGTTATACGGTCTCGGTGGCCGCTCCCAGTCACCTGTCTAGCTGCCGCATTCTGGATTAATTGCAGTTTCCGGGTCACCTTCAAAGGTAGCCCCACGTAGAGCGCATTGCAGTAGTCCAAGCGGGAGATAACTAGCCTTGCAACCAGGAAAAACAATGCGATATTCCCCACCTCCAAGTGCATCCACAGTCAGACCGTTAATCCCTCTGGGATCTGGCTGGCATCTTTCTGAGTTGCTCCCTCAGTCCCATACATGGAGCTCATTTCACTTTGCAAATAAAGGCAGGAAGTAGCCACTTGGCCCAACAGCCAGGCTCCTTCATGGTTATCTGGGGGCCGCCTCCCTGCCTTTGTCTTCGGGGCTCGCAAATCCTTCTGCTGTCCTCATAAAAGTGTCCGAGCTGTCTCTTAAAACCCATTCGAGTTATTTGTTTAAGTGACCTATCTTGGCAAGTATTCCCTGTAAAGCACTCTCGACTACTAAAGCTTGCCCTGTCAAGGCCTCCAGTTTATCTTGGAAGCGGCTTCTAGTTTGCTCCCCAGAAGGGGGCTGTGATCTGGACCCAACAAGAAACAGGACGATAGAGGCTCAGATAAGAAAGGATTAAAGGGCAGGGGAAGGGGAAGGGGAGGAGGGAAAACTCTCTACAGGCTGGGAGGAAAACCAGCAATGCCTCCTCAGTCATTTATATTTACCCTCTTGTTCCCTCAGAGCCTAAGAAGAGTGTGCTGGATCAGGCCCAAAGCCCATCTAGTACAACATCCTTTTCTCACAGCGGCCAAACAGATGCCTTTGGGACACATTCAAATGGAGGGCTAAACATAGTGGGGCAACTCCTCTGTGAAGAAAGTTGCAGCATTTGGGCCTCTTTTGTTTAGAGAAAAGGCAAGTAAAAGGTGACATGAGGGAAATGTATAAAATCATGTCTGGCCTGGAGGAAGTGGGTAGAGAAAAGTCTTTCTGCTTCTCTCGTAACACTAGAACTCAGGGACATCTAACATACCCTCCAACATTTCTTTGCTGGAAATAAAAAGGTAAAGGGACCCCTGACCATTAGGTCCAGTCGCAGACGACTCTGGGGTTGTGGCACTCATCTCGCTTTACTGGCCGAGGGAGTTGGCATACAGCTTCCTGGACATGTGGCCAGCATGACTAAGCCGCTTCTGGCGAACCAGAGCAGCGTATGGAAATGCCGTTTACCTTCCCGCCGGAGTGGTACCTATTTATCTACTTGCACTTTGACATGCTTTCGAACTGTTAGGTTGGCAGGAGCAGGGACCGAGCAGCGGGAGCTCACCCCGTCGCAGGGATTCAAAACACCGACCTTCTGATCGGCAAGCCCTAGGCTCTGTGGTTTAATTTGTGGTTTATTTGCTGGAAATAGGGATGTCCTATTCCATAATAATAATAACAACAACAACAACAACAACAACAACAACAACAACAACAACAATAATAATAATAATAATTTTATTTATATGCCGCCCATCTGACTGCTTGCCCCAGCCACTCTGGGCGGCTTCCAACATATATAAAAGCATAATAAAACAGCAGACATTTAAAAACTTATCTCTACAGGGCTGCCTTCAGGTGTCTTCAAAAGTCTGTACAGTGGCACCTCGGTTTTCGAACGTAATCCGTTCCGGAAGTCTGTTTGACTTCCAAAACGTTCAAAAACTGAAAATCAAAGGGCTGTTGGCAAAGTGAACAGTGAAAATGGAAAAATGTGCCGTGGAAGCCGTTCAACTTCTGAGGCGCGTTCGAAAACAGAAGCATTCACTCCTGGGTTTTCGGCATTCGGCTTCCGAAACGTTTGGCAGCCGAGACATTTGAAAACAGAGGTTTGACTGTATAGTTAACTTAACTCCTTGGCTCGGGGGGGGTCTGATAATTCCATAGCCTCCGATGAAAATAGGGGTGTTCTACCGTACCCTCCCTCCTTCATGGATCACTATCATGTCGTGGCGAAGAGGCTTGAATAACTCAGAGAAGCTATGAGCTGTGAGCTATGAAATTAAAAGATGCATGATTCTTGGGAGAAAAGTGATGACAAACCTAGACAGCATCTTAAAAAGCAAAGACATCACCTTGCCGACAAAGGTCCCTATAGTTAAAGCTATGGTTTTCCCAGTAGTGATGTATGGAAGTGAGAGCTGGACCACAAAGAAGGCTGATCACCGATGAATTAATGCTTTTGAATTATGGTGCTGGAGGAGACTCTTGAGAGTCCCATGGACTGCAAGAAGATCAAACCTACCCATTCTGAAGGAAATCAGCCCGGTGTGCTCACTGGAAGGACAGATCCTGAAGCTGAGGCTCCAATACTTTGGCCACCTCATGAGAAGAGAAGACTCCCTGGAAAATTCCCTGATGTTGGGAAAGATGGAGGGCACAAGGAGAAGGGGACGACAGAGGACGAGATGGTTGGACAGTGTTCTCGAAGCTACCAACATGAGTTTGATCAAACTGCGGGAGGCAGTGGAAGACAGGAGTGTCCATGGGGTCACCAAGAGTCGGACACGACTAAACGACTAAACAACAACAACCATACCCTCCAACAGTTCTCCAGTGGAAATAGGGACATCGCAGTAGGGTTGCCATATTTTGAAGAGCAAAAAAAGTGGACGCATTTGCCGACTTCTAGTTTTAACTATGGATCGCTGTCATGACTCTACCCATGGAAAAAGAGGATGTGTCCTGGAAAAAGAGGACATAAGGCAACAAAAAGCCAGGATCGAATCAAAAATCAGGATGGCTTCCATGGACTGTCCCTGGAAAATAGGGACACTTGGAGGGCCTGTATCCAATGAAACTGAATATTGGAAAATTCAGGATAGAGAAAAGAAACTGCTTTTTCACACAATGCATTGCTAAACTATGGAACTCGCTCCTACTGAAAGCAATGACGACCCCCAACTTGGACGGTTTTAAAAGAGAATTGGACAATTAATAGTGGAGAATGACCACAAGCCATGATGGCTATGTTCTGCCTCCACTGTAATGCTTCTGAATACCAATGGCAGGAGCGGGGAGTGTGTCTTCTGCATCTTGCTTGGCCTTTGTGAGAACAGGATGCTGCATTCAATGGGCCACCAGCCCTGCAGGTTTGTCTTATGTTCTTATGTACTATCATTTTGGCAGCGGGTTAAAACTTGTTTCCTCCCCCAGGCGTATGAGCACCTTTGCTGATGGTGTTCTTAACCTGAGCTTTAGCGCGTGCTTTTCATCGTTATTGTACTGATATTGTGCATTGTTTAATATTAAGTCTGTATGCTTTGTTTGTTTAGAAGCATTTATAAACCACTAAATGTTTTTTTTTAAAAAAAAAAAATAGAAAAACCCTCTAAGTGGTGCACACTGTAAAAACGATGAACAATAGAACTAAAACAAGATTTTTCTGCATACAAAGGGTGGTGACCAGAGAATGGGCCTGTAATAGACCACCACCACCACTCGTCTTTGGAATGCTTTTCCTGGAGAAGGAGGCATGGCATCAAAATGAGCAAGGGGAGAAAAAGTTGCAGAAGGGACTTTCTAGTTTGGGGAACATGTCAAGAGATTATAAAATTATGCTCTGCCTCCACCATAAAACGCAGTAATGATTCTGAATACTAGTTGTTGGAAACAGTGGCGTAGCAAGGTCAGGTGGTACCTGGTGCGGAAATTTCTTGTCACCCCCCCCACATTTATGTATGTATGTATGTATGTATGTATGTATGTATGTATGTAAAGGTAAAGGGACCCCTGACCGTTAGGTCCAGTCGCGGACGACTCTGGGGTTGCGGCGCTCATCTCGCTTTACTGGCTGAGGGAGCCGGCGTACAGCTTCTGGGTCATGTGGCCAGCATGACTAAGCTGCTTCTGGCAAACCAGAGCAGCACACGAAAATGCCGTTTACCTTCCCGCCAGACCTATTTATCTACTTGCACTTTGACATGCTTCCGAACTGCTAGGTTGGCAGGAGCTGGGACCGAGCAACGGGAGCTCACCCCATCGCAGGGATTCGAACTGCCGACCTTCTGATCGGCAAGCCCTAGGCCCGTGGTTTAACCCACAGCGCCACCCGCGTCCCTATATATACATATATATGCCTGCAAAAATGGTTTGACTTTATTTCATATTTTTTTGGGGGGGGGAGCCAGAGTTGTTCGGCTTCTTTTGCAGAGATTGCGTGCCCTGCAACAAGGAGTCTGCCTCTGCAGCTGAGGCGGGCGGACCGTTTTGGCAGCAGGAAGCCTGCGCACAGCAAAGCCACAGCGTCTCTCACAGACGTTGAGTGCCACACGGCATTTTGACACCCCCCTCGGAGGTGACACATGGGGCAGACCACACCCACCACACTCACCTTGCTCCGCCCTTGGTTGGAAACCACAGGAGGAAAGAGTGCTGATGTGGTCAGATCTTGCTTGTGGGCTTTCCACAGGCATCTGGTTGGCCACTGTGAGAACAGGATGCTGGACTAGATGGGCCACTGGCCTGATCCAGCAGACTCTTTGTGATGGCCTGGGATTCAGACTCAGATGCTGAACCTGAGGGATCCCAGCCTGCACAGGATTCCCCGCCTCCAGAACCAGCAAAGCCGGGGCTAGGGCCTGAGTCGGAAGGGTCCTCACTTGTGCTGGATCCTCAGGTGCAGGCATCTGCTGAGTCTGCTCTGGCTCCTGATGGGATGGAGGACTCATTGCCTGCAGGTGCTCCACTCCCAGTCCTGTCAGGGGAAGCTGAGGTTGCCTCTGGGTCCGGTAACCCTCCAGCCTCTCCTGAGCTGCAGAGGCTCAGGGCAGAGAGGTGAAGGGAACTGAGTTCCCGCAGGAGGAGTGCTCGCCTCCAAGCCAGGAGAGGCGAGTCACCAGAGGATCGGGGCCACCCTCTGCCTCGGGGCAGATAAAAGCCGGCCAGCCCCAGCCCAAGTTGCAGGAGCAACAGTGTTGGTTGCCAGTTCCTGCTTGAAGCCTGTCCTGCTTTCCTGCCTGAGTTCCTGACTCGCCCTGGTCCCCTGCTTGCATACCTGTTCCCGACTTCGCCTGACTCCCTGCCCTGCACCCAGCTTCAGTTACTATGGACTGCCTTTACGCTGTACCTCTGACCACGGACCGGACTTGGACCTTGCCTTTCGGGTAACCCACGGGACCAGCACCATCTTCTTATTAAGTTGTCATGTCCACACCTTAACATTTGATTGAACATTACGGTATATTTTGCCCAATATGCTTGTGCTGTTTGCAGCAGTCAGATCATATTAGCACCTTTCAGCTGGGCGAAATGGTAGAAGAGGGAGGCAAAACCTGAGCGAGCTGGAAAAAAAAGACCAGGGCAGCTTGTTCCCACCAGGGAGATGTCGCATTCTGAAAGGATCTGTGCGCTCATTTATTCCTTAGCAACCCAAATCTCCGCGCATTTTCCCATCTTTGGGGCTTATGTCCCAGATCAGCAGGCAGTGACATTCTGCTGGCATGGATGATTAAGGAAACTACATCTTTAAAAAATTGCTGGCTCCCATTTCTTCCTTGAAATGTTGCCCTCTAGAAAAAGAAGGAGGGGGAAATCAAATGAACATAAGCTCTGGGGTCTTTTTTCATCTCAGATCCCTTAATTAGGCCATGAAGGTCTGTTGGAAAGAGGTAGAAATGTTTTGTTCATGCTGCCCATGTCCTTGGAACAAGTTGCATGGAAAGGGGCTCATGTCAACACTGGCTTTAAGCTTTGGGCTTCTTGTAATGTGCAAATCTCAGAAGCTGCGAGTCTCTTTTTGTGTGTGCAATAATTTTTATTTGATTTTACAAGTATAAAATTGTAACAATACAAAATGAATAAGCATATTTAGAGATTTTTCCGAATCTCTAGACTTCCCACTCCATGGGTCCTATTATCTACCTTTTCAGCTGCATATTATTTCATCGTCCAAATTTTAGATCTCTCCATATTGTCCATGATATTTGCTACATTACAAGTGCTACCCTGTTTCCCCTTTTTTAATACGTAGTCATAAAGTAAGCCATGGCAGGTTTTTTTTACCTTTGTGAGACGTACCCCCAAAGTAAGCCATGGTGCCGCCATTGTTCCCGTCGCCTCCTCAGCCCCTCCTGAGTGTGCAGGGAGCCAGCGAACCAGTGAGAGGCACGGGGGGGGGGGGGGAAATGCGCCTCTTGCGGAGTTCTGCCCCGCCTGCCTAGCGCACAGGGGGAGGCGCGGGAGGGGGAAAAGACACCTCTTCCTGTCCCGCCTGTTCCCCGTGCGCAGGGAGCCAGCGAACCAGCGAGAGGCACGGGGGGGAAACGCGCCTCTTGCGGAGTTCTGCCCCGCCTGCTCAGCGCGCAGGGGGAGGCTGTACCGTACCATACTGACGTAATAAAATTAAGACATCCCCCGAAAATAAGCCACCCTGTGTTTTTTGAGGAAAAAAATTTATAAGACGGTGTCCTAAAAAGGGGGAAAGACGGTATTAAAATCTTGCTAATGTTTTCATCTGCTTACAGTGGTCTCTCAGGTAGATCGCAGTTTCCCCCCATTCTTTATTAAAGTTTTGGTCTTCTTGGTTCCTGAGCTTTCCGGGCAGTTTTGCCATTTTGGCATAATCCAGGCATGTCCAACAGGTAGATCGTGATCTACCGGTAGATCAATGGACGTCTGCGGTAGATCACTGGTAGATCATTGCCTCCCCCCCAAAGAAGCTGAACAACTGTGGCTCCCCTAAAAAAAGCTCAACATTTTACCTCCTCCCTGAAAAAACTCAACAACTTTGACCCAACCCCCCCCCCCCAAAATGGGCCTTCCTCCTTCCTAAAACAAGCTCAACAACTTTGACCTGAACCCCCAAAAAGGGGGTAGATCACTGCCAGTTTTTAAGTCTGTGAGTATGTTATGCACTGAGTTGAATAGGATTCAGAATGCAGCAGTCTGATTGGTCCTAGAACAATAGGATTCAGAATGCAGCAGTCTGATTGGTCCGCAGGAGCCACCCAATCCAGCTCCAGGGGAAAATGAATCCGCAACCTGATTGGCCTACAGGAATATCCTGGAATTAGCCAATCACGTGGGGCCCATTGTGTAAATAATGTATATAAAGAAGACGTTCTAGGGGAACATTCATTCCTTACTACTATGAGCTGAATAAAGAGCATGAAATCCACACTCGACTCCAAGTATATTTCAGAGTAGATCACAGTCTCTTGGGAGTTGGCCACCCCTGGCATAATCCAACAGTTTGGTTTGCCATTCCTCTCTGGTAGGGACAGAAGCTGCGAGTCTCAATAATCAATGAAAGGAGTGAGGAACAGAGCAAACTGCCTTACACCGAGTCAGAACATCAGTCCAACTAGCTCAGTATGGTCTTCTCCGACTGGCACCAGCTCTCTATAGTTTTAGATGGGCGAGGTCATTCACCACCTTACCTGGAGATTCCAGGGATGGAACCTGGGACCTTTTGCATGCAAAGCATGTCCTTTCTTTTAACCAACATAGCCAGCCAATTTGAATTTGCTATTTACCGTCGCAGGGCAATGTGTGATGTGCCCCCGCAAAGCTGGCAGATGGAATCCAGTTACCCCAGCAGGAACCAACTCAACAGAAATATATACACTCCCACTGATCTCTCTGAATCAACAGCTTTCTTATTTGCAGTAGTGTGAAATAATATTGACTCAAAGATTTGCATGGGGAGGTAATTTCTGCTCCGTATGGGCAAGATAACTTCCCAGTGGGTTTTTGTCTTTTGTTTTTTTCTCTCTCTCTGTCCGGTCAGTGATGCAAAGAACATTGACTTTAATGATAAGGGGAATAAGCCTCCTGCGATCTCCTTTGTCCTGTCCTTTTGATCAGATAAAGCATAACTCCCATCAGTTAGGCAGAAGGGATTAACTCGGGTTCGTTTTTTTCCTCTCTTCTGGTTATAGAGGCAAAGCCCTGGGGCCCAAACATTCGAGAACAGAGGGAGTTTATTTTACATTTCTTGAGAACTTCTCAGTGTGACCTAGTCTGGATCTGTGAGAACAGGATGCTGGATGATGATGATGATGATGATGATGATGATGATGATTAATGCCCCATCTTTCTCCCAAGCTGGAATTCAAGGCGGATTCCAACATTTAAAAACATCATTATAAAATGCAAACAAACTAGTTAAAAACAATAAACCACCTCAAAGCACATTTAGAACCAGCAATTAAAATAGTTTGCCCTGACAGAAGCCTAGCTTAGATTCTGCAACTTAGCTTTCAATGGCCTGTCTAAGCAGGAAGATCTTCGCCTGCTGGCAGAAGCATAACGATTTCTGCAAAACTTATACCCAAGGGTATCTGAAGAAGTGTGCATGCAAGAACAAACTTAGTTGGTCTCTAAGGTGCTACTGGACAATTTTTTATTTTTAAAAAATATTTCTCTCTTGAGAGGCAATTCCACAATCGGAGAGCAGCGGTGTTGCCTGCTTTTGGTGTTGATGGAACTGAAAAAATAGAATAGAAAAAATTGAAATACTTTATTGTCACTGTACCACATGTTTACAGTGAGATTAAACAAGCCCCCCTTCCCCCCCAATCTCTCAGTCCTTCGTACAACCACCGACCCCGAACGTCAGCTGCAATGTGGCTGTCTTTCATTCAGCAGCCTCATGGCCCACGGGTAGAAACTGTTCTTTCACCTGTTGGTTCGGCTTATCATGCTACTATATCTCCTGCCCGAGGGCAGGAGATTAAAAAGGTGCTGGCCAGGGTGTGAGTCATCCCTGAGAATGTTCCTCGCTCTTCTGAGGCAACGCTCTTCTGCGATAACATCTAGCGGACTCAGGGGACAGCCCACGATGTCTTGTGCTGTCTTCACCACCCTCTGTAGGGACTAGATGGCCCACTGGCCTGATTCAGCAGGCTTTTCTTATGTTCTTAGGTGAACATGTCTGGCATGATGGCTGATAATTGTCAAATAATTGTCAAATAGTGATCGTTTCTCCAGGTAATGACTGAAAATTGACTGTTAACCTGTGTGGCGTAGTGGTTAACAGAGGTAGACTCGTAATCTGGGGAACCGGGTTCGCGTCTCCGCTCCTCCACATGCAGCTGCTGGGTGACCTTGGGCTAGTCACACTTCTCTGAAGTCTCTCAGCCCCACTCATCTCACAGAGTGTTTGTTGTGGGGGGAGGAAGGGAAAGGAGAATGTTAGCCGCTTTGAGACTCCTTCGGGTAGTGATAAAGCGGGATATCAAATCCAAACTCTTCTTCTTCTTTGGAAATTGCAGCTCTAGGAAGGGGATAGGAGTGTCTCCTAGCAAATCTCAGCAACCTTTGCAAACTACAGCTACCACAATTTAAAGTGGTATGGTCAGTGCTTTTTTTTCCTTTTAAAAAAATGTTTAGGGGTACTCTCATTTTGACTCAAGAAAAATCACCATTTTATAGTTCGAATCGGGGAAAATAAATACAGTAAATAGACAAAAGTACAAAGATTCACAAAATGTTTAGGGGTATGCGTACCCCTGTGTCCCCCCGAAAAAAAGCACTGGGTATGGTTAGGGTTGCCATATTTCAAAAAGTGAAAATCCGGACACAAAGTTGTTGAGCTGTTGTCTTTTGGAGCTGTTTTTAATGAAATTCGGCAAAATCTACACTTCCAACATAGCAATTTCCACCCGGACACTGTTTACAAGGGCCAAAACCTGGCTATGTCTGGGAAATTCCAGACGTATGGCAGCCCAAGATGTGGTACAACTTTAAACACAGAGCATGGATGGGACCTGTCCAGCTATCCAGTTCTAGCCTTGCTCTGTAAGGGAGTACCTTTCCAAAGGGGCAGAAGGTGCAACTTGGGGGGTGGGGAAAGGGACCCAAGCGCTCACTTCCCTTCTTATTAGAGAGAGGGGGAAGATAAGGGGGAGGGAGAGATAAGGGTTATTAGCCAAAACATCGCCCTGGTGCTCCAGTCAGATAGCAGGGCAAGATAGAGCCCTTATCTTTCCCTCTTTGTTTGAACTGGCTTTGCCATGTGCCTGCTATAATTTTCAGATAGCAATATAAACAGTCTTGAGAGTGTATTGTAGTATTTTTGAGTGTTTGCTATATTTCACCAGCCTCTTGACTTAACAAGCTCGATTCTCCCTTCTCCGTCGAGCTGATTTATTATTATTTTTGAATCGCACAGGTGTTTTTCAAAATATTGCTGCCCCCTGCGACCTCTCTCTCTCTCTCTCTCTCTCTCTCTCTCTCTCTCTCTCTCTCTCTCTCTCTCTCACACACACACACACACACACACACCACCCCTTTGTCTTTTTGAAAGTTCCATTTGTCACAAGGTGGTAAACAGAGATGGAGAAAAGCTTTTCCCGGTGAGGAAGGGCTGTAGCTCAGTTGAAGAATATGTGCTTTTCATTCAGAGGGTCTAAAAAACAGCATGTCCCTTCATATTGTTACGGAAAGGAACGGGGTGGGGCACCTGAGCGAAGTCTACTCCTGAGTAAACTCATAGGGAACAGAGTGATGCCCTCGAGGGAGCCCTTTTGGAGAGTGGTTCCCTTTGCCCGGACACATTGTTGTTGCATAAGCATGATCTCTCAGGCAAGAGACCACGTTCGCATGCTTCCATCCGGAGCCCATTCAGGTGACAGACTATTCAAACAAGGTTTCATGGTTTTGCCCTGATGGACACTCAAGATGTTCCTCCTGATACTTATCTTACATTTGCATTTCATTTACCGGTACTCTATGTTAATCCTGTGTAACCCTCCCCTTCTCTGATGTTTTACCCATGTAACAGTGATGTAGTGATGATGATGATGATGATGATGATGATGATAATAATAATAATAATAATTTATTATTTGTACCCTGCCCATCTGGCTGGGTCCCCCCAGCCACTCTGGGCAGCCTCCAACAAATATTAAAATACATTAAAATATCAGAGGTTAAAAACTTCCCTAAACAGGGCTGCCTTGAGGTATTTTCTGAATGTCAGATAGTTGTTTATCTCTTTGACCTCTGCTGGGAGGGCGTTCCACAGGGCAGGTGCCACTTCCCTAAACAGGGCTGCCTTCAAGTATTTTCAAGTATTTTCTAAAGGTCAAGTAGTTTGTTTATCGCTTTGACCTCTGATGGGAGGGTGTTCCACAGGGCGGGCGCCACTACCGAGAAGGCCCTCTGCCTGGTTCCCTGTAGCTTTGCTTCTCACAGTGAGGGAACCGCCAGAAGGCCCTCGGCGCTGGATCTCAGTGTCTGGGCTGAACGATGGGGGTGGAGATGCTCCTTCAGGTATACAGGACCATGATGCTTAGTGAACTGTGTTCTGGGAAATTGAGGGAAGTTTTAAAAGTTATTGTCACCCCATCTTCGAGGTTCAATCTTGTCTTGAACCTGTTGCGCAATAAACTTTGGTGTATGCTATTTTGCTCCGGTTGGTGGATGGACTCCTTCCTTTATTCTGCAGGGCTCTGCCCGACAAGCTGGGTGACTGAGCAGCCTCACACCTGGATTTTTCCATAACAATATTCAAGATTAAGGATCTAGCCATGTCATTTTAGGAATGCCTCATTTACACTAGACTCGAGCATAATGTGCAGTCAGCCCCTTCGGCCTCCCTTCCTCTGTAATGTGTTGCGTAAGCTAGTTTTCATCAGACACCTTGTGCAATTCCTCTGACGACAGAAGCAGTCAGGATGCTTTGGATTTGAGGGAAATGTCTGGGATTGCCCGAGATCTGACTTCTCCACCCTTGTAATGACTGCTCAGCTGGTACATTTGTAAATAAAGAGATTCTCACAAATCACCCTGAGAGAAACTTGGTAAAGGCCCTCCAGAACCTCCCTCCACCTCAACCCCAGACGAGTCATGGCAGCGCCTACTGTCATTGATATGCAGGGTCAGCCCAAGACATTTTGGCACCTGAGGCGAACCACAAAATGGCGTCCTCTCTCCCCAACAGGGAGTCAGACACAGACGCAAAAATGTGTACATTTGGAGAAATTTGCAGTAAAATGCTGGCGAATTTTCATGAGAACAAAACGAAAAGGAAAGGAAAATTCTGCAAACCGAAGTGGAAATGTGGAGAACTAAATGGAAGGTAAGAGAGAGTGAGTGAGTGAGTGAGTGAGAGAGAGAGAGAGAGAGAGAGAGAGAGAGAGAGAGAAACTGACAAAACCAAAAATTAATAGATTTGCCTATCTCAACCACACCCTAAACAAAATTGTAAATAAATTCTCAAGTGTCCTGAGGATTGAGGCAGAAAACTGGAAGCCACTTTTGGATTATTTGGAGGAGTGATTTCAGCACAGCACAAGCAATCCTTGTTTCTTCCAGTGGACGCCATGGAATGAGCCATTCAGCATCCAGGAATGAACGAGTGGAGAACAGAGTCAGCGAGATCTAAAGTAGGTGCAGAGAGAATGTCAAAGAGGAGATGATGGTGGTGGTATAATCATCTCTCCCAAAATGCCTCTTGGGTGAACCCTTCCTGGGTGGTATGTTTGTACATGAGGCAAAGAAATCTGAATCATGGGATACCTAAACAGCAACATCAAAGGGAGAGCATTCCAAACAGAGCATCTAAAATAGAACGGAGGCAACACCTTGCATTATTGCTCCCTGGGGTTTCACCACCTCTGAGATGGGAACGTGCCCTTCGGCAAGTCCTAACTCTGGTCGTAATGGTGTGTGAAAACTCTGAACTTTGCTCAGGATCCCTCGAAGCGGGAGGAAGCAAGCCAAATTAGAAAAAAACAAACCCAACATGTAGCTTAGCTTGGCTCAGGCTGATGCATGCCCAGGCTTCCCTGCTGTATCTTGAGTTGTGTTTATACCCTGCAACTCTTCTTCCCATGATGAACTGTGGCTCTGTGTTATTAGGTCTTACCCTTTTCACCTGTATTTCCCCTCCCATTCTGTAGCTCCAGTTACAAAGAGTCTAGCTGTCACTTAAATTCCCCACAATGCCCTTGAGGAAGCAGTGCAGATGGACAGGCAGACCAGTTCTTTGGATGAAACTAACTGGAGGAAACAGTAGTGCAGTGGTCATGCTTCAATAATAATAATAATAATAATAATAATAATAATAATAATAATAATTTATTATTTATGGCCCACCCATCTGGCTGTTTCCCCAGCCACTCTGGGAGGCTCCCAACAGAATATTAAAAGCACTATAAAACGTCAAACATTAAAAACTTCCCTAAATAGGGCTGCCTTCCGATGTCTTTTAAAAATAGGATAGCTGCTTATTTCCTTGACATCCGATGGGAGGGCGTTCCACAGGGTGGGAGCCACTACCGAGAAGGCCCCCTGTCTGGTTCCCTGTAACCTCACTTCCTTGCAATGAGGGAACCACCAGAAGGCTGTTGGCGCTGGATCTCAGTGTCTGGGCTGAATGATGGGGGTGGAGACGCTCCTTCAGGTATACTGGACCAAGGCCGTTTAGGGCTTTAAAGGTCAGCACCAACACTTTGAATTGTGCTCAGAAACGTACTGAGAGCCAATACAGATCTCTCAGTGGCCACTCCCAGTCACCAGTCTAGCTGCCGCATTCTGGATTAATTGCAGTTTCCGGGCCACCTTCAAAGGTAGCCCCACGTAGAGTGCATTGCAGTAGTCCAAGCGGGAGATAACTAGAGCATGCACCACTCTGGCGAGACCGTCCGAAGGCAGGTAGGGTCTCAGCCTGCGTACCAGATGGAGCTGGTAGATAGCTGCCCTGGACACAGAATTAACCTGCGCCTCCATGGACAGCTGTGAGTCCAAAATGATTCCCAGGCTGCGCACCTGTGTCCTTCAGGGGCACAGTTACCCCATTCAGGACCAGGACCTCACAATCTCACCCCTTCTTATATAATATAACTACTGAGATTGTTTTTGTTGACCTCTGTCTGTCTCAAGAGACAATGGAGTGTGCCTCCAGGGGTGAAGTTCTACTTCTGGAAAATCGCAGCGCCTGCTGTAGCTGCAGAGGCTGGTAACTCGCAACTGCTGCTTCCTGTGTTGCTTTTGCTGAATTAGCAGCACCGAAGTGACCTCCTTGGGACGCAGGCTTGGGCAATGTGTATGGAGGTCCTGGGGTGCCCAGATGACAAGACTCCCCTCTTGGCTTTGCTGACGTTCTCCAAAGAAAAGCAGGGCAATACATTTGGCACCAGCAAGGCTGCAAGAGTTGCCGGAAGGAGGCGTACAAGACAAGCCTCATCTTCCCCTTGGGATTATACAACAAGATTATACAATAAATGGCCTCGGTCCAGTATACCTGAAGGAGTGTCTCCACCCCCATCGTTCAGCCCGGACACTAAGGTCCAGTGCCGAGGGCCTTCTGGTGGTTCCCTCACTGTGAGAAGTGAGGTTACAGGGAATCAGGCAGAGGGCCTTCTCGGTAGTGGCACCCGCCCTGTGGAACGCCCTCCCACCAGATGTCAAAGAGAAAAACAACTACCAGACTTTTAGAAGACATCTGAAGGCAGCCTTGTTTAGGGAGGCTTTTAATGTTTAATAGATTATTGCATTTTAATGTTCTGATGGAAGTCGCCCAGAGTGGCTGGGGAAACCCAGTCAGATGGGCAGGGTATAAATAATAAATTATTATTATTATTATTATTATTATTATTATTATTATTATTATTATTATTATTATTATACAATATCCTGTGGGAGCAAGTGCCATAGTTTAACTATGCCCTGCATGAAGAAGGACTCCCTTTATCTGTCTCATATCTTCTAGCATTCAGCTTTATTGGACGTCTGCAAGTTCAAGTGTCATGAGAGAGAGAGAGAGAGAGAGAGAGAGAGAGAGAGAGAGTTCTCTATCCACCTTCTCCATGCCATACACAATTTTTAAAAACTTCCATCCAGTCACTTCTCACTCGCCTTTTCTGTAAACTAAAAGTCCCAAATGTTACAAGCTTTCCTCACTCCACCCCCTTGATCATTTTTCGGGGCCCTTTTCTGAACATTTCCCAACTTCCTTTTTGATTTGAAAACAATGTGAACAAACACTAGTAGCGTTCTCTTCCTTGAATTCTGTTTCTGACCACAGGAGAATGCGCCAATTTGCTCAATTTGCTCCATTTCCATCCCTGGTCCATAGCTGTCAACCCTCCCTTTTTTGGCGGGAAACTCCCTTATTCCAATGCCGTTTCCCGCTGCTATCCCGGATTGTTGATATCCCTTAAATTTCCCGGATTTCAAAGGAAGCAGTTCCTCTCCCTCCCTGCCGGCCAGGGAGGCTCAGCTGCGTTGCTCGGCTGCCAATAAGGAGTCTGAGACCGACTGGGGGCGGAGCTTGCATGCCTTGTGCAGCCAGACCCTCACGCCCAACCAGACAGACAGCCTGCCTGCCGTCTATGCGCTTTCTCTTTCGCTCACCCGTTCGCGCGGAGCCTCTGGAGCGCAGGGTGGCGAGGCTACTTGGTGCCATTGCACTGCCCTCGCAGCATCCCTTATTTTCAAATCCGAAAGTTGACAGCTATGCCCTGGCCAGAGGTTAAGGAGTCTGCCACAAAGGTGAGGAGGCCAGGCCTCTCTCTGATCCCTTTTATAACTGAAGCACCAACGTCCCATGCGCAGCATCTTCTCCAATACCTTCTGAAAAAGCAGGAGATCGCAGAAGGAAATCCTGATTTCTAGAACTTGTGGTTCATAAACGGGGCACCAGATTGGATACCAGATGACAAAACTCCTCTTGCTTGCTGCAGTTTTAACACTTAACCCATTTGACGTCAATTAACTTGATTTCGCTTGGATTTCATAACGCTAATAATCAGGCCAGCGTTTGACTCCCAGGCATTACAATCTTGGGTGTCCAAGACTGCCAGAAAATGAAAAGACACACCTTTGGGAATGCAACCACCCAAGTTGCACAAGGGGTATCTGGAGTTCACTGGCAGGAATTTGCTTGCATAGGTCAATCCTGCTCTTCTTGCTGAAGATCTGGGATATAAGTGCTGTGTGATGGGTGTGGGAGCAGTGAATTTGCTTGTTTGTTTGTTTATTACATTCATATCCTGCCTTTCCTCCTCCAAGAAGCTCAAGATGGCATCCATACTTCTCCTTCTCCCCATTTTATCTTCACGATAACCCTGTGAGGTAGGCTAGGCTGAGAGGCAGGGACTGGCCTTATGAGGAACGGCTTAGGGAGCTGGGTATGTTTAGCCTGGAGAAGAGAAGGTTAAGGGGTGATATGATAGCCATGTTCAAATATATAAAAGGATGTCATATAGCGGAGGGAGAAAGGTTGTTTTCTGCTGCTCCAGAGAAGCGGACACGGAGCAATGGATTCAAACTACAAGAAAGAAGATTCCACCTAAACATTAGAAAGAACTTCCTGACAGTAAGAGCTGTCCGACAGTGGAATTTGCTGCCAAGGAGTGTGGTGGAGTCTCCTTTGGAGGTCTTTAAGCAGAGGCTTGACAGCCACCTGTCAGGAATACTTTGATGGTGTTTCCTGCTTGGCAGGGGGTTGGACTGGATGGCCTTTGTGGTCTCTTCCAACTCTATGATTCTATGACCCGGTGAGCTTCATGGCTGAGTGGGGATTCAAAGCCTGGTCTCCCAGGTCATAGTCCATCACTCTTACCAGTGCACCACACAGGCTCTCTCAATCCTTTGGAGGCATTTTAGAGCAGGAAGCCAAGGACAAGATGGCCTCCCCTGGTTGGCATATGCCCTCTTTTTCCAGGACCCGTCCTCTTTTTCCTGGGGATGTAAAGTGAGTCGTCATAGCGACCCATAGTAAAAAGCAGAAGTTGGCAAATGTGTCCTCTTTTTTGCTCTCCAAAACATGGCAACTATATTTGTGTTTTTGTGTTATTTAACAAAATTTATATACCACTTTATTGTAAATGTATTTTGATATTTATTGGAAGCTGCCCAGAGTGGCTGGGGAGACCCGGCCAGATAGGCGGGGTACAAATAATAAATTATTATTATTATTATTATTATTATTATTATTATTATTATTATTATTATAAACGATCTCTAAGAAGGTTACAAATACACACACACAAACACACAAATTATAATAATATAATAATAATTTATTATTTGTACCCCGCCCATATGGCTGGGTCCCCCCAGCCACTCTGGGCGGCCTCCAACGGATATTAAAATACATTTTAATACATTTTAACGAATACATTTTAAAATACATTTTAATGAAGTCAAAGGTGCTAACAACTATCTGACATTTAGAAAATGCCTGAAGACAGCCCTGTTCAGGGAAGTTTTTATACTGTGAAATGTGTATGTATTTTAATATTTGCTGGAAGCCGCCCAGAGTGGCTGGGGAGACCCGGCCAGATGGGCGGGGTATAAATAATAAATTATTATTATTATTATTATTATTATTATTATTATTATTATTATTATTATTATTATTAAAATATCACAAGTTAAAAACTTCCCTAAACAGGGCTGCCTTGAGGTATTTTCTGAATGTCAGATAACCAAATTAAAATTATTGATAAAAAACAATTTGAAACAAGTATTTTAAAATGTTCAGAAGAAAGCTAAACTCAACAGTAGCTAAGAAAAAAATAAAACATATGTAGCTTCCACATGCCTGGATAGGCTTCTCTACCTATTTTAAGCAGATGATGATCGCAGGGTCCAGGTTGGTTCATATGGAAAAGAGGTGGCCCTTGAGGTACAGTGGGAAATGGAGTGCACTTGGCTGGGGAATGTTGTATTACCAGGCCTTTGGGAATCCATATCCCTCTTTGTTCCCTTGGAAGCGGCCCATCCATCTCTCGCCCACCTCTAGAGTTCTCTCACCGCTGGAGGAACTCGCGTAAAAGGAAGCTGTTCTCTTAGATCCCATTGTCCCCAGTGCCTCTTTTAGTGAGGACAATGAAACTTTAACCTCCGTTGTGCTGGATCCGATCATAAAGTTGCCTTCTGCCGGCAAAAGTGCTCTTTACAGTAGCGGCGGTTAAAATTAATTCCCCTCTGAGCGCAAAATCACTCACGACGTGACCCTCGTAATTGCCAGGGCTGCTTTGAGGAAGTTGGTCGTTATGAGGAATTTGATATTTTAAGACTTAAAATAAATGTTTCACAAGCTTGATCCGCAGCCCGCTGTTGAATGCATTATGCCGTGCTAAAACAGCAGAGGGTTATTCGTGCCATCCTGCCTGATTCCATCAGATATCTGCACCTGTAGCTCATTCATCACTAAGCCATTGGCTTGTTAAGGTACAGCAGAGCCACCTTCCTCCTGATGTCTGGCTTCTTGAAGTTGGCAAAGAAAAGGCATCTTTGGGTTGAAAATTTGGCCACAGCTTCATTGATTGTGTGACTGCCTTAGATCCATTAATTCCAATGGGTCTACTCTGTGTAGAACGTAGTTGGATGCAACCAATTGTTTTCTACTGTTGGGGCAAGTACTTTTTGGCGAGAGAGGGATTTAGAACCACAAAATATGCAGCAAATTAAAATGTGGGAATACAGGCTGTGAGGCCGTTAAAATATGCACTTATAACTTCATTCCAAAGTTTCCCACTTCCCCTAGCATATAAAAAGACCACGTGTCTGGTAAGTTAAAATTGATTTACTTACAAACTCACCAAAGGTCAGCTTCATGTGTTCCAGAAAAGCTGCATAGGCAGTAAAACTTGGCTTAGTTACAAAGTGGTGAAAGTTCCAAAATTATTGGTATAGGAGTTAAGAATGGACATTAAATGAATGGACATTATGAATGAATGAATGAATGAATGAATGAACGAACTAATGAATGGACACTAAATGAATGGCACTCATGGATGATGCTATTTGTTGATAAAAACAACAATGGCCCTTTCCCAATTATTTCCCTTGTTTGCCTGATTGAAATGCCTGCCTTGAGTTGCTTTCAAGTCTCCTTCAGTAGAAGAGGTGGAGAGGTTCAATTACTGAAAAAACAAGGCCGTCTTCAACTTGGAGAGGAGACATTAAGAGCTGCTTTGGCTCTCCAAACAGTTACACCTTGAACCCATCACCACTGTGGGTCTGTGATGGATGGGAGAGAATAAAAGTCACCCTCGTTGACCTAAGACTGTTTCCTGTGCTCTCCCAAAATATGAAAAAGGAAGAAACAAGGAAGGAAGGAAAGAAACAAACAAAAGATTCTTGGTACCTCTTGGAAGAATGCAAGAATCACCAGGACTCTGTTCAAAAGAAGAAACATGTCCCTCATTCATAATGTGCAATTCCCTTCCTTTTTCCTTTTTAAATGTGCAGTAGTACCTCGGGTTACAGGCGCTTCAGGTTACAGACGCTTCAGGTTACAGACTCCGCTAACCCAGAAATAGTACCTCGGGTTAAGAACTTTGCTTCAGGATGAGACCAGAAATCGCGTGGCGGCAGCGCAGCGGCAGCGGGAGGCCCCATTAGCTAAAGTGCTACCCCAGGTTAAGAACAGTTTCAGATTAAGAACGGACCTCCGGAACGAATTGAGTTCTTAACCCGAGGTACCACTGTAAAGTGTTTCAAAACTGCAACAACATACATTTCAAATAGCAAAATAAACTTCCAATAAACAGAAAACATCTGTGTGTGCATCAACATTTTATTTTAAAAAAGGTAAAGGACCGCTGAACGGTTAAGTCCAGTCAAAGGCAACTATGGGGCTGTGGTGCTTCAGGCCAAGGGAACCAGCGTTTGTCCACAGACAGCTTTCCGGGTCTTGTGGCCAGCAGGACTAAACCGCTTCTGGCGCAACAAGACACTGTGACGGAAGCCAGAGCGCACGGAAATGCCGTTTACCTTCCTGCTGCAGCGGTACCTGTTTATCTATTTGCACTGGCGTGCTTTCAAACTACTAGGTTGGCAGGAGCTGGGACAGAGCAACGGTAGCTCACCCCGTCATGGGGATTCGAACCACCAACCTTCCAATCAGCAAGTCCAAGAGGCTCAGTGGTTTAGACCACAGCGCCACCCATGTCATTGTTACATACTATTCCAATGCATCCAGAAAAATGTCTATTCCATCAATTTATTAGGGCAATTTAGTTGTATGCTCTGGTAACAGATTAGCTTAATCATTCTCAATGTGGTCCAATTTTTTTCAATCCCTTTGAAAACAGTAGGTGATTAACTCCCCCCCCGCCGCCGCCGCCCCAGTTCTTTGCAATTATTTTTGTCTCAAATCGTGCTCAAATCGATTACCACCTGTTAGTGCAAATTCTAGAGCCAAAATATGTCACGACATTATGGGGCAAACTGGGTGGGCTTTAAGCACTTTTTCAGATTGTGTGCTTTGGGGTAGGTGTTTGGAAAAATGAGGGACAAAATTGACACCATCTTAAGTTCAGTTTTCTCTATTTCTACATCAGTTTGTGAATATTTTTTAAAGCTCTTGTGGAATTTCATCCGCATTTTTAGTTTGGCTTTCCCCTCATATACAGGTTTGTATGCGATTTTTGCTTAATATACACACGTTTGCAGAGCCATTTTCTGGCTTTTGACCTGAAGCAAAATGTCTTGAGGCAACCTATGATGAAAGCAGGGGTAAGAAGCCCTTTTCAGCCAAGGGCCGTATTTCTTTAAGGAAAACCTTCTGGGGGCCACATGCAAGAGGTGGGAAGGGCCAGAGGCAAAACTTGTTGTTGATGATGTGCTGCCCATCTGACTTGGTTGCCCTAGCCACTCTGGGCTGCTTCCAACAAATTAAAACACAGTAAGAAATCAGGGCTGCCTTCAGATTTCTCCTAAAAGTCAGATAGATGTTTATTTCCTTGACATCTGATGGGAGGGCATTCCACAGGGTGGGCACCACTACTGAGAAGGCCCTCTGCCTGGTTCCCTGTAACCTCACTTCTCGCAGAAGGCCCTTAGAGCTGGATCTCAGTGTCTGGGCTGAATGATGGGGGTGGAGATGCTCCTTCAGGTATACAGGGCCTTAAAGGTCAGCACCAACACTTTGAATTCTGCTCAGAAACATACTGGGAGCCAATGTAGATTCTTTAGGACCGGTGTTATGTAGTCCCGGCGGCCACTCCCAGTCACCAGTCCGGCAGCCGCATTCTGGATTAGTTGTAGTTTCCGGGTCACCTTCTAAGGTAGCCCCACGTAGAGCGCATTGTTTCCCATCAGAAAGCTATCTCAACATTCGCCACTAATTGGGAAAGATCTCTCTATTCCATATTCCCATGCGATTTGAAAAAAGATAATGTGAGAATAATGATGGCTTACCCTTCCAACAATGAGTGCGATTTGACAGGTCTTTTTAACTGCCTACAGTGCAGGTGTGAAACCGATTGCTATCAGTACCTCTGATGAGGCCTGGAAGCCTTTCCTCGGCACGATTAATGAAATTAATGAAGTTCTAAAATATTAATTTCCCCCCAAGCTCTGTACATGCTTCCCTTGGTACAGGGAAAACTCTAATAAACATCTCTTCCCCTAAGCAATAAATATAAATTGCCAGTTGTTCTTTCACTAAAAGACATCGTTATTTAGCTCAGAGTATTCCTGATGCTGACTTTAATTAGCTGGTTGTTACCAAGGCATCTGCCAATAGTTCTAATACTATTAATAACTGCCAATAGTTCTAATGTTGCTGGGAAGAAGGGAGTCATTTTGCTGATTACAATATTATGTGCTTGTAGGGGTCAGACTCCTATGAGTTTGAAAACTGGGGCTAGACCAATAATCTCTGGACTCAGTACATGTTAGAAGTCCAGCAGGTGGTAGGATTTAATTAAGCCCTATGTGCTAATTTGGATGCCAGATCCTGTGTATTAAACAGGGTGTAAGGCCTATGTGTGTATTTGAGCTGTGTGCTAGATGCTTTTCATTCTCTGGAATTGGCATGCGTGAAAGAACTAATTTAGCTGGGCAAACCTCCTAAACTGTGTAGTAGACACTTCTTAATCCTAGGAAATCAACATGTTTTAAAAGACAATTAAGTCAGACCAATCCCCTTTGAGGTGTTAGCCAGGGGTAATAACAACAGATCCCAGGAATGGGGCCTCTACCTGTGTTAGAAAACTCCAGTGTTTAGGTTAGCAAGAGAAAGCTGATAGTTATGTGACCTAGGAAGGCAAGGTGCAGAGCAAGGATGTCGTTGTGTCTAAGGGAGAAGCAGGACCCCCTTGAAATGTTGATGCTCTGAACCCCACTATGACAGGTTCAGGTTGTACAGAAGTATAAATAAGCCATATATCGTAAAGACACCACAGTCTTCACTGTGCCCTATTGTCCCAAAGGCGTGGGACAATGGGGCACAGTGGAACTCCCTGGAGTCTTGAACCACTTGGAGATTTTGGGTGGCATGTAACAATATTCATTTACTTTAGGTAAAAGAAAAAGAAAAGAGAATTTGGTTGTGGTTCTAAATCTAACCAAAATGTTAAACAAGAATGGAAATGTGCAGAAGAATACATGAACAAAAGAGGTGTCAACAAGAATTTATTGGTATGCCTAGATTAAGTTCTTAAAGACAAGACAGATCAAATTAAGTCATGTAATTAAACAACAAGGATTATACAATATTAAAGTACAGAAACACAATCTCAATAAGAACAATAAATAAAATGACTCAGAAAGTCTCACACAGGTGAAGGGAAGAAACAGGGGGAAAGAAGATTTGGGGAATATTAATAACATAAGGAAATGTGAATATGATATAGTATTAATAATACAAGTACAATATGTATGTTATGAAATGTATAAGTATGTGTAAATGAATTGTACAATAATGGCAGTAACAATTTCAGGAATGAACAAGGTTGAAAATTACAAATGTAATGTAATATGGATAAATAAACCTTATTCAAAAAAAGAAGAAGAAGAAAAAGAAATAATTCTTCCCTACCAAATCCATCTATTGTGGGCTCCCTTTGTGGCAGCAGGTAATAAAAATGGGCAAGAAAACACAGACATTAGATCTACAAGCCTCCACAGAGCTTTACAGATCCTGAAATTAATTTCTAAAAGGCTGAATTGAACTCTGTGAATGTCAGGAATATCAGACCAACATCAAGATTGCTATCAGGCTACCAGCCATTTGAAATAGGGTGCAAGTTTCTGGGTCCGGCTGATGCCAGCAGTTAAGCTGGCAGCAGGGGGTGATGATGGGTGGGCTAAGAGAGTGCCAAGGCTAGAATCATCGCTGGTGGGTGCTGCCAAGTCACTGGACCCCTTGAAGCTGCTTGAGGATGAAGCTGTTGATGCTGTGCCTGGGTTGGATGCCACAGATGAGAATCGGAGTAGCGAAGTGTTGGAAGGTTGGGTGAAACTCGGCTTGCAGAAGAAGGGTTAAGACAAACATAATTGTTTGCCACCCAGGACTCCTTTGGGGGCACGAGTGGGATATAAATTGGAGGAGGAGGGGATTGAATTTACTACTTTGTAAAATTACTTATCGCTATTTGCTCTTTAAGAGGGACGCCGGTGGCGCTATGGGTTAAACCACAGAGCCTAGGGCTTGCTGATCAGAAGGTCGGAGGTTCGAATCCCTGTGACGGGGTGAGCTCCCGTTGCTCGGTCCCAGCTCCTGCCAACCTAGCAGTTCAAAAGCACATCAAAGTGCAAGTAGATAAATAGGTACCACTCTGGCGGGAAAGTAAACGGCGTTTCCGTGTGCTGCTCTGGTTCGCCAGAAGCGGCTTAGTCATGCTGGCCACATGACCCGGAAGCTGTACACCGGCTCCCTCGGCAAGTAACACGAGATGAGCGCCGCAACCCCAGAGTCAGACACGACTGGACCCCAATGGTCAGGGGTCCCTTTACCTTTTATTTGCTCTTTGCCTTTTGAAAATGTGGGTAAGATCGGAGTAATTTGCTTTCTTGACCAACGTTTTAGGAACCCTTGTCTTTAAGTATTACTCGTTGCCATTCCATTATGAAGGTTCTGGCACTGCATTTTCTTTTTCCAGGCACCAAGACTGGCCTCCATCTCCCCATTCTCCTCCTGTCATTCCTGGGAGCCCATATTTATTCATCTCAGCCTCTCCGCATTCCCCTCTTTAAAGCCTTCTCCCTTCTGCTTTCACAAAGCACCATGCCTCTCAATTTTCATGGGCCATCTTTGAAATGAGTACAAATGAGTCTGGAATCCGAAGGCTCCGGCATTTCTATTGACATATGTAAGTATTAATGACTGGTGGTGGACGAGGCTCCTGAACATCTGGTGTCACATGATCCCTACATCTTGGGAAACCTCTGATGCAAATCCCACCTGTGAGCAGGTTGTTTGCTACTGCCTGTATCCTCCAGCACATTTTAAAAGACTGCTGCTAGCTACTGCCACTGGGATTCTGTTTGCTGGAGGGTGTGCATTTTACTTAGTTTCCTGATGTCGTAAAATGCACCCTCCCCAAGATTTCACCAATTAAAAGATAATAATGACACACTTCTATTAACACCTTGATTCCCAGAACATAGATAAGGAATGAGGAATTTCGGGCCTAGGGGCCGGTGAGGCTCTATCCCGCCCTCAGGACAGCCTATGCCATCCAGGCCCTAACTGCCCCTGCTATGTCCCCACTGTCGAAGGACATGTGTGTTGTGTATTGATTCAAAGTGTTATCATATCTGTATTATTATTGTCTGTAATCACATTAGGGTAAAGTAACTGCCTTCCTGTCCCAGAAGGAACAGTTACTATTGGTGCATTCAAGTTGCTGCATTTGGATCCTTAGTTTTATTGGTTCCCACCAAAAAGCAGCTGTGTGATTGCTTGAGATTGTTCCCTCCAAAATGTATCTTTTCCTAGCCAGTCCTCTGTCCCTATAAATGTAGCTTCCCTACCCTCAGTTCCCTCAGTCTTGTTTTGCCTGAATAAAGAATTGCTACATGAAGAAGCTGTCCCCTGCCTGCTATGTCAGAGAGCTGAAATCACTTGCTGAAATCATTAACCCCATGCCACAACAGTGTGGATCCAGAACAGGCCTCCACCACAGTCACTTACTGTCAGGCGGCAGAGGAACCAACCCCCAAGGCAGGTTGCCAGGAATGGATAAGACAAGGAAAAGTCCTTACCATCTGCTTTTTATTCAATATTTACAGAGAGAGGCTTGAGAATGCAGCCTCTTGGAATAATGGCGTTGACCCGAGGAAATATCCACCCCCCTTTCCTCCCACTTCCTCATTTGTCAACAGCACTGCCCCCCCTTACTGTTGCCACTTAGGGCCATCTGTCTCTGAGCTCCTTGCTCTCCTACTTTTAAGGTCATTATCAGAGTTCCAGGGCACATTTCAGCCAGGCAAAACCAAAGAAGGCTGGTGAGGTGTGTGGTCTGGAGAAAGTATGTTTGGCTGGAGAGAGGGTGTGGCCTGAAGAGAGCTCAAGGGCCGCATTTGGCCCTCGGGCCCTTGCTCAATGCATAGTGCCCACTACTGTTCATCAGCGTAGGACCATGATGTCACATCACACAAACACAAACACATTGAAACACATATTGCTTGCCACATATCCTTGAATCCCAGGAGAGGGAAATTCTGAGCACAATTTTTACTAGTTTTTATCAGAGAAGAACTGGCACCACATTTTCTCTGCTAAAAGCATCCAAATCTAGTAACAGGTGGAAACCCTTCTCTATTTCACTTTGCCTGAAAACTGCCTGATGCTTGACATGTCATTTTTTTGGGCGGCGGGGCAGGGAGGGAAGGGGTGACTTGGTATCTCAACAAGGCTCTGATCTTCTGCCGTTTGATGTATCTGCTTCTGACTGTCTGCCGACTAAATACCACAATTAATCTATGAAATAGTTCTGCCGGGAGGCCTGGATGCTTAAGAAGCATTCCTTGGAGAACGCTACGCCATGTCAGTGATGGCTGCTTTGTAATGACTTTCTCCCTTTCTCTCTTTTTTTTTTTTTTTTTTTTTTAATTTTATTTAGATTTCCTGCGCATCACATAAATCTTTACATATATATGCAATAATACAAGACAAGTTACATATATATGCAATAATACAAAATACAATACAATACAATAATACAAAAACAAAATTTCTTTTACATAGTAACTTAATCTTTATCTTTTGTTTTTTGTTTTTTTTTTCAGATGAGCAGCGGAGAGAGAAGAAAGGAAGTGAATGAGAGGAAAAGAAGAAAAGAAGAAAAAGGAGAAACCAACAAACACATAGGGAGAGGAGAAGAAAAGGGGGAAAAAAAGGAAAAGAGGAAAAGTGGACAAGGAAAAGTTTTTAGGGAAGTTCACGCAGAAAATCCCTTCTTTATACTAAAATTGCTTTTTTGAACAATAAAATAAAAATGACTTCCACTACCCATACAACGTTTCTAAATTCATGTCTTCTGTAAGTCTCTGTCCGTCCTGGTTTATTTTCTTTATTCTGAATTGTTTAATATATAGTATATCATTTACTGTTGTCCGCTATTCATACTTTAATCTAAACACAGCCAATAACTATAACTCAGACCTTGTTTACTCATATAGACATTCAAACATTCCCATTGTTTTTGAATTATATCATTTGTTCCGCCTCTTATTACTTCTGTCAGCTTCGCAAGTTCCAGACTTTCAGCTAATTTACTTTGCCACTCTCTTTTTGTTGGAATATATGACTCTTTCCAGTGCTGGGCTACCAAGTTTCTTGCCGCTGTTATGGCATATAGAAAGATGTTTATTTTGTCTTTTGGAATTTTCCCATCTATAATCCCTAATAAATACATCTCTGCTCTTTTGTTATGAGTCACTTGGATTATTTTGGTGATCTCTTCGTGGATCATATTCCAAAATTTCTGTATTGCTGGACAGGACCACCACATATGGATCAAAGATCCTCTCCCTTCTTTACATCTCCAGCATTTACAGTCTCCAGATTTATTAATTTTTGCCAATTTTACCGGGTACATGTACCACCTATGATGGATTTTCATGAAACTTTCTTTTATTTGGTAAGATGCAGTAAAATTAATCGTATCGGTCCAAAATTTCCTCCAGTTTTTATCACCTATTGGATATCCAATATCTTGTTCCCATTTTAACATGTTTTTGCTTTTACCCTCCTCCCCTACTGGATCTTCAGTTAGTATTTTATACATCTTCGAGAGAACCTTTTGTTTATTCATTAATATTTCTTCTAAATTACTTATTTTGTTCTGAAAACCTCTATTTTTTAAATCTTTCCCGAATGTGGACTTTAATTGGAAATATTCCAACCAGCTTACTCCCATTGATTTTAGTACTTCATAGTCTTGCAATTTGGGTTTCTCTCTTCTTTGTACAACTAGGTTCTCATACCTCAACCATCTTTTTCCCAGGTTCCCTTTTAATGTATTATTGGCTTCTACAGGGGAGGCCCACCATGGTGTTGTCCGAATTATCTTTTTCTCTGTTCTTTCCCAAACTTCTATCAAGGCTTTTCTTACTAGGTGGTTTTTAAATCCTCTGTGTAGTTTGAATTTATCATATAACAAGTACCCATGCCAGCCATAGATTTTGTCCCAGCCCTCTAATGCTAACAATTCTCTATTTTCAAGCTTTATCCAATCTATCAGCCAGCTCCAACTTGCCGCTTCATAATAAGATTTAAGGTCAGGAACTCCGAAGCCTCCTTTCTCTTTTGATTTAATCATAGTTTCTTGTTTGATCCTTGCTTTTTTCCCTTGCCAGATAAAACTGGCAAGGTCTTTTTGACAGTCCTTTAAGTATTTCAATCCTATTATTATAGGGGCAGTTTGAAAAAGAAATATAAATTTTGGGAGAATCATCATCTTAACCATAGAGATTCTGCCTAGCAGTGACAGTTTTAGATTTTCCCATTTCTTCATTAATTCTTTAACCTCCTTTCTTTTTTGGATATAATTATTTTTAAATAAATCTGTATTGTTATTTGTAATATTCAATCCTAAATATTTCACCTTCGATTCTATTTTCAGTTTGGATATCTTTTCTAGTTTTTGTTTCTCAATTTCGGTCAAGTTTTTTGTCACTAATTTTGATTTCTCTTCGTTTAATTTAAATCCAGATTGTTTCCCAAATTCTTTCAATCTATCCAGTGCCTTCATTATACTCACTAAAGGGGATTCCACAGTTATTATTACGTCGTCCGCATAGGCTTTAACCTTGAATTCATGCTTTCCTACTTTAATACCATAAATATCTTTATCTTGTCTTATCCTGTTAAGCAATGGTTCCAAGGCTGAGATAAATAATAGGGGGGAGAGGGGACAACCCTGTCTTACCCCTCTTTCTATCCTAAAAGGATCTGTAATCTCGTTGTTTATGATTAGCCTAGCGAATTGTTCTTTGTATATAGCTTTTATACCTCTTAAGAATTTGTCCCCAATGCCCATGTTCTCCAGTGTCTTCTTCATAAATTTCCACGCTAGGCTATCAAAAGCCTTTTCCGCATCCACAAGGAGCATTGCCACTTTCTTACTCGGGTTCATTTCAATATATTCCCATAGGTCAATTATAACTCTTGTGTTATCTTTTATTTGTCTCTCAGGGAGGAACCCTGCTTGATCTTTCCCTATAATTCTATTCAGGACCACCTTCAATCTGTTTGCCATAACTCCCGTGAAGATCTTATAATCGATATTTAATAGGGAGATGGGTCTATAATTTTTGGTTAAATTTAAATTTGAGCCTGTTTTGGGGAGGAGTGTTATCAAAGCTTCCTGCCACGTTTGGGGGATCTCACCTTTCTCTAGAATTTTTTCTATAATTATTTTCAATCTTGGGATTATGATTTCTTTTACATTTTTATAATAAATTACAGGTATGCCGTCAGGACCCGGTGATTTACCAATTTTCATCTTATCTATTACTTCCTCTATCTCTTCCATTTTAATTTCTGAGTTCAACCAATCGTATTCTTCATTATTTATCTTTGATATCTCATTTTCTGCCAAATATTTTGTTATCTCATTCCCATCTTCTTCCTCTGTTTTTTTATATAATTCTTCGTAATAGTCCTTAAAACTTTTCTTAATGTGTCCCGGGTCTGTTATTTCTTTCCCTTCTACCACTATCTTGTTAATCACTTTATCTATTATTCTCTCTTTTGCCAACCACGATAGCATTCTCCCCGGTTTATTTGCCTGCTCGAAATATCTTTGTTTTGTCCAGAGAATTTTCTTTTCTACTTCTTTATTAATTAATGTTGTTAATTGGGACTGCAGGTCCTTCACCCTTTTTAGTATTTCTTCGCTTTTTGGGTTTTTTACTAATTCTTTTTCTTTATCTCTTATTTGTCTATTAATTTCCACTATATTTGCCTCTTTTTTTTTCTTAATTTCTTTCATCATCTGGATCCCATAACCCCTTATATACGCTTTACTTTCTCCCTTTCTCGATGCTCTTCATCTGCTATGTCTTCATGAACAGTGGAATATGCTATTCCTGTACTGTTAGACACCATTGATGTATAAGAACTCCTTCCCCGTGAGGAGGACAGTGTTCAGTAAGGGTATAAAGGATAGCTCAGTTGGTAAAGCACAAGACTCTTAATCTCAGGGTCATAAGGAAGATTCCTGCATGATGATCCTCATGGTCCCTTCCATGACATGGTCTCTTCCAACTCTATGGTCCTTTCCAACTCTATGATTCTAAAGCATTAGGGGAAGAGCTGCAGCTCAGCAGTTAGAGATAAATGGCCTCGGTCTAGTATACCTGAGCCTCTTGGGCTTGCTGATCAGAAGGTTGGCAGTTCAAATCCCCGTGACGGGGTGAGCTCCCGTTGCCCTGTTCCAGCTTCTGCCAACCTAGCAGTTTGAAAGCACGCCAGCACAAGTAGATAAATAGGTACCACCGCGGTGGGAAGGTAAACGGCATTTCCGTGCGCTCTGGTTTCCGTCACAGTGTTCTGTTGCTCCAGAAGCGGTTTAGTCCTGCTGGGCACATGACTCGGAAAGCTGTCTGTGGACAAATGCCGGCTCCCTCGGTCCGAAAGAGAGATGAGCACCACAACCCTATAGTCGCCTTTGACTGGAGTTAACTGTCCAGGGGTCCTTTACGTTTTACCTTCCCTAAATCACACAATACTTGTTCTCACGTCTTAAGGAGCACATCCCCACGTCTGGATGCTTTGAGAGGAGGGTGCCTGGTGCATTTGCTTAACAGAGCAACAGAGCAAAGTCGAGTGTATCACTTGCCGAGTCATTCGCCCTCCCATTGCCTACGTGTAGAGACAGGCATAATAGCCTCTAGGGCATTGATTCATTATGGTCCTGTCTTGTCCATGACCTTTCCTGTGTGCTGTTAGGGTGTCAGGATGCTGTCAGTTGCTCCCAGCTGGTTGCCCAGGAAATCATAAAGACAAGAAAAAAATTCTTACAGTCCTTTTTTATTTCAATCATTACAGAGAGAGGCTATAGAACCCAGCCTCTTGGATAATGGCATTGTCCTGAGTGGATCTCCACCACCCGGCTCTCCCACTTCGTCATTCTCATCATCACCTCTACGGGTGCTGCTATGTGCCTTCTGTATTTGAGCTCTTTGCTCTCCTACTTTTAAGGCTCGCCGGGTTCTGGGAGATGGAGGGTCTGGGATGCTTTCTAATGACAGTTAGTGCTGCCAGTCAGTGCAGACAATACTGAGCTGGGTGGACCAGTAGTCTGAATCGGTAGAAGGAAGCTTCCTTCATTTCTATCTATAAATGCAAAGGAGTTCAAGTGCTCTCTATTGCAGAGTGATACCAGCACATCTATATATGCGAGCTCTCAATTTCTGTTCATTCATTTTCATTTTACAAAGAGAAAGAAAAGAGATCACAAAAGAAAAAAAGGGCAAAAACTAACAAACACAAAAATACATAAATGTATACATAAATAAAAAATTATTGTGCATGTCTACACAGATTTCTTCATAATACATTGGATTCTTTATCTCCAGCAACTAAATAATAGTCTATAAACAAACCAACTGATACATATTTTTTTCATACTTAATTTTGTATCTAAATTGACTTCCCTCAACTAGCACTCCATTGCATCACATAACTCATATATAATATAATATTCCAATTCCAATTACCATATTCCTGTTGTTGTTATTGTTTTCCTTTTTTTAATCTCTGAAACCAAATGTTAAAGATCCATTCGATTGGTATTTATTTTGCTTAAAAATTAGTTTTTCACTAGCTAACAATTTTCTGCAACAGCTATATATATATATGCGAGCTCTCAATGTCTATTGCAAGGCATCTATTAAAGCTGTTTAATCTGAGTTCCGACACGCGCAGGCACATCCCTAGGGCGGTTGGGCTGCATGCCCTGAAATGAGCTTGGAGGAAGGTGGGATTCCTTTCTGATTTCACAGCATCCTCAAACACTTGGGGCTTGTGTACGAGCAAACAGCCAATTCAAGGTAGTACATGGATTGCTATTCTATTTTTATTTTTTATTTTAATTGCCAATGTTTAATAATGACTTAATACCTTAATTAGGGGCATGGAGAACTTAATTGTAGATTTAGCTAATATTTAATACTTTAATGGAAACAGAACACTTAAAAGAATTATTTAAGGTTAAAAAATGTATACACATGTACATGCAGACAACCAATTATAAAAGAATTCGAAAGTATCAAATTCTTAAAGTGAGCGTACAATGGGCAAAGAGGGCTGGTGGTTATTTCTATGTTTCCTCATCGCCCCCACCCTGCCCCACAATTTGGCTCCATCATAGCTCCAATTGAATTGTGGTGGTGGAAGGTAACCCAAGGGTCATCTAGTCTAACTGCCTGCAATGCAGGAATCACAGCTAAAGGGCCCATTTCTTTCATTCATATATGCCAAATCCCATGTCTAGCATGGAATCAGGAATTCCAAGAATCTTGGCTATGTTTTTTAAAGCAAGTTTAGATACATAGGAAACTGCCTTCTACCAGGTTAGACTTCATGCCCATCTAGACCACTATTGTCTACTCTGACTGGCAGCGGCTCTACAGGATCTGAGAGCTGTTAAAGGTAAAGGGACCCCTGACCATTTGGTCCAGTCATGTCCAACTCTGGGGTTGCGGCGCTCATCTCGCTTTATTGGCCGAGAGCCGGCGTACAGCTTCTGGGTCATGTGGCCAGCATGACAAAGCCGCTTCTGGCGAACCAGAGCAGCGCACGGAAACGCCGTTTACCTTCCCGCCGGAGCGGTTCCTATTTATCTACTTGCACTTTGACATGCTTTTGAACTGCTAGGTGGGCAGGAGCTGGGACCGAGCAATGGGAGCTCACCCCGTCGCAGGGATTCGAACCGCCGACCTTCTGATCAGCAAGCCCTAGGCACTGTGGTTTAACCCACAGCGCCACCTGAGAGCTGTTAGGAGACCCCCTATTCCCCCTACCAGAACTACAAGTCCCAGAGTGGTTTAACTATCTATCTCTCTTCAAAGGGAACTCTGAGAATTGTAGCTCTGTGAGGGGAATAGGGAGGGTTTCCTAACAACTCTCCACACTCTTAACAAATTACACTTCCCATGATCCTTTGGCAGAAGCCATGACTGTTTAAAGTGGTATCGGAGTATGTTAAACGCAATATATGAATGTGGATTTAGCCTTGGCTAGTGTAGCTTTTCAGCTGGCTGGAAGAATGGAGACGGCCATCTTGAAATCCCAGTTGCCTCAGTTATGTTCCATGCCACCTCCTCTGCCTTGGGAATCCAACCCTTAACCCATCCGTCCGACAACACTTGGCTGGAAAGCCAAGGTCTAATCTCCTGGCCGTTTTTCTTTCTTCCTTTGGAAAAAAATAAATAAAATAAAACCACTCTGTCATTAACAAATGAGGCCCAGGCCTTGATTAATTCTGCAGGTTTCTTCCATTAGAAGCCACTACATCATTGTTGCCGAACAGCCTTCCCGCCCCCCCCCCCCCTTTCCCTTCAGAGCTGACCTTCTTCCCATCGTTTGGCCATTTCCCTTGGCTGTGGAAGTTATTATAGGCTGGTTATTTGAAAGACCTGGAAGCCGGGGCAGCCTCTGCTTCCTTTCATCTGAGGCTCTGCGCCTCCTCAACCCTTGGCAGTTTGGAAGGATGGTGGAAGTAATTAATGGCTGAGGAGGAGAGGAGGAGGTGCTCCCAAGAGTCAAAAATTCCTCTTGACAATGACCACATGTCTGAGGCTTGGCTACCAGTACACCTGGCAAGGTCGGCCGAAGAGAGATTAGTCTCCATGGCACATGTAGGCAATGTTTGCACCATACATTTAAAGATCCATGATGCCACTTTAACAGTGGTTCCCTCCCAAAGAATTCTGGGAGCAGCAGTTGATGAAGCGTTCTAAGAGGTGCTAGGAGGCCCCTATTCCCCATAGAAGTCCTAGACTGGTTTAACAATCCATCTCTTCCCAGGGAACTCTGGGAATTGCATATCTGTGAGAGGAATGACTAGATGCCTCTCATTGGCTCTGCCATCACCTACTGTTGAGCTCCCTGTCTTCTGCTTCCCTGTCTATCCCAATGGGCACCACCAACCATCACTGGTTTGTTGGCTCAGCCACTGTGATGGCCTGGGATTCAGACTCAGATGCTGAACCTGAGGGATCCCAGCCTGCACGGGATTCCCCGCCTCCAGAACCAGCAGAGCGGGGGCTAGGGCTTGAGTCTGAAGTGTCCTCACCTGTGCTGGATCCTCAGGTGCAGGCATCTGCTGAGTCTGCTCTGGCTCCTGAAGGGGTGGAGGACCCATTGCCTGCAGGTGCTCCACTCCCAGCCCCATCAGAGGAAGCTGAGGTTGCCTGTGGGTCCGGTAACCCTCCAGCCTCTCCTGAGCTGCAGAGGCTCAGGGCAGAGGGACAAAGGGAACTGAGTTCCCGTAGGAGGAGTGCTCGCCTCCAGGACAGGAGAGGCGAGTCACCAGAGGATCGGAGCTGCCCTATGCCTCGGGGCAGATAAAAGCCGGCCAGCCCCAGCCCCAAGTTGCAGGAGCAACATTGTTGGTTGCCAGTTCCTGCTTGAAACCTGTCCTGCTTTCCTGCCTGGGCTCCTGACCCACCCTGGTTCCCTGCTTGCCTACCTGTTCCTGACTTCGCCTGACTCCCTGCCCTGCACCCAGCTTCAGTGACTACGGACTGCCACTATGTTGCACCCCTGACCACGGACTGGACTTGGACCTCGCCTTTTGGGTAACCCACGGGACCAGCACAGACACATTTCCATGTTTTCTTATGCGCCCCATGATTTCCAGGCATGCGTCTGAGAGGTTTTACTTTTGTTTTCTTCACCTCTGAATCGGAAAACATGTCAGTATGCAGAAAACCCACTCGGTGTTTGTTCCGAATCAGCGCTGAACAGTGGGTTTTCCCGGGAAATGTGGTGGGACGGAAAGAAAAACATCTTGCACCCATTCCTAGAAATCACTGTTGATGAGTCCCAAGTTTTAAGGAGTTTGTCCTTAGCAGGGACACTTGAGAGGAGAGATGGGGAGAGGAAACAAGACAGAAAAAGAAGATGTTGAGAATTTGACTGGAGGTTATGAACAAAGCTCTTTTCTTAAAGAAATCATCAGAACCCAATTCTCATGGGTGAAAGGAGTGGAGATGCAAATGAGTTGCTGCATTGTGAGCATAAGCTCTCCCTAGTCATCATGTAAACTAGCTAGGATTTAAAACACACACACAGGCTAAATTCTGAGAGAAATAGGGACAAGCTTGACTGACAGCTATTGGCCATACGAGACTTAAACCACATGAGTGATGTCAGCTGGTGGAAGGCCAAGGGATGGTCGGCTGTGCCCTCTCCTCTTAGATTTGTCATTGACGTGCATTGTTATCTGCAAAGGGGGTGGAGGAGAGAATGTAACCAGAAACACATTTTTAAGTGAAGGACTGACCTTTGAGGAATCGGGAAGATGTTTTGAGGCTGGCCAGCTGTGCGGGTGTCTGCCTCTCTGGGTTAAGCTAGATGGAATGGTTTCTAGTGGGGTGTCCCCATTGGGAACACAGAGGGAGCCTGACCCTCAGAGGCTCGATGCAGGCAATATTTTAAAACATCATCCATCTCTTTGCACGTTCTCTGCTCATGCTAGCAGTGATTAAGCACAAGAGGGGCATTTCCAGGTACTGAAAAGATCCGGGGCAGAGACTCCTGACCAGGGATGGATGGATCTTTCAGCTTCTCATTTTTTCCAAACTTAAATTCATTTCTCCAGCAGCAGTCTGTGGCTACAAAAAGAAAAGATTTCATATTACGGTTGGGAAGAGCAGAAGAAGAATCAGGACTCTGTTCAAAAGAAACTCAAAAAGCATTCTCCCACTGTATCATGCCTCTAATAGCATCCTTACCAGCCAACACAATCCTTAGTGCGATTTCTGTATCCAAATGCTTCATAACAGTAAGGGCCAAAGTAGATGGGCTTTAAGTAAGTTTTTTGGGTGGTGGTGATGAAACACATTTGTAGACTGTTTGGTGGCATAAAGATATTGAAACAGTGTGCAGGGTGAAAAGGGGAAAAATACAGAAACACAAGCTCTCAGAACAATAAAAGCCAGCTCAACAAACTCTAAAACAATAAAGCCACCCATACAAACTCTTAAAAACAACAAAAACATTTCATCAAATGTAAAATGACTCAGTTACGCAACAGGGAAAGCCTTCCTAAACAAAAATGTATTCAAGGGGCAGCTAAACATAATCAAACTAGGCGCCTGTCTGACCATTGATTCAGCTGGTGATTGATTCCAGAGAGCTGGAGCTGCAACACTAAAAGCCTGGTTTCTGGTACAGGCTAGGCACACCTCTAATGTGCTTAGCTGAATCAGTCAATTTTGGTTTCTCATTTTCTCCCAGTCCTAACCACAGTACTCTACATTTCCACATCACTTTGAGAGAGAAAAATCAAGTCCTCTTGAAGATTCACCTGTATCTTAATGTGACTTTCGCCTTCTGAACACATTTTGTATGCAATTGTGACTCATTTACAACTTCCTCTAACTTAATGCATTTTTTCTAAGTTATTTTCACTCACATCTGCCTTTTCCTGTACACTTTCCCTGAATATGCACATTTTTCTACCGATGACCTGATCGGAGAGCTGTACTCCAAAATCTTGATAAACACAAATGTCAAAAGTTAACTGCATTTCAGTTTACATATTAGCTTGGGAAGTATTGATTCTTAAAATGCAAACTGAGCCGAATTTCAACTCCATCCCCTACCCGTGACTCAAAGAGTAGAGCAATGGAAAGTTCCTAGTGCAATTTCCATTCAAAGCCTTCAAAATTCAGGGGAGACAGAGAGAGAGGATAGTTTCAGAAACTACACTTGTAGGTCAAGGGTAAAAGGTAAAGGTAAAGGGACCCCTGACCATTAGGTCCAGTCGCGGACGACTCTGGGGTTGCGGAGCTCATCTCGCTTTATTGGCCGAGGTCATGTGGCCAGCTTCCGGGTCATGTGGCCAGCATGACTAAGCCGCTTCCGGCAAACCAGAGCAGCACACGGAAACGCCGTTTACCTTCCCACCGGAGCAGTACCTATTTATCTACTTGCACTTCGTGATTTTGAACTGCTAGGTTGGCAGGAGCTGGGACCGAGCAACGGGAGCTCACCCTGTCGCGGGGATTCGAACCGCCGACCTTCTGATTGGCAAGCCTAGGCTCTGTGGTTTAACCCACAGCGCCACCCGTGTCCCTGCAGGTCAAGGGTAGAGTTGAGCAAAACGGGCCCCCTGAAATTCTCCATTCAGTTTGTGGGTGAAATTGCAGAGGGATCATTTTGGGGTGAATAATTTGCTGAACATTTCAACCAGTCCTTTGATAATTTTCCTGAAACCCAGGCTCACCATGAGCAGCAACAGATGCACAGCTTCTATCTTTGGGGGAGGGCCATAGTTCAGTGGCAGAGAAACTACTTTGCATGTGGAAGATGCCAGGTTCAATCCCTCAGGGGCTTAGCAACGGGGGACGGGGGGCGGTCCGCCCCGGGTTCCACCCCAGAGGGGGTGACACTTTAAAAAAAATGTTTTTTAAATTTTAACTTCATTGAAAAAAAGAGATAATAGACACACACACAACCCCCCACACCTCACAAAGTGGCACCATCAGAGGGGGGTGACACTTTTAAATTTTTTTAAATTTATTTTAATTTTTTTTATTATTTTTTATTATTTTTTATTTTAACTTTATTGGAAAAAAGAGATAATAGACACACACACACAAAAACCCCACACCTCGCAAAGGGGGGGGGTGACACTTTTTAATTTTTTTAATTTTTTAAAAATTAAAGTGGGGGGGGGGGGTGACAAAAAAAAATTCGCCCCGGGTACCACCTGGGCTTGCTACGCCTCTGCAATCCCTAACATCTCTAGGTTGGGCGCGAAATGTCCTCTGTCTGAAATCCTGAAGAGCGGCTGCCAGTCAATGTATATACAATGCTAACCTGGATGCTGACACTGTCTGACACAGTCTAAAGTCAGCTTCCCATGTTCCTTGTTTCCTAAGTTGTTCATAATTTGTTTGCTTTTGCTGCCACTACAAGGAGCAGACATAGCACTGTAGCTGTGTTGGCAACCCAGCCGCCATTTTGCATCTGCCACAATACCCCGGGCCTAGCGTCGTTCAAGGGCATATTGGAAGCAAAATAGTCTCTGTTGCAAAACATTTGGGCAAATGTTCCATTTTAAAGGAGACCTTTCCTGAAACAAAGGAAATTCTCAGAAATTTCCCCAGAACAATCTCCTCTGGTCCTGGAGGCAAAAAGCACTCCTCCCCCCAAACTAAAACTCAGAATAAACCCAGCGTTTTTAATGCCCTTATACTGGAATTAGTCCAAATTCTTTTCTCCACATGCTGATCAACTCATCAACCTTACAGTATATTGTGTGTGTTTGGCACACACACAGAGAGAGTTACACACACATGTATGTAAAAAAACACAAAATTATGCCTGCAAGCGTCCCGTAAAAGAATTCCTGTGAACAATAAATCAGACACAAAATAATCATTGCCAACTAAAGGACTGTACTTCTCATATTATTAGGCCCTAAGTAATGAAATGTTTTTTCTAGCTTATCGTGTCTACACAAGAGAGGGAGGTGGATTCTTCTCGGGGATATTGAGAGGCGGGTAATCTGACACTCTTAAAAAAACCCTTCAGTGGGCCCAGATTTCCCATAGTTAAGACGCCTCAGCACAGCATGTTTACAAAGGGCCCCTCGTCCCTTCCTGGAGTTACGGTTGGATAACTGGCCTGGCCTATATGGATGCCATAATGGGGGCAATTCCCCAAGTCTCTCTGGGGCAGATATTCCTAGCATCTAACTTGACAGACACACAGGAGCTGTGGCTTTCTGCATTCTCCGGAGGGTAATTAGGTTCATTAGCAGGCGATTAATTCCTTTGCTCACCTGCCAAGTTGGGTTGATCCTTAGGGCTAGTTTTTTAAGATAAACCCCCCAAAGGAAATACACTCCAGAACCTGATAAAATTAAGACTGATGTGTAACATGACAGGAACTTAGCTGCACCATTTAATACCTGAGGAAAATAATACCCATAATTGCCACAAAGGGCCGTTGGAGAAAGGATACGTAGATGGACCAATGATCTGACTTGGCTGATTAATATTCTACACAGCATTTAAAATGTGTCTGTGGGAAGCATGTGTGTGTTATTGTTCTGCTGTTTCGTTTTACTTATTTTCATGTTTTTATCTTTTATTGTACTCTGTGAAGTGCCCCGAGATATGATGACGAAGGACAGTGTATGAATCTGATAAATAATAAAATAAGAATATAAAATATAAGGCAGCTTCCTGAGTCCCCAAACTTGGCTCTGTGGCGAGTGGCTCTGCCAATCAGATTCAGTTCCCTACTCCTGAAACATTTCATGAATCTGATTTAATTACTTTTATTTATTTATAATAGTGTCCTCTCTCAAAACATCATGGCAGTGTACAGCAACATAAAAGCAACACCAGGCATTCCTGAAAATGACTGGCTGCTCAAGGGACATTTTCAAGGACTGCATAGGCCAGTCGACAAAAAGAAAGCTTCAGGAGACACTTGAAAGTCAAAAGGGAGAGTGTCTGTCTGCTGAAACTCTGCTAGAGGTGTGTTTTACAGCACAGGATAGGTACAATCACATCGGTCTGTTTCTGAGAACAATTCAGTGTGTTGGTGCTTACCATTGTTAGAGAAATCAGTAAGGTCTAGACTTCTGGACAATCGACAAAGGAACTTTGTTATGGTCAACAGTTATAAGAATACAGAATATAGTTGTCTTAGCATTATGTCACCGCATACTGTCACATAATGCTAAGAAAGCTGCCTTGAAAATTTAGTGCAACCATTAATCCAAAAACTGTCTGGGCACCCGGTTGACTTCCTCTTTGCTTTTTTATTGCAAGACACTGACCAGTTTGTAACCCTACAAAAGGCAAAAATTTTAACTTCCGTTCTGACATACAAGAGATGAAATGGACAGTTGACTGGAAATTGAAATTGTTTGGAATTAATATTTACACTATCTTGTATACTTATTAAGTCTTGATTACCACTAATTTTATTGCCAAAAATTTAAATTCAACTGTGTGAGTGTAACTGCTGTTCTTGTGTTGTCTTGTGTTATGAGCTTAAAGCTGAAATAAAGTTGATTGATTGCCTTGAAAAGGGTTTTAAAAAGGTTTTAAAAGGGCAAACGTATTTTAGTAACATGCTAAAACCTTCTTGCAACTTTTGTCATTTTTGAGTACATTTGAGGAAGCGACTCGCAAGCTTCTTGGCATGTCATCTACTGTATAGACATTTTGCACACTGTACAATGATCACTTCAGATGGTGACAGCAGTCACGAAATTAAAAGACGCCTGCTTCTTGGGAGAAAAGCAATGACAAACCTAGACAGCATCTTAAAAAGCAAATACATCACCTTGCCGACAAAGGTCCGTATAGTTAAAGCTATGGTTTTCCCAGTAGTAATGTATGGAAGTGAGAGCTGGACCATAAAGAAGGCTGATCGCCAAAGAATTGATGCTTTTGAATTATGGTGCTGGAGGAGACTCTTGAGAGTCCCATGGACTGCAAGAAGATCAAACCTATCCATTCTGAAGGAAATCAGCCCTGAGTGCTCACTGGAAGGACAGATCCTGAAGCTGAGGCTCCAATACTTTGGCCGCCTCATGAGAAGAGAAGACTCCCTGGAAAAGACCCTGATGTTGGGAAAGATGGAGGGCACAAGGAGAAGGGGGCAACAGAGGACGAGATGTTTGGACAGTGTTCTCGAAGCTACCAACATGAGTCTGACCAAACTGCGGGAGGCAGTGAAGGATAGGCGTGCCTGGCGTGCTCTGGTCCATGGGGTCACAAAGAGTTGGACACGACTGAACGACTGAACAACAACAACAACAACAACAACAACAACAACAACAACAACAACAACAACAACGTTCAGAGCAGCTGTGGCAAAGATGGGAAAGGAGACCCTTTGGATAGGAGTATTGGAAAAATAAAGCAGGGCCGCTGACACTTGCTCCAGATAATTATCTTGTGGTTTGATTTCCACAACACCAATAAAACCTTCCACAGCCAGGGACCACTGAAGTCATCGATGGAGGTTCTCTTCCAGACCCTGCTGCCAGTTGAGGTCACAAGGGGAAAACTAGGGGAGATGTTGGTAGGGACACTCATTTACACAACTCCCTCCCTAAAGAGTCTCACCTGGCATACAATCTTTTTGGTGTCAGAAACCAAGACATTTTGGTCTCAGGGTTTTTTTGCAGTTCTGAAGTTCTAAACTATTTTGGCTGAAACTTTCAACTGCTGGCTTTCTCATTCGGCTGATCTTTGTTTTGCTAGATCATATTAATTGTAATTGTTGCTTCTATTCAGAAGCAGGGCGGGAGGGGGACAGTCCCAGGGACTGTACAGTCATACCTCGGGTTATGAATGCTTCGGGTTACGTTTTTTTCGGGTTGCGAACGCGGCAACCCCCGGAAGTGTTTACTTCCGGGTTTCTCCGCTTGCGCAGAAGCGCGTAAGCGCCGCTCGGGTTACGGACTTTTCGGGGTGCGAATGGCACCCTGGAACGGATTGGGTTCGTAACCCAAGGTACCACTGTATGGCTGAAGGGCAATATACAAGCCTATCAATCAATCAATCAATCAATCAAACAAACAAACAAATAAAAACAATCCCCACCCACAAAAAACACACTCCCCAAGCATGCAGCTCAAATATAATCTGGCTGAGCTAAATGACTGTGTTTCTGGTGTGACTCAGAAACATTTTACCCTAATCTTTAACATGTAAATACAAAGCAGCTCTTTTGTGTGCCAGTCCTCTGGTATGGGGATGGAGGAGAAATTTGATTCAGTCCACATTTAAAGATGGATTTACCTAATTTCTGCTTTCCAAGACAATATGTGAACCAAATCACAGCCATCTTTTAAAATTTGCACTTCTCTGAATTTTTCAATCCCATTCTCCAGCCACGTAATGTGTACAGAAATGCATATACACAGATGAAAATGCATATATGTGAGTGAAAGTAACATACACAAATGCATTCAATTTGGAAAGATATAAATCTTAGGGAAGGTACACTTTGCAAAAAGGTGTGTATATTAGGAACAGCTGCATCCAAAATTGTGCATTTGGGGATAATTTTTCACGAAAATGATGAATTTTCATGAGGACTAGAAAAATAATCTCAGACTGATGTGGAAATTTGGAGAGCCGAACTTAAAATGAGAATTTGTCAGAAACTGAAATGGACAGATTTGTCTGTTCTTATTTTGGTGTCATTCTCCTCTCCTCCCCCCCCCCCTTGTTTTACTGTTGCCTAGTAACCAGCTACAACACTTTCCTATTTCATGCTGTAAGATTTCAAAAGGTAAAAGTGGATTAGGTAAGCCAACAGTCCTAGCCAAAGCGCTTGGAAGATTGCTGGGGGTGGAGTGGGGAGGTTGAAATAAAGTTTACAGAGATCGTGCCTTTGCCAAATCAGTGTGTTTTTATTTTCATAAATGTGCACTTTAAATTCCTGGCATTGGGCTGTCGAACCCTGGAATCCAATTAAGTCATAGTACACAGAGTTAAAATTCCAAACCTTCCCCACCCATCTCTGAGAAGTGCAAAATCACAGGCTACTTAATCCCACCATGTCGGCAATTTCGTTGCTGTTTGTACAGCACTTTGAACGTGCAGCGCTACAAGGTTTAAGCACGCTGTTGTTTTAACAACCAATCCCTCATTGGGCAATGAGAATAATTAATCATCATTATCTCCTTCAGAACACACAGCACCCCCGCAAAACACACCTGAGCACCAACAACATCAGACTAGGTGCTTTTTAAAAATTGTAAGGTAAAGGTAAAGGGACCCCTGACCATTAGGTCCAGTCGTGTCCGACTCTGGGGTTGCAGCGCTCATCTCACTCTATAGGCCAAGAGCCGGCGTACAACTTCCAGGTCATGTGGCCAGCATGACAAAGCTGCTTCTGGCGAACCAGAGCAGCACACGGAAACGCTGTTTACCTTCCCGCTGGAGCGGTACATATTTATCTACTTGCACTTTGACATGCTTTCAAACTGCTAGGTGGGCAGGAGCTGGGACCGAGCAACGGGAGCTCACCCCATCGCAGGGATTCGAACGGCCGACCTTCTGATCGGCAAGCCCTAGGCTCTGTGGTTTAACCCACAGCGCTACCGGGGTCCCAACTTTAAAAATGTAGCAAGGGGCTTTACAGGAAGAATTGGCCTGAGCAACAGCCTATTCCAACTGCAACTTTCCCAAAGAGTTCAGGACTACTCTTTATATATATAAATTATTTTTTATATAATTTTTTAAAATATGATTTTTATACATATACATATGTTTGTGTGTGTGTGATTTTTTTATTAGTTTTTCCAATACACCCCCAATAATAGCCAAATTATAACAATGGCAATTAATTCCCAAATTATACAATTGTCAAAGTGCCAATCAACTTCCAGTTTTTACATTTTAGTTAAAGGGGCTCCCCGCATGATGGTGCAATTGGGTGTGTTTCCGATCTTATATCACTGCGTTCCATAATCTTAATTAATGTCAGTTATAATAATAATCCCTTAGTCAACAGCTACATAATTAATGATTTCCATTCGTCGTGTTACAATATATACCGGTAAATCTATAAAGTTTCAAGCGAGGAACTCAAACTATTGTCTTTCTTCTGCCCTGCAGGAACTGCTCTTTATATTGACAGAGTCATTCAGAGTCATCTACAGCATGGGTGGGCAATCTAAGGCCCAGAGGCCGGATCTGGCCCAATCGCCTTCTAAATCCGGCCCGCGAACGGTCCGGGAATCAGTGTGTTTTTACATGAGTAGAATGTGTCCTTTTATTTAAAATGCATCTCTGGGTTATTTGTGGGGCATAGGAATTTGTTCATTCCCCTCCCAAAAAAAATATAGTCCGGCCCCCCACAAGGTCTGAGGGACAGTGGACCAGCCCCTTGCTTAAAAAGTTTGGTGACCCCTGGTCTACAGAGCAAAAACCCATTTTGGGGTCAGCACACCTTGTTTGCACTTGCAATCTGATTGCGGTTATCTGCTTTGGGGCTGACCCCCGGAGTATACATTGACAGACTCACCCCATCCCTCCAGGGGGCCCACTTCTACCGCCTGAAGCCCTCCAGCTCTGATGCTTCTTCTCCTTTAAGAATGTAAAAAGGACCCTACTGGATCATCAGACCAATTAAGTCTAGCATCCTGTTTCTGGGAGTGGCCAACAGATCTTGCCCAAGGTCCCTCTAGAACTGGCACTGATCTGCGTCACATGATTTAACCCAAGAGAGGTAGAGGGGTGGTGACATACAGGGGAGATGTGGACAATCCTTCTTTGGAGCTATTACCTATTCTCACTGAAGGGAGCTGCAGTCCAGAAACATCTGGAAGGCTACGGATTCCCCACCTTATCCTAAATCATGGCTGGTCACAGCCAGTCAGTCTACTCTGGGAAAGTTCATGGTTAGAATACTATGTCAAAGTGTTCCTTTTGCCATCTTTACTGCTGTTGAATGGAATTGGGTTAGAAGATTCATTGTTTCATGTTATGTTTCTTGGTTGGCCTTGCTATTGGTTTGCCCTGGGCTGCTTTGTTGAGTCCCAAAGTCAAGATACAAATATTGTGATTGCTAAAATAACAGAACAGCCTGGACTGAAGTTCCCGCCTTCGTTTCTTTGTAGAAACCACCTGCCATGCTGAGATATTTTTGGCCTCGGTTGTGACGCTGCCTCAGCGAGGACTTGAGAAAAGAAGTATCAACATGGTTTGGATTTGTGTCTGATCCACCAGTTCTCTGTCTACGGGCAGTTCCTCACAAGTTCAGAACTCCAGCAAGTCTGCACTTGCTCAGCAGTCATGTCAAGAGATTTAGGTGACTGGTTTTCACAGCATGCACAAATTCAAACAATGTTTTCACGCAGCACATATTCACTCCTACAAGACGCAGTGATGGCCATGGAGAAGAAGACTATCAATGACTACTAGTCATGGTAGCTATGTTTCATTCGTGTCCTGCTTGAGCTGGACTTTCCCATAGGCATCTGGTTGGCCAAGGTGCTGGACTTGATGGACCTTTGGTCTGATCCACCAGCGATCCTCGTACATTCTTAATTCTTACATCACAATCACCGTGCTGGTAATACAAAGTCTCCAGAAAGGCAGCTGATGGAGTGGAAGTTGAATTGGTTGCAAACAGCAGTATTTTAACCCTGATTGCAGATGCAGTTTACGTTGTAGAAGCTTTTAAGGTGTGTCTGTCTCCACACGCTTGAATTCAAGCTGGTCTACTTGAGATTCCTGCGTTGCAGGGAGTTTGACTAAATGACCCGTTCAACTCGACAATTCTATTATTCTACAGAATATGCTGCAATGGGGCTGGGCATGTGTCCTACTGTATAGAATCATAGAATCATAGAGTTGGAAGAGACCACAAGGGCCATCCAGTCCAACCCCCTGCCAAGCAGGAAACACCATCAAAGCATTCCTGACAGGTGGCTGTCAAGCCTCTGCTTAAAGACCTCCAAAGAAGGAGACTCCACCACACTCCTTGGCAGCAAATTCCACTGTCGAACAGCTCTTACTGTCAGGAAGTTCTTTCTAATGTTTAGGTGGAATCTTCTTTCTTGTAGTTTTTTTTTTTTTTTTCAATTAATATTTTTTATTTTTAAACACAAAAATAAACAAACAAACAATCAAACAAACAAAATACACATACATATAAACTACATTTAAACTAAAACACTACAATACACTACATTTATCTTATGCTCTTATCCTATCTCCTTAACATTTTCTCCTAACTTCCTCCATTCTTTCCTTCTGTGCCGATTCTCCTTATCTATTTTCTACCAGCAATTTCTTAATATTTCTATCTTCTCATTTCTATTACCTTATTTCTTATTTTAATTTCATTCTTTAAATTTAATATAACATCCAGATTCTTTTTCAACAACCTTATGTTTACTTACAAATATTTATAAAAAAGAAAAGACCTTAAATTCAATAATACTTAACACTTATTCCTACCATATATCTACCATACTATTCACTATATTAATCTTTTATAAACTAATCTTATACATTGACATTTCTATTTTATTTTAATTCTGTACTTTATAATGTTTTTTAAGATAGTCTTTAAACTTTCTCCAATCTTTTTCCACTGCGTCGTCCCTCTGGTCGCGGATTCGCCCCGTCAGTTCAGCGGTTTCCATATAGTCCATCATTTTCATCTGCCACTCATGCAATGTCGGTAAGTCCTTTGTCTTCCAATATTTTGCAACAAGGATTCTTGCTGCCGTAGTGGCATACATAAACAACGTGTGGTCTTCTTTTGGTAAGACTTGGTGTACCATTCCAAGGAGGAAGGCCTCTGGTTTCTTCAAGAATGTGCTTTTAAACACCTTCTTCAACTCATTATATATCATCTCCCAGAAGGCCTTCAACCTTGGGCAAGTCCACCACATATGATAAAATGTTCCTTCCATAGTGCCACATTTCCAACATTTATTGTCCTGCAAATGATAGATTTTTGCCAGCTTCACTGGGGTCAGGTACCATCTATAAATCATTTTCATTATGTTCTCTCTCAACAAAGTACAAGCTGTAAATTTTATGTCCGTTCTCCATAGTCTTTCCCAGTCTGCCATCATAATATTATGTCCCACATCTTTTGCCCAATCTATCATTGCAGATTTTACTAACTCATCTTGCGTATGCCATTCCAGCAGCAAATCATACATTCTTGACAAGGTCTTATTCTTTAATTCTAGCAGTTCTGTTTCCAGTTTTGACTTTTCCACTTGAAAGCCAATCTTTTTATCCATTTTAAAGAGTTCATTAATCTGGTGATATTGTAGCCAGTCTCGAATTCTTCCTCTTAATTGCTCAAAGGGTTTCAACCTGACTTGTTCTCCTTCATATATTAACATCTCGGAGTATTTTAGCCAATTTTCTTCCATGTTAACTCTTTTATGGGCCTTTGCTTCTGCTGGTGACAGCCATCTGGGTGTTTTCCTTTCAAGGAGATCCTTATATTTCATCCAAACTCTAAAAAGAGCCTTTCTTATTATATGGTTTTTAAATCCTTGGTGGGCCTTTATCTTATCATACCATAAATATGCATGCCATCCAAATCTGTTGTTGTATCCTTCCAGGTCTTCTTTCTTGTAGTTTGAATCCATTGCTCCGTGTCCTCTTCTCAGGAGCAGCAGAAAACAACTTTTCTCCCTCCTCTATATGACATCCTTTTATATATTTGAACATGGCTATCATATCACCCCTTAACCTTCTCTTCTCCAGGCTAAACATACCCAGCTCCCTAAGCCGTTCCTCATAAGGCATCGTTTCCAGGCCTTTGACCATTTTGGTTGCCCTCCTCTGGACACGTTCCAGCTTGTCAGTATCCTTCTTGAACTGTGGTGCCCAGAACTGGACACAGTATTCCAGGTGAGGTCTGACCAGAGCGGAATACAGTGGTACTATTACTTCCCTTGATCTAGATGCTATACTCCTATTGATGCAGCCCAGAATTGCATTGGCATTTTTAGCTGCTGCATCACACTGTTGACTCATGTCAAGTTTGTGGTCTACCAAGACTCCTAGATCCTTTTCACATGTACTGCTCTCAAGCCAGGTGTCACCCATCCTGTATTTGTGCCTTTCATTTTTTTTGCCCAAGTGTAGTACTTTACATTTCTCCCTGTACAGAGGACAGTCTTCTGTTTGAAGGACTTTCTGGCCCAAAGCCCACTTTAAAGACTAAGAACCACATTACTGGACAGCATTAAGATTTGTGGGATGTATAACACTGGTGCAGTCAATCACAACATTCCTAGAGTGTACGCAAAGGGGTCTTGGTCCTCCAGGTAGAGTTTCCTGTGCCAAGACTGAAATCATTTCCTTTGTGTGACCAGAAGTGGGAGTGGCCTTACCTGTAGCTATTCAAAGATACAGGTGAGCTGTTACTCCTCCTCTCTCTTCCTCCGGATCTTCAAGCAAGCAACATCTCAAGAGAAGATGCTCTCTTGGCTTCCAGCCAAGAGAAGGCCACATGGAGCCTTCTCCCTTAAGGAGAATCTCCACATGTACATACATTTAATCTAAGCTAGCCTGCCTTCTGAGACTTATGTATTCTTGGAATGTCTGTAAGTAAAAGCTTTATACTTTTATAAGCTTATGTGTCGTGTATTTTCTTTTAAGAGGGAACCAGGGGAAATATGTGCCAGGATCTGCCTTGTTCTAGAAGTTCATAGGAACTTAAACGCCACGTTTTGCTGCGCTTTATTGGGGATGAGAAACTCTGCTAGTTTGGAGCTTGTTAGCACAAGCTGGGATAGGAAATATTAATCAATATTCCCTCATCCACATTCCCACTCATCTCCTACAAGATTCCCATTGATTTCATTAGGGGTGAAAGAGTTTGTCAAGTTAAGTTGTCTCCTTTTCTAATCTTTTCCCACCATTCTCCCCATTTCTGCGGCAATTTGCAGAAAGAAAGAAAGAAAAAATCCTCAATTTAGTGATAATTTCTCCACGCAAACACATTTTTTTTATGCAGGTTTGACTAAAGCACAAATTTTTTTGCAGGCAATTAGCTGGTCTTCGACCGTAAATAAAATTTGATTTGATTTGATTTGCAGGCAATTTCTCCTAATATAATGTTATTCTCAGTAACATATTTATTTTAATGCACACTTTTGCTTAATATATGCATCTTTGTAAACAGGGTTAGGTTGGACAACTACCCCTCGAAATTTGAATGAGTGCAAATTTCAAGGAATGGCTGTGTTTCGATTCTCATATTGTTTTGGGAAGTTCAAATTTGATAGATTTGCCTTTAAATGTGAATGGAATCAAACTTCTCTATCATCCTGAACCCCTGCACATCAGTCTTAGAGAGGGGAGAGAGATACGTATGAGGCGAAGGAATTGTAAATGATGGCAAACTTTTAAAATATACAAAATTTAGAAATGAAAAATGACGGAACAAAGAATTCCCAAGTTCAGAAGCAAGACAGATCATTTGGAACTCAAAAACCCTGGGAGAAAAAGGAGGTGAATTTTCAAGGTGCTGTTATTGAACCCAATTCCATGTCAGAAAGAATTTCACTCCAGCCCAAACTGGGAAAACATTGGCGACAGGATGCCCTGTCTCAGGCCAAAGGATTGGGAAGAATGGCCCACCGTTCCTGCTCCGACTCTACTGGGAAAAGAAATCACCTCCAGCCCTTCGTAATTTCCCGTCAGATTTTGCCAGGCTACTGCTTTATTAATAGAGGGAGAGGACGGGGAACGCCAAACATAAATTCACACCATCAGTCACAAGGAAGAGAGAGGGAAAAAGTTCATCTGTCTCCATGATTTAGGAGCCCCCCTGAGCTATGGTGCGGAGAGAGGGGGTGGGAAACCAAACCACACACACGCACAGACTTGGTCGAGGGGAAATCTCCCATTTGCGTACAGCATGTCCACTGACAATAACCTGGAACTGAATTGTACAGATCCCAGGCTTAAAAGAATGTAATGAAAAGGATGGACACTTAGCAAGGAAACACCTGCCCTCATTGAGGATGAGGGATGTAATGTTTATCCTAATAAAAATGTGCTAGCAATAGCCATCTATCATGTCAGGGAAAAGCCTGGCTTAAAACCCTTGAACCATGCTACCTTTATAGGTGTGTGCTTATGTGCACGCACACACACACACATATGGACCATAGCTCAGTGGTAGAGCATCTGCTTTGCATGCAGAAGGTCCCAGGTTCAATCCCTGGTAGCAGCAAAGACCCCTGCCTGTTACCCTGGGTGCTAGCTATCAGTCAGTGTAGATAATATTGAGCTGGCTAGATCTAAGCTACTTGGTATACAGCAGCTTCCTATGTTCTGATACACTGGGGATGGAGAACTGGCGGTCCTCCAGGTGTTGTTGGACTGTGGCTCCCATCAATCCCTAGCCACTAGCCAGCCCATTTGGGGATAATGGGAAATGGAGTCCAGCACCTTCTGGAGGGCAACTATTTGCCATTCCCACTTTCCCCGCTGTCTCCAATGATCCCAGCACAGTGGATGTGGTTGCTGTGTGATCAAAATCCAAGACTCACCTGGAAGCTTTCATGGCCTTTTCAAGTCTTGATGGCTGGAGTCAATCTGAAAACAAATCCAATCTGCAGTGCAATAGCTCAACCACAGGGCCTAGGGTTTGCCAATCAGAAGGTCGGCGGTTCGAATCCCCGCGACGGGGTGAGCTCCTGTTGCTCGGTCCCAGCTCCTGCCAACCTAGCAGTTTGAAAGCACGTCAAAGCGCAAGTAGATAAATAGGTACCGCTCCGGTGGGAAGGTAAGCGGTGTTTCCATGCGCTGCTCTGGTTCGCCAGAAGTGGCTTAGTCATGCTGGCCATATGACCCGGAAGCTGTACGCCAGCTCCCTTGGCCAATAAATCGAGATGAGCGCCGCAACCCCAGAGTCGTCCACGACTGGACCTAATGGTCAGGGGTCCCTTTACCTTTAGGGGCAGCAGGACACAGAAATCCATACAGACCTGACCAGTTCCTGATGACCAACATCAGCTGAGAGAAGGGGCAGCCAAAGTGGTGTCCTTTGGCCGCTATGGACTACAACTCCCATGACCATCAGCCATTCTGGCTGAGGCTGATGGGAATTGTAGTCCATAACCTCTGGGAGGGCACCAAGCTGTGACTACCACTGGGTTAGAAAATGCAAAAAAAACAAACAACCACACACACACAAACAAAAAAACACCAATAATCCCACGTAATAATGACCATGTCAGAAGCTACTTGAAGATGCGATGTGTGGGAATGCTGGTGAGCAGGAAGTGCAGATAGGTACAATAACCATTAACTATACATTGTCCAATACGTTCTGTGCATTATTATTTAAATCTCATTCTGCTCTTCAGGAATGTAAAATGGTGTGTGTGTGTGTACCTGAAAGAATTTATATAAAAAGGCAGGAGGCCATATTTTTAGAGGAAAAAACCTTTTAGCCCTAGCACCTTTAGGAAACATCTCTATAGAGTGAGTGAGTGAGTGAGTGAGTGAGTGAGTGAGTGAGTGACTGACTGACTGACTGACTGACTGACTGACTGACTGAGTGTCTATGTGTGTTCATGCACATGAGAAAAAGAGACACTAGGGATGGGAGGATCTGTCAGTTTTGGGTTTTCTCAATTTTTCACTTTCCCACAGGGAAATCCACCATCTTTCTGCATCTTTTTGCCATAAAAAAACAACAACCTCCTTGTGAAAATCTGTTAGCATTTTGGCATGCATTCCCCCCAACATACAGTCTCTTTTTTGCAAGCCGCTTCCCCTAATATAATACATGTTTGTACGTTATTTTCACCCATGTACATATTTGATGTTCACTTTCCTCAAATAGATGCAATTTTGCATGCAGAATAGATGCCATTTCGTACACAAAAGTATATGCACACTTCCTTTCTTTTGTCTTATGCTGGTTTTGATGTGTGCATTTGCTCATTTATTATTGTAAGTCAACTAAGTTACTTTTTTTTTAAAGTGACTAAGTTTTATGGCAATGTTGATTATGGATTTCACATTACAGATTTCACATTGCAAAATTCAGAGAAGCGCACATTTCAAAGAATATCTACATTTCCATTTGCACATTGTTTCAGGAAATACAAATCACTCCTGTCTTATTGGATTGATGATCCCCTTTCTCCCCCTGTGTTTCATCTGCGTGGGATTCATGCTTATATTGTGTTGGCCAATGGCTACGAACAATAATAAAGACTTCCTTTCTTAGCACTGCAGATTAAGCAGCTTCCTGTTCCAATCCTAACCAAAGTAGATTTCTCCCCCACCCTGAAAACAGACAGGCAAAGAAAGACAGGATGGTTTCATCAACCCATTGAAAGACTTTTTGCTTTCTCTGTAATGGATACTGCATCACACAATATTTCTTAAGTAAATAGTGGGGGAAGAGGCAGGATAAGAATCGTACACACAGGCCTAGTAGCTGAGAGATGATGTATCTGGGCCCTTTCCATAACACCTGTTACAGAGCTCAAATGCACCAGGGTGGGGAGGGGCGTCCGAGCCTCACGCCAACTAGATCTCATGCGTTGTTTTTTTACACACACAAAAATGTGCTCCATTCCTTTACCTCCCAGAGCTTTTCTTCTGCTGCACTCGGATTGCAATTACATGCTAAATATCTGTCTATCAATAGGCTGGATCCCCTCAATTTGTATGACACGCTTTAACGCAGGCCCAGCCAAGCCTAATGGAATGACAGCTATGCCCTCAAACCATAGACCCAGGGGCTCCTGGGATACTTCTCACTGGAAGGCTTTGGAGGGGAAAGAAAAGAAAGAGAGGAGGGAGGGGGAGAGAAAGAAGGAAGGAAAATCAAAACACGCCACCCGTTAAGGTGGTGGGAGGGACGACTAAACAGCACTAACTGGGAAAAGGAGGTTAGTGCTTTTGCGAAAGGATAATTTATTAACTCTCAGGAATGGTCTTGAGATACCCAGATCACATTCGCAGCATCCATTTTAAGCACTGTACCAGTGGCTCTCAGAGGGTATGGCAAGCGTGGCAGGAAGGTTCAAGAAATATTTAAATATTCCAGTGTAGTGTAGTGTGGTATCAAAATAATTTTATTCACAGAATATGAAACTGTGGGAGGCAGTGGAAGACAGGAGTGCCTGGCGTGCTCTGGTCCATGGGGTCATGAAGAGTCGGACATGACTAAACGACTAAACAACAACAACAACAATTTTCAAAACGAGAGCAAGAGCATCAAGTGACTCTGAAGACGATCCTGATTGTGATCGCCATTCAAAAAAAGTGTTGGAGAAGATACGTTTATAAGTAATACTTTGGGAATGATTCACGTCCTTAAGTTGCAGCACTGTTTTATACTTTCTGGGTGTCCCATAATCAAGCGCTGCTAGGCGTTCCTTTTCGTTTTCCCACGTATTTATTAGCAATAAAACATTCGGTGTGGCACGGGCAAACTTTTATTCTGAAATTGTGGCTCAGTTTGAGGGGGAAAGGTTTGAGAACCACCGCACTGTAGCACTTTAAAGAGCTGTGGCTTCCCCCAAAGAATTCTGGGAGTTGCGGTTTGTTAAGAGTGCTGAGAGTTGTTAGGAGACCCCCTTTCCCCCTCACAGCGCTACAGTTTCCAGAGCGGTTTAACAATTAACACCTCTTCCCAGGGGACTCTGGGAATGCAGTTCTGCCTCAATCGATTTCTTCCAAGTTCACTGTAAGACTAGAAAACACTAGAACTCATGAACATGCAACGAAGTCCTGAATGCTGGAAGGCGGACGGCAGAGAAAAGAAAGTACTTTTTTGCACAGGCGTAGTTCAGCTATGGAGCGCGCTCCCACAGGAAAGCCACCAACTTGGATAGCTTCAAAAGAGGATTCGACAAATTCAGGGAGGTTTTAGCTACCACTAGCCATGATGGCTGGGACGTGGGTGGCGCTGTGGGTTAAACCACAGAGCCTCGGGCTTGCCAATCAGAAGGTCGGCGGTTTGAATCCCCGTGACGGGGTGAGCTCCTGTTGCTCAGTCCCAGCTCCTGCCAACCTAGCAGTTCGAAAGCACGTCAAAGTGCAAGTAGATAAATAGGTATCGCTGCAGTGGGAAGGTAAACGGCGTTTCCGTGCTCTGCTCTGGTTCGCCAGAAGCAGCTTAGTCATGCTGGCCACATGACCCGGAAGTTGTACACCGGCTCCTTCGGCCAGTAAAGCAAGATGAGCACCGCAACTCCAGAGTCGTCCGCAACTGGACCGAACTGTCAGGGATCCCTTTACCTTTTAAGTAAATAACAAAGCAAGACAATAATCTCTTTACAGGCAACAAGGATTCCTTTCACTAGTAGTCTTTTTTCTTCTTTTCCTTTTCTTTCTTTCTTTCTTTCTTTCTTTCTTTCTTTCTTTCTTTCTTTCTTTCTTTCTTGGTAAAACTGGTGTGTGAGGAGCAGCCGGGGGTTGAGGGGGGGGGAGGAAGAGAAAACATATCCCAACTGCTCATTGTCATAAACAGAGCAAAACCCAAGCAGGTTGGCGCATTAAAAGTAATGATTTTTCAGCCATCAGCCAGACAGCCGTCTAATCCCATGTGAATAAAGACCTCAAATGAATAGCACCCGTCACTGAGATCCCTGATCGTGAACCCAGCTGGACAGGACTCAGACAAGCTGGTAAACATATTCAAACAAATGCTTTGGTTTAACTTTAAGGGAGGGCAATTTATTCTCTTTTCTCCCCCTTCCCAGTTGACTGCCAGTTGACTCCCTTGAAATTTTAGATCCTATTTAAAAAAAGAAGAATATGAGAACAAGCTCACATCTTAAACTCACGTCCACCAATAACAGCCAGTCAATAGCTGTGAAAGAATTCTGTTCATGCGATGTTAGCGGAGAATCCAACATATATTGTTGTAAGCAGAAGATGGTGCATAATCTTAGGATCATGGACCGATTTGCTCTATGTTCATGAATCTGGGGGAATTTACCAACCTCATGTTCACAGCCTTTAATTTGGATTAAAGAGCCAAAGTCCCTGTGTGGAAACCAAGCATTTGCATTATCAGGGCAAATCCGACCAAATAAAGTGGTCCCTGTTGCAGTTCCTAAAAAAATAAAATAAAATAAAATAAAATAAAATAAAATAAAATAAAATAAAATAAAATAAAATAAAATAAAATAAAATAAAATAAATAATAAAATAAAATAAAATAAAATAAAATAAAATAAAATAAAATAAAATAAAATAAAATAAAATAAAAAAATAAAATAAAATAAAATAAAATAAAATAAAATAAAATAAAATAAAATAAAATAAAATAAAATAAAATAAAATAAAATAAAATTGCCTCCTGCAACGTTTTGCACAGCAAACGGCGAATTTCTAGGTAGGCCAAAAAATGAGCCCTCGGCGCCCTTACCCATGGGTCACAGTTTTCAGCCAAATTACGACGATGTCCAATTCACTCAAAAACAGTGCCGAACACCTGCAAATTGTGTACTGCAATGTTTGTGCAAGGAAAAGGAGCAGGTTCTCTCAAGTGAGTTGCAAGTAGAAAAACTGTTTGCAATGAAGTGAGAGATGTAGTTTACTTGCCCGAATTAACAGTTTCCTGAGAGCGACAAACCTGACCAAGCGCGGTTTTAATGTAAATTTGAATCACAACAATTGTGCAGTTGCCAAAGATGGTGTTTTGTATGGACAAAATTTTGAAAATAATGGATCTGTTGGGGGGGGGAGGGTGCTTGTGTGCTTTGCTCTGGAATCAGGATTATAGCAGACCTGATTCCTCGTGAGGGGAATGGAAATGAAACCTTGTAAAGTTGACCTGAATAGTGAAATAGCCCAGGTGGGGCTTGGTAGCTTGGGAAGTAGGTGTGTTGTGCCTGAGCTGGAGCAGGATCAGGTGAGGGTCATATGCCTCATAAAGCCCAGAGGATATAACAGGAAGACCGTCCTGGCCAGGTCTGCAATTCCGACATCGTCCGCCTCACTCAAAAATGGCACCAGACACTCGTAAATTGCCTCCTGCAACGTTTTGCACTGCAAACGGCGCGTTTCTAGGTAGGCCAAAAAATGAGACCAAAAAATAGTGGAAAACCAATTGGAATAGTTTTTGTAAAATATGCAGGGATGTAAGATATGCAAAATGAACCATGGAAAGAGAAGAAAGGGAGTCGCTGATATCTTAAGTACAGTGGTACCTCGGGTTAAGAACTTAATTCGTTCTGGAGGTCCGTTCTTAACCTGAAACTGTTCTTAACCCGAGGTACCACTTTAGCTAATGGGGCCTCCCGCTGCCGCTACACGATTTCTGTTCTCATCCTGAGGTAAAGTTCTTAACCTGAGGTACTATTTCTGGGTTAGCGGAGTCTGTAACCTGAAGTGTCTGTAATCTGAAGCATCTGTAACCTGAGGTACCACTGTACGTACTGTAAAATATTTGATAGAAATTGTAAAACAGAAAATTGAATAATGTATATATTAAAAAAGGAGGCAAACCCCAGAGGGGCACTGCTCAGTAGTTAGGGATAAAGTAGATTCAGTTTGTAATTAAAGGCAAACCTATCAGATTCGCACTTTCCAAGACAATATGAAAACGGAAACACAGCCATTCATTCATTCTCCACATTTTTCCCTGACAGGAATTTCCCTCGAAAGCCTCTGAATTTTGCAATGCGGTTCTCCAGGAGCCAAGGCTGGATCTAGACACATCAAAAATGTGTTTCAGGAAAATGTGTTGTAAACTTCATAATGGGATGAGCTTTCGTGTGCATGCACACGAAAGCTCATACCAAGAACAAACTTAATTGGTCTCTAAGGTGCTACTGGAAGGAATTTTTATTTTATTTTATTTTGTTTTGACTATGGCAGACCAACACAGCTACCTACCTGTAACTGGTTCATAATGGGAAATCATGTTGGCCAAAGACAGGAGTCCACAGTGCCATCTGGTGTTATAATGCAAATAAAACGCTTTTTCTTTACTAATGTAGCTGAGCCCCAAGTAATGTATATGTATATGTATATGTATATGTATATATCTTTATTGTCATTGTACAAGTACAACGAAATTGGATTTAAAATAATCATAATCATAATCATAATAATAATTAAATATTTTTTTTAAAAAAAGTTCATTTAACAGAAGTAAAAGCCATATATGGTGTATAGGTCATTAAAAATGATAAATTATATATAAATGCATATCCTGGGGAAGAATATGCCTATAAATGCCTATATCCATGAAAACAGCATAAATATGCGTTCTGTTCAGGGGAATCACTGTGCAAAAAAAAAATGTACTATGGATACATTGCATTAAAATAGGTTTCTTAGGAGAAATCCAAGTTAAAATGTTTATGCATTTTCTGGAGGGTTTTTTTAAAAGGCAAAGTAATGTGGAAATGTGGAGAAGTGAAAAGATGGGGGAAACTAGAGACAGAAACAGAGAAACTGGAAACAGACCGAAACAGAAATGGACAGATTTCTAGTCTATCAGTGGTATGCATGCAGAAAATTCCAGGTTCAATCCAAACAAGATACTAGAGCTCATGGTTGCTTTTAAAAAGGATCCGGTCACCTGGAGGACGGCTGCCAAACAAAGGAGCCAGGCCTGGTCTAGATATAGACATTGGCTGACTGCTTCCTATATTGCGTCTCCCCACCACACCCCATTTCCTTTTTCTGCAAGTTGAACCAAAGGGGGAAAGGGTGAAGAAGAAGAAGACCCAGCCCCTTAGAAACGATAACAACCCAATGAAAACAACACCCCATGACACTATTTCAAATAAATGTTACTGGTGTGAAACATTTTCACTAAAGGGCAGCAAAACTTGGATGGCGCCCATCATTTTGCTTGGTTGAACGGTTGTGAATCGGGGCACATTCCAGGTCTCAAGCGCCGCAGCTACAGGGAACACATAAATTATATCATGCCTCTGCCTTTGGAAGGGTGTTTACCGAGCCAGAGTGCTGCACATGACATCCTGCAGACATGGCAAGGCCTCTCAGCCTCATCACCAGGCTCCTTCTGCTTCACCCCAAAGTAACACCCTCAGAAATACACCTGGTTGGAACTGGGGAAAGGAGGGTCTTGTCAGCAACTGCACCCAGACTCTTCTCTGTAATGGCACACACTGTAATGTTCCTGGGTCCAAGAACAGGCATAAATAATGATTTAATAAAAAGGGATTTATTCAGAACTCAACTCCCCGAGACCTTCCCAGGCCATGTGACTCCAGGGCAAACTCTGCCATTTTTGAATGTCAATAATAATAATAATAATAATAATAATAATAATAATAATAATAGAAACTGTTAGAATGATCAAGAACATACCAGACAGTAAATCCTATTGAACTCAGTGGGACTTCTGAGTAAAAATGTTTAGGATTGCAGTGTAAGGTTGCCCAGTCTTTATGCAGTTACCTGGGAGTAAGCTCCATTGAATGCAATGGAACTTACTTCTGAGTTCCATTGCACCCAGGACCGGTGCCAGGGTTTTTGGCGCCCTAGGCGAGGGGGCGGGCCACGTGACATCATTACGCATGACGTACAGTGCCCCGCCTCCTGCCCTCCGGGCGCCCCGCGCCGCCGCGATTTTCGCCGCTGGTTGTGGCGGCACCAGGCGGCGGCAGGGGCGAGGGGCAGGCTGGCCAGCGCCCCCTCCATTTTGGCACCCCCGCCGCCACGGTTTTCGCCCCAACCTGCTCGCTCCGCCGCTGCTTGGGGCAGCGGCGGGCGGCGGGCAGCGGCGGGCAGGCTGGCCAGCGCCCCCTCCATTTTGGCGCTCTAGGCAACCGCCTAGTTCGCCTAAATAGACGCGCCGGGCCTGATTGCACCTCCCACCCTCTCACTATATATAAGAGTCTGGTGACTTCTGTTTCAGTGTATCTGAAGAAGTGTGCATGCACACGAAAGCTCATACCAAGAAAAAAAAACTTAGTTGGTCTCTAAGGTGCTACCGGAATGAATTTGTTTTATTTTTTATTTTGTTTTGACTATGGCAAACCAACACGGCTACCTACCTGTAACTGATTACTTCTGAATAGGCAATGTAAGGGTCCATTTACAATAAAGGAATCAACACTCTGGGGGAGGGGGAAATGCTGGCTCCTGAAGCATTGCAGTTGAATAAGTAAAAGTGGATTGGTTCCATTTTCTTTCAAAATTTTCTTTCAAAATTATAGGAAGGGCTTTGATTGCCAGCTTCACCATTTCCTTCACTTGGTGCAGGTATTTCAATTTTCAGTAGAAACAGGACTCTGTCTTTGCACCTACACACGCAGAGAGAGACCACTTTCAATTGCTCTCTGAGACATGGAGGGGAGGAAAAAGGAAAACCGGGAAGCGGGAGAAGCTTCTTGATGTAGAATAAGGTGACCAGATTTTTTTCAATGAATCCGGGGACACTTTTAAACTTCCTTCTAAAATCCTAGATGGATTTTGTCAGGTGACCGATTGTTAAATCCGGGGACTGTCCCCAGGAAATGGGGATGTCTGCTAACCTTAGTGTAGAATAAAGGTAAAGGTAAATGGACCCATAACCATTAGGTCCAGTCGCGGACGACTCTGTGGTTGCGGCACTCATCTCACTTTAATGGCCGAGGGAGCCAGCGTTGACTAAGCCGCTTCTGGCAAACCAGAGCAGCACACAAAAACGTCATTTACCTTCCCGCCGGAGCGGTACCTATCTATTTCATTTTGACATGCTTTTGAACTGCTAGGTTGGCAGGAGCAGGGACCGAGCAATGGGAGCTCACCCCGTCGTGGGGATTCGAACCACCAACCTTCTGATCAGCAAGTCCTAGACTCTGTGGTTTAACCCACAGCGCCACCCGCATCCCTTCAATGTAGAATAGGATGTCCCTATTTTCATCGCATAAATGTTGGAGGGCATGGGGTTGTTGTGAGGATGAACTGGAGAGCAAGGGAGAACCCTGTACACAACCTTCAGCTCCTTGCTGGGAAGGGCAGGGCTAGAAGTCTGATGACGATGATGATGATGATGATGATGATGATGATGATGATGATGATGATAGCAATCAGAATCATCAGCATCTGGTTGACCCCTGTCAGAACAGGATGCTGCAGGATTCGGCCCTTCCGTCAAGATTCTTCTTATGCTCTTAGCTCAACTACACATTTCAAGCTGGGCATGAATCAACTCAGCCCACATTCTCAAACAGGGGACCCCGTCAGGGTCAGACTTTAGGGCAGATGTCCGGGGCCACAGTCAGCAGGATGAACAGGGGAGCCTCCGAAGGGAAGCAATCCCTGTTCGCCTTCTAAGGAAAGGGCCTCTGTGAGACCATTTGAAGTCAGCGAAATAATACACATGACCATCCCCCACACAGTGTAATGCCATTAAGTTCAGAGTCTAAAGTTACCTAAGCGTCCCTCCTCTGTTCCCAAATTGCCCATTTTGGTGGTGCAAAGCGGCCACAGGTGTTTGCAGGCCATCACAAATTCAGGCACATGTGAAGAGGTTTTCCAAGAGATTCCCTTTCAACAGCTGCATCTGCCCTCTCCACCCCCCCACCCCCCAAAAAAAATACCACAGCCACTGTTTTAAAACTAGTTTGAGGATTTTGCACAACACACAGTAGTTTAAAGGAAGATTTCCCACCAGGGAACACCCAGCATTTTTATTGAAGATACCCCTCTAAGATGGTTCTTGCATCAAACTGCTCCCCACCCCACCCCCGAAATTTGGAAAGCATTTAAGAGGCAAATTTGGGCTAAGTAGATTAAGGAAGCCTCAGACTCTTCCAGAAACCTGTTGTGCATCTCCAAATGACCTATGAATTGCCACCCCAGTGCAGATACTTATACAAGAGGTCAGCAATTTTCACTAGTGTTGGCACATCGAGGCAAACTCCACAGGCTTCCCTGAGCCGTAAAGGTAAAGGGATCCCTGACCATTAGGTCCAGTCATGGACGACTCTGGGGTTGCGGCGCTCATCTCGCTTTATTGGCCGAGGAAGGCGGCGTACAGCTTCTGGGTCATGTGGCCAGCATCACTAAGCCGCTTCTGGTGAACCAGAGCAGCACACGGAAATGCCACTTACCTTCCCACCAGAGCGGTACTTATTGATCTACTTGCACTTTGACGTGCTTTCGAACTGCTAGGTGGGCAGGAGCAGGGACCGAGCAACGGGAGCTCACCCAGTCGCGGGGATTCGAACCGCCGACCTTCTGATCGGCAAGCCCTAGGCTCTGTGGTTTAACCCACAGCACCACCCGTGTCCCCCTCCCTGACCCTTAGCAATGGTTAACTTGTTCTGGCCAAATCATGGTCAAGCAGTTATTTGGACTCTGGTCTCCCAGGTCCTAGTCCAACACTCTAACCACTACACCACACTAGCTAAGTAGGGGGAGGCTTGTTGCAGGCACTCAGGGAGTGACCATTGGTATGGGAAGTGAGATGAAATAACAACCATATCCCTATTTTCGTCTGCGAAAGGTTGTGATGCTGTGGAATCCGCTGCCTAAAAATACTGATGGGAAGCGGACCACCGCCCGCCCCCCGAGGGACACTCTGGAGGGGGCGGCGAGAGGTTCCCACACATGAGCTCCTGCCCTCCTCCCCACCCACCTTGAGCAGCCTTTCCCAGGGCTTCAGCCGATGTCTTCCCGCCATCACCACCCTCTCCGTCCGCAAGACGTGCTTGTTGATAGTAAACACAAGTGGTTAAATAGCTGGGTGGGCCTTTGAAGCAGAGGCGTAATGGAAGGGCCTGTTCGGGGCAGGCAAGCCAGCTCCTCTATTGATCTCAAGTTGTTCAAACATAATTGCAGCCGTTCTAGAGTTTCGGGCCCCAAGACCCTCCTCGAGCAAAAGGAGGGAAACTTATCCGCCCAAGGCTCGGGCAGGGCTGAAAGAGGAGAAGGGGCTTGCGTTCGGTTCAAGGAAGGGGGGGCAGGAAAAAGGAATTCCTCGGTGCCACCTGGCAAAGTAAATGGGGGGAAAGGCCTCGCTGGGAGGAAGGCGAGTGATGATGGAAGGGCCCTTCCAGACACCAGCCAAATGGATTTGACACCACCGGGGGCCTCCCACCAAGCCGCCTCCCGTTTTTTAAGGACTTGAGAGACGGGGCAGTTGCGGGGGGGGGGACACACACCCAAGCGAGGGCCTTCAAATGGCATGCCCAGTGGAAGAAGAGAGGGGTAAACTAGATTTCAGAAAGACCACACCATACATATGCTTCCTTCAATAATCATAGTGATACTACTACTACTACTACTACTACTACTACTACTACCGTGTTTCCCCTATTTTAAGACACCGTCTTATTTTTTTTCCCCTCAAGAAAACGCACTATGGCTTATTTTGAGGGGATGTCTTATTTTTATTACGTAAGCCCAGCCCCGCGTTTTCCTTGGCGCCCTCCAGAACGGCGCCTATCACTATGGCTTATTTTCGGGGTACGGCTTATATTTCGCAAATGCAAAAATATCCTGCTATGGCTTATTTTATGACTACGTCTCAAAATAGGGGAAACAGGGTACTACTACTACTACTGATTTACTGAGGGTGAAAGAGGAGAGCGCAAAATATGGTCTGAAGCTCAACATCAAAAAAACTAAGATCATGGCCACTGGTCCCATCACCTCCTGGCAAATAGAAGGGGAAGAAATTGAGTCAGTGAGAGATTTCACTTTCTTGGGTTCCATGATCACTTCAGATGGTGATAGCAGTCACGAAATTAAAAGACGCCTGCTTCTTGGGAGAAAAGCAATGACAAACCTAGACAGCATCTTAAAAAGCAAAGACATCACCTTGCCGACAAAGGTCCGTATAGTTAAAGCTATGGTCTTCCCAGTAGTAATGTATGGAAGTGAGAGCTGGACCATAAAGAAGGCTGATCGCCGAAGAATTGATGCTTTTGAATTATGGTGCTGGAGGAGACTCTTGAGAGTCCCATGGACTGCAAGAAGATCAAACCTATCCATTCTTAAAGAAATCAGCCCTGAGTGCTCACTAGAAGGACAGATCCTGAAGTTGAGGGTCCAGTACTTTGGCCACCTCATGAAAAGAGAAGACTCCCTAGAAAAGACCCTGATGTTGGGAAAGGTTGAGGGCACAAGGAGAAGGGGACGGCAGAGGATGAGATGGTTGGACAGTGTTCTCGAAGCTACTAACATGAGTTTGGCCAAACTGCGAGAGGCAGTGAAGGATAGGCGTGCCTGGCGTGCTCTAGTCCATGGGGTCACGAAGAGTCCGATACGACTGAACGACTGAACAACAACAACTACTACTGATGATGATGATGGATTTATTTATTTATATGCCACCCATCTGACTGGGTTGTCCAAGCCACTCTGGGCGGCTTCCAACAAATTAAAACACAGTTACAGGTAGGTAGCCATGTTGGTCTGTCATAGTCAAAACAAAATAAAAAATAAAAAAATTCCTTCCAGTAGCACCTTAGAGACCAACTAAGTTTGTTCTTGGTATGAGCTTTCATGTGCATGCACACTTCTTAAAACACAGTAATACATCAAACATTTAAAACTTCCCTAAACAGGGCTGCCTTCATATGTCTTTTAAAAACCAGATCTTTGTTTATTTCCTTGACATCTGATGGGAGGGCGTTTCACAGGGCGGGCGCCGCTACCGAGAAGGCCCTCTGTCTGGTTCCCTGTAACCTCACTACTTGCAATGAGTGAACTGCCAGAAGGCCCTCGGAGGTGGACCTCAGTGTCCAGGCGGGACGATGGAGGTGGAGACGCTCCTTCAAGTATACAGGACTAAGGCCATTGAGGGCTTTAAAGGTCAACACCAACACTTTGGATTGTGCTCGGAAATGTACCGGGAGCCAATGTAGACCCACAATGTAGGCCCACATTTTAAAAGGGGCATTGGACGGCAATCAACCAAAGGCCTGGTTAAAGAAGAACATTTTTGCCTGGCGCCTAAAGGTGTATAATGAAGGTGCCAGGTGAACCTCCCTGGGGGGAGCATTCCACAGGCGGGGAGCCGCTGAAAAAAAGGCCAGTTCTCATTTTGCCACCCTCCGGACTTCTCGTGGAGGAGGCACACGAAGAAGGGTCTCAGAAGATGATCTCAGGGTCCGGGTAGGTTCATATGCCAGCTTTAAACCCTTGGGTTTTGACTTGAGGGAAATTAGGTCTTTGCTCCTTCTGTGGTTCTCAGACACCTGGGTGGCATGATCCGGTTTATCATAATAGCCGAGGAGGCATTTATCATCTCTTTTGTACACTTTGTGGTATTTATTTTGTTTCAAAACTAATTTAGTCCTGAGAGAAAGTGACAGATTAACGGTCCCAAACTCTGCTTGTCTGTTTATCCAGGGAGCAGGGAAGTTCTGCGGAAAATAAGCTGCCTTCTAAGCCTCTAACAGAAATGCAGCAAAACTGTATTTTATGAGGCCATGGGGGAGGGGGGGCGAAGCTTCAACTCACAGAGCGAGACAGAGAGTGACGCTGTTTTTGGGGGGGATGCAACGGGTGCCAGCTCAGGTTTGGAGGGGCTGCGATCCAGCTCCAAACCAAATACTAAGCTATTCATTTCACCGTCTGCCTCTTAATGCAAGTTACGTAGCCTCTGCAATGTAAAGGGAAGGTCAAAACAATGTGTAGGAAAACCATCCATTGGGTATCATGTGTGGGCTTAAAACAACAAGGATGTGAACAAACACTGAATGTATTTGCTTGACTGATTTCTGTTCCTGACCATGAAGGAAAGAGTGAACTTCCACTTCTTTTTCTGTTCTTCTTCCTCCTCCTCGTCTTCCTCCCCCTGCACCCTCCCCACCCAGCAGCTTTCCCATTCTGGCTACTGGTTGCTGGGACAAAGTTCTGCCCTGGACTCATATGAAGAGGAGCATGAAGCAGGTGAGCAGGGACTGGATGAGCCCTTGGCCTGATCCAGCAGGACTCTTATGAGACACAACCACTGTGCTTCTCCCTTTGTCCTTCTGTGGGGTCAATAATAATAATAATTTATTTATTACGGTCAGAGACCAGCTCGCATAACACAATAGTGACAGCATTCATGAAGATAAAATATACAATTAAAATAGATTGCAGCAATAGCTCATGGGTTAAAATTGAAAAATATACATACATCTGTACGACTGAGATCTGGACTACCATAAAAACTGACCCTAAGGCGCCCCAAAAGGGGCTTCAGCTTTTCCCTAGAAAGCTATTGTATTCTAGAGGATGATCTGAGCTTACAAATCTGGGCACAGAATCTGGCTACCAGCCAGGTCGTTTTAGGATCTTTGCCTATGAGGAGCGAGCTTAGTTAGGACTTGTCTGTAAGATCGACAAGCCTCTTCAGCAAACGATTGATGGTTTCTCTACGAATCTCAGCTTAAAGAGGGCATCTAAAAATATGTTCGGGGCTTCCTATTTCCCCTAATGGGCAGGTGCATATGGGACTCTTCCATAGGAGCCTTCCAGAACTTCTTTACCCATATTCATCCCATAAAAAGGTAACTCTGGGGTTGCGGCGCTCATCTCGCTTTATTGGCCGAGAGCCGGCATACAGCTTCCAGGTCATGTGGCCAGCATGACAAAGCTGCTTCTGGTGAACCAGAGCAGCGCAAGGAAACGCTGTTTACCTTCCCGCCAGAGCGGTTCCTATTTATCTACTTGCACTTTAATGTGCTTTCGAACTGCTAGGTGGGCAGGAGCTGGGACCGAGCAACGGGAGCTCACCCCGTCGCAGGGATTTGAACCGCCGACCTTCTGATCAGCAAGTCCTAGGCTCTGTGGTTTAACCCACAGCGCCACCTAGGTCCCATACACTCTGCAAATAAAGCTGGACTCCCGCCTGCAGCATAATCAGAAAGGAGGAAAGCATGGAGAAAGTTCAGCCGCTGTATCCTCTCTTGTTCCCGCTAAGAGAGATTGAAGCTTTGAGTTGCAAACCCGATTTGTCGTGGGATTCCAGGATGGTGCCAGGTGTTCTCAAGTGAAGATTTTCTGCATGAAACAAACTCGTGGGGAGGGGGACTGAGCAGCTGAAAGACCCCCTGAAACTTTCTCTGCCTCATCCCTTTTTGTCCCTGCTTGCAGCTGTTCACAGCCAACACACCCCACCCTGGGCAGCTGCAGCAGCAGCGGTGCCTCGTTGCCCTACTGTGATCCCAGCCAATTAGGGATCATGTACTCGCTGCCTACAATGTCACGTGGCCCCCTGTAGCCAATCAGTTTTGCTTACGTGAAAATAAGGTACCAAGGTACAAAGCAAGTTTCGCTCACATTCTGAATGGATGTCGTCTGAATGGGTGGGGTGGGAAAGAGGGTGAAGATGTTCTACCACTGAATACTACCACCCTTCCCTAAACATAAGACTCTAGTCCTTATGGGGGTGTATGAGGTGTTAGGGGAAGGGTAGTACCTTTGCTGGGAGACACATTGTGCTCCTTTTGGGGTAGTTTGTCCACCTTTGGGCCTCACCCTGCCTCCAGCTCTTACCTGTGGCTCCTAGAAGCTATCAGCATGCAACAGTGGCCCCACCCTGGGGAATGGTTTAGATCAGGCATGGCCAAACTTGGCCCTCCAGATGTTTTGGGACTACAACTCCCATCATCCATAGCTAACAGGACCAGTGGTCAGGGATGGTGGGAATTGTAGTCCCAAAACATCTGGAGGGCCGAGTTTGGCCATGCCTGGTTTAGACTGACCAGCTAAGCCAGGTGAGCATAGTCAGTGAATCTCAAACCCTCAGTGAGTTTGGAACGTCTCCTGAATGCGAAGACAGGCTCTGGCAGATTGAGCCAGATTGAGGATGGCCCATAGTTCAGTGGCTAGACATCTGCCTTGCATGCAGAAGGTCTCTGTTTCAATCCCTGGCATCTCCAGATACGGCTAGGAAAGAACATCAGGGCAGCCCAGGACCTCCATATACACTGCCCAGGCCTGTGTGTACCAGGGAAGTCACTTTGGTGCTGCTAACACAGCGGTTTGACTTCCCCCCCAGAGGCGCACTCCATTGTCTCTCGAGACAAATGGCTGCCAACAACAACAGTGGTCCTTATAGTTCTGAACAAAGGGCCTACATGAATAGGAACAGTTGGACCTATATTTCGCAGAGTGAGGACATTGGTCTATCTAGCTCATTACTGCCCACAATTTCAGGCACTGACCCTCCAAGGTTTTGCACATGGGTATTTCCTAGCAACATCTGGAGATGACGTTGAATGAAGCTGTAACCTTCTGCATGCAAATCATCCACTACTCCCCCGGAAATATGGTCCTTCCTCCAAGTTCATTGATCAGTCCAGAAAATGCCAGACATCATGGAAGAGCCACTGACCTTGGCTTCTTCACTAAGAGAATGAACTTAGCATTTGGATCTGAATCATTTGCAGCTGTTAAAACAAAAATGGCAGCACCAAGTTCTCTTGCACACAGTGTTTGTTTTAATTTCTAGCTTCTTCCTTCCCTTTGTTGATGGTTTAATAATTACTTTAAATGCTTTAAATGCACGGCTTACATGTGATGAATCTTGAAAGCCAACTGCCCTAGCTTGCTTAACCCTAGACATAGAAAGTTAGGGGTGCACACAAGGAAATCTTACCAATACTTCTGGGAAAATGTTCAGCTCTGCCTAGCTCCAAAGCTGTGGGGTAACTGTTTTCTCTCCTCTGTGCTCTTGCTATTGAGCTTGGGTATATACACGATGCCCACTGGTGACAATGTATATCATTTATTCTATTTACAATGTTCAGGTCTGAGTGTCATTACTTACGTAGAGAAAATGGAACCAGGCACACATGAGCGAGGTATCAGTAGATTAGAGAGAAAATATGCATTTAAATGGGGACGTGGGTGGCCCTGTGGTCTAAACCACAGTACCCAGGGCTTGCCGATCAGAAGGTCGGCGGTTCGAATCTCCCGTTGCTCGGTCCCTGCTCCTGCCAACTTAGCAGTTCGAAAGCACATCAAAGTGCAAGTAGATAAATAGGTACCACTCTGGTGGGAAGGTAAACGGCATTTCCGTGCGCTGCTCTGGTTCATCAGAAGCGTCTTAGTCATGCTGGCCACATGACCCGGAAGCTGTACCCTCGACCAGTAATACGAGATGAGCGTCGCAACCCCAGAGTCGTCCGCAACTGGACCTAATGGTCAGGGGTCCCTTTACCTTTACCTATGCATTTAAATACATAACTTGAAAGAAAATGTACATCCATATGGCTTTTTTTCCAGGGGGGACTCACAGGAACTCAGTTCTGGCACCTCTCATTGCCATTCTAAGAGAAAAAGGGAGGCATTCATGGTGAGTTCTGCACGTCTTTTTCTAAAAGAATAGCACTCTATATATCTCCTGAGAGCAAATACAGTTTTCATTTAGGGATGAGCGAATCTGTCCACTTCAGTTTCTCTCAATTTCCTTAAACTTGATTTCAGTTCTCCATAATGAAAATAACTAAATCACAAACTGATGTGGCTGATGAAGTCCTTATGAAAATTCACCAGCCGCTTATTCCCAATTTCTACTAAAGTGCACATTTATGGCTGCACTGTTGCTCATTAAACACATTTTTGCAAAGCAACCTTCCCCCGAACAGAATGTATTTTTGTAAGTTTTTCTTTTTAAATGCATTTTTATGCATGCTCAGTCCCAGCATATGAATTTTTGCAAAGACAGCTTTGTTGGATAACTGTGTTGCAAAGTTCAGAGACGTGTGAATATCAGGATGGCTGCGTTTCACTTCTCATATTGTTTTGGAAACTGTGAATTAGGTGAGTTTGCTTCTAGATGTGAACTGGACTGGATTTCCCCTCATCCCCAACCTTCTTACATATTTTGAAATGATATTTAAAAAGGAAGATTCGTGCAGAATCAGGACAGGTAATAATAAAACCAGAGGGGAAAGCAACATGGCCCACAAACAATTATTTGTCTGTCTCAATGCAAACCCATGCAATGAAGGATTCTGTGTACAGAGTAGCTTTGTCAGTCGATAGAGGTTGACACACCGCCGTGTGCATGGTGTTCCTCTTTGTCCGGAAGCTGCAAACATTTACCTTACAAACGTAAGTTCAACTAAGAAAGAATTGAATATACGAATTAATGTATATAAACTAGGGTGATGACTTTTTCCATTTTTTTCTCAAAAATTATTTCCTGTAGCACAAATGAATGAACTTTTGCCTATAATAATAATAATAATAATAATAATAATAATTTATTATTTGTACCCCGCCCATCTGACCGGGTCCCCCCAGCCACTCTGGGTGGCTTCCAATAAACACTAAAATACATTAAAATATCACACATTAAAAACTTCCCTAAACAGGGCTGCCTTCAGGTGTTTTCTAAATGTCAGGTAGTTATTTATCTCTTTGATATGGGATGGGAGGGTGTTCCACAGGGCGGGCGCCACTACCGAGAAGGCCCTCTGCCTGGTTCCCTGTAGCTTTGCTTCTCGCAGTAAGGGAACCACCAGAAGGCCCTCGGCGCTGGATCTCAGTGTCCGGGCTGAACGGTGGGGGTGGAGACGCTCCATTTTTTTCTCAAAAATTATTTCCTGTAGCACAAATGAATGAACTTTTGCCTATAATAATAATAATAATAATAATAATAATAATAATAATTTATTATTTGTACCCCGCCCATCTGACCGGGTCCCCCCAGCCACTCTGGGTGGCTTCCAATAAACACTAAAATACATTAAAATATCACACATTAAAAACTTCCCTAAACAGGGCTGCCTTCAGGTGTTTTCTAAATGTCAGGTAGTTATTTATCTCTTTGATATGGGATGGGAGGGTGTTCCACAGGGCGGGCGCCACTACCGAGAAGGCCCTCTGCCTGGTTCCCTGTAGCTTTGCTTCTCGCAGTAAGGGAACCACCAGAAGGCCCTCGGCGCTGGATCTCAGTGTCCGGGCTGAACGGTGGGGGTGGAGACGCTCCTTCAGGTATACAGGACCGAGGCCGTTTAGGGCTTTAAAGGTCAGCACCAACACTTTGAATTGTGCTCGGAAACGTACTGGGAGCCAATGTAGATCTCTCAGGACCGGTGTTATGTGGTCATGGCGGCCACTCCCAGTCACCAGTCTAGCTGCCGCATTCTGGATTAATTGCAGTTTCTGGGTCACCTTCAAAGGTAGCCCCACATAGAGCGCATTGCAGTAGTCCAAGCGGGAGATAACTAGAGCATGCACCACTCTGGCGAGACAGTCTGCGGACAGGTAGGGTCTCAGCCGGCGCACCAGATGGAGTTGGTAGACAGCTGCCCTGGACACAGAATTAATCTAATTATTAATGACTAAAACGAGGTATATTCCATTGAAATATTAAAAAAGGTCACGCACAAACTGTTTTTAAATTTTTAGTATGCCGTTTTACCATTTCATAAAATTTTATTAACAATTCTATATATATTAAAATGTTGGAGCTGGATGTTTGTTGGCAAAGGCCTTGCTCCGTAACCAATGCTTGAAAACCAACTGGAAAACAAATAAATCTCCAATCAACATTGCCCGAAGCAACCAGTGCTGTGAGCGTGCGATCAAAGTTATGCAAGACTTGCACGACTCCTGCCACAACAAGGACAACCTCGCACTGAGATTCATCCTGTCCAATGACATTATCGTGAATAATTGACTTCCTTGTGTGTTTGATGGCCCTATATAATGTTGTAGATATGTGACTCTAAAGCTTGGGTTCAATTTTATATCTGCTTACATTGACTTCAAAAAATGGTCAAAAAACTGATAAATAAAATTTTTAAAATCATTTTGTGCGTGAGGTTTTTTTTATCAAATCTCTTTGAAAGTAAGATTTTATCTAATCTTTAATGAAAGCTCATCAAATTATGATACAGGGAAATGAGGTTGTAAAAAAGTCATCACCCTAATATAAACACATCAAGACTGTAAGAAAGAATGTATTGAAGAAGTGAAGTTTATATTGTAGCCTAACCAAGATTATAGCATATGCATTTGAATGTATGTAAACACACCGATTTTGTGAGAGAGAGTTCACTGAAGAAGCCCAGAACTTATTGGGGGTGAAACAGGTGACAAACGCCGGCACCCTGTCTGTTTGTGCGACGATACCAACAGGAGCCGGGCCAACACATAAAAAACTTCAAATACTGAGAAGTCTTCGCATAGGAAAAACCTCAAGGAGCTTTATATATCTCTGGCTTCTGTATAATATTGTGCATGTATTTCTCTCAACTTTGGACTATTAATATAAGACTTTAGAATGTGAAACTGTTTTGGAATATCTTCTATACGCCATATGTGTTGCTTATAGTTTATTGGTTGGCAAACATTTTCCTGGCATAATATTTGCCTTCTCAAAATTGCCCAGCAGGTACCGGCAGACCCTGGGCTGCCTCTTCCTACCGCAGCACTGCAACCTAACGCCACCTGCCTCTGCAGCAGCTTGACAAATGTTAGTCTAAATCTGCCTCTTAATTAAAAAGGAGTTATGGGGGGCAGGGGGAGAAGGGACCCATAGAAGAAACCAAACCAAACAATGGTTGAAAGTTGGAAGGGGAGGGGGGAGGAGAGATGGAAATGAAGCTTGCATATATTTAGTACTCCAGTTCAACGATAAGCCGCTATTCATCGCCCAAACTAGAAGACAAGTCGGAGCTGAGGCTTTATTATTAACAGTTCACCTGTTGCCATCTTTCAGCACTTTTTATTCAGGTCTCCTATTTGTCCTGGAGGCTTGTTGTCATCACCTCCGCGTCTCCCTTTCGGATGCAAAGCAGCCGACAGGACTCGAAAGCCCCACCAAGGGCACAGCCCAACATCCAGTCATTGAAGGGCTTTGGATCCTCCTTCTCCTCTCCCCCCCCCCGCCATTCCCAGGCACACACACACACACACACTTGCCATGTTGAAACTGTTTCCACATTTCACAGCCATACAGCCAGGCAGGCAAACACCTCTATTGACCTTCCCTGTTTTCCTTGGGACTTCAATTGTGGCCAGCTTTCAAAGCTCTCCAAACAAGACAGCCTTCCCGATAAGCAAAGCCAAAGGCCGCCTCTCTCTCCCTGTGTGTGGAACAGTGACAGTTTCTGTTGCAGGTCTATTAGGCGAACACGGCTGCGAGGCGGAGATGTTGTTTCCGAATGGAGCTTGCTTTTATTTTATTTTATTTGTTACAAAAACCACACACACAGCGCCGCCGCCTCCCACGTCCCTGAATCAGCAAAGTATCCAACGACACCTGTATGCAAAAAGAGTCCGGCTGAACCAAAGCAATCATCCAACTCCAGTGTGGTGTACTGGTTAAGAGTGGTAGACTCGTAATCTGGTGAACCGGGTTCGCGTCTCCGCTCCTCCACATGCAGCTGCTGGATGACCTTAGGCTAGTCACACTTCTTTGAAGTCTCTCAGCCCCACTCACCTCACAGAGTGTTTGTTGTGGGGGAGGAAGGGAAAGGAGAATGTTAGCTGCTTTGAGACTCCTTCGGGTAGTGATAAAGCAGGATAAAGGTAAAGGGACCCCTGACCATTAGGTCCAGTCGTGACCGACTCTGGGGTTGCGGCGCTCATCTCGCATTATTGGCCGAGGAAGCCGGCGTACAGCTTCCGGGTCATGTGGCCAGCATGACTAAGCCGCTTCTGGCGAACCAGAGCAGCGCATGGAAACGCCGTTTACCTTCCCGCTGCAGTGGTACCTATTTATCTACTTGCACTTTGACGTGCTTTTGAACTGCTAAGTTGGCAGGAGTAGGGACCGAGCAACGGGAGCTCACCCCGTTGCGGGGATTCGAACCACCGACCTTCTGATTGGCAAGCCCTAGGCTCTGTGGTTTAGACCACAGTGCCACCCGCGTCCCCATTTAAATGCATATTTTCTCTCTAATCTACTGATGCCTCGCTCATATGTGCCTGGTTCCATTTTCTCTACATAAATAATGACACTCAGACCTGAACATTGTAAATAGAATAAGTGATATACATTGTCACCAGTGGGCATCGTGTATATACTCATCCCGTCGCGGGGATTCGAACCACCGACCTTCTGATCGGCAAGCCCTAGGCTCTGTGGTTTAAATCCAAATCCAAACTCAGGGCTTGTCGAGGAGCTACTGCACAGCCATAGGAAATGCAACCATTCCTACATGCCCACTGCATACCCTCCGACATTTCTCTGATGAAAATAGGGACGTCCTGAGGAAAAGCAGGGCATTCAGGGATCAAATCAGAAATCGGGACGGCTTCTGTAAATCCGGGACTGTCTCAGGAAAATAGGGACACTTGGAGGGTCTGCCACGACTGTTGCTGCCATGTGTCTTGCCAAAGGCAAGGCGGTTCTTTTAAAAGAAAATTCAGAAGCAATACAAAACATGAGTGAGAAGAAGAAAAATTTATTTCTAAACAGCAAGCAATACGTACATACCAAGCAGGCACTTCTATCTGCCACTTGGAAGCCCTCAAGAAGCTCTTGTATGGGCTGATCAGCTGCAGGGCCGTGCAAACCGAGGCTGCCTAGGGGAGTCACTTCGCCGCTTCTTGAGGGCTTCCAAGGAGCAGATAGAAGTGCATGCTTGCTCTGTACACATTGCTTGCTGTTTGGAAATAAAATCTCCTCCTCCTCACTCATTTGTGTTTTGTATTGCTTCTGAATGTCCGTTTAAAAGAACCACCTTGCCTTGCAATGCATTCCTTGGAGACCAGATCTGCTGCCAGGGGTGTAGCAATTGGGGGGGGCGGTGCGCTCCCAGTGCCACATCTCCGGGGGTGACAAGGCATGCAGTCTGCCGCCGGCGGCACTCCAGCGCCGTACGGACGGTGCTGGGATCCTCTGCTCGCGAGTGCCGCCGCTGGCAAACTGCTACGTAGCGCACATCTGCGGCGTGCCATACGTGTGTCATACGTAGCGACGCTGAACATGCACGCTACGTAGTGATGCCCCGCCCCCGAGTGCACATCATGTTTGCCGCTCTGGGTGCCCGAGCAGCTTCCTACACCTCTGTCTGCTGCCCCCATTGATCCTGCCGCCCAAGCCGGTCGCCTCACCTTGGCTCAGGAGGGAGGGCAGCCCTGGGGCTGGAAAGGGTTTTCCACCCCTGCATGCTGAACATTTCCGTCTAGGAGCCGTGACGGCAGAGCATCACATGTCTATCCTGCCTCACGGAATTCTGTATTTTCATTCCACTGTCAAGTGCATTCAGCTCTCCCCTTACATTTGATCCCACAAGACGTAGAGCAATATATTAGTGTCAGAGGCATGTTCTCTCTCTCTCTCTCTCTCTCTCTCTCTCTCTCTCTCTCTCCCTCTCTCTCCCCCCACCTCATCTTCCTGGTATTGGGGGCAGGCTTTACATAGGCAGCCCCAGGGAACGGAACCAGTCTGCTGACTCCCAGCTCTGCTTCTTTGGCACTGCGCTCGTTCGTGTTGGTTATAAATGAGTTCAGGTCTCCCGTTATGGGCTAATGTCTGCCGCCCTTTGACCTCCCAAAGAGCCCTCAGGGGGAGCTGCAGTAAATCAGAACAGCAGCAGCAGCAGAAAGTCTCTAAGCGACGAAAACAGTCTCCCTGCCATTTCAGTCAGCTGCTAAACAGCAGACAAATTCCTTTTTCAGGTGCCAGGCAGCGCCTGCCTTCAAGTGTTCGGAATATTTTATAGCCGGGCTTTATTCAATCCGAGGGCCGCATTCTGTCAGGGGCAACTCTCTGAGGGCCACATGCCAAAGTGCGCGGGGTAGCAAAAGTTTCACCTCTTGTACAGCAGGCTTATTTCTATACTCTGTCTGGGGAAGAAAGAGGTAATGGACAGAGCTCAAGGGCACGGCACAGCCAGGCAAGAAACAGTCGAGGAGTTAAACATCTAAACATGTTTAAATCAGAATCAGGTAAATGCTGGAAATGTCAAGAAACAGAGGGAACATTTTATCATATGTAGCGGACATGCAAACTGGACAAGGGCTTCTGGGAGATGATAAATAATGAAATGGGGGGGGGTGTTTAAAAGGTCTTTTGTAAAAAGACCAGAAGCCTTTCTTTTAGGAAAACTGAGTTAGATGTCCTTAAAGGTAAAGGGACCCCTGACCATTAGGTCCAGTCGCGGACGACTCTGGGGTCGCGGCGCTCATCTCGCTTTATTGGCCAAGGGAGCCGGCGTACAGCTTCCGGGTCATGTGGCCAGCATGACTAAGCCGCTTATGGCGAACCAGAGCAGCGCACGGAAATGCCGTTTGCCTTCCTGCTAGAGTGGTACCTATTTATCTACTTGCACTTCGTGCTTCCGAACTGCTAGGTTGGCAGGATGTCCTTAGAGAGCAAAATAATAATCACCCTCTGTTTCTTCATGCAACCACAACAGCCTGAATGGTATATGCTCAGAAATGGAGGGAGGGAGCAGTACCAACAAAGGAAGAATGGCTGACAAAATTGATGGAATATGCAGAAATCACAAGTTGAACTAGTAGAATCAGAGATCGGGAAGAAAGAGCATTTAAGGAAGGGTGGGAATTGTTTGTAGAATATTTGAAGAATAATTGTAAACAAGTTAAAACGTTAGCAGGGTTAGAGTAAATGTAGGCAGCAACAGATGCCAGAATCCTAAACACGCAGAATTGGAAGGAAGAAAAAGTCCCAGCTAAAGAGGAATGGCTTGTAAAACGAACGGACTATCTGGAATTGGCGAAGTTGACCACGGGTATGAGACATCAAAGGGACGAACTTTTTTATTGAAAATGGAAACCCTTTCTGGAATATTTGAGAAAGAACTATAGTCAAATGAAATCGCGGACAGGATTTGAATTATGAGTAGAGGATTGAAAACGACAATAAATGTAATAGAGAAAAGATGTATTCGATTTAGTTGGACATATAATGCGGCAGAATAAGGGTGGGACGCGGGTGGCACTGTGGGTTAAACCACAGAGCCTAGGGCTTGCCGATCAGAAGGTCGGCGGTTCGAATCCCCATGACGAGGTGAGCTCCCATTGCTCGGTCCCTGCTCCTGCCAACCTAGCAGTTCGAAAGCACGTCAAAGTGCAAGTAGATAAATAGGTACCGCTGCAGCGGGAAGGTAAACGGCGTTTCCGTGCGCTGCTCTGGTTCACCAGAAGCGGCTTAGTCATGCTGGCCACATGACCCGGAAGCTGTACGCCGGCTCCCTCGGCCAATAATGCGAGATGAGCGCCGCAACCCCAGAGTCGGTCACGACTGGACCTAATGGTCAGGGGTCCCTTTACCTTTACCTTTTAAGGGTGGGTATAAAAAAAACACAGAGGTACGGGTGGGAAGTCGTTTTGTTTACTTTGTAAGAGAAACACGAATTGGATTTGAAGTTTTGGAAATTGAATGAAATTTACTAAAAAGAAATAAAAGAAATACAACAGCTGGCAGGAATATAAGAATGCATCTCTCTGCCTGCTTGTAGGGGTTATGCCATCACATCCTTAAGATACATCTTCTGAGAAAGCTTCCATTTAATACTAACAGCATCAACCAAATTTTAACCTCACCCCAGCAACTTTGGACTTTGGTCTAAGATTTCCCCAGGATTTCCACGGGCCGAAAAAGCCGACTTATTTTGGAAGTGGCCATGAATACCTGTTTCATGTCATGGATACAAACCCACAGAGACGGGGTTGTTTACATTCCCCTGCAGAGTTTTGCATCGGGCGAGTGCTATACAATCTGTCCCTTATGATAGCTTATCTCTGAGCCACAAGTGTTTCCCCGTTCATTAATCATGTGGCACATCATAGCAAAAGATCGTTTTCCCTAAAAGGGCGCTTTTCTTCGCAGGCCGTCCTCTCCACCGGCAGAGAGTTCGAAAAAGAAGCCTTCACGTCCAATCACAAGGATCTGCTTGTCAAAAGCCAGGCGTTGGCTGGGCACACATAGGAACCCTATGCACAGACCCACACATAAAACTGTCTGGACCAGAAGTCAGCCTGGAAGCATGAAGGCGTCATGCAGGGTAGAGATGTGCAAATCGGCCCATGTTGGTTTCCCCTTCATCCAATCATTCCACTTTGCCCCCTTCCACCACAGGTTTGCGCCTTTTTAAAATTCAAACACATTTTTGTGTTTATTTCTCTTCATATTACCGTTTTTGAATGCAAATGTTTTTGTTTTCCCAGGGCAACGTCAACATTAAATTGTTAGATCTGTTTTGAATACAGTGGGACCTCGACTTACGAGTGACCCGACTTACGTGTTTTTCGACTTCCAAATGACTTCCGGAAGAAAAAAAATGGCCGCCGCAACCGAATTTTTCGACTTGCGAAAGGAAGTCACGGCCGCTTTGAATAGGATTTCTTTGACTTCGAATTTTTTTCGCTCAATGCATCCCTATGGGGACTTGACTTACGAGTGTTTTCGACTACCGAAGATTGCTTCGGAACGCATTATCTTCGTAAGTCGAGGTCCCACTGTACGTCTAAAGATATTTGATGGGATACCGGGACAATCTGAAGAACGGCAAACAAAATGGCTCCTGTCAGACTCAAATTCAAAGGTCACCGCTATGGTGGCAAGATTTTGCGCCAACGCTATAAGAATCCGGAGTGCCTACACAGGAGATACTCAAAATAACTCCTGATCTGAGCCAGACTGATTTCATTTTAATTTATAGTGAATAGTAAATAATTAATATAACCTAAGGATCAAAGGATGCTTGATCCCTTTTAGATAAGATATTTTAGTTATTTTAGATAAGATATACTAGTTTATACCAAAATTTAAATATTGAGGATGTAATGCTTTTTACTATGCTGGTCGGTGACCGTAATAAAGAATACTTACTTACTTTGAATATGTCTCTTGTGGTTTTATGATTCGATTTCTGCATGCCTATATATCGCTTTTGGACTTTGTAGTGGGAAGAAATATACAGTGGTACCTCAGATTCCGAGCGCCTTGGAAGCTGAACGTTTCAGTTTTCGAACGCCGAAAACCCGGAAGTAAATGCTTCTGTTTTTGAACGCGCCTTGGAAGATGAACGGCTTCCACTGTGTGTTTTCCAATTTTCTCAATTGAACTTGCAGCCAGCCTTTTGCACCTTGGTTTTGAACGTTTCAGAAGTCAAACGGTCTTCCGGAATGGATTACATTTGAGAACCGAGGTACCACTGTACATGTTTAATAAGACTAAACCTATTTTGCCTGGATGGCCACATTTTTTGCAAGCAAACATGTGTATTTTTGTGTCCATTTCCCCCTAATATGTTCTTCAGTACAGGCTTGTTGTTGTTGGAGAGCTGCACCGCAAAATTCACATTGTGGTTCGGGTCCCTCCTCAGAGTCATAAATTGACAACTCTTTGAGGTCCTCCCATTCCTCATTCTGGCGGTTCCCTCACTGCGAGAAGCAAAGCTACAGGGAACCAGGCAAAGGGCCTTCTCGGTAGTGGCGCCCACCCTGTGGAACGCCCTCCCAGCAGAGGTTAAGGAGATGAACAACTATCTGACATTCAGAAGATACCTCAAGGCAGCCCTATTTAGGGAAGTTTTTAACCTGTGATTTTAATGTACTTTTATATCTGTTGGAGGCCGCCCAGAGTGGCTGGGGAGACCCGGCTAGATGGGCGGGGTACAAATAAAAGAATTATTATTATTACTAGTGAATTAAGCCCGTTAATAACGGGCTCTAGATACCCACGCGAGGGCTGAGAGGGTGGTTGGCCTCCTGCCGAGGTGGGCGGCGTGGGCCAGGCCGCCATGCCCCCCTGCAGTGGCCGCGTCTCCCTTGGTCACCGCCGCCGTCTCCTCGCTAGAAGATATGTGGTGAAACATTTGTGAAAGCAGACTGAGGTCCCTCTACCCCTTTCCTACCTCTGTGGCCCATGTACCCCTTTGTTACCACCGTGGCACCTCTACTCCTTTCCTACCTCTGAGGTTCTTCTACTCCTTTTCTACCTCTGTCCGCTCTACACTTTTCCTACCTCTATCCTCCCTTATAGCCCTTTCCCTACCCAGAACCCATCACTATTTACCTCTGAGTGTTCGTGCATGTTGTCACTCTTCCCTTTTCCTATCTCCCTCTCCCTTGCGACTCTACCCCCTTTCCCACCTCTCTCCCCGCTCCCTCCCCCACTCTCTACTGCTCCTCTTTGGCTGGGCCCGCTCTAGGCCCTCTACCTCTCTCTCCCCCCCTCCTCCCTCCCATCGGGGTTTTGTTTTGTTTTGTCCGGTCCCTTTTCCCTAAGGGATTGCTTAGCCTGGGCGGAGGAAGAGGAATCGCAGCCGGCTATGGGAGCTTCCTGAAGCCGCCGCAGGAGGCGCCGTGGAGGATCGGGGAACCCCCACCCACCCACCACTTCCCACACCTCCACAGTTTGCCTCCCTCTCCCTCCCCCCCCACCCATCCCCCCCCACCGATCTCCCCCACCTCCCCACACAGGTCGCCTCTCCCTCCCTCCCCCTTCGCCCCCAGACACCCATCTCCCCCCCACACACCTCCCCCCACAGCTCGCCTCTCTCTCTCCTTCCGACACACACACACTCCTCTCTGTCTCTCTCTCACACACCCACCTCCCCCCACCCACCCCCTTCCCCCGCCTCCACAAATAGGTCGCCTCTCTCTCTCCCTCCCCCCACACCTCCCCCCATCCCCGGCGACCGGGAGGCAGCGCGAGGCGGGCAGGGGGCGGGGCCCCCGCATCCCACCTCCGCCCGAGAGCGCCGGCCGCCGCCGCTCCTCCCGCCGCCGCACCCGCAAGTCGGCGGCCGCCCCATCCAGACGCGGGAGGGAGCGAGCGGGTGTCACTGCGCCTGTGGCGCAGAGGGCGAGTCGTGTCGCCGCCGTCCAATGTTGGCGGCCGTGGCGGCTGCGTTAGCGAGGGAGGGGCCGTGAGGGAGGGAGGAGGAGAATGGATCGGACGGACGGCGCTGGGCTGAGCTGAGCCGCCGCGGGGAAGTTGTGCTCGGGGTCGGTGTGGGGAGGCGGTTGGGGAAGGAGGGCCAGGGCCTGGGCAGGGCGAGCCCGGCGGCGAGCCGGGGCGCCGCGCATCCCATCGGAGCCGCAGCCAGAGCCTGCCGAGCGGGGGCAGCCTTGGAGGTGAGCGCAGGCGGACAGGGGCACCCCGGCAGCGCGCAGTGCGATAAGATGGCCGACAGGAGGAGGCTGCGGGCAGCGGCGCTTCGCGCCACTGCCCCCGCTCCTATTGGTGTGCGTCCTCTAATCCCTCTGTCACTGGAACGCACGCGCAGTGGAGATTTCCTCTGACGGACGGAAAGTGGTACGGACGGACACAGGCTCTTTATTATATAGGATTATTATTATCATCCTAATCTGACCATCCCTTCCATGACATCTCCTTGTGACACAGGACCATCCCTGCCTTGATCATGCCCACAAGCATTTGAGCATGAGCGCTCAAACCCCACCCACAGCATCTCCAGCAGCGGGCTTTGAGAATTCAATCTCAGCCATCCAGCCCCACTGCTGAAAAAGCAACAACATCTGGACGCTGCTGCTTCTCGCAATGTAAATATATCATATTAAAAAGTATACTCGACATAGAGGAAGCGTCTGAAGTCACACCTCTTCGCAGTATTCGCCTTCCTCTCTGACCGCGTTCCCCTCCTGCCCGCTGCCACCACAAAGTATCTCGCTGCAATTAATCTGACTTGTAATGGGAAACAGATGAAGGTATAAATCACGCCCAATCCCGACAATGTATCTTTGGAAGGGGGGAGGGGTTCGTGACTTGAAGCCCGAGAAGTTTCCACAACAATAATAAAGTGAAAAATTAACAACTCAGCATGCTTCAGTCAGGCCTGTCAATTGAAGGTTATGCCTCGAATTAGAGCAGAGGGAAACAAAGTTCTCCTTTTTGCCACTGGCTGGCCCCAGCGGTTCGCCATCTTTGGTTTTCCTTTCACTGGGCAAATCCAGAGAACATTCAATGAGGGAAGGCAAGGGAGCCAGTGTGGTGTGTTCGTTACAGCGTTGGACTACGTCCTGGGAGACCAGGGTTCAAATCCCCACTCAGCCATGAAAGAAGAGAAGAAGAAGAAGAGTTTGGATTTGATATCCCGCTTTATCACTACCTGAAGGAGTCTCAAAGCGGCTCACATTCTCCTTTCCCTTCCTGCCCCACAACAAACACTCTGTGAGGTGAGTGGGGCTGAGAGACTTCAGAGAAGTGTGACTAGCCCAAGGTCACCCAGCAGCTGCATGTGGAGGAGCGGAGACGCGAACCCGGTTCACCAGATTACGAGACTACCGCTCTTAACCACTACACCACACTGGCTCTCACTCACTAGGGTCACATTCGCAGAGCATGGTTCCCGTCCATGGTGGTTGGCCGCCATTTTAATTTACTAAAAATGTAGTGCCCATGGAGCAGAGTGCGGAGGGCAGCAATGAGTGTCGGTGAGCCAGTGAGGGGCACTCAGTCATGCCCCAACCTCATCAACGGCTAGCACCTGAGTTGCTCCCATTCTCCCTGTAGATCCTGGAATGGGAGAGGAGCCATGCCAGCCCTGGAACTGGAATGTGGAGGGGAAGGAAAAATGCACTCTGAACATATAACGCCTGAGAGCCAGTGTGGTGTAGTGGTTAAGAGCGGTGGACTCGTAATCTGGTGAACCGGGTTCGCGTCTCCACTCCTCTACATGCAGCTGCTGGGTGACCTTGGGGTAGTCACACTTCTCTGAAGTCTCTCAGCCTCTCTGTGAGGTGTTTGTTGTGGGGGAGGAAGGGAAAGGAGAATGTGAGCCGCTTTGAGACTCCTTCGGGTAGTGAGAAAGCGGGATATCAAATCCAAACTCTTCTTCCTCTTCCTCTTCCTCTTCTTCTTCTTCTTCTTCTTCTTCTTCTTCTTCTTCTTCCCAGCAGGGCAAGAAAGGAGGCAGATCATTTGCCTTCAGCCTCCCCTTCCCCCACACCTCAGGATTCCTCTGCCCCAATCATTTTCTGATGTTTGGCAGCAATCCTATGGATATCCGCCGTATTCTGTTCTTCAACCTGCAACCTCTGCTACCAAACGGAAAAGTTGGTTACAGTGCCGACTCCTATTGGGATCTCTGTCCCTTTAAAATGTCCATCTTTTTGGTTTGCAGCCTGAGCGCATGAAAGAACAAGCTGTGATATTCCCCCGTGTGGGTGGTTTCATGCCTTACGGGGCGAATATCTCGGCTTATAGATTGCTGCCCACCCACCCCCGCCAGCCTGTTTCTGATGGGAAAACAACCCGGTGGGAGATAAATTATACTAAAGAGTCCCCTTTCTCCAGAGCGAAAAACCTGGACTTTGGGAGCTGATCTATGCCAAGAGATGGGGAGGGCTTTCTAAATATCTCCCTAATAAATTTGATGCAGTGACTACAAGCATGTTTATAGAGGTCTAAGAGGGGGAGGGGGAGAAACGAGGAGGGCTTGTATCTGTTTTCTTAAAGTGCAAAATCAAGGCTAGCTTACAGCACCCAAGAGATCAGAAGCTGCGTCGAAGGCCACCCATCTGGAGAGCAGCTGATCATTACCTAAACGCCCTTCCCAGGCCTTGGGTTTGTGTTCTCTCTCTCTCTCTCTCTCTCTCTCTCTCTCTCTCTCTCTCTCCCCCACCCCTCCGCACTCCCTTTTTATGGTCCCCTGTCAGGGTAAGAGAGAGAGTTTATGAAAGACTAACAGCAAGTCTTGTACAGGCCATAACTCCGTGGATCAACAAACATTGCTATAAATTAGCAGGAAGAAAGGGCCCAGGGGGATCATCTCCAAACTAGCCTGCGGTCCCACATAAGTCAGCAATTTTTTAAACATTGTAATCTAAAGTTTCAGAATCAATTGTGTCTGGAAACGTGAGTCTCTGAAGCACTCGGAGGTGGGGGAGGAGGAAGAAGCTGGCCGTTTCAAGAGGGATGGACTGATAGAGCATTTCAGTCTCCTGGTATGCCCCGTGTAGGACTTTAAGGCCCTCAAATAATAACATTTTGGAGGTCCCGAGCCATAAGGATGCTAGGCTGGCCGCAACTAGGGCCAGGGCCTTCTCAGTACTGGCCCCGACTTGGTGGAACGCTCTGTCACAAGAGACCAGGGCCCTGCGGGATTTGGCATCTTTCCGCAGGGCCTGCAAGACGGAGCTGTTCCGCCTGGCCTTTGGGTTGGTTTTAGTTTAACCCTGATGTTTCATTCCTTTATGGTTTGATTGGTGGGCTACTTAAAAATGAGGCTGCATTTTAAACTTTAAATCGTATTTTAACTTGCATTTTAATTGATTGTTTTGTATGTTTTGTTGTGATTTTATGGGTGTTAGCCACTCTGAGCCCGGTCTTGGCTGGGAAGGGCGGGGTATAAATAAATAAATAAAAATATTATTATTATTATTACTACTACTATTACTATTATTATTATATGTAGCAGAATGATGATGATGATGATGATGATGATGATGATGATACAGTACTGGGAAATTGTAGGAGCATTCAAGGGTGCTTCCATCAGCTTTCAATTGGGTTGCCATCACTCATGGGGGAGAAAACCAGTCACTTCTCTTTTGAACCTTTTTCACAATTTGTGACCCTGCAATGCTTTGAAAGTCACACTTTTTTGGAGAAAGAAAGAAATCCGGTGGGGCCAGATCTGGAGAATATGGAGAGTGGGACAACTCAGTAACCTCAGTAACGATTTTACGTGGAATATGCCATTCTTCCGCCATCATTCGGAAGGACAAACGCCGATCCCGCAGCAATATCTCACAAACTCTGCCGACATTTGCCGCCGTTCTTCTTGTCGACGGTCTGAGAGCCAGTGTGGTGTAGTGGTTAAGAGCAGTAGACTCGTAATCTGGTGAACCGGGTTCGTGTCTCCACTCCTCCACATGCAGCTGCTGGGTGACCTTGGGCTAGTCACACTTCTCTGAAGTCTCTCAGCCCCACTCACCTCACAGAGTGTTTGTTGTGGGGGAGGAAGGGAAAGGAGAATGTTAGCCGCTTTGAGACTCCTTCGGGTAGTGATAAAGCGGGATATCAAATCCAAACTCTTCTTTTTCTTCTTCTGCCAGACTGAGGGTCATCTTCAATGGTTTTCCACGGAAATGCTTAAACCACTCATACGCTGTCTTTCAAGTTAACAGCTTCATCTCCGTACACAATTGTAAGCATTTTGTGGGTTTCCGGTGCCAATTTACCCAATTTGAAACAGAATTCCATATTGACTCTCTGCTCCATTTTCAATCACAACACACTGAACTATTAACAGCTACTAAACGCTAGCGCATGAACGTTGGCCTGTCAACAAATGCCGAGACACGCGCGCATATGTTAGCTGAGATCCGGACGAATGCCTCCTATGTGTCTCCGCAAATCCGGCAGTTTCCTTTATCGCATACAGGGGTGATTCACCCTACTTTCCAGTCACACCTTGTATGATAACATCACCACCATTTTTGTGAGCCAGCGCAGTCAGGACCGGCTCTCCCTGTCTGTGGTCATGTTCCGAAATCCGTCCATACCTGCTGGCCGCGCAAGAAGAGGCCCAGGGTCTGCGAAGCCGTTTGGGTTTCTGTCTTTGTGGGAAAGGCAGCCATGACCTTGGTGAGGAAGATAAATGAGTTTCAACTGGAGGAGCTCGTCACGTTCAATGCAGGGAGCGGAGGTTATTTGATAGCACAAAGATGCCCCCATCCTCATTTGTTTCCGCTATTCGTAAGGGAAAGGGGGGGGATGAGCAGTCATCACCGTTTCTAAAGAAAGATGGAATCATAAGCCTTTGGATTCCACTGCAAGGGAATGGGGAATATTCCTCTGGGGTTTCATACGGACCCCACCCAGTTGCAGTTTTCTAGCAGAGGGGAGAGGAACATTTTTCTGCCATGGGGTAGCACTCCCTTTGAGGGAAATCTTCAGGGTACCACATGCCTGTGGTAGGCGAGGTCAGAGACAAAATTGGGCAGAGCAAGGAATAGCTAGGACTCAGCTAGACTGGTAAAGAAAAAGTGATTTATATGTGTCGTATAATATTGTGCCACCAGGTGGCGCTGTGGAGTCCTGTTTCTCTCTACCTGTTTTCCCTGTTTGAATTTACAACGCGTTTAACTGAATCGCTTCTTTGATGTGTCTAGACCAGGCATCCCCAATCTCGGCCCTCCAGATGTTTTGGGACTACAATTCCCATCATCCCTGACCACCGGTCCTGTTAGCTAGGGATCATGGGAGTTGTAGTCCCAAAACATCTGGAGGGCCTGGTCTATATCCAGCCCTAATGCTGTTCTAGGCTGCATCAACAGAAGTATAGTGTCCAGATCAAGGGAAGTAATAGTACCACTCTATTCTGCACTGTTCAGACCACACCTGGAGTCCTGTGTCCAGTTCTGGGTGCGACAGTTTAAGAAGGATGTTGACAAGCTGGAATGTGTGCAGAGGAGGGCAACCAAGATGATTAAAGGTCTGGAAACCAAGCCTTATGAGGAACGGTTGAAGGAGCTGAGTATGTTTAGCCTGGAAAAGAGGAGATTGAGAAGAACTATGATAGCCGTTTTCAAATATCTCCCTCATGGAAGAGGGAGCTTGCTTGTTTTCTCCTGCTCTGGAGGGTAGGACTAGAACCAACAGTTTCAAGTTCCAAGAAAGAAGATTCCGACTAAACATCAGGAAGAACTGAGAGCTGTTCGACAGTGCTCTGCCTCAAGGGATTGTGGACTCTCCTTCCTTGGAAGTTGTAAAGCAGAGGTTAGATGGCCATCTGTCATGGATGCTTTAGTTGAGATTCCTGCATTGCAGAGGGTTGGGCTAGATGACCCTCGGGGTCCCTTCCAACTCTATGATTCTATGATATGTTACCTTTGTAGAGCAGGCTAGTTTCTACACACACTTGCACACCCGCTGTCTACCTAGGCAAGCAAGAAGCACTTTCAGAGGTCAAGGAAACATCCCAAGCAAGCAAAAACATTCAAGGAGGATGTGAAGCAAAGTTAGTAAGGGGGTATGTCTGGGGAGGAGGTGTGGCCTAGAAAGAGTCCTGAGGGCCAGATAGGAAAGCTTGAAGGGCCACATGGTACCTAAGGCTTCTCATCCCTCTTCTAGGTTTTGAGGAGGTGGCGCTGTGGGTTAAACCACAGTGCCTAGGGCTTGCTGATCAGTAGGTCGGCGGTTCGAATCCCTGCGACGGGGTGAGCTCCTGTTGCTCGGTCCCTGCTCCTGCCCACCTAGCAGTTCGAAAGCACGTCAAAGTGCAAGTAGATAAATAGGTACTGCTCTGGCGGGAAGGTAAACGGCGTTTCCGTGCGCTGCTCTGGTTCGCCAGAAGCGATTTTGTCATGCTGGCCACATGACCAGGAAGCTGTATGCTGGCTCCCTCGGCCAATAAAGCGAGATGAGCGCCGCAACCCCAGAGTCGGACACGACTGGACCTAATGGTCAGGGGCCCCTTTACCTTTACCTTTACTGAGCAAGATGCCCCCACTGGGACGTTTGCTTCCCTCCCTCCCTCCCTCCCTTGGGTCCCAATCCATGCCACTGGCCAGAGTTAGAAGGCAAGAGAATGGAAGGTGGGAGGCGATATCAGGGTGAGAGGACTTCAGTAGAGGGTGATGGGCCCCTGGCTGGAGTGTGGGCCTTGGCAGACCCCCAGCAATGCCAGCGCACGATGCCAGCCCTGCCAGAGGCCACAAGAGTTCGATGCTATTTAAACCCGGGCCAATTTGGGCACCCGTTCATCTTTGCAAGATAAATGGGTTTGCGGCATTCCTCTGGGTGAAGGCAAGGACAAGGTGCCCTTTCTCTGGACTGCTACAAAAAAACAAAAAGGGTTCCAAACAGCGACAGGAAGACTCAGACAGGCTCTGCATTCGAGTTGCCCTCTGGGATTCAAAGGCCGGGACTGGGAAAGAGGTGGAACGTGGCAAAACACCAGGATGGAGGAGAGAGGATCAAACCCCTTGCAACCACTGCTGCTGTCAGAAAAGAAACCCCACACAGACACCTCAAGATTTAATCGGGGAGCCACTGAGCGATCAGATCGTGGTTCCTGTCTTGTCTAGGGATGGTTGGGAATTTCAATTCAGTTCACATTTAAAGGGGAATCTAGTTAACCTGCATTTTTTTCTGAAGCAGTACAAGGACCAAAAGGGGATGAGGGTGGCGCTGTGGTCTAAACCACAGAGCCTAGGGCTTGCCGATTGGAAGGTCGGTGGTTCGAATCCCCGTGACGGAGTGAGCTCCCGTTGCTCGATCCCTGCTCCTGCCAACCCAGCAGTTTGAAAGCATGTTGAGTGCAAGTAGATAAATAGGTACCGCTCTGGCGGGAAGGTAAACGGTGTTTCCGTGCGCTGCTTTGGTTCGCCAGAAGCGGCTTAGTCCTGCTGGCCACATGACCCGGAAAAACTGTCTGTGGACAAACGCCGGCTCCCTTGGCCAGTAAAGCGAGATGAGCGCTGCAACCCCAGAGTTGTCCGCGACTGGACCTAACGGTCAGGGGTACCTTTACCTTTACCTTTTACAAGGACCAAAACTCAGCCGTCCTTTGAAATTCGCACTTCTCTGAATGTCGCCATGCAGTCCTTTAGCCAAGAAGCATGTGCAACAATGTATCTACTAAATTGTTCATTAAAATGCATGCAAAAAATGTGTTATTTGGGGGGGGGATTGCTTTGTAATGAGGAGAAATGCGCACTAAGATCCTGGTGGGTTGTTGTTGTTTTGAAATTGCAAATTCATGTGGAAATGTGGAGAACTCACCTTGGAAAAATGAGAAACAGAGAGAAAGCAAAATTGGCATATTCAGCCATCCCCATGCATCTAGAAATGATATGACAGGAAATGAGTGAAACTGCACTCATTAAATTTTTGGACCAGGGCCTGGGAGACATGAGTCAACAGTGTGATGCAGCAGCTAAAAAAGCCAATGCAATTCTGGGCTGCATCAATAGGAGGGATCATCTAGATCAAGGGAAGTAATAGTACCACTGTATTCCGCTCTGGTCAGACCTCACTTGGAATACTGTGTCCAGTTCTGGGCACCACAGTTCAAGAAGGATACTGACAAGCTGGAACGTGTCCAGAGGAGGGCAACCAAAATGGTCAAAGGCCTGGAAATGATGCCTTATGAGGAACGGCTTAGGGAGCTGGGTATGTTTAGCCTGGAGAAGAGAAGGTTAAGGGGTGATATGATAGCCATGTTCAAATATATAAAAGGATGTCATATACAGGAGGGAGAAAAGTTGTTTTCTGCTGCTCCTGAGATGAGGACACGGAGCAATGGATTCAAACTACAAGAAAGAAGATTCCACCTAAACATTAGGAAGAACTTCCTGACAGTAAGAGCTGTTCGGCAGTGGAATTTGCTGCCAGGGAGTGTGGTGGAGTCTCCTTCTTTGGAGGTCTTTAAGCAGAGGCTTGACAGCCATCTGTCAATAATGCTTTGATGGTGTTTCCTGCTTGGCAGGGGGTTGGACTGGATGGCCCTTGTGGTCTCTTCCAACTCTATGATACTATGAGACCAGGGTTCAAATCCCCCCTCAGCCATGAAGCTCACCAGGTAACTTTGGGCCAGCCACTCACTCTCAGCCTAACCTACCCCACAAGATTGTTGTGGGGATTAAACAAGAACCATGTGTGTCACCTTGAGGTCTTTGGAGACAACGCAGTAAACAACTACAGAAATAGATGGTCCCTAGCAACCAGCATTCAGAGGCATACTGCCTCTCCTACTGGAGGTAACACGGCAGAACATAATTAACATGCATGCAAATTTTATGGCCACCTTTGGGAACATCCCAAACCTGCCGGCCTTTCCATAAAACAACGACAAGCTGTCCAAAGATTAATGCTTAGAGCAAATCGGCAAAGTGTAAATGTCTAAGTGCTCACAGAGGTTGCGTAACCATCCCACGACATCCCAAAGTGCCGGAGGGAGGAAGGGAGCTTCCTTCCTGTTTCGTCAACTCGTCAATTGTCATCACATCAGCACAGCGTGAGCTGATGTTGTTGACGCGCTGGCCATGTTGAAAGAGAGCATCCATCTGCAGAGATCCCCTCCGTTGAAAGTGATTTGCTTTTAGTGCTTACAACTCCTCTTACAGATAATTTTCAATGGCTAAAGCAGATATGGTGGGCAGGGACAGCAGCCTGCCTTTGATTCTGCAAATGGAGGTTGTTCAGTTAGCTGCTTCCATTTCAGGGATCCATTTCTGGACCATTTTGGAAAGCAGAGCTTCTTCTTGAGCAAACCATAGCCCTTCAGGGGGGTCAGGGTCTTAGCTCTGTGGTAGAACATCTGCCTTGCATGCAGAAGGTCCAAGGTTCAATCCCCAACATGGCCAGGTAAGGTTCTGAAACCCTGGACAGCAACTGCTGGTCAGTGTAGAGACAATAATGAAGGAGATGGACCAATGGTCTGACAGACCACAAGGCAGCTTCCAAGGGGCTGTATCCAATGTCCTCTGCCTGGTGGCCCAAAAACTCTTACTCCAGCGGGTGGGTGAGTTTTAACAGAGGAATCCATTGCAATGGACCCTTCCGAGACATTCAGAAGCATGCTGCATCTGACAACGGAGCCAGAACATATGAACCAGGGTTAGCAGCCAGTGAATTTGTCCAACTCTCTTGGAAAGCCAGCCAAGTTCGTGGCCTCCTGTGTGAAGAAGTCCTTCCATTTGTGTGTCATGGAAGAGGAGAGATCGGTCATTGGTTCCTATTCATTATGGGTACATGGAACCTCCAGGGTCAACAGCAGCGTCCTTCTGAACACCTGTTTCAAGGTAGGGGCAATGGAGAAGGGCTATTGTCCATAACCTCTTTCTGGACTTCCTTAAGGCATCTGTGAGGAACAAGATCCTGACATAGGTGGACCCTTATCCTGAACCAGCAGGGCTCATCGTGCATCCTTAAGAAAACTTCTTCCAAGAATGTGGAATTTAAAGCTAATGGATAATCTAGGCCAGGGATGGGAAACCTACGACTCTCCAGATGTTGTTGAGACTCTAACTCTCATCATCCCTGAGCACTGGCCACGTTGGTTGGGGCTGATGTGAGTTGCAGTCCAACAGCAGCTGGAGGACACAGGTTAGCCACACCTTCCCTCTCCTCAGAGGTTCCTCTGACACCTTCATTCTGTGTATTGTCCATCGCATGCTGAAGACTCACCTCTTGGCCCCAGCTTTGACACTTGAAATACGTATATCTAGTCAGACCCACCCTGTTCTTGAAATTTGTTTTAAGCAGGTTTCTTGGTTGTAAGTTGCTTTGAGCGTGATTCTTTTTGTTGGGAAAGCAGAGTACAGTAAAATTATGAATGGGTGAGCCAATGCTTGCTGGAGCTGATGGGAGTCTGTCTCCAGCCCTGGCTTTTGAAGTTCCTCAGGGCTCTCTTTTGCCCTCTCTGCTTTTTAGCACCTACTTTGGCTCCTTTCTTCATTCCTTCTTTATATACTATCCAGTTGTGTCTCTTCCCTCTCTCCTGGGAGTCAGCTGCGATTCGATTACTTAGAAAGGGGAGTTCCACGGGGGTCTCCGCTCTTTGTTTATGAAAATGGCTACAAAGAAGTGGAGAGAAGCCACCCTTAAGTCAGCCAGCCAAACGGCGGAATCCACTGCCTTTGGTCGGACTTTGGATTAATTAGCTGTGTGTCTAATTAGCAACAGGCTCCCCTTGGTTATTCTGAAACTGTAGCTGCCGCTCATCAACCAGAGGCCATCAGGAGGCTTGTCAGAAACCAGAATGCGTTCCAGCTGGCCTTTGCCACCCCCCACCTTCTCCCTCTCTTAAAAAAATACTAAGACTGCAATTCTATACCCATTTATCTGATGGGAATCTCCACTGATCTCAATGGGAGTTACTTATCTCTTTTAATAGATAAAAGTATGTATTTTAGTTGAAAACAAACTGAATTTTCAACAGAAGCCTTTGAGACCTGCCTTTAGGTTCATCTCTGTGACATAAAGGGCTGTATCCAGCCAACTTGTTCCGTCAGCTCAAGGATTTATGCTTGTTCAATTGATTCCCCCCCCTTGTCTCTCCCTCCCCCAACAGGCTTGTTGTGAAGATGGGAGGGAGAGAACCATGTACACCATCTTGAGATCATTGGAGAAAAGGTTAGGATATAAATACAACTAATAAATATTGAGGTGTTCATCCTTGGTCCACCGTAATTTATGAATTAGAATGTGATTGGCATGATCAGTTGTCTTCTCCCCCCCACCCCCACCTCACCAGCATTGTTGCCGACAAATAAAAACGAAAATAACATACAACTGAACCAAATCACAAACGATCGAACATTTTGGGCATTTCACTCATCCAAAGGGAACATCAACAGCAAATGGGATTTATTTCGGAGTAGACGTGCCGGATTGCAGAGTGAGATTGGTGGATCTTTCCATGGCCTTCCTTATATGATTACCTCATAAATGGGACCCCACCAAACTTCTTCTTAGCACAAGACGGAACCTTTTTCCTTCCCAGGGACATAGCATGGGGGGCAGGGGGGCATAGCCCTGGGCACACAGTTTTGAGGGGGCACAAACCAGGTGCCCCCACGAGGGATCCCTGTCCCGCCCTGCCTGCTGCCAGAGGTTTCTGGGCCCCAGAGCCTTGCCACCACATCCCTGTACCCGTCACTGAATGGCCACCCAGCCAGCATCAGGGGGATTTGCTCACCAAGAGCCACATTGGCTGACTGGGCTCCCCCTGTGCGGGGAGGCAGGTGGCACAGCATGGCCCTGTTTGGCTCTGGTGGCGAGTGCTGGGCTGGCATGGTGTGCTCCGTGAACCCTCTATACCCCGCGCCTGACTGGCGGTGGTGGTGAGGGCTGGTTTAGGCATGGTAGGCTCCATGAACCCTCCACACCATGCCACCACCCCGTGTGTGTTCCAGGCACCAGCCAATGCCACAAAGCCACTGCCCCTTCCTTCTTCAACATTCATTTTCTTTTCGGTTGTTGTTGTTTAGTCGTTTAGTTGTGTCCGACTCTTGGTGACCCCATGGACCAGAGCACGCCAGGCACTCCTGTCTTCCACTGCCTCCCGCAGTTTGGTCAGACTCATGTTGGTAGCTTCAAGAACACTGTCCAACCATCTCATCCTCTGTTGTCCCCTTCTCCTTGTGCCCTCAAGCTTTCCCAACATCAGGGTCTTTTCCAGGGAGTCTTCTCTTCTCATGAGGTGGCCAAAGTATTGGAGCCTCAGCTTCAGGATCTGTCCTTCCAGTGAGCACTCAGGGCTGATTTCCTTCAGAATTGATAGTTTTGATCTTCTTGCAGTCCATGGGACTCTCAAGAGTCTCCTCCAGCACCATAATTCAAAAGCATCAATTCTTCGGCGATCAGCCTTCTTTATGGTCCAGCTCTCACTCTCTTTTCGATTGCTTGCCCCCAAATCCATTCATATCCAAGTCTCGGGCCTTTGGCCACAGCAGATAGATCAAGGAGGAGAGATGAAAAGTTCCCAGAAGTTCCCATGGGGCATGGAGATCTTCTGGCTCATATACAAGCCTGCAGAAGGGGGTGGGAGGAGTTGCCAGTTACATTTCTGAGACACAAATTGGTACCCACTAATAATAAGCAAAGCACTGAACCACACAGACATCACTTTGAAGGAACCCAAGTCACGCATCTGGCTTTGCAGAACTTCGCCATATAATGTCTTGCTCCATGAGCAGGGTATCATAATAGTTATTTCAGAGCACAGCATGGTTTGTTTTGATAAGAGTATAAACTGCCTCGTTTTCCCCCTGGCCTGGCAGGGTGCCGTGTTTTGCCCAGCAGTAAAGAGGGTGGCAGGAGATGGAATGGGACTAGCGATAGGGATGCTGGAGGTATTCAATTCATTTTCCAGTTAAAAGGTGGCCATACCTAATTTGCGCTTCCTGACACAATTTGAGAACAGCGACTCAGCTGTTCTTCGAAACCTGCGCTTCTCTGAATTTTGCAACGCAGTTCTGCAGCCGTGTTATGTATATACACACACACACACAATACAGAGGCTAGGGTGAATTGCCCATAAAAAGTGTCCATATTAGTACAAATAAGATAACAAAAGTGCATTGTTTTGGGGAGAAATTGCTTTGCAAAATGTGTACGTTAGCCAAAAAAAAATTTACATGGAATTGTGTGTGTCCTCACCAAAATGCCGACAAATTCTTTGCTAGGACTGCATTTTTAAAATGCAAACTGATGAGCTGTTGGACTACGCCGAAATGGCAAAACTGACCGGAAGGCTCAGGAACCAAGAAAACAAAAGTTTCAAGAAAGAATGGGAAAGATTTATAATTCATTTAAGAGACAACTATAAGCAAATGAAAACAGTAGCAGGATTTTAATAACATTTGTAATATAACAAATACTTTGGACAATTATGGAGAGATTTAAAATATGGATGACGAAATAATATGCGGTTGAAAATGTTGACAATAGGACCCATGGAGGGGGTGGTGGGAAGTCTAGAGATTCAGAGAAATCTCTAAATCTGAGTATGTATCTGATACTGTTATAACTTAACACTTGTAAAATCAAATAAAAAATATTTGAAATGCAGATTGATGTAAAAATGTGGAGAACTGGACTTAAGAAATAAGCGACTGAAAGAAACCAAAATGGGCATATTCATCTGTCCCCGCCTGGCACAGCCATCAGATGGAGAATGCATTGTATGTCCCCTGATTAGCTGCAGCATGGCATGTATGCCCCACTATAATCACCTGAGCGCAGCTTCAATCTCTGGCAAAGTTCCCTTCTTACGAAATTCTATAGTTTCATAGAGTCTAGGGGTCGTCTAGTCCAACCCCCTGCAACGCAGGTGGCAAGGGAGGAAATGGGGAGGGGCAGGTAACAGAATGTATACCTGAAGGAGCATCTCCACCCCCATCGTTCAGCCCGGACACTGAGATCCAGCGCCGAGGGCCTTCTGGTGGTTCCCTCACTGCGAGAAGCAAAGCTACAGGGAACCAGGCAGAGGGCCTTCTCGGTAGTGGCGCCCGCCCTGTGGAACGCCCTCCCATCAGAGGTCAAGGAAATAAACAACTACCTGACATTTAGAAAATACCTGAAGGCAGCCCTGTTTAGGGAAGTTTTTAATCCGTGATATTGTAATGTATTTTGATATTTGTTGGAAGCCGCCCAGAGTGGCTGGGGAGACCCGGCCAGATTGGGGGGGGGGGTTACAAATAATAAATTATTATTATTATTATTATTATTATTATTATTATTAGAGAGGCGAAGGAGATGGCCTCACCCAGCTTTGGCGTTCATCCCACCCACTTTGGGCTGTGGTTACACACACTATGCAGTCCCAGCAGATGATCCCCAAGCAGTGCCGGATTTACATATAAGCTAAACAAGCTATAGCTGGGCCCCCCAAAAAAATTTAAAGAGGAAAAAACCTGGATGCACATTTCCAAAATATAAGATAAAAAACAAATACAATAAAACCTACATACAGCAACAGTGTTTTGTATTCTGTAGGGTCCTATTTTGTTATGTGCAAATGGCTTTAGATACCTATTAGGTCCATAAATTAAAGGTAAAGGGACCCCTGACTGTTAGGTCCAGTCGTGACCAACTCTGGGGTTGCGGTGCTCATCTCGTTTTATTGCCCGAGGGAGCCAGCGTACAGCTTCCAGGTCATGTGGCCAGCATGACTAAGCCGCTTCTGGCGGACCAGAGCAGCGCACGGAAACACCGTTTACCTTCCCGCCGGAGCGGTTTCTATTTATCTACTTGCACTTTGACGTGCTTTCGAACTGCTAGGTTGGCAGGAGCAGGGACCAAGCAACGGGAGCTCACCCCGTCGCGGGGATTCGAACCGCCGACCTTCTGATCGGCAAGCCCTAGGTTCTGTGGTTTAACCCACAGCGTCACCCGCGTCCAAGGTCCATAAATTACTATATAGCATATATTCAACACAAAAAACAGCGACAATTTGCTGTTGACAAAGGACAGCTGGACATATAAAGGGCCCCATTAGCTTCAGTAGCTTAGGTAAAGGTAAAGGGACCCCTGACTATTAGGTCCAGTCGCGGACAACTCTGGGGTTGCGGCACTCATCTCGCTTTATTGGCCGAGAGCCGGCGTACAGCTTCCGGGTCATGTGGCCAGCATGACTAAGCCGCTTCTGGCGAACCAGAGCAGCGCACGGAAACGCTGTTTACCTTCCCGCCGGAGCAGTACCTATTGATCTACTTGCACTTTGACGTGCTTTCGAACTGCTAAGGCCTCATCAAACCTAAATCCGGACCTGTCCCCAAAAGAATGTGGCTTTGCTATCAATAAGTTACACACCCTACTATAGGCAGAACAAAGGTGGAGAAGCTTTTTGGCCCAAGGGCCACAATCCCTCTTGGGCAACCTTCTGAGGGCCAGATAGTAGTGGTGGTCAGGGCCGTGGGCAAGAGTGACCAGAGCAGCTAATGTAAATTTGTAAAATGATATATCGTTGGTATCTAAATCCAAGTAAACTGGCAAAAATGTATAAATTTAAATCAAACAAATGTTGGAAATGTAAAGAGAAAGAAGGTTCTTTTTATCATATGTGGTGGTCTTGTAGTAAGGTTAAAGCTTACTGGGAAATGATATATAATGAATTGAAAAGGATGTTCAAAATAACTTTTATATAAATAAAACCAGAAGCTTTTCTTTTGGGACTTATAGGGACAGAACTACCTACATTGTATAGAAATTTATTAATACCTGTATATGTGACTACAGCAGCAAGAATATTACTTGCCCCAAAATGAAAAGAAGCAGAAGTCCCAGCAAAGGAAGAATGGATACAAAAACTTATGGAATATGCAGAAATGGCAAAACTTATTGGAAGAATAAGAAATCAAGATAACCAAACTTTTTATAAAAGAATGGAAATGGTTTATTGAATATTTACAGATAAATTGTAAACAGATAAAAACATTAGCAATAACCTGCAGTTTTAAAAGAGTATATATTTACAGTGGATAATTAAATGAGTAAGTTAAAATGAATTTGGATATGGCGAAGATATTAAAAAATTAATTTAAGGAACCGCAGAAAGAGGGGGAAGGAAGTCAAATTTTGAAATGTTAAATTGATTGTAAAACTAAAGAAATGTATCCATTTGAAAAGTATAAATAAAAAACCTATAAAAATGCAAATGTAAATTTGTACAGTGTCCCAGTTTCCCCACACACCCCTTTCTGAGCTCCACCTCAGGTGTTGCTGAAGTTCAGGGACACATTCCGGCCGAGCAGAAACACTGGAGGAAGCTGCAGAACAGAGCAGGGAGTTCCGAGGGCTACGGCAGAGAGGTTTGGAAGGCCGCATTTGGCCCTGCTGGGAGTGTGCAATCCGGTTACCCAGCTTCCCAACTTTCAGGTACTCTGGTGGAGGAGCTGTCAGAGCCCCCTAGAAGGACACATCCAAGCTGTCAGGAAACAGTTCTCCGTTTCACTGGGAAACAAAATACATCCAGCCCCTAATGAGGGAGGACACCAGCTGTGCGAAGCCCACAGAGGGGAGACACTCCAGTTATTTATTCCCCTTCCTTCGCCAGTCCCCCACCCCCCAAAATCACAACAGCAGCGGCAACAAAAACTTCCAGCCTTTGCCAGCACGTCCCTAAAGGGAAGGCAATTTGTTTACTTCCCCTACTGGAGCCAGATCCTGATGGGGCCAGGATGACAGATGAGTGACATCAGGATGCTATTTCAATTAGCAGGCTGTGCTCTCTCCCGGTCGCCCTCCGAGGCCCCCGCCACCCCTCTGAGGTCTTCCACACCTTATCGTCACCTTGAAGACCTTTCTGTCTCCTAGACCTTACAACGGCCTTCCCAGATTCATGGAGGAGAAGGCTATCCGTGGCGAAACAGCCACAATGGCTAGGTTCCACCACCACTGCCAGAGCCAGCATGTCTTTGTGGGAATCACAAGCGCAGAGAGTTGGGTCCTACTTGGGTCCTACTTAGGGGCTTCCGCTCCAGTATCTAGCTGGACACTGTGAGAACAGGATGCTGAACTAAATGGGCCTTTAGCCTGATCCAGCCAGGCTCTTCTGATTGATTAAAAAACCTATTCCTGTTCATTTCATGAAAACGCAATGGCTGGAAGGAAGAAACAACCCTGACCAGAGAAGAACGGCAAACCAAGTTGATGGACTATGCCGAAATGGTAAAATTAACTAGGAAGCTCAGAAATCAAGAAGGCAATAACTTCAAAAAAAAAGAATGGGGAAAGTTTGTGACTTACTTACGAGACCACTGCAAGCAAGTTAAAACATTGGCAGGATTTTAACCACACTTGTAAAGTAACAGAAAGTATGGATAATCTAGAAAGATAAAAATGTGGATATGCAGTTGTAAATATTATCATTAGGACCCATGGAAGGGATGGGGGGGAGTGTCAGGACATTCAGAGTAATCTTGATATTTGGACTTTGAATTGTTGTTTGTAATTTGTTTATATTGTTTAAAATCAAATTACACACACACACACACACACACATGGGTTTTAGCCCATGAGGCATGAATGAATCTTTATTTGCATCAGTCATTGGCTATAGCAATAAAACAACAATACGATATACAAAGACTAGAAATAAAAAGTCAACTATATAAAATACATTTTAGGGTTTTTAATCAATAGTAAATAAGTGGATCTTATTCTAATTGTCACCTGCTCATCTTGTTCTGCCAAGAGAAAGGACACTGTGGCAGTGGCTGGGCGACACAGAATGGACAATAAAAGAGGGGTGATAATCTCATTCCTCAAGTCTTTATAAAGAGTGCAGGCCAGCAGGGCATGGGCCACCGATTCGGTACTGCCATCTCCACAGGGACATAAGCGTTTTTCGTGTGGAATCTGTTGGAATCATCCCTCAAGTACAGCCAAGGGTAATACATTCAATCTTGCGAGAGTAAAAGCGCGTCTGTATTTTAGAATTGTAGGTTGTGCAGATAGGGTGCCAGAGAGTCGAAATGGGAAGGTGGAAAATAGCCCAGTTTAATCTTTTCAACCTTTGAAAAAAAAATGCAATACAATGCAAATAAAAATATGAAACCAACAGAAACCAAAATAATGCAGGAGTGCCAGCCATAGTCCTTTTTTCTTTCTTCTCTTTCCATTTTGCTTTTTCCATGCAAAGCCTCATGAAGGATTGGTAGACCTGGAGTTCCACTGAGACGCTCAAGCCAACCAGATTAATGGGAGGGCTGTAGCTTCCTCCTTGCATCCAGAAGGTCCAAGGTTCAATCCCCAACATCTCCAGGTAGGGCTGGGAAGAAGGTCTATTGTCTGAAATCCTGGAGAGCTGCTGCCGGTCAGTGTAAACACTACTGAGCTAGCTGGACCAGTAGTCTGATTCAATAGCAGGCAACCTCCTACCTTCCTCTGTTTTGTGAATGGATATTTGTATTCCACGAAATGCCCCCTTCAGCCTTCTTTTTGTACTCAATGCATTTCGAGGGCTATGCGATCATGATGTCTTAAGTTCCAATTCTCACATCAAGCATGGCGATAACTTGTAGTAGAATCACCAAAGCTTTGCTTTGTTGTTGCTGTTTAGTCATTTAGTCGTGTCTGACTCTTTGTGATCCCATGGACCAGAGCACGCCAGGCACTCCTGTTTTCCACTGCCTCCCGCAGTTTGGTCAGACTTATGTTGGTAGCTTCGAGAACACTGTCCAACCATCTCGTCCTCTGTCATCCCCTTCTCCTTGTGCCCTCCATCTTTCCCAACATCAGGGTCTTTTCCAGGGAGTCTTCTCTTCTCATGAGTTGGCCAAAGTATTGGAGCCTCAGCTTCAAGATTTGTCCTTCAAGTGAGCAGTCAGGGCTGATTTCTTTCAGAATGGATAGGTTTGATCTTTTTGCAGTCCATGGGACTCTCAAGTGTCTCCTCCAGCACCACAATTCAAAAGCATCAATTAGCCTGCGATCAACCCTCTTTGTGGTCCAGCTCTCACTTCCATACATCACTACTGGGGAAACCATAGCTTTGTACAGATCTTTGTCGACAAGGTAATGTCTCTGCTTTTTGAGTTGCTGTCTAGGTTTATCATTGCTTTTCTCGCAGGAAGCAGGTGTCTTTTAATTTCATGACTGCTGTCACCATCTGCAGTGATCATGGAGCCCAAGAAAGGAAAATCTGTCACTGCTTCCATTTCTTCCCCTTCTGTTTGCCAGGAGGTGATGGGACCAGTGGCTTTGTAAAGGTAAAGGTACCCCTGACTGTTAGGTCTAGTCACAGACAACTCTGGGGTTGCAGCGCTCATCTCGCTCTATAGGCCGAGGGAACCGGCGTTTGTCTGCAGACAGCTTCCAGGTCATGTGGCCAGCATGACTAAGCCGCTTCTGGCGAACCAGAGCAGCGCACGGAAACGCCGTTTACCTTCCCGCCGGAGCAGTACCTATTTATCTAGTTGCACTTTGACATCCTTTTGAACTGCTAGGTGGGCAGGAGCAGGGACTGAGCAACGGGAGCTCACCCCGTCGCAGGGATTCAAACCGCCGACCTTCTGATCGGCAAGCCCTAGGCTCTGTGGTTTAGACCACAACGCCACCCGCATCCCTGGTGGCTTTGTACCCGAGCTTTATTTTTTGCTGGAGGATGTTTGCTTGTTATTTGGGAGAGAAAACATAAAAATATGTGTGTACACACACACACACACACACACACACACACACACACACACGGGAATCAGTTCAGAATGGGTTTTTTTGGGTGGGGGAGGAGATGTGGCAGATCAAAGAAGCCCATCCTTTAAACATCATGCAACAGTCCTGCGGCCTCAGCTGACATGTAACCGAAACCTCAGTTGCCACTAGCCAAAATATCTTTACCTTCTGTGGAATTGCAGGCTGACTCAAGGTCATAGGGAAAGGTCAAAGAGCGCTCTGCCTTGGCCTCCGTCCTTTTAAATGCCAAAGGTTATCTTGATTTCATTACAGTTGCAAAAACAAGAGGGTGTTTTTACTGCTCTAATTTTCTGAGCATCAAGGAACGTCTAGGGAGCACGTCTTAAGATAATGGGTCACGGAATTGTTGTTGCTGGCGGGGTTTTGAGCAGTGCCTTTGCCTGCCCACAAGGCAGTTCTTTCCATAACTGAACGCAACACAGAAATCCATACGCAGGGTAGGCAGTTAACAGAAATAAGACAATATGTGCCAGGCAGAATATCTGAGAGGCTGCTAAGATCCTTGTAAATGGCCTATTGCTCAACGTGGAATAAGAGACAGAAGGGAGCGAGGAACATAAAATCATCCCATACTCTTCAGAGACCTCGATCACATGCACATCATACATTTAAAACACATGGCTTCCCCCAAGGAACCATGAGAGCTGTAGTTTAACCCTCACTGAACTAAAACGCCCAGCACTCTTAACAAACTACAGTTCCCAGGATTCTTTGGTGGAAGCCCTGACCATTTAAGGTGACATGATACTGCTTAAGATGTATAGTGCAGATGGTACCTATGGTTAGCCCTGTTAGGTAGCTCTGGATTACAGCATCCAATTGGGGGCCCAAGGATCCAGGTTCACCTGTCCTGGGTACCTCTGACACCAGGGTTCGGAAAACCCTCTACCTGCTCCATTTGAGGTGAGCTGTGAGTCAACAGACCAGGATTGATGGGCTGTGGGCTCTTTCCTTATCTGCTGTGTTGACTTTGAAACCCGTTTTTTTCCTGCAGAGGTCTTTATCAGATCTGTGCCACAGCTGAAAGAATTCCTTGTCCGGCCTTGTGCTGTTAACAGGATGCAAACAGCCCAGTGGCACCTTTAAAGACAAACTTTTTACGGCACAACAAGGCTCAAGGAGGCAGGGACCTAATTCAGGTGTGGAAAGGGGTCGTTCACAACAATGTGATTAGCATCATCAGGAATGGCAAATGATACATCTAGCATACGACATAACAGTCACTCATTTCTGCAGAAATGGCGAATTCCTTGGGGAGAACTTAAGGGCCAGGAATACTACCGGTATGTGCTCTGATATAATATGCCCCTGTTGTGTTTTTGTCATTTTCTTGAAAGCACAATACCAGGGGTCAGCAAACCTTTTCAGCAGAGGGCCGGTCCACCGTCCCTCAGACCATGTGGGGGGCCGGACTATCTTTTTGGGGGGGAAATGAACAAATTCCTATGCCCCACAAATAACCCAGAGATGCATTTTAAATAAAAGCACACATTCTACTCATGTAAAAACACCAGGCAGGCCCCACAAATAACCCAGAGATGCATTTTAAATAAAAGCACACATTCTACTCATGTAAAAACACGCTGATTCCCAGACCGTCCACAGGCCGGATTTAGAAGGCAATTGGGCCGCATGCGGCCCACGGGACTTAGGTTGCCTACCCCTGCACAATACCATTATGCAGTGGCGTAGCAAGGTCAGGTGGTACCCGGCACCTATTTGCACTTTGACGTGCTTTCGAACTGCTAGGTTGGCAGGAGCAGGGACCAAGAGCAACAGGAGCTCACCCCGTCGCAGGGATTCGAACCGCCGACCTTCTGATCGGCAAGCCCAAGGCTCTGTGGTTTAACCCACAGCGCCACCCACGTCAATCAATTTAGGGCAGTGAAAATTTTCCTGAACAAACTGTATCATGGCACACTCTCTGCCCTCCCCTTGCTATCTCTGGTCACCTTCAGATTGTTAGAATTTGACAGGAGTGAGTCACGCACCTACTGGAAAGGGGATTAAAGCTCTCTGTCATCCTAGCACAACAAATCCGCTTACAAAAAAACAGGAGAGGACGTTTTGCGGTTAGGAGAGCGATGGGGAAATGCTCTGAAAAGAGCAGGAGGAACAAATGATTGATGGCAAGACGGGTAAACACCATTGGAAACATGATGGAAGCTGACATCATAGACATTTATTCATGGCCTAGAGAAAGCAGTTAGAGAAAATTATTTCTCCCTCTCTCATCCCACTAGAAACTGTGGATACAGTGCCGGATTTACGTATAAGCTAGACAAGCTATAGCTTAGGGCCCCACTGTCTTGGGGGCCCCCAAAAAAATTAAAGGGAAAACAAACTGGATGTACATTTCCAAAATATAAGATAAAAAACAAATAAAATAAAACCTACATACAGCAACTGTGTTTTGTGTTGTGTAGGCTCCTATGATGGAAGTAATGGGCCCCGCCTGCTAGCCTGCTCCCTAAAATATCACTGGTTTGCTCATTTCTATATATAGGGTGCCTACATTCTGCATGTACACATGGCTTTAGATACCTATTAGGTCCATAAAGTACCACATAGCATATATTCAACACAAAAAACAGTGACAATTTGTTGTTGACAAAGGACAGCTGGACATATAAAGGGCCCCATTACCTTCAGTAGCTTAGGGCCTCATCAAACCTAAATCTGGCCCTGTGTGGATACTCAGCAAAGATGAATGTTAGAAGGTTCAACACAGATAAAGAAATAATTCTTCCCATCAGAGGAAGTGATGGTCACCAGCTTGGATTGATTTGTTTCTTTAAAAAGTTTTTATTTATACTTTTCAAATTTATACAGCTCATTAATTTTATAATCATTTTAACATTTCAAAGTTTGACTTCCTTCCCCCTCTTTTGTGAATTATAGGGACAGAACTACCTAAGTTGTATAGAATTTTATTTATGTATGCAACTGCAGCAGCAAGAATGCTACTTGCCCAAAAGTGGAGAGAAGCAGAAGTCCCAGTAAAGGAAGAATGGATCCAAAAACTTATGGAATATGCAGAAATGCCAAAACTTACCAGAAGAATAAGAAATCAAGATAATAAACTTTTTTATATAAAAGAATGGAAATGGCTTATTGGATATTTACAGATAAATTGCAAACAGATAAAAACATTAGCAGGATTATTGTAACAACCTGCGGTTTCATAGGAGTATATATTTAAAGTAGATAATTAAATGAGCAAGTTAAATGAATTTGGATATGCAGAAGATATTAAAAAATAAATTTAAGGAACCGCAGAAAAGAGGGGGAAGGAAGTCAAACTTTGAAATGTTGAATTGATTGTAAAACTAATGAAATGTATAAACTTGAAAAGTATGAATAAAAACTTTTTTTTTTTAAGTGTGTTTGTGCAGCACTCACCAGATCAATCACGTTGCTGAAATCTTCCCAGAAATGGTGGAAGGGAAGAACAAGCCAACTGACTTCTGCATCATCTGTTCTGTAGATCTGGTGTGGGGAACCTGTGGTCCTCTCCTCAGGCTTTTTCCTGAACTACAATCCTTACCCTCCTTGGCCATTGGCCTTTCTTGCTGGGGCTGATGGGAGTTGTAGTTCAGCAACACCTGGCGGTCCAAAGGTTCTCCCATCCCCGAGATACATGGTAAGGTAAAGGTAAAGGGACCCCTGACCATTAGGTCCAGTCGTGACCGACTCTGGGGTTGTGGCGCTCATCTCGCTTTATTGGCCAAGGGAGCCGGCGTACAGCTTCCGGGTCATGTGGCCAGCATGACTAAGCCGCTTCTGGTGAACCAGAGCAGCGCACGGAAACGCCGTTTACCTTCCCGTTGGAGTGGTACCTATTTATCTACTTGCACTTTGACGTGCTTTCGAACGGCTAGGTTGGCAGGAGCAGGGGCCGAGCAACGGGAGCTCACCCCGTTGCGGGGATTCGAACCACCGACCTTCTGATCGGCAAGCCCTAGGCTCTGTGGTTTAACCCACAGTGCCACCCGCGTCTCAACATACATGGTAGTTAAGCCTTTGTCCCCTACAAACACAGAGTTGGACCCACAGAAGCCTGTGACCAGCACCACAGCCACCCACTAACAATGGTCAGAGGGAGGAACTCGTCACAATTAACAGCACCATGATACTCATATGTGAAATAGTACCAAGCACATAGTTTTGCATTCAGGCTAGTCCTCTCCCCTCTCTACCGCCAGTAACTGAAAGCCAAAATATCTGTATTATTTTGAGGTCATAGTGCCCTCTTCTGTCTGGCATGGAGCACTTCACGTCAGCAAAACAGTCCTTAAATATGAAACTGGCTCAAGAGCTTTGCTTTTAGCAAAAGCAAATTGGGAGACAGGTTGTGTTATAGCTAGGGATGGGTGATAAAAAAAAATTTTTGTAGGCATCTTAATGAGAAATCCGCACGCCTCAGTCCAATTTCCACACTGAAGCGCAAAAACTGTTCAAAACTCATGCTTCTCCAGGTTTTGCAATGCCGCGGCGGCAGAGCTACTAACACTACGAACCATAAAACCTGATGCTAGAAGCAGCTGCTGTTTTTTTATTGCTTTATTTCACAAGATTTCTATACCGCTTGATTGCAATCAAAAGCTCAAAACTGTTTGGATAAAACAGAAAAGCAATAAAACCATTAAGGTAAAGTGACCCCTGACCATTAGGTCCAGTCGTGTCCGACTCTGGGGTTGCGGCGCTCATCTCGCTTTATTGGCCCCTGACCGACCTTGTTCGCTTTATTGGCGAACCGCCGACCTTGTGATCAGCAAGCCCTAGACTCTGTGGTTTAACCCACAGCACCACCTGGGTCCCATTAGTTTTTAGTTAATAATTGTTTAAAGCTAGTTAAAGCCTACAAAAATTATTAAAATTAAATAATTTCATTTGTTATTTAATAATATTTTTAATAAATAAAATAGAAACCAGATTGAAACACAGATTGCCAATGATCTACATGTCTAGATAGGCTTGCCCAAACAAAGAATGTTTTTAGCAGGTGGGAAAACGAGCACAGCGAAGGTGCCTGTCTGAGGTCAACAGGCAGGGAGTTCCAAAGTGTGCCATACTAAAAGACTGATTTCTTACAAGTATTATGCGGCACCCGTAACCGTGCCAGTTCCACAGATCAAAATAATAATAATAATAATAATAATAATAATAATAATTTATTATTTGTACCCCGCCCATCTGGCTGGGTCTCCCCAGCCACTCTGGGCGGTCCGGTGAGCATGTATGAGATAAGATTATCTCACAAACAATAGTCCCAGGCCTGCCTTTCAAGGGCAAATAGCAACCAAAGTCCTCCAACTATCAGAGAAAGCCCCGGGGGATCAGCCACATGAGTAGCTGGGTCCCTGGATAGTTGTTGATTTCAGATAATGCCTGGAACACCATCAAAGTAGGAAATAATCCGACATTCATATCATGTTTGTTATGTTTTACTTGGCACCCTGTCCAGGATCTTTCTTTCTTCAGATATCGTCAAAAGCTGAGAAAACAGCTGATTAGATCCTCTAAACTTTCCCCCTGCTGACAGAAGTTTTCTTCCCAAGTGGTATGAACCCAACAAGCCAAGTCTGAATGGTTCCAGAGAAGCAGCTACTACTTTTAAAGAGCTGGCTCTCCCTCTAAGCAGGCGGGGCGTTGGGATAAAATCGGATTATTTGTTCCACCACTATCCCACATCCTTATTTCTTGGTTACTCTGTATTACAGCTGGGGGAGAAATTCACATCGAAAGGTGAATCTATCAAATATGTGCTTTCCCAAACCATAGGACAACTGAAATGAAGCCATCCGTTGAAATTCACACTTCTCTGGATTTTGCAATGCAGCTGGGCAGCCTAGTAATACTAGCCACGAAAATGCATGCACTGTGGGTGAGGTGCGCATAAAGATGCATAAGTTGGTGAAAATGCAAAACAAAAGAGAGCATTGCATTGCACTGCATTACAGGAAACTGCTTGCAAAAATGCATTTATTAGTCAAAACGTCCTACAAAATCGTGCTCATTAGAAGAAAACCATACCAGGATGCTGAAGAAGATATAAACTTTCCCGCTGCCCTATGTGCTGGGTTATTGATCAGAAGTCCCATAGCTCAGTGGCAGAGCATTGGCTTTGCACGCACAAGGCCCCAGGTTCAAATCCTGGCATCTCCAGGTGGAGCTGGGGAAACCTCCCTTAATTACAACAAAGGAAATCTACACCTTGAAAGATCCCTGAAACGAGATGAACGTATATTTATATAATGATACTCAAACAAACAATATGTTTAATGATTCAAGAGCAGAATTGCTCAAAAGCAAAAAAACCTCAAAAACGTTATAAACTAATTCAAAGAAATATAAATAACTCAAGAAAACCTTCCAAATAACTCCAAATAACAAAAAATAACTCAAAATGAACTAACAAATAACCTTAACGAATTGCCGGCTAAGGTTCTCGTTTCACTGTTATGATCTATCAGTTTCCTCAGAAGGAAAAAAGTTAATGTGTTTCATAACTCAAAGTAGCTTGTTAGCTATTAAATCTAGGGGGAGGATTAAAGAAACTTCAGAAGAAAAGAAGAACACTCCCAAACAGTAAGTGGTAATTATCCAAACTAGGAATTCTAATTTTGCTTCATCCAAAAGGTTAAAAACCTAAACTCAAGTTAGAAAAAAAGCTCCATGGCTTGTAAAACACGTTGACAAGGGGCTATGAAAGCTCACATGATCTTATTGTTACGAAGCTATTGCAAAGACTGTTCAGACAGGGGAAACCTCCCTGTCTGAAACCCTAGAGAGCTGCTGCCAGAAGAGGCTGAACTGGATGGATCAATGGTTTGGCTAGGGGTAAGGTAGCTTTCTTTGTTCCTACTAATCAGGTTCCCCTGTGCCTGTAATTATTGACAGAAGAGCGCACAATGGAGACGTCTTCTACATAAGAGCATGCTGGTTCAGACTTGTGGCCCATCTAGTCCAGCATCCTGTTCTCACAGCAACCATCCAGGTGCCTCTGGAAAGACCCAAAACAAGACCTGAGTGCAACAGTGCTCTCCCTGTGGGATGTAATCCCTGTAGCAGTCAAGCACAACATTCCTTGTATCCCTAGAGTGTACACACAGGGGGATGTAAATCCAACCGGTAAAACTTCCTGTTACACCTGGTCTGGAGCATCTTCCCGCTGCGTGTGACCAGGTAGATGGGCATGACCCTGGGAGACCCCACAAAAGGGCCAGTCACACAGCCATCTTCCCTTCTTGCTCCCCTTCTTCTTCCATTCCTTCTCTTGGACGGCACTGCTGGCTCTCAGCCAGCAGCATGTGGGATAAATCCCCATATGGGATGGATCCACACCTTTCTCGGTAACTGTAACTACAAACTAAAGCCTGCCTTCAGGGATCATACCGTGAACTGAATGTAAGTAAACTCCTTGGTACTATCTAAGGAAAATTGTTGTGTCTTTATTCTTTTTAAGAAGGAACAAAGGGGACTTACCAGGAATAAATCCAATCTGGGCAAGCCAGACCGGATTGCTTAACTAAAGAGATTCAAACAAATTTGCAAACTAGCTTCCTGCTGTATAGAGGGGAATGTGCTCTGCTACATGACTCACTAGCGTGAGTGAGGAAGGGTAATATTTAATCAATATACAGTCATACCTCATGTTACGTCCGCTTCAGGTTGTGTGTTTTCGTCTTGCATCCCGTGGCAACCCGGAAGTACTGGAATGGGTTACTTCCGGGTTTTGCCGCTCATGCATGCGCAGAAGCGCTAAATCGCGCTTTGCGCACACACAGAAGCGCCAAATCATGCCGCGCGCCTGCGCAGATGTGACGCTTCAAGTTGCGGGCTTTTCACATTACGGATGGGCCTCCGGAACGGATCCCGTCAGTAACACGAGGTACCACTGTACAGTACACTGTACACTGTACAGTGGTACCTCTGGTTACGAACTTAATTCGTTCTGGAGGTCCGTTCTTAACCCGAAACCGCTCTTAACCTGAGGTACCACTTTAGCTAATGGGGCCTCCTGCTGCCACCGCGCCACCGCCACGCGATTTCTGTTCTCATCCTGAGGTAAAGTTCTTAACCTGAGGTACTACTTCCGGGTTAGCGGAGTCTGTAACCCAAAGTGTTTGTAACCCGAGGTGTTTGTAACCCGAGGTACCACTGTATCCTCTCCTATTACCCACAACATTCACACACTCTCCACTTGTGACTGATGCTTACCTTTCAGGTTGGGCGCCATTGTGGGACAGCAACAACACCAGCGCACTATCTGCTGGCCACACTGGAGTCGAGGGGTTTTCCCCACCCTGAGTAATCCTCTTTGGCTACACCTGGGCCCAGGAAGTGGATTGCAGCCTGCCTGTGCTATTGGCCAATGGCAGGCCGGCTGCAGTGCAGGCTCCACCCCAGGGGCTGATCGAGCCAAGCTGGCAGGCTTCACTCTGGTCCGCCCCATGGGTATTTAAACCAAGACCAAGTCCACCTCCTTGCCCAGTTTGTCGCAACTGGCATTCAGATGCATAGTGCCCTCCAACATTGCAGGCAGAACATAGCCATTATGTGTATATGTTCTTTAGCCCTAAGGCAGCTAGTGAATATGGGACAAAAACTGGTGTTTCCTGCTCAACCAGTTCATTGATAAATATAAACATATACTGAGTTTATCACACCCTACATCCAAATAACATTCCAGAATAGGATTCCCAAGCATTCGCCTGTACCCTCTTAACCGGAAATTATTTTCACCTTGAGAACGAAAGGATATCAGCTGACCGTAATTATTCTTTGCTAACTACCCTTTGGAGGTCCTGTGCTTAACAATTAACCTGCCAAGCTTAATTATGGCTATCCTTTAATGTTGCACTTCTTAGACCAGCCCCAGCACCTGAAATTCTCAAGCCACTGACTGACTTTCGTTTTTAACTCAAAAAATGTCAGACAGTCAGTCATACAAGGGCGATCAGATTTTACATCTCAGAAATCTTAGAATTTAATATTTTGCCCATATGGTGACTGTTGAGAGGCTATCTTAAGCAGGGTTGTGAAGGAAAACAAGGATATCTTTAGGGTTCAACAAATTCTAAACCTCCCCCATACTCCTAGCGTTGAAAGAATTATGGAGACCGGAATGTGACATTATAGCTGCAGTTCTACATTTGCCTGTATAAAACCAGGATAGAAGTGATATGGATATTCCACAACTGTTCTATTCCGTGCTATCCCATGGTACTTGAAGATTTGCATTTAGCCATCTATATATAGATATTTTTAATCTCACCATGTAGTCCGTTTTCTTTCAAGTTGAGGCATACCGTGCATCTTCCAGAGGCGTCCTTGGACAACTTTCTCAGATAAATTTAGAAAGCATCCTTTGCCAACAATACTGGCATCATGGGTTGGGTACCTGGGAAGGTTCACCTCCCAGTGGTGTGACACTGCCAACCCCCCTCCATCCTTCCGGAGACCCTGGAGAGCCACTGCCAGTTAGTGTGGACCAGTGGTGAGGAACCTCAAGGTGTTGCTGGACTACAACTCCCACTCCTGGTGTAGACAGTGCAAAGCTAGGTGGACCAACAGTCTTGGCTCAGTGCAAGAAGAAGAAGAGAAGAGTTTGGATTTGATATCCCGCTTTATCACTACCCGAAGGAGTCTCAAAGCGGCTAACATTCTCCTTTCCCTGAGAGCTGAGGGCTTAGAAACTTCAAAGAAGTGTGACTAGCCCAAGGTCACCCAGCAGCTGCATGTGGAGGAGGGGAGATGCGAACCCGGTTCACCAGATTACGAGTCCACCACTTTTAACCACTACACCACACTGGCTCTCCTTAGATTCAAGGCACCAGGGGTGGGAATATCTGGTTCTCCAGATGCTGTTGAACTCTAGCGCTCATCAGTCCCAGCAAGCATGGGATGCTGGGAGTTCAGAGTTGCCATCCAGCAACATCTGGAGGAGGAACACAGAGGTCTCCCATCTCTGTACAACACGGAAGCCTAATGACCAAAATGACTGCGGCGCTTCTTCCATATCCATGAAAGAGGGACACACACAAAAAGTTCCCCCAAAGTGCCCTTAAGTGGTGGTGTGTGGATGGACAACGATTTCCTGCTACTTTACCTGCTCCAAAACAAAAGCTTTTGAATGCAACTCCATCCTGTTTGCTGATTCCCAGCTATTCTATCTGCTGGAATTGGGCATTTTGCTTCCCTCACCCCACCCTTGCTTTGGAGATTCAGCTGACCCCTCTGCTGAAAGGCAAGTTGTTTTTAAAGCTACGGAGGGGATTCTTGCATGGACCCACCTTTGAAGGGGTGATGACAGTAGTGAATATACAGGAAGCCAGGTTAGACCTGACGAGGATGGCCTAAGATACTCTATATTTAAAGAACGCAAGGAGGAAAAGCATCATCTCTCTATCTGCCATGGGATGAATCATGGAATGTTCACAAATATTCCAGTGTGAGGTTAGCTAATTTGCCTACTTAAAATATTGATGATCTGTCTTTCTGCCTGGTCACGGGTCTCAAATACGGCGATGGAGGATGATTAAATTTTGTTATTGTGTTTGGTATTTTTTGCAAGAGTCTCAAAGCAACTTACAAAGATTTTAAATGCAAAAATGCTATCAAATAAACATAAAAACCAAAACATATGTCATGCTAAAAGTGTTCAGCCAGTGTTCAGATGGCCTACTGTAAAAGATAATTCACACACAACAGGGACTGTTATTATTACTTTAATTAAAGGGCAATAGTGGCTTGGGATGCAATCCCATAACCGTTTTCCTAGGTGTAAGCACTGTTCAACATTTACTTTGCACTCTGAATGCTTCCCCCCCCCCCTTCATTTTTGGGATTTTAAATTCTTGAGGTTTCAAATTTTGGAGTTTTGATTTCAGTTTAAACTTTTCTATATTTTGCATATTTTGTCGTCAGCTGCTTTGATACTGAGATGGTGAAAAGTGAGCTATTATATTTTGAATAAAATATAAATGAATAAATTGTGAATCCAAGACAGCTGCAGACTTCCGTTTAAGGAAATGCTACCAGTTGAAATTTTCTGGCCGCTGAAATTCTCTTCAGAAAAGGAGACGGATTCTTATTCTTGAATCTTTTTAATAATGGGGGCTTCATACATGAGGTTTCCCACCAGCCCCAAGTTTGTATGATGACCAGTGCCCACCAGGGATAGATGAGTCTTTCTTTATATATATATTTATATACATAATAATGACGATGAAAATTTTTGATTTCTCATTTTTCCCATTTTAGTTTCAGTTTTCCACATTTCTACATCAGCAGTTTGCGATTTAGGTGCACGGAGGAACGGGCAAATTTGTCAATTTCAATTTCTCCTAGTTCCCCGGGTTTCCACCCTTAAATTCAGTTCTCCACATTCCATCAGTTTTGCAAGTTTCTTTTTTAAAGACACACTCCTCAGGAAAATGCAGCAGCACGTTAACTCAAATTTCCCCAAATGTGCACAGTTTTGCATGCAATTTTTCCTAACATAGACATTTTAAATGCCGTTTTCCCTAACGTAATAAATCTCTGTATGGTCCCCCCCCCCAATGAATTAATGCATTTTTAAATGCTTGCTTTACCGTAATATACTTATTTTTGTCCACCTCACTCGACTGAAAACCCGTACTGCCGCCACAGCGGCAGCTCGGATGTTGATCGCAAAAAGCTGGAAAGATCCGGAGGCCCCGAAATTATCAGACTGGCAGCACAAATTACAAGAACTGGCCGAAATGGCGCAGTTGACAAATAGCATAAGAGACAATTCCAGACAAGTGTTTAGAGAACGATGGGATAAATATAAATGCTATGTGAGGAATTATACCAAAGGGACAGTATCTATGTTGGCATTTGAATGATCTTGGTGAGAGAAACAGTTTGGTGATATAATTAAGTATACAGATAGATATATGAATGTAAAATAAATAGAATAAGAAATGTACAATAAGAGTATTGCATTCTTGTGTATGAAAAACTATACAGATGGGGTGGACAGGAAGTCGAATTGAGTATGGTTATTGTTTGGATTAATGTTATATGTTTTGGTTTGGTTTATTTGGTTGGTAAGTGAATGAAAGTAGCGGTATTTGTAATAGTATAGACAATTCTTAAATTTTTATTTATTTTTATTTTTATATTTGTACTCAATCATTAACATTGTAACTACAATCGGATTGTAATAGATGATGGAGTTTCAATAAAGTTTTTGCATTTGTGGGGGAAAGGGGGGGGGAGAAAACCCGTACTGCAAAATTCAGGAAGGTGGCCATTTCAAAAGACTGCTGGGATTCAGTTCACATAGTATTTCAGAAAGTGAGGAAGGGGTTGGTCCACCTTTGGTGCACACCAAATTGAATTTCTCCCCCCGACCCCAGTGCCTCACACAGGTGCCTTCTCTCTCTGACAGGCCTTCAATTAGCTCTTGGCCTCAGGTTATAAATTAAGCCAATAAAAGGGCCTGGAAAACACACAGAAGCGGGCCTTCCCCTCTCCATTCAGATTTAGTCAAGTGGTAAAAGCCACTTCTGTGAGAAGCATAGTTTGCTTCGCTGCCCTTACGAGAGGGAATTTGCCCTGCTGATGCACCCATATCCCTGCCCGGGTCATTGGGGACATGTCTGAGGGTGGGATGAGTCCTGGAGGTCATTCCAAGGTTGCTCACTGGAGCAATGCTTTCTGCCAGAGCCTGGATTTACAACCCAGAGAGCCGTCTCAGGAAACCCAGCCTAGTTCGAGCCCGAAATAGAATTTTATGTCACAGAGGTTAAGCAAGCAACGTTATTTTTTATTATTATAGGGGACCGACCTACCGCACATATCACGAGGAATAAATTTCGCCCAACAGGCTCAAGCCATACTTTATCACCTCGTGTTTTTAGGCGTGTTTTTTTCTTTCTTTCTTTCTTTCTTTAAGCCACACACATAAAAGTAGACCTCAGAGCTTCTGAGCCGAGCAGAGAGACTCTCCGTAAAGTCAGTAGGTGGTCGTGAACAAATAAATAAGTGTATTCCTTCACTCAGTCAAATGGAGCTGGGGATTATGGGACCAGGCCAATGCAGGGGGCAGTTCGACACCCATCTTGGCAGCCTTTAAGGAACCACTCAGTGTCTGGCTGTATTGCTGCGTGAATGAGGCAGCCATATTGGGCACATGTGGCTTGACAGATGTCCTTGCATTAATTTGCAAGGCTATTAACAATGTAGGTCTAGGATACCTCAAGAACTGCCTGGTGCCATGATCCTGAGAATAAGGGTCTACCAACCGAGCTATTCCTTATAACCCTGTCCAGTCACTGAGATCTTAGTGGTCCCCTGTGACTTGGATACATTGCTTGTATCTATCAGGAGTTGTGCGTTCAATATTGTGGGCCCATTTTTATCGAACTCACTTCCAGTTGAAGTCAGACCAGCTCCCTCCCTGTTGTTCTTACCAGACTCTCCAAGTATGCCTAATTTCCAGGGACTGTCCCAGATTTACAGAAGCCACCCCAGTTTCTGATTTAATCCTGGAATGTCCCGCTTCTCCTTAGGATGTCCCTATTTTCATTGGAGAAATGCTGGATTAGATATGCTGGATATGGAGTTTTGTGAACCCTGAGCCAAGGAGATAAGTAACAATACAACCTTTGGAAGACATCTGAAGGCAGCCCTGTAAAGAGAAGTTTTTAAATGTTGTATGTTTTATTATGTTTTTATATATGTTGGAAGCTGCCCAGAGTGGATGGGGCAACCCAGTCAGATGGGTGGGGTATAATAATAATAATAGTAGTAGTAGTGGAATAGGATGCCCCAATTTTCATCCAAGAAATGTTGGAGGCTATGTCTCATCATATCTACAGAAGACGTCTTCTTCTTCTTCTTCTTCTTCTTCTTCTTCTTCTTCTTCTTCTTCTTCTTCTTCTTCTTCTTCTGGTATTCCAGCAGGAATTTCAACTGAATTCTGACATTATCGTTGTAAGACCTTTTCAGTTTCATTGAATTAAGTTTCTGTATTCTGCTTAAAGGCAACCGTAATTAAACAGTATATAAATGGCCGAAGGTTGCTCTGGATGAGGTCCCGCTCTCCCAGAAGGAACAGGTGCAAAGTTTGGGGGTGCCCCTGGATCCTCTTATGTCACCCTGGAGAGACAGGTGACCTCAGTGGCTAGGAGTGCCTTTCGGTAAGAGAGCTACAGTTCCTCCAGGATCTGGATAGCCTGACCACAGTTGCCCAGGCACTGGTAACCTTATGGTTGGATTACTGCAACATACTGTATGTGAGGCTACCCTTGGGGTTGGTCTGGAGGCCGCAGCTGATGCAGAACGTATTGGCTAGGCTGTCTGTGAGGGCAAACTATTCCGGGACCATCTGCGGGCCGGATTGAGAAGGTGATTGGGCCACATCCGGCCCCCAGGCCTTAGTTTGCCTACCCATGTCTTATGCAACCAGCAGATCACTGCGGTCTGCAGGAGAGTTTCTCCTGCAACTTCCAAAGATCTCAGGAATCTACTCCACATCAGCGTGGATTAGGGCAGGCACGTCCAACAGGTAGATCGTGATCTACCGGTAGATCACTGGACGTCTGTGGTAGATCACTGGTAGATCACTGGCTCCCCCAAAGAAGCTCAACAACTTTGGCTCCCCTAAAAAAAAGCCCAACTTTTTTGCCCTGCACCCCCAAAAAACAGGGATTTCCTTTTCCCTAAAAAAAGCTCAACAACAACTTTGACCCGAGTGCCTAAAAAACGGGGCTTTCCTCCTCCCAAGAAAAGCTCAACAACTTTGACCTGAACCCCAAAAAAGGGGGTAGATCACTGCCAGTTTTTAACTCTGTAAGTAGATCACAGTCTCTTGGGAGTTGGCCACCCCTGGATTAGGGTATTTAGTGTGGCTGCCCCTGTTCTGTGGAATGGCATTATTTATTAAGTTATAAAAATAATAATTATTATATACTGCTGATTCATTAAAAAATATATCAACCATCAAACCCTGTTTTTATTTATTTGAATTCTCTGGATTCCTGCTTTTATATGCTTTTATACTAGTTCTACTGGTTTTGTGTTTTAATGACATGGTTTATTGTATTCATGTTGGACACCCCTTAGAGATTTTCAAAATATTAAGCACTTTAAAATAAATAAACAACAACCGTGCATGAAATCATACAACTAAAACCATGTAAAAATGTTAAAATCAGAATTCAGATACTGCTGTGGAAAGTTCTGTTCTTAATTGCCTTCATAAACCTGATGAAATAGAAAAAATAAATAAATCACCAAGTTTATAAAAGTTGAAACAGAATCACTGTTCCACTGTTCCGCAAGCCTAGGCCAATGACACTGAAGCCCCGGTTCCTTGTTGTTGTCAAATGAGCCTCGCTAACCCACATCCCTTTTGAGATACAGCAGGCGTCCACTCTCTGTACTTTCCAGAAACAACCAAATGCTGGATAAATGGGTCTCTACCGCAAGTGTGGACCTGTGGGTTAAACCACAGAACCTAGGGCTTGCTGATCAGAAGGTCGGCGGTTCGAATCCCTGCAACGGGGTGAGCTCCCGTTGCTCGGTCCCAGCTCCTGCCCACCTAGCAGTTCGAAAGCACGTCAAAGTGCAAGTAGATAAATATGTACCACTCTGGCGGGAAGGTAAACGGCGTTTCCGTGCGCTGCTCTGGTTCGCCAGAAGCGGCTTAGTCATGCTGGCCACATGACCCGGAAGCTGTACTCTGGCTCTCGGCCAATAAAGCAAGATGAGCGCCACAACCCCAGAGTCGGACACGACTGGACCTAATGGTCAGGGGTCCCTTTACATGTGTCCATTTGTTGGGAGTTTTAGTAATTTCCAAAACACCTTTATCTTATGCCTTAAGACTGTGGTATAGAAGGCGATTAATAAACCAATGGTGGTGGTGGTGGTGGTGGTGGTGATAATAATAATAATAATAATAATAATAATAATAATAATAATAATAATAATAATAGATCGATAAAATCGCATAGCAGATGCTTCCAAATGAGGGTTAGGGTGCGATTCAGAAGTCAGGCACAATTCAGAATCCCACCTCTCCGTGAACTTCCTCCTCCATTGATTGCAGCTTTGGCAGATCAATGTTCGCTTCAGAAGCTGAATGCGGGAGAGAGCCTTCGATTTAGGAATGAAAGAAAATGTTCGAAAATAAAGGGGAAAGGGTGTGTTAGGAGAAGGAAGACAGGAGGATGTGTTGCGCCTGAAGTTCCTTTTGTCTTGGCCGGACTCCCCTGGAAATGTGTGTTCAGTTTGCCTAGTTAATTACAAAAAAAAAACAATACGAAGACCACCTGACTGTGATGGATAGTTTGATGCACCAGATAGGTGCGTGCGACAAAAGAGTGTAATTACACAAGTGCTTCCACACTGGCCATCCAGCCAATTGTTTGGCTAAGGAAAAGACTGTTCATCCTTGCCTTCCCCTAGCAGATAAGAACAGAATGCCCCATAGCCCTGGGTAAACAAGAGAGCTCTTCCCTGGACACCACGAAGCAGCCAGCAGCCGTCGGCCGGACCCATCACCAAAGATTCCTCTGCAGAGAGAAAACACAATGGGCTGGATGCAATGTACGCTCGGCCGACGGTCACCTTTTCTGAAGGGGCTGAATAGCCAACGGCGAGATAAAGATCGCTCCGGTAAGGGCCACAGCAGGCCAGGTGGACAATGGCTAGGCTGAGGCCTCGTCCCCATCTGTCATGTGGAAACAAAGCAGTTGTCAGCCTGGGCGGCTGCATCCTCCAGGCATGTCAGACGCCAGCCACGTTGCGTGAGACGAGTCGGTCACGGCCTGATCAGACCTCAAGGAAGGTATACTTTCAGCAGGAAGAAAAACAGAACTTCCGGACTGAATGGGGAGCTGCACATAGAGGTATTGTTTGTTTGTTTGTTTCCGGTACTTCACCTTTCCACTTAAACCTCCCAAGTTGGCTTACAGCTACAATAAAGCAATCTGCCTAATAGAAACCTTTTAACATCTGGAAAAAACACACGGGCCTAGGCCCCACCAATACACTGTACCATTGAAGCACCATGATGCTACTTTGAACAGTCATGGCTTCCCCCAAAGCATCCTGGGAGGTGTAGTTTGTTAAAGGTGCTGAAGAGTCCTTAAGAGACCCTTATTCCCCTCACAGAGCTACAGTCCCAGAGTTCTCTGTGAAGAGGGATTGGTGGTTAAACCACTCTGGGAACTGTAGATGGGGGGCGGTGGCATAAAGGTATCCTAACAATTATCACAAACTACACCTCCCAGGCCGTTGGGGAAGCCATGACTGTTTACAGAGGTACGGTAAAGGTAAAGGGACCCCTGACCATTAGTTCCAGTCGTGTCCGACTGTGGGGTTGCAGCGCTCATCTCGCTTTACTGGCCGAGGGAGCCGGCGTACAGCTTCCGGGTCATGTGGCCAGCATGACTAAGCTGCTTCTGGTGAACCAGAAGGCGTCCCAGTTTCTGATTTAGAGAAGCTGTCCCAGTTTCTGATTTAATCCCAGAATGTGCCACTTTTCCTTAGGATGTCTCTATTTTCATTGTAGAAATGTTGGAGGGTATGGAGTTATCCAACTCCTGAGCAGTCTGAAGGGAATTCTGTATAGGGAAGGTTTATTTATTTAAAAATGTTTATTCCAGAGCGCCTGTGGCAACCCAGTAAGATGTGTAGGGTATAAATAGTAAAATTATCATTATGGAACGGGATGTCCCTATTTTCATTGGAGAAATAATGAAGGGTATGTCCTAACTGTGCAATAGTCCTTCCTGTTTGAACTAGAGCCACATTCACACCATACATTAAAAAACACTATGATACCACTGTAAACGGGACACTGTAAACCACAGAGACTAGGGCTTGCCGGTCAGAAGGTCGGCGGTTCGAATCCCCGCGACGGGGTGAGCTCCCGTTGCTCGGTCCCAGCTCCTGCCAACCTAGCAGTTCGAAAACACGTCAAAGTGCAAGTAGATAAATAGGTACTGCTGCAGCGGGAAGGTAAACGGCGTTTCTGTGCGCTGCTCTGGTTCGCCAGAAGCGGCTTAGTCATTCTGGCCACATGACCTGGAAGCTGTATGCCGGCTCCCTCAGCCAATAATGCGAGATGAGCGCCGCAACCCCAGAGTCGGTCACGACTGGACCTAATGGTCAGGGGTCCCTTTACCTTTACCTTTTTAGTTTTTTCTCAAGTCAGGCTATCAAGATAGGGCCATAGCAAAGAACTGCTGTGCTGCAGCAGCCTGGGAGGGTGAACTGCAAATCAAGAAGCCCTCAGTTCGAATCTTATCTTGGAAGTAAACTCACAAGGTACACTGAAGCAAACCACTCTCTAATCCTCAGCTCCGCCCCTGTCTGAAACATGGGAGATACTTAATACTTTGCATGTGGGGTTCTTCGGAACAAAGGAAACTGCCTTCTTGGTCCACCCAGTTCAATACCGTCTATGTTAACTAGAAGTTGCTCTGCAGGGTTTCAGATACTAATCTTTCCCTGTCCTACCTGGAGATGCCAGGGAATGAAACCGGGACCTTCTGCATGCAAAGCACATGCATACCCTCCGACATTTCTCCGATGAAAATAGGGACATCCTGAGATGCTCAGCCACTGAGCTAAAACTCTACTGTTAGGAGGATTACAACCAGATAATGCATGGGGAGCACTTTGAAACGCATGAAAGCACTGTACAAATGTTAAATATCCTCCGCAGTTCTCCAAGGGAAGTACAAACGGACCCCATTGTGCGAGAGATACTGCCTGTGTGGATCTGGAGAGGTGGAAACTACTGACCACATACTTTTGCGATGCTGCCTCTACGAGGAGGTGCGAGGCGAGCTTATCCACACGATGCTGACTGAGCTACCTGGACGTTCGGACAATTTCTATATAGAGTGGCTCCTTTCAGATATTTACGATAATGTAACAGCAAAGGTAGCCACGTTTTGTGCTAGAGCTATAAAAATTCGGTCCGATCTAGCTAGCAGCATCCACACAACTTCAGAACAGAACTAAAGATGGACCAGTGTTATAATTGACCGCAGCCCTATTTTTAAAGTAGAGATATCGTCTTTTATTTAAATTTTTTAAATTTTATATTTATAGCTTATAGTTTATATTTTTACAATGTATTTTGGATTGTATTTATCGTGCTGGTGGACAACCGTAACAATAAATTATCTATCTATCTGTTAAATATCCCTTCATTATTATCAGTAAATTTTCAGCAGCATAATCCAGGCATAGGCAAACTCGGCCCTCCAGATGTTTTGGGACTACAACTCCCATCATCCCTAGCTAACAGGACCAGTGGTCAGGGATGATGGGAATTGTAGTCGAGGGCCGAGTTTGCCTATGCCTGGCATAATCACTTCACTGTCGGTTTGAGGCCTACTCCAGCTAGGGTTGACCAAGCCCCCCTTTAAATGGGCTGGGCCTCCATTTTGAACCCAAATGGGGGTAGACATCTTTGATCTAGGGCCCCTCTCACCGTAACATGGGCTTAGAACTGGATTGGGACCTGTTTGGGAGCGTGTGCCCACCGATGCAAATCCCCCTCCACATCTGTGCCTCAGAGGGTTGCATCCAAAGCTAGTCATGGTCAATCCGTTGAAATTAATGGACGCAACTCGCTTAGGCTCATTAATTTCAGGGGATCTATTCTGAATAGAACTTGGCTGAATGCAACCCAGAATTAATTTTTTGGACCCGTACTATGTAAACAGGATTTTCCCCCTCCCCGCCCCTTTCCCCATCTTCTCTCGGCTCGCTCTCTAGACGATGAGATTTTTCTTTTCTGTGTCACGTTTGGTGACTTTTTGCTTATTTTTCTCCAGTCGGGAAAGATGCCATGAAGCAGGAGCTGGGCCCGTCCACCCATTAATCAAACGCAGCAAGTACTCTACAGGGAGGCACAAAACCTCTGTGTGTTTTCTCCCATATTTCTGAAGCAAGGTCAGCGGGAGGCCGGGGCGGGGGGCACAGGCCTGGCCCAGAGAACCCCCATTTAGATTAACATTTTATTCAGAAGCCTATTCATCAAAGTCAGGGGTGGCGTGAAGTGGCACCAGCAGAGAAAAATGGCTGGGTGACCAAGATACAGAGAGAGAGAGAAGTTATTTTCCTTCTCCTTCTCCTTCTCCTTCTCCTTCTCCTTCTCCTTCTGTTTAGATACAAACACACACAGAGAGAAATTATTTCTCTCCTTTCTTTCTTTCTTTCTTTCTTTCTTTCTTTCTTTCTTTTTTCTCTCCTTCTCCTTCTCCTGTTTGAGTTGAACTTGTCCCAATTTGCTAACATTCTGGCACATCACTGCCTAAACCAGTGGTGGCTAACCTTGGCACTCCAGATGTTTTGGGACTACAACTCCCATCATCCCTGACCACTGGTCCTGTTAGCTAGGGATGATGGGAGTTGTAGTTCCAAAACATCTGGAGTGCCAAGGTTAGCCACCACTGGCCTAAACCATTCCTTTTCCATGCCTTTGTCTGTTCACTGGGTAGATGAAAGAAAGGGGACTCCCTCACACCTGAAATAAACAGAAATCTGCTCTTATTCCCTTATGGGGTACACAAGAGCCTTTTGAGGTTCTCCAGCCTTTTGAGTAAATTACAGAGGCCAACCAGAGAAAAATTGAGAAGCAAAATTTTATTATATCTGTTGCAACAGAGGCCCTCACTCCCAAAATGGAGGAGGGAGGAGGAACCCAGAACAATGGTGTGCCAGCTCCTATATAGACTTTTGAAATTCCCCCCCTCCCGCTCAAGACCACCCTGCAAGGACAACTGGTTGGCCACTGGGAGAACGACGGGATGCTGGACTAGAAAGGCCTTTCGCCTGATCCAGCAGCCTCTTCATATCTTCCAGTGTTGGACACCTCCAAAGCAGACCTGGTGGGGGAGCAACGGCAAGGGCAAAGAAAAATGTGGTTCCTCGTATCAATGTACTGTCAAGACCAACATTTATCCTATATAATAATCTCCAAGTGTCCCTGCGTCCATTCCGTGTGTCAGTGGTTTTTTGCCACTGCGCATGTCCCACAGGGACGCAGGGATTGGTAGGCGATGACTGGGGGCATTCCGAGAGGCAGCGATGGCGCACGCGCGTCATCAATTGGCTCAGTGCCGCTGCCTCGCACGGAGCTGGGCCTGCCGCCGCCCGCCGGGTCCCCAGAAGAGCGCGCTGCCGGGGTGCCCCTGTCCGCCTGCGCTCACCCGCTGCCGCCGCCTCCGAGGCTGCCCCCGCTCGGCAGGCTCTGGCTGCGGCTCCGGCAGCGCCTTGGCGACGGGCCGCCGCTGCTGGGCCTGGCACCGCCCGGGGACGGGGAGCTCCGCAGCGGAGCGCAGAGGCCGCCGCCGCCACTTCCCTACTCGGGCCTGCCGGGAACGAGGGAGGGTGGAATGTGCGGCGCCCCGGCCTTCCTCTCCGTTCTAGCGCCCGTTATTAACGGGCTAAATTCAACTAGTAGTGGCATATTTTCCTAAGAAAATTCCTGAGAATTCTAGATTCCAGTTGCCAGGACTGGTGGGCAGGAGAGTGCTATTACGCTCACGTTCTGCTTGTGATCTTCCCATAGGCTTCTGGTTGGCCGCCATGACACCAGAGACTCAGCTATAAAGCTGCAAATAAAATGTTTTAAGTGCAATATACAATGGGACACTAGATGCCGATGGCGAGTGAAATATACTCTGAGTCAAGTGTGAATTTCATGCTCTTTATTCAGCTCACTAGTAAATTAAGCCCGTTACAAAAACGGGCGCTAGAAAGTATATGGGGGGAGCGGCGGCCACCCTCCTTTTGTTTTTTAACCCCGCCGCCCTCCTTCCCCTGGAGCCCGGCGGCCGCCTCTCTCTCTCCTGCAGCTGGAAGGAGAGAGAGAAGGTGCACACGTGTGTGCGTGGGGTGTGTGTGGCTGGTAAGGCAGCTGGAAGGAGAGAGAGAAGGCGCACGCGTGTGTGCGTGGGGTGTGTGTGCGTGGGGCAGGTAAGGCAGCTGGAAGGAGAGAGAGAAGGCGCACGCGTGTGTGCGTGGGGTGTGTGTGTGTGTGGCAGGTAACGCAGCTGGAAGGAGAGAGAGAAGGCGCACGCGTGTGTGCGTGGTGTGTGTGTGTGTGTGGCAGGTAACGCAGCTGGAAGGAGAGAGAGAAGGCGCACGCGTGTGTGCGTGGGGTGTGTGTGTGTGTGGCAGGTAACGCAGCTGGAAGGAGAGAGAGAAGGCGCACGCGTGTGTGCGTGGTGTGTGTGTGTGTGTGGCAGGTAACGCAGCTGGAAGGAGAGAGAGAAGGCGCACGCGTGTGTGCGTGGGGTGTGTGTGTGTGTGGCAGGTAACGCAGCTGGAAGGAGAGAGAGAAGGCGTACGCGTGTGTGCGTGGTGTGTGTGTGTGTGTGGCAGGTAACGCAGCTGGAAGGAGAGAGAGAAGGCGCACGCGTGTGTGCGTGGGGTGTGTGTGTGTGTGGCAGGTAACGCAGCTGGAAGGAGAGAGAGAAGGCGCACGCGTGTGTGCGTGGGGTGTGTGTGTGTGTGGCAGGTAACGCAGCTGGAAGGAGAGAGAGAAGGCGCACGCGTGTGTGCGTGGGGTGTGTGTGTGTGTGTGGCAGGTAACGCAGCTGGAAGGAGAGAGAGAAGGCGCACGCGTGTGTGCGTGGGGTGTGTGTGTGTGTGGCTGGTAAGGCAGCTGGAAGGAGAGAGAGAAGGCGCGCGTGTGTGTGCGTGGGGTGTGTGTGTGTGTGGCAGGTAACGCAGCTGGAAGGAGAGAGAGAAGGCGCACGCGTGTGTGCGTGGGGTGTGTGTGTGTGTGGCAGGTAACGCAGCTGGAAGGAGAGAGAGAAGGCGCACGCGTGTGTGCGTGGGGTGTGTGTGTGTGTGGCAGGTAACGCAGGTGGAAGGAGAGAGAGAAGGCGCACGCGTGTGTGCGTGGGGTGTGTGTGTGTGTGGCAGGTAAGGCAGCTGGAAGGAGAGAGAGAAGGCGCACGCGTGTGTGCGTGGGGTGTGTGTGTGTGTGGCAGGTAAGGCAGCTGGAAGGAGAGAGAGAAGGCGCACGCGTGTGTGCGTGGGGTGTGTGTGTGTGTGGCAGGTAACGCAGCTGGAAGGAGAGAGAGAAGGCGCACGCGTGTGTGCGTGGGGTGTGTGTGTGTGTGGCAGGTAACGCAGCTGGAAGGAGAGAGAGAAGGCGCACGCGTGTGTGCGTGGGGTGTGTGTGTGTGTGGCAGGTAACGCAGCTGGAAGGAGAGAGAGAAGGCGCACGCGTGTGTGCGTGGGGTGTGTGTGTGTGTGGCAGGTAACGCAGCTGGAAGGAGAGAGAGAAGGCGCACGCGTGTGTGCGTGGGGTGTGTGTGTGTGTGGCAGGTAAGGCAGCTGGAAGGAGAGAGAGAAGGCGTACGCGTGTGTGCGTGGTGTGTGTGTGTGTGTGGCAGGTAACGCAGCTGGAAGGAGAGAGAGAAGGCGCACGCGTGTGTGCGTGGGGTGTGTGTGTGTGTGGCAGGTAACGCAGCTGGAAGGAGAGAGAGAAGGCGCACGCGTGTGTGCGTGGGGTGTGTGTGTGTGTGGCAGGTAACGCAGCTGGAAGGAGAGAGAGAAGGCGCACGCGTGTGTGCGTGGGGTGTGTGTGTGTGTGGCAGGTAACGCAGCTGGAAGGAGAGAGAGAAGGCGCACGCGTGTGTGCGTGGTGTGTGTGGTGGCAGTACGCTGGAGAGAGAGTAGTGTGTGCGTGTGTGTGTGTGGCAGGTAACGCAGCTGGAAGGAGAGAGAGAAGGCGCACGCGTGTGTGCGTGGGTGTGTGTGTGTGTGTGGCAGGTAACGCAGCTGGAAGGAGAGAGAGAAGGCGCACGCGTGTGTGCGTGGGGTGTGTGTGTGTGTGGCAGGTAAGGCAGCTGGAAGGAGAGAGAGAAGGCGCACGCGTGTGTGCGTGGGGTGTGTGTGTGTGTGGCAGGTAACGCAGCTGGAAGGAGAGAGAGAAGGCGTACGCGTGTGTGCGTGGGGTGTGTGTGTGTGTGTGGCAGGTAACGCAGCTGGAAGGAGAGAGAGAAGGCGCACGCGTGTGTGCGTGGGGTGTGTGTGTGTGTGGCAGGTAACGCAGCTGGAAGGAGAGAGAGAAGGCGCACGCGTGTGTGCGTGGGGTGTGTGTGTGTGTGGCAGGTAAGGCAGCTGGAAGGAGAGAGAGAAGGCGCACGCGTGTGTGCGTGGGGTGTGTGTGTGTGTGGCAGGTAACGCAGCTGGAAGGAGAGAGAGAAGGCGTACGCGTGTGTGCGTGGGGTGTGTGTGTGTGTGGCAGGTAACGCAGCTGGAAGGAGAGAGAGAAGGCGCACGCGTGTGTGCGTGGGGTGTGTGTGTGTGCGGCAGGTAACGCAGCTGGAAGGAGAGAGAGAAGGCGCACGCGTGTGTGCGTGGTGTGTGTGTGTGTGCGGCAGGTAACGCAGCTGGAAGGAGAGAGAGAAGGCGCACGCGTGTGTGCGTGGGGTGTGTGTGTGTGTGTGGCAGGTAACGCAGCTGGAAGGAGAGAGAGAAGGCGCACGCGTGTGTGCGTGGGGTGTGTGTGTGTGTGGCAGGTAACGCAGCTGGAAGGAGAGAGAGAAGGCGCACGCGTGTGTGCGTGGGGTGTGTGTGTGTGCGGCAGGTAACGCAGCTGGAAGGAGAGAGAGAAGGCGTACGCGTGTGTGCGTGGGGTGTGTGTGTGTGCGGCAGGTAACGCAGCTGGAAGGAGAGAGAGAAGGCGTACGCGTGTGTGCGTGGGGTGTGTGTGTGTGTGTGGCAGGTAAGGCAGCTGGAAGGAGAGAGAGAAGGCGCACGCGTGTGTGCGTGGGGTGTGTGTGTGTGTGTGGCAGGTAACGCAGCTGGAAGGAGAGAGAGAAGGCGCACGCGTGTGTGCGTGGGGTGTGTGTGTGTGTGGCAGGTAACGCAGCTGGAAGGAGAGAGAGAAGGCGCACGCGTGTGTGCGTGGGGTGTGTGTGTGTGTGGCAGGTAAGGCAGCTGGAAGGAGAGAGAGAAGGCGCACGCGTGTGTGCGTGGGGTGTGTGTGTGTGTGTGGCAGGTAAGGCAGCTGGAAGGAGAGAGAGAAGGCGTACGCGTGTGTGCGTGGGGTGTGTGTGTGTGCGGCAGGTAACGCAGCTGGAAGGAGAGAGAGAAGGCGCATGCGTGTGTGCGTGGGGTGTGTGTGTGTGTGGCAGGTAAGGCAGCTGGAAGGAGAGAGAGAAGGCGCACGCGTGTGTGCGTGGGGTGTGTGTGTGTGTGTGGCAGGTAACGCAGCTGGAAGGAGAGAGAGAAGGCGCACGCGTGTGTGCGTGGGGTGTGTGTGTGTGTGGCAGGTAACGCAGCTGGAAGGAGAGAGAGAAGGCGCACGCGTGTGTGCGTGGGGTGTGTGTGTGTGTGGCAGGTAAGGCAGCTGGAAGGAGAGAGAGAAGGCGCACGCGTGTGTGCGTGGGGTGTGTGTGTGTGTGTGGCAGGTAAGGCAGCTGGAAGGAGAGAGAGAAGGCGCACGCGTGTGTGCGTGGGGTGTGTGTGTGTGTGGCAGGTAACGCAGCTGGAAGGAGAGAGAGAAGGCGTACGCGTGTGTGCGTGGTGTGTGTGTGTGTGTGGCAGGTAAGGCAGCTGGAAGGAGAGAGAGAAGGCGCACGCGTGTGTGCGTGGGGTGTGTGTGTGTGTGGCAGGTAAGGCAGCTGGAAGGAGAGAGAGAAGGCGCACGCGTGTGTGCGTGGGGTGCGTGTGTGTGTGGCAGGTAACGCAGCTGGAAGGAGAGAGAGAAGGCGCACGCGTGTGTGCGTGGGGTGTGTGTGTGTGTGGCAGGTAAGGCAGCTGGAAGGAGAGAGAGAAGGCGTACGCGTGTGTGCGTGGGGTGTGTGTGTGTGTGGCAGGTAACGCAGCTGGAAGGAGAGAGAGAAGGCGCGCGCGTGTGTGCGTGGGGTGTGTGTGTGTGTGGCAGGTAACGCAGCTGGAAGGAGAGAGAGAAGGCGCACGCGTGTGTGCGTGGGTGTGTGTGTGGCAGGTAACGCAGCTGGAAGGAGAGAGAGAAGGCGCACGCGTGTGTGCGTGGGGTGTGTGTGTGTGTGGCAGGTAACGCAGCTGGAAGGAGAGAGAGAAGGCGCACGCGTGTGTGCGTGGGGTGTGTGTGTGTGTGGCAGGTAACGCAGCTGGAAGGAGAGAGAGAAGGCGCACGCGTGTGTGCGTGGTGTGTGTGTGTGTGTGGCAGGTAACGCAGCTGGAAGGAGAGAGAGAAGGCGCACGCGTGTGTGCGTGGGGTGTGTGTGTGTGTGGCAGGTAACGCAGCTGGAAGGAGAGAGAGAAGGCGCACGCGTGTGTGCGTGGGGTGTGTGTGTGTGTGGCAGGTAACGCAGCTGGAAGGAGAGAGAGAAGGCGCACGCGTGTGTGCGTGGGGTGTGTGTGTGTGTGGCAGGTAAGGCAGCTGGAAGGAGAGAGAGAAGGCGTACGCGTGTGTGCGTGGGGTGTGTGTGTGTGTGGCAGGTAAGGCAGCTGGAAGGAGAGAGAGAAGGCGCGCGCGTGTGTGCGTGGGGTGTGTGTGTGTGTGGCAGGTAACGCAGCTGGAAGGAGAGAGAGAAGGCGCACGCGTGTGTGCGTGGTGTGTGTGTGTGTGTGGCAGGTAACGCAGCTGGAAGGAGAGAGAGAAGGCGCACGCGTGTGTGCGTGGGGTGTGTGTGCGTGTGGCAGGTAACGCAGCTGGAAGGAGAGAGAGAAGGCGCACGCGTGTGTGCGTGGGGTGTGTGTGCGTGTGGCAGGTAAGGCAGCTGGAAGGAGAGAGAGAAGGCGCACGCGTGTGTGCGTGGGGTGTGTGTGCGTGGGGCAGGTAACGCAGCTGGAAGGAGAGAGAGAAGGCGCACGCGTGTGTGCGTGGGGTGTGTGTGTGTGTGGCAGGTAAGGCAGCTGGAAGGAGAGAGAGAAGGCGTACGCGTGTGTGCGTGGGGTGTGTGTGTGTGTGGCAGGTAACGCAGCTGGAAGGAGAGAGAGAAGGCGCACGCGTGTGTGCGTGGGGTGTGTGTGTGTGTGGCAGGTAACGCAGCTGGAAGGAGAGAGAGAAGGCGCACGCGTGTGTGCGTGGGGTGTGTGTGTGTGTGGCAGGTAACGCAGCTGGAAGGAGAGAGAGAAGGCGCACGCGTGTGTGCGTGGGGTGTGTGTGTGTGTGGCAGGTAACGCAGCTGGAAGGAGAGAGAGAAGGCGCACGCGTGTGTGCGTGGGGTGTGTGTGTGTGTGGCAGGTAACGCAGCTGGAAGGAGAGAGAGAAGGCGCACGCGTGTGTGCGTGGGGTGTGTGTGTGTGTGGCAGGTAACGCAGCTGGAAGGAGAGAGAGAAGGCGTACGCGTGTGTGCGTGGGGTGTGTGTGTGTGTGGCAGGTAACGCAGCTGGAAGGAGAGAGAGAAGGCGCACGCGTGTGTGCGTGGGGTGTGTGTGTGTGTGGCAGGTAACGCAGCTGGAAGGAGAGAGAGAAGGCGCACGCGTGTGTGCGTGGGGTGTGTGTGTGTGTGGCAGGTAACGCAGCTGGAAGGAGAGAGAGAAGGCGCACGCGTGTGTGCGTGGGGTGTGTGTGTGTGTGGCAGGTAACGCAGCTGGAAGGAGAGAGAGAAGGCGCACGCGTGTGTGCGTGGGGTGTGTGTGTGTGTGGCAGGTAACGCAGCTGGAAGGAGAGAGAGAAGGCGCACGCGTGTGTGCGTGGGGTGTGTGTGTGTGTGGCAGGTAACGCAGCTGGAAGGAGAGAGAGAAGGCATACGCGTGTGTGCGTGGGGTGTGTGTGTGTGTGGCAGGTAACGCAGCTGGAAGGAGAGAGAGAAGGCGCACGCGTGTGTGCGTGGGGTGCGTGTGTGTGTGGCAGGTAAGGCAGCTGGAAGGAGAGAGAGAAGGCGCACGCGTGTGTGCGTGGGGTGCGTGTGTGTGTGGCAGGTAACGCAGCTGGAAGGAGAGAGAGAAGGCGTACGCGTGTGTGCGTGGGGTGTGTGTGTGTGTGGCAGGTAACGCAGCTGGAAGGAGAGAGAGAAGGCGTACGCGTGTGTGCGTGGGGTGCGTGTGTGTGTGGCAGGTAAGGCAGCTGGAAGGAGAGAGAGAAGGCGCACGCGTGTGTGCGTGGGGTGTGTGTGTGTGTGGCAGGTAACGCAGCTGGAAGGAGAGAGAGAAGGCGCACGCGTGTGTGCGTGGGGTGTGTGTGTGTGTGGCAGGTAACGCAGCTGGAAGGAGAGAGAGAAGGCGTACGCGTGTGTGCGTGGGGTGTGTGTGTGTGTGGCAGGTAACGCAGCTGGAAGGAGAGAGAGAAGGCGCACGCGTGTGTGCGTGGGGTGTGTGTGTGTGTGGCAGGTAAGGCAGCTGGAAGGAGAGAGAGAAGGCGCACGCGTGTGTGCGTGGGGTGTGTGTGTGTGTGGCAGGTAAGGCAGCTGGAAGGAGAGAGAGAAGGCGTACGCGTGTGTGCGTGGGGTGTGTGTGTGTGTGGCAGGTAACGCAGCTGGAAGGAGAGAGAGAAGGCGCACGCGTGTGTGCGTGGGGTGTGTGTGTGTGTGGCAGGTAAGGCAGCTGGAAGGAGAGAGAGAAGGCGCACGCGTGTGTGCGTGGTGTGTGTGTGTGTGTGGCAGGTAACGCAGCTGGAAGGAGAGAGAGAAGGCGCACGCGTGTGTGCGTGGGGTGTGTGTGTGTGTGGCAGGTAACGCAGCTGGAAGGAGAGAGAGAAGGCGTACGCGTGTGTGCGTGGGGTGTGTGTGTGTGTGGCAGGTAACGCAGCTGGAAGGAGAGAGAGAAGGCGCACGCGTGTGTGCGTGGGGTGTGTGTGTGTGTGTGGCAGGTAACGCAGCTGGAAGGAGAGAGAGAAGGCGCACGCGTGTGTGCGTGGGGTGTGTGTGTGTGTGTGGCAGGTAACGCAGCTGGAAGGAGAGAGAGAAGGCGCACGCGTGTGTGCGTGGGGTGTGTGTGTGTGTGGCAGGTAACGCAGCTGGAAGGAGAGAGAGAAGGCGCACGCGTGTGTGCGTGGGGTGTGTGTGTGTGTGGCAGGTAACGCAGCTGGAAGGAGAGAGAGAAGGCGCACGCGTGTGTGCGTGGGGTGTGTGTGTGTGTGGCAGGTAACGCAGCTGGAAGGAGAGAGAGAAGGCGCGCGCGTGTGTGCGTGGGGTGTGTGTGTGTGTGGCAGGTAACGCAGCTGGAAGGAGAGAGAGAAGGCGCGCGCGTGTGTGCGTGGGGTGTGTGTGTGTGTGGCAGGTAAGGCAGCTGGAAGGAGAGAGAGAAGGCGCACGCGTGTGTGCGTGGGGTGTGTGTGTGTGTGGCAGGTAAGGCAGCTGGAAGGAGAGAGAGAAGGCGCACGCGTGTGTGCGTGGTGTGTGTGTGTGTGTGGCAGGTAACGCAGCTGGAAGGAGAGAGAGAAGGCGCACGCGTGTGTGCGTGGGGTGTGTGTGTGTGTGGCAGGTAACGCAGCTGGAAGGAGAGAGAGAAGGCGCACGCGTGTGTGCGTGGGGTGTGTGTGTGTGTGGCAGGTAACGCAGCTGGAAGGAGAGAGAGAAGGCGCACGCGTGTGTGCGTGGGGTGTGTGTGTGTGTGTGGCAGGTAACGCAGCTGGAAGGAGAGAGAGAAGGCGCACGCGTGTGTGCGTGGGGTGCGTGTGTGTGTGGCAGGTAACGCAGCTGGAAGGAGAGAAGGCGCACGCGTGTGTGCGTGGGGTGTGTGTGTGTGTGGCAGGTAACGCAGCTGGAAGGAGAGAGAGAAGGCGCACGCGTGTGTGCGTGGGGTGTGTGTGTGTGTGGCTGGTAAGGCAGCTGGAAGGAGAGAGAGAAGGTGCACGCGTGTGTGCGTGGGGTGTGTGTGGCTGGTAAGGCAGCTGGAAGGAGAGAGAGAAGGCGCACGCGTGTGTGCGTGGGGTGTGTGTGTGTGTGGCAGGTAACGCAGCTGGAAGGAGAGAGAGAAGGCGTACGCGTGTGTGCGTGGTGTGTGTGTGTGTGTGGCAGGTAACGCAGCTGGAAGGAGAGAGAGAAGGCGCACGCGTGTGTGCGTGGGGTGTGTGTGTGTGTGGCAGGTAACGCAGCTGGAAGGAGAGAGAGAAGGCGCATGCGTGTGTGCGTGGGGTGTGTGTGTGTGTGGCAGGTAACGCAGCTGGAAGGAGAGAGAGAAGGCGCACGCGTGTGTGCGTGGTGTGTGTGTGTGTGTGTGGCAGGTAACGCAGCTGGAAGGAGAGAGAGGAGGCGCACGCGTGTGTGCGTGGGGTGTGTGTGTGTGTGGCAGGTAACGCAGCTGGAAGGAGAGAGAGAAGGCGCACGCGTGTGTGCGTGGGGTGTGTGTGTGTGTGGCAGGTAACGCAGCTGGAAGGAGAGAGAGAAGGCGCACGCGTGTGTGCGTGGGGTGTGTGTGTGTGTGGCAGGTAACGCAGCTGGAAGGAGAGAGAGAAGGCGCACGCGTGTGTGCGTGGGGTGTGTGCGGCAGGTAACGCAGCTGGAAGGAGAGAGAGAAGGCGCACGCGTGTGTGCGTGGGGTGTGTGTGCGTGGGGCAGGTAACGCAGCTGGAAGGAGAGAGAGAAGGCGCACGCGTGTGTGCGTGGGGTGTGTGTGTGCGGCAGGTAACGCAGCTGGAAGGAGAGAGAGAAGGCGCACGCGTGTGTGCGTGGGGTGTGTGTGCGTGGGGCAGGTAACGCAGCTGGAAGGAGAGAGAGAAGGCGCACGCGTGTGTGCGTGGGGTGTGTGTGTGTGTGGCAGGTAACGCAGCTGGAAGGAGAGAGAGAAGGCGCACGCGTGTGTGCGTGGGGTGTGTGTGGCAGGTAACGCAGCTGGAAGGAGAGAGAGAAGGCGCGCGTGTGTGTGCGTGGGGTGTGCAATTTTCGCCCACTGGGCACCCTCCAGATGTTTAGGACTGCAACTCCCAGCAGCCCCAACCCCCAGGCTGCTTGGTGAAAGCTGACAACCGCATGGATGGATACAGTTGGGTGACAACAGCAGGGCAAAGACATCCTGCAGAGAGCACAGCATTCTTACAAAACCAAACCTGGAATGCTGTTGGCTGAACAGGCGATTCAATACGAAGCCTCTGCTCATTCCTCGATTGCGCAGGCGGCAGGTTCCTCCCTGGGGATTTTCCAGTTGGGCAGGCCGAGGCCAGGGACTACATTTCCCAGGATGCTCCAGGAGGAGCTGAAGGCGGACGCGAGGGCATTCGCTGTTACAGCTGCCAAGTGAGCCTTTCCTGGCGCAACAGAGCCTTTATCCCCTCCTTCCCGCCCTGGAGAGGGAGAGACGGGCTCGGGGGAAGGTAGAGGAGGGGGCTCGCTCAGCAACCCTTCTCCTGCAGGGCCCCCCTTCCTTGAACCTGGCCTCCACCCTGCTCAGCAGCAACCTCCGGCGCTGGCAGCCGCCCATTGCCGAAGCTCTCTATGCGTACACGGAGGCTGGTGCGCCGGCAGGCAGGCAGGGGCGTGGCTTCCCGGGAGAGGCCTTAGTCCTGTCCCTGCTCCGGCCTATGGCTGTAGCGCACGGGGCCGCGCGCGCACCTCCGCCTCCCCCGCCCTCCTTGCCGCGGGCTCCCGTCGGCCCTTCCCCAGGCGCTGCCGGCAACGGGCGGTTGGAAGGAGCTGCCCAGGCGCCCCCGATGGCGGGCCCGGTGCTGGGCGCCTTGCTACTGGGAGGCTTCTGCCTGGGGAGGTAAGGGAGAGAGCGAGGGAGATTGCAGCACTCTTTCCCCCCCGGGGGGGGCATCGGTTTAGGGGGCGGCGGAAGCAGCGGCAGCGGAGGCGCTCTTCGCTCTCTCTCCCTCCCCCCCTCTGATTCCTTCTGAGCTCCGTGCGAGGCGGCAGCGCTGCCCCAACTGACGACGCGCGTGCGCCGCCGCTGCCTCTCGGACACGCCCCCCTCTCCCGTCGTCCAATCCGTGTGTCACAGGAACGCACGCGCGGTTGCGAATTCCTGTGACACACGGAAAGTGGTACGTACGGACAGAGCAAGATTATTATATAGGATAGTAGCAAGGAATGAATCTTTCCCCCAAACGTCCGCTGATATACATTATTTACACAATGGGCCCCATGTGATTGGCTAATTCCAGGCTACTCCTGTAGGCCAATCAGGTTGCGGATTCACTTCATCCAGGAGCCTGATTGGCTGCTCTTGCAGGCCAATCAGGTCGCTGATTCACTTCCACCTGGAGCTGGATTGGGTGGCTCCTGCCGACCAATCAAACTGCTGCATTCTGGATCCTATTGTTCTAGGACCAATCAGACTGCTGCATTTTGGATCTTATTGTTCTAGGATTCAGCTCAGTACATAACAGTGAGCCTTATGGAAAAGTCAATGTATTTTAAAAAAAATGTATTACAAAAATGTATTACAAAAAAAACACTTTTAGAAAAAGCATTTTCAAAGTGGTGTGTCTAGAGTCCACCTAGGATTCCATATCTCGCCTTCAGCCAGTCACTATCTCTTGCCCATATCTGCTTCACAGGGTTGTTGTGAGCAGTGCTATTTTTCTAGAAAAAGAGGTGCCAGAACACACCATGAACCCTTGTTCTTTTAGACTGGCAGTAGTGCCCACCTGAGAGGTGCCACAGCTGAGCTCCTGTGAGCTCCGGCTGGAGGGGGGAGAGCCCTGTTTTTGAGGATGATATGGAAAGTGGGAGAGAGAGTCGCTACTCTGAGCTACTTGGAGGAATAGTGGGACATAAATGGAACAGTACATCAAGAAAGAAAATTTTCTTAGCTTATTTTTTGCAGTGTGGGCATGCCCTTAGAATGGAAAGGAAAGATTTTATGCAGGGAGGAGCTGTATCCAGTGAGGTTTGCAATGCCAGGGGCAGAGTCTCACAGCGTTGTTACCAAATGATGTTACTGGTCACAGACACGTAGCATTGAGACAGAAAAGGTAGTTCACTCTGCCAGAGTGTAGTAATTACCCCCGCTATTGAAATATTGGGGATTTTTCTAAAAGCCTATTATAAAATAATACCAGTGCCCAGTTACCGTGGGTTTATCTCATCCATCAATGGAATGCAGAGGTTTTGCAATTCATCTCCTCTGTTTGTAGGGGAGGAGGGGGGTGGACTTTTAGACAGCTGATAATAAAATATATAAAATTGCCGTGAGAAAAATACAAAATAAGCCTGGGTAAAGTCCCTTCATTTCACTGACCAAGGTTTTTGGTTTTTTTGTACAAAGAGGGTTGTGGCATTTCATATAAGGGGGCCATTGTCCTGGAAATAAAATCTCCATTTCACCTTTCTTCTCTGGCCACGATCAATAGGAGGAAATTAAAGTCCTGTCCTGGGAAGAAGCAGAAAGCTAGCTTACTGCCACAGCGATGAAAGATCAGGTAATCATAATACAGGAAAGGGAAGCACAGGTGAGGTTTGGGCGCCATCTCTTGGACGCTGAGAGGCAGTGCTGCTAAGAAGCTTTTCAAAAGGCAGCGTGCAGAACAACGTATGGCAGTAAAACATCAGATAAATTGAACAAAGAAACAAAATAAAAAAATTCCTTCCAGTAGCACCTTAGAGACCAACTAAGGTTGTTCTTGGTATGAGCTTTCGTGTGCATGCACACTTCTTCAGATACACTGAAACAGAAGTCACCAGACCCTTATATATAGTGAGAGGGTGGGGAGGGGTACAATTCAAAGTGTTGGTGCTGACCTTTAAAAAACGGCCTCAGTCCTGTATACCTGAAGGAGCATCTCCACCCCCACCGTTCAGCCCGGACACTGAGATCCAGCGCCGAGGGCCTTCTGACGGTTCCCTCACTGCGAGAAGCAAAGCTACAGGGAACCAGGCAGAGGGCCTTCTCGGTAGTGGCGCCCGCCCTGTGGAACGCCCTCCCAGCTGAGGTTAAAGTGATAAACAACTATCCTACATTCAGAAAATACCTGAAGGCAGCCCTGTTTAGGGAAGTTTTTAACGTGATTTTGATGTATTTTAATATTTGTTGGAAGCCGCCCAGAGTGGCTGGGGAGACCCGGCCAGATGGGCGGGGTACAAATAAAAAAATTATTATTATTATTATTATTATTATTATAGGCTCATACAAATAAAACACATAAATAACAACTTATACAAGGTAGGTACATCAGCCACTATAACATAACGCACACCACAGTCGTCCAAAATGGTATTAAAAGAATAAAACTAGATGAGAGTAGATGTGTATTTACAATAAAATAGGATAACATACTAAACTTTAACTAGTTTGTAGTGATCCTTGGCGTCGCTTTTGGGAAAGAACAGCGACTAGGTACCTTGCCACTTGCAGGGTCATATGAGTATCCTTATCTTGCAAGATTTGGGCAAGGTGGAATTCTGTTGGGGTACCCTCTTGTTTCTGTATTATCGATCCCAGATTTGCCCGTGGCACACTGAACAAGGGGCAAGCAAACATAATATGCTGGAGAGATTCCACTGACTCCTTGTCACGCTTGTTTGTGTTGTTTGGTTCTTTGAAGTCATTTTGCATATTTCCCTTCCATTGAGAAAACCTTCCTCCTTCCTAGCTTGGCACATTCAAGATTCCAAGGCGTTCCTGGCGCCCTTACCAACCCCTCATTCATAAAAGCGTAAGTAGCCGCCCTCGGCGACATGCTAATGAACTGCACCATGACCCTAGAGCGGTTTGTAAGTCCTGGCAGGGCAGGCAAAGCCATAAATCTATGGCCACACACTTCTCCACTCATCTCTGGGCCTCCATGCGCCATGCAGCTTCTTCGTCTGTCATGCTCACTCGGCTGCATCTGGGTGGGCAGGAAGAACTGCTGATTTGAAAAGTACTAATTCAGTCACTCTGGTAGCTGTGATTTATTCTTTTATTTTGTAATAGGCATAGGATGAGGGATTCACAACAGATGGATTCAGTGATTTTCTTTTTTTTAAAAAAAACACCCTTGGTATTTTATTATTTTTAACTTTTCTCCTAACCTTCAACATTTCACAGCGCGAAACAGAGTGTCATTTGTGATGCCCCCCCCTACCAGACCCCATCCTCATTTCAAGAATTACTAACGGAGCTTGTCCCCTGGCCCACCCCCCTGCCCACCCCAACCCCACATCGCCGGAGGCTCCACAAGGTCTGCTATATTTGTTTTAAAACTATGGACTTACCAGCTTGTTATCCATAGCTGGGAAGATTTACGCAGGTCTCTTAGGCCTTAAACTAAAAGCTTGGATTAGTGACAGTGATATATTTTTTTTAGGAGAAGAGCAAATTGGCTTCAAAACAGGCCACTCTGTTCTTAGCCATTGTTTGTTAGTGGTCCACTTGCTCCAAAAGGGGGCAAACCCTTTTATTGATTGAAAATCTGCATTTGGCTCCATTTCGCAGGATTGTCTTTGGAGCAAATTTGAACAGCACTCCATCGACAGAGGCTTATACTTTCGACCCAATCACGATACCATAACACATTAGTAAAGGTCCACTGAATTAACCAAGGACATCTCACTGACAGAAGGATATGTTCTTGCTTCTATCTTATTTAATCTACATTTGACGGACCTTCCCCGTACCTTCTCATCCACCTAAGATTGGGTTAACTAAAGTCTTTATTCTCCTTTGTGTTGATGGCACTGTTATCTCATATGAAGCTGGGCCAATATTTGTTTTTTATAAGAAAAACACAACCTGAATACAGTGGGACCTCGACTTACGACGGTAATGCGTTCCGACGCGATCTTCGGATGTCGAAAACACTCGTAAGTCAAGTCCCCATAGGGATGCATTGAGCGGAAAAAATTCGTAAGTCGAAGAACGCCGCATCAAATCTTCGTAAGTCGAAGAAACCCTATCTAAACGGCCGCGACTAATAATAATGTCAAAAAAATTCGGATGTGGCGGCCATTTTTTTTCGCAGAAGTCACTCGTAACTCGAAAACAACGTAAGTCGAGTTACTCGTAAGTCGAGGTCCCACTGTATTGTGTATTTTTGTTTTGAAAACTACTGACGCAAAGCCATCTCATCCACATGTGGACGTCTGCTGAACTCCACCACCCCCCTTCTCCCACACATCCAACCCGTTGATCAGTCTGCACCCTTTCCGGAATGAGTCGACCACGTATCTCCCTGTTCATTGAACTCGGTGACCGTTCGCCTGGCTTCCTTGACTATCCTTCGAATTCTACGCAGGTAGACGATGACCAGGAGAAGCAGAACTGCTTGCGCGAGGAGGAAGATGAAAAGGCACATCTGAGAGATGAACGCCACACCACAGTACCAGTACTGACAGGTGGAAATGATCTCATCCTCCGACAAATAGCTGATGATCCTGCCTTGAAGATGGGAGGGGGATAAGCATCTGACGTTCTTGTAAAAGCTCCGGTTCTGCTGCCACTGGAGCCAGGAGCGCAGGTAGAGGATGTGACAGTCACATTCCCAGGGGTTTGCCCACAGGTGAACCACCTGGAGGTCTTTCAGGTTGTCAAAGAGCCCATTGGGGATGGAGGTGAGATTATTATGGTTGAGGTAGAGCTTGGTGGTCGAGGGAGGGAAGGAGGTGGGGAGGTTGTTGTCCATAAGATCTTTGTCCGTGCAGTCAATGAGAGTGGAGGCGCACAGGCAGGGTTCAGGGCAGGTTGGAGTGACAAGAGGGAGGAAGACGAGGAGTAGGATGAGCCGGAGGGAAATCATCTTCCACCCTGAAAGACGCAAGAGTCGCCAGTTAGACCAAAGCACTACCATGACACATACCAGGTCAATCACTCAAGGGAATGGAAGGACAGGGTCAACATTGCAGGCTGTCTAAATCAGGGAAACGGAGGAGGAGGAGGAGAAGGAGAAGGAGGAAAAGAAGAAAAGAAGAAGAAGAAAAGAAGAAGAAGAAGAAAAGAAGAAGAAAGAAGAAGAAGAAGAAGAAGAAGAAGAGTTTGGATTTGATATCCCGCTTTATCACTACCCGAAGGTGTCTCAAAGCAGCTAACATTCTCCTTTCCCTTCCTCCCCCACAACAAACACTCTGTGAGGTGAGGGCGGCTGAGAGACTTCAGAGAAGTGTGACTAGCCCAAGGTCACCCAGCAGCTGCATGTGGAGGAGCGGAGACACGAACCCGGTTCACCAGATTATGAGTCTACCACTCTTAACCACTACACCACACTGGACTCCAACCTGTTGGGTTTTCTTAATACAGTGGTACCTCTGGTTACGTACTTAATTCGTTCCAGAGGTCCGTTCTTAACCTGAAAATGTTCTTAACCTGAAGCACCACTTTAGCTAATGGGGCCTCCCGCTGCCGCTGCGCCGCCAGAGCACGATTTCTGTTCTCATCCTGAAGCAAAGTTCTTAACCCGAGGTAATATTTCTGGGTTAGCAGAGTCTGTAACCTGAAGCGTATGTAACCCGAGGTACCACTGCATACCAACTTTTCCCTTTTTTTGTGGGAAATTCCCTTATTCCGAATAGGATTCCTCGCAAGAAAAGGGAAAGGTTGACAGCTATGTACCACTGTATTGATGTGGTCAATGGTGCTACTCAGAGGTATGTGTTTCTAATTATAACCTGCATGGCAGCACATCTGTGAGCTCTTAACAATTCAACACACCTGTACCGGTAGTATCTTAACAATTTAACTAATTAGCAGGGGGGAGTTTACCTGCTGCACCGAATGCAGTGATGTGATAGGGCGATTGACTGTTTTGAAAACTGTATTTAAGTTGACCCAATGCTTTGTATGGTACTGGCTGTTTTAGAGTGGTGAGTTGCAGCTGTTTGATTATTATTTAAAAATAAAGATAAGCAAAGATATTGCGGGCAAGTTTTTATTCCATCGCCCCAGTTGCTGCGCAAACTCGGTTGGCCAAGAAAGTCCAACACAACCTCCATAACCTCTGGCTCTTGGCCATACTGGCTGAGGCTGATGGGAGTTGGAGTCGCAATAGTATTGGGGGGGGGGACACTGTTCCCTCCATTTCTGGCATGAAATTAAGAGTAGAAAAATGGGAAACTGAAAGAAATAAGAACTGACAGATTTGATCATCCCTGCGCAAAATCAGTGTGACAAACACTGTTTGTCATCTTAATTTGACCAAAGGCACTTCCTTTACTTTTCATAGTACACAAGCAGGCATTTGTGATAACAGGGTGTAGGGCAGTGTTTCTCAACCTTTTCTGGGCAATGGCACACTTGTTTTATGAAAAAAATCTCGCGGCACACCACCCACAAAATGGCGGCGGCAACGTCGCTATGGTAACGGAAATCACCCTTTCACTCAGGGCTAGGCCCAATAGGTTTTAAACGGCCAAGGCACAATTTCTATGTGTCCAAATGGATGCACCCAAAACCACCACGGCCATATCCGCGCTGAAGCTCCTCACCTTTCCAATCATTGCATCCGTCTCTCTCCCTCTCCCTCTCTCGCGTCCTCCTCACATGGATCTCACAGCATCCTGCCTCGCCGACAGCCCATTGCAGCGAAGAGAGAGGCGGCGCGGCGAGAGGAGCCGGGGGAACAGGTACGAGGCGAGAGGAGGAGGAGGAGGACGGACCTCCTGCAGTCGGGAGAGGCTCCCTTAGTTCCCCCAGCCGCCGCCGCTTTCCTCCTGCCCCTCGCGCCCAGGCTCCCTTCAGCCAGCCGCCAGCCCGACTCCCAGCCTCGCCAGTCCCTGACTCAACATTCCCAGCATTCCCGAGGAGCTGCCCGCTCGCCCGAACTGCACGCCTCGCGCTCTCCGCCGGGAGCAGCAGCGAGCTTCCTCGGATGGGGCCGACTGCAAACCGGACCTCCAGCAGCAGCAGCAGCAACGCTCCAAAGGCTTGCTTCTTTCGCCCAGGCGCCCCTCTCCCTTTGCGCTCTGCAAGCCCGGAGATGGGAGGGAAAGAGGGAGGGCCTAACGGTTTTCCCGCGGCACACCAGCCGGCGTCTCGCGGCACAGTACTGTGCCGGGGAACACCGGTTGAGAAACGCTGGTGTAGGGACTCAGCTATACAGCTGCAAATCTAACGTTTTGAGTGAGTTTTAAGTGCATTGTACAAATGTGGCACTAGATGGCGATGGTGAGCTAATGGGAAATTCAATATATATATTTTAAAACTTTTTTAAAAGCATTTTCAAAGCATATATATATATATATATATATATATATATATATATATATATGTCTAGATTCAGCCTAGGTGGGGGAAATGGCCTGACCCACCTAAAATGTACAGGCCCCAGAAAATCCTGCCGACGCTCCATAGCTCAGAGTAATGTTTTCCTCCCTCTGAAAAGCATCCTAAATTTGCATCTTTAAAAGTAAATCAGCAAATGCAAAACACATGCACATCATGTGCAAACTTGTGCCCCAAGTCTTTTAACTCTCTAGTGATGCCCCTGTACATTGGTCAATTTACTATTTTATAAAGTTCAATTGCCCAGTACCCTTTTTCTTTTCTTGATAGTATTTGGTGCTGCCAACCAAACTGCCTTATACTGAGTCAGACCATTGGTCTGTCTAGCTCAGCATTGCCTACTCTGACTGGCAGCAGCTCTCCTGCTGGATTCGAGGCAGGAAGGCATTCGAGGCATGGGTCCCAGACCCATCTGGAGGTGCCAGGGAATGAACCTGGGACCTTCTGTATGCAAAGCAGGTGCTCTACCACTGAGTTATCCCCCTTCCTCTAAAAAGTCCCAAATTTAGATAAAAGGCTGAATTAAATAGAAACATAGGAGGCTACAATATACCAATCACAACATTGGTCCAGCTAGCTCAGTATTGTCTACACTGACTGGCAGCGACTCTCCAGGATTTCCCTGGTGCTACCTGGAGGCACCAGGAATTGAGCCTAGGACCTTCTGCTCCAAAGCAGAGGCTCTGCCACTGAGCTAAAGTCCTTCCTTTTACTTGACTCAAAGGAAGACTCCTTCAGATGGTTCCTAGGTTGCTTCTCTGTTAATGGAATGGGAGGAGGACTGTGTCCAATTCCTCCCTCCGTTCACACTCACTGCACCTGGCTTGAGAGCAGTACAAGTGAAAAGGATCTAGGAGTCTTGGTAGACCACAAACTCGACATGAGTCAACAGTGTGATGCAGCAGCTAAAAAAGCCAATGTAATTCTGGGCTGCATCAATAGGAGTATAGCATCTAGATCAAGGGAAGTAATAGTACCACTGTACTCCGCTCTGGTCAGACCTCACCTGGAATACTGTGTCCAGTTCTGGGCACCACAGTTCAAGAAGGATACTGACAAGCTGGAACATGTCCAGAGGAGGGCAACCAAAATGGTCAAAGGCCTGGAAACAATGCCTTATGAGGAACGGCTTAGGGAGCTGGGTATGTTTAGTCTGGAGAAGAGAAGGTTAAGGGGTGATATGATAGCCATGTTCAAAGATATAAAAGGATGTCATATAGAGGAGGGAGAAAGGTTGTTTTCTGCTGCTCCAGAGAAGCGGACACGGAGCAATGGATTCAAACTACAAGAAAGAAGATTCCACCTAAACATTAGGAAGAATTTCTTGACAGTAAGAGCTGTTCAACAGTGGAATTTGCTGCCAAGGAGTGTGGTGGAGTCTCCTTCTTTGGAGGTCTTTAAGCAGAGGCTTGACAGCCACCTGTCAGGAATGCTTTGATGGTGTTTCCTGCTTGGCAGGGGGTTGGACTGGATGGCCCTTGTGGTCTCTTCCAACTCTATGATTCTATGATTCTATGATTCAAAGCTTGCCCAAGGCCCAGGAGCACATTTCCAGTAGGGAGCTGCCAAAGGAAAGGGGCAGGGAATGCTCATTCCGTGAGCAGAACTTCCCCTCCGCAGGAAAGGAATGAGGATGAACCAGAGGTCACATATTTTGGGAGGAATACTTTTAAATCTACCAACACAAGAGATTTAGAGGAGGGGGTGGAGAGAGAATGAGAAGCAGGAGGTTAGTGTAAGAAGAGCTGTTCAAAAAGCCCATACAAAGGGATCGCAGCCCATTTAAAGAGTTTTCCGTAACTCAAAACCTTGTGTATTCTTTCATCAGCTGACACACCGGTCAGGAGAGAGACAGAAAGTATCCCGTTGTTTATTCTTTCATCTCTTGCTTCTATGTGACCAGAATAGTTGGCTCCATATCAGACAGAGAGGGCTGGCAACAGGCAGATCTCTTAGAAGCTCTTTGATACCCAGCGCTGGGTGAGTTTTTAAGACATCGCTTTGAGACAGAAGTCCTAGCTCAGTGGCAGAGCATCCCAGGTCCAATCACCAGCGTCTCCAAGTCAGGTTAGAAAAGATCTGTGCCTGAATTGCTGCAGAACTGTGGCCAGGCAATGGAGAGATAGATGAGCCAATCATCTGACCTGAAAGGAGGCAGCGCCCATATCTCTAGAGAAGTGGTTCTCAGAGGGTGTGATGCGCCACACTGGTGTGGCAGGAGAGGATGGTAAATGTGGTGGTGCAGTTCAGGTCCTAAAGAAACCAGATTATTCTCCACCAGGGTCAGGGCCTTTTCAGTGATGGCTCCAACCTGGTGGAATGCTCTGTCCCATGAGACTAAGGCCTTGCAGGACTTGACCTCCTTCTGCAGGGCCTATAAGACAGAGCTATTCCACCTGGCCTTCAATTTAGCCTGATCCTCCATTCCTTTTCCCTTCCCTTTTTCTATGAAGAAACCCTTCTGGGACCCCACATTTAAATTCTTCCCTGATCTCCTTGCTGGCCTTACCAGGACTAACTTGCTACATTTATGTTGTACTTTATGCTGTTTTTAAACTGTTTTTAAGTCATTTTTAACCAATGTTTTATATTTGTTGTTAGCCGCCCTGAGCCCAGTTTTTAAACAGGGAAGGGCAGGGTATAAATAAAAAATTATGATGATGATGATGATGATGATGATGATGATGATGTTTTAGGGACACGGGTGGCACTGTGGTCTAAACCACTGAGCCTCTTGGGCTTGCCGATCAGAAGGTCAGCGGTTCAAATCCCCACGATGGGGTGAGCTCCCGTTGCTCCGTCCCAGCTCCTGCCAACCTAGCAGTTTGGGAGCACACCAGTGCAAGTAGATAAACAGGTACCGCTGTGGCGGGAAGGTAAATGGCATTTCTGTGCGCTCTGGTTTCCGTCACGGTGTCCCGTTGCGCCAGAGGCGGTTTAGTCCTGCTGGCCACATGACCCGGACAAACGCCGGCTCCCTTAGCCTGAAACCGAGATGAGCACTGCAACCCCAGAGTCGCCTTTGACTGGACTTAACTGTCCAGGGGTCCTTGATCTTACCTTAGCTTTTACCTATTGTGTTTTAGCAAACAGCCATTACACAAATAAAAATAAAAATACCAAGAATACTGCTACTAATAGTAGTTTACATTTCTATTCCTGACCTTTAGAGGATAAATCATTTCCCATACCCCCTTTAAATTTTGTTTCTTGAATTTGTAGAGCGTTCATAGGAAATTTGGATGTTCTAAAGGATATATAACTTCTCTACATCAGACCACAGAAAACAGGTCTTTGCAAGAGATGGCCTCCCCTTCTACGATCTTAACAATGGGTGGATGTAGTTGTTTCTAAGATTATTATAAAAAGGGCATTCAAGGACTACATGAGTTGTGTCTTCTGTTGACACAGAGTTGCAGCCACAAACTCTGTCCTCCTTAGGAACTCCTTTATGTTGGTCCGTCCAATCTGCTAATGGAAGGACATTTAGTCTTGCCTGCATAAAGGCTACCCTCATTTTAACGTTTGGTAAATCTACCAGGAAGGGACGCGGGTGGCGCTGTGGGTTAAACCACAGAACCTAGGGCTTGCCGATCAGTAGGTCGGCGGTTTGAATCCCCGCCACAGGGTGAGCTCCCATTGCTCGGTCCCAGCTCCTGCCCACCTAGCAGTTCGAAAGCATGTCAAAGTGCAAGTAGATCAATAGGTACCGCTGCAGCGGGAAGGTAAACGGCGTTTCCGTGCGCTGCTCTGGTTCGCCAGAAGCAGCTTAGTCATGCTGGCCACATGACCTGGAAGCTGTACGCCGGCTCCCTCAGCCAATAATGAGAGATGAGCGCCGCAACCCCAGAGTTGGTCACGAGTGAACCTAATAGTCAGGGCTCCCTTTACCTTTTTAAATCTACCAGGTACCTCGGCAGGGATAAATACAACTGAATAAAGGAAGCATACAACTTATTAGATTGACAAGTCTCAATCTCAGCAGTTTGTGATTGCATCTCGGTGTGGTGGTAAGATTCAAGGACAATCAAAGATATTTAAACATTTCAGTGTAGTATAGCATTGACTTTTTAAAATTTGCAGAATTCTGGATTGGTATCTTTTCCAAATCAAGCACTGCTAGGAGCTGTTTCTTTTTGTTTTCCAGTGCATTTCTTATCGATAAAAGCATTGGGTGTGGCGCAAGCAAATTCTTAATCGGAAAGTGTGGCCCAGAGGAAAAAGTTTGAGAACCACTGCTCTAAAGTGGGTATATATTATCATTATATATTAAATTTATACCCCACCCTTCCTCCCCAAATAGCCCAAGGTGGAAAATAACTCTTGAGACTGCGATATCCTTAGGGGAATTGCAAAGATTCACCAAATGATCCAAGAGACGTCCTTGAGAATTCCTTGCAGAGTCACTGAAGATGTTGGAGCGGAGCCCAGTCCTGGCTCATGAAAAAGCAGGTGAAGACTCAAGTTTGGGAAACGCTGCTCTAGATGGACAAACAACCTGACCTGGCACAGGACAGTTTCCTATGTTACTGTGGGGAAAATGGTTTTAGACTTACCACTCTCAGATCGCTCCTCTGCAGAATGAGAACCAAAGCTGTAATGCTATGCGAGAAGGAGTAAGTGCATGGCTGAGCAATCCTGATAAATCCACTGCCTGCACCAGAAAGATAAGGGGAAGCCTGTTCCTCACACGTCATTCCGCAGAGATCCCACAAGCTTGTCCAGGCATAGGCAAACTCGGCCCTCCCAGATGTTTTGGGACTACAACTCCCATCATCCCTAGCTAACAGGACCAGTGGTCAGGGATGATGGGAATTGTAGTCTCAAAACATCTGGAGGGCCGGGTTTGCCTATGCCTGAGCTTGTAAGCAGATGCTTCTTCCCTGCTGACCAAAAGACTTGGTTTTTGCATCACGCTCAAAAATTGAATTGTACTCAGGAGCTTGTGGCAGAATGGTAAATAAGAAAGCAATTCTGCAATAGTTCACTAGCAGGGATTCAGAAATAAGTTCCCATGTGCCTGGAAGGAAGGAAGGTGGTAGAGCATCTGCTTTGCATGCAGAAGGTCCCGGGGTTCAAACCCCAGTAACTTTACGTAGGGTTGGGAAGAACCCCAGTCTGAAACCCTAGAGAATCCTAGTTACAGGTAGGTAGCCGTGTTGGTCTGCCGTAGTCGAAACAAAATAAAAAAAATCCGTCCAGTAGCACCTTAGAGACCAGCTAAGTTTGTTATTGGTATGAGCTTTCGTGTGCATGCATACTTCTTCAGATACCTAGAGAATCCTGAGAAGCTTAGATTTTTCAGGATGCTGAGAGTTGTTAAGAGGCCCCTATTCCCCTCACAGTTACAATTCCCAGAGTTCCCTGGAAAGAGGGATTATTATAGCACTCTGGGAATTGTAGCTCTGTAAGGGGAATAGATTGTGTGTGTGTGTGTGTGTGTGAGAGAGAGAGAGAGAGAGAGAGAGAGAGAGAGAGAGAGAGAGAGAGATTTTATATGTTTGAGTTTACAATCAAACCACAACACATTCAAAGTTACAAGATTCCTACAAACCTTTGGACTTCCCACCTTCCCCTCCATGTGTTCTGTTGTTAAATATTTTCTGCTGCATCTTTCTTTTAATAATCCAAATTTTTATAATTCCATTGTGTCCATAATTCTCATTACATTACAAGAATTATTTGAATCCTGCTAACATTTTCAACTGCTTACAGTGGCCTTTGAGGTAAATCATAATTTTTTCCCATTCTTTATTAAAGTTTTGGTCTTCCCGGGTCTTCCGGTCAGTTTTGCCATTTTGGCATAGTCCATCAACTTGATTTGCCCATTCTTCTCTGGTAGGGACTTTATCTTCTTTCCATCTCTGGGCTCCTAATAACTCTTAGCACCCTTAACAAATTATACTTTCCAGGATTCTTTGGGGGGAGCGATGATTGTTAAAAGTGGTGCAGACGAGGGCCTAAGTCTCTGTCATAAATGTGGAAGGGAGGAGGTCCATGCTGTTGTGCAACAGATCTGCAGGTGCTTTCTGCACATGATTCCTCTCAGACATTCACTCAGGATGGGCAAATTTGTGCACTCGTAGAGTCAAGGGCAGGACTGACCACAAGGACTGATAGCCTCTGATGACTCGACATCCAAAAGCATATGTCACTCTTAGTTAAGGATGGAGTTCCACCACATCCTGTCAACCGGAACCCAGTCATGCTTCGAAATGTGCACCTCTCTCTGAATTTTGCAGTGCTGTTCTCCAGCCAAGTCATGCATGCAAAAAACACAGGGTAAAATATATTGGTGAAAATAGGAGACAAAAATGCACTGTGTAAGGGGAAATTGCCTTACAAAAATGTGTATATTAGGCAAAATTGTGTACATATGAGTCCATTGGAGGAATTCGTGCAAAAATGTTGTTGAATTTTCATGAGAACTTTTTTAAAAAAAATCACATACTGGTGTGGAAATCTGGAGAACTGGATTTTTATGAGTGGAAAAATTTAGAAACTCAAACTGGCAGATTCACCCATCCCTAGTAGAATCTAGCCTACTGTACAAAGGTGGATTTCCCATATGTTGCTCTGCCGACTTACGCCTGGCAACCAAGGAAGGTTGTCCAGAAGGGAATGTGAACCCTGACTGAAATCGTTTCCCCAACCCTGATATAATTTATTGCTTTTATTGGCTGCATTTGCAGGCCGCCCAATAAAACAAGACCAGCTCCAAGTGGCTTCTTCCCATAAAAGAATATAGATATATAGATATTTCAATCCAGATCATGAAGCTTCTTGCTCACTTACCATGACGGACGGCGATAGTCATCTCGCTGCAAGAGCTGGCCAACGCTTTGAATCTGAACAGGACCAAAGTCATTGCGTTCAAGGGTCAGGAAAGGGAGGGAAGGAATTCTCCTTGCTCAACTTCGCAGCCTTAGGTTGTTTCAGGATCCAGACTGTTGTGGCCAGAAAATGCCTGTCCAAAGATTCCACCACTTTTTTAAATGGAAGCTAGTCTGCGATGATGTTCCATCTGTGGGGCAGTGCCCTTAACAGTTCAGGGGATTGGGCTGGTGCATAGTATAAAGTCTAGCCTTCCTGAATGGCACCCACACTTGTGTATGTGGACTTGCTCCCTGTTGTCATCCGGATGCAGCTGCTCTTGAGCTCTCAAATGGATCGAGCCCAACATTCGCCAGAGAGTCTGAACCTTCAAGCTTCGTGTGATGAAGGGAAGAGGGGTTGGCCCTGCCTACTCCATCATGTGTCCCTGTCACAACTTCATCACTTTGCACATTTTGGGAAGGCAGATTTCTGCAATAGGGATCTGAGGCTACACCAGGAACGGGGAAACTATGGCCGTCCACAGTTCGTTATACTACATCTCCCATCATCCTGGACAATTGGCCGTGCTGTCATGGGCTGATGGATGTTGTTGTACTTATTTGGAAGCAGAGATAAAAGGCATGCTAGTGGAAACAGAAGTGGGGAGGAGGGGCCCCCACTTTGGGAAGGGGGAACACTGCTGGTCACTTACCCAAGGCCTATCCAAAATCTGGAGCCAGCATGGAGTTCAGGTGATTTTTTAAAATAAGAATTCACCAAGATCAAATTTCTTAAGCATCCCTGTTCTGCTATGGGAGGACTCGCTGATGCGATACCTGTGGGTACTAGAGCGCCTGCCAGTATCTCCTATGGCACCAACCAAAGGTCTTAGTGAATATCACCTCAAAAATCCACAAGGCCCAAGAGACTGTTGGCTCAATTCCTGTTTGCATTGGCTCGTCCTCTCCTACATTGGACACACCGCTTTAAAGATGACCACCTTTCAGTGGATACCAGGATCAGACCCCCATCCTCCCTTCCATTCTGAACAGATGAGAGAATCAAAGAGCTTCCCACTGTGAAGGAGCCTAATGGAAACTGATGTAAGTGTCTTTTCCTCCACTGATGGGGTGGCATGGCCACACCATTTTATGCTCCTGACTCTCCTCCTAATCTTTTAGATGTGGCAGCCATTTTGTCTTTTGCCATGCCCTCAAGACAGCCATTTAATGTTATTACACCCCGCCCACAGCAGCCATTTTGTGTTTTGCTATGACAAGACAGCCATTTTGTGTTATGCCACACACACCACGGCAGCCATTTTGTGACTGGCAGCCACGACAACCGTCTCAAAATGTGCCCACAGACTTTAAAAGATCGGCGACCCCTGTGTTATGGACAATAATTTAACAGAGTGATCAATAAAGAAGCACGGTTTCGGGTTTTTAAAACTTTTAGTTTACTTCATTGATCAGTTCAGGTAGTAAACATTATATTAATAATAATTATAATAATAATAATTATAATTTTAATAAAATTGATATGTTTAAAAGGTTCTGTTCTCTTTGATCACCATGACCAAAAAAAAAAAAAAAAGTTCAACAGAAATGTACAAAACGAACGAACGAAAAAGCGGTACGGAACAGAGCAAGGCAAGGCGGGTGTCACAGAAGCAATAGCAACAAGCCGCAGTTTACAACATGGCTGCAACGAGTGAGGTGCGAGGGGAAGCCTGAGAAAGGCAAGAGGTCATCACACAGCACAGAGAACAACCTTCCCACCCCCCTCCTTCCAGGAAAAAAAAAGGCATGCGGAGGAACTTGTGAGAACAAGCACAAAGCGTGTACCGTTGAATAGCAAACCACCGTTTGTGGGAGCAAATCAGGGTATTGGCACAGATATTGGCTCAGAACCTCCCTGGTGAGGCACAGTCTACCTTGGACCTCTCCAACCGACCAACCCACATGCTACTTGTGGAAGTTGTGGGCTTGCATCCCCATTGAGACTCTTCTTAAGAACATTTAAGAACGGCCCTTGCTGGGTCAGGCTGCTGGCCCTTCCAAATCCAGCATCCTGTCCTCAGCCAGACACCCGTGGGAAGCCCACGATCAGGACCTGAGTGCAACATCACTCTCTCCTCCAGCGATCCACAGCGACTGGTTTTAAGAAGCACCCTACCACCGACAGCGAAAGCATTGCCTCGAACACAGCACAGGGAAGAGCAGCGTACCTCCCGGGAGGTTGTAAGGAAGTGCAGAAATGTGCAGGCAAACCTAGGAGAAGAAAGCAGCAAATCCATCGGCGTCCTTTGCTTTAGGCCAGGCATAGGCAACCTTGGCTCTCCAGATGTTTTGGGACTACAATTCCCAACATCCCTGACCACTGGCCCTGTTAGCTAGGGATCATGGGAGTTGTAGTTCCAAAATAATAATAATAATAATAATAATAAATTTTATTTATATCCCGCTCTTCCCAGCCGAAACCGGGCTCAGGGGGGCTAACACCAATAAAAATTACAATAAAATATAAAAGAAAGAAAACCCGTTAATTAAAATACAGGTTAAAATACAATTTAAAATTTAAATGCAGCTTCATTTATCGCCCATAATCAAAACCATAAGGGGAAGAAACATATCCGCAGGGCCCTGGTCTCTTGTGACAGAGCGTTCCAACAAGTTGGGGCCAGTACTGAAAAGGCCCTGGCCCTAGTTGAGACCAGTCTAACAACCTTGTGGCTCGGGACCTCCAAAATGTTGTTATTTGTGGACCTTAAGGTCCTCTGCGGGGCATACCAGGAGAGGCGGTCCCGTAGGAGACCATCTGGAGATCTCCAGATAGGAGACATCTGGAGAGCCAAGGTTGCCTATGCCTGCTTTAGGTGGAGGGTGGAGAAACCGGTGACCCTCCAGCTGTCATTGTTGGGACTCCAGCTCCCATCAGCCCCAGGCTACATGGCCAATGGTCAGGGAATGATGGGAGTTGGTGCCCAGCAATGGCTTGTGTACAGCCACAGGTTTCACCATCCCCAAGTTGCAGTGCTCAGAAACTGGAGCGGGAGGACAGAGAAAAGCAGGGTGGGCCTTAATTAAACCCACGAGCCCTGCTGCTGATATCCTCTAATTTTAGCCGTACTGAGCTTTCTAATAAGAATAAAAAATAGGAAGGGGGCACAAGGCCAACACAAAACATAAGAAGACTGGTCCCCAACTGCCTGCCTCCTGTTCTTCAAGCACTGGTTTGTAACAGGCCAAACCATGTGTTGCAGTTAGGGATGGAAGAAGAAGAAGAAGAGGAAGAAGAAGAAGAGTTTGGATTTGATATCCCGCTTTATCACTACCCTAAGGAGTCTCAAAGCGGCTAGCATTCTCCTTTCCCTTCCTCCCCCACAACAAACACTCTGTGAGGTGAGTGGGGCTGAGAGACTTCAGAGAAGTGTGACTAGCCCAAGGTCACCCAGCAGCTGCATGTGGAGGAGCGGGGAAGCGAACCCGGTTCCCCAGATTATGAGTCTACCGCTCTTTAACCACTATACCACACTGGCTCTCCAGTTTTCCATTTCAGTTCTCTCCGTTTCCCATTCTTCCAAACTTAAACTCAATTCTCCACGTCTCCGCAGCAATTTGCAGCTTTAAAGAAATCCTCGTGAAAGTTCTTCAGCACTTCAGTGTGACTTGTCCCCCAATAAGCATCTCTGCGTGTGGAGTTTTGACACATTTTTGCAAAGCCGTTTCTCTTGATAGGTGAATGCTATTCCCAATAAAATATTCATTTTTATGCGCTTTCGTAAATGTTGTTTGGTTGGAGACCTGCATCGCAAAACTCGGGTCACTCTGAATTTCGAAGGATTCTGTGCTTTGCTTCTCAGAGTGTTTCAGAAACAGCAAATTTGATGGATTCGGCTTGAAATGAGTACAAAATTGAAATTCTGCTCCGTCCCTAATTGCAGCCCATCGGGATTCATGCAGATGTACCACGGGCCATGGACCTTTCCCATAGACAGCTGGAGAATGGCCAAATGCACTCTACTCTGGTGCAGCTGTGCGTATTAGGGAGTAAGGCAGCTGTCCTTAAGGCAGTGTTTCTCAAACCTATTTAAAACTCAAGACATCCACACCCGTTCCTGGGCTCCCCTTCATTTAAAGACAGACCAAACCATCTATGTTCCATTTGCCAATGAGCACACAGACCCACACTGAACCTGCTGCTATGAGCTAGGACAAAGAACCCCTCCCATTTAGAGGCGGGGGCCTTAATTTTCATCCAATTATATTTCACTCCAGCCCATTCAACAATATTTCAAAGCCCCTGGAATGTTTCCAAAAGCACAGGAAGAAGGAAACATCAGGCGAAGAGCTTCACCTTTCATTGAGTCTCAGGGTTGTATCCAAGGTACCTGTGGCTCTCCAAGCTGTTGCTGGACTACAACTCCCATCAACCCTGGTCATTGACCATGCTGGGTGGGTCTGATGGGAGCTGGAGTCTTGCAACATCCGGAGGGCCACCGGTTCCCCAATCCTGCCATAGCATCTCATACCTTCTTGAAAGAAGCAAAGGTGGCAACACCAGGAAGTCTCCAACTGCCCCAGGATATTCTCCCTCCTTTGAATTTCCAATATGCTTCTGTTCCTCAGCTGGAGAACATTGGCTTTTAAGCTCCTGTCTTTAAGGCAAGCCAGAGGGCATGGCTGGGGAGGCTGTACCCAGGACTGGTGCCAGGGTTTCTGGCGCCCTAGGTGAGGGGGCAGGGCACCATACGTCATGCGCAATGACGTATGGTGCCCCGCCCCCTGCGCGCTGGGCGCCCCGCGCTGCCGCGATTTTCGCCGCTGGTCTGCGGCACCGGGCGGCGGCGGGGGCGAGGGGCAGGCTGGGCAGCACCCCCTCCATTTAGGCGCCGCCGCCGCAGTTTTCGCCCCAACCTGCTCGCTCCGCCGCTGGTTGGGGCGGCGGCAGGCAGCGGGGGGCGGCGGGCAGGCTGGCCAGCGCCCCCTCCATTTTGGCGCCCTAGGCAGTTGCCTAGTTGGCCTAAATGGAAGCGCCGGCCCTGGCTGTACCCTTCCACACGTTGCTGGACTCCAACTCCCATCAGCCCCGGCCAGCATGGCCAATGGCCAGGAAGCAGAGGAGCTGTAGTCCAGTAGCATCTGCAGGACCACAGAGGCCCCTCACCGCTCCTGCAAGAGAGCATTTCAGCCTAACAGTTGGCCATATAGAAACCCGGTGAGACACTGCTGAATTTCAATTTGTCGGACAATTCAGTTGTGTAACGTATAGCTGGAGCTGAGATTACTCTGCATGCCAATGTCACAGTATTTGCATTATCACCAACACTGATGTGTCCATTGTTCACGGTGTCCTGCCTTGTTCATTGGTTACTGTAACTATGTTGCTTTTAGCTAATCATCACGGCCTGTTCTTTTGACATTCCATCCCCTGCTGACCTCATTCATTCCCGCAACCCTGTGTGTCATATGCACGCTTGCCAATTTAGGATACACTCAATGCATCTGATGGAGTGGCCCACGTGGCCCGCAAAAACGTATGGCATAACAGATTTATTAGTCTTTTAAGACTCTCCGCTGGTTTTGCTCCAGCAGGCTAGCTCAGAGAGTTCCCACAGTTATGTAGCAGAAACAATGAGCTTTAGATGCATGGCGTGTACGCAGCTTAAGCAATGCTGTGGCATGGTCATGTGGGTTGCTTGCTCTCCTCTGGAGCGCCGCCTTATCAGGGAAAGCCACACGGCCTGCAGCTTTCCTGGCTGGATGTGAGGCTAGCATGAAAGACATGCAGAATGAGAACAGAGCCGTGGCTGCAGGAGAAGGCAATCCTTATCTCTCGCCAACAGTTCCCTGTGCCTTCCAGGATAAAGGGGTATCATGGAACCTGTCGCCCAGACTGGGGCCCCAAAGAAACAAGAGACAAGGGCTGTATTTATACCATCGTTTCAAAGCTCTATGATGCCACCTTAACATGGTTTCCTGCAAAGCATTCTGGGAGCTGCAGTTGGTTAAGGGTGCCAAGAGTTGTTAGAAGAGACCCTATTCCACGCACAGAACTACAATTTCCACAGTTCCCTGTGAAGGTAAACGGGTAAAGGTAAAGGACCGCTGGACGGTTAAGTCCAGTCAGAGGTGACTATGGGGTTGTGGCGCTTATCTCGCTTTCAGGCCGAGGGAGCTGGCGTTTGTCCACAGACAGCTTTCCGGGTCATGTGGCCAGCAGGACTAAACCGCGTCTGGTGCAATGGGACACTGTGACGGAAGCCAGAGCGTACAGAAACGCTGTTTACCTTCCTGCCGCAGCGGTACCTATTTATCTACTTGCACTGGCGTGATTTCGAACTGCTAGGTTGTCAGGAGCTGGGACAGAGCAACAGAAGCTCACCCCATCGTGCGGATTCGAACCGCCAACCTTCTGATCGGCAAGCCCAAGAGGCTCAGTGGTTTAGACCACAGCGCCACCCGCATCCCTGTGAAGAGGGACTGGCTGTTAAACCGCTCTGAGAATTGTAGAATTGTAGCTCTGTGGGAGGAACAGGGGTCTCTTAACAACTCCAAACATTTACACTTCCCAAGATTTGTGATGTGGTGGGGAGATGAAGCCTGTTAAAAGTGAGAGCATGATACTATAGATTTAGAGGCAGCTTTAAGTAGAATCTGCCTGCCATTTGCTCTAGCTCCTTCTGCAAATGGCCACTCTGCCTTCCACCCAGGGCAGGCTTGTCCATGAGCTGGACAGAAGCAGCCGACTCGGGTGGCAGAATGCTGTGGGGCGTCTTCCGGTGAGATCTCGTGAAAGTTCTGCTAGCGACAGTAGAAAAAACCCGCCTCCCCTATTCAGATCTCAGCTGGTTCCATCTGTGATGCCATACATCCTATAGCGTCGGCTGCTGGCCTCTAGACTACAAAATCCACGATGCAGCGCAACTGAGCACAAAAAGACTCACACTAACTCTTTATGCAGCAGACATTTGCACGGTGGCCCTAACTCAGTGTTGGCTAACCTTGACACCCCAGATGTTTTGGAACTACAACTCCCATCATCCCTAGCTAACAGGATCAGTGGTCAGGGATGATGGGAGTTGTAGTCCCAAAACATCTAGAGTGTCAAGGTTAGCCATCACTGCCCTAACTGAAGCAATGCATATTTCTAGAAGCCCACAACTCCACGACACAATCCCAGGTTAGCAGAATACCATATTTTGCTCCCATCCCAAGTCCATTTTCGGGTGGGATTTGTTAAGATCCCTAAAAATGACTTGAGAGATTCACTAGAGGAATCCACTGGACAGGATACAAACACATTTCTCTAGGAATCCAAATTTGCTCCATGGTTGGTGGGAGACGAAGCATGGGCTGAGCGTGCCAAGATGATGCTAAACCTCAAAGTAACTCCTGCCTTGCAGATCCTTACCTCTGCCAGAAGACCAACAGTTGTACATCACTCAATATAACTCACCTAAAACAAGGGCAGTGGGAGCTATTTTTTTTTTAACTAGGATCCCTCGCCAGCAGGTCTTTTAACTCCTCCCCCGTAGTGCAAAAAAGAGCCATGAGATTCTTAGTAAAAAACCATCGTCGTCATGTCAGGAATGTTTTGAGAAACTATCAAAGAACGCCACACACCCAACCAACTTTCTGCTCGTCTTCTCAAAGCGGCTGGTGGGGGAGAGGACCAAGGGATGTCCTAGGCAAGAGGTCAGGCTGGTTGGTGCTCATGTCCAGCAGCACTTGGTTCAGAGGTATCGTCGGCCTTCTTGCAAAAGCTTGCCGTGACCTCAGAAAGTTTGAGGACAAAATGGGGAGGGGGGAGCTGGAAAGAGGAGGAGGAGGAGGAGAAGGGTCACAGCACCTTGGTTAGAAGTAAACAGTTAACGTGCATTTTACACAAAGAGTCCTCAAAATCCATGTGCCATGGAAACGGTGGTTGGTTGGTTTTAAATACCAGAATGCTCCTTAACAACAGTTTAGTACATCTAGGAAAGAGTGTGAACGGCAGGGAATATCCCAATCGTGGAAGAGGTCCACAGCAAGCGACCTCTCTCCCCTCTCGTCTTCCCGCCTTCCCACTAACAGACGTTGCTACAATCGAAATAGAGCAGGGGTAGCTGACATGGTGTCCTACAGCCATTGTTGGACTGCCAACTTCCTGTGATGGGAGCTGTAGTTCAACAGTGTTTGCAGGGCACCACGTTGGCTACCCCTGAATTAGAGAGAGGGAGGGAGGGATGGAGGGAGGGAGTGGGCGCCGCTCTTGCTCACAAGTCTCTTTGTTTTTTGTTTTGTTTTTTGCAACAGGAAAGTCCTTCCTAAAGCATCTGCGATTCCAGCTGAACTGCAGACAGTGACAAGGATGATCCCTTCCTTCGCAACTTGCACTCCAGCTTCCTTTGTTCACTGGTCTTGCATCTGCTGTTTCATTTTCTGCAGCATCTCTTGCATTTTACGCAACTGTAGGAAGAAAAGAGAGGGAGGGGGAGAGGTTACGCTGTTTATTTTAAATATTGGTATTCCACTTTTCCAGCAATATTCTCTCCCCACCCCCGCCAGCCTGCCCCCCCCCCATTTCAAGGCAGATTATATTTCTACATTGCATCATGGGCTTTGTAGTCTTCAGTTGCTGTATAAAGCGGTATAGTACAAGCCCATGAGTCCTAAAAGCAGGAGCATTAGAAAATGGTGTTGCTGAACTTGTGCAGTGGAGTAAGGAATAAGACCTCCAACATCTGACTTTGCATACTTACCCTGCCAGTTATGGGAAATTTGCACTTTCAGGCAGCACAAAAGTCCACTCTTAATCTAGAGAAATGAACTCGCCCCACTCTCATTTTGACTGATGGGAACCTGGTGTTTACATTGCTATTGGAGGCTGCTGGTTAAATGTCAGCCTCCTTCAAAAACAGTTGACTTTGGGATTGCACCTATTGGACAGTGCCTGTGACATCACTGGTGACAAAACGACACACACTTATTACTGACACCAATGACTGTGGAAGTTCTGAAGACTTAATATGAGTGAAGTTTTTTCTTTCCTTCTCTTTTTTTCTTAATATACTTTCCTAAGTATGCAAATATGCTTTGGGTTAATTGATGAGCCAGGGTGCTAGACCAGAAGATCTGTTGGCCTGATCCAGCACGACACTTGCTCCTTTTCAAGATGAGAGTGAACAATGGTAAGGTAAAGGTAAAGGGACCCCTGACCATCAGGTCCAGTCGTGTCCGACTCTGGGGTTGCGGCGCTCATCTCACATTACTGGCCGAGGGAGCCGGCGTACAGCTTCCGGGTCATGTGGCCAGCATGACTAAGCCGCTTCTGGTGAACCAGAGCAGCGCACGGAAACGCCGTTTACCTTCCCGCCAGAGTGGTACCTATTTATCTACTTGCACTTTGACGTGCTTTTGAACTGCTAGGTGGGCAGGAGCTGGGACCAAGCAACGGGAGCTCACCCCGTCGCAGGGATTCAAACCGCCAACCTTCTGATCAGCAAGCCCTAGGCTCTGTGGTTTAACCCACAGCGCCACCTGGGTCCCTTGAACAATGGTAGGGATGCCGTATTTCAAAAAGTAAAATCCAGGACACCCAAAATGTTGTTCAGCTTTTTTTAGGAAGACCCCAAAATGCTTGAGCTTTTCTTTAGGGGACCACCAAGATTGTTGAGGGGGGGGTTGTTTTGTTTTTTTACAAAAACACCAAAAAAATGTGATTTTTCACATGGCTTGCCTAGTAGTAGCAGTAATAATAATAATGATAATGATAATAATAATAATAATAATAATTTATACCCCACCCATCTGGCTGGGTTTCCCCAGCCACTCTGGGCGGCTCCCAACAGAACTGATGATGATGATGGTGATGATGATGATGATGATGATGATGATATGACAAAACATCAGATATTAAAAACTTCTCTAAGACCCAGGACAAAACGGCGCCTTTCTGAAATTCTGCCTAACAATGGCAAAGTGCTCCAGCGCACGACAAAACTACCACACAGCCCAAAACATCTCCAAATTCAATAAGAAGATAGCTAGCTTGGGTGATGTCTCAAGAGAGACCAATAGCGAAATGGTTCCTTACCTCTTCATCTTTCATCTTGATCAGCTTCTCCGTTTCCGCATCTGGTGTTGGGAGCGGCAAAATCGGAATGGGGCTCTCTATCCTGTTATCCTGAGTCAGCTTGCTAAAAACGTAAGCAGGAGAAAAAGGGAGAGGGAATTAAGCTGGATTTCATGAACTCTCCAATCCAGGATAAATAGAATAATGGCTTTGAAATAACAAGATCTGGGCTGGAGATGGGAGTTAAAGGTAAAGGTAAAGGGACCCCTGACCATTAGGTCCAGTCGTGACCAACTCTGGGTTTGCGGTGCTCATCTCGCATTATTGGCCGAGGGAGCCGGTGTACAGCTTCCAGGTCATGTGGCCAGCATGACTAAGCCGCTTCTGGCAAACCAGAGCAGCGCAAACGTAAAATGGAAGAGGCATAATTGCTATGATATAAAGAATAAAGTCGACAGGCTCATATGAGCAAAAACTAGAGTGGATAATATTAAAAATGGAAATGCAATTAAAAAAAATAAAAATAAAAAACAACTCTCCAATCCAGGAAGTTGCTTTATGGCAGTGGTGAGTCAAAAGTTCTCAGAAGACACTTTTCTAACAAAATTTCTTTTCCATGCCACTGTCCCAGAAAAAGAATTCCCCCCTGCAACATTCATCTATTCATTCACCAACAATCTTGTACCTGCTGTTGCTTGGGAGCTCTAAGCACATCAACAAAAAATCAGTGCAAAGTTTAAATCAGTGGTTAAAATCAGTGCAATTTTTAAAAGGTTCAGTCTGCCATCTTGATTCAAACTAGTGCCCCATAGTATCCAAACATTGGGGGGGGGGGTGAAGAAAACCTGCTCCATAATTTCAGGAACCACCATGCAAAATTTGGTTGAAAACAGTGCATGCTTGAAAGGTTCAGTCCACCATATTGATTCAAAATGGTGTCCAATTGATTCAAAATGGTGTCCAAAATGGTGTCCACGCATAGACGAAAACCTGCTCCTCGATTTCAGGCGCCACAGTACAAGATTTAGTTACAGAGAGGTGCCCAAATACATAGTGAACAAATGAACAAACAGCTTTCCAAAATATATAGTTGATTCACTCATCCAGCCAACCATCAACTTTAAACCTCAATCTGGTTTAAGGAGATAACAGAAATCACTGGGTTAAAGCCGACCAAAAGTCCAGAGGTAGCATTATTATTAATTTATGATGGGGTGGAAGATTGGCAGTCAAATTTATTGACAGCTGCATGAATTATTATAGCTAGGAAGTGGAAGGGGCAAGCAGAATATAAAATGGAAGAATGATATAAAGAGGTGTGGGATATAGCTATGAATGATAAAAATCACATGTGCCATTAAGGTAAGACAGGGAATATGCAGGAGAAATGATTTTGAGGAAATATGGAGGCTGTTTGTAGAATTTGTACTGTTAAAAAGGAAAGGGGTCAAACCATCGCCAGAGGTGTTGAAATTTTGGGAGCTTGGGTAGTTACAATGGAATGGTCTCGGTGTTGGGGTGCACATTTTTATTCTTATTTATTTATGATTATTACTTTGTAAAAAAAATAAATCTCAATCTGAAGCACATGGCTGGTAACAACAAAGAATAAATAAAGATTCTAGTCCTCATGGTTTTAAGGAAAGGGATGAATTAAATAGAAACAGAGCCTCCACCACTGAGCTATGGCCCTTCCCTAAAATGTTGCATGTCACATTTTCAGAAGAGAAATCACCACGCTTTCAGAAGACGTTTGCCACACAACAACAACAACTCTAAGGGCTGATTCACACAGACGCATTCATCCCTTGACGGAGCAGAACCTCAGGTGGATCCTACCTGGTCATCTGCTGGATGCACTGCGCGCGATAATTCTCGTAGTGAACGTCGCAGGTGACGTCCTTCAGGTCATGCATGTGCGTTCGGATCAGCATGTTCCGCAGTTTCACAAAGTCACAGTGCGCCTGGTTTTCCACTGAGGAAGCAACAACAACAGACATCGTTTGGCACATAGCAACAAACAAACAAATCTTAGGGTGGGGTGGGGGCATAGCTGTCAACCCTCCCTCTTTTTGCGGGAAACTCCCTTATTCCAATGCCGTTTCCCGCTGCTATCCCGGATTGTTGATATCCCTTAAATTTCCCGGATTTCAAAGGAAGCAGCTCCTCTCCCTCCCTGCCGGCCAGGGAGGCTCCTCAGCTGCGTTGCTTGGCTGCCAATAAGGAGTCTGAGACCGACTGGGGGCGGAGCTTGCATGCCTTGTGCAGCCAGACCCTCACGCCCAACCAGACAGACAGCCTGCCTGTCGTCTATGCGCTCGCTCTTTCGCTCGCCCGTTCGCTCGCAGCCTCTGGAGCGCAGGGTGGCGAGGCTACTTGGTGCCATTGCACCGCCCTTGCGGCATCCCTTATTTTCAAATCCGAAAGTTTGAAAAAATCCCTTATTTTCAAATCCGAAAGTTGACAGCTATGGGTGGGGGGGAATGTATGCACCAGAATCACCCTTTACATCCTAACCGTATTCAGTTATTTCAAGCACACACACACCAATGTGTATTATTGTAAAAGGAACTGTGTTGGAGAATAAACGTGGCAAGCACAGCTAGGCCGTGGTGGAAGGAAATCCACCGGATAGCTCATTCCCGACACATTCCTCTGACCTGCCTAGGGGAACCCATGAAAATAAATACCGGTATGCAATTTCAAGGGGATGCGGGGTTTTTAATTGCATACGACGCATGTGCGTTTGTGTGTGTGGAGGCTGGTCCATTAGGGCAGATGAGGCACTTTGCAGACACCAGTGGAAGTCACCAAGGAGCCAACACTGAGCTTCATATCCTCACAAATTGCTAAGTCTCCGATTAGTCGAGATGGCATTGTTCCACATCCCCTCTGTTAGAGATTGGGAACATACACATGGCCTCGTCGGATTACGGTAAGGCCCAGGGTTATGCTCCAACACTAGCCTGCCAGAGGCCTCTGAAGCAGGGGGTAGGGTGGCTGAGGCTCATGGGAGATGGAGTCCAACAGCATCTACAGCAGGGCAGTCCAACCTCTCTGACCATGTGGGCCACAAGAGTATTTTGACACAGAACCTGCGAGCCACGCACTGAATTTAATTCCCATACCATAAATGAAAAAGTTTGCAATATAGTTAATGTTATTTAATATACACAGATATTATATTTAATTGGACCACTCTGATCTAGGGGACATCAGGTCAGGGGAGTTTGTTTTATTTTTATTTTTAAAATAATATTTATTAAATTTCCACAACTAATTATTAAACATACAAACATTTACACACTAACATACACTACATACACAAACTAACACAAAACATTTATAGTTATATTCTTATCCTTAAATCCTTCACATTATGTCATGACTTCCTCCAACCTGTCCCTCTATGTCATTTCTCCTTATCAGTTGTCTACCGGCAATTTCCTTATACTTCAACTTATCACTTCATTTAATTCCTCTACTTCTGAATTGTTTCCTTAGATCTATAATAAATTCGTAATTACTATACAAAAAGCAACTTAAATTAACTACTACTTATTGATTACTTAATACAATATCACTACCATAATGCTATTCTAATTTTCTGCTATAAACTATTTTTCATTGGCATTTCCTTCCATTCTTATACTTTGTAATGTTTTTTAAGATAATCTTTAAATCTTCTCCAATCTTTTTCCACTGCTTCGTCCCTCTGGTCGCGGATTCGTCCAGTCAGTTCAGCGGTCTCCATATACTCCATCATTTTCATCTGCCATTCTTCCAGTGTTGGTAAGTCCTTCGTCTTCCAATATTTTGCAATAAGTATTCTTGCTGCTGTTGTGGCATACATGAACAGAGTGTGGTCTTCTTTTGGTAGTATTTGGTGGGCCATTCCGAGCAAGAAGGCCTCTGGTTTCTTCAAAAATGTACTTTTAAGCACTTTCTTCAACTCATTATAAATCATCTCCCAGAAGGCCTTCAACCTCGGGCAAGTCCACCACATATGATAAAAAGTTCCTTCAACCTCTCCACACTTCCAACATTTGTTGTCCTGCAAATGATAGATTTTTGCCAGCTTGACTGGGGTCAGGTACCATCTGTAAATCATTTTCATTATGTTTTCTCTTAACAAAGTACATGCTGTAAAGTTTATTCCTGATCTCCATAGTTTTTCCCAGTCTGTCATCATAATGTTGTGTCCAACATCTTTTGCCCAGTCTATCATTGCAGATTTAACTAACTCATCTTGTGTATGCCATTCCAACAGCAAATTGTACATTTTAGACAGGATCTTAGTCTTTGGTTCTAGTAATTCTGTTTCCAGTTTTGACTTTTCCACTTGAAAGCCGATCTTTTTGTCCATTTTAAAGAATTCATTGATTTGATGATATTGTAGCCAATAATGGATCTTTCCTGTCAATTGTTCATAGGGTTTCAACCTGACTTGTTCTCCTTCATATAATAACATCTCAGAGTATTTTGGCCAATTTTCTTCCATATTTAATCTTTTATGGGCCATAGCTTCTACCGGTGACAGCCATCTGGGCGTTTTTGTTTCCAGGAGATCCTTGTATTTCATCCAGACTCTAAAAAGAGCCTTTCTTATTATATGGTTTTTAAATCCTTGATGTGCCTTTACCTTATCATACCATAAGTATGCATGCCATCCAAATCTGGGGAGTTTGTTTTAAAAGCTTTCCCAGCAAGCACATTCTGAGTTATTTGATCATTGGATCTCTGAATTCCGTCGATGCTGCTTGCCATTTTAGCATATCGTATTATTTATATAATGCTTTTAGCGCTGTGGTTGTTAGTGCTTGTTGCCGTTACTTGCTTAATCGTTTGCTGGGTTTCGTTAGCTGCTTTGAGTGCCCCCTTTGGCGGGGAGGAAAAGCAGAGCATTTATTTCACTTATTAATTTTAAATATATATACCCTGCTCTTCACCACACCTGGGTTCTAAATCTCCTTGCAAAAAACAAAAACATAGGATATACAAAATTTAGAACATGAATTAAAACAGCTGGAGAATAAAACAGCATTTGTGGTGGTGCAAAGGTCTCCTGAAATAAAACTGCTTTCACCTGGTGCCTGAAACCTACCAGAGGCAGCAGGTGTGCTGGGTTCCTCCCAACATTGTGGGTGCCCAATGTGCAGACATGACTGGTAGGAGCCCCAACGCACCCTCCAAAAGGTCCGTCAGGGCCTATTGCGACTGCGACGAACTCCGTCAGGCCCTCCCGCTGCTGCCACAGGTTCTGACGGAGCCTCACCTGCAGTGGGAGGGCCCGTCAGAGCTCACTGCAGTCAGAGTAGGGTCCGCTCGAGCCAAGGGTGCCATCTCGCCCTCAGGATTGTGGGTGCCCGCCGCCACAAAGCAGATGTGTGACGTCACACGCACAAACCTGCACATGTGGGACACTGAGGTCCAGCTCCGAGGGCCTTCGGGCGGTTCCCTCACTGCGAGAAGCGAGGTTGCAGGGAACCAGGCAGAGGGCCTTCTCGGTGGCGACGCCTGCCCTCCCATCAGATGCCAAGGAAATAAACAACTATCTGACTTTCAGAAGACATCTGAAGGCAGCCCTGTTTAGGGAAGTTTTTAATGTTTGAAGTGTTATCGTGTTTTTAATATTCTGTTGGGAGCCGCCCAGAGTGGCTGGGGAAACCCAGCCAGATGGGCGGGGTATAAATAATAAATTATTATATTAATATTATTACATGTGCGTGTGACGTCGCACATCCGTGTTGTGGTGGCCGGCGGTGGCTCCTCTTCCTGCTCCTCTCCGCAGTCAGTGAGGCACCTTTTTTCTGTGGGGAGGGGCTCAGATAGACTCTGCCTCCATGTCTGACACACACACACACACACACACACACACACACACACGAAAAGGGTGCCTTGCTAGCTGGCTGCAGAGGGCGGGTGCCTCTCAGAGGCATCTCTGCTGCCACCTGCCAGCTTTTCTCATTGACTCTGTGGGTGACCAGCCCCCACAATTACCGTATTTTTCCGTCTGAAAGACACCCCCATGTATAAGACATCCTCTATTTTTGGAGACTCAGATTTAAGAAAATGGGGGGAGATGTATCTATGTATAAGACGCCCCCTAATTTTCAACATTATTATTTAGGGGGGAAACCTAGTCTTATACACGGGAAAATACAGTATATTCTTGTGGGTGCCCAATCACCCACAACCCCCTGGAATTGGCTCCCATGACTGGAGCCCGCCCAGCTTTGGAACATTGATTTTTTTTGTGTGTGGGTGCCCTGCAGAGATGGCACCATGAGAGGCAGTGAATGTCTGGAGGGAGGTTCCATAACGCTGGACCAACTACACTGAAAACTCCTCATTGACATGAGTTCATGCTTCTAGTCCATGGGGGACTGCTAATAGCAGAAATCGGAGTAGAACAGAAGGCATGGGCTTTCTGTTCTGGGTTGGCACTCAGAGGTAGAATGCCCCTGAACCAGCAGGTTCCATTTAGCTAGGAGGGCCAAACAGTTTTTAGGAGACCCAACCTCCAGAACTTCCATCTCGCTTCCCAGGAACACGGCTCACCTTCCACAATTCCCCAAGGGTACAGCCGCCCTCGTACCCTCTGACCTTTGGCCTCAACCACCGTGTTGCTGCCGATGACTGCAAAGGGAAAACTTTCCTGGAACGGGAGGAGAGATAATTTCAGGGTTTATTGGACATGGTCAGAAATGGAGACAGAAAGAACCTAGAGATCAGAGCAGTTGGAGAAGACCAGTGGAAGAAAAGCAGATTTAAGGAAGCAGAGTGAGGGATTCTTTGGTTTTGTCGGCCCAGAGTTCAACAATTCCCATCAGCTCCAAACCCTGGCCATGCCGTTTGGGAGTGATGGGTCTGGGAGTCTGATAACATCTGGACGGGCAGATGTGGTCCATATTGCTTTAGATGTTTGCCTGACATGCTGAAGGAGGAAGAGGACCGTGTTCACGCATCAAGTGTGGGCATTTTAGGATAACACTGAGATCTAGCACCAAGGGCCTTCTGGCGGTTCCCTCACTGCGAGAAGCAAAGCTACAGGGAACCAGGCAGAGGGCCTTCTCGGTAGTGGCGCCCGCCCTGTGGAACACCCTTCCATCAGAGGTCAAAGAGATAAACAACTATCTGACATTCAGAAAATACCTCAAGGCAGCCCTGTTTGGGGAAGTTTTTAACCTGTGATATTTTAATGTATTTTAATATCTGTTAGAGGCCGCCCAGAGTGGTTAGGGGGACCCAGCCAGATGGGCGGGGTGCAAATAATAAATTATTATTATTATTATTAACATTTGTGTCCAAATTCATATTTTGTAATTCAACATATACTGTGTTTTTCCGTGTATAAGACGAGGTTTTTTTTTATTATAAATAAATGTTAAAAACTGGGGTTCGGCTTATACACTGAAAGTGCAGAGTGGGGACGGGCGATTGGTGGCAGCCGCAAGCAGGAGATTGTCAGCGGCCATTGGGCAAGTAATTGGTGGCTGTGTCAGGGCCTGCTGGCAATTGGCTGCGGCGGCGGCAACTGGGCGGGCGATTGGCGGCTGCTGGTGGCAAGCGGGCAGATGATTGGTGGCTTCAGCAGGCGAGGTGGGCAATTGGCATTGTCGGCAATCGCCCCCCCCCCCAAAAAAAAGCTCAACAACTCTGGGCAATCTCCCCCCATTTCCTTAATTTGTAGTCCCCCAAAATAGGGGTCATCTTATACACAGGGGCGTGTTGTACACTGAAAAATACAGTACAGTGGTACCTCTGGTTGCAAACAGGATCCATTCCAGAGCACCGTTCACAACATGAAAAGCTCGTATCCTGAAGCGCCGAATCTGCTCATGCTCACCGTGTGATTCTGCACATGCGCGTGACGTCATTTTTGTGGGATGTATAACACTGGTGCAGTCAATCACAACATTCCTAGAGTGTACACAAAGGGGTCTTGGTCCTCCAGGTAGAGTTTCCTGTGCCAAGGCTGAAATCACTTCCTTTGTGTGACCAGAAGTGGGAGTGGCCTTACCTGTAGCTATTCAAAGATACAGGTGAGCTGCTACTCTCTCTCTCTTCCCACCAGGACTCCGAGGATGCAACATCTCAGGAGATGCTCTCTTGGCTTCCAGCCAAGAGAGGCCCACATGGAGCCTTTCTCCCTTAAGGAGAATCTCCACATGTAAATACATTTAATCTAAGCTAGCCTGCCTTTCTGAGACTGTAGAAGCTTGAAATGACTGTGAGTAAAACCTTTATACTTTTATAAGCTTATGTGTCGTGTATTTTCTTTTAAGAGGGAACCAGGGGAAATATGTGCCAGGATCTGCCTTATTCTAGAAGTTCATAGGAACTTAAACGCCACGCTTTGCTGCGCTTTATTGGGGATGAGAAACTCTGCTAGTTTGGAGCTTGTTAGCACAAGCTGGGATAGGAAATATTAATCAATATTCCCTCATCCACATTCCCTCTCATCTCCCACAAAGGGTTTTGAGGCCCAGAACTGCGTATTTTGTGTATTTTTAAAGGATTGCTTTGGATTGTGATTTTTGGCAGAGTAGAATTTTTCTGTTTGTACTTCCTGGTAAGCACATGGTCTTTTGTTCTCCATTGTGCTGTGAAAGGGGGATTAGCGACCCCTCCCCTCCCTCAGAGCTCACAGACCTCAGAGGCAGTGAAGATTAGTTTGCATTTTGAGATTTTTAAGTTTTGATTTTTGAATTTTAACCATTTTTGGGAATTTTTGAAATTTTGGAAATTTTTTAAATTTTTGAGGATTAAGATGGCAAGCTCAGGTTTTGATAGTGAAGCAAGATCAAGCTTTATGCTGCTGAATGATCGTAACTTTGTGCAATGGAAGCAGCGCCTTTTAGTGCATCTTGGTGCAAAACAAGTGCTTAAAGCGGTGAAAGATCCCAAACCTGATTTTGCTGATTTAACCAAGAAAGCAGATTGGGAAAGGCAAGATGCAGAAGCTAAACACATAATTTTGAGCAGTTTGAAAGATGAGCATTTATCTCTGATTGACTATGAAAGTGATGCATCTCAGATTCTAAAGGATATTGAGAGGGTTTATGCACAATCATCAGAGAACTCTTATAGACATTTGTTGGATAAACTGCTGAAGTTAAAGATGAATTCTAGAGAACAATTTACAGGGCATTTTAAGGACTTTAATGAAATTGTTCAAAGGATTGCCCTAACTCCCAGAGCTTTTGATGATGCAACCAAAGTGACTTTTATGCTGGCATCATTAGGAGAAGAATTTACTTCATTTAAGAGTATAATGGACCACACAAGAGATTTGACTTTTAATGAACTAGCAAATCACTTAAGAGAGGAATGCAGAGATTACCTTGATTCTCCGCAAAGGAATCCAAGGAGGGACACAAGTTATGTTTCTAAACAATTTCCCAAGTCTAAGGAAGTGTCCAAAGAATTAATATGCCATAACTGCAATTTAAAAGGGCACATTGCAAGGAGTTGCCAGAAGCCCAAGAATAAGTCCCGCCCCTTTCAACCAAAAGGTGAAAAGAAGGGGGGTCACGAGCGTACATTTCTACTGCAAGAAAAGAGTTTAAATGTGCAAAGAAATGAAAGGAAAAGTGACCAATTTATTTTAGATTCGGGAGCTACAAGCCATTTTGCGCATAAAAGAGAATATTTCAGAGAAATTAATGATAGTGAATGGACTGAAATCCAGATTGCTGATGGAAATGTTCTAAAATCACAAGGTACAGGTTCAATGCGTTTGAAATTCAAGGTGAACAATGAATCTCTTGAAACAACTGTGCCTAACGTTCAATATGTCCCAGAATTGAATTGTAACTTGCTTAGTGTGTCTGCTTTAGACAAGAAAGGTTTCAAGGTTACATTTGCCAATGGAGAATGCAATGTAACGAAAAATGATGAGGTTTATGCTCAAGGGAAACTAATCAATGGTGTTTATGAGATTAACGTTTCAGAAAACCAATCAGCACAAGTCGCCCAATCCAAGCAGAAGCATGAAGCAGATCTGGAGCTCTGGCATCGAAGACTGGGTCACCGGGATATCAGAGTCATCCAGGAACTGCAGAATGGAGATCTTGTGAGAGGTCTACAGGTAAACAAAAGTAACACACCCACACCAAAGTGTATAACTTGTGTAAGTGAAAAAGGAGTCAAACCTTCTTTCCCACGTTGTGCAGAAAAGAGAAGCACAAAAGTTCTGGACATTGTGTACACTGATTTAGCTGGACCTATGAATATACCTTCCTTAGGAGGAAATAAGTATATTTTGATATTTTTGGATGATTATTCAAAGTTTTGTGTGGGATACCTTCTCAAAGAGAAGAGTGAAACAGTGGAATTGTTCAAGCAATACGTAAGCATGGTCAAGAACAAATTCCATCGAGCACCCACCACCCTAATGTCCGATAATGGTGGGGAGTTTTGCTCACGTGAAATGGAAGCCTTCATGGCTCAGGAAGGCATAGCACATGTGACCACAGTAAGCTACACACCTCAACAAAACTCTATTGCTGAGAGGAAATTTAGGTCCATCCTAGAGATGACAAGGTGTATGCTAAAAGGATCCAACTTGTCGAAGAAACTTTGGGGTGAGGCAGCAAATACTGCGATTTATATACAGAATAGGCTGCCAACAAAAGGCACAGAGCGCACGCCATTTGAACTTTGGCATGGAAGAGTCCCAAATTTGTCACACATACGTGTATTTGGAAGTTTGTGCTATTACCACGTGCCCAAGGAGCACAGACACAAACTTGACTCCAGAGCAAAGCCTGGTATCCTAGTTGGATACGCTTCTGGAGGAAAAGGCTACAGAGTTGTGGACTTACAAACAGGGAAAACAAGTTCACATCACGTGATTCATTTTGAGGAGTATGAAAAGGCTGACACAAGGAACACAGCAATTGACTGTTCCAATGAGCCACCAACAGAGGAGTTTGTAAGTTTTCCTTTTGAAGCCATACCAGAAACTAATCCACCTCCTAGTATTGTACCTCCTAGTGTTGTAGCACCCCCTACAGATGACACCCCAGAAGACGCGGAGGACCAGATGTCAGAAGGCTCCAGAGACGAAGAGGACCCGTATGCAGGGATGCCGCCATTGGAAGGAGATGAGGAAGCTGATGCGGTTCAACAAGAGCCAGAGGTCAGACGTTCCTCCAGGTCCAACAGAGGCGTTCCACCACTACGACTGTCCTACTTTGCAGGGTCGGCGCCACCACAGGAACCTTCCACGTGGGAACAGGTTCAACGGTTGCCAGCTGCTGAGGCCAGTCTCTGGAAGCAAGCCGCGCAGGAAGAGATGGATGCACTGCATCGCAACAAGACCTGGACCCTCACAGAGCTACCTCCTGGTAAGAAGGCAATTGGGTCCAAGTGGGTGTTCAAGCTTAAGAAGGGGTCAGAAGGGGAGGTGCAACGCTACAAAGCTAGGCTTGTAGCACAAGGATTTTCACAACAGTATGGTGAAGATTATGATCAAGTATTTGCGCCTACAGTGCGATACAGCAGTGTTAGATTACTTCTAAGTATTGCAGCATCTAAAGGCCTATCAGTCCGTCATGTCGACATAGCAACAGCTTTTCTTCATGGGACGATTTCTGAACAGATTTATATGAAGCAGCCCAAAGGCTTTATCAAGCAAAATGAGGCACATCTTGTATGTAAACTTCAGAAAGGAATTTACGGTTTGAAACAAGCTGCAAGAGCATGGAACCAGAAATTACATGAAATGCTGGTTCAGCTTGGGTACAAGCAGTCGACAGCTGACAAGTGCCTGTACACTAAGAACAGAAATGGACAATTCTCTTACATTCTGGCTTTTGTCGATGATTTATTAATATCAACGTCCAATGACAGAGACTATAAAGACATAGTCAGACATCTCAACAAAGAGGTGGAAGTAAAGGAATTGGGACTTGTCCAGTATTACTTGGGAATTCAAATTGAGAGAGAAGAAGACGGCTCATTTCTTCTCAGCCAGAAGCAGAAGATAATAGAACTGATAGAAAGCATGCAGATGCAAGGTGCACACCCTGTCGCGACACCCATGGCCACAGATTTTCTAAAGAATCAGCAAGATTCGAAGCTGCTGCCAGACAACAGCGAATACAGGTCAGCGATTGGTAAACTTTTGTATTTGGTTACTACCAGCAGACCTGACATAGCAAGTGCAGTGGGGATCCTAAGCAGAAAAGTGAGTTCTCCCACTGAACATGACTTGGGTGGGGTCAAGAGGGTGGTGCGTTACCTCAAGGGTACAATGAATTGTAAATTAAGATTGCCAGCTGTAAGGGACCCTAAGTTGGTTGGGTACAGTGATGCAGATTGGGCTGGGGATAAGGCGGATTACAAATCCACAAGTGGTTATGTTTTTATGTTTGGAAATGCACCTATCATTTGGGGCAGTTATAAACAGAAATGTGTAGCCTTATCGTCCACAGAGAGTGAATATATTTCAGCTTCGGAAGCATGCAGAGAGATCATCTGGCTGGATCAACTCCTGACAGACTTTGGTTTGCCGAGAAAAGGACCTGTCAGCTTGATGGAGGACAATCAAGGCTGCCTGCAGCTAGCGCAAACCGAAAAGTTCCTTGCACGTTCAAAACACATTGGGGTCAGGTATCACTTCATTCGCCAGATGATCCAAGATGGACTAGTAGAAATGTCCTACTGTAATACTCAGGAGATGACTGCGGACATTCTCACGAAACCCTTGCCACGAGAGAGTTTCCAGAACCTGCGTGTCAAGCTGGGACTCTGGGTGGTTGAATAAAGTTGTTTTATGTTTGTTAAATGTTGTTCAGACTGAGAAGGGGTTTGTGGGATGTATAACACTGGTGCAGTCAATCACAACATTCCTAGAGTGTACACAAAGGGGTCTTGGTCCTCCAGGTAGAGTTTCCTGTGCCAAGGCTGAAATCACTTCCTTTGTGTGACCAGAAGTGGGAGTGGCCTTACCTGTAGCTATTCAAAGATACAGGTGAGCTGCTACTCTCTCTCTCTTCCCACCAGGACTCCGAGGATGCAACATCTCAGGAGATGCTCTCTTGGCTTCCAGCCAAGAGAGGCCCACATGGAGCCTTTCTCCCTTAAGGAGAATCTCCACATGTAAATACATTTAATCTAAGCTAGCCTGCCTTTCTGAGACTGTAGAAGCTTGAAATGACTGTGAGTAAAACCTTTATACTTTTATAAGCTTATGTGTCGTGTATTTTCTTTTAAGAGGGAACCAGGGGAAATATGTGCCAGGATCTGCCTTATTCTAGAAGTTCATAGGAACTTAAACGCCACGCTTTGCTGCGCTTTATTGGGGATGAGAAACTCTGCTAGTTTGGAGCTTGTTAGCACAAGCTGGGATAGGAAATATTAATCAATATTCCCTCATCCACATTCCCTCTCATCTCCCACAATTTTGCACATCTGCGCATGCGCGAATTGCTGAACCCGGAAGTAACCCGTTCCGGTACTTCCGGGTTCGGCGCGTTCGTATCCCGTGACGAATGCAACCTGAACCTATCGTAACCAGAGGTACGACTGTACTTAACTAATGCACACTTAACAAATTTTCACGGCCTTCTAGTGGCTATGGTGGAAGTAATGTATTTAGTGTTAACTCTGAAAGTGTATACTCGATTCTGACCAAACTAAGCCTCTTAATGTATATTTTGCTCTAGGAAGTTTAGTTGGCTCAGAATCAAGTATACACTTCCAGAGTTAATATTAACCACATTACTTCTGGCAAATGAGCCACCATAGCTGCTAGAGGGCTGTGGAAATTTGTGTCCCAGGCTTTTTAAGACTCAGCTACCCGTGTACAGTGGTACCTCGGGTTGCAAAAGGGATCCGTTCCAGAGGTCCAGCCACATCCCGAGGAATTCACAATCGGAGGGAAACATTTGCACGAAAATGCTGGTGAATTTTCATTACAATTAAATTGCAAACTGGTGTGAAAATGCGGAAAACTTAAGATGGACAAAATGAAAAGCTGAAAGAACACCAGATTGACAGGTTGGCCCATCCCTAACCATGACCAAGTATTATGGGAAATATTTCTGCCCCTTCCTCACCTTCAGCTCTCTGTCTTGTTGTTTGAAGTCCTCGTCTTCATCAGAATCGCACTCCGGAAACTGGTAAACTTTAATTCCAAACTTGTCGATCTCCTCCCTGATCTGCACAGGGATATCCAGGGCGATGGAGAGAAAACAGGAAGAACACTCACATTACAACATAATACTTGGCTGGTGCCATAAAGAGAAGCCTTTAAAGCAGGAGTGGGGAACCTTTTTCAGTCCAAGGGCCACACATACACTTTCAATTTCAAAGACACACAGAGAACAATTAGGTACACATCGACAATTAGGTACACATCAAGTTATGTTGTAACTTTTATTCATGCATCTAGTATATATATATGTCTCTTCCAGTTATTATATCATATTTAACCCTTCCATCTGACGAAGGTTAAAGACACCGAAACAGGGCCCTGTCCTGGCTTTGGATTATTATGGACCCTACCTTGCTTTAAAAGACTTCTACATCAAACGCTGTATTGATACTGTCAGGGATCTGCCCGCCCCTGCCAGTCCAGCTCTGAGTGTTTATAGAGAGCCGCAACCTGTGTTAACAACAGATTCATCTTCGAGCGAAACTGGCAGTCCCTTCTCGGGGAAGGAGCAGTTAGTGGCTGGGAGCCAGGGAGTGCCAGGTGTCCAGGGAGTTAGTGGGAGACCTGGCACCACCCAGCAGACTCGATCGGAGGGGGAAACGTCAGGTCCGGCGCATATCTCACGTAGGAGGAGAAGGCAGCAATTTAGGATGCCAAAACTTTGGTGTTGGCACCAAAACAGGAGGGAGGCACTTCCGGATTCTGCTAGTGACTGAGCAGATGTGATAAGACTGAGCTCTGCACTGTAAATAGCTTGGCACTGAATAAAAAGACTTAAAGACAAACGGCTTGGCATTTCTATTGAACAACCGATAAGAGAACCTGACAGATACTTTCTGTCTCTCTTATGGAACTGGAAGACTCTCTTATGGAACTGGAACCTGATCTATTTAATTAGATATTATTGAACTGAGATATTACACTGGAAAATCTTCAGTTTGCGAAAACTATTTCAACATAAAGTTTGTCCTCTTGTTGGGACATACTCTTGAAAATTGCAGTCACATAAATCGTATGGTTGTTTGTAATTTTGTTTTCTATGCTCACTGTTGGTCTATGAATAGGAATTACTGGTATTCTCATTACTGAAAGGTAATTGTTGGCCCAAGGAGAAAGTCTAGCATGGGCAGATGTCAGATGGAAAGAGAAGAGACTCTGGGATGAAAAGGATCACCTGAGATGGGCAGAGCGGCCGATGGAGGGGGACAGGTTGCTCTGTGGGCTTCAAAGGACTGAAGTTACACGGGACAGGACTGGCGTGATTCGTGCCACCTAGGGGGGAGGTGGCTCCCATTTCCACACACACACACAAGCCACTGTCTCTATTGCTCTGAACATCAGTCACAGTTTTGTAAGGGGCCGAGGGGCAGGGGAGGGGAGTGTGGCCAATTTAAGGGCCATGGCATGGAAGACTTTCTTCTCGGGTCTACGGGTTTCTATTCCGGGCCTTGTGTTGTTCTGCTCAGGGCATATGGGGAACTGCAGACCATGGTGCATGCGTGTGTGTGTGTGTGGCCATTTGTGTGTGCAAGAAAGGGCAAACCCAAACTTCCACCGTGCCATTAATCAACACACACAAATGAACACACACACAATTGTTTTAAGTAAGCCGTTTAGAGTCTTCTGTTGACTAAGCGGTATATAAAACATGTTCTAATAAATAAACAGTTCACATCTAACGATAACCAGACCTTTGGCCTTTAGCTGTCTGTGGACTTTTAGAAGTGGGAAGGATGTACTATAAGGTATTTTCCTCTGGGTTTTAATGTACTTGGGACAGCGGGGAGTTGTCTGTTCAGGGGTCAGCAAAATTTTTCAGCAGGGGGCCGGTCCACTGTCCCTCAGACCTTGTGGGGGGGGCCGGACTATATTTTGAAGGGGGGGGATGAACGAATTCCTATGCCCCACAAATAACCCAGAGATGCATTTTAAATAAAAGGACACATTCTACTCATGTAAAAACACCAGGCAGGCCCCACAAATAGCCCAGAGATGCATTTTAAATAAAAGGACACATTCTACTCATGTAAAAACACGCTGATTCCCAGACCATCCGCGGGCCAGATTTAGAAGGCGATTGGGCCGGATCCGGCACCCGGGCCTTAGTTTGCCTACCCATGGTTTATCTGGTTGTAAGTTGCTTTGTGTTGCAGCTAACAAAGTCAATAAATGTTGACAGTCATTATTATTATTATTTATTAAATTCCTATCCCACTCTTTTTCCAAAGGTCACGGGGCAGTTTTCAATATATACGTATACACCTAGGTATGCTGGCTGGGGCTGATGGGAGTTGTAGTCCAAAAAACCTAGGGAGACGCCAGGTTGAGGAGGACATGAGGAATGAATGAATGGGCACTACCACTGCTCACCCGCTCTTTTAGCTTCTTGATCTCAGAGGGAATGAGGCAGTCGGCTTTGGCAATAAGGGGAACAATGTTCACTTTTTCATGCAGAGCCTTCATGAACTCCACGTCTACCGGCCTCAGCCTGCAACAAAGAAATGCGGTGTTAGAAAGCAAGCGATCTCTGTTTTTCCCTGCACGCTAGCAAGGGGAACTTTCTGTCAAAAAAGGGGGGGACAGGACTTCCTCTTATAGCAAATCCCTTTTCCTAGAAGGGCAGCTTGGAAATGTTAGGCTCTAAGCTTAATGGCTTTGTGGGGACCTTCCTCTTCAGATCGTAATGTGCGTGCTTATTTTAAAATGTAGCAATCCAGCACTGTTGCGTCAGGGAGCCCCTTCTGGTCATTCTGCGGAGTGGCAGACTTCCAGTCTGCCTGAAAGTCCAGTACTGATGGCATCAATGCCCTGTGGCTTTTATTGTCTTAAAACAGGGGTAGGGAACCGTCATCCCATGGGTCTAATGAGGCCCATCAGGTCTCTCCCATTTGACCCACAAGCCCATGTGGGTCAAGCCACGCCCATCACCTGATGCCATATTGGATATTCATCCTTAAAAGGTAAAGATAAAGGACCCCTGACCATTAGGTCTAGTCGCGGACAACTCTGGGGTTGCGGCGCTCATCTCGCTTTATTGGCCGAGGGAGCCAGCGTTTGTCCGCAGACAGCTTCCGGGTCATGTGGCAGCATGACTAAGCCGCTTCTGGCGAACCAGAGCAGTGTACGGAAACGCCATTTACCGTCCCGCCGGAGCGGTACCTATTTATCTACTTGCACTGCGTGCTTTCGAACTGCTAGGTTGGCAGGAGCTGGGACCAAGCAACGGGAGCTCACCCCGTCGCGTATTCATCCTTACATTTTCCATTATTACATTTGCGTCCCGCTGTTCCTCCAAGCTCAATGTTGATTTTTACCCTCATAAGAACCCTGAAATGTAGGTTAAGGCCAAGAGAAGGTGAATGACCCAAGGTCACCCGGTGAGCTTCATGGCTGAATGGGGACTTGAACCCTCTTCTCCAAGGTGCTAGTCCAGCACTCTAACCACTACGCTACACTGGCTCCAGGATGTGCGAGGCAAATAAAGGAACAAGCCCATCCCACCTTACCCATGGCCAAAGGGGGAGATGAAGTAGAGGCAGCAGTGTACTCGGTTGTCCTGGATGTTCTTCCGGTTGAGGCCGCTCTCATCCCGGAAATACTGTTCGAACTGCTGATCAATGTAGTCCGTGAGGGCCTTCCAACTAGAGCAAGTCACAAGGAAGAGATGGCAATGGGACACCAGTTTAGATGGTACAGTGGTACCTCGGGTTACAAACGCTTCAGGTTACAGACTCCGCTAACCCGGAAGTAGTACCTCGGGTTAAGAACTTTACCTCAGGATGAGAACAGAAACCATGCGGCGGTGGCACGGCGGCAGCGGGAGGCCCCATTAGCTAAAGTGGTACCTCAGGTTAAGAACAGTTTCAGGTTAAGAACAGACCTACGGAACGAATTAAGTTCTTAACCCAAGGTACCACTGTACTTGGGAGACAGAGGGTAACACACATTAACAGAGGAGAGGTTTCTAAGATCCCGTGTAGAAACAGCGGCGGAGCAAGCCGATCGGGCACCTGGGGCGGCACACGTGCCCTGCACTCAGGGGCAGAGCCAGCCGCCCGCAGGTATGGGGCAAGCTGGGGCAGGATGCTCTGGCGGGGCCTCCAAGGAGTCTGCCTGCCTCCTCCCACTCAGCCGCCCTACAGCTGAGGGGGAGGTGGCGGGCAGACCGTTTGGGGCAGCGCCTGCGGGCCCCAAGCCACCACGTCACTCCACCCGGCATTTTGTCACACACACCCCTCAGTGGTTACACCTGGGGTGGTCCGCCGCTGTATAGAAATCGCTGGACTAAATATTGCCTATCATAGAGAAGGAACATAAAGCTGTCTGTCAACAGCTGCAAGGATCTTAATGGCTCAAAACTGGAAAGTTACGTTACTCCCTCCTTGGGAAAAACAGTTTGGGACTGGACTTATCTAAGAGCGAGAATTGCAGTTCCATATAGAAACAAATTCTGGGGAAACAGGCTGGCCCTTATACAGCGTTTTCAAGAAAACAATTACCTTCCATGAAAGCAAATTCAAGGAGGTTCTGAGTTTTTGCACTGAAATGTAAACATGGGGGTAATATTACAGGTGTGCAGTGGTACCTCTAGTTACGGACTTGATCCGTTCTGGGGTGCCGTCTGCACCCCAAAAAGTCCGCAACTAGAGCGCCACTTCTGCGCACTTGCGAGGTGCGCAGAGCACTCCTGCGCATGCCGCCTTCGTATTCTGAAAAAACACAACCAGAGACTGACATAACAAGAGGTATGACTGAATAGATGTTTAGTAGATAGGATATTAAATATTTAGAAACTAAGACAGAGAGAGTATGAGAAATAAGTTTATAAAGAAAGATTAAGAGAAGGTTAAGATAAAAATTGAGAATAATAAAGAGTAAAGAGGTAATGGAAGTAAGAATTTGGACAACCGCTAAAGAAGTAAGGAATGGAACTTTAGTAAGGGAGGTTCAGAGGAAGTCAATTTGAGGTGATTTCAAGTAGCTAAGAATTGAGGTTTAGATATATTTCTTTGTTTTGTTTGTTATGCATGTATTTTATGTGTTTTATGTTTTATGTGTATAAAGTGTTTATGATTATAAAATGTGTGAGAGATATAAAAAACCTGAAAAACCAATAAAAAAATGGGGGGGGGGAAGAGGTATGACTGTATGTTATTTCTTTCAGCTTTCACAGAGCTGCAGAAAGGGCCACTGAGAAGATATGCAAAGTGCTTTGCTTTGATCACTTAAACCTCTTTGCATATCTTATAGGCCAGTTTGCACTGGTATTGCAAAAGGCATACAAAAAGGGGGAAATGCCTCATAATTTCCCCTGCAGCAGAGGTAACCAAAGTGGGGGGGGGGGTAGGACTCACCACTCAGTGTTGTTCACAGCATCTCCAAAACCTGGCGTGTCGACAATTGTTAACTTCAACTTCACCCCCTTCTCCTCGATGTCCACCGTGTGTTTCACAATCTCTACTGTCTGACTGATTCTTTCTTGATATACAAAGACGGAAGAAAAAGAATAACGGAGGTTAGCGCCAGAGATGTCCCTCCCCTGCCTCCAAATCGGCCTCACTATTTATGAATAAGTGCTAGGTCTTTCTCTCTCTCCTCTCCTTCCCCAAAATGGGATTCCCCTGCCAACCAGCCAACCACCCCAAAAAACGGAGATCCAGTGAGGATCCTAGAAATTACAGGTTGATGAGCTTCATGTCTGTCCAGGGAAAACTGGTGGAAAGTGTTGTTAAAGAAAAAAGAATTAAAAAAGCATAAAGAAGAACAAGCCTTGCTGGAGCATAACCAGCATGGCTTCTGCAAAGGAGGAAAGATGTGCTGTTGAGGGCTTCCTATAGGTATCTGATGGCCCACTGGCATGATCCAGAAGGGCTATTCTAACACTCATAACTGTTCTAGAAGCTTTGAACTCTCAAGGAAACCTGTGTCCCTCCAGTAGTTGTTGGGACTTCAGCTGCCATCATCCCCTGACCATTGATGGTGCTGGTTGGAGCTGATGGGAGTTGGAGACAAGCAACATCTGGAGAGTCACAGATACCAGCCCCAACCCTTCTTTTGAACATTCCTAGCTTGGCTTTGTAGAATTAGCTCCCACATCATCCATGTGGTTGATGCATCCGTATCAATAGTGTTCAACTTTTTCAGATCCAGGATCTACCTTTCACCCAAGCATGCATTTGCAGACCCACTTCTTAATTTTTTACCATATATTTACCGTATTTTTCCATCTATAAGCATAGCTGTCAACCCTCCCTTTTTTGGCGGGAAACTCCCTTATTCCAATGCCGTTTCCCGCTGCTATCCCAGATTGTTGATATCCCTTAAATTTCCCGGATTTCAAAGAAAGCAGCTCCTCTCCCTCCCTGCCGGCCAGGGAGGCTCCTCACCTGCGTTGCTCGGCTGCCAATGAGGAGTCTGAGACCGACTGGGGGCGGAGCTTGCATGCCTTGTGCAGCCAGACCCTCACGCCCAACCAGACAGCCTGCCTGCCTGCCGTCTACGCGCTCGCTCTTTCGCTCACCCGTTTGTGCGCAGCCTCCGGAGCGCAGGGTGGCGAGGCTACTTGGTGCCATTGCACCGCCCTCGTGGCATCCCTTATTTTCAAATCCGAAAGTTTGAAAAAATCCCTTATTTTCAAATCCGAAAGTTGACAGCTATGTCTATAAGACGCCACCATGTATAAGACGCCCCCAATTTTGGGGGATTCAGATTTAAGAAAATGGGGGGAGATGGCCCCGAGTATAACACACACACCCCTAATTTTTGACATTATTTTTTAGGGGGGAAACCTACTTATACACGAAAAAATACGGTACATGGCGGTAGTGCTGCTGTTGCTTCTCACGTTAGATCAGGTTGTGACCAAGTCATAACCCACCGGTTGAAGACTCTATTATTACTCTGCTCAGTAACAAAGATGCAACATTTCAAGCAAAAGATGCTAGGAAGCAGATCCCAGTTTCTCAAGCCTAGGTTCCACTGTGGCTACAGATCTGTGCCAGGGCTATAGCACTTCAAGCCGCAAAACAAGACACGGAATCCTAGCTGACAGCAACGGCAGGAAACAGCACCACCTACTGGTCGGAGGTGTTGCCTATCTGATCACGGGCAAATACCTTCGGCGTTGAGAAGTTTTCGGTCTTTGTAGAGGTCTGTCAGGAACAAGCTGTTTACCAAAGTAGATTTACCCAGGCCCGATTCTCCTAGAAAGGGACAGGCGCAAATACCAGATTAAAAGAACATCTTGGGCAAGAGGTTTTCATGCTAAATTCCAAGATTATGCATTTGTTACTCCTCAAGAATTGCACCAGGGAGGTGGATTATCGTCCCCCAAGCAGGAAATGTTTCCATGTAGAATGCTCTGTCCTTGGACTGACACAATATCTCATAGCCACAAATCTAGTTTGTCTTATTCACGATGCTCATATAAGATGCAGGGAAAGATTCAAAGGCATTGATGTGGCCAAGGACACAATAAGGGTGACCCCTGAGTGCCTATAAAAACAGGCTATACTCAGGCCCCATCTACACTATGCATTTAAAGCAGTATCGTACCATCCTGGCTTCCCCCAAAGAATCCTGGGAGCTGTTGGTTTCCTTTTTTTTTTTTACAAATCATTTTTTATTGGTTTTCATATATTTTACAATATTAGCAATCACATATTTTATCATTTGGCTATACATAGCCTTGACTTCCTTCAAATCTTCCTATTGGCTTTCTAAAATTTATATCTTAATTTTATACTTCTTATTTCTTTCATTGTCTTACTATATCTCATCCCACCTTCTTATATAAGTTCATAATTAACAACGGCATTTCTTCAATAATCTACAAAGCCTCTTGTAGTCCTACTAACGTGTTCAATTGCGTACTTTCCTTTAAATATTCAGTAAATTTTAACCAGTCTTTGACGAACTTCTGGTCCCGCTGTTCTCGGATTCTCCCCGGGGAGCTGTTGGTTTCCTAAGGCTGCTAAGAGTGGTGAGGGGTCCCCTATTCCCCTCCCAGAGCTATAATTCCCAGAGTTCCCTGGGGAGAGGGATTGATTGTTTAAAAAACCAATGGACTGGGATTACCTGAAAGACCACCTCCATCCCTACAGACCCTCCTTAGGTCAGCAGAGAGGTCTCTCTCTCACTCACTCTTGTTAGTTCTGCTGGGGAACCTCACCTGCCACCATGAGGGTGAAATCAAAGCCCTTCTTCACAGATTTCCGGTGCACCTGGTTGGGTAGGGTGGCGAACCCCACATACTGCTTTTCGTGGTCCTGCAAGAAGGATAGCAGCAGCTATTGGTCACCTTCTCATTGCTGCTTTTTAAAACATTTAATCAGCTGTTTTACGGCTCCCCTAATCCAAAAAGGCAGAGAATCAATGTCCTTACCGCAATAAATAAGGAAGTCGATTTGAAATTAATTCAAATCAATCAAAATGGAAAGGTTATTATTATCTTTATCTTTATATCTTTATTGTCATTGTACAAGTACAATGAAATTGGATTTAAAAAATAATAATAATAATAATTAAATAATTTAAAAAAATAAATTCATTTTTCATTTAAACAATTGTTTCCCCAACCAAAAATGTACTCAACACGAGTAACAGCAGTAAAAGCCATACGAAACACTTAAAAATAAGGGAGAGCACTGAGCAGCCGCTGCGTCTATGCGCGCCGCCATCTTAGAACTCTTATAACTTAGAACTGTTATAAAAAAATAACAGAAATGTAAACAAAAAACAAAACAAAACTGAGCCCTCTCTGGCAAGCGGCGGCGGCAGCGGTCCTTTGTAGAGCCCATCAGGCCCCGCCCTAGGCCAGGTGGTGAGTTTATTATTAATTGTTGCTGTCGTTTACTTTATACGCCACCTGATACCAGGCTTCTAAGCAGTCTACAAGTACAAAAACCAGTTGCGCAAACATGAAAATACAAACATCCATCATTAAAACAATCCCATGAAAATGTTAACATGTAAACATCCATAATTTTAAAAATGTGCAATGGAACAACCCCATTAAAACAGGAGACTCGGGACGAGAGGTGAAGGATGAGATGAAATGAAACAAGGCTCCAGATTCAGAGGAAGTAAGTCAGCAGATTCCAAATATTGTGGAGACAAGGGTTTCAGAAGCACACTGATGACCTGTGCAGCCAACAGAAGGAACTGAGTTTGGATCTTCAACAGGTCCATTGTAGCCCAGTTTTGCAGTGGTGGTGGCAAGCAAAAATATTTCCTGCTCCCACTCTTCTTGCCCACCCCCAACCCCTTCAAAAGAAGCCCCTCCCTTGGGAAAGACACTATAGAGCTGTTGACATGGTGCATTCAACAAGTGTACGAGCTAAGTAGCTGTGCATGCAGATAGTTGAGCCGTACTCGGGGCCAGATTTAGGTTTGATGAGGCCCTAAGCTACTGAAGGTAATGGGGCCCTTTATATGTCCAGCTGCCCTTTGTCAACAAGAAATGGTCGCTGTTTTTGTGTTGAATATATGCTCTATGGCAATTTATGGACCTAATGGGTATCTAAAGCCATTTGCACATGCGGAATGTAGTCACCCTATATATAGAAATGAGCAAACCAGTGATATTTTAGGGAGCAGGCTAGCAGGCGGGGCCCATTACTTACATCATAGGAGCCTACACAACACAAAACACTGTTGCTGTAGGTAGGTTTTATTTTATTTGTTTTTTTATCTTATATTTTGGAAATGTACATCCAGTTGTTATTTTTTCCTTTATTTATTTATTTTGGGGAGGGGCGCAAGAGAGTAGGGCCCTAAGCCATAGCTTGTTTAGCTTATACGTAAATCCAGCACTGGCCGTACTGTACAGTTATTCACATATAACGTTCAACAAGTGTAGTCTCTGTACTCTGCAGCTGATCAATACAATCAATGCACACTGTCACGCAAGGTTTGTTCAGCCATCACACTGAAGAAGAGAAGAAGAAGAGTTTGGATTTGATATCCCGCTTTATCACTACCCAAAGGAGTCTCAAAGCGGCTCACATTCTCCTTTCTCTTCCTCCCCCACAACAAGCACTCTGTGAGGTGAGTGGGGCTGAGAGACTTCAAAGAAGTGTGACTAGCCCAAGGTCACCCAGCAGCTGCATGTGGAGGAACGGGGAAGCGAACCCGGTTCACCAGATTACGAGTCTACCGCTCTTAACCACTACACCACACTGGCTCTCACTGAACATAGGTACAAGCTGTCTCTACTGGTGTATCAGCGGTTGTGCGAAAGAAACGTCCGCTTATATTGATTTGTCCAGCTTGTACACGGGTTGAAAGTCTGTACACCCACCAGATGTTACTGTACAAGTGAACAGGCTCAACTATTTGTGTACATGGGAGCACAGGTTGCATGCTCGCACAATGTAGCGTGTGCAGACATTGTACATCATCCCCCCTCCCATTGGAAAAAAATGCCCAAATGCCATCCTCTTTTCAACGTCTGCAAATAAAGTGGGGGAAGGGGAAGGTTAGGTCGGCTTGGCCCTGCCACCCAGTCTGTTCGACAGCAAGCGCATTTGTGAATCCATCTGACAACCTGAACAACTGGGTGGGTGGATGATTGGCACATCCACAAAGCGGTGACTGGAGATCAACCATCACAGAACAACAGCTTTCCTCCCGTCTGAAGCGAGACACTTTACAAGTGGAAACTTGTAATCAGCTAGACTGGTGACTGGGAGCGGCCGCCGAGACCACATAACACCAGCCTTGAAAAACCTACATTGGCTCCCAGTACGATTCTGAGCACAATTCAAAGTGTCGGTGCTGACCTTTAAAGCCCTAAACGACCTCGGCCCAGTATACCTGAAGGAGAGTCTCCACCCTCAACTTTCACTGAGGTCCAGCGCCGAAGGCCTTCTGGCAGTTCCCTCACTGCGAGAAGCGAAGTTACAGGGAACCAGGCAGAGGGCCTTCTTGGCAGAGTCGGACACGACTGGACCTAATGGTCAGGGGTCCCTTTACCTTTAAACTGCATTGAGGTTTTTCTTAAAAATGTAAAGCAGTATTGAAATGAAATGATGATGAAATTGTTGATAAGCTGAGGTCAGGGTTGGGGCCTCCCTGTTGAGGCAACTGCCTCATCAGGGATACACTTAGGAGTAGCTGGGATAGGTAGGACTGATGGACATGCCTTTTCAAAACTTGCACTTTTGACAGTGAAGAGGGAATTCCTCACTCTGGACATTCCTTGCCTGACAGCACTGTGACACATTCCCTGGGACCTGGCAGAACATGGTTCTCACTACTACAGAGATACTGACTTCCTGGATTATATATAATTAGAAATATTAATCTACATGATTAATCTACATGATTAAATTTTAAACACCAGTGAAAATAATTAAAAGGAAGATGGGTCACAGGGCTGATCATTTCTCAGTGTCTCTCGAAGAAGAACATTAGATGGATGGTGGACGGACAAGCGCTCTCTTAATGAAATACTCGCTGCACTGCCAAGCTTGGAAGAAAGATGGATTAATCCTGATTCTCTCTTTCCACATTAGCATGATGGTCGCTTGCGGCTGACGAATGAGAAGTTAAAGTGTTTCTTTAAGTAGATGTTTTAAGCGAGTGCAGAGTTTAAAGAAGTCTCCGGGTCGAACGAGACGAAAAGTCATTTGCGGAATTGGCAACTGGGTGAATGGGGTTTTTTTTTTGGGGGGGGGGATGAGGCTGCTATGAAATTTGACTTCCTTCTCCTCTCCCTACACAAGCCCCCCCTCCCTCCCCAAATATGCTCCAGAGGATTGAGGAACACACACACACCCCAAACAGATTTAGGGGTGAGGGCAGGGAGAAGAGAGGGAGAAGTTTGCTTATCTATTTATAAAATCATTTGTAGACTGCTATATCATAACAATATACAGTATCAAAGGAGTTTGCAGCAATAAAAACATAAAAGCAATACAGTAAATGCATAAAACAGTTAAAAATAAGTTTAAAGCAAAACAGTTAAATGCAAATGTCAATAAACCATTGTTGTGTTCTTGCACCAAGGCCTTGCACTAGTGGTTCCACTCTACTGGATACTGCCCTAAATTTGAGGATTCAGATCAGGACCACAAAAGGTTAAAGCCCCCTAGTTAGGTCAAGGTCAAGGTCAAGGACCCCTGGATGATTAAGTCTGGTCAAATGTGACTATGGGGTTGTGGCGCTCATCTCACTTTCAGGCCGAGGGAGCCAGTGTTTCTCCACAGACAGCTTTCCGGGTCATGTGGCCAGCAGGACTAAACCGCTTCTGGTGCAACGGAACATCGTGAAGGAAACCAGAGCGCACGGAAATGCTGCTTATCTTTCCACCGCAGCAGTACCTATTTATCTACTTGCACTGGCATGCTTTCGAACTGTTAGGTTGGCAGGAGCTGGGACAGAGCAACGGGAACTCACTCCATCGCAGGGATTCGAACCGCCGACCTTCCGATCAGCAAGCCCAAGAGGCTCAGTGGTTTAGACCACAGTGCCACCCACATCCCCTTATAACCCCCTACCACCACCCCCACACATAACACAGCATGGTCCTGATGTGGGTCACACACACACACACACACACACACACACACACACTCACACTTGTCATTTACATAATAAAGGCCTTTAATAATAGCTGTTTTACTTTTAAGAATTGCCATCCTACCCTTTTCTCCAAACGGATTCAAGGCGATTAACAAAACACTGGTGAAAAATGACCGAAGCCAACATAATCCCTTAAAAAAGGCCCAGAATGCATTCAAATTAATGTCAACAACGGTTTTACTTTATTTATTTTTTAGATCAAGCTTGCCTCATTTTGCCCTTTGTATAAGTTAATATATGGAACACTTTCCCCTTTGCTGGCTCTAGGGCAGTGATGGCTAACCTTGACACCCCAGATGTTTTGGAACTACAACTCCCATCATCCCTAGCTAACAGGATCAGTGGTCAGGGATGATGGGAGTTGTAGTCCCAAAACATCTGGAGTGTCAAGGTTAGCCATCACTGCTAGGGGATGGATGGACCCAATAAACTCTGATTTATCCTAGCTCTCAGTGGGGAGGGGACTAAGACCACAGCTGCACCATTCTCTCAAGGCACTATTATATGGTTTTAACAGCAACGGCTTCCCACAAAGAACCCTGGGAATTGTAGTTTGTTAAGGGTGCTGAGAGTTCTTAGAAGACCCCTACCCCCCTTATAGAGCTACATAAATCAGACTTCTCTGGGAAGAGGGGCCTGGTTATGAAATCACTCTGAGAACTATAGCTCTGTGGAGGATTTCCGAAAGAACTCTCAGCACCCAGAACAAACTACAGTTCCCGGGATTCTTGGGGAGGGGGGAGTTTTGTTGACTAAAGTGGCATAATGTCTGGTGCGGATGTGGACTAAAAGTCCATTTCTGGTTGGGGGTTTTTAATGGGAAATCCCAAAAAAACATCTGCATGGAAACACACTGTTGAAAAAAGAAGTACTTACAAGGTGATCCGAGGGTTGTAGGTTGCCTCCATTCCTCTAAAAGTAAAAACGAAAAATTCCTTTTAAAACTTCTAAAAATAAAGCGCCCAGCCACCCACAGCCTGAGATGCCAGGGCACAGGGGACCCTGTTGCAAATTGCACACACAGCAAGCCCCCCAGAGAGAGATGGGACTTGGTACCCTTCCAGCGCTATTAGGAGCAGTTATAGAGAAAAGCAACACTGTCCCCAAGACTCACAGTTCCTGCTTCAACAGAAGGAACCCGCTGAGCTAGAACCCAGGCGCCCGGTCCTCAAGAGTTTCAGATAACTGGTCTGTGTGGGGAGGGAGCAGGGGTGTGTCCACACAAGTCTGGCCCCCAATATCCCTGAGCACACCAGCTCCATGGCAGACCTTTGATTATAGTCAACGCCAGTCAACGGGTGCTTCAGAGAGCCTCACACCATCATCATAAGAACAGCTCTGCTGGATCGAGCCAATGGTCCATCTAGATCCGGTATCCTGTTCTCACAGCGGCCAATCAGATGCTTATTTATGGGAGGTCCACAAGTCAAACCTAAGGGTTGTATCCAATGCTCAGAGTAGGCTCATTGAAATTGATGCACATAACTCTTTTTCTGCCCAGAATTTACATTTGGTTTACTATTTCTTCAGAATATAAGAACGCAAAGGAAGACACCAGAGCCAGCTCAAGACATTTTGGCACCACAAAATGGCGCCCCCTGCCTCCTTCCCTGCCAGGGAAGAAGGGGTGAGTGAATATCTACATGAGGAAGAAGAGAGGGGGAATAAAGATCTACGTCGGGGAAAAGGGTGGGAGCCAACTCCTAGGGACTGAGATCCCTTCAGATCCCCCAATAAAATATCTGAGGGGGCCGGGGGCCCTCAAAGTTGATGGGCATTGTCATTCAAATGGTGTGTGTGTGTCGATTATTTGGGACAGGACATACCTCCCACCCCTAATATTTTATTTAAGTTGGTGGGAGGAGACCTGCAGCGCCTCATTGGGGGACCACCAACAGATCCACAGCAACGGCATCGAGTGATGCATTCCTTGGAGGCAGGATCTGCTGCCCCTGTGGATCCCACCACCCAAAGTAATCCACCTCACCTTGTCTCATGGGTGGCTACTTGTGAGTCCCAGCAACTGGTAAATAGACGCAATCTGCCTCTGACAGGGCATGAGGGCTAAAATGTGAAGCTCAAACCCACCCAGCCCCTCCATATTTACGTTGGCTTCAGAACAAGGCAGACCATTTCCTGTTGGCCAGGGGTGACAGGCCAGGAGATTTGTGGGCCTGCTTATGCCAATGGAATTCCAGCTCTACTCAGCAAGGCACCCTCTGAATACCCCATTCATTGCTCGTGGTAAATCTAAAGAGGTCCTCCCAGCTGCTTTCTGCTCTTGATACACACAGAGGCTTCTTTCTCCCAAGGAGAACCACCTCCATCCTCATTTAAGAACTGCTCTTCCAACATCTTCTCAGCCAGGGGGTCAACCCAGTTTTTGCCGTCCATCCTTTCTTCTCCCTCCCTGGTCCCAAAGTTTGAGGAGCACAAACAAAGGGACTTGGCAAACAGAAACTACAGATGGATCTAACAATTGCATTAAAAAAAAAACCAGAGTCAAAAAGAAGCGACATCTCATCAACCTGTGGAGCCCAGTTCAACCCTTGGCTGTGGATTAAAATGCGGCCTAATGCAGAATTAATACAGTAGTCCGTTTACATATTTTATGACCACTGCTCTGTGAAAATTCTATCGTATGGTTAGTTATTTTGAGCTGAAGAAGATACTAACGAAACAGTGGCATTACCGGAACACTGTCCGTTGCCTTTTTGTTATTTCATAAGAGAAAATATATATATATCACTTTCAAACCATTGTTGGCCGTTGTGTTGCTTATTTTTGGTTTTCTGAAGTAATACAGTAGTCCGTTTAGGGGCAGGATAGAAGGCCCGAGGTTCGATTCCAAGCATCTTGAGGTAAAGCTGGGAATGCCCCAGGCCTGAAACCCTGGAGAACTGCTGCCAGCCAGTGTGTAGACAATGTGAAATATACTCGGAGTCAAGTGTGGATTTCATGCTCTTTATTCAGCTCATAGTAGCGAGGAATGCGAGTTCCCCCAAAACGTCTGCTTTATATACATTATTTACACAATGGGCCCCACGTGATTGGCTAATTCCGGGATACTCCTGTAGGCCAATCAGGTTGCGGATTCACTTCCACCTTGAGCTGGATTGGGTGGCTCCTGCGGGCCAATCAGACTGCTGCATTCTGAATCCTATTGTTCTAGGACCCATCAAACTGCTGCCTTTTGGATCCTATTCAACTCAGTACATAGCATGAAGCTAGTTGAACCAATAGTCTGGCCTTCCTGTGTTCCTAACTTAGTACTGTCAGCATCTCCAGGATTTCAGGCAGGGCCCATTCTGAGGCCTACCAACAGACATTGGGCATTGAACCGGGGTCCATTTTGCCTGCGAAACATATACTCTTAACATGGGAAACCTGTCTTTTGCTTAGAAACACACCCAAGCAAAAAGCATAGCACTGAATCACCCACTGAGCTCTTCTACCTAGGGCCCTCTGCACTGACTCCATATTTTTTAGCCCTTGGGATGGTTCCCATCCTTCCAGCAGCCTAGGGCAAGCAACCACAGTCCCCAAGCCAGCTCCCAATAAGCTGCAGCTAATGTCTTGTTTGATGTCAGTTCGAAAGCACGTCAAAGTGCAAGTAGATAAATAGGTACCACTCTGGCGGGAAGGTAAACGGTGTTTCCATGCGCTGCTCTGGTTCGCCATACGTGTTCTCCCCATGAATTTGTCTAATCCGTGGATATCCACTGTCGGAAGCAGTAGGCTCCTGCATGCAGTGGTACCTCGGTTCTTGAACGTAATCCATTCCAAAAGACCGTTCAAAAACCAAGACACAAAGGGCTGTCAGCAAATTCAACTGAGAAAATTGAAAAACACGCAGCGGAAGCCGAGGCGTGTTCGAAAACGGAAGCATTTACTTCCGGGTTTTCGGCATCTGGGTTCCGAAATGTTCGTCAACAGAGACGTTCGAAAACCAAAGTACCACTGCATCAGTTTTTCTGGAAACCACAGGAGGGCAGAGCGTTCTGGCACTCAGGACCTGCTTACAGGCTTCCCATGGGGGCATCTGGTTGGCATCTGGTTGGCAGGATGCTGGACAAGATAGGCCACTGACTTGATCCAGCAGGTTCTTCTTATGTTCTTCAGATAGGGAGCTTGTGGCCCTCTAGGTGTTGTTGGACTACAACTGCCATCATCCCTAGCATCACTGACCCTGCTTGCTGAGGCTGATGGGAGATGTAGTCAAAGGACACCTGAAGGACCAGAGGCTCCAGGCCCCTTTGAAAGCCTTCTAAGATGAACTGGTGGTTTACCACCACATCTAGTGGCAGCAAATTCCACAAATTATTTGCATGTTATAAAAATAAACATAAAAAGGAAGGAGACTCCATAAACTCTCTAGCCACAGCACCACCAAAGAATGCCATAAAACAGTTAGGCGTTAACTTTTATGGGCTTGGAAGGACGGACAGCAGGGGAAAGTTCGTCTCCTGCTGGGACAATACCAGTCAGTGCTTAAACTTGAAAAGGGGAAGGGCCATAGCTCAGTGGAAGAGCATCTGCTTTGCATGCAGAAGGTCCCCGGTTCAATTCCCAGCATCTTCAGTTAAACCCCTGCTTGAAATCTTGAAGAGCTGCTGTCAGTCAGTGTAAAGGTAAAGGTAAAGAATCCCTGGATGGTTAAGTCCAGTCAAAGGCAACTATGGGGTTGCAGTGCTCATCTCGCTTTCAGGCCGAGGGAGCCAGCGTTTGTCCACAGACAGCTTTCCGGGTCATGTGGCCAGCAGGACTAAACCGCTTCTGGCACAACGGGACACCGTGATGAGTGCCAGAGCACACGGAAACGCCGTTTACCTTCCCGCTGCAGCGGTACCTATTTATCTACTTGCACTGGTGTGCTTTCAAACTGCTAGGTTGGCAGGAGCTGGGACAGAGCAACGGCAGCTCACTCCATCGCGGGGATTCGAACCGCCGACCTTCTGATTGGCAAGCCCAAGAGGCTCAGTGGTTTAGACCACAGCGCCACCCGTGTCCCTGCCAGTCAGTGTAGACTGTACTGAACTAGGTGGACCTGTGGTCTGACTCAGTACAAGTCAGCTTCCTATGGCCCTGTGAATTAATGGAGGGGATATTAAGGAGCCTTTACCCCCTTTGTCACACTGCCTACTTCCTCCTTTCTTCTCAAAGCTTTGGACGGCAGGAAACAGAAGAGGAAGCTTTCCCAAGAGACCCAGAATCCAAATTATACCTCCCTGCCATCTGTCTCGAACAGGGTGCTGTTGGGAGGGGCATCTCCCCTGAAAGGCAGCTTTGAAAATGAAAAATCAGAAGTAACGAAATAAGAACAGATTGCGGCTCCAGCCTTCGCCTGTGCACTGATCCTCAGCTCAGGCCTGACTCTGGCTGGCTCCCTCCGTCAGGCCCAATAGCATCCTAGGCTAAAAAGAAAGCGCAGGAAATTTATTCGCTGTCTTCCACTGAATTCCCTGCCCAAAGCAAAATCATCTTCATCATGTGCATCTCGCAGTTTGACTCGGCACAACGGAGGACATCTATGTCTAGAGTTAGCATAAAACAGACCCCGCTGGGCACACGCACCCCAAATGACCCCCCCCCACTGAATCAGAAACTCACACATCACAGTTCCCCACCATACCGGCGGTCCAGCGACTGGGCGCTGATCGATCCAAAGTGGGTCAAACGCCAGGCGCGATCTCTCGCAGCCCAAGACACACACGCAAATGTGCGTTCACCCAAACACATTGCCTGATGAACTGGTACCCTATCCGAAACATCAGCCCCAAATCAGGCACCCACAAAAGACAGCATGTGTACATCAGTGTGTTTTCCTTCTGGCCTCCACTGATGTGAGCGGCAGCGATGGGAGGACAGCACAGAAAACAGGCTTCAGGGGTTTTTTTGTGGCTTGCATTTTATATAACCCACCACAGCCTCTGGCAGATTCTGGCCCCCTCTTCCCCTCCCCTGATCTCCCGCGCTCTGCCTTCACCTCCTTACCAGCTTTTTCCTGCTGCTCTGCCCTTCGCGAGTCTCTTCTGTGGCTAACTGCTTCTCCTCCGGCACCATTCTTGTGCAACCACCCCCTCCTCCTCCTCCTCCTCCTCCTCCTTCTCTCCAGCTCTCGGCTATTACTATAAATATACCCTTGTACCTTCAGCTTGGCTGAGTGGCTTCGCTGGGTCTGGGTCCTGGGAGAAAGCAGCCGCTCGACTAATCGCTCCTGAATAATGATGGAATCCATAATAACCAACGGCAGGCCAGACCGGGAGTCGACATGGGCCAAGCAGGACAAAAAGCCCAGCCCATGCACTCCCTCCCAGCGTTGACTAAATCCATAAGGCTGCCACCCCCGCCCACACACAGGGAGAGAGAGAGAGAGAGAGAGAGAGAGAGAGAGAGAGAGGCAGCCCGGGCCTTTTCTGCAAGGCCAGGAGCTCCGACAACCACCAGCTGGCTAGAATTTCCTGTGCTGCTGTTGCCGCCTTGCTCACAGGAGGGTGAAATAAATATCAGACAACAAAGGCAGCGGCCGCTATGCGAGGAGAAGCAGCTCCGTGGGTGACAGTTTCCCCAGACAGTAGCAGCAGCACGGCGTAATGGTTGGAACAGGTCTGACTCGTTTCTGAGGCAGCTTCCTACCCCGGAGATGAAGAGTCCTCTTCATCGCTTAGTGTTCCCCAACCTTGGGCCTCCAGCTGTTTTCGGACTACAACTCCCATCATCCCTCGCTAGCAAGACCAGTGGTCAGGGATGATGGGAATTGTAGTCCGAAAACAGCTGGAGGCCCAAGGTTGGGGAACACTGGGCCTTAGACTGCTGAACCAGAAGCTCTGAGAAGGAGGGAGGGTTGTTGGTTGACGGGCCTCCAACCTTTCTCCCATGGTGGAACTCAAGGTGGTGAGAGCCACAGCGCTGAGATCAGGAGATAAACATAAGGACATAAGAGCCTGATGGGTCAGGCCAACGGTCCCTCTTGTCCAACGCCCTGTTCTCTCTTTTTTTAATATAAATTTATTTATTTGGTTTCTCAAATTCAAGTTTTGCAGAGATATATCAAACATAAATCATAAAAACAAGATTCCAAGGAATCTCCTGGACTTCCACCCTCCCCTTTGTGGGTCCAATTATTCATCATTTCCTCCCGCATCTTTTATGATAATAATCCAAATCTTTTACATCTCCATTGTGTCCAGAGTTCACCATTAAACTACAAGTGATATTCCAATCCTACTAACGATTTTAACTGTTTATACAATGGTCTTTAAGATAAGTTATAAATTTCCCCCATTCCTTATTAAAATTTTGGTCTTCCTGATTTCTGATTCTTCCGGTCATTTTAGCCATTTCAGCCTAGTTCATCAACTTCATCTGCCATTCTTCTCTGGTAGGGACTTCATCTTCTTTCCATCTCTGGGCCAATAACATCTGCGCAGCCGTTGTCGCATACAGAAATAGTATTTTCTGCTCCCTTGGGGTTTCGGCACCTAAAATTCCTAAAAGGAATACCCTGTTCTCACAGTGGCCAACCACTGGGAAACTCGCAAGCAAGATTCAAGCACATGACTCCTCTGCCCCCCCATGGATTCCAGCAACTAGAATTCAGAAGCATCGTTGCTTCCAACTGCAGAGCAGAGCCATTGTGGCTGGGAGCCATTCTCCTCCATGAATCTGTCTAATCCTCTTTTAACGCCATCTAGGTAGGTGACCGGGTGGCGCTGTGGGTTAAACCACAGAGCCTAGGGCTTGCCGATCAGAAGGTTGGCAGTTCGAATCCTTGCGACGGGGTGAGCTCCCGTTGCTCGGTCCCAGCTCCTGCCAACCTAGCAGTTCCAAAGCACATCAAAGTGCAAGTAGATAAATAGGTACCACTCTGGTGGGAAGGTAAACGGCGTTTCCGTGCGCTGCTCTGATTTGCCAGAAGCAGCTTAGTCATGCTGGCCACATGACCTGGAAGCTGTACGCCGGCTCCCTTGGCCAATAAAGCGAGATGAGCGCCGCAACCCCAGAGTCGTCCGCGACTGGACCTAATGGTCAGGGGTCCCTTTACCTAGGTTGTGGCCATCACTGCCTCCTGTAGGAGGGAGTTCCATAATTTGTGCTGCATGAATCATAGAATCATAGAGTTGGAAGAGACCACAAGGGCCATCCAGTCCAACCCCCTGCCAAGCAGGAGACACCATCAAAGCATTCCTGACAGGTGGCTGTCAAGCCTCTGCTTAAAGACCTCCAAAGAAGGAGACTCCACCACACTCCTTGGCAGCAAATTCCACTGTCAAACAGCTCTTACTGTCAGGAAGTTCTTCCTAATGTTTAGGTGGTATTTTCTTTCTTGTAGTTTGAATCCATTGGATGCCTACGAGTGTTGTGAGAGATGGAGGGGAAGCTTTCTCTAGCCACTTCTTCCATGTCATGCGCAACTTCTCCTGTGACCTCTTGCTTGCCTTTAAAGGCATGTCCCCAGTGCTGCAGCCTTTCCTCATAAGGGAAGGAAGCTGCAGGGATCCGTTGGCTACTTCCCTGTGGCTCGTAGGGCCAGATCTGGCCCGCAGCTTAGCTACCCCTGCTTTGAGAAGCACTTGCCAGCACAAAGGCAAAGCCAGGAGGTGTTGTTTCAAAGCAGGGAGAGCAGCCCTACAACTCGAGTTCTGCTCCAAGGGAGAGCATCTTGCCAGGTTCGGTTAGGAAACCAAGCACACGCCCTTGAACATTTTGCAAAATGAAACCAAGGGCATGCTTGGTAACACCCTTAGTCTCATGCTACGTGTTGTTTTGCAGGCTCCACCCTCTCCATTGCTACATGTCAAGGGCTCTTTGCGACATCCCTTCCCTTTGCAGTAGCCCCTGTCCTTCCTCCACCGATACAAAAGCCAAGAAGAAGAAGAAGAGGAGTTTGGATGTGATATCCCGCTTTATCACTACCCGAAGGAGTCTCAAAGCGGCTCACATTCTCCTTTCCCTTCCTCCCCCACAACAAACACTCTGTGAGGTGAGTGGGGCTGAGAGACTTCAGAGAAGTGTGACTTGCCCAAGGTCACCCAGCAGCTGCATGTGGAGGAGTGGAGACGCGAACCCGGTTCACCAGATTACGAGTCTACCGCTCTTAACCACTACACCACACTGGCTCTCAAGAGAGACATGGTTCCTAGATTACATGATTACATGATAACCTGGGAAAATGTCACGGCCCAACAATGTTATCAACGTTTCAAAACATGCCTCAGCACTGCATGGCACATTAGGGTTTCTGTATACACATCTACCAACATAATTCTATTGATATTCAACGTATATTCAAGCCCTAAACAGCCTCGACCCAGTATACCTGAAGGAGCGTCTCCACTCCCATTGCTCAGCCCGGACACTGAGGTCCAGCTCCGAGGGCCTTCTGGAGGTTCCCTCACTGCGAGAAGTGATGTTACAGGGAACCAGGCAGAAGGCCTTCTCGGTAGTGGCACCCGCCCTATGGAAAGCCCTCCCATCAGATGTCAAGGAAATAAGCAACTATCTGACTTTTAGAAGGCAGCTGAAGGCAGCCCTGTTTAGGGAAGTTTTTAAGGACTGATGTTTTTATTATGCTTTTAGAAATGTTGTAAGCTAACCAGAATGGCTGGGGAAACCCAGCCAGATGGGCGGGGTATAAATAATAAAATTAGTAGTAGTAGTAGTGCGGGATTTGACATCTTTCTGCAGGGTCTGCAAGACAGAGCTGTTCCGCCTGGCCTTCGGGTCGGACTCAGTCTGATGGTTTCCTCCCCTTGGTTTTGTTTATGGGCGACAAATGAAGCGGCATTTTAAATTTTAAATTGGCTTTTTAACCTGTATTTCAATTAATGGTTTTTCTTTTTATACTTTATTGTAATTTTTACTGATGTTAGCCGCCCTGAGCCCAGTTTCGGCTGGGGAGGGCGGGGTATAAATAAAAATTTTTATTATTATTAGTAGTAGTAGTAGTAGTAGTAGTATTACTGACAGGAATAGACTAATCTGTCAATTTCATTTTCTCTCTCTGTTTCTCATTTTTCTACTCTTAAATACAATGGTCCACATTTCCTCATCAGTTTGCAAACTAAAATAAAGAAATAAATACAGAATACAGAACTTTAGTGTGAATATACACATTTTTGCAAAGCAATCCCTCCTTATCGATTTTTGTATACTATTTGAATGCATCTATTCATGTGAATATATGCACCTCTATGCGCACTTTCCCACAGTACATGCATTTCCGCACGCATTACTTTGCTGAAGAACTGCATTGCAAAATTCAGAGAAGTTGTGAATCTTCACTTTGCTCAAGAACTTTTGTGTCCGGATTTTCACTTTCTGAAAACTTCTTTGAGTTTGGCCAAACTGCGAGAGGCAGTGAAGGATAGGCATGCCTGGCGTGCTCTGGTCCATGGGGTCACGAAGAGTCGGACACGACTGAACGACTGAACAACAACAAAGAAGCGAACACCAGTGAATTCTGCTCCTGTTTCCATTTTCGCCAGGGTTCTGCAACATCCCTAAGAGGAAGCGAGTTTGACACAAAGAAGAAGTCTGTTTGCAAAGCAGGCCAAGGTTGGAGCTGCAACCAGCGTCCTCACGCCAGAGCAAGAATTGCATAAGGTTATAAATCTAAAAGGGCTCAGGCAGCTGTTCTAATACATCTGTAAATGTCTCTCGTCAACTAATCTGCTTTGGGATGCAGTTGTGGACCTCCAAGGCACTTGCCATTTGGCTGATTGGTAACCTGGCCAAATCGCAGCCTGTAAATTCTCCTTGAAATATGACGGGAGCTTTCATAACACCATCCGTTGTCCAAAGCAAACAGAATAAGCACATCCCCTCCCAGCCCAGCCACACCCACGCATGAAAAAGAGACACAGAGAGGAGGTGAAAAGAGAACAGACTAAATAAGATACACAACCAAACAATGTTAGAAACTGAGATATATAAGCTAGGTGCCAAACGGCTCCTTCAACCAGGGTTGCTGTCGCCCAACCAGAATCTTGAGTTGCCATTTTGGGGCCAGACGGCTTGAAATGGCAAAACATGAATTATTATTTTTTGTTCCTGAAATACATTCTGATTGTGCAAATAAAATATAACTGATAGAATTCCAAGGGACGTGTTGTTAGTATGTGAAAACAGACAAGATACAAGGATCCCCAGGCAGACACCTTCAGATGGTGGAGACGTCAGGCGCCATCCCGGCACCCGGGCGCCTGCCGAATTTCAAACACTGCAACCAACCACAGGGAGTAATGATTATCCAGCTTGCACTGGCACATTGTGGGAAATAAGAACATGAGAAGAGCCTGCTGGATCAAGCCAATGGCCCATCACAGCCCAGCACCCTGTTCTCACAGTGGCCAACCAGATGCCTCTGGGAAGGACAGCGCTCTCCCACCTGAAATTTCCAGACACCGGTATTCATATGGCCTCCGACAGTGGAGGTAGAACATACATATCATAGCTTGTAGCCACTGATAACCTTGACCTCTATGAATTTGTCAGTTCCTCTTTTAAAGTCACCTAAGTTGATGGCCTCTTGTGGGAGCTAGTTCCATACGTGTTGTGCAAATATGTCCCTCCTTGAGTCTGTCCTGAATCTGTGGCACCTCTCTGGGGCGCTTGGGGCCAAGCAATGACCCACTGCTGGTGCCCCATAGATCAAGGACTTTGATGGGGAGTCTGCCCTGGGTATCTTCTAGGTCAGCCTTTCTCAACCTTGGGTCCCCTGATGTTTTTGGCCTACAACTCCCATCATCCCTAGGTAGCAGGACCAGTGGTCAGGGATGATGGGAGTTGTAGGCCAAAAACATCTGGGGACCCAAGGTTGAGAAAGGCTGTTCTAGGTGCTTTGACAATCAACCCCTCTTCCCAGGGAACTCTGGGAATCGTAGCTCTGTGAGGAGAACAGGGGCCTCCTCGCCATTCTCTCCTCCCTTAACAAACTGTACTTCCCAAGTTTCCCCGGGGGGCTGACAAAATGGTAAAGGTAAAGGGACCCCTGACCATTAGGTCCAGTCGTGACCGACTCTGGGGTTGCAGTGCTCATCTCGCTTTATTGGCCAAGGGAGCCGGCGTACAGCTTCCAGGTCATGTGGCCAGCATGACTAAGCCGCTTCTGGTGAACCAGAGCAGTGCACGGAAATGCCGTTTACCTTCCCGCCAGAGCGGTACCTATTTATCTACTTGCACTTTGACGTGCTTTCGAACTGCTAGGTGGGCAGGAGCAGGGACCGAGCAACGGGAGCTCACCCCGTCGTGGGGATTCGAACCGCCGACCTTCTGATCGGCAAGCGCTAGGCTCTGTGGTTTAACCCACAGCGCCACCCGCGTCCCAAAATGATACAGGGGTGCTTTAAATGCAGAGTGTGGATGTGGGCCTAGTTAACTGGTGACCTGACTCAGAATGGGCTGAAGCACAGAGCATCCCCCAAGGCAGGTGCTTCTATAGCACATTGCAGCAAATCCCAGCTTCCAGGGATTTCTGATACTTGTACAGACTTCAGGATCGAAGCGAATTTCTTGTAATTCAAGCAAGCTGTTCGGTGCTGTGAATCAGGAGAGGGTAATTACGTGATGCAACAGCTGTCATGCAAGAGGAAGTTCCTGGGTCTTGGAACACTTCCCAGCTCCCTTCTCCTTTCCTACTTCTGAACAGCCGCTCTAGCTCCATTAAAAAAAAAAAGTCTATTTTTAACCTCCCTGATGATGTGTTGTCAGGAAAGACCATTTTGCCGGCGTTTTGGCTTTCTCTTCTTCCGACGCCTTCGACCCCGTCTCCATTCACAACTTTTGGAATCCGGCTTTCGTAAGAGATGGCTTCCCACGACTCCCTCTAATAGTGAACAGGGGTGGTGAGTGCCGATGGACATGGAGGCAGAAAATGGGTGATGATAAACCAGACGGCAGTATCAAGCAGGCTGCGAGGGAGTGGAGGGGACACCTGAGATCAAAATCAAAACACTAATGATCTCCAAAGGCAGGAAGCAAAACCTCCCCGCTAAAAATAAAAACAGCCCAACAGGACTGAGCATTCTCAAGAGCCACGAAATGTTGCCAGTTGGAAAAGGAAAGTGGAAAACCTGGGAGGGTGTAGGAATGGAATATTCTGGGAAAGGGGCATGGCTAGCTGGCTGGCAGAAACCCTGAGCAGGAATACTCCCATAAGGTAAGGTTACCAGACATCGGGGACAGTCCCTGGGTTTACAAATCAGTCCCCTGACAAAATCCTATCATTCCTACTGAAGTTGAAAAGTGTCCCCAGATTCGTTGAAAAATATCTGGTAACTATACCATAAAGTGTTTTGCAATGCATCAGAGCATTTCATGTAGGTTTCAGTTGTGACATACATGGAATACTGCAGTTGTTGGCAGTGTCCGGGCAGAAATCAGCAAAAATGACCGGGAAAATTCGGACGTCGGACGTAGGGCAACCCAACTTTGCCCGAAAAAGCTCAACAACTTTTGTGTCCAGATTTTCACTTTTTGAAATACAGCCGTACCTTGGAGGTCGAACGGAATCCATTCCGGAAGTCCGTTCGACTTCCAAAATGTTCAGAAACCAGAGCGCAACTCCTGATTGGCTGTAGGAACCTCCTGCAGCCAATCGGAAGCTTCAGAAGCCCCGTTCGGTTTCCAAAAATAGTTTGCAAACCATAACAGTCACTTCCGGGGTTGTGGTGTTCAGGAGCCAAACATTCGAGAACTAAGCTGTTCCAAAACTAAGGTACAACTGTACGGCAACCCTATGACATCTAAACATCACAACCGCTATGTTCCCAATCTGTGAACAGTGAATTTGGCAGAAATAGTGGCTCTGGTTAATGCTGCTGGCATCAAATCAATATTTAGTGTGGTGGCATCTACACTTTGTAACTCCCTGCCAATTTCTCTATTCAATCAGTTTGAATTCTGCTTTATATTTATATTGACATCAGGCTTTTGGGGCACCTGCTTAAAACATTTCTGTTCATACAAGCTTCTCCAAGCACAAGGTTGCTGGCACATTTTAATCCATTTTTGTTAAATATATTTTTTAATGTTTTTAATTTTTAAAATTGTTTTATTGATAAGAATAGAATAGAATATCTTTATAACGGCCATTGGCCCATATTTAGATAACAACACACAATACACAATAATATACCTCATACAGCAAAATAAAAAGGGGCAAGAGAGAGTAAAATGGATTAGATTAGTTCAGTCCATATAAATCTTATCCATATAAAATTATAAATTCCATTTACAAAATAGGAACGACAACACTTAGCTCATCAGATCACCACTGTAAATCAACCATTTGGGCGGAATATCAATAATCATATAGTAACCCACTTTTCCTCTTATAGGATAGAACTACAATCAAATATCTAGCTACAAGAAGTGATCTACTTGAATCATTGTCCTGTAGCAGATATATGAACTGGGACTCTGGGGTCTCATCCAAAGTTTCTGATATTAAAGGGGATAAAAATCTAGTCCGAGGGGCCGAGTGCAGGGGGCAACAGAATAATATACGATGAAGGGATTCTATAGTTCTATTGTCACATGCACACAGAACTGAAATCTGACCTTTGGAAAACCTATTGCTCATAACATTGGAAGGAAAGACATTAAATCTTGTCTTAATAAAGGCAAATCTATGGGCCGCGACTGATATGGATGTCAAATAAGATGGAAACTGTGGGGACGGCACTGTACCAAGATTCAACGGTGAACAGCTGCCACTTCCCATTATGTTTTATTGATCCCATTGTTTTATTGATAATTTTAATATTTCTTGTAAACCACTCTGTAGTAAAACCTCCAAGCGAAATATAAATTTTGTTAAATAAAACAATTACAGTTTTCCAGGCCTCTCCTTGAAGGGAGGCTCGAAAGGTGGTGACAAAAGAGAGGGCCTTTTCAGTTGCGGCTCCCCATCTGCTAGAGACTGCCACCTGTGGTTGCATTCCTCGCCAACCCCATCTGACCCCCACCAAACCCAACACCCCTCCCTTCACATCTCACCCAAGCTCTCTTCCCCTCACAGTCCCTTAAAGCCCTCATAGCTTCTTCAAGCCCCCCCCCAATGTCCTCACAGTTCCTCTGTGTCCCTCCATCCCTGCTCTATTCGAAACTGTTGTTTAAAACTGCCATTTTAAAGCCTGCCTTCCCACTTGCTCCCCTGCCCAACTTGGATCCCAGATCATGATGCAGCACTGCAAATCCTCCAGTGGGGGGCTATGTGACGACAGCCTTAACGTTTTTTATATATAGGAAGATATACAGTGGTACCTCGGTTAAGAACTTAATTCGTTCCGGAGGTCCGTTCTTAACCTGAAACTGTTCTTAACCTGAGGTACCACTTTAGCTAATGGGGCCTCCCGCTGCCGCTGCACGATTTCTGTTCTCATCCTGAGGTAAAGTTATTAACCCGAGGTACTATTTCTGGGTTAGTGGAGTCTGTAACCTGAAGCGTCTGTAACCTGAAGCGTCTGTAACCTGAGGTACCGCTGTATAGGATAAAGATTGGATGTGTTGTAGGAAAATGTTGGTGCTTTATGTGCATTTTTCTATGGGATAATGTACTTATGCTTATGGTTTTTAAACGTTAAGTTGCTCAGAAGCCTGTCAGGTAAACAAAGGACTAATAAATTTAATAAATAATTTTATTTAAAAATGTAAAGGGGTGAGATGAGTGTACTGCCTCTCCCCGAATGACCTTAGGCTACAAAGAACACTGTATTATTATTACTATTATTTTCATCCCAGCTGCTTTTGCCCCACTTGGTACCAAGCTGATTGCGTCTCGTGCATCAGATAATTCTCTCTAAGGGAGCCCTTTGTCCACCGAGTCAGCAGCTGCCTCAAATGGAGCGGGAACAATCCAGGCATTCTGCCCCGGCCATCTTAAAAGGACACTCGCTTCCTTTGAGCGCAAAACAAACCAGTGGGTGTGTCCAGCAGTTATTTTCTTTTCGGTCTGAAGTTATTGGGTTGTAGTCAATGCTAGTCCTACTCAGAGTAGACCCACTGAAATCAAGGGGCCTAGCCTAGTCGTGCTCATGACTTTCAGTGGGTCTACTCTGCATAGCCATGAAGGCTGCGCTGTTCCTCCATGGTTAGAGGCAGTGATGCTTCTGCTGGGAATCGCAGGTAGGCAGTGTGCTCTTGTGCCAAGAATTGTAAGTTGGAAGGAATTCAGAGAGTCATCCAGTCCAAGCCACTGCAATGCAGGAGTCTATGGTTCCCTATTCCTGGTTATGTTATTACTAGTAAATTAAGCCCGTAAAGATTACGGGCTCTTGAAGAAAGGCGGCGGCGGGAGCCTCCAGGAACGGGAGGCTCCGCTGGAGGTGTGCGGGCGGCAGCGGCGCGAACGACCCGACGCCAAACGCTTTCCCCTCCGCCGCTAAACACCTCCCGGTTGCCGCGCTTTCCCCTTCCCCGCCAAGGTGCCACAGCGGCTGCTGCAGGTACGGAGGGGGAGAAGCAGCAGCGCGCGGGGAGCGGCCGCCATTGCGGCTGAAGCGGAGAGGTTCGGAGGCTCGTGAAGCGCAAGCGCTTCGCTCGCGCTGCGCTCCAACCTCAGGCTCCTCCTCCTCTCTCTCCTCTCCAATCCGTGTGTCAGTGGAGCGCAAGCGCACTTGCGAATTCCACTGACGGACGGAAAGCTACGGAGGGACACAGGCTCTTTATTATATAGGATTATTTTATTTTTTATTTTGGCAAAGTAATAGTCATAAATAAATAAGAATAAAAATGTGCACCTCACCACCGAGACCATTCCATTGTAACTAACCAACCTCCCAAAATTCCAAGACCTCTTGGTGATGGTTTGACCCCTTTCCATTTTAACAGTACAAATTCTACAAACTCCCTCCATATCTCCTCGAAATCATTTCTCCTGCATATTCCCTGTCTTACCTTAAAGGCACATGGTAATTTGCCCATTAATAGCTATATCTCACACCTCTTTATGCCATTCTTCCATTTTATATTCTGCTTGCCGTTTCCACTTCCTAGCTATCACAATTTGTGCAAAACGAAATAAAAAAATTAAAAAAAATCCTTCCTGTAGCACCTTAGAGACCAACTAAGTTTGCTCTTGGTATGAGCTTTCGTGTGCATGCACACTATGGAAAGGCACCACATCGAGCCACATGAAATTAGTTATCTGAAGAAGTGTGCATGCACACAAAAGCTCATACCAAGAACAAACTTAGTTGGTCTCTAAGGTGCTACTGGAAGGAATTTTTTTATTTTTATTTTATTTTTTACTATGGCAGACCAACACGGCTACTTACCTGTAACTGGAACCATTTGTGCAGTCGTCAAGAAATTTGTGAGCAAGTCCTTCATAGCCTGCGAACCTTCCACCCCATCATAAACTGATAATAATGCTACCTCTGGACTTTTGGTCAGCTTTAACCCAGTGATTTCTGTTATCTCCTCAAACACCCTTTGCAAAAATAATTGTACATATTTACACCCCCACCACATGTGAACATAATTCTCTGTTTCCTGGCATCCCCCTCCTTCCTGGTTATGTTATTATTCTTATTGCTGAAGATATCATATACACCCCAGCATACTAAGGGGCTGTTTGTGGTTTCCAACACATTTTTTGCTTAAACCCCCCCCCCAAAAAAACCACCTGTAATCTGTCACAGTAGAATCACCACCCGCTCTCCCTGCCCCCACACAAAAGGAGAACGAGAAGAGTGTAATTCATTTAACGGTTGCCACATTTCAAATTACAAAACTTCCCAAAGGGAGGCAGAAAACCTCCAGTTTTAAACAGACCGGCTGGTGATGAAAGCACACACAATATTTCAACAGAGCAGATATATACACATACAGCACGGGCGTTCTCTGCACAAGAACATCTACCAACCAGGAAATCGGATAAGGAAATGAGACAGTAACCAGGGACTCACATCAACCACCGGCTACTGACCTCTCAGGCAGACAGGCCTTCTCACCTCCCTAAATGTCACTTTTAATACTGGACTCATCCCAAGAAGCAACCAATGAGTTTTAGCCCTGTGCAAATTAAAAACCCTCTCCCTTTTTGCAGAATTCTGTTCTTCCACTAGAGGGGTGCACCGGACTGCAATACAGGCAGCTAACACCTCCCCGTCCCTTGTCAATCGTCCGTCTACTAAATCAGCCACACCAGGGTTTGATTGTTTTCTAAACAGGGTTCTGTGGAAGGCTCCCCAGGGTGGTCTGGGAAACATTGTCATTCTGGGTGAAATACTTATTACCACATTTTTCATTGGTTTCTTGGTTTGCATGGGGCAAGGGTCCCTTAACCAAATGAAGAAGAAAAAGGACTGGGAACCCAAACAATACAACTGAATTTTGTTTGCAGGATGTTTGGAATTAATAACTTTGTGGAAGAGCACTTTAGGGAAGAGAAACGTTTGTCGTGGAATATGTCCACGAATGGTGGTAATGAATCTTACTTGCCTTGGATGGGAGAGAGAGGGGCATGTGTGAAAACTTCAGAGGTTCGCAAGGCTTGAAGGTTACATACTGCACAAAGGCGATATTCATATACCGTCCCACATTTTCAGATCAAAAATCAGGAAGCGCATCTTCTGGGATGCACTCTCAGGCAGGTCACGTGACCCGCACCACGATCTCAGCCCAAAAAAGTGCTGGGGGGGACGACGATCTCACACGGCACCAGAAACCACACATTTGAGGGTGATTTTTTGCAACATGAGAGCACACGAGATCGCAGCACCCAAAATGGCCACCACGATCTCGCATGAAAAAACGGGATGCCCCCTTTTTTCTGGGACACTCATGGCTTCCCTCAAGGGGGTGCCGTGGCCATAACCTGAAGATTCCGTATCCAGAGGGATACCTAAATAGAGGTACGACTTTTTGAATTAGATAGGGCCCTGACTAGATGGAACAATGGCTTGGTTCAGAATAAAGCAGCTTAATGATGATGATGATGATGATGATAATAAAGCGGCTAACATTCTCCTTTCCCTTCCTCCCCCACAACAAACACTCTGTGAGGTGAGTGGGGCTGAGAGACTTCAAAGAAGTGTGACTAGCCCAAGGTCACCCAGCAGCTGCATGTGGAGGAGCGGAGACGCGAACCCAGTTCACCAGATTATGAGTCTACCGCTCTTAACCACTACACCACACTGGCTCTAAAGCACTATGATACCACTTTGAACAGTCATGACTCCACCCAATGGATCAGCATGTTTATTAAGGGTGCTGAGAGTTGTTAAGAGACCCTTAATTGTCTCTCAGAGCTAGAATTCCCAGAGTGGCTTAACCCCCACAGTCCCTCTTCACAGGGGTCTGTCTCCCTAACAGCTCTCAGCACCCTTAAAAACGGCACCCCCTTGAGGGGGAAAGGGCAGTAGCTTAGTGGCAAAGCAGGCAAAAGAGCCCAGGTTCAATCCAATTTCCACGGTGGAGATGCAAAATACGAGTTTTATCACCCCTCGAGAACTTCACAAGAGTTGGCATCCCTCCAGCTGAAGCTGCCCGTGACCTCGAGGGGAACAAATTTTGGTATGAAGTGAGAAGTATTGTGTTCCTGCGCCAGCAATATCAAAGCAGCCGAACGACAACAAAAAGACACACACACCCCGAGGCCCGGACACATAATACAAACGTGGATCCTCTTTTCCGATCCAGGGCAAAATGAAAACAACCGCCCCTTTGTCTCCTACCCTTGGCAGAGTGAAATCAAAGGAGCCTGGAAGTGCTTTGTCTCCATCTGACATGTTGAGTGCAGACATGTTTGGGAGGTGGCAGTTTTATGAAAGGGTGAATTATTTTACCCAAATGAGCCATCGGTCAGCTGAACTGTACACTTGAGGCCCTCGGTGCTGGGAGCAGAAGCCTTATCTTGAGTCTTTCAGACCCTTGGGTCCAGGGAAGGGCTGTTGCTCAGCGCTAGAGCAAATCACATTGCACGCAAAAGGTCCCAGGTTCAAAACTCGGCATCTCCAGGTAGGGCTGGGAATGTCCTATGCCTCAACCCGTCGGAGATCTACGATTTCCAGAGTGTTTTATCAGTCAATGCCTCTTCCCAGGGAATTCTGGGATTTGTGGCGCTTTAAGAAGAATAGAGGGACGCGGGTGGCGCTGTGGGTTAAACCACAGAGCCTAGAGCTTGCCGATCAGAAGGTCGCCGGTTCAAATCCCCGCGATGGGGTGAGCTCCCGTTGCTCGGTCCCTAGCAGTTTGAAAGCACGTCAAAGTGCAAGTAGATAAATAGGTACCACTCCGGCGGGAAGGTAAACGGCGTTTCTGTGTGCTGCTCTGGTTCGCCAGAAGCGGCTTTGTCATGCTGGCCACATGACCCGGAAGCTGTACGCCGGCTCCCTCGGCCAATAATGCGAGATGAGCGCCGCAACCCCAGAGCCGGTCACGACTGGACCTAATGGTCAGGGGTCCCTTTACCTTTTTACCTTTAAGAAGAATAGAGTTTTCCTAACAACATCTCAACACCCTTAAGAAATTACATTTCCCAAGGGGAATAGCTCTGTTTAAAGTGGAGTGATTGATGCTTTGAATAAATGTATGGTGTGCCATTTTGAATATTATCATTATTTAACAACATAAATCTCTCAGGTTTATTCCACCATGTACTCGTTGCAGCCCACATGCTCTTAGGTTAATCAATAAATAAATCTGAACAAGACTGGGGGAAATTTAAGGAACTTTGGAATAGTAAACAGAAGACAATTAACTATAGTCATTCTGCCATTTTTATGAGAAAGTATGGCTTCACCTGAAATGACCAACATTTTGAAGCTCAGAATAGCAATATTAACTTTATCATAAATTCACTTCATTTTATAGGTATTTGTTACTCCACTTCTGTACTTAATATTATTTTAAATGGCATATGGACAAGGATTTCTCCACAGGTTATTTTTATTAACATTATGTTATTCTGTTTCCCAGGAGTTGCATCCTCTTAATCTCCAAATGAAATAATTTTTAAAGATAACGATAAAGGCAACCAAAAAAAAGGAAGGTCTGTGTCTTCCTTCTCGTCGCACTTAACATACCAAAAAAAAAAATATGAAGAGTGTGTCGCTCCCATGGCAACCATTTGCTTGTCCCCAGTCTCAGCGTGTGCCTCTTATTTGGCAACTGCGGCTCACACTCCTCCTAAAGAACTAAGCCCTTGGCACTGCCACCAGATGTCAAAGGCTTTGGATTGGGCTCCCTCGCTGTACGTTACACCAGCGACCCTGTTTGCCCTCAGAAAGGTCCGCTGAAGGCTCAAAAGGAAGCTGGCACCTGCCACCTCCCCAGAGTCGCCTCAGTGTCAGCATGGCACTGCCAGTTTCCCTGGGTGCTGGGTGGGCAGGCTTGGCACACAACTCTAGAGCTAGCAATCACCAGACTTAAGCCACATTCGCACCGTATGTTGGACTTCCCCCAAAAGAATTCTGGGAGCTGTAGTTTGTTAAGGGTGCTGAGGGTTGTCAGGAGACCCCTGTATTCCTCTCACAGAGCTACAATTCCAGAGCACCCTCGGAAAAGGGGTTGATTGTTAAACCATAAGGGTTTGGGGATGGGTTAGTCTACGCCAGTGATGGCCAAACCTGGACCTCCAGCTGTTTTGGGACTACAACTCCCATCATCCCTAGCTAAAAGGAACAGTGGTCAGGGATGATGGGAATTGTAGTCCCAAAACAGCTGAAGGGCTGAGTTTGGTCATCACTGGTCTACGCTTTCTCCATCTCTTTTTCTTTCTTCGCCTGAACTGCAACGGAAATCATCCTTCTTGCTCAACGCCAGAATTTCACAACTCTGCCAAGTCTGTTGCTCAAGCCCGCTTCATTTGGGGGTCAAGCAAGTTCTCTTTTCTCAGCATTCATGGTTCCTCTTTCTTCCGAGCATCATCTATGCAAATAGCTATCTGAATTCTCCAAGGTCCAACCCTCGGGTAACCAAAACGACAGCGCCCATCCAATGGAGGAAGGTTTCGGCAGGCTTGGGGAACAAGAGCCCAAGGTTTCTAGAAGCACAAAAACTATTTGTCGGGGGTGGGAGTGACTCCCAAACAGCCCAATGGTGGCATGGAATTATGACGGACATTTGGAGTGGTAGAGGCAACGGAATGGAGTATCCTGAAAGAGGGTGGTGACTGACCAGTGAAATAGCAGGTCAGGAAATACAACAGCTGTATACTGTCTGTACTTTGTTATATAATAAAAAAAAGTTTGTGATCAACAGAAGAGAAATGTCATAAATAAAAATAATTAGTGACATGGAGGTTTTTTATTAAATAGAAAAGGGTGGTGATCTACAGGCCCTTCCTTCCACACACATATTAGTATAATTGGTCTTAGTATTACATTTGTAAGTTGCTCTGGGTCACTTTTGTGAGTAAAGCGATTAATAAATATTATTGATAACAAGAATAATAATACCAGAGAGGGCTTTACAGTCTGTAAAAAAAAGGGCTGAAAATGGCCTGGATTCCAATAAACATATAATTAGTAGTAGAAGAAAGAGCTACCAGATAGAAATAGTTTAAAGAAGCTCATTTCCTAACAGCTAAGCAGCCTAGAAATTCCAAATCATCAGTGTACGAATATTCAGCAGAGGCAGAACATAAAAACATCATGGCTGGCAGCCAATGATAGCTTTATCATCTGTCAAATTCCATTTAGAAGAGCCCTGGTGGATGAGGCCAATGGCCTCTCTAGTCCAGCATCCTATTCTTACAGTGGCCAACCAGATGAGGCCACAAGCAGGACTTGAGTTGTCCTCTTGCCCCTCGTGATTCCCACCAACTGTTAATCAGAGGCCTTCTTCCTCCGATAGGGGAGTTGGAACATCGCCACCCTTGTGGCTGGTAGCTGTCGGTAACCTTCACCTCCAGGAATTTGTTTCACCCTTGTTTTGAAAGCCATCCAAGATGGCGGTCAGAGCGACATACTGTGGCTGCAAATTCCATCGTTTAACTCTGTACAGTGGTACCTCAGGTTACATACGCTTCAGATTACATACGCTTCAGGTTAAGAACTCCGCTAATCCAGAAATAATGCTTCAGGTTAAGAATTTTGCTTCAGGATAAGAACAGAAATTGTGCTCTGGCGGCGCAGCGGCAGCGGGAGGCCCCATTAGCTAAAGTGGTACCTCAGGTTAAGAAGGGTTTCAGGTTAAGAACGGACCTCCGGAATGAATTAAGTACTTAACCAGAGGTACCACTGTACTGTGTGAAAAGATATTCTTTCTGTCTGTCCCGAGTCTTCCAACATTCAGGTTTATTGGATGGCTCCAAGTTCCAGTGCTTTGAGAGAGGACTTTCTATGTTTTACACACCCGGCATAATATATATTCAGCAAATATTCATTACCACCACACACACACAAAAAGAACAGAGATCATGGCTTCCTACAAACATGGCAGTAGCAGACCCTCCAAGTGTCCCTGTTTTCCAGGGATGGCCCTGGAATAACAGAAGCTGTCTGGGTTTCTGATTTGATCCCGTAATGTCCCGCTTATCCTTAGGATGTCCCTATTTTCATCGGAGAAATGCTGGAGAGTGACTGAGATTGATTTTGGCAGAAAAGATTTGATTTTATATTTATAAACTGTGTGGAATTAAAAATAAGACTCTGAAAGATTTATTAGTAATGGAGGACCTCCGACTTCCGACTTCGCAAGTAATGGCGCTGCAAGAATTGAATCGGTGTGGGGAGCCCATGAGGCAGAGCACTACTCCATAGGGAGAAGCCAGTTCTGGTTGTTTATTGAAATTTGATTTATATTAGAAACTGGCACTCCTGGAAAGGGGTATGTGCAAAGCAAGCAGGGGAGAGTAGCAGCATGAAGAAGTTTGGTGAACAACAGGACAAGAAGATGGCGATGGTCGGAATGTGGCATTTGGAATTAAGAAGATTGACCTCATCCACACAGAGACATTGCTTATTATAATTTAGCCTGCTTGCTGGCATATATCAGCGGCTGTGGAAATATTGGAAAGAATTTTGAAAAGCAATTGATGGAGGTGATCAGGGAAGCTCCGGCGTCTGAGGCATGGGAAGTCCATATATAAAAAAATTATTATAATAATTAGGCATAATTGGAATGTTTCTTTTAATTGGGATTTGTATAATTAATTTGGATTGTAATTTGAAATGTAATTGGGAATAATTTCAATGTGATTTGCTGTGATTTGTATTGGAAAATTCAACAAACAGATTATAAAAAGAAAAAAGAAATGCTGGAGAGTATGCCATAGGAACTGCCTATTGACAGGAAACGTGACAGGAAAGATCAGCAGGAATTGCTGCCAACCTTCGTCACTAACTGGAGCTGCCATATTTCCAGTTGGAGCTTCAAAGAAACGACAGAGAGAAGCGAGGGGAAGCTTTAAAAAGAAACCACACTGTTGGAGGGGGCCTGTGTGCTATTTAGTAGTTCAACCCACTGCCTGATGCTGAAAAGCCAGAACGGGCTTGCAACCAGTTTACTTGTGGGATCGCCTTACACCAGGCATAGGCAAACTCCGGCCCTCCAGATGTTTGGGACTACAATTCCCATCATCCCTGACCACTGGTCCTGTTAGCTAGGGATGATGGGAATTGTAGTCCCAAGCATCTGGAGGGCTGGAGTTTGCCCATGCCTGCCTTACACCATACATGCCCACTCAAGTGCTTCAATCTGCAAAACAGGCACTATTACAGGTGCCACACAATAGCCTTGAAAGAAATCAATCTTTCAGCGTCGTGGCATCTAAAACTTTGGAACTCCCCGCCTATTGACATCAGGCAGCCATCTTCACTGTACTCTTTTTTTGCCGCCCGCTTAAAATATTTTGGTTTAGGCAGACATATAAAGGCAAGTGTGTTTTAACCCCTTTTTGCCGCAAATCTTAATTATTTTTTAAAACGTCTTTAATTGCTCTCACTGGTTTTTTTATAGATAGTTTTAACAGTTCTTATTAAACTCCTTGAAGGTTTAAGGTATGTAAATTTTGTTCAGTATATCAGCAAGAGAATCCCCAACAGATGGCTAATTTTCTCTGAATGCTCCAGTACTGCTGTGTAGCTCCTTTGCATCATACCAGCATCTGAGATGTTTTGGGTTCGGATGTGAGTAAGGAAAGGAAAAGAATTTGGCTCTGTTCACATTCCAAGGTGAACCTACCTAACAGACCGTTTCTGAAACAAAGCACAACCTGAAGCACAGCCGTGTTTCAACATTTGCCTTTCCTGGATTTGCAGTGTAGTTCTCAGTCCAAATGATGGGTGCAACAATGCATCTACTGGGGTTAATTGTGCCTAAAAATGCATATATTCATGACAATAACATACAAAAACGTGCTGTGTTAGGGGGAATTGCGTGCAAACAGGAGATTATCGGGAGAAATTCACCTAAAAATGCTGGTTAATTTTCATGAGGAACTTTAAAAAAAAAAAAATGCAGACTGATGTGGAAATGTGGAGAACTAAGCTGCAGGTCGCAGACATCCCGCCTCCTGCCCAGCCCATGCAGACAGAGGTTATTATGTGCAAGCAATACATAAATCTGTATTTAGGCAAGGAGCCTAAATACATGCCTTGCGGCAAAGTATTTCAGAGGAGGCCTGCGACATACCCTCCAACATTTCCTCTGATGAAAATAGGGGCATCCTATTCAATAATAATGGTAATAATGGTAATAACAATAATATTTATACCCCACCTATCTGACTGGGTTGCCCCAGCCACTCTGGGCAGCTTCCAACATATATAAAAACATAATACAGGGCTCCCATACATCCAGAATTTCCTGGACATAGCCGGTATTTGTCCGTCGAAAATAGTGTTTCAAAAATCCAGGCATATGGCAGCCCATATCGGAAGTTGGTGAATTCCCCCCCCCCCCAAAAAAAAAAAGCGCTTTGGTGTCAGGTTTTTCACTTTTTGAAGTATGGCAATCCTAACATTACAAAACATTAAGCATTAAAAAACTTCCCTAAACTGGGCTGCCTTCAAATACCTTCTCAAGGTTGTATAGTTACTTATCTCCTCGGCTTGGGGTCAGATAATTCCACACCCCCGATATTTCTCTGATGAAAATAGGGACATCCTAAGGGAAAAAACGTGGGAGGCGGGTGGCGCGTGGGACGTGGGTGGCGCTGTGGGTTAAACCACAGAGCCTAGGGCTTGCCGATCAGAAGGTCGGCGATTCGAATCCCTGTGATGGGGTGAGCTCCCGTTGCTTGGTCCCTGCTCCTGCCAACCTAGCAGTTCAAAAGCACGTCAAAGTGCAAGTAGATAAATAGGTACCACTCCGGTGGGAAGGTAAACGGCATTTCCGTGCGCTGCTCTGGTTCGCCAGAAGCGGCTTAGTCATGCTGGCCCCATGACCCGGAAGCTGTACGCCGGCTCCCTCGGCCAGTAAAGCGAGATGAGCGCCGCAACCCCAGAGTCGGTCACAACTGGACCTAATGGTCAGGGGTCCCTTTACCTTTACCTTTAAGGAAAAAACAGGACATTCCAGGGACAAATCAGAATACCGTTGTTGGCAGAAGGATGCAATGGAATCTCTGGAATCCTGATTTGCAGCACCCCACTCTCCAATGTTTTATTGTGGGTCTCACTTGTAAGAATGCAAGAGCAGGCCCGCCGGATCAGGCCAACAGCCCATCTAGTCCAGCATCCTGTTCTCACAGTGGCCAGCCAGATGCTTATGGGATGCCTGAAAGCAGGAGCTGGCTGCAACAGCAACTCTTCCCCACTTTGCTGGGAACCGCGAGGCATACTGTCTCCGACAGTGCACAGCTACGTTATCCCGTTTCTGTGGGGCAACTGCGGGAGTGGGCTGTTGCCTCCACGCTCTGCTTGCCAGTTTCCCAGGAGCATCTGGCTTTCCACTGTGGGAAACAGGATGCGGGACTTAATGGCAATTTGGCGTGATCCAGCAGGGCTCGTCTAATATTCAAAATTCCTAATGCAAGCTGAGTTGCGTGAGAAAGCCTCAAGAGCCCCCGAGTCAGCACATGAATCAATCTTTTCACATCGAGAGAGGGTGGGTGTGAGGATGCATCAGTTTAACACATTTATATCCTGTCGTTCTCCCGTCAAAAGTGGGCTCTGCAACTAAATGTTGCAGCATGACAAAAATAACAACAACAAACACAACAACAGCAAACAAACAAATAAAACTGTAAATAAAAACAACATCAAATCCATAAAATGGGATTCTCTGAATCCCGTGACTTCCCTCCCCTGGTTCCATAATTTTCTTTTTCAACTTTTTCATTTCTACTTCAAATTATTTTTCTCCCTCACATTTCTTACATTACTTCTAAAATTACAAGTGTTCTTAAAATCCTGCCAAAGTATTAACCTGTTTACAATACTTTTGTAAGTACAGAATAAACATTTCCCATTCTTTTTTAAATTTCTTGTCCTCTTCATTTCTGAGCTTTCCAGTTAATTTAGCCATTTCAGCGTAGTCTATTTAAAAATAAAATGTTGCAACATTTTATTTTTATTTTTAAATGGACTGTGCTGAAATGCTGCAGTTCTGTATTCTAGGCCCTGCATTCTATTCCCATACCTCCATTTTAAACTTTTACTTTCTCCTCCTGAAGCCCCATGAAATCCGTGCTTCCATCTCCACTTCATTCCCCCAACAAACACCTCTCAAGGCCCCAAAATATATGATCTGACTGGTGTTGAGAGCATGAACAAAGTCCGCATGCAACTCTGGTAACTCAGCAGTCAAATTTTCTTTAGCGGGCCTTCTAGGTGCGGGAAATTGTCAACAGAGCAGAAGGGAAACATAAACGCTCGCACACTTTTCCCCCACTCAACCTTTCCAAAGATCTCATGTTGCACACCTTATTTTACCCGTTTTTGCCAAGGAAGAAAAAGAGACCATTCAGAGCCTGGCTAGGTCTGCGTGCTATAATTATTACTTTAATCTGGTTCAGCAAGGCCAGTGAAGTTCATAGCTCCCGGGTTCAGAATACAAATCTGTCCAGCTTGAAACATACAGTGTGCCATTTTCCTGAAACAGTTCTCCAGTGTCATAGACTGGCTGGACACAGAGGGATGGTGGAGGCATTAGCTGGGCCACCCCCCAAGGGACGAAGGCTCAGAGCCCAGGGATTGGTGGTGGTCAGAGGGAAAAGAGGGAGGGAGCAGACTGGGAGGAAGAGGTATCAGAAGTGGTGACAAGGTTTAGTGAGCAGGAAGTGGCTGTGGCAGAGAGACCTCCAGAGGCAGAAGAGGGAGGCCAAGAAACAGAGAGGAGTCAGGCTCGTCGTCCCCTCCTGCTGCGATCAGCTCCCTTTCCACCAATCTGCCAGAAGAGGTATGAAGAAGGAGGAGCAGAGGCAGGCACTCTGGCAGAGTCTCAGATTGCTTGGGAAGGACCCAGGAGAATGAGGAGGCTTAGGCATCTGTGGGAAGGTGTGGACCTTCATGTAATGAAATTCTACTCAGTATTGATCCAGAGTAGATTCCAATGTATAGTTAGCAGAGTAACAACTTAAATACGTTGCAGGATTCCCAAACAATAGACCAGAGGCAATTGTATTTCATCCAGCAGAGCTTTACTGCTACTGAAGGCAAATGAGCATAATGGTCACAAATCAAATCCATTCAGGATCGGCACTGTCCATAAGAAATCCAGTTGCGGCAGACTTAACTTAAACTTACAATAACTTACAATAAGTCTAAACCATAACACTAAGCATACTATATACAGAACACCACACGAGAAGGAAAAGAGATAGAAAGAGGAAAGTGAAACCCAGGCTCCTTCTGGCCCTACTTTTATAGTCAGCATGACCTTGATTAAAAGAGATAACAGAACCAGTTTAAACCAGCCGTACTCAGCTTCTCTGAAGGAATAACCCGAACATCATGAATTTTCTGCTTGTTTCTTTCACACAGAGAAGCTTCCAGAAACTTCCAGAACCCTCTTGAAATTAGAATAGGAAAGATCTCTACACATGAGATCAATACTTTCTGCACTAAGAAATGCAAACTGACACTTCAGTCTCCACAACTGCCTCATAGGCGCAAGATCTTCCGGGAAGAGTTGCTCTGCTCATTCGGCCTGGCACTACTGAGCAGCTTTGTTTTGCCTACTAAAGAGTTAACATCACTTACTCCGTGTGATTTATTGCTGGCTGGCTCCTGGCATCCAGCTCAGAACCTCAAAAAAGAATTCATGCCCTGTCCATGTTCAGCAGACACAATGCCCTTTGTAGGTGCAAGTGAAAAAACATTTTTTAATGCTACCCCCAACTCTCAGTGACCGCTGTGTAGACTACAGGAGATGGCTACTTCAGCATTGTCCTCCCCCCCAAAAGAAAATGTATCACCGAACAAAAGAGAGCAGAGATTTGCCTGTGCTGCTGTGGGAAGAGAGATGGACATTTAGAAATAATTTGTGTGATTTATACAGAATTGCAAAACTTCGTTCAATAGTGGGGAAGACTATGTCCAGGTGACCTGCTCAGTCTGCTGACCAGATGGAGCTTTGGTTAGGGGTTCTCTGGGCTTTTTTGGTCCTCTGGGCTTTTTTTCAGTCAGAACCCACCGGAACTCAGCTCTGGGACCTCTCAGGAGGGACACCAAGCCGCCCAGAGTGGCTGGGGAAACCCAGCCAGATGGGCGGGGTATAAATAATAAATTGTTGTTATTATTATTATTATTATTATTATTATTATAGTCATACCTTGGATCCTGAATGCCTTGCGAGTCAAACGTTTTGGCTCCTGAGCGCCACAAACCCAGAATTGAGTGTTCCGGTTTGCGAAAAGTCTTTGGAACCAGAACGTCTGACGTGGCTTCCGCAGCTTCCGGTTGGCTGCAGGAACTTCCTGCAGCCAATCGGAAGCCGCGCCTTGGTTTCCGAACGTTTTGGAAGTCGAACGGACTTCCAGAACGGATTCATTTCGACTTCCGGGGTACTACTGTATAAGAGAAGAAGGGAGGTGTCCATGGTGAATTCCAGCACCTCTTTTTCTAGAAAAATAGCACTGCAAGTCCTTCATCTTGGATCCACTAGTTGCTAGAAACAACACAATTCTTTGGTTCTTTTACCAGTGTCCACCTTGCCTGAACTCCCTGAGATATTGACCTGACTTTGTCCGTGGATCACATTTGGGCAAGCATATTGTCAAGGCAGCTACGGCGACAGCTCGCCTCTCCAAAACAGTATGGGAGAATGTGATGCTAATGGCCAATACCAAGATGAAGGTCTACCAGGTTTGCGTGCTGAGCATGCTACTTTATGGTAGTGAGATGCAAGCAGCACACACAGTGATGCCCCAGCCAGCATGACCAGTGGCTGAGGATCATGGGAATCGGAGTTCAACAACATCTTGGAGGGTCACAGATAAGCCACATGAGCATAGCTGTCAACTTTCGGATTTTTTCAAACTTTCGGATTTGAAAATAAGGGATGCCGCGAGGGCAGTGCAATGGCACCAAGTAGCCTCGCCACCCTGCGCTCCAGAGGCTGCGCGCGAACGGGTGAGCGAAAGAGCGAGCGCGTAGACGGCAGGCAGGCTGGCTGTCTGGTTGGGCGTGAGGGTCTGGCTGCACAAGGCATGCAAGCTCCGCCCCCAGTCGGTCTCAGACTCCTTATTGGCAGCCGAGCAACACAGCTGAGGAGCCTCCCTGGCCGGCAGGGAGAGGAGCTGCTTCCTTTGAAATCCGGGAAATTTAAGGGATCTCAACAATCCGGGATAGCAGCGGGAAACGGCATTGGAATAAGGGAGTTTCCCGCCAAAAAAGGGAGGGTTGACAGCTATGCATCTTGGAGGGTCACAGATAAGCCACATGAGAAGAAGAAACAGCAGAGTTCGTGGAAGGGTCATCTTTGAAATAACTGATTTTGATTTTCCCAAAAAAATCTGAAGAAAGGCATCGAACCCGGAGCGCCCGGGAGGCGAGGCGGCGATTGCATGGCAGAAAAAGGATGTGACAGCAACAAAAGACAAAGGCAAAAGCCACATCCAGCATGAGAGATAGAGAAAGAAAGAGGGTGAGATGCAGTCGAAGAAAACCGTGCGTGCCAGATTGCGTTTTGCTAAATGGCAACCCTGATGGAGAAGAGGGACAGATTCAGAAATCAGCACACTGCTGGAAGGAACAGCCCCGTAAGTGTGCTTAATTAGGGAAAGATTTCTCCATGGCACCTGCATCAGAGAGACGGTTGTATCCGAAGCGACAGAATCAGGCTAGCTAGGAGGAAATAAAAAGGGCATCAATCACGGCATGTCAGTTTGGGGCACAATCCTGAAGTGGTTGAGGGCTGTTTTGCTAATACAACAGGGTGCAAATCACCACTAAGATTTTTCTTAAAGCTTCTTCATGATGCAATACAGGAAACTGATGTAAGTAAAACAAAAAAACAAACAAAAACAGCTTCAAAAAGTAAAAAATAATAACAGAGTAAGGAGTCCTCTCTTAAGGGCAGCTCTCGCCACCCACAGAAGGTAGTATCCCCTCGCAGGTCTCACCTCTCAGTCTCTCACCACGGGGGTCCAGCATTTTCCTGCCTCCCACCAAGGTCCCTCCATCAATCACTTACCACCTCCATGAGTGTACAATCCCTAGACCCTAATAAAGGCCCTGAGAAGAGGTCACCAAAGAAAGAAAAGAAGAGAAAAAATGAAAGAAAGAAGAAAAATAAAAAAGCAAAAAGGAGAAATCGGAGAAAAGAAAAAGAAAATTCAAAGCACAATTCAAAGCGTTGGTGCTGAGCTTTTAAGCCCTAAACGGCCTCGGCCCAGTATACCTGAAGGAGCGTCTCCATCCTTCAGCCCGGACACTGAGGTCCAGCGCTGAGGGCCTTCTGGCGGTTCCCTCACTACGAGAAGCCAAGTTACAGGGAACCAGACAGAGGGCCTTCTTGGTAGTGGCACCCGCCCTGTGGAATGCCCTCCCATCAGATGTCAAGGAAATAAGCAACTATCTGACTTTTAGAATATATATAATAATAATAATAATAATAATAATAATAATAATAATAATAATAATAATTTATTATTTGTACCCCGCCCATCTGGCCGAGTTTCCCCAGCCACTCTGGGTGGCTTCCAATCAAATATTAAAACAATACAGAAGACATCTGAAGGCAGCCCTGTTTAGGGAAGTTTTCAATGTTTGAAGTTTTATTCTGTTTAATATTCTGTTGGGAGCCGCCCAGTGTGGCTGGGGAAACCCAGCCAGATAGGTGGGGTATAAATTTATTATTATTATTATTATTATTATTATTATTATTATTATTATCATTATTACTACTACTACTACTACCCTGTTTCCCCTTTTTTAATACGTAGTCATAAAGTAAGCCATGGCAGGGTTTTTTATACCTTTGTGAGAAGTAAGACGTACCTCAAAAGTAAGCCGTGGTGCCGCCATTGTTCCCGTCGCCTCCTCAGCCCCTCCTGCGTGCGCAGGGAGCCAGCGAACCAGCGAGAGGCACGGGGGGAAATGCACCTCTTGCGGAGTTCTGCCCCGCCTGCTTAGCGCTCAGGGAAAGGCGCAGGGAGCCTCTTCCTGCCCCACTTGTTCCCCATGTGCAGGGAGCCAGCGAACCAGCGAGAGGCGTGGGGGGGGAAACGCACCTCTTGCGGAGTTCTGCCCCGCCTGCTCAGCACGCAGGGGGAGGCTGTACCGTACCATACTGACGTAATAAAAATAAGCCATCCCCCCGAAAATAAGCCACCCTGTGTGTTTTTTTGAGGGAAAAAATTATAAGACGGTGTCTTAAAAAGGGGGAAAGGCGGTATTATTAAAAAAGATAAAGAAAAAAGCAAAATCTAAGAGTTATAGCTCTGGAAGAGGAACTGGGGATCTCCTAATAATTCTTGGGCCCTTTAACCACAGCTTGGGGTGTTTTAAGTGGGTTGCCACATTCCCAAAAGTGAAAATCCTGACAAAGTTGTTGTTTTTTGAAGGGGGAGGAGTTGTTGAGCTGGGGAGACCCGGCCAGATGGGCGGGGTATAAGTAATAAATTGTTGTTGTTGTTGTTTATATTAAGTTGTTTTTTGTTGTTGTTTTGCAGGGAGAAGAGTTGTTGAGCTTATTTTGTTTTGGGGGTGGGGTAACATATCCTATAAAAAAATAAGTTTTGGGGCTTTGGGGGGGATTTATACCACATTTTTTAAAAAGAAAAATTGCGCTACTTGCCATACGTCCAGGTTTTCCTGGACATTTTGCTGATTCAGCAAAAATCTGCCAAGGTGCCATTTTGCAGCCCAGATGTGTCTGGCAAGACCCAGACGTATAGCAGCCCTAGCTATGAGGCCACTTTAAATGTACAGAGCAGATGGGTCTGTGGGCTGCAGGTTCCCAACCCCACCAGAAACCATAGCTGTCAACCCTCCCTTTTTTGGCGGGAAACTCCCGTATTCCAATGCCGTTTCCCGCTGCTATCCCGGATTGTTGATATCCCTTAAATTTCCCGGATGTCAAAGGAAGCAGCTCCTCTCCCTCCTTGCCGACCAGGGAGGCTCCTCAGCTGCGTTGCTCGGCTGCCAATAAGGAGTCTGAGACCGACTGGGGGCGGAGCTTGCATGCCTTGTGCAGCCAGACCCTCACGCCCAACCAGACAGACAGCCTGCCTGCCGTCTACGCGCTCGCTCTTTCGCTCACCCGTTTGCGCGCAGCCTCTGGAGCGCAGGGTGGCGAGGCTACTTGGTGCCATTGCACCGCCCTCGCGGCATCCCTTATTTTCAAATCCGAAAGTTTGAAAAAATCCCTTATTTTCAAATCCGAAAGTTGACAGCTGTGCCTTAAACCACCCCTGAGAGATGGAAAATGAAGCCAGCCACAACCCCCCCACACTTCTCCCCCCCCCCCCGGCCGCCTAACGCAACAGGTCTGGAAACAAACATCTCGAAGTCCGAAATGCACATGGCACAACACAGTTTGAGGCCAAACGTGCCCGTTTTGAGTGTGTCACAGGTTTTCCCTGGCTGCGTAACAGAGAAGCCATGTAATGGCTGGTGGGTCTGGAGTTCGAGCCTTCTTGGCAAGTGTCAAAACACACACGCCCCTTTGCTATATTTCTTGGCTCTCCCCCTGCCCGGGATGTAAATGACTGCGTTCAGATTCAAGTCCACACCCTGGCTGCCAGAACATCTTAGAAAACATTCAGTTTGCCTTCCTTATTGGAAAAACAAAGTTAGCAAGGTGCTTCAGACTCTCCGTTGCCTTTTCTGTACCTTTTCCAGCTTCTGTTGATAGATTGACCAAAACTGCACCAGTATTCCCCATAAGGCTGCAGCATAGCTTGTCTCTCCCGCTAAGAGGGAGCTCAGGTGCCGAATGCCAACAGCTACATAGCTAAGACAGAGCCACAATGTGGAGAGGGAGGGGGGGGGAGGTATCGTTCGTTTTTTGTTTGTTTGTTTTTTAAAGACAGAGCTACAGTGTCCAGCTGAAAAGTTGGCAATCCTTTGTTTATTTATTATTATTTTTAATGTATTTTTATTAAAGATTTTCTGGATTTACAAAGTTATGTGCAATGTCTCTCTCTCGAATTTTTTTCCATGTAACATTTTTACAAATCAGTTTCATTTGTGGAGACATTAGGAACAAAGGAGGGAAAGAGGTGGAGGGGGGGGGAAGATGGGTGGGGTGGGGTCAGGTGACGATGTTTCTATTTTACTTAATATATATGTAGGCAGGGAGCAAGGTTTGTAGAAGAATTTAAAAAACCTTTGGTAGGGGGAACCTCACAACAGCCCAGTGAGGACCGAGCACTTAAAGCGGACACATAATGCCACTGCTTTTGGAGGAGGGAAAAATGGAACGTCCTGGAAGCTGACGTGCACATCACGCTGCAACATTTTGCTGCAGATCTGACTTGTATTTTACAAATTCCTTAGCCTGGATTTGTCCAATTGTAGGGGGTAGGTAATTATTTATTATTTATTTTTGGTTAATTTCCTTGACATCTGAAGGGAGGGCATTCCACAGGGCAGGCGCCGCCACCGAAAAGGCCCTCTGCCTGGTTCCCTGTAACCACTTCTCACAGTGAGGGAACCACCAGAAGGCCCTCAGAGCTGGACCTCAGTGTCCAGGCTGAACGATGGGGGTGGAGACGCTCCTAATCCTATATAATAAAGTGCAAGTGTCTCTGCGTCCAGTCCCTGTGTCCATGGGATTGCGCTACTGCGCATGTGCCCCACGGACACAGGGATTGGAGCATAGAGACGTTAGCCGCACCTCTATTCAAACAGCAGCGCGAGCAAAGCACGTGCGCTTCGTGAGCCTCCGAGCCTCCGAGCGCAGAGACTTCGGGTGGAGGGGGAGCCGCCGCCGCCGCCACCGTCATGACGGTCATCGCTGAAGCCGCTGAGGAGACGCTGGACGCCGCCGACGTCGCTTCCTCGGGCGCCGCTTGCGGGGTGGGCTCGGCCGACACGGGCGCCGCAGGCCCTGCGGCCGGCCAGGGGGCCTTCAATCCCGCCTCCACCGCCACCGCCGAGCTCTCCACTTCGCCCATGGCCGCCGCCGCCTCCTCCACGGAGAGCGGGCCGGGCGAGAGCGGAGCGTCCCCTGTCAGCCTCCCTCCCCGAGGGAAGCGGCCGAGGGCGGGAAGCTGAGGGGAGATCCCTCTCCGTGAGGGGAGAGCAAGGAGGTGCCCCCGGGGCTCAAGGCCTCGCTCAGGACCCTGACTCTTATTTAATGTGTCTTCTTCGAGAGGGGGGGCGGCGGGAGGAATTGCACTCTGCGCCGGCCTAGGAGCGCTTTTGCCCAGGGGCGTGATCACAAGTAAGCAAGAAAACAGAGAGAGAAAACAGGCAGATTAAGAAAGGAAGAAAACAAGGAGAGAGAGAGAGAGAGAGAGAGAGAGAGAGAGAGAGAGAGGATTCAATCTAGCGCCCGTTAATTTAACGGGCTTACAGTCTACTAGTATAAAGAATAAAGAATAAGGGCACCCTCGCCCACCCGGAGATTCAAGCCCTCTCCCTGCCACCTGGACTGGCAGCCCTAATCACTTAGCTATTTGCCCATCCCTATGTGGGAATATGTGCCACCACCGCAGAGTCTTTTATTTCTCCCATCTACACACAAATAATAAAAAGGGAGGAAACAACGCCTGGGCCCACCGCTATAGTTGTTTACCAAGTAAACGATCCCGCTATGTCCTGACATCTCCCCTCGATGGAGCAGCCAGGAAGCATCAGGGGGGAGAGAGGTTTGGAGGAGAGAAAGAGAGAGAGAGAGAGCCCATCAGCAATTCAAATCGAGCCTCGCAATTAAAAGTCCTGGTACTGGCTGGAGCCTGCCAGCAGCTGTCCAAAAGGACAAGGCCTCCAGCCTTAAAACAGGAAAGCCTTTCACTCGCCGCCAGTGTGGGGTGGCTTAAAATAATACCGCCACACAGCATCTCGATGGCATGCAGCCCTGCTCAGTCACACACACCAAGCCAAGGGGAGGGGGGGCCACTGGAAAAGGCAGCCGAAGAGATGAGGAAGGCTGGGATCTTTCTTTTTTTCTTTTTTCCCTACTGGGCTTTGTTTATTTAAACAGTTTTTATATGTAGAGTCAAAGCTTGGGAGCTTTCCCAGAGCTTGGGTGCGCATGGCGGAAGGGCGGAGGTTTCATCAAAGCTGCAGAGGGAGGGAGGCTTCGTTTTCAAAAGATGACAACATCCCCGCCAGTCTCCCGAAGACAAAAACAGGGACACGCTCGGAACACCCTGATCCTCATACTGAGCATCGCTGCTCAAGCCCCACCCTCCACAGTCATGCTTTGCTGAGGGCTCTACCCTGCATTTGTTTAGGATTCCTTAAGCCATGGCTCCTCCTCTTAAAAAGAAAAAAGGGTGAGGATGCTAGTCCTCATTGTTGTTGTTTAGTCGTGTCCGACTCTTCGTGACCCCATGGACCAGAGCACGCCAGGCACTCCTGTCTTCCACTGCCTCCCGCAGTTTGGTCAGACTCATGTTGGTAGCTTCAAGAACACTGTCCAACCATCTCGTCCTCTGTCGTCCCCTTCTCCTTGTGCCCTCCATCTTTCCCAACATCAGGGTCTTTTCTAGGGAGTCTTCTCTTCTCATGAGGTGGCCAAGGTATTAGAGCCTCAGCTTCAGGATCTGTCCTTCCAGTGAGCACTCAGGGATGATTTCCTTCAGAATGGATAGGTTTGATCTTCTTGCAATCCATGGGACTCTCAAGAGTCTCCTCCAGCACCATAATTCAAAAGCATCAATTCTTCGGCCATCAGCCTTCTTTATGGTCCAGCTCTCACTTCCATACATCACTACTGGGAAAACCATAGCTTTAACTATACGGACAAAGACAACAGGCTAGTCCTCATAGTTCTAAATAAAGGGTAAAATAAATAAACAAAGGGGAGAGCATTGCAGTCCAAACTTGTAGGGACATAAGGATGTGCACTAGACTGAGTTACATCACTGGTCCATCTAGGACAAGCGAGACCAGGAAGAAAATGTATTGGGGTGGAACAGCTGGAGCAAGGAGCGCTCTGTCACTAACCAGGAGATTTAGAGACCCTGGGGAGCTGCACGCCCCAGCCTCCCATAAAGGGTACGGAGACCAACCTGACCCCATCCATCTGTCAGTGAAAGAGGAGCTGCTTCACTGCTCGCTTCCCTCTTCCCTCCCCAGTCCTCTTTCCTTTCATACCATGCCTATCAGATACAAAGGTTGCCTTAACTTTTAGCATATGTGCAGCACTTGGAAAAAATTAGGGGCTATGTGTTAAGCACTTAGTATAATAATAATAATAATAATAATAATAATAATAATAATAATAATAATTTATTATTTATACCCCGCCCATCTGCCTGGGTTTCCCCAGCCACTCTGGGCAGCTTTCAACAGAATATTAAAATACAATAGTCTATTAAACATTAAAAGCTTCCCTAAACAGGGCTGCCTTCAGATGTCTTCTAAAAGTCTGGTAGTTGTTTTTCTCTTTGACATCTGATGGGAGGGCGTTCCACAGGGCGGGCGCCACTACCGAGAAGGCCCTCTGCCTGGTTCCCTGTAACTTGGCTTCTCAGGGCGAGGGAACCGCCAGAAGGCCCTTGGCGCTAGATCTCAGTGTCCGGGCTGAACGATGGGGGTGGAGACGCTCATTCAGGTATACTGGACCGAGGCCGTTTAGGGCTTTAAAGGTCAGCACCAACACTTTGAATTGTGCTCAGAAACATACTGGAAGCCAATGTAGGTCTTTCAAGACCGGTGTTATGTGGTCCTGGCGGCCGCTCCCAGTCACCAGTCTAGCTGCCGCATTCTGGATTAGTTGGGAAGTGCCTATTGCCAGCTACCACTGTCCCTGGATCAAGTTAGCATGGCTACTATTTTGCATGCTGAAGTAACTTCCCATCTTGATTACTGCAATGAGTTCTACATGGGGCTACCCTTGAAGGCAGTCCTGGAACTGCAGGTAGGGCAAAATGCTGCCACCAGAGTATTGGCTGGCATCTTGGTGTGGTGTGATAAAGCACTTATTTTACAGTGTCAGAACTGGCTACCTGCATGCTCCTGGGCCCAATTCAGAGTATTGATGCCCTGAACAATTTAGGACCTAGATACCTGGGGGTGGGCCTTTCCCCGTATCAGCCAGCCCAGGCTTTTAGATCTACAGAGGGAGTCCTTCTTTTTGACCCACTGCTTTGTTTACCACTTACTTGCTCAAGTGGTCTCTGAGCAGTTTGAGCATTCCTTCCAGATCTGTTTGCACAAAGATTACATGAAGGTTCGATTATATCCGGTCTTTACTGAGCATTCGATCTCATTTTCTTCTGGGGTGCTTGTAGGACAATGAGCATGGCTCCCGGTTTTGACTGTGGGGTGTTTATAAAACTTCCCACTTGTCATTTGTTCATCCAGCATTACTTTCCAAACTGAATATTTTCTTAAGAAGTGGATGTGTTGGGAGAGATCTCTGCTTTGCTCTTGAATTCCTTCTGCCAAATAGTGACAGTTCGGAGACAACTCAAACATTTGCTTGCTGGGGGGGGGGGGGACACAGGATTCCTGAAATCTGGAGTGACTTCCTCTTAAGAGTCACAGATGCTTACATTACTGATGAGCTTCCGTCGCTTAATTAAAACACATCTGTTCTCTCAGGCTTTTGGAGGGCTTAGCTTTCCGAGGGTAGCTTGTGTGATATATTGCTGCTGCCGATTTGTGTCTCAGCTGCCATTTTGTTTTAAACGCTGTGTTTTATTTCCGGGATGGAGTCACAGCCCTTTGGTTCTCCATCTGCGGTGAATGGCAGCCGACAAAATTTATAACTGCAAGGACATTATCAAAAGCAAGGACATTAAAGTCCGCAGGACTTACAGCCCCTCCAAATGTCCCTATTTTCCAAGGACAGTCCCAGATTTACAGAAGCCATCCCAGTTTCTGATTTGATCCCAGAATGTCCCGCTTTTCCTTAGGATGTCCCTCTTTTCCATCAGAGAAATGTTGGAGGGTAGGGAGCTTTGTGACCCCTGAGCCAAGGAGATAAGTAACTACACAACCGTTAGAAGACAACTGAAGGCAGCCCTTTATAGAGACGTTTTATAATGTTAAATGTTTTATTATGTTTTTATATATGTTGGAAGCTGCCCAGAATAGCTGGGGCAACCCAGTCAGATGGACAGGGAATTATTATTATTATTATTATTATTATTGTTATTATTATTATTATATCATCATCATCATCATCATTATTGAATAGGGTGTCCCTATTTTAATCAGAAAAATGTTAGTGGGTATGCACTTACTCTATGGTAATTGTGTAGTGAAGGCTATAAAAAGGTAAAGGATCCCTGACAGTTAAGTCCAGTCGCAGATGACTCTTAGGTTGCAGCGCTCATCTCGCTTTACAGGCTGAGGGAGCCGGCGTTTGTCCGCAGACGGTTTTTTCGGGTCATGTGGCCAGCATATAGTGAAGGCTATAGCAGAGCCTAGGTATAGTCCAACCAGCCCCGAGCTGTTGTAATAGGACGGGTAGACACTCTCAGATGCACTGCATTTCACTCGCAAAATTTCTGTTTGGAAAAACTGGAATATAATTGTTGTCTGCCTGCCTTACCAGTAGAACTGAGTGAGGATTAGCACTCAGCACTTTAATAACTGCTGATGAAAAGAGGAAGTATTATAGTCACCTTCTTCAGAGGCATCATCTCCACCTGTCATCACAAACTTGCCTAAAGCGTGAGCAAGATTAAAATTAAGAGTCGGAGCTGATTCAGTGAATCTGTCCATTTTCATGCCTCGCTTTTCCTGTCTTAAATTCAGTTTGCCACATTTCTGCATCAGGTTTTTGTTAAAGCCCACATGAACATTTCTCAGAATTTTAGGGTGCATTCCCCCTAATATATCCTCTTTTTTTTCTTCAAGCAACTCCTCTCCACATACTTTTTTTTTTTAAGCTTTTACATTTCTATCCCACGTTTTCAAGTAGCTCAGGGTAGCATCCATGGTTTTCCTCCTCACCATTTTGATATGCACAACAACCTTGTGAGGTAAGCTTAGGCTGAGAGTCTGCGACTGGTCTGTGACTGGCCCAAGGTCACCAAGCCACTTTTATGGCTGAGTGGAGATTCGAACCCTGGTCTCCCAAGTCCTAGTCCAGCACTTTAAATGCTGCACCGCACATAATGCATATCTGTACATTGTTTGCACTAATATGTGCATTTGTGTGTGCACTTTCTCCCAAACAGGGGGGGCAACTGGAATAAAGGATTGTGGGGGGTCCAGGTAAGCCCCGCCCTTCTTAATTGATCACATGATGCAGTGTACACACATCCGTTGAATAGCAACACCCATCAACTTAGGGGTGGGGCCTCAAATACTTTATTGTGGGGGCCAAAGCCAGAGTTCTCTGAGCAATACTGTATCTGGTTTTCAACATCACGATATATCACCAGCTAAACATTGCGATATACTGTTATATCAAAATGTCTGAAATAAGGATGGAACTCTGTAGAGGCATTGGCTGGCATCACGGTTTTTCCCCACATTGCGATTTTATGCATAGAACCAGTGTCGGATTTACGTATAAGCTAAACAAGCTATAGCTTAGGGCCCCACTCTCTTGGGGGCCACAAAAAAAATTAAAGGGGAAAAAACTGGATGTACATTTCCAAAATATAAGATAAAAAACAAATAAAATAAAGCCTTAATACAGCAACAGTGTTTTGTGTTGTGTAGGCTCCTATTATGTGCAAACGGCTTTAGATACATATTAGGTCTATAAATTACCATATAGCATATATTCAACACAAAAAAAGCAACAATTTGTTGTTGACAAAGGACAGCTGGACATGTAAAGGGCCCCATTACCTTCAGTAGCTTAGGGCCTCATGAAACCTAAATCCGGCCCTGCATAGAACACCCACCCATGATTGGCGATATAGCCCCAGGTCGATAATTATGACACCAATATCCCGATATGGATTTCAAACCGGTTTGGGGCGATATATTGCCCAGCCCTATCCCCTGGAGAGAAGGATTGCTAAACCACTCTGAGGACTGGAGAAAACAGTTTCCCTTGAAGTTCCGCTGCACGAAACAGAACTCACCGGCAATTCTCTTGAAACTGAAACTCCTTATGTTTTCAGTGTTCCTTCATGCTTAGCTTTGGAGCATACAGAATTCCTCCTCGGTGTTCTTCTACAGAGTGAGGATTGGCTCCACTACAGTGTGGTGTAGTGGTTAAGAGCGGTAGACTCGTAATCTGGTGAACCGGGTTCGCGTCTCCGCTCCTCCACATGCAGCTGCTGGGTGACCTTGGGCTAGTCACACTTCTCTGAAGTCTCTCAGCCCCACTCACCTCACAGAGTGTTTGTTGTGGGGGAGGAAGGGAAAGGAGAATGTGAGCCGCTTTGAGACTCCTTCGGGTAGTGATAAAGCGGGATATCAAATCCAAACTCCAGAGCCGTCTTTCCCATAGGGCTTAGTGGTGCGTCGCACCAGGGCGTCGGCCTCTCAGGGGCGCCCCAGCAAGTGGGGGAGCTGTGCGGTGTTGCCGGCGGCCTCCCCTTTCCCTGCATGCCCGCCAGCTGCGCCCTGCCAACCATATGGTTGGTGGGCCCGCAGCTTCCCTCCCATGCCTCCCAAGCCTCTGCGGGGATCGCTCTCCTCCCGAGGAGGCTTGGGAGGGGCACAACTTCACTCCCAAGCCTCTGTGGGGATCGCTCTCCCGCAGCGGCATGGGGGAGAGTTGCGCCCCCCTATGGCTAGCAGTGTGCAGCTACAGCCACCCCAACACTATCCGTGGTAATTTGGGAGCGCTGGGCGGATATTTGCACCCCGGCGCCGCATCTGCTAAAGACGGCCCTGATTGGCTCCTAAGATCACCTCCTTTCACCGCTTATTGGCTCAAATAATTATAATAATAATAATAATTTTTTATTTGTATACCGCCTTTCTATCTTACAATACTCAAGGCGGTTTACAAGCAGAAGAAACAAATAAATCTCACAACAATCCAATGCAATACAAAAATATAATACAAAACTTCAAAATAAACAAACTACATCAAAAAGTAACGTTCAACAATCATTAAGAGTAATATAAAACAATATCAACATATAAAAATTAAACAGAAATCCACTCAACATTTACAACAAACAATTTCTAAACTAATCAATAAAACAACGGCATAAAATACATAAAATAATACAATACAAATTGAGAAGCAAAGACTAGAGGGTGGAGCAAGGCAGTTGGAAGGAGGCCTTGCCTGGTGGAGTCTCTCCCCTTCTTCCTCCAGGAACAGCTCCCTTATGAGGAGTCCCAGGGCCGGGGGGGGGGGGCAAGGCAGGTGGAAAGAGGTCAAAGGGTGGGAAGACATTTGAGTGGTGCTCCCCTTTCATGCTGACTTGTGGTTTTAGGATGCTGGACACAGAACCCCTGCTAGAGAACTAGTAAGGCGTTTTCAAGCCACTACCCTGTTTCCCCTTTTTTAATACGTAGTCATAAAGTAAGCCATGGCAGGGTTTTTTTACCTTTGTGAGAAGTACGACGTACCCCAAAAGTAAGCCGTGGTGCCGCCATTGTTCCCGTCGCCTCCTCAGCCCCTCCTGCGTGTGCAGGGAGCCAGCGAACCAGCGAGAGGCGCATGGGGAAAACGCGCCTCTTGCGGAGTTCTGCCCCGCCTGCTCAGCGCGCAGGGGGAGACTGTACCGTACCATACTGACGTAATAAAAATAAGACATCCCCCCAAAAATAAGCCACCCTGTGTTTTTTTGAGGAAAAAAATTATAAGACAGTGTCTTAAAAAGGGGGAAAGACGGTAGAACCCCAGACCACTGCACCTCTGATTCCCAGGCCTGACCTGTTATACGTTATGGTGCGAAACCAAACCTTCGCCTCCGGGAAAACTAACCAGCGGAAGAAAAACTAGGAGGACCTCTCTGAACCAAGATTTTGCTGGAATTCCACTCCTTCGCCTTAAATTTCTCTTTGGGATGCTTGTTCAGTTCACGCCTTACCTGTTCTACCAGACCTAGAAACCCAGAACAATACTCTTTCAGGCTACAATCACACCCTTCACTTTGTAACTCCCACAAAGTTTCAGGTCAGATTCACACCCACAATCCATCCCCAAAACAAAGTTTCCTTCAAGTTGGGCAAACAGAGTTTCATCTTCTCTAAGGAAGCTTCCTTAGAAGGTACAATGTAGTCTGCATTTTATTTGTAAGTTTACACCCCGCCCTTCCCTCTCTCTATATATATATATATTTAGTAGACAGGCTGCACAACTTTCAATTCATATAGCTTCATAATCATACAAAAAAATCCCCACCTGAAGTAAAGCAGCCGTTCTCAATAATGGTGGGGAGAAGGAATCTAGGCACCATCTAACCCTCATATAGTTCACTCCACTCAACAACCATATATCATTAATTCATTCGGTTTATCCGTCCAGTTCCCAGGCAGGTAATAATAATAATAAAATAATAATAATAATAATAATAATAATAATAATAATAATAATAATAATAATAATTTATTTGTACCCCGCCCATCTGGCCAGGTCCCCCCAGCCACTCTGGGCGGCCTCCAACAGATATTAAAATACATTAAAATATCCAAATTTTTATTTTTTATATTTTAATGTATTTTAATATCTGTTGGAAAATACCAATCAAAATTTTTTTGGGGGGGAAATAAAATACATTAAAATATCACAGGTTAAAAGCTTCCCTAAACAGGGCTGCCTTGAGGTATTTTCTGAATGTCAGATAGTTGTTTATCTCTTGGACCTCTGCTGGGAGGGCGTTCCACAGGGCGGGCGCCACTACCGAGAAGGCCCTTTGCCTGGTTCCCTGTAGCTTTGCTTCTCGCAGTGAGGGAACCGCCAGAAGGCCCTCTGAGCTGGACCTCAGTGTCTGGGCAGAATGATGGGGGTGGGGACTCTCCTTCAGGTATACAGGACCGAGGCCGTTTAGGGCTTTAAAGGTCAGCACCAACACTTTGAATTGTGCTCGGAAACGTACTGGGAGCCAATGTAGATCTCTCAGGACCGGTGTTATGTGGTCCCGGCGGCCACTCCCTGGGCCAGTCAAATCCTTCAGCTTCCAGCTACCCTCTAAGACAGGGATGGGGAAACTGTTCTGGCATCCCATGACTGACAGGTCAAAACCCAGCCAGCCAGCTGTCAGGCACTTGGGAATCACAGCGCAAGAAGCATTTCCTTCCCCACCCCCCCACCCCACTGCCCCTCACAAAAGGATATTCCAAACATTGAGCAAACATATTCCCCTGGTTATCAGCTGGCCTTTACCAAAGACAGAGCCTTTAGTGTGGCCAGCCCTGCCCTGTGGAACTCCTTGCTACTGGAAGTTTGGCAGGAGTCCTCCCCGTTTTCTCTTAGCTATTTTCTAAAGATTGTTCTGTGACAAGAACTTTAGGAATACACTGTTGCAGACCTTACTCTGATGTACTTTGACTGCATAGTTCTGTATCCACTACATGCTTTCTATAACTCGATAAAAAATCATTTACCAAGCAAAAATTGTCCTGCCCACACAGGCCTTTGGATCGTGAATTTTTATCAGCTGGTTTTTACTGATGTTATTGTTGCCGTGTCCTGTTTTTCAGTTACACACACACACACACACACACGGAAAATGCTGTTTATAAATACAGTCAAATCTTGCTTCTCGAACACCTTGGCACTCGTACATTTCGGCTCCCGAACGCCACAAACCCGGAAGTGAGTGTTCCAGTTTTAGAACGTTTTTCGGAAGCCGAATGTCCAACACGGCTTCCGGTTGACTGCAGGAAGCTCCTGAAGCCAATTGGAAGCCGCGCCTTGGTTTTCGAATGGTTTCGGGAGCAGGACCGGTGCTGGCAATTTTGGCGCCCTAGGCGAGGGGGCGGGCCACATGACGTCATTGCGTATGACGCACGTTGCGGAACGGTGCCCCGCCCCCTGCCCGGCCGGGCGCCCCCCGCCTCCGCGGTTTGCTTGCTCCGCCGCTGGTTGGGGCGGCGGCGGGCAGCGGCAGGGCCAGCGCCCCCTCCATTTTGGCGCCCTAGGCAATTGCCTAGTTCGCCTAAATGGACGCGCCGGCCCTGTTCGGGAGTCAAGCGGACTCCTGGAACGGATTAAGTTCGAGAACCAAGGTACCACTGTATTTAAATAAATAAAAAAATAGATTTCAAACTCATTTATTTATTATATTTCTACACTGCCCTTCATCCAAGAATCACAGGGCCATTCACAATATAATAACACAGAAATACATACCATAGTAACAATCAAAAAGAATACTTCTCCCCACCAACAGTTTAAAAGGCCACAGATTGTTTAAGTAGCCCAAGGCCTGGTTGTAGAGGAATATTTTCGCCTGGCACCTAAAGATATGTAACGAAGGTACCAGGCGAGTCTCCCTGGGGGAGCGTTCCATAAATGGGGAGCCACCACAAAAAAGGCCCCGCTCTCTTGTTGCCACACTCCAGACTTCTCACAGAGGCACGGGCCCTGAAGAAGGGTTTCAGATGATGATTGGTTTATATGGGGAGAGGCTGTCCTTGAGGTATTGCGGCCCTGAGCTGCTTCATATTGCAAGCTTGAGGGCAGGCGATGGTCATTATTCCTGGTATTTGCAATTGGTGTCTTTTCTTAGCTGCAGGAGCAGGCTAAGCGCTTTAGAGATAATAAAATGTGCCCCAGTTCTATACGGAGCGCAAACCTGAGATCAGCAAAGATAAAATTTATCCTCAGACCCTGGAAATAGCAGAGCCGTCGCCGAGACTATGGTTGGGAAGCTATCAGGAAGCAAGTTAGAGAACCCGATCAGAGCCTTTCACCAAATACTATGAAATGTTATATTAGATTTCATCATTTTGTTTGATTATATTGAATGACACCTTAGAATCTTGATGTATTCTGACAGAATCACAGAATCACAGAATCATAGAGTTGGAAGAGACCACAAGGGCCATCCAGTCCAACCCCCTGCCAAGCAGGAAACATCATCAAAGCATTCCTGACAGGTGGCTGTCAAGCCTCTGCTTAAAGACCTCCAAAGAAGGAGACTCCACCACACTCCTTGGCAGCAAATTCCACTGTCGAACAGCTCTTACTGTCAAGAAATTCTTCCTAATGTTTAGGTGGAATCTTCTTTCTTGTAGTTTGAATCCATTGCTCTGTGTCTGCTTCTCTGGAGCAGCAGAAAACAACCTTTCTCCCTCCTCTATATGACATCCTTTTATATATTTGAACATGGCTATCATATCACCCCTTAACCTTCTCTTCTCCAGGATAAACATACCCAGCTCCCTAAGCCGTTCCTCATAAGGCATCGTTTCCAGGCCTTTGACCATTTTGGTTGCCCTCCTCTGGACACGTTCCAGCTTGTCAATATCCTTCTTGAACTGTGGTGCCCAGAACTGGACACAGTATTCCAGGTGAGGTCTGACCAGAGCGGAATACAGTGGTACTATTACTTCCCTTGATCTAGATGCTATACTCCTATTGATGCAGCCCAGAATTGCATTGGCTTTTTTAGCTGCTGCATCACACTGCTTGATGACATATTGCTTGATGCTGTTTAATCAGAACTATTGATACTTTAGAACCTGGATGTATCTTGACATATTATTTGATATTACCAGCTGAAGAAGGCGTCTGCTCCGAAACAGGGCCCTGTCCTGGTTCCCTAGCTTTGCATCGTACATCTGTTCTTCATCCCGGAAGTCCTTGCTTCGACTTCTACTAGACACTTCATCTCGGCTTCATACATAAGACGGTTTTTTTGAACTCTCTTGAATACGGAATTATATCTATTGTATTTGGCCCTTTACTATGTATAACATCATACTACACATATTATTGTGAGTTTAAATCTATACGAGTTTGGAATTATAATTTCTGTTTGATTTGTGTTTGTATCTAAGACTGTAATTCTTTACAGAATATATACCTGAATTGATTTAGACTCTTGAGTAGATACTATTTCTTTAGTTGTAACCTCTAGCCAGAGTTCTTGGTAGAGATATTTACTTCAGTGTACCTTACAACAAGAACTCCAGTTCTATACAGAGCGCAAACCTGAGATCAGCAAAGATAAAATTTATCCTCAGACCCTGGAAATAGCAGAGCCGTCGCTGAGACTATGGTTGGGAAGCTATCAGGAAGCAAGCTAGAGAACCTGATCAGAGCCTTTCAGCTCCTGACGTGCTGGATCTTGCTATCGCGCCCTTAAAATGACAAGCCATGTGAATCGCATTAGGACATCTTTGACAGTTGAGGGACATTTGCAAAACCGCCCTTCCAAGAAGAATGTGAAACAGTAAACAGACAGCACTTCTTTTTTTCCCTCCCTCTCCCTCCCTTTGCTTCGAGGCTAAACATAGTGCTGACATTTTAAAAAAAGCAAAGAACACACCGACCACATCACTGACCACAGGGGAATTACTCTGTGTACTGAGGAACTCCCTGTCAACATGCTCACACACACACACACACACACACACACGCTGATGGGTTTTGAATTGTAGATGTTGGAAGGGACCCCAAGGGTCATCTAGTCCAACCCCCTGCAATGCAGGATAAAACATAAGTTTCTATTTTGTTCTTTTACAAGTTTATAATCCGCACTTAGTGCAGCATATAACTATAAAGTCAACGAAAGGTTCCACAAACCACACCCAGCTGTCAAGTGACTGATGTCACTGGTGTTTTCAGCTGACAGGTGGGAGGACAGGGCTTAATCCTGCACTGGCTGTGCGATCTTGATCCCAGTGAAGAACAAGATCCTGAAGCCAAGGCAGCAAGGTTTAATCGCCACTCATCATCTGAGAAGGGATGAAAGCCCTGTGCAAAAGCAGGGGCGTAGCAACGGGGAGCGGGGGGGCGGGTCGCCCCGGGTTCCACCCCAGAGGGGGGTGACACTTTAATTTTTTTTTTTTTAATTTTAACTTCATTGAAAAAAAGAGATAATAGACACACACACAACCCCCCCACACCTCACAAAGTGGCACCATCAGAGGGGGGTGACACTTTTTATTTTTTTTATTTTTTTTATTTTTTATCATTTTTTATTATTTTTTATTATTTTAACTTTATTGAAAAAAAAGAGATAATAGACACACACACACACACACACACAAAACCCCCACACCTCACAAAGTGGCACCATCAGAGGGGGGTGACACTTTTTATTTTTATTTATTTACATTTTTATTATTTTTTATTATTTTTTATTTATTTTAACTTTATTGGGGAAAAAGAGATAATAGACACACACACACAAAACCCCCACACCTCGCAAAGTGGCACCATCAGAGGGGGGTGACACCTTTTATTTTTTTTTAAATTTTTTTTTAATTAAAGTGGTGGGGGGTGACAAAAAAAATTCCGCCCCCGGGTACCACCTGGGCTTGCTACGCCTCTGTGCAAAAGCACCCTTTGAAGCCACTCTCGTGAGAGAGCTGCGTCAAATAAGCTTTAGCGAAGGTTTTAAGACAGCGCCTCTGCTCCCATTTGCTCAAGCAGGACTGCAGAAACTGTCTTAAAGCTGGTTGCCAAACCGCTCTCAGAAGCAGCCTTTCCCCACCCCACCCGCTTTAAAAAATTGGGGGGAAGTTTCGAGATTTAGAGAAATCTTATTTTACAGATATGTATTTGGTATTGTAATAATTTTATACTTGTAAAATCAAATAAAAATGACTTTAAAAAAAAGGAATACAGTGGTACCTCTGGTTACGTACGGTACTTAATTCGTTCCGGAGGTCCGTTCTTAACCTGAAATCATTCTTAATCTGACGCACCGCTTTAGCTAATGGGGCCTCCAGCTGCCACTGCCCGATTTCTGTTCTCATCCTGAACCAAAGTTCTTAACCCAAGGTAATATTTCTGGGTTAGCAGAGTCTGTAACCTGAAGCGTATGTAACCTGAAGCGTCTGTAACCCGAGGTACCACTGTAAATGTATAAGCAGGCAAAAAAAAATTACTGGAGCAAAGTTTACAGTCGGGAGGGTGCTGCTTCAGAGAGCATTTTGCCTGGACCCACCACCTTTGAAAAGAAGAAGAAGAGGAGGAGGAGGAGGAGGAGGAGGAGGAGGAGGAGGAGTTTGGATTTGATATCCCGCTTTATCACTACCCTAAGGAGTCTCAAAGCAGCTAACCTTCTCCTTTCCCTTCCTGCCCCACAACAAACACTCTGTGAGGTGAGTGGGGCTGAGAGACTTCAGAGAAGTGTGACTAGCCCAAGGTCACCCAGCAGCTGCATGTGGAGGAGCGGGGAAGCGAACCCGGTTCACCAGATTACGAGTCTACCGCTCTTAACCACTACACCACACTGGCTCTCAAGGATGTTTACAAAAGGCTACTTGAAAGTGACAGCAACCACAGCTTCAAAGAGATGAATCACTTGACATCACTATGACATCAAGTGACTGACAACTGAGCCCGTTGACAACGTTGGCCCGTTAGGGGTGGGGAAGATAAAGATCTCACCCTCCAGCCAGGAAACAACCCCCACCTCTGAATGTAGACCATACTTTGCTCAATGGACCAATGGTCTGACTCAGTAAAAGGCAGAATTCTACGTTTCCCTCAAATGTATACATCTAAAATTCCCGGAGTGGACAGAACGAGGAGAGGCAAATAATGGAAAATCCAATTAGGGTAAAAAGTACTTAGATTTTATATTCTGCAAATGGTTGAATCCCACGTCAACAACACAGTGCATGGACGGAAAGCTTCTTTCCCCCTCCCTGCGGGCCGTTTTATCCATTTGTCGGATTAATAATTCAAGGGAGAAGAGCCTAGCAGTGGCTCCATGGTGCCGTTGGCAAGGCTTTGATGAGCAGGCCTCCAGCTGCTGAGACATGCATTTCCTGACCTCCTTTTTGCCACCGACTCAAAGGCAGCAGAGGACAGATATGGCATAGCTGTCAACCCTCCCTTTTTTTGCGGGAAACTCCCTTATTCCAATGCCGTTTCCCGCTGCTATCCCAGATTGTTGATATCCCTTAAATTTCCCGGATTTCAAAGGAAGCAGCTCCTCTCCCTCCCTGCCGGCCAGGGAGGCTCCTCAGCTGCGTTGCTCGGCTGCCAATAAGGAGTCTGAGACCGACTGGGGGTGGAGCTTGGCACACACAGTTTTCTTCGACTGCATCTCACCCTCTTTCTTTCTCTATCTCTCATGCTGGATGTGGCTTTTGCCTTTGTCTTTTGTGGCTGTCATATCCTTTTTCTGCCATGCAATCGCCGCCTCACCTCCCGGGCGCACCGAGTTCGAAGCCTTTCTTCAGATTTTTTTTGGGAAAATCAAAATCAGTTATTTCAAAGATGACCCTTCCACGAACTCTGCTGTTTCTTCTTCTCATGTGGCTTATCTGTGACCCTCCAAGATGCATAGCTGTCAACCTTCCCTTTTTTTGCAGGAAACTCCCTTATTCCAATACCGTTTCCCGCTGCTATCCCTTAATTTCCCGGATTTCAAAGGAAGCAGCTCCTCTCCCTCCCTGCCGGCCAGGGAGGCTCCTCAGCTGCGTTGCTCGGCTGCCAATAAGGAGTCTGAGACCGACTGGGGGTGGAGCTTGCATGCCTTGTGCAGTCAGACCCTCATGCCCAACCAGCCAGCCAGCCAGCCAGCCTGCCTGCCGTCTACGCGCTCGCTCTTTCGTTCACCCGTTCGCTCGCAGCCTTTGGAGCGCAGGGTGGCGAGGCTACTTGGTGCCATTGCACTGCCCTCGCGGCATCCCTTATTTTCAAATCCGAAAGTTTGAAAAAATCCCTTATTTTCAAATCCGAAAGTTTACAGCTATGAGATATGGTTGAGGTGCATTTTCCACTGTGGGGGGCGGAGGAAACCTTCCCATGTGCCTCAAACAGGCCATCTGGCCAATGACAGGGGCTCCTGCCGCAGCACCACTTGGACAGATGTGCAGAAGGAGGTGAGGCTGGAAACCTTCTGACCTACACCTGACCCAGCCTGGCTAATATCCCAACTGCTGTCTTGTTCTGAGAGGCAGTGCAGACGGACAGGCTGCATTTGGGCACAAGGAAGCCAAATAGGCAGTTTTCCAAGAGAGAAGAAAGAGGCATTTTTTTCTTTTTGGTGTTCCTCTCTGACCTAGAAGCAGATGCAGAAGAAGCAGCAGTAGCTTTGAGCTTTGGGAAGGGCCGATAGCCAAATCGTCTGACTATGTAGAAGGCAGATTCTTGTGACAGGCTTTCCCCCAGAGCTTTGCAGAGCTAACAGATGACTTCTTTGCAGAGCTAACAGATGACTATAAAGACCTACTTTATACAAATATCCAGGAGTTTTCACTGGCCCGGGTCAAGAAGGGGCTGGAGGGGGCATATGCCCCAAGCAGGATATGGGGGCAGCAAAACATGTAATATCAAAAGCTGCTAGGCGACCAGACACCCCAAAGTGTCCCTATTTTCCAGGGACAGCCCGGATTTCTGATTTAATCCCGGAATGTCCCGGTGTTGCTTAGGACAGTGATGGCTAACCTTGACACTCCAGATGTTTTGGAACTACAAATCCCATCATCCCTAGCTAACAGGATCAGTGGTCAGGGATGATGGGAGTTGTAGTCCCAAAACATCTGGAGTGTCAAGGTTAGCCATCACTGGCTTAGGAAGTGCATATTTTCATCAGAGAAATGTTGGAGGGTATGGAGTTATGTGATGCCCCCAAAGGCAAGGAGATGAGTAAACTATGCAACCTTTAGAAGACATCTGAAGGCAATCCTGTATAGGGAAGTTTTATAATGTTTAATGTTTTATTATGTTTCTATATATGTTGGAAGTTGCCCAGAGTGGCTGGGGCTCCTCAGTCAGATGGGTGGGGTATACATAGTACAGTCATACCTCTAGTTACGATAGCTGCGGGTTGCGTTCATCACGGGATACGAACGTGCCCAACCCGGAAGTACCAGAACGGGTTACTTCCAGGTGCGGCGGTTCGCGCATGCGCAGAAGCGCCAAATCACGACGCGCACATGCGCAGACGCGGCGCTTCATGTTGCGTTCTGCTCATGTTGCAAACGGGGCTCCGTAACGGATCCCATTCGCAACCAGAGGTACCACTGGCATTGAGTGCACACAATATCCTCCAAGGTAGTCCAATGGCCTGGCTTAGTATAAGGCAGTTTCTGAGGTTCCTAAATATTGAATCAAGTTCCTTTCTCTAGTATAAGGGGGACAGTTTTCAGTCTCCTTGCATTTTAAAGGTTTGTTCCAAGCTGACTTCTGACACCTAAACACAACTATAATCTTCGCCCACTGAAAAGGGAGCAATGTATTTATCACATTACTCTGAGGAATCTTGAGGTAAACAGTTGGAAGTTTGTCCAAGCACAGCACATCTGTTGTGGCTTTTAGTCTCTCACATCTGCTTCTTCTAGGCCAGTCACTTGAAGAACGCAGAGTCCAGAGAGAAAAGAAATCCTGATAACAATTTGCCTCTGTGGGGAGGGAATTCACCCTCTCCCTGGACCACTCTCGCCTGCCGCCCAACTTCTGAGGACAACCAAGAGGGTCCCTCTCTGCTGATGTTTACATCCAAGAGGGTCTGTAGGGAAGGAAGGGATGTTGCAGATATTTGAGGCTTAAGTCGTTTAAGGCTTTAAACACTAGTGTGAGTACCTTTAGGGCTGCCATATTTCAAAAAGTAAAAACCAGGACACCTCGAAAGTCAAATCCCAATGTTGTTGAGCCAAAAACCACCAATTTTTTCGATTGACTTGCCTAAGATCCAGGACAAAGCGCCGCCTTTCAGAAATTCCCCCCTGATGTCAATTCCGCCTTTGAATTCCCGGTAATGTCTGGCAAAATCCAGACTTTGGCAGCCCTAGTACCTTAGGCTGAGCCCCCAAACAAACTGGCAAATGGTAAATATGTGCACTGGAACACTGTTCCCCTTAAGTTTTTGTACTTCTTCGAATTTCACAATATATTTCCCAGTTTTAAAATGCATACAAAATCAGCATTGTAAGTTATAACGTGTACAAAAATCACATATTTTAGAATACAATGCATTCAGTTTACTGTTCTGGGCGCTACAATTTAAGAAGGATATTGACAAGCTGGAACGTGTGCAGAGGAGGGCGACCAAGATGTTCAAGGGTCTGGAAACCAAGCGCCTTATGATGAACAGTTGAAGAAGTTGGGCATGTTTAGCCTGGAAAGAAGACTAAGAGATGGCCACGATCAACACCTGAAGGACTGCCACATAGATGGTGGAGCAAGCTTGCTTTCTGCTGCTCCAGATGGGAGGACCCCAACCAATAGATTCCAATTACAAGAAAGGAGATTGTGAGTAAACATTAGAAAGAACTTTCCGGAAGTCAAAGCTGTTCAACAGTGGAACGGACTACCTCGGAAGATGGTGGACTCTCCGAAATGAGAAAGGTTGGATGGCCATCCATCTGTGGATGGCCATCAGGGATTCTTTGGCTGTGACTCCTCCATTGGAGGGGGTTGGACTAGTTGACCCTTGGGGTCCCTTCCAACTCTACAATTCTGTGATACAAAACTTGTAAAAAGATACGTTCCAAAACAATGCAAACGTCTGTAGTCTGTAGGCATGTGATACATGTGGAAAAAACAAATGGACTGATCTATTCCATTCCTGTTTGAGGCCCAGTCCTCAAGAACAGTTTCACAGCCAGGATAAAACTGGCTGGGAGGATTTTTATTTTTATTTTTTTACAAAAAGATAACTCTGATGTAGGGGAGAAATAAGATTCAGTTTGTAAATTGAACCTATCTAAATCACACCTTTCACAACACAACCAGCCTTTGAAATCCACACTCCTCTTAATTTTTCAGATAATGTGTACTCTTAAGTAATGCGTACAAAAATACATATATTGAAGGAAAGTGCTTTGCGGAAATGTGTATATTGGGCAAAAATTGCACCAAACATGTATATATCAGCAGAAATATATTAGCACTAAAGTGCTGGTGAATTTTCACGATAACTTTCTCTTAAAAAAAGAAAAGAAAATACAAATGCAAACTCAGAGGTGCCTTAAAATGTTTTCCCACCTAATCCTGAAGCAGATCCCACTGGGGGTGGATAGAACTAGGCCAGCAATAATGTTTAATGTCCTTTAAAAAGGGGGGGGGTGATATTTCACTACTCATTCATCATTTTTATAAGTTTTTCTCCATGTGTCTAATTGTTCAAAAGTGTGTGCCCTGTTAATTTAGCAAGAGATAAAGCATTTCAATGTTCCGGCCACAAACGATATCATTAAATAAAATCAAAAACAGAAGATAACTACGTTAATATTTACATTAACGGTACTACAATCCAGAAAGCCCAAGGATCGATCCCTGCATTTCTTTAGCCTATAATACCGTTCTTGAGATAAGCCATCTCACAGACGGTTCCCCAGATGGTCTCTGCAAAAGGCAATCCTTTGATGGCATGATTCATCGTCACAAAGAGTGGGTAGATCTTGCAAAGGGGTGGAAAAGAAGTCTCTCCAAATATAGAGGCAGCCCTGTGTCTAATCAGGAGGCTCAGGAAAAGGGGACACGCCGATAGCCAGAAGTTCAAGGCTAATTGGGAAAATGAGATCTACTGCATATTTCAGAAGCCCACAAAAGACACACGCCAAGACAACAAAGCTTGTACGCCAGAGTTTGTGGAAGCAGACATTGCCTCCCAACCTTCTCCTGACAACTCCGAAATTTAAATAAATGTTACTCTCCATTATTTTCAAAATCATTTTTTATAGTGTCACATGCTTCTCCGCCGAAGCACAACAGACTAGCTGTCTGTTCAAAAAGGAGAGGTGCCCTCTCTGGGCATACCAAGGCCCCATCTGCACTATAATAATAATAATAATAATAATAATAATAATAATAATAATAATAATAATTTTTTTATTTGTACCCCGCCCATCTGGCTGGGTCCCCCCAGCCACTCTGGGAGGCCTCCAACAGATATTAAAATACATTAAAATATCACAGGTTAAAAACTTCCCTAAATAGGGCTGCCTTCAGTGGTAGGCAGTGGTATACAGTGGTACCTCGGGTTAAGAACTTAATTCATTCTGGAGGTCCGTTCTTAACCTGAAACCGTTCTTAACCTGAGGTACCACTTTAGCTAATGGGGCCTCCCGCTGCCACCGCACAATTTTTGTTCTCATCCTGAAGCAAACTACTTCCGGGTTAGCAGAGTCTGTAACCTGAAGCGTTTGTTACCCAAAGCGTTTGTAACCCGAGGTACCACTGTACATTTAAAGCAGTATCATACCACTCTAATCAGCCCACCCAAGGAATCCTGGGAAGTGTAGTTTCTTAAGGGCGCTGAGAGGTGTTAGGAGACCTCAATGACCCTTCACAGAGCTAAAATTCTCAGAGCGGTTTCACAGTCAATCCCTCTTCCCAGAGAAATCTGGGAATTCTTGCTCTGTGAGGGGAAGGGGGGGGGGTCTCCTAACGACTCTCAGCACCCGTAATAAACCACACTTCCCAGGATTCTCTGGGGGAAGTCAAGACTGCTCGGTACATCCAACACTTCACCAAATCTATCCAGATTTATGTCTGTACCGGTAAGATCAGTGGTGCTTCTTTCAAAGAAAAGGCTTTTAATACTGCAGTGCAGTACCTGAATTTTAATAAACCTGTTTTATATTTTATATGGTTCTAATTCTCTTATAGTTCAACAGTGGCATTTTCAGCTATTGTCTTTTATGTGTTTCCAGTGTTCTGTATTTTATCCAGGTTGCCTTGACTTTGGTAAGCCACCTTGAGTTCCAGACTGCGGGAAAGGCAAAAGATTTTGCTAATAATAATAGGATGGTTGTTATTCCAGCAATTTCAATATCCAGGCACCATGCAGATTTTTTTAAGATAGATAGATTTGCCTTTAAATGCAAACTGAATCTAATTTCTTCCCCATCCCAGAGGCACCAACTTGCTCCCAAGATTGAGGGGGGCTAGTGGAGTGAAAGCAAGCTATGAACACAATCCAGTTTGGGCAAAATGGACGTAATTATTATTATTTTTAATTATTCTTGTGTGGGTCTGCCCTCCATTTACAGTCCTATTGCACTGGGTCTCCTAAGTCCTCTTCTGTCTATTTTCTTCGCACACCTCTGCCACTCTATTCTAGTTGTCCTTTTCCGAAATCATAAAGCTGCAATGCTTTGGGTCCCGTACCTTTACCTCTTGCAATGCCTCCTTTAGCTCCTGTATTTTTCCAGGCTGCAGGAAGGGGCATAACTTGAATCCAATTGATGGGGACCACAGAGTGGGCTTGTGGGTTTCAATAAGGCCTCTCCCTGACCACTGGCAGAGGAAGAGGTGTGTGGTTGGGGCGGGCCGCCCCGGGCGCCATCAATGGGGGGGTGACAAAATGCAACTCAACGCTGCCTGTGGAACCGAGCATAGTTGAGTTGCATCGTGACATGTCCCCTTCCCAACAATCAGCCAGGCTCTCCCTGCCTGTCCCGTCCCATCCATGTTCCGCCCTTGGGGGGGCCCTGCCTTGCCTCATGAGCAGCAGCACGGCTTTGAGCGCAGCCACACGTGCACACACACACACACACACACACACACACACTGAGGGGGGTGACATTCAGCGCGCCACCAACCCACAACTCCCAAGCCTACCCCGAGCTGTCGGGGGAAGGCGGGGAGCTGCGTCGCTTTGCCAGTGGCCTTTCCCCCTTCCTTTTGACAGCTTGGGGGAGGCTTGGGAGTCGTGGGCGGGGGGCGTGCCGTTGCCCCCTGCGCTCCCGGGCTGCTGGAGGAGGACAGGGTGCAGCTTTCTTTGATGGGCGGGTGGAGGGAGGGAAGGGGAATTTCAATGTAGGGGGTGACAAAAAAAATCCGCACTGGGTACCACCTGACCTTGCTATGCCACTGCCCCTGACTTTTTCCGATGCAATGTGAGCATGGCACATAAATCTGCACAGCAATTCTGCACAATCTCAGGGTGTGTTCATATTGCCGCTTACTTTGCGTCCAGCCCGACTGGAAAACTGGACGCAGAGCAAGCCATCATTTGAACATACTCATTTGAACAGCCATCGCACATGCGCAGATGAGCACACATGAGCAGGTGACAGCTTAGTGAATAGGAGCAGGGAAACCCAGTATGCATGACATTTCAGGGCACCCCTGCCCTCTCTCAGATATGAACAACACCATGCAAATTCAGCTTGAAACGCAACAGGGGAGAACTGACCTCGCGGCGTTTCGAGCTGCTAATATGAATGTGCCATCATGCTCCCTAATTGCCACACAGACAGGTAGTCACACTTATTATTTTGCACTGTTTCTTCCTTGAAGTACATCTTCAAAGAGTACAGATGCCGGGTGTTGCCTAGCTACAAGAGTGGATGCAGATGCAGAAAAATGCCTTCTGTCTCCAGCAATGCTGCTAAACCTATTCTTATCCCACCAAGGCTTCGTGTTTCTCTGTGAGGTACTAGCTCATTCCCATTGTGCGTGCCTAGTTGACAGAGGGCCAGTTCTCAAGTTACACCTGTGTAAGCAGAATTAGTGGTGACCTTTCTTTTCCCCCCGAAGGCACACAGGATGGCAGTTCTGAAAAATGCAAGGTCTCCATATTGGTCTGAAAAACAACAGATCTCCCAGCAAAACATTCTGGGGTAATATTGGCATTTGATGTGCTGACCTTTATGGCAGAGTCAGGGAACCTTTCTTCTGTGTAGGACAGTTGAGCCAATGGTACGCAGACATCACAAGATTGTACAGATCTCTCTGCGAGCCACACAGTCTCTGTGGGTTTCATGAAATTAGGGTTCTTGTGCAGCCTGTGGGTTGCAGGTTCCTTACCCCATTGGTCAAATCCAACATGGCGGACATATTGAGGGTGCACCTAACTGAACGTTAGTTGCAAACATAGGTTTCATTTTTTCCCCCAGGCAATTGAGGAGGGGGAATTTAGAGCAGGGGAGCTCTCAACCCTTTCCCATCCACTGTTAACTCTAAGTTGCCCCATCCCAAGAAGTCTCCTTCGCAAAGTTCCCGAAGTGCATTTAGCAAGATACATATGCCTTTGGAATTCTAATGGAGGGCAGGAGAGAGATTTATGTAGAAGAAGCAGTAACGATAGCATCATCAATTGGTTCGTCTGACTCAATTGGTTCGTCTGACGATAGCATCATCAATTGGTTCGTCGTTCCATGGGTGGCCAACATTATCCCCTTGAGATGTTTATGGACTACAGATGAGATAAGGCAAAACCCAAACACTGTGCCGGCTGAACCAGATGTACAAAAAACCAAGGAAGTGACAGGATCCGTCAAGGCTGGACAACGAAAGACTATTTTGCCAAGCATCAGCTGCAGGAAGAGATTTCACAACCGAAAAAGAAAATGTGCTGTCACTTCAAGAAGTAAGAGAAGAATCATAAGAATCATAAGAAAAAACAGCACATTGATACCGACTGACAAGCAGCGGAAGGGAAGCCGAGACAAACTGATTACGAATTGGGAAGGCTGGTCACGGTTTTTGGAAAAGGCCTTTCTGGAGGATACAATGCAGGACTCCCTCTGGTTCTGGGTTTCACAACCAGCAGGCATAGGATAAGAACTGTTAAAGTCAAGGCTTGATTTGTGGACTTATGGTTTTTGATTTATGGACACGCCAGGGATTGTAAAAAATTATGAAATATAAGTGAAGGATAAGTATTTTTTTTACTTTAAATATGATAAGCATGATAAGTAGTTAATATTGCAAATAACAGCTGTGTACCCGGGGACCGGGGGAGGCAAGAGGGATGTAGATGAAGATACATAAGTGATTTAAGTGATTTAAGATATGATAAGTTTGAAGATTGAAGATGGATATTAGGAAAATAATTATTGGATTACGAATTTAGGAACCTGTTAAAAAATTGTTATATGCAAATAGTTGGAAAACAATGGAGTGGACGAGAGGAAGCATAACAATGATTGTAACATAAGTGAGCTGGCCTGAATCGGGGCCAGACAAATATTGTAAAATTAATAAAAATTAATTTAAAAAAAAAAAAGAGATGTTTATGGACTACAACTCCCATCAATCTCACCCAACATGGCCAATGGTCAGGGGTGAAGGAAACTGTAGTCCAGCAACACCTGGAGGACCACAGGTTCCCCATCCCTGCTCTAAAGCAACCTTCTCCATCCTAGTGTCCTCCATTGACCCATGGATTCCAATGACATCTGAAGGATACCATGTTGGCTACTCCTGGTATATAGGATACCTATCTATCTTGGTTGTGCCTAAAATGAAGAAGGCAGTTATTTTGGGAGCATGTGTGCCTTTAATTGACTTATTTATCCCAGCACATAATTTGAGAATTACTGCACCAAGAACATGGCAGCAGCCCAGCTGGATCAGACAGAAAAGGTCCATCTTGTCCAGCATCCCAATTTCCACTATGGCCAGGCAGGCAGTCCTGGGAATATAGGGTGTTGCTATAAAAGGTAAAGGTAAAGGACCCCTGGACAGTTAAGTCCAGTTAAAGGCGACTAGGGGCTTGCGGCGCTCATTTTGCTCCAGGCCTAGGGTGCCAGCGTTTGTCCGCAGACAGCTTTCCGGGTCATGTGGCCAGCAGGACTAAACCGCTTCTGGCGCAACGGGACACCGTGAAGGAAACCAGCGCACACGGAAACGCCGTTTACCTTCCTGCCACAGCGGTACCTATTTATCTACTTGCACTTTTTGGCATGCTTTCGAACTGCTAGGTTGGCAGGAGCTGGGACGGAGCAACAGGAGCTCACTCCGTCGCAGGGATTTGAACAGCCAACCTTCCGATCGGCAAGCCAAAGAGGCTCAGTGGTTTAGACCACAGCGCCACCCACATCCCTGGTGTTGCTATATGCCAAGTTAGACTAGTGGGCCATCTATCTCAGTATTGTCTACCACCTTTTTTTCTTTTTTCGTAAGGGCCATGCTAGCTTATAGCAGGTCACACCATTCATCCACCTAACCCAGTATTATCTACCCTAGTGACAGTCAACATGTTGTCCTGCAGATGCTTTGGACTACAACTCCCATCATCCCTGATCATTGGCCATACTGGCTAGCACTGGTGGGAACTGTAGTCCAACAACATCTGGAGAGCACTATGCTGCCTACCCCTGGTCTGCCCTGGCTGACAGTGGCTCTCCGATTCCCCCAGAGGTGCCAGAGATTGAACCCGGACATAGGAAGCTGCCTTCATACCGAATCAGACATTTGGTCCACCTAGCTCAGCATTCTTCGCCAGGCATGGCAAACCTGTTCCCCCGCCCAGACACTGTTATACTGTGGAGACGCAGGTTAATTCTGTGTCCAGGGCGGCTGTCTACCAGCTCCATCTGGTACGCAGGCTGAGACCCTACCTGCCCGCAGACTGTCTCGCCAGAGTGGTGCATGCTCTAGTTATCTCCTGCTTGGACTACTGCAATGCGCTCTATGTGGGGCTACCTTTGAAGGTGACCCGGAAACTGCAATTGATCCAGAATGCGGCAGCTAGACTGGTGACTGGGAGCGGCCGCCAGGACTACATAACACCGGTCCTGAGAGAGCTACATTGGCTCCCAGTACGTTTCCGAGCACAATTCAAAGTGTTGGTGCTGACCTTTAAAGCCCTAAACGGCCTCGGTCCTGTATACCTGAAGGAGCGTCTCCACCCCCATCGTTCAGCCCGGACACTGAGGTCCAGCGCCAAGGGCCTTCTGGCGGTTCCCTCACTGCGAGAAGCAAATCTACAGGGAACCAGGCAGAGGGCCTTCTCGGTGGTGGCGCCCGCCCTGTGGAACGCCCTCCCAGCAGAGGTCAAAGAGATAAACAACTATCTGACATTCAGGAAATACCTGAAGGCAGCCCTGTTTAGGGAAGTTTTTAACCTGTGATATTTTAATGTATTTTAATATCTGTTGGAGGCCGCCCAGAGTGGCCCAGAGTGGCCGGGGGGACCCAGCCAGATGGGCGGGGTACATATAATAAATTATTATTATTATTATTATTATTATTATTATTATTATAACCTTGATCTTGATCATGCTGGAAGAACCTCAGGCCTCTCTGTCCGGTCCCTCAGGTCTCTCCCCTGGCCATCTTCCTTGGGCTGTGCCCTCCTCAACAGCTGGTTATGGTGCCTGCAAGCCATGCCTTCAGTGAGGATCTTCCTTTGCAGCTTGAGTTCAAGCCAGGCCGCAAAGGAAGAAATGAAAAAAAAGGGGGAGAATGCACGTTCCGGCTTCTTTCCTTTGAAGTCAGGGCCCCGAAGACCAGGGTCACAGCTCCTCTGGTTGGTTCCAAAACCAACTGCTCTAAAGCAGAGTCATTTAGCATCTCTTAGAAAGTTCACCTCTTGACTGGAACAAGCGATTGCCCCAGTCTAGGAGAAGGGAATTGAAGTCACCCCTTTCCCTGCCTCCTGGATTTCATCCTCCCTCTCTCAAGAAAGTGCAATAGCTCAGTGGCTGAGCACACAGAAAGTCCCAGATTCAATGAGCATCAGCAAACCCACCACTTCAAGTCTGCACTTATCTGCCGTCAGAAATGATTAATAACCAGGAGAGTTGAAGCATCACCCCATTCACTCCCTAGGCCAATTGTGACGGTAATTGCAGAATAAACTATCTTCTCTCTCTCTCTCTCTCTCTCTCTCTCTCTCTCTCTCTCTCTCTCTGACATACACAGTCCGGTTTATAATACCAAATACCGAAACAAGCTTTTCTTTTCTTGCAATTCTTTTAACCGCTGGATTTTCTGAACACCAAGCCAAGAGACATTAATTCAACTCTTCCTGTATCTCCATCGAGAATGATTCATGATACTGGGAGGCCAAGCCAATCTCAGTTCACTCCCTAGGCTGGTGCTGAAGCTTAATCACCAGAGAGAGAAAAACCTTTCTCATTAAATACACACACACACACACACACACACACACACTCCCAGGCTTCGGTTCATCCTAGAACGCCAAATAACAAACGCACATTTTAAAAGGCATGCAGATAGATAAGCCACACACACAAACACAAGCATACACCATTTTCTGCTAGATGCTAGAAATACAAAGGCGCAAACGAAGTCACAGATAAACAAGTCTTCCTTGGTGCGTTCTAGTTACATCACCCCTTCCAAGCTCACACAAACAGGAACACATCTCTGGAGAGATGTGTGCCAAAAGGATGCTGAAGAGGTGTGGACCACAGCAAGGAAGGGGAGTATCAAAAAGGAAAACAACAACAGCGTGCTTTTAATGTCAAAAGAAGGATGCCAGAGAAACGCAGGCTGACTGTGCCATCTCCACCTGCCTGGGTAACCTGTGGTCCTAAGTCTAGATGCATTCCAGTTCCATCATCCCTGGCCAATTGGCATGATGGTGGATGCAGCCCAAAAACATACTGGAGAGGTCGCAGATTTTCCCAATCGTGCCCTAAAGCACCACAAGGGCGACCAAGTCGGGTTGTCTGACCACCCACTGGGTGTGGAGCCTTGCTTCAAAACACATGCACCCACCACGCCATTGCCAGCATCACACAGAAAGTGGATGCCACCAGAATCCATCATGGGGTTTTTGTTCCAGCCATTAAAGAGGAAACAGAGCTCCTTTTCTCTCCACCCTGCCTTCCCCAATGTCAGCTACCGACGCAGGCAGACTGGTAGCAAAACACACACACAATGAACCTTCCACGCAGCAAAAGTCCCTCAAGATTAGGGACTGACAAAGAGGATGAAGGGGGTGGGAGGGTGGAGAATAGATCCTTCCTTAAAGCAGCAAAGAAAAGGGATGCGCCTCTTTTTCGGGGCAGGCACCCTGATTGGATAGCATCACTTGGGAATAAAAAGAGCCACAACCGAGAAAATAAAATGATAATAATAATAAAAATCAGCCTCACCTGTTTTTCTTCTGCAAAGGGGCACGTTGGGAAGCAGCGAGAGATGTCCAGGAGGGGATCGGAGAGGAGGGGAATAAAACGGGAAGGCATTAGCAACGCCCAGCATGAGTCCCAGTAATAATAATAATAATAGATGCATGAATGCGAACGCAGCCATTAGGAGCCCCCTCGCCTTACCTGGGTTGACCAGCTTGCTTTTGTATCGTATGGCCGTGCTCATCTTTCTCTCTTAAGGGATCAGAGGGGATTGCACCAGATGTAGCTTCCTCCGGGGGGCGAGCCACCCTCTTTTCCGAGCTGCTGCTGCTCCCCCTCCGGTCCCCCCTCCTGACTACAAAAAGGTCTCTCTCTCTTTCTCTGCATGCGCCTGTCAGCCAGAATCTGCTGCTGCTGCCGCCGCCGCTGCTGCATTAGAGAGGCTGGCCGAGGGAGAAAAATTAAAAAAAGGCAGGCGGGGCAGGATGCGGCCCAGCCCTGCCCACAGCCCTCAGCCAATCAGAGCCTCGCCCTGAGCCACCCTATCTGCGTCCTCCGCCTCCTTTTCCAGCCCGCAAGCGAGTGGCCACGGCTGGTCGTGTCTATAGAGCATCCTCCGTTCTCCCTTTTGTTATTAGTATTACTCTTTCGCAGACATCAGATGGAAAAGGGGGGGGGGGATTAAGAGAGGAGCCTGGCTCTGGGCCTCCCTTCCAAGTTGGAAGCCCTCAAGCAGCTCGCAAGGAAACAGGGTCTTCTGCATGTATGCGTGTCTAGATGTTGGGTGGTGATAGATGATAAAGTGTGTGTCTGCGTTATATGTGATTTTATGACACATACATGCATGCCAGTGTGGAGTAGTGGTTAAAGTGCTAGGCTAGGGCATTGTGAGGCCGGAGTTCAAATTCGCAGCCAGCCACGAAGCCCCCTGGGTGACTTTTGGGTCAGTTACCCTCTCTCGGCCCGAACTGCCTCACAGGGTTGTTGTGAGGGTAAAATGAAGAGCGAGAGAAGTGTGCATAGCACCTTGGGCTCTCTGGAGGAGGGAGGCAGTATATAAATGTAAGAATAAACAAATAAACTGCTTTTTGGTAAACAGCTTTGAAGCTGTTTCTACGATTGAGCGGTATATGGATTTTATTAAGTAAGTAAAAAAAAAAAAAGCAGTGTAAGCCTGTGCACGATTTTTAAAGCATCACAAGTCTGTTCTGAATGTTTGAGCGATGATGTGTCAGTCACTAAAACCATCTATTTATTACAGTGACAGACAAAGCAGACATTATGGTCTTAAAGGCAGAAGCCAAGACTTTAATATCTCTGTTGTGTTAGTCATTGTAATTCTCTGTGTGTGTGTGTGTGTGTGTGTGTGTTTGTGCACAAGCACTCAAGATACACACAGATGTATGGAAGTTTATTTTGAGGGGGAAAGTATTGATATTAGAATATAAGAGGATCAGTAAACGAGTAAAGAAAATAACTGATTGCAACAGTCTTATGCAGCAGGGTTGCTTGGGAGTAAGTCTCTCTGAATTCAATGAGGCTTACTTCATTTTTTTTAATTTTTTTTTTAATTTTAAAATCTTTATTAAGTTCATCTCTAAAACATCGGTGTAAGTTCACCACCTTCGGTACATCACAAAGTTACAAAAAGCAAATATTCCCGGGGAACTACCACTAATACAATACTTGTTCTAACCTTCCTTAAAGATTCGACAGAAAGGAGGGACAGATCCGGCAATGAACCAACTAATATACAATATTTCACATGAATACAGAGAAAGAGGGAGGAGAAAAGGACAAAGTGTTCAAGCAAAGAAAGAAAAGAAAAGAAGAAGAAAAGGGAAAGAAAAGAAAAGAAAAGAACAAAAGGTCGGATGATTTTTCACCAAAATCTCCTTATTTGACAAGCCTAATTCTAAAGTAATTCTTTACTTTAAACAAATTATGTTTAAAGGCTTACTTCAAAGCAGACATAAAAATGATCGCAGTGTTTGCCTATTATTATGATTATTAAAGTTAATTTATCAATTGCCTTTTAAACCACTATCTCAAGGTGATTTGCATCTCTCTCCTTTCTTTGGCGATCCCTCGTAGCCGAGTAAGATTACCATGAACACGGTCTTAACACTTGTTCCACAGTGGGGACATAGGTTTTCCAGGTGGGAGTTGATCACGGTGAGGGGTTGCCAAGCGTGCCTTCCTCTTAGCATGTTCCTCCCTTCCGTCCTGAGTTCGAATGTCTTCAAAGCCCATGACACCTTTGGTAAAGTATGTTCTCCAACTGGAACGCTCGCAGGCCAGTGTTTCCCAGTTGTCAGTGTCTATACTACATTTTTGAAGATTTGCCTTGAGAGTCTTTAAACCTCTTTTGTTGGCCACCAGCATTACGCTTTCCATTTTTAAGTTTGGAATAGAGTAGTTGCTTTGGAAGACGATAATGAGGCATCCAAACAACATGACCAGTCCAACGAAGTTGATGTTAAAAGAATCATTGCTTCGACAATGGTGCTAAAAGGCTCTCCTAGTCACTGAAGACACCTGTTCCTCCAGTGACAGAGTTGCATCTAAGAGCATCTCCAAACTACACACCTGGCAGAGTGTGACCGCATCCAGGGCAGGTCACTTACCTTTCCCTGACCAATACAACATGCTTGCTGGACAGCAGCACTAAAACAGCCCTAGAAGACCAATGTGTGTAACCTAGATGAGTTATAGGTGACATTTTCAAAGAAAAAGAATAAGTCTAAGTCAAAGAGTAAAGGTAAAGGGACCCCTGACCATTAGGTCCAGTCATGTCCGACTCTGGGGTTGCGGCGCTCATCTCACATTATTGGCCGAGGGAGCCGGCGTACAGCTTCCAGGTCATGTGGCCAGCATGACTAAGCCGCTTCTGGCGAAACTAGAGCAGCGCACGGAAACGCCGTTTACCTTCCTGCTGGAGCGGTACCTATTTATCTACTTGCACTTTGATGTGCTTTCGAACTGCTAGGTTGGCAGGAGCTGGGACCGAGCAACGGGAGCTCACCCCGTCGCGGGGATTCGAACCGCCGACCTTCTGATCAGCAAGCCCTAGGCTCTGTGGTTTAACCCACAGCGCCACCTGGGTCCTAAATCATAGAGTAGACCCATTTAAATTAATGAAACTGAGTTAGTCACACTCATCAGTTTCAACGGGTCTACTCTGAGTAGGACTAGCATTGGATACAACCCAGAGGTGCCTGAACTTGTTTGGAAGTGGATCAGAGCCTTTATGGGTCTCCACATTGGAAATAAAACTATTTCCCCCTGGAAATAAACTACAGTATTTTCCCCAGCCAAACCCTCCTTCAAATTAGCAAGGCTTGGTTTCTCCACCTTGGGCAATCTTGCAAATGGGCTATTGGGTTTCAACTGCTTGCATAGGGAAGAGAGATTCTGGCAAAGGAAAAGTGTATTTGGAATGGGACTTGACTGGCGAGATTGCTCCTAGGACAAGCCTTGAAGGTTTAATATTCCCACCCACTACTCCCGTGTAACAAGAGTGGAGAGTGGGAATCCAGCATCCCTGTACAACTGTGCTCTCCTGGACGCATGGCGTGCCAAGTCTATTTTTAAGGCTGGCAGCTTAATCATTTCTAAAACTCGAGCTTGGAAAGGAATTTGCCGCCTCCTCCTCAAACCTGTATTTGCCGAGTGTTGGCAATGTTGACTGGAGCCGTACAGAACAGCGGGTCTTTTGTACAATTCACCTTGTGGGGGGCGGGGGGGAGTGTTTGACAGCATGGGTTGGGTTGAAGTTTACATCAGCAATCTGTTGGTAGATCATCTGGGTGACCTGCAGGAGATCACCAAGGGTTGCTGTTTCAGCAATAGCAACAAATCCACACTTCTGCACCCAAATTGGATTTCTGAAATGAAGAAGGCTTGCGGGTAACCAGGAGAGGATATGTGTGCCTGTGTTTTTAAGGACCGTGAGCTCAGCTCTGGTACTGAAAATGAGATTGCTAGGCTCAAGATGTGCTCAGAAGCACCCTATTCTTTAATTGTAACCAGTGGAGGCCAGAGCTCATTGGGAATGGTACGGCAGAGGTCCGGGTGCCCGTTAGTAGGTGGAGCCAAGGAAATGGGGGTGGAGCCAACTAATTCTGGTTTTGCCCCTATCCTCTCTGCTGAGTTCTACAAAGGCAATCCTGCGACTGAGGAAGATACCATAATAATAATAATAATAATAATAATAATAATAATAATAATAATAATAATAATAATTTTTTATTTGTACCCTGCCCATCTGGCCGGGTCTCCCCAGCCACTCTGGGCGGCTTCCAACAAATATTAAAATACATCAAATGGACCTCCACTGATCCTAGCTGACTGCCTTTTGTAGCCCTCTCTGATTGGTAGGTCTTGGAGCTGTAGTAAAAATAAAAAGGAAAAAGGAAAAAGGAAAGTAGATCTACGAAACCTGTAGTGTGCACATCCCTGGCCTGCAGGACTCAGCCAGCCAGTTCTGCGTTTTAAAACTGGATAGTGCTATTTTCTGTTTATGAAAACAAGGGTAGGCCTGGGATAGCTCAGTCGGTAAAGCATGAGACTCTTAATCTCAGGGTCGTGGGTTCAAGCCCCATGTTGGGCAGAAGACGCCTGCGTTGGAACCGGTTTGGCTAAATGACCCTAATAGTCCCTTCCAACTATATGATTCTATCAGGCACTCAGAACACTTTCCAAGTCATATGTAGGCGCCATGACCCTCAAACCAGGACTAATAAGTTTCAGGGGAGGTTAGGAAAATGAGCTGGTCACATGATGGAGAACCCCGTCAACCTGTTATGAATCCAAGGCTGCTGCAATTCTGCGCATGCTTGCCAAGGAGGAAGCCCTACTGAAGAAGGAGAAGAGTCCCAACTCAAGAGCAGAGCACTTTGCTTTGCATGCAAAAGGTCCCAGTTCAATCCCCAGCATCTCCAGGAAGGACTGGGAAGGAGCCCTGTCTAAAACCCTAACAATAATTGAGCTTCTTGGGTCGCAGCTCAGCGGCAGGGCATCTGATTAATAGAATCTGAATTGTAGAGTTGGAAGGGACCACGAGGGTCATCTAGTCCAACCCCCTGCAATGCAGGAATCTTTCGCCCAACATGGGGTTTGAACCCACGACCCTGAGATTATTTTTTAAAATATATAATAGTTTTATTCATTTTATCATATAAAACAAAACAAGCACATAAACTACAAAAGAAAAACATAACATAAACATATAAACACAACAATAAAGTATATCATTTTCCACCTATTTTCCTTAACATCTTATTGGGACTTCCCCCTATCTTCCCTTCCTGGTTTCACATCTAACTCTTCTTTTCAGGCAAGTTCATCTTCAAATTTAACCTTTTATCTAACCTTTTATTATCCATTTATTCATTTAATCATTATGTTACCCTTTTTTTTTTTTAACCTCGAAGATATTTTTCAGTCCCAATTTTGATCCGGTAAACTCCAGTTTATACCCTAGATTTTCAAATACTTTCCATATTACAATATATTTTTAAATACATTTTAAATTTCTTCCAATCTTCTTGCACCACACCCTCCCTCTGTTCACGCAGTCTTGCTGTCAGTTCGGCGAGTTCCATAAAGTCAATCATCTTCATTTGCCGATCTTCCACTGTTGGTATTTCTTGTGTCTTCCAGTTCTTTGCAATCAGTAGTCTCACTGCTGTCGTTGCATACAAAAAGAAAGTCCTGTCTTTTGGGGGGGTTTCCTCCCCGAGATTAAGAGTCTTGTGCTCTACTGACTGAGCTATTTTCATGCAGAAGGTTCCTCATAATCTCCAGGCAGGGCAGGGAGAGAGACACCTGTCTGAAACCCTGGAGAGTCACTGTCAGTCAGTGTAGACAATATTGAGCTGGATAGACTGACTCTGAATCAGACAGCATCGTAGGGACCTAAATGATTTATTATAATTATGCATTTTCTGAGTTCTGACTCAGAAGACCTTTTTGAAACGGCTAGGCTGAATAATCAACTGTTACTTAAAAGAAATAAAAAAGGGGGGTGTTAGGGGAGGGTAGTACCTCTGGTGGGTGACATGTCCTGCTCCTTCTAGGGTACTTTGTCCACCTTTGGTCCCCACCCTGCACTCAGATCTCACCTGTGGCTCCTACAAGCTGTAACACGTGACAGTGGCCACACCCCGGGAATGGCTTTGACTGGCTGGCTAAACCAGGTGAGGGTAGCCGATGGGTCTCAAACCCTCGGCGAGTTAGGGACTTCCCCTGCATGCGAAAACAGGCTCTTGTGTGGATGAGACCAAGAGTGGGTCCAACAGTCAAGGAGGTGGTTTCTGCATGTGCTGTAGAGGGAATTGTGGGGCAGATGAGGCTCATCAACCTGGGAAAGTAGCCCATTTAGGAGAAGCTGTACTACCAAGGACAGGATGGGGTTGTGCAGAGTTGTTAAGGCAGCAGAGAGCATTGTTGGCTGCTCGCTCTCCACCTTAGAGCAGATTTATGCCATGAGGTGCCACAGAAAGGCACTGGACATAGTGAAAGATCCATCGCATCCTGGTCACCGTCTCTTTGAACTTTTGCCATCGGGACGGAGATACAGAACGATGACAACAAGAACAAGCCGTCTTAGAAACAGCTTCTTTTCCAGAGCGATCGCGGCCTTGAATGGGAAGCCTGGACTTTGAAGTCATCTAATCTTACCTGTTACGTTTTATCATTGTTTTAATCAGTGTGTATGGTTTTAATCAGTGTGTATGGTTTTAATCAGTGTTTTTGTAGTTGCTTTGTCTTTGCGTGGAGTGCCCTATCTGGGTGGATGGAGCAGCCAAGTAATTTCGTTGTTCCCGAAGGGGACAATGACAATAAATCTATTCTATTCTATTCTATATTCTATTCTATTCTATAGAAGGAAAACTCTGACCCTAAACCTCCACTGCCTTGTGGGATATCTTTGGGAGAAGGCGAAGGATTAAACCCTACGCAGTCTAGTGAAGTCCCTCAGATGGTTGGATGGTGCTTTGTACGCCTCCTTCCAGCAACTCCTGCAGCCAAGCTGGTGCCAAACGTATTGCTCTGATTTCCTTTGGACCACATCAGCAAGACTTGTCATCTGGGCTATTTTCTACATACATACCTCCCATCCAGACAAGCAAGAGGCACTATTTACTGGAGTTCAACACATTCCAAACACTGGGGGTGTAAAGTAGAGAGCCAGTGACGCGTGTGGCCTGGGGAGAGTTCTGAGGGCCAGACTGAGAGGCCTGGGGGCCGAAGTCCCCCTCTCCCGCAGTAATCCTCTATAATAAAGTTGCTGTGTCCCTGCGTCCGTTCCGTGTGTCACGGAATTGCGCTACTGCGCATGTCCGTGTCCCACACGGACGCAGGGATTGGCGCGGGTGGAGAGGGGGGCGTGTCCGCGAGGCAGCGGCGGCGCACACGCGTTGTCAGTTGCGCCAGCGCCGCTGCCTCGCACGGACGCAGAGGGCCGCCCCATCCTCGCCGCCGCTACCGCCGCCGCTACAGCCGCCCCCGGGGAAAACGAGGAAGGGGGAGGGAGCCCCTCCCCACCCCCCAGCGGCCCCTATTCTGCCTCCTCCTGCCTTCTCCTCCTCTAGCGCCCGTTATTCAACGGGCTAACTTCAACTAGTATACTTATATTCGTGCAGGAAACTGGTGTGTTCGAGTGGTTGCTGCCATAATCAAATACCACCTTTTTGAACTGATGCAGCGATTACCGCAGGCCTTCTTCCGCCACCTCTTCCGCATAAAATGCTTCCCGCACGACGACGCAAAGAAGAAAAGCTCAGGAATTTGGCTGCTGGCCTGTCGCAACAAATGCATGTAACCAAAGCTACTTGGAAACCTCTCAAGCTCTCAGTTCAACTCAAATCAATGGTGGTGGGGTGGGCTGGGAAAGAAGAAACGGAGTCCATATCGGCATGATTTTTTAATGGCTAGATAACCGCAAAGCCGTTCGAGACTCTGCAGCGCAACAAAAGGCAATCTCGCCGGGTCAGATCCATACATTGTTTGACAGCCTGCCACCAGAAATTTAAGTCGGAGACAGACTAAATGGATAATTCAAAGCTTGTTCAGGAGACCGTGCCGTAGTGGGTTTCCTCCTGCCAAAACACCACAGAAGAGGAGGCCTGCTGGCAGGATCAGACCAAGGGTTCCTCTAGTAAAGGCATGGCCAAACTTGCCCCTCCAGCTGTTTTGGGACTACAACTCCCATCATCCCAGTGGTCAGGGATGATGGGAATTGTAGTCCCAAAACAGCTGGAGGGGCAAGTTTGGACATGCCTGCTCTAGTACAGGACAGAGGGAGGGGTAATTTGCAGCTCTTGACTTAATCTCAGAAGACGTCTGCAAGAGATCATTTCAGAGCTGTCTTGGCAGCCTGCTAGATCGGGAGGGCTAAGAGAGAGAAAAAAGGGATTGTCCCACCCACTTTTTGCTCTAGCACCACCCGCTTTGGCTTTGGTCCCACCCACTGCTGGTTTTAGACACTGCATGTGTCTCCAGAGAGAGAGAGAAAGGCTCCTCCTCCTCCACCACCAGATGCTGGTGAAGCAGATACTCCCAGGATGCTTTGGGGAAAGTCATGTGTCATGGACTGGCTGGATGCAGAGGAGTGGTGGACGGGGGAGCCCCCAAGGGAAGACAGCTCAGAGTCGGGGGAATGGTGGTTGGATGGCGATGAGTGGTCAGAGGGAACAGACTGGGAACAGGAGGTTTCAGAAGCTGAAGAGGCAACAGGGTTTTAATGAGCAGGAAGAGGCTGGGGCAGAGAGCAGTCCAGAATCAGAGGATGGTCAAGAGGCAGAGTGGAGGCAGGCTGCTGAAAAAGACAGGGAATCTCCCCCTCCTGCTGTGACCAGCTCCCCTCTCCACTGGTCTCCCAGAACACACAGGGAGATGAAGAGGGCGGAGCAACGAGAGACAAGACGAAGGAGCTTCAGATTGCTGGGGAAGGGCCTGGGGATGGAGCCTTAGAGAGCAGTGGGAAGGCAGGGACCTTCAGTCTTTGCAACTGCCTCATTGGGGCAAGACCAGTTTTCCTCAACCTCGGCCCTCCAAATGTTTTTGGCCTACAACTCCCATGATCCCTAGCTAGCAGGTCCAGTGGTCAGGGATGATGGGAATTGTAGTCTCAAAACATCTGGAGGGCCGAGGTTGAGGAAGCCTGGGCAAGACCTACTGGGAAGAGTTGCTGTGATCACTAGGTCTGTGCTGTTTGGGTTTCTTTGAATAAAGAATTACAGATAGGTAGCCGTGTTGGTCTGTCATAGTCAAAACAAAATAAAAAATAAAAAAATTCCTTCCAGTAAGTTGGTCTCTAAGGTGCTAATGGAAGGAATTTTTTTATTTTTTATTTTGTTTTGAATAAAGAGTTAACTTCACTGACACCGAAAATTTTCTTGCTGACCTGCCCCTGACTCCAGCTCCTAACACCATGCTTTTTTTAAAGTGCTATGATACTGCTTTGAATGCATAGTGTGGATGTGGGCCTTCGGATAGAGGTTGCAACGCCTGTGAGCCAGACCTGGGCTACTAAGCCATTTGCAATGGCTCAGCAGTTCCTGGTCCATCTCACCACCAACGGCACAACAGGGAAGAAAATCTCATCCTCTCCTCTCTTCCCCGCCAACACCACCAGCACCAAGCAGAATCGGAGCACTCAGGAAACAAGTCTATGGGAAGCTTAGAAGAGTTTACATTACTGTGAAGAAAATGACAGCTCATTTCCTCATCAGTTCTAGTCCACAGTTTTAATCTACATATCTTTCTTGCCTTTATGAACCCTTTGATTCAGACCCTGGCTGAAGTTCTTCCCTTATAAGGCTGCAGGCACACCATACATTTAAAGCACATCTCCACTCCTCCCCAAAGAATTGTGGGAACTATAGTTTACCCTTCACAGAGGCTACAATCCCCAACCCCCTTTGAATGTATGGTGCATATGCAACCTAAGAAATTGATACCCCACTGACATTCCCTGGAGTTTTACAGAACTATTTGTATGCTCAGCGTTTAGGTAATCAAGGACAGTGACTTGTTTATTCTCCCATAGGAAATCCATGCCGAAGATCACCCCAAAACTACCACATCAGTTTCAATTTTTGGATGGGGCGAACACCCGGCAAGGGTTTCCCCCATGAAAACACAGGAAGACAACTGTATTCCTTATGCATATTTATGTGGGAGAAAACTGGTGAATACAGACTCGCTCCAGAACAAATAGACACAGGATTGGGCTGCAGCAAAACTACAGAAGGGTGCCATCACTTCCAAAATGAGCAGGGGAGAGCAACTGCCTTCCATATCCCATTTCCAGGGATGGCTGGTGCCTGTTTGGACTGGTGGGATGCAAGGCCAGGGAGCCCAATGGTAGGTGGAGCAAGAGGCAGAGCCAACTAATTCTGGTTTTGCCCCCATATTCCTCCTCTCTGCTGAGTTCTACAACACTGAGACTTGAGAGGAGAAAGCAAACAGTTCCCTCCCCTCTGGGCAGGTTGTAAGGAAGATGGCAAGACAGGTGGGGGCTGGCTGAGGTTGGTGGGGCAGAGCCCAATTTGCCTCAAGGACCAGCCCCAGCTGCCTACTTGTGGGCTTGCTAGAGGCATCTGCTTGGCCAATTGTAGGGGGAGATGACACTGGACTAGATTGACACTTAGCCCATAGCTGTCAACTTTCGGATTTGAAAATAAGGGATCAGCAGCCTCACCTGTCCCGGGGACAGTCTACGGTTCTCGGGGACAATCCACGCCGCGGTAATCCCACCAGGCTACACACCATCATCCTTCCCCACCTCAGGGTCTCTTTTCCAGGGAGTCTTCTCTTCTCATGTGATGCTTCAGGATCTGTCCTTCTAGTGAGCAGCCAGGGCCAATGTCCTTCAGAATGGATTGGTTTGATCTTCTTGCAGTCCACAGGACTCCAGCACCACAATTCAAAAGCGTCAATTCTTCATGGGGGGATTGATCAGGTTTACTCTTTTGGCTCTCTGGCATCCATTAATGACTTATTATACAAACGTGTTACAGACTTTGCATCCTTTAACTCTTTTGGAAGGAGTGTATTTGTGGGCTGGGCCAGAGTGGTTGATTTTACATGCAAGCAAAGCACAAACAGTGCTGTTGTCTAATGACATTCTATTCTCTGTAACTATTGGTGAGCAACGCAGCTGAGCAACGCAGCTGAGGAGCCTCCCTGGCCGGCAGGGAGGGAGAGGAGCTGCTTCCTTTGAAATCCGGGAAATTTACGGGATATCTAACAATCTGGGATAGCAGCGGGAAACGGGGCTGGAAAAAGGGAATTTCCCACCAAAAAAGGGAAACAGCGGAAAACGCCGTTAGAATAAGGGAATTTCCCACCAAAAAAAGGGAAGGTTGACAGCTATGACTTAGCCTGATCCAGCCAAGTTCTTATATGAATCAGTCCCAGTGACTTTCAAGTCGGAATTAGGTTGATGCAAAGCTACACAGCAGCCTCTTCCTTGCAAGTATCTAAGAATGATAATAGGATTTAAGGTGGGTTTGTTTTTACACATTTGTGTTTTATTTTGATCAGGGCTCACCAACGTTTTTTGCGGGGTGGGCACATTTGCTAACCGGTGAAAGAGTTGTGGACACCATACACACAACTGTGCATACTTGGGGGATGGGGGTTGTGCTGTGGTCTAAACCACTGAGCCTCTTAGGCTTGCCAATTGGAAGGTCGGTGGTTCGAATCCCCACAATGGAGTGAGCTCCCGTTGCTCTGTCCCAGCTCCTGCCAACCTAGCAGTTTTGAAAGCATACCAGTGCAAGTAGATAAATAGGTACCGCTGCGGCGGGAAGGTAAATGGTGTTTCCGTGCGCTCTGGTTTCCGTCAAGGTGTTCCGCTGCACCAGAAGCGGCTTAGTCATGCTGGCCACGTGACCCAGAAATCTGTCTGTGGACAAATGCCGGCTCCCTCGGCCTGAAAGCGAGATGAGTGCCGCAACTCCATAGTCGTTTGCGACTGGACTTAACCGTCCAGGGGTCCCTTAAAAAGGTAAAGGACCCCTGACAGTTATGTCCAGTCGCTAACGACTCTGGGGTTGCGGCGCTCATCTCGCTTTACAGGCCAAGGGAGCCAGCGTTTGTCCACAGTTTTTCCGGGTCATGTGGCCAGCATGACTAAGTCGCTTCTGGCGTATCAGAACACCGAAACCAGAGCAGCGCACGGAAACACAGTTTACCTTCCCGCCAGAGTGATACCTATTTATCTACTTGCACTTTGACGTGCTTTCGAACTGCTAGGTTGGCAGGAGATGAGACAGAGCAACGGGAGCTCACCCCGTCGCAGGGATTCGAAATGCCGACCCTCTGATCGGCAAGCTCAAGAGGCTCAGTGGTTTAGACCACAGCGCCACCCGCGTCCCTAGGGGTCCCTTACCTTTACCTTTAATACTTGAACACCCCACACTCATGCCTAACCAGTTGTTGGAAACTTCAGGAGAGGAGAGCGCTCTTGTCCTTGGCTCCTGCTTGCAGGTTCTCTACAGGCATCCGGTTGGCCGCTATAAGAACAGCACCCTGGCCTAGATGGGCCAGTCTCCAGCAGGCTCTTCTTATGTTTTTACTAGCATTGTGTTTTCATTCCCCACCCCCACCCTACCGACCAAATTTTGGGGGAGCGGGGTCAGTTACTTTCCTGGAGACTGCAGCTGGAGAGGGAAGAGGGGTAGGTATCCTGTGGTCCTCCAGATGTGGCTGAACGTCAACACCCATCTGCCCCAGCCAGCATGGACAATGGTCAGGGGTGATGGGAGTTGCAGTCCAACCACAATTGGAGGGCCACAGGTCCCCCATCCCCGGATCTTTACAGATTCTGCCGACATATTTTGTTTAGTGAACCAAAATAAAGGATTTAAAAAACCACACGCTTTACCTCACCTCGTGTCTGTTCAATTTATTACAAAACTGCAAAGGGACGTTTAGTGTCATGATACAATATAAAATAATTGTGAAAATACCGTTGTTCTTTCGACCGAGGAAAAACAAAACCTGTTCCAATAGAAAAGGTTGCTAATTAGTACCTGAAAAATTCAAGGCGGATCTTCTAGGTGGAGGCCTCTGAGAATATTTGGCATGTTAAGACAATTGCATGATTTTAAGGCATCGCGGGTAAAAGGATGGCTCATCCTCCCCCATCACTTTAGTGTTCTGTACCGTTTATTTGTATTTTTATATATATATTTTTAAAAAAACAGGAAGCACCAAGGGGAATTCTACCCCAGAGAGCCAAAGCACAGGTGACAACACAGCCTTCACTGACCTGGCGCCTTCCAGATGTTTTGCACTACAATTCCCACTAACCCATTGGTTCGGGCTGGTGGAAACTGTACGATAACACATCTGGAGGGTGTTAGGTTGGCAAAGACTGGCTTACAGAGACAGACATATATATTTTTTAAGTGAGAGAAGAAGGTTGGTCCCATATGCACTTAAAGTTGCATCATTCCATTTTAAACAGTCATGGGTTCCCCCAAAGAATCCTGGGAACTGCGGCTTGTTAAGGGGACCGAGAGTTATTAGGAGACTCCTGTTCTCAGCACCCTTAACAAACTACACTTCCCAGCATTCTTTGGGGGAAGCCGTGACTGTTTAAAAGTGGGGTGGTACTGCTTTAAACACACAGTGCGAATGGGGCTGTTGTGAACTAGCAACAAGTTACACAATGGTTACACAAAGCCTAAACAAAATGTAGTTAGGGGACTGCAGACATTTATGGTAAACAGGTCACCGTGTCTTTTAGTAAGAAAGTTGGGGGGGAAGGTATCATGTTAGCCTAGCTAAACAAAACGAAACATGGGTCATCAACCTACTCTCAAAGCCTACTGCATATAAGGTGGCATATTTGCTTTTGAATTAAAAAAAGGAGAGGGAAAGATAAGGAAAAGAAAGTCCCACATTATAAGCACGAGCATATTATTACCAACAGGGTGATATAAGCAACATGATTAAGGAGAGGTATATATATATATATACGGGGAGAAGAAGAGAAGCTGCTTTCCAATATGATCTTCAAGACCGCCAGCTGCTCCTCGTAGCATCCAGCCCTGCGTCCAGGCATTGTGATCCATTGGCGTTTCACTAGTGTCACCGTTCAGTTTCAGATAAAGCACTGACCCATTTTAAGAGCATTGAGTAGCCACTGTAAGAAAAAGAAGAAAAGGCCGTAGACTTCCTTCCACAGGTAGATCACCTTGTGTAAACGAGCACAGCACAGATCCATTCTATTGAAAGGAACAGAAAACTTTCCCATGGACACAATTCCCTGGTATTGCAGCACATGCCCTCCCCTCTGAAATACTAGAGCTCCCCCCCATCAGTGTTGGCATGCCGCCGGCTCCTGAAGACACACCTGTTTACGCAAGCATTTCCCTGAACGGAACCTGCAATTTTACAATTTTCACAGTTTAAACATTTTATTTTATTTGTACTCTTAGTTTTATTGTAATTTTAATTAAGGATCGGTTAATGCCCCGATGACTTTGTAACTGTATTTTAATTATGTGTTGACTTAATTATGGATTGATTTGATTGTGTATTGATTTTATAGTTGTAAACAAAGTAGAAGCCATTTTGGCATCTAAATTAAATAATAATAACAGCAATTATTAAACAGCTAAGCAGTTCAAACATACAAAGTTTTGCACATGCTGTCTGTCTCCAAATCATATGAATTATACTAGTGTGTGTGTTTTTTTGTGTGTGGGTATGCAAAAGCTGCCTTGAGTCCCAGTCTGGGGAAAAGGCAGGATATAAAGATTATCTGTTATTATTATACTGTCAATTTAGCCCTTTCAATAGTTAGGCACCACACACATTTTGTTTGTTTTTTTGTTTTTTTAAGGAGAAGGGGAGGAACCTGAAAAAAAACCTACCCTGCCAATTTCCTGGAAGCAGACTAAAATTAAGGGAATGCAACCTAAATTTGCTCCAGGGCAGATTACATTTTATTACACACAATCCAGCAGCAGCATCTTGTTTTTCCAGTTTCTTTGAGAAAGTGCCAGTTGTGCTGGGTTAGGCACTGTGTCCTAATTGAAAAACAGGGCAAAGGCAAAATGGGAAACGAGGAATCTGAGTCCAGAGATCTTTGGCAAGGGAATTAGGCCAGGGAGGGTCTGTAGAACCGTAAAAAGAGGGAGGACAGGGCTGCAGACCCACCCTCCCCTCGCCCTGGGACTATCTCAGGTTTCCGCTTTGAATTCCCAGATTTGAAAACGTCAGCCTTTTTATCCTTTTACTTGGGGAGATATTTTTTAAAAAGCAGGCCGGCCATATTCTGCTGAATTACTCACCAAGGCATAGTGCAGTTACAGAACTTTATTTTTTTTATTTTTTTCTCAAAAATTTTCGGTTTTACAATTTTATAAGCACAAAACATAGATAATGGTTAAATTTTCATACTTCCCCCCTCTCACCTTGGGAAGCCAAAATCCACACACCCCCCTCACAGGAGTAAACATATTCATTGTACATTTAACCTTACCATTATTTTTACTAACATTGCTTAAGCCTGGCCCCAATCCGTGGGCCAGATTCTATCTTTCTCCAGTACATACGTCGGTTGACTTCCTCAAGTCCTCCTCCGTTGAATTCATTTTAAATCCTCTTTAACAGATTGATACATGCAGTTAGAGAACTTTAAGCCAGGGGTGGGGAATGTCAGGCGGCCCAAATGCAGCCATCCAGGCTTCTCTATGTCAGCCATAGAGCTTTAACCAAGCCATACCCTGTTCTCCCCAGACCATACCCCTCAGTGGCCCTGCTTCACACACCCTGGGGGGGGGGGTGATGAGCGTTTTAGTCTGCAACATCTGGAGGGCACGCTCCTACCCCTGACCTAAACCACTGCTGTTGCTGTTTCGAAGGACCTTTGCAACAGTACACTGTGGGCTCAGCAGCTGCAACCAGCTCTAAATTCTGCTAGCTGTAAATGTTGCAGTCCTGCCTGGACACTGTTGGTCTCCTCAGAAGAGTTGTATTTTTAAACCAGACGTTATACACTGACAGATAAGCGCTGGAACGGCAAAGTTAACAGGTTGACACCTTAACACGCCTTTATTTATTGCCGAGGCCGTGAAAGGACAGGAAGCAGCAGTCAAGCTCTGCTCCACCATGCCTGGATCCAGCCCCAGTTTAGACTCTAGACTCCTCCCAGCTACTGACGGAGGTAATCAGAGGAAGAAGCTGTAGCAGCTCCTCCACTGCGCTTACTTCCAGACCCCATGACCTGCTGAATTACTGCCTGCCGTAATTCAGGGGAGGGATTTGGGGAAACAGAAAGTCGAGATAGGCTGATGACCATCCCTGAAAAAGTGCGCTGTTCGAATTCCGTATTTTGATGTTAGAACAAAGTTTGTGAGGCATCACAGCATGCAAAAGGGAGTGCTGGAGGTGGGTAGTCTAAGGGCTAGGCCAGCGTTTCCCAAACTTGGGTCTCCAGCTGTTTTTGGACTACAACTTCCATCATCCCTAGCTAGCAAGACCAGTGGCCAGGGATGATGGGGACTGTAGTCCAAAAACAGCTGGAGACCCAAGTCTGGGGGGGGGGGACTCAACTAGACACTTCAGTTCAGGAACAACTTGAACCTGCAGTTAGGTCCTGCTTAGATTTGGGGCTTCCTGTAGGCATCTGGCTAGGCACTGTGAGAACAGAGTGCTGGACTAGGATGGGCCTTTGGCCTGATCCAGCAGGACTCTTCTGTTCTCATCTACTGCACTGCAGCCACAAGCCTTGCAATTACTCCCAACAGGTTTCACTTTCAGATGACCACCAGGGCGCTCACTGGTCTGAAAGCCCTGGGTTTCTCCTTTCCTAACAGGTTGATATCTATCCCATCTGGCATCTCCACTAAAGCGAAATAAAACTGTTTTCTTCAACCTAGTGAACTGCTTGGACTACTGCAATGCGCTCTACGTGGGGCTACCTTTGAAGGTGACCTGGAAACTGCAATTAATCCAGAATGCGGTAGCTAGTCTGGTGACTGGGAGTGGCCCCCGGGACCACATAACACCGGTCCTGAGAGATCTACATTGACTCCCAGTACGTTTCCGAGCACAATTCAAAGTGTTGGTGCTGACCTTTAAAGCCCTAAACGGCCTCGGTCCAGTATACCTGAAGGAGCGTCTCCACCCCCATCATTCTGCCCGGACACTGAGGTCCAGCTCCGAGGGCCTTCTGGTGGTTCCCTCACTGCGAAAAGCAAAGCTACAGGGAACCAGGCAGAGGGCCTTCTCGGTAGTGGCGCCCGCCCTGTGGAACGCCCTCCCAGCAGAGGTTAAAGGGATCAACAACTACACGACATTTAGAAAATACCTGAAGGCAGCCCTGTTTAGGGAAGTTTTTAATCTGTGATGTGTTAATGTATTTTTATGTTTGGAGACCCAGCCAGATGGGCGGGGTACAAATAAATTATTATTATTATTATTATTATTATTATTATTATTATGCCCCCCACCAGATGTTCTGGACTATAACTCCCATCAGGCCCAGCCAGCAGGGCTGTGCTGACTAGGCCTGGCAGAAGTTGCATTCCAAATCACCTGGAGGGCACCAGGTTGGGGGAGTCTGCTGGATAACCACCCTGCTTCGATCCAAATCCGTTAAGCTGTTTTATAACGTAACTGAATTGCAGAATTCTGGCAGGAGGCCACTTCATACCCTTGTATATTTATGCAGCTGTGCTGGGAACATAGTTGAGCAGTCCAGGTAAGAGCAGAGGAAGATGCTAAAATATTTGGGGCATTCGCCTCAGAGGCAGGATCGACAGAAAACCAGGGGCTTACATCACCAGGAGAACAGCAGGTGCAAGGGTTTGTCACGAATATCTCAAGACCTAGCACAAGAGGCCAAAACAAAACCCTTGGTCCACTGCAACTGAGTATTATAAATGTAAATGCCATGCCGAGTCATAAGAAGCCCTTGGGATAGGAAAGCATACTTGCAGGAAGCAGTGTAGATCAAGCTAAATTGGTTGCCTGTTCGTGGATGAGCGAGGGTTAAATCCTGCTCTGTTCAGCACTCTTTCAGGCTAACCTCCTACCGATTCAGAAAGCTATCCCCTGCGAAAACTGATTCCACCACCGCCCCCATTATTTTAGTAGACCAGTCCATACAAACCTGCATGGGATCCCCCGCTAAAACAATGGAAAGCCCCCTTTTAGCAGGGGATTCCAAAGCCCACCCAGCCCTGAATCACGAAAAGTAAGGCATCGGAATCTCTTGCTAGAACAGAAAGGTTTTTTCAACCTGCTAAAATGAGGGAAGAACCTTTCCCTTTTTGCAGAACCATGCAAGGTGCTTTGAAGCCCTGACGTCGGGATTTGCCATTATGATGCCATTATGGCACCATGTGATTGACAGGTGGGGAACCCCGCCCACCTTCCAAATTTGGCCCGTGAGTCCAATTTCAATTAGGCTCTGGCCCATGGAGTCAAAAAGCTTCCCAGCTCCTGGCCTAAACTCTCTCACAGGGTTGTTGTTTCAGCTGTTGAACCCCACTCCCTTGCCTCAGAGGACATCAGTCCAAGCTGTTGCCTGGTAAAGGTAGAGGGACCCCTGACCATTAGGTCCAGTCACAGACGACTCTGGAGTTGTGGTGCTCATCTCGCTTTACTGGCCGAGGGAGCCGGCGTACAGCTTCCGGGTCATGTGGCCAGCATGACTAAGCCACCTCTGGCGAACCAGAGCAGTGCACGGAAACGCCGTTTACCTTCCCGCCGGAGTGGTACCTATTTATCTACTTGCGCTTGACATGCTTTCGAACTGCTAGGTTGGCAGGAGCTGGGACCGAGCAACGGGAGCTCACCCCATCGCGGGGATTCGAACCGCCGACCTTCTGATCGGCAAGCCCTAGGCTCTGTGGTTTAACCCACAGCGCCACCCACGTCCCTGGTAGGGAGAAGCAGAAGGGGACCATAAGGGAGGAACACGGATGAGGATAGCAAATGAATAAATTCTGGCGCCATGGGGGACACCATGTTGTTTCTGTCCCCGATACCAGAATGGGGCTCTTTTTATTGGGGCTCTTTTTATTGTGATAATCATTCATAAGCTGCTTTGATCACCTCTCAAGGTTATAAAGCAGGATATGTTAATCTAGATGAATGAATGAATAAAATATTTTGTAAGGATAAAGTGCAGGGGCCGTGGGGTGGGTGGGACTACAATCATGTACATCACCTTGAGATCCTTGGCGGAAAGGTGAGGTATAAAAGAAATTGATGGGTAAATGAATAAATAAAATGAGCTTGCTAATTCCCCCAACCTCCTGTTTGTTTACCAACACAATACTCCACCTGGGTTGCAGGTGTGCCATCAAGAGAAAATGTGAAATCTGGAAACATTCCCTTTGTACTGAACACATCAGTGACACCGATTGATGTATTTCAATCAATCACCAACATTCTAGGTATTTTCACTTCCTTGCATTTACAATAAAAATAAAAATAAATGCAGTTTGCGGGGAGAAGCTTACAGAAGTCAAAAGGATACACCACAACTCCGCCTGAAAAAGATCACTGACAGAAATTGTGAAATGACACTAACACCAAAAGGATTAAAGGAGACGAAGAAGCCTCATGGAGCCAGACTTTCACAATCATTTAAAAACTGGCCGCATGAGGAGAAATAAAACATGGATCACTAGTCATAGGATATTACTTGTTTTGGCTCTGTTTTTCTTTTTTTTAAGCACTCCTACTTGAGCGGTTTGTGTTCTCTCTTACCTCAAGGATTAAAAGCTTAATACAAAACCCAAATCCTCTTTTAGCACAATATTAGTTATTGTACTTTTAAAATCACGCATTGCCTTCCCCTCCCCACTAGCAATGCAAGGATGTTAAGAACACTAACACATGGGCCACCTGTGTATCATACCACAAATCTGGAGCGTTGTTTCAGCTTCCTGAAGTATCAGAATGCAACCCTCCAATCTTTAAATGGAAAGAAACAGGTTCCTAGTCCTCATGATTATGATATGTGACGTGATAAAACTGATGGAAGGACAAAGATCCAATGAATAAAAGGGATTTCAGGGTTCTGGGAGGGAAACCTTTTACGCCCCTAGATGATTCCCTGCCCTTTTCTACATGGATGCTAACTGTCTCCTTTGACTCCTACTGCTATTCCCACCATCAAGGTGGCTTTGAGAGAAATTGAACAGAAAGAACAGAGATAGGGGAGGTTATCCTCCCCATTTCCTTTACTTCTCCCTTTCATACAACACCACTTGCCCTCCGGATGAGCAACCAGAGAAACACTACTCATGCGCTCCACCGGAAACTCCATCCCAACAGCTCGATATTTCATGCTTCCCAAGATACTGGTCAACAGCGTTACTTGTTGCCAGTGCCTGTGGACTAAAGGGATACAGCACAATCTTCCCCAGAATCTATTCTCTGGGTTCTTCGTTATCTTCTGAGCTTGGGCAGGTGGCTACTGGCAAGAGGGCCTTCTCCCCAAACAAACCGCAAGTGGTTTGTTGTTTGGTAGAAATAAACCATGAGCCACGAGTTGGGCCAACGAGAAGACTCTCATGGTTTGATGCTCCCGGTGAGAGGTGGGGAGGAGCAAATTGTGGGATTTTGAGCAGCGTGCACTGCTTGTTCGTATTAAAACATAGTTAAGCTATAGAATAATAAAACTGTAGAGCTGGAAGATCCTGTAGATCCTGAAGCTGAGGCTCCAATACTTTGGCCACCTCATGAGAAGAGAAGACTCCCTGGAAAAGACCCTGATGTTGGGAACGATGGAGGGCACAAGGAGAAGGGGACGACAGAGGACGAGATGGTTTGGACAGTGTTCTCGAAGCTACTAACATGAGTCTGACCAAACTGTGGGAGGCAGTGGAAGACAGGAGTGCCTGGAGTGCTCTGGTCCATGGGGTCACGAAGAGTCAGACACAACTAAACGACTAAACAACAAAGAGCTGGAAGGGACCCGAGGGTCATCTAGACCAACCCCCTGCAATGCAGGAATATGCAGCTGTTCTATAAGGGGATCCAACTTGCAACCTTGGCGTTATCAGCACCATGCTCTAACTAACTGAGCTATCTTAAGACCTGAGATTTAAATCAGGGGAAACCCCACTCAGCCATAAAACTCAAAGGGTAGCCTTGGTCAAGTTGACTCTCTCTGCCAAGCCTACCTCACAGGGCTGTTGAGGATATAAAATGAGTGTGTGACATACTGAGCCTTGTGCTCCATGGAGGAAAGGCAGGATGCACACAAGATTAATGAGCTAAGGAGAAAAAGGGATGCTCCCACCTCACGGGAACACGCAATGACCTCATGTTAAGGAAGATCATTACCATGTGAGCATAATCCACAGATCCAAGCAACCACAAAACACCCAGAAAAATCTTCCCTCTTTAAAAGCCACAAATCTCTAGGTCTTCAGAAAGCATAAAAAGAACCAGAATTTTTCATTATTTCAGCATTACCCTTCAAAATGACGGAGGAAGCTTCAAGCAGCAAGTGAACCTCATCGGAGCAAATCCCAACATATTTTCTGCAGACGCAACAAAGCAGACGGGCCGGCGTGACTCACGGCGAGGCAGGGGAGCCAGAGCGTTGGGGCAGCTCACCCAGCCTTGGTTAGCAAAACACCCCGGAGGCTACAAGGTGGTTGCTCCACAAAGGCTAAAATTCTGCCTAAGCTTCACATTCCAGGCACCAGAAGCTACAGGCACAAATACATCCTTCCTCCCCCACTAACCCCCCGAGATGACTTTTCTCATCACATCAGTTTGGCATCGGACCATGATTAAAGTCTGGTTGCTAGGGCAACGCCACACATATTTTTCTTTTAAAACCCCACGTATCCATTATTGTAGGGAGTGGGCTGTTTTTTCAGTTCTTTGCAATGTGCCTGTCAGGAGCATGACTAATGGTTTTAAAAGCAAGATAAAGCACACGTTGTGATAATGCGGTCAAGTTAGGCGAAAGTAGCTCAAGACTCCCCACCCCCTAAAATAAAATAAAAAAGCCAAACACAATAAACCCTTCCATCATTATGCAGAAACATTACAAGATAGGTCGGATGAGTTAATTGTCGCAGTCTTTTCCAGAGTTTAAATTCTTGACTCTGTCTCAAAGACACCCCACTTGCTATGTTAAATCAGCCTTCCTCAACCTGATGTTTTGGACAACTTCCATCATCCTTGACTACTGGAAATGCTGGCTGGGGCTGATGGGACTTGGAGTCCAACAACATTGGGAGGGCAGCAAGTTAAGGCAGGCTGCCCTAAACGAACAGCAGAATATGAAGGCGATCCAACCTTGCAAGTTTTTAGTTTAGTGATGGGAGATTATTCTTTGCCAAAATTTTTTGGAGGGGGAGGCAGATTTATGTTGCTAATTCTCATTTCCAGAAAGAAAAACAGAAAGCCATCTCTATCACCCTACCGCAGCTATTTCGGCAACACAGGCAGATTGAGATGCCATGAGTTATAATAATAATATAAAGCACTGGTCTAATTTTGAAAACTAAAAAAAAGGGGGGGGAGGCTTGGGATTGTTTTATTGGAGTCTGCTGCCAAAAAAGCGAAGCCTGCAGAGTTGAGAAAGAGATGGAAATCCATCAGCCGACAGCGTGATTCTCTGCTGTGCTGTGCAGACAGGACTGTGCTTTCTGAGCTGGAGGTTGGGCTCCCAGATCCCAGATCCAGTGTGCCAGGAGACATTCCCAATCTTGCTTGCACTGGTGCTGATGTGCTCATCCACACCCACTCCCAGTGCTCCCATCAGCTCAAAAGAAGTCTGTCTAAATGGCAAACGGTAACAGACTAGACCAAGGGAACAAGAAGAGTAAAAGCACATCTTAGGCAGTCTGAAAACAACATTCTGGCAGGAGTGGGGAATCTTTTCCATCCCAGGGATGGAAAGCCTTGCTTTAGATGACAAAGACATCCACAGAAGGGCCTCTACATCCTTACATACAGACAGGCACATTCGAGTGATGCTTCAACTCTACTGACCCTGAGCAGGGAAGGGCTTTTCAAGTCAAAACCAGCACTCTGAATTGGGCCCCCCAAAAGAGAGAGCCAGTGCAATAGGCATTAGTAGTACCAGCTGCTGAGAAAGACTCCCTGCCCCAAACCCTCGCTACCAATAAGAGTTGACAGCACTGAGCTAGGTGGGCCAATGGAATGACTTGGTGTAAGGCAGCTATCTATGTTCCTGCTTGCCATCTGTGTTAAACAATTCAGTAGCCAGTAGGCTGCGATTCGGGCTTGTAATGCTAAGCACCGCCCTAGAACAGGGATGGGGAACAGATATTGCTGAACTCCAACTCCCATCAGCCTCAGTCCATAGGTGCTGGCTCCCCTGGGGTCCTGAGCACCCACAAAATTCCCCATGAAGTGGCCGGGCACCCACAAATTTAGGCGCCAGGGCCATGCACGCTGCATGGCACCCACGGCCCAGGGCACCCACAGTCGCGGGGCCAGGCTGGCACTCCTGCCTCAGCCAGGGTGGTCAATGGTCAGGGATGATGGGAGCTGTAGTCCAACAACATCTGGAGAGGCAGAGGTTTCCCATCCCTGCCCTAGAAGAACACAAGCTAAGGTGTGGCCATGGATAACCCTTATCCAGGCTTCCTGCTACAAATTCTGAAGGGTGAATGGTTTCACACTTTCAGCTGGGTGTGTGTGTGTGTGTGTGTGTGTGTGTGTGCGTGTCTGTTTGTGGATCCTCTCAAAAGTCACACAATTCTGTAAACATTTCAGTAAGGTTTTGAACAGACATCTCAAAAGTGCACTAGCAATTATTAGAAGTGGCCTTCTAAACACAAGGGGAGGGGGGAACAAGGCTTTCTGAATACTTTCTTCCATTGAATAGTTTCCAAAGGAGTAGCTGTCTTAATCTGCCCCAGGGAAAAAAACACAGGAAGGAGTCTCATGGCACCTTATTAGGATGGCATAAGCTTTTGTGGACTAGAATCCACTTTATCAAGAAGTGGACCACATCTGATGCAGTAGCATCTCGCCCACAAACGCTTATGCAAGCATAAATTTGTTAGTCTTTTTTAAGCTCCTCTGATCCCCCCCCCCCCAGTAAAAACACTCATAAGAATTCTGAAATAGCATGCAACTTAAAAGCAGGTTAACAATGCTACAGGTTTCATGGTCTTTTGAATACACACAAAACCCCTGTTGTCTTTTTCAACCTTCAGTGTATACTAGTCAGAAAGAAGCAAGTCAACTTTAAAAACAGGCTTCCTTTTGCTGTTAAATAGGCCACATAAGGAGGTGGACAAGGCTTGGACTGTATGCTTGAATCGCTTTTTCAGAATGCCAAATGCTGTGGCGTTTAGACCTATGATAGCATCAGTGTTGTCTTAAACAGAATTCCAGCTGGTCCTTAACCGCTTCCTGGCTGCCATCGTAAGCAGATGGGTTTGATTTTACAAGGTAGCGGGGTTTTGCTTTTTTGTTTTTAAAGAGTCTTCCTTTATATTCAAAAGCAAGTTTGTGCTCCCCATTGTAGTAGAAAAGGACTTTTCATATTTTAAATGCAAAAGCAAATGCAGTCTGCAAATAGCTCTGAGACTGGAAGGATTCATGAAGGTCCATTCAAGACCAGGTGGACAGATGCTTCCAATCCTCATACGTTCATTCATGAAGCCCAGCACTGCCTCCCTTGCCTTCACTTGTTCCATGAATCCTATTTCTCTCCCCGCAACCCCACTCAGTTACCATGATTATTTTGGAGTTTGGGGAAATCGTGCAGGTGCCATTTTGGTAAAGGACGTTATTACCATCGCTGCTGAAAGCCAAACTTTGTTCCCATCCAGTAATCTGAACAAAAAAAAAACCCCTAAGTGTTCTTAAACCGCATCATCTGTTTAGCTTCTTGGTGAAATGGCAGGACAGGCTTCCTGAATTGTGGAAAGTGGTTTGTAGCTAGCTAAGATGTCTACAACAACGTAGAAGGGCCGTGTCCGTGTGCTTTTAATGCAAACAGGAAAAGCAAAGGTTCAAGTAGAGGCAACAAAAAACTCCTTATTTAAGGGCTGGAATGTTGGCAGCTTGTCACGCGGTCATAAGGTAGAATATAAACCATTTTTACTCAGGCTTTACATTCCAGAGGACCAGCAAACCAAAGCTGGGTGTCTTAAAACTTGAGCATTCAGCAACAGTAGCAACAAACTTCGCGCACTTTCCCCCCTATGTTTTCGATTTCCATAGTTTAGGGGGAAAACATGAGAAGTGTACCTACCTTTCTGAAGCCAGAAGAGGCCTCCAGGCAGGGCTCATTCCTGCCAAGCTGCACAATGTAGCACGATGGCCCCTCGAGGACCAAAGGAACCATATACACAAATCCATTTATTACAGAAAGCTGGAATTTAATCTGATCGTACCGCTTTGCATTTTCTCGTCGACACAAAACTGCCAGCCTAGTCATTCCTCTGCGTGCTTACGGTTGTTGCTCTTTTATTTTCCAAGGAGCTGTGACCCCCCCCCCCAACCACCACCAACACTGTTTTTTCATTGCTGCTGCTGAAAATTGACCTGCATGCACTTTTACAGCCAAGGCCTCCAAAATGTGAAGTGACACCTACCGTCAGCGGCCTGGTGAACCATCTCACTCGTCGCCAGGCTTCAGCCTCATCTGGGCTTGCATGTGAGCAATCATCTCCTGCATGCGACGCAACTGTATGGAAGCAGGAAAGGAAAGAGGATTCTAAATGCCCAGCACAATTTAAACAAGTTCCTAGCACAGTTAAAACAAATGCCATGAAAATCTATCTTGCAGGGTTTGATTTGCCTCTGCTTTGTCAACTAGGGCCCTTGTTCTCAACTAGCTTAGGGGTGGGGTAACCTGTAGCCCTCCCAAATGTTGTTTGGACACCAGTTCCCCAAGCCCACCAACCACACCCCAGCAGGGCCAGTATAGAATCTGGAGGGGCCGCAGGCTCATCACCTCTGAACTGGTGGGTTAGCCAACTGGTGAGCTGCAGCCTGACCTAAGGCATGTCATAACAGAAGCCCGAAGGCAGAGAGGTGGCAGTTGTGTTGCCTTATCCTGCTGCAGCCGCTTCTTGCATTTTATCGTGATGGCTCTTAAAGATTACTAACACTTAAACAAGCTGTAATTCCTTGTTTTATTATTTTCATAAGCTAGCTTAACTGTAATTCGTCGGAGATCAGGGATATATAGACATCAAAAATACAAATAGTCAGTAGGGAAAGGAATTCATGGGAGAAAAGGCAGAGACGTTTATAGGAACAGAAAATAGAGAAGGCACCCTGCACATCAAATCAACAGGACTGTCGGCCGTTTTACATACAGGTGAAACTCGAAAAATTAGAATATCGTGGAAAGGTTCATTTCTTTCAGTAATTCAACTTAAAAGGTGAAACTAATATATGAGATAGACTCATGACATGCAAAGCAAGCAAGCCTTTATTTGTTACAATTGTGATTATTATGGCGTTCAGCTGATGAGAACCCCAAATTAACAATTTCAACTTTGGGGTTTTCATGAGCTGTACGCCATAATCATCACAATTATAACAAATAAAGGCTTGCTTGCTTTGCATGTCATGAGTCTATCTCATATATTAAACTCCAGTAGCTAATGAAAACAATTGCTTACATAAATGGACTTTTCCACAATATTCTAATTTTTCGAGTTTCACCTGTATATAATATTAAATCAGGGCTATCAGGAGCACCTGGCACCCTCAGAAAGCTGCCACAGCTTCATCAGGGCATAAAACTAACATGAATAGTTAAGTAAGTAGCACATGAGACTCTTAATCTCACATTGGGCGAAAGATTCCTGCACTGCAGGGGGTTGGACTAGAGGACCCTTATGGTCCCTTCCAACTCTACAATTCAATGATTCTATGCTCTCTAAGACACTTTTTTAACAACAACAACCCTTTTCAGGCAGCTGGGTTTAGCTGCCATTTAAGTTTCCCAAAAGGCTCCAAAACCACAAAACTGGGTCATTGTGGGAAATGAAAATGGCAGTTAAGTCTCAGTCTCCTAGCACTGCTGCAACTCACCACTACCAGATACATTTTTTCCAGGGTACTCAGGCAGAGGAAGGCACTTTGGCCAAAGCCTCCTCAAATCTGGAGCTGGAGCTGGCGCTAGCCTCCTTTCCTGCCTCCTTTCTCCAAGGGCATCAAGGCCAGTGGATGTGGTCTTTGCCTGCCTCCCATGCTGGCAGGAGCTGGTGGGAGTTGTAGTTCAGAACACTGAGAAGGCACCGGGCTGGTGGATAAGACTGCTGCATGTATTTATTATACACAAGACTTAATTTCAGTGACCCCTAACAAGGTTGCATTGAATGTACCCTCTTGGGGGTGGGGGGACACATTCCCTTTGGGAATGAGCAATCGTTTTCAACACTCTAAACTGACAGTATCATTAAAACCCATCTGCTCAGCGGTGCCGGCAGGAGCGTTTCAAGGCAGACTGCTCAAGCTACGTTACATGTAAAGAACTGAAATGCTCCGGCCTCGTGACATTTACCTTTACGAGGAGGAAACAAAGAGCCTCTCATAAATATTCAGGGCAGAAAACGAGCTCCCTTTCCCCTCTCTCACTCTGTGTGTGTGTGCGTGTGTGCGTGTGTGTGTGCGCACCACACACACACACACACACACACACACACACGCTCATGCTGGCTGGCGGAAAGTAAAAGCAGCTAGCTCAACCATCCATAGGAAAGGATGTCTGCTTCAACTGATTTGAAAAAACAGGCCAAGGAAACAGCATGTGAGCAGCCTGGATTCAGAGCCCATGTCAAGGCCCTGCTCAGGGCATCTCCAACAAATGAGATAGAGGCAGGCGATTGGTGGTGGACTGATGGCTCTGCTGATGGGGTCCAAAGGAAAGGAAAGCAATATATTTGGCACCAGCTTGGCTGCAGGAGTAGCTGGGAGGAGGCGTACAAGGTGTTATCCAATTGTCTTAGGGACTCCACTCTGGATTTGTGTAGGGTTTAATCCTTCACCTTTTCTCCCCCCCCCAAAAAAAAAGATATCCCACGAGGCAGCGGAGGTGTAGGCTCAGAGCTTCCCAGGTTGATGAGCCTCATCTGCCCCTCACTTCCCTCTACAGCACATGCAGAAACCGCTTTCTTGACCCTTGGACCCACAATCTGCCGGGGCCTGTCTTCGCTTGCAGGGGAAGCCCCTAACTCACCGAGGGTTTGAGACCCATCAACTACCCTCACCTGGTTTAGCTGGCCAGTTGAAGCCATTCCTGGGGTGTAGCCACTGTCACATGCTGACAGCTTCTAGGAGCCACAGGTGAGATCTGAGTGCAAGGTGGACAAACTAACCCAGGAGCATGACGTGCCCCCCCACCAGAGGTACCACCCCTCCCTTAACACCCCAATAATGGGACTATATGGTGTATATTATAAAACATTCAAATTAACTGCATACATTTCTAGTCTTATACATCATGGGTACAAGCGGCTATTTATTTGATGGAGGGTATGTTTTGACTAGTTGTCCAGCACAACTGAGCCACAGAGATTTCTCCAGTAGATCCTGCAAGGCCCTACTATGGACAAAAGGAAAAATAGGAGACAACCAGGACCGCTGCAGAGCCTGTCAACCGTTTAGCCAACTAAAACTAAAACTGAGAGAGAGAGACAGAAATAGCCACCTCTTAACTAATAAAACCCAGCAGAGGATTGTGAAGGACCAAGAGAAGTTTCAGGGCCGTGGAGAAGCCAATAACAGGAAGACGTTCCCACGATGCTACATGCACTCTTTGGTATTCAAGGTATTTTTAACTGGCCACTAATCTCGCTGCACACAGGCCAAAAAAAAAAAAAAAAAAACCCCACACACAATCAGAAGCCAGTCTTAATGGTTATTATTTTTTTCAAGTCTCCCGCGGGAAACTTTTTTTTTCCATGGGACTTCTTTGGGCATCATAAAAGAGACATTCTTCAAGTGTGACAAGCTGCTGCGCCCCTGCTATTTATGGACAACAGTTCCCCCCCCCCATGTATTTAGAACAAGTTGAACAATAAAGGATGCAAAATTATTGTCCCCCCTCCCCCCCCCCAAAAAAAATGAACAAGAATTTAGAAAACCTGAAAATAAGCCTTCAGGGGGGCAGGGGAGGGGGAATCGAAGAACTTTGAACAGACAACTCAGAAAAGTCCCTTGCTACATGAGAACCAATGCAGAGATTAGAAGTTTTTGCCCTGCACCATCAGGTATGAAAGACAGCAGGCCACCAGAATACTCACTGAAGCCAGTGTACTCATGTCCTATTCTGGGCTTCTCAGAGGCAACTCAATGGCCACTGTGGAACAAGGGTGGCTAACCCCACCCTCCAAAAGTACTTGGAACTGGACACTGAGGTCCAGCTCTGAGGGCCTTCTGGAGGTTCCCTCACTGCGAGATGCGAAGTTACAGGGAACCAGGCAGAGGGCCTTCTCAGTGGTGGGGCCCGCCCTGTGGAACGCCCTCCCATTAGATGTCAAGGAAATAAGCAACTATCTGACTTTTAGAAGACATCTGAAGGCAGCCCTGTTTAGGGAAGCTTTTAATATCTGATGTTTTATTCTGTTTTTAATCTGTTGGGAACCGCCCAGAGTGGCTGGGGAAACACAGCTGGATGGGCAGGGTATTTACTAATTAATTAATTAATTAATTAATTAATTATTACTGCGACAGCAAGGAATATTTTTATTTTGTGAATTAAGCACAGTGCTCATGTGGCACCTGTCTATTCAGCCCAGCTCCGCAACAGGGACAGACATTTTCCCCACCCTGATAATCTACATGGACCGGCTAAGGCGGAAGCATGGGGATGGGGATGGGGAGCTCACACCCAATTTGGGCCATACCAAACACTGGCATGTGGCCCTGGGAGGGCTTGGGCCAAAATAAAGGTGAGCCACCCCTGCACTAGAAGACAGACAAGTGAGAAGGGAAAGGTGGAGGACTTGCTGTGGTCCATCCTCCCACGCTGGCAGCTTTTAAGCAGATCTGGATCTTGCTAATGATAAGCCTTGTCTGTGCATTCTTTGAATGCTTGTAAACACAGTGTGTGTTCGGGAGCAGATGTGCAGCTGCCACCCTCAACCCCTACTATGGATGTCGGCGAATTCTGATGAAAACAGAAACAGGAGAGGAAATTACCAACGGGTTGCTTAGTTGTCCCGTCTGGAACAGTAATAATCTACCCAGCAAATGCAATTGGCATTTGCGGTTGCTTCAGTCCACAAACAATACACAAATAATTGCGTAAATCACTTACATAATTTCACCATGGCAGACATGGAAGACAATTAACATGGGTTTTGGTGGAAGATGAATTGCAGCAGAACAGAAACAGCGCTGCATGTAGTGACTACAAGGTAGAACAGAAAACAGTGCCTTCCTACATCCCTGTCCCCTCTGCCCCAAGAGGACACCTTCAGACTGGGAAATAACTTTGGAGTGCAGCAGGCACAACAACCAAGGTGTGTCAGTTCCTCCTACACACTTTATGCCCACACCCTATTTTTGAACTCATGAAAAGGGCTACACTCTGCCAGGACTGGGGAGTCCCACAGCTACTAATCACCAGGTTCTGATTGGCATGCATTTCTCAGAATTAGCAAGGTTATCTTCTTGACTGACCCCACATCTTAAGCAGCAGAATCAAATCAACACCTCTCATTGATGCAAACAAGAGGGTTTCATTGCATCTCAAAGACTAACAGATCAACTGTGGCATGAATGTTTTGTGCAACTACAAATGTAATAATCAACTGCATTTCAAAAAGCAAGCCCCCCTAAACTTGTTAAAACCAGCAGCGTCATAAATGTACCTTTGAGATCTTGTTGTAACAGACTAACACAGTTAACTCCTCTGTTATTCATCTTCTATCAGTGCTAATTTCTCCAAGGGTGAATAATTTCACTTCACATTGAACTTTCATATTTTTGCCCCTGCTCTGCTTACTGCTTCATGTTAAATATTATCTTCTGGCTTTCCCAAATTCCTACATTATCTACTTATATATCAGCCCTTGGGGAGTTGACAGCAGCCAAGTTTGTACCACATTATGCCCCCTTGTGGCTTCCTTAATAATCTGCAATATCAAAAAAGCAACATTTCTAGAAATAGGATATATATAGCAAGGCCGAAGAGGGAAAATAGAAGCTGAAGTGCACACAGCACAGCCATGCGTGTTAAATTACAGAATATGTTTACTGCTAACTAAGCAATGTTTCTTTACGAGCTGCTCTGCATTGGTTGAGAATGTCGGTTATTGTCCAAAATAAGGACCACTTTAAGAAGCTAATGCAGCACAGAGAGAGAGAAAATTATTTAAGTCAGATGTATAAATGTTGAGCAAGAGACATAAGGTCAAGTCTTCATATCAGAGTGCTATAGGATGATACCTTCCAGTAAGTGGCCTTTGAGACTTTCTGTTCTAGTTCAGTGGTAGCCAACATAGGCCCTCCATATGTTCTTATACCACAACTCAATCACTGGCCATTTGACATGCTGAGGAGGGTTGGTGCAAATTACCCAAAAACATCCAGAGAACACCACGCTGGCTACACCTCTGTCCTAGTTCAACCATCTCCAGATGTTCTTGGACTACAATTTCCATCATCACCCCTGACCACTGGCCTTACCAGCTGCTGCTGAAGGGAGCTGGAGTGCAAACACCTGGAAGACACCAGGCTTGGGGAAAGCTTACCTACCAAGTGTATGATCTAACAGGTGAACATGCCAACATGTGTGGTGCCATGGTGGGCGCACACAAACACACACCAAAAAAATGTTGGTAGGACTTCACCTAGAAGAGTTGCTCTGTCTCTGTTAATGTGGATGAAGAGACCATTTGAAGCACCACTGTACTGGGGCTAAAGGCATGGGGAGAGAAGCACTGATGTGGAAAGTCTCCCTACAAAAGGTGCAGATCCGAACAGCGGTAAAGTGGCACCTTAGAGAAGCCATGGGAATGGCCAACACACACAAGCATTTCCAGCACTCTTAATGTTCAATCAGACATAAACAAACAACCCTATTATTTTTTTTTGGGGGGGGGAACAGACTAATTGTTTGTAACACACAAGGAGGCTAATTGTTTGTAAGACACAAGGACAGTCGACATAGCATCCTATGGCACAGTGAAGACTAGCAAGTCTACAGTAACAGAAGTGGACTGGCATCCACTGATGGAGGTATGAATCAAAAACAAACATTGGTGACATCTCATGGTTAGCAGTGGAGGCTAGTCCATAGGGTGACTGGGGTACTGCACCACTAACCCGAGTCTGCCCTCAGTAGGCCAACACCTGCTTCCTCCTCCTCCTCAGTCTCAGCCCTTGTAGAACTCAGCATTGAGGTAGATGACAACAAAACTAGATTGAGTTGGCTCTGCTTGTCATTGACCCATTCTTGCTCTGGTTCCTCCTACTGCTGGTCACCCTGCCAGTCCCAAATAGGCACCAGCCACCACTGGTGGCCACTGAGGAGCCATCTTAACTCTGAGAACTGGCTTGGATAAAGCCAATCTTTGGCTTAGCTAAACCTAGCCATGATTTGGCTTACTGTGTCATGCAAAGTAGCTCAGTATGTATACACAGAATAAGATTGTAAACAGGCCATGAAATGCAAAAGACACAGCTTGTCGTATTCCTATCTGAAGCTCAAATATCATTCTTAAAGTTACCAAAGGAGGATAGCAGAAATGTGCTTGGTGGCACCTTGAGATCCGCAGAAGGGTAGTCACACTACCAAGTCTCTCTATGAATATCCTTCTTTGCAGACACAACTAGTTTTGTATCTGGAGAAAAGGCATAAAAAAGACAGTTCAGAAAACAAAAGCCAGCTGCCGGTGGGAAGGCAAAAATATAAATCTACACATGTCCGAAATGATCTTGCAACACGGTTGAAGAAAGCAGGCAAGAGATTAATGGCTCCAACCAGCCAAGGACAGTGTCCTTTGATAAAATCCATAATGATTATTTAGCAGAAGTGATGTCTTGATAATGGTGGACCTGGCACCTGCCCAAGACTTCACCCCCCCCCCCCGGAGGTTATGTAAACCTTGCAAATCTGTAAATAGAACTTCAAGCATCATTACTGCTCAGAATGTAAAAACAGAAAGGGAAATTGATGTTTGTGTTCCCAGCAAAGGCCAAAGAATGTAAGCCCATTTCCTCTGGTTTGCCCCCTAACCCCCCAGTCCTCCCCCAACTCGACTCCTCAGCAGACTGCTTTGGAGATAAAGAGATTCCGTGCCATCTTATCTGCACAAGACTAAGCAAAGCCTCTTCGGTTCTTAACAGAAATGACAGACAGCAAAAGTTCAACACACATTTGTTTTCTTGCAATATCCGTCCAATTCTCCGCAACTTTAAAAGGGCAGCTGTTTAGGGCAGGTCTATCTCACAAGGAGCTCACCCTCCAAATACAGCCAAATGCCTTCAACGTATATTTGTATATAAATTCAAAACTAAGGGACAGAGGAGGTAACTTAATCCCTTAGGAAAAGAAACATTTAAATGCACTGGCCTCATTCCTGCAACTGAATCCTGGCTTAATAAGGCAGGATATACGTGAGTAGCATGCACCCATATGCCACTCCATTGCCGTCACTCTGCTTGAGCAGCAAACACACCACGAAGCAGTGGCTGACCACAGTTTCCCATTACGCACAGATTGGAAACTATGGTTAATGGCTTCCTAACATTCCAAGATTTAGGAGCCAACTTCACTACTTTCATTGATATTTCTGGTTACCCAGATGAGTGCCTACCTGCCAGTTTAGGAAAACTGTTCATGAAGTGGACTTGTGCAATAGGACTTGGTCTGCTTCAATCCAGTGTTTGCAACCAAGGTTAGGAACAGAAGTAGTGTTGGCCACCAACCAGGCAAATTCACCAAATAGGGAATTAGACAAATCCAATGGAGAAGGCTATCAAGAGCTACTACCCATTCTACCTCCACTGTCAGAAGCAAATAGCCTCTAAATATGCAGTTGCTGGGAATCACAAGTGGGGAGATTGCTGTTGAGATTGGGTCCTGCTTGTGGGCTTCTCTTAGGCATCTGGTTGGCCACTGGGCGTTCAGGATGCTGGACCTGATCCAGTCATTATGTTCTTCAGCTTCCAAAAGCTTTTGGCATAATAAATTTGCTAGTCCTTTAAAGGTACCTCAAGGCTCTTTGCAGGCTTTGATATTCACTGCTTGCATAGTGCACGACACTATGCAAAAATGGGTCACTTTATGTCACAACTGATAGGCAAGCAGACCTGCTTACCTATCAAACTTGTTCTGTGGGAGGTGTGAGCAATACAGATCCAGAGTGCTGTCCGGATCCAGTTCCCCAGCCCCGATTTGTCTGCACGCAATTATACATGACATTCCAACCATAAGGTCTAGAAGTCTGCTTGCTTTCAGTTTTAATTTTCATAATGAGACTTTGGGGGAAGTGGGTGTTGTGCCTATTAACACAAGAATGGGGGACCTGTAACCCTCCAGATCTTGCTAGACCAGCACTCCCATCATCCCTGACTATTGGCCATGCTAGATGGAGTTAATGAAGAGACGGCAGTCCAGCAACATTAGGAGGGCCACAGATTCCCCATCCATGTGAGGAATCTGCTCGCTGTCTGCACTAGTGGGTAGCTGTAGAAACAGGATAAGGGAGCCATCCATCTCACCAAATGTCCTCCCATTCTGCATTTGCACATTAAATGTGCATTCTTAATACACTCATCATATTTCATTGTACATTTTATATTTATACAACAAAGATGCTTGGAAATACATTCAGGAGAGTTCAAGAGGGGAAAAGGACGGGTGGTTTGCTTCTCTGTTGTTCTGCTGACAGCTGCCAAATACCCTGGAACAGGGAAACTCAGCAGGAAAGAGGAGAGTCAACATCAATATTATCACGGCATCTTGCATGGTAGGTTAAGCTAACAGCTGCTACACTCAGCCAAGTTAAAGACTCAGACTCCACTCAGAAGTCAAACGCTTGGCAAAGACTTTCCGAGAAGTCCACCCAGGAAGAAAGCTTCTAGCCTCTTCCACATTTCAGAAGCAGCCCCTGACACCCTTATGCATGGACAGCTGAAGTGGTGTAATAGTTAGTGTTGGACTGGAACTGGAGATACTCAGGTTCAGCGCCTCTGCCGGCCGTGAAGTTTACTAGGTTACCTTGGGCCAATCTTGGCCTAATCTACCCCACAGGGCTGCTGTGCAGACAGAGGGGGAGGGAAGGAAGAACCATGTGGATCACCCCGAGCAACTCTGAGGAATGGTGGGATTAAATGTGATACAAACAAACATTACATCGTTCAAAATAAAATAAAAGCCAACACTCTTCCAGTTTACAAAGGCTTCCTCCTACAAGACCTCCTGCCATTAGCGGCCCTTGATAAAATCCTGCTCCGTAAACTACGCAAGAAGCCAAGCTTCCAAGAAATTTGGAGTGCAGTTTTGGAACTAATACCTACACAACCAGAAGCAGTGGGAGGGACAATGCAGGGAGGGAAATGTCTCCAATGTTATAATGGTTGTTAATCTGGGACCCCAAAACGGCACTAACCCTTATCTGATCATGCAAGCCTGACACGCCAAACAATGAACAACCAAAATGAAAAGAAGCTGTAATTAAAAGGGGGGAAAACACACAAGGGCTGAGGGAGGTAGAGGAACTGGGAGGGGGACAGGTACCGGTAATAAGGGACTGCAATATTTATTGTAACAAGATGAAAATCCTAATCAAATATAGATTAAACAATGGCTTCCCCACTGAGTAACTGGAGGCCAACTTCACCCAAAAATAGCTATTAACAAACTTGTCTTAGGCCTCGTCCTCAAACCTGAATCTAGGCTTAAACCACTTCACCTTGATAAAATGTTCCCGCACTTTGTTGGGGGTCAGGGGTGGGGAGAAAGGGGAGAATTCCTACAGAGGGGGAACCAGCATGTCAAAAATTAATCTTGACTGCAAGGCTTTTTCTCTGCTGACATGCTAGCTTTCGATGTGGAAGGATTTAGTTATTTGAAGTAAGGCGGGGAACAGATAGATGGCTGTGACAAGTAAAAGCAGCCAGCAGTGGGCGCCAGATGCTTAGCTATCAAACAGAAGTGGAATAATATACAGTGGGCCACACTTTTGGAGCGGGCAAGGATATGGGATACCATGCACAGTTCTGGTGGCTGCACCACGGAAAGTACATCATAGAGCTGGAAAAGGTGCCGCAAAGGACAATCAAAACGATTGAGAGGCTGCAGCTCCCTTATGAAAAAAAGAGGTGCAACATTTGTGGCTTTTCATATTAGAGAAAAAGCTGAATAAGGTGCAGGGAGGCGGACGTGACACAGGTGTGTTAAAATAGGAGTGGTGTGAAGAAAGCAGGTAGGCCCTCACTCACAATACTAAAATTAGGGGACGATCCAATAAAGCAGAAGAGAGGGCATTTCAGGACAGGCAACAGGAAGTACGTCTTCATAGAGCGCATAGTTGTAACTGTGGGATTCACTTCCACAAGCTGTGTCGATGGCCACCAACTTGGATGGCTTTAAAAGGACAGGAGAAAAATTCATTCATTTGTATGTGCTTGTGTGTGTCTTTTTATATAATGCTGTTTTACTGGTTTCAGGTTGTGCTTTGGTTTTTTGTGATATATAGTTTCTTTTTTTTAGACTGTACGCCTCTTAGAGTTATTCAAAATATTATGCGGTATATAAATGCTTTTAAGTAAATAATGCACCTCTGAATACCCGCTGAAAGAGGTCTATGGTGCTCAAGTTCTGTTTCTGGGTTTCCCACCGGTATGAGAACAGGATGTTAGACCAAGATGGGCCTTTGGTCTGATCCAATAGGGCTCTTCTGACGCCAGAAATAAGGATTGTACTCAAATGGCTTTATTTTTGTTTTTGTTTTCGCTCATTCAGAATGTCATTAACTCAGCCGAGCGCCTCGCTGTTAATGAGATGTTAACCTAGTTTTGCTCGCAAGCTTACCTCAGCCTCCTTCTGCTGAAGGATCCTGTCTTTGTCCACAACTTCTTCTTCAACAGGCCTGTCAGGTACAAGAAACGCACATTAGCATCACAAGTGCTAAAGGACAAGGGTTCAGATCTCAAGCTGAAACATTATGCAACCAACTAGACAAATTGGTTTTATTAAAAATAATTTGTTCAGCTGGGGGAAAAACCTAGCCCCCTCTAATGAGACAAATTTTTTTAAAAAAACTTACGTATTTTCAATGCAAGTTCTTGCAAATATGCAGGTGGCAAAAACCTTCTTAGAAGAGGCATTTCCTCCTTTACAGGTGGGAACGTCTCTTCTGGGATTAAGCCCTGCATTATCTAAAAACAGGGATGTTGTTAGACTATAACTTTCATCGTCCCAGATCACTGGCCATGCTGGTTGAGGCTGATGCAAGTTGGGAGTAATCTGATCTAAAAGCAAAGAAATATGCTTTTTGCTTCAGGACAACTGTTTTATTCATTTACCGACTGCTGCAGATGTAACCAATTAGAATTCTGACAATGATTTGACCCGAGTTTCCATATTGTAACCCTTCTCCAAAAATGCAAAAGAGGAATTGCCTTTCTGCAATTTTCTCAAGCCGAGGCAGCTTTGCAGCTGTCACCTTCTCATTCTTCACTCTTGTTTTGTATAAGGAATTTCCTGGATTTTTACACCCTAATTCTGTCCCACACTTCAGTGGAGCCATTTCCTCTGCCTACCCCACTACCCACACCCTATGGCACCAAGCTATAAAACAAAGAACCAGCCCAGACACACACAGTCATTTCCTCAACTAGAAATATTTCTGCACTCTCGCGCCGAGCGATATCAAAGAGAAACAAGTTTCTTTTGTCAGGAAAGGCGCAACACGAACAGAAAAGATTCACACACTAAAAACAGAATGGTCAAGGGCACAATATTTACACAGAGGGACTGAAGTGAGTTTAGAGTGGCATCAGGAAGAGGAATTAAGACTTTTTTTTAGCCAAGATACGTGTGCCTGGTTATATAAAATTAACACAGAGAGAAGAAAGCTGGGACATTCTGGATCAAGAATTGTTGGACTACATTTCTGAAGGTTGAAGATCCAAGCCTCACAGGGGTTGGTTCACATAGGCATGAACACCACTTGACTAATTCCTCAGCACTCAACATGCCACAGCTGAATTAGTGAGTTATAACAGCACTGAACACACTGCATTTGAGAGGGTGTTTAAAAGTTCTGGCTATATGGTGTTTGATTTGGGGATGGTTCATTCAGGCACATAGGTCTCAACTTGACATCATCAAGAGATGAACATGTGTGAAAACAGCCCTTTGCCTTTCCACTGCAGTCTGCAAAAGGGGACTCTGAACGTGGTCCACTGTGACTATCTGTGCATGCTGTTTTAAAATATACGAGATATGTGCAAGACGTATGGGAATTGCTGTGAGATCTACGCATGAGACAGGGAAGGGGCCACAGCATTGCATGCAGAAGGCTCAGTCCCTAAAATATCTAGTTCAAAACACCAGAAGCAGTCTTATACCGGGTCAGATTAATTGTCACCTATCGTCTACAATGGCACTCGGTTCTCTAGGGACTCGGGCTTTCCCATATCCTGCTATTTTAACTGGCGATTCCAGTGGGTGAGCCTGGGAATCTCGGTATGAAAAGCATGTGCTGTACTACAGAGCTACAGTGCGTCACAATCCTAGATTATGGATCTCAGGGAGAAGATTTGGCCGAGAGTCTGGAGAGCTGCTGCCGGACAGAACAGGCATAACATGGCTAGATGAATGAACAGCCTGACCTAGTATAAGGCAGATTTCAATGTTTGTATGCATATTCCCCATAGCTATCTAAACGGCCCAAGTCAGATGGGCAACATAAGAATAAACGGTTGCATCCGACAAGGTCGGCCCATTTGCACATACCTAAAGACACTTCCAGAGGATCAGGGGAATCCCCAGGACAGATCTGGGGGATGCATGGGAGTGAACTCTCCACTGAGCAAGCAGCAGTGCTTGCGGAAACAAGACAAGTTTGGATACAACCCAAAGATTACACCAAATTACTGAATGAATACTGGGTGGGGGGGAGAGATGTGATATTTCACAAAGCCCTTAGCTGGTATACTTTCTGGAGCTTGCATGCGCGCACACACACACACACACACACACACCATCCTAGCTGGATCAGTGGTTTCTTCCCGTTAATTAACACAGAGGAAGCAATTTAAAACAGGAGCCCCTTCCCCTTGGTTTCCGTGTGTGTTTTCAGGCTAGGAAAAGGAAGGGAGAGGTTACGAGAATGAGATCAGCAGATACAGGAGTTGGGGAGGGGGCTGTTTCTGAAGCTACTTTTAAGAGCAAGGCTGGGCAGAGTCATAAGGGAGAAAGCACAACTCAAGAGAGAGACTCACTTGCCGGTGCGTTTTAGCCTCTCTGACCGGAAGTTTTCGTAGTGCAAATCTTGAGTCACTTCTTGAAGATCCTGCATGTGGGTCCTGAAACGAGAAACGCAGCCAGGAGCTCCCAAATCAAATTTCATTAAGTTAAGTTCATCTCTTAGCTGGATAAAAAGCAGCTTTACAGACATGATTCATGCCACTTCTTGGCCAAAGTACAGTCGTACCTTGGATCTTGAACGCCTTGGCTCCCAAACAATGCCTTGGCTCCTGAATGATCAAAACCCGGAAGCGAGTGTTCCGGTTTTTGTACGTTCTTTTGGAAGCCGAAGGTCCAACAAGGCTTCCGTGGCTTCCGATTGGCTGCAGGAGCTTCCTGCAGCCAATCAGAAACTGTGCTTTGGTTTTCGAATGTTTTGGAAGTCGGACGGACTTCCAGAATGGATTCTGTTTGACTTCCAAGGTACGACTGTACCTGAAACCCACGTGCAAGGAATTTTATAATAAAAACAGAATGAAGTTACAAACGGGCAACACAGAACTCAGCAAAAACAATTGAGGAGCCCACAAATACATAAATTGTTTATTCTATGAACTGCCCTGAGTCCTGCAGGTATAGGGCGGTATATAAATTCAATAAATGAATGAATGGTTTTCTCCATTCTTACTAACCCATACTAACTGAAATGCTATATTTTCTGTCTTTTCAATGACAAGATCCATAAGCTTAATTTAAATTTTAACCTATTCCAAACTTCAAGTAAAAATAGGCAGTATTCTGTTCCTACAACCCACATCCTCAACATTTCTCTACTGCAGTGCTACATATTGGAAGGTTTCGCACAGGTGCACCCGCTTTAGAAAAAAATCTATCTGGGATGTTTTCTTAAATGTGGTGCTAAGAGGAACTTCCTAGCCTGTAAAGTGTCATGTGTGAATGAAGATGGGAGAGTGGGGGACCAGTAGCGTTTAAAGTGAATGTACTCTTCCATCAAGTCAGCCTTTTCACTTGACCTACAGACACAATAAAATACAGAATCTGACCTCCACCTTATTCACAGAAATAGTCTTCGCTATCACTGTGGCTTCAAAGGTGAAAGCCACATGTGACATGGAAACAATCCAGCAGGGGGAGATCTTTGACTGGAACTTTACCAAGCCAAGGATGTATAATGGAATCAAATGCCACAGAATTGCTGTAACCCACAAAGCCTGATTAATGGAATTACCCTAGGAGGAATAACTCAGACATTATTAAGAGTCACACAGCTAAGTAGCACTTTTTGGATTATCAACCCTAACATATTCCTGGAATTTTACTATATTTAGTTTCTCAGCACTTGCTGCAAGGAATGCTCCGCTTGACTTGTTTCAAATCATTTTTGGTACAATTGCATTGTTAGAGGAGATAATATGCATTAGTCGAGGTGCGTGTGCATGTACGGAGGGGTGAGAGAGAGAAATCTGTACATTGACAATGAAGCTATAACATATCTTGTGGCTATGATTCAGAACAGATACGCATTGCAGAATAAAACTGAAATCAACTTCAATCTCTTGCAAAAGCAAATATTGAAATAACTCAAGATTCCAAGAATCCCCCTTGCCAATCAGAGCTGCAATATGGTCAAGATGAATTCTGAAACCTCCTGACATTTCAAATTTAAATCCCTTTAGGGATTTCTGCTTCCAAATATGGTACATTCCAATTAAAGCAAGCCAGAATGTAAGCAAGCTACCTATTTCCTAACAACATATTATTTATTGATTATTTAGCCAAGAAACAAAAGACAAAAGCAGTTTCAGTATAAAGAAAGAAGCAGAGTTCTCATATAAACCTTGCAGCTATGCAGGCGAACATGTTTTTGTGGACAGTATGTACAAGGGGCATCTCTCTGACAAACACATTTTGTTTGAGATGCCTGTAGTTTAAGACTAAATAAGGGATTCTACTTACACCAGCATGGTGCGTAACTTCAGGAAGTCATTGTGCTCCGGGTTCTCGACTTCCACCACTCCCCAGGGATACAGGCGACCTCTGATCTTTTTCCCTTTCACTTCAATAAGTTGGTTGGACCCAATCACAGCAAAAGGAATGCTAGCCTAGATGAGTCAATAAATTCCATTTTATAAGATCATCAATGCATAATGCCGATGGTACGAGTCAACTTGCCACTTAATACCCTGACTGTTCAAAAGTTTTGGCACAACATTCCACAGAAATCTCCACTTTCATTTATGTTGGAAGTGCAAACTTTTAACTCATGGGTAGTTTTTTTTTAATTAAAAAAATAAATCATTGATATATTACCTTTTTTGCAGAGGTAAAGGTAATTTCTGCTACAGGCTCAGAAACTGGAGTTGTGAGATGTTGACAAGGGTATTATTTCAACTGCAAAAATGGGAAGTAAATATGCCTTCCTGTATGCAATAATTATAGCAAAACTAACACCTACATAAGGAATACCTTTAAATTAGACGAATGCCTAATTTATAGCACCTGTAGATGTTGAACCCACCTTCAGAACTCGGGTCTGTTCTTTGAATTCCTCGTCCTCATCAGAATCTGCATCAGGTAATTGGTAAATCCTTATGCCATGTTCAGAAATCTCATCTAAAACCTATGGGTGCAGACAAGCAAGAGAGAAAAACGCAGTGGTTATTTTTAGCTGCATTCCACAGTAGGTGCACATACCTGAATTCTGAGAGCCTATGGTGGTGCAGTGTGTTGAGACTTAGACCTGGGAGACCAGGGTTCAAATCCTCACCCAGGTATGAATCTCCCTGGGTTACCTTGGGCCAGTCACTCACTCTCAGTCTAACCCAGGCATGGCCAAACTCGGCCCTCCAGATGTTTTGGGACTACAACTCCCATCATCCCTGACCACTGGTCCTGTTAGCTAGGGGTGATGGGAGTTGTAGTCCCAAAACATCTGGAGGGCCAAGTTTGGCCGTGCCTGGTCTAACCTATCTCATGGTGTTGTTTTTGGGATTAAATTAGAAGAGGGGAAACCGTGTACACCACCTTGAGCTCCTTGGAGAGAAAGGTGTGACCTAAATGAAATTATTATCATTATTAATAAATTGTATTTTTACGTTGCTGCCACCCAAATCCCAGAGCTTGCATTATTTCAGCTATTAAGGGATTTGTTCCTAAAGCACTGACCTATTCTTCCATTTTTCTTACACTCCTACCTGGTGATTAAATAAATTGATTGCTTCCACTGGCAAATGCCACTAGATTGCAATATGAAGTTACTGTTTAAACACTATCCTAGACAGAAAAGTAGTTAAGAGTTATTGATTCTTTAGCTTGTTACTGGGGAGCGGGGAGTGTTTGGTAAAAAAAATAAAATGAAAAAAATTTGCAATAGGGAATGATTCAGTTTAGCACTGCTAAATTCAGCTGTTATTTGGGAGGGGAAGTAATCGTGACACACTTTGGAGCTTAACAAAATTATGAATTGGCGTTTCCTCCCACACAGAACCCAAAAGACTAAGATAATTTTCAATAGGGTAAAATCCAGCAAGCCTTCCAAAGGCATGATTTTGAAGCAACTGGGCTTCTGGAAAGAAAACCCAAAACCTCTATAGAAAATCCTAACTTGGAAAGGCAAGTAGTTATTGTTCAGACAACACTACCTTGAATTAATAAGCCATTATTTGCTAAGCTGAGAACAAGAAGCCTGTCCGCATGCTCCCCGCTGCATACCAGCATGGTGTTGTTTCTATTGTGGTTTGTGCAAACCACAGTTTCCAGAATCTCTGGTTTAATTTTGACTTACTAACTGGGATCAGATTCTAGATATATATCCCTGGTTAGTAATCAGAGGTTAAGCCACAGTTTCCTGATTCGAATGGGAAACTGTGGTTTAAATGCACCACGACAGAAGCATCAACGTCAGTGCACAGGTAAAGAGATGAAGCAGGGGTGATGGGCCGAATATGGTACATCTGATGCTCTGAACCAGCCCATTCAGCCGGAATGGGATATTAAGAAGGGAAGGGGACAGTGGTCAATCCAAGCACTAAAAAAGTTCCCCAAGAAAGACTTCACAGAAAGGGAAAGCAATGGAGTTGCTCTACGGCCTTCCATACCGTCAATCATTAAATGAGATAAATAGCCAACAACATCCAGGCCCAGTCCACCAAAAAACTCAACACACTGGAGAAGGAAACGTATTCTCTATGCAAATCTCAATCTCGGTACTTCCTTAAGGAGGCATGTCTGACACAGCTTGGTTTTAAAGGCACAGCATCTCTAGCATTTGCTACACAACAGAAAGTCAGTCCCCATGCAGAGGAGCAGGGTGGCATTGCTGTTTGCCTTTCACCAGAGGCACGGAACAAGAGAGCCCATTTCTCTGGGCAGAGATCTTAGCGATAAAAGAGAAACAATGGCGGGAAAAACCCAACAAGGGTGCTGGAATAATATATCACAGCTGTTCAGCCAAGTGCTTTCCTGAAAGGGGAAAGGGGGGGAGCGAATCTCAAGGAAAAACAAACTGCTTTTCATATTCCCAACAATGAAGCAACATTTTGCTGCTTCGGACATCGGTTTTATTGGCCCCAGGAGGTTCTGTGGTTCCTAAAGATTAGCATTCCCCGGGGAAATGTGTTAAGAAGTCAAAATCCAAGGTTCCCTTCCCCTCCCCCCCCATCCCCATTCTCATGTAATCATTCTTTTGAGCAGGTTTCCTCTTGTGGCTTTGCAGCGCACAGCTTGTGAAACTGCCCTCCAATTCTTCTCACTCAAAAGAGGGGTGTTTTTATATTAAAAATGAAAAACGAAGTTTGAATTCCACAGAGTCAAAACAGGAATTACACCAAGCTGGGTTTCCTTGACAGAAGCCCCACAACTAAGCTTTCTGCTTATTAAAAAACAAAAAAACTCCACAATTCAGGGAAAAAAACAAAGCCAAAAAAAAAAAACAACCCTCGCATTACCTTAGATTGATTGCCAAATGGCAGAGACATCTAAAAAAAACCTAGCGAAGGCTTCAAAGCTCCATCAGGAGAGGCAGATCCTGATCCCCTGCCTTGATTACAGATTTTGAATACAGAGATGTTTTGAGTTAGAAAAATATACAGTAGCTAAGCTTTCAAAGCTCTGGATCAACATTAAAAGCATTCAATCCTGGTTAAGCTGCTGGTAACAATGGCTGACCCAAGCGGACCAAAGGGCTAAGATGTTTATATTTATTTGTCCTTTAAGTGTTCCTTATTAGGCAACGGTTTTGTTGCAGCTGGTGTTCATTTAAAGCAGCGGTGAGGAACCTCAGGCTGGGGGGGGGGGGCAATGCAACACTTGAACTCTCCACTAGCCCTGCTTCACACCCCAAGTGTTTTGGCGTGACTGGAACGCCTTCTCGAACTCTGATCATTCCTCTTGCTTGTCTGGATGGAGGACAGAGGGGGAAGCATGCAAGTGTGTGTAGAAACCAACATACAAAGGTAAAATCTGCATTCATTACTCCACCCACGTCTGCCTCTGGTCCTGCCCCCCCTGCCCCCCTGCATGTCCACACCAACACCGGCTGCCCAGAAAGGCACGCTGGCTGAATAAGGTTCTACATCTCTGATTTAAAGCGAAATAAATAGTGAACATTTACAAGTGTGCATTGTTAAATCCAGACTAAGAGGAATAGTTTCAGCACGTTTGCATTATCAGGCAGCAGCCTGGCATTATCAGACAGCCTCTAGCACATTATACTTTTTGCAACTAACTGCTTAATTAACTAATAAGGAACAGGCAGTTCCATCAATCAAAATGCTACTTTTTGAATGAAATGACTTGCATAAAATGAGTTTGACTCCCAGCCCCCATGACTGTGAAGATCAACAGTCCTTTTCTTTCATTTAATGCAAGGGAATTTAACTGAAGAGTGGTGTATAAATGCTCATGATAAGGAAAACAAACAGCCTGCTTTGGCTGCATTCATTCCTTCCTCCTCGCCCCCCGATTTATTCATTACCTTTTTGAAAAACCAAGAGCGATTAAAAATAACGCTCAATCCTGCCCATTTGACAGACTAAAACGTGCTGTCCGATTAGCCGGAGAACAGATTTAACATAAATATTTTTTTTTAAATACAAAACACAAAAGATGTGGGTTTCAAGTGCCATGTTAGAAGAGGCACATCCCCTTCTGTACCAGAAATTAAAGAGAACATATAAAATGATGCCCATTATAACCAAATTTGGTCATCTGAAAACACAGAGGAAGTTTACTCCCCCCTCCAAGTGTTTGTCAGCTGCCTCCCTCCTTATGCCAGCCACCCTGTGAATTTAATTGATGGGCAACATGAATGAAATTCATTTTGGGATCAAAGGACTGCATACATTCTTAATATAATGCAAACAGCCTTGTACTCAGCATTGCTCAGGAATTGCATGAAACAAAAACAAAAAAAATCAGTGCAGTTTTCATTCCACTATCTTGATTCAAAACGGTGTCCAATCATAATAATAAAAAAGTGGCATCAGGAACCATAATTTGGTTATGGGATCTTAAGAGGTGTCCAAATGCATAGCAAACAGATACACAACTTTCTAAGGCATATAGCAGATACAAACTCATCGGAAACGGGATGTGGCATTTCGTTTTAAAAGCTTATACATACCCTTCTTTTCAGTCTCTCTCTCTCCTTCAGTGTCAAAGTGTCTGCCTTGGCAATCACAGGGACAATGTTGACTTTCCCATGAAGTGCTTTCATGAATTCTACATCCAAGGGCTTCAGCCTGTGTATCAATTATTGGGGGGGGGGAAGGAAACCTCAATAATTATTAATGGAGTGCTGAGTGAAGATATCCTTGGCAGCATCTTATGGGTCATCTGTTATGTATCTAAAATCAAAAACATCCCAACAAGCAGCAGGGCCTTTGCAAATGTAGCCCTGGAACTCCAGAATACCCTTTCATGGGTGGTTCATTTATCTCCCTCTTTAATTCCACAAACAGAATTAGTCCTCTGCTCTTGTGGTTAGTCCTGCTGCTGATATTGTTTTGATAACCACTGGGGGTTTTTCTGGAGAGGATCGCCAAACGTTGCTGGACCACAACTTCCATCGCTCCTGACCTTATTGTATACTCAGTAGCTTCTTAAGCTAATGTTTTCAATATCATCGAGTAATTTTTAAAACGAACATTTCTCCCATTGAACTGCAATCCACCAAATTTAGATCTTGGTCTCTAACACTCATCTGCCATCACATCAATACAGTCGTACCTTGGTTGCTAAATGCCTTGGAACTCATACGTTTCGGCACCCAAACGATCGAAAACCAGAAGTGAGTGTTCCGGTTTTCAAACGGTTTTCGGAAGCTGAACATCCGACGTGGCTTCCATGGCTTCTGATTGGCTGCAGGACGCTCCTGCAGCCAATCGGAAGCTGTGTCTTGGTTTTCAAACAGTTCCGGAAGTCGAACGGACTCCCGGAACACATTCTGTTTGAGAATCAAGGTACGACTTTATAGCCAGCTGGTTGGCACTGATGGGAGTTGGTGTCTAGCAACTCTTAGAGGGCCACAGGTTCCCCCCCTCATTGTTTTAGAATGTTCAATATTTTCAATATTGTTATTTCAGTTGGGGGCAGGAGGGTGTACACCATTTTTAGAGTTTAAGCTGAAGTATAACTTGTAAGTTAAAGAAAGTTCTACTTTTGCTGGCAACAAACAGAACTTCCAAGACCCAGGTGAAAGCTAAAACTACTTACTTCAAATGTGGGTGGTTGACATGCTTAATTAAACTTTCCATATACACAAATGAAAAGACATAGTTATTACAACTTTTAAGTTTCTAGATACTCATCCATTTTTAATATGTGCCCCTGACAAGTTTTCATAGCAAATCCTCTCTGAAATGGAGGTCATTAATCCCAAAGATGATTTTAATTGAGTTGGCCGACTGACAACAAAGAAACTTGCTCTGCTCGTAAGGTGGTTAAATCTCTTTGCAGGAATTTCCCCAGCGCCTGCTTAAGGGTGAAAAAAGTTCACCCTAGAATGCAAATCTTTTCTTACCCATGTCCAAAGGGGGATATGAAGTAAAAGCAGCAATGAACTCTGTTGTCTACAATATGGCGCCTGTTGAGGCCGCTCTCGTCATGAAGGTACCTTTCAAACTGATTGTCAATGTAGTGGATGATGGTCTTGAAACTGCAGTGAGAGAAAAGGGAAAAGGAGGAACTTGTGATGAGACAGGTTTGCATCCAGGCACTTGTGAAACATTTATCTTCTACTTCTTACTGCTTCTTCTCTAGAGCCCCTAACCTTCAAGGCGTTCAGAGCATGCTCCCTCACACTCTGTGCCTTCCATTTTATCTTCACAACTGCTAGTGGTGACTGGTGCCCACTGGGAGTGTGGGCGAGGGGCAGGAAGCCCAACAATAAGTGGAGCCAGAGCCAATGGGATGTGGAACCGATTCAACCTAGTTTTGTCCCCCTTCTCCTCCCAGCTATTCCACTCACAGAGCTACACTTCCCAGAGTGGTTTAACAATACTGTAGCTCTGTGTGGAGAATAGGGGTCTGCTAACAACTCTCAGCCCCTTTAAACTACAGTTCCCAGGATTTTGGGGAGAAGCCATGACTGTTTAAAGTGGTATGATGATGCTTTATATGTATTGTGTAGATGGGGCCTAGTTCTGTCTTTGTTCCTATTTTCCTCTTTGTTGAATTCTACAAAGGCAATACTGACACTAAGGAAGAGCGGGGAGGTGGCTGGCAGCCAGTGCCACCCCCTAGACTGGTTTAAAGTACTGTAATGAGGTAGGCATGTGGGGGCTGACTCAAGGCAGACTGATCTTGGTGGGGCTGCCGCGTTACGGACCAACATAAAGCATGTTTACAGTGCAATACGCAGCATGACTTGGACACGCGGCAGTCAAATGCCAGCAGAATTAAGTACAAGTGAAAAAAGGAAGCCACCCACCCAAAGCAGGAACACTTTCAAACGGCTGACTAATTCTGAGTCACCTCCTTTGCAGCCCTTTCCCTTCCCTCCTTTCTCATGCTTTCCTTTAAAACTAGAGTTATTAGGGTTACAAACCTCATGAAGCTTCATACCTGAAGTTTCTCTCCCTGCCCATTCTCAAACCCACCTAATGTTGGTTCCGAACCTCAGGGTTTTCCACCTGAAGTTTTTACCACCCAAACGTAACCAAGTTGAAAGCTGAGAAGGGCAGTGTTCACAATATATTGCAAGTACATGTGTATGTTTGTTTGTTTGTTGCTTGCATTTTTATCCCACCTATTTTTCCAAGAAACTCAAGGTGGTATACATGATTCTCTCCCTCATTTAATCTCCAATAGAACCTTCTGGGGTAGGTGATGGTTGAGAGGCAGTGAATGGCCCAAGGTCACCCAGTGAGCTTCACAGCCGAGTGGGGATCTGAACCCTGGGTCTCTAGGTCATAGCCCGACACTCTAACTACTACACCACACTGGCTCTCTGAATGGGTACCAAGAATTGCTTGAAGCGTAAGACTGTTAAGGGGGGACTCCTGAAGGGCAAAATCCTGGGGAAGAAGGAGTTAGGATTTAAAATGCAGATGGTGGGTTTTGGATCAGGGTAGAGGGTGGATATGGTTCTTAGGTAATGGGCAGAGAGGACCTTTTCAGTGGTGGCATCCCAGTTGCAGAATGCCCTTCCCAGAGAGACTTGCCTAGTATCTACATTATGGCCTCTTTGGCACCAGATGAAGACCTTATTAATTTTCCATCTGGTGCTTTTTAACACTGTTTTATATGACTGACTGGTGGTGTTATCTCTACATTTATTGTGATTACATTTGCATATTTTTACACCATTTTAGAAAACATTGTTCACTGCCCAGAACATATCAGTTATTGAAGGTCTTCAAATGATGTAAATAAATGGAAGTTTCCTATTTTGGGAGTTTCTGTGTAAATAGAATAGTTCTTTTGAAAGTTCTACTACAAGCAATACCGCACGCACCTACAAACTGAGATTATTTGCCTTCAGTTCCCTTATGACTAAAAACTGTTAAATTAGCAAATCCTGTTCTGCATCCCACAGAAGCCACATCCAAGCACCCACCCCCAAAGCAAAGTGTTCATGGCGAGACAGTGATAGTACACACGTATACCAAGCTTCCTCCATTTTTCTACCTCCACAGGAATTACAAAAAAGTTTGGCAATTCAAGGGGAGTGGGGCTGATGAAATATGATCAGGAAAGAAAACCTCAGCGTGTTGTGCCAGAAAAACTCTACTTAGCGCTTCTCTGTCACTGTAATTTGCTTACGTGCTACTTTCAAGTCCTCACTGCTGTTCCATTTTTCTGTAAGTGTAAGTCAGCAGTGAACTGTACATTCCACCTTCCGGGAAGCACCTGCTTTCCACCACGACAGTATCATTAGTTAAACAACTCCATATCCTGTACTATGCATTACAACAGCAAACAAAGCAATCTTTCCCCCCCGCAAAGGGAGAAAAAAATGGTTTTTGAGAAAATGAAATAAACCGAATGTCGCCAAAACACACCCCCTCCTTCCAACTAACAAGGCAGCAGTCCAGAAAGACTGGTCTTGTTATAGTGGAACAAAAGGTTCAGAACAGAGGAAATATCACCTGACACTTTTTATTTAATACAGAGCCACATGGCAGGTTTAATATAGCCACTAGAGTCCTAGAACGGCAAAGGCATTTTTAAAAACGATATATCACTTTTCTTACATACTCATAGCTCGTCACATTATATTATTCTGGCTATCCTTAATGACAAACCCGTAAAATAAGCCAGCATTAGACAGTATGACAGATGAGCTGGGCAAATGAGGCCTGAGACTAAGGAAACAATGTTTGATCACAGCTTCCTGGTGAGTATATAGCTGGAATGTCCCCCAATCTCATCGTTCTGCTACGCTAACTCTCAGTTGGGACATAACAATGACGCTGTAGGCAGGATATCAGTCTTCCATTGAATCCTGCCTGAGATATTATCCCCGGGAAAAGTAGTAAAGATCAACTAGCAGACGAGGGTCCAAGTGGTAAGACACAACAAGAGGTGGCACAGAAGACTGGTCTTCAACAGTGGGTCACACCCTGAGCTCGGGTAAGTTATGCCAGGAGGCCAACATTTTCAGGGGTGTGCTTTGTAAATATGTGATATATTGCTTTCTTAAAAGTATAAATACTGTTTTTTTACAAACCCTAGAACATTCTTATTAACTGTGGAAAGAAAGGGAATTGAAGCCTCCAACGTGGGGAGGTGGGAGAAATAATAGTTTCTACATAGCCCTTTTAATCCTATTCTGCAAATTTAATCCTCTGTTGCAAATTCAACAACAGTAATGCAATGATGGACCGTAACACCACCTTGCTGCCCGCCGCTTGCTCGGCCTCCCTGCTGGAAAAAGTGGGTGGGGATTCAAACTCGCAGGATTCGCAAGAAACATTTCCGAAGAATAAACACAGCATCAGAACACAATCAACAGGAAGTCCTACTTGCAACACAATAGCCAAGCTGAAGGGGCTTGGAGATCCCACAGAAGGAAATTCCAAGTCAGCTATTACAGAAAATGTTAAAAGCGATCCTGCACAGAAAGACTAGAAAAATCACTCCAGGAAAGCAAAATTATTCAACAATACTGTGTAGGCCAAAGCAGTAAGATACGTTAGCATCTGCTTGAACTATTGTTTTTCAACCCAACAATCATAAAAGTCAGTTGCTCCCAGTTTACAGCATTCATTGTAGTGAACCTCTACAGAGGCATTGAACTAGGGCTGCCATGCATCCGGAAAATCCCGGACATCGCTGGGATTTCGCTTCCAAAAATGACGTCTGGGCGGAATATGTAATTTCCATTTAAAATGTCCGGGAACACCTGGACATATGGCAACCCAGGTCTCCAGCCGATCACCCACCATGAGCATGCAGGACGGATCCACACCAAAGCGCTCCACAATGCACTCAAACATATACGTGTTTGGCTTCCCAATTAGCATTGCTTTGCGCCCAGATGCTGTTTCAACTGCAGCAGTGAGAGTCCTTGCCGTTGTGGCTGAGGTGCTCCACCGCCTCCCCCAGAAAATAGGTCAACTTTTTTGTCCGGGTTTTCACTTTCTGAAATATGGCAACGCTACACTGAACTCCCTATGCCAGTGGTTTTCAACCAATGTGCCCTGGGGAGCCTTGAATGATGGTCAGGGGTGCCGCGGGCAACACTGGCCTCTGTCCCTCTTTCCTTCCCTGCCTCCTCTGAAGCCCTCTCACGTCTCTGCCTCCCAAAGAGTTGCACAGCTGTTTGTTGCAGCCCTGGCTACAAACTCCGGAAGCGAATGGTGCCTCTGGGGCTGGCCAGGGAGTGCTGGTTGCCAAGAGCTGAGCCAGCCCCTTGCTGTTGGGAATGGACAGACAAGTCACAGGCCCTTGTGGGGAAGTGTGAGGAGGTACCTCTCTTGGGGGCAGGGGGGGCAGCTCAGAGACCTTGGGTGGCAGCTGTGGCTGCCCAGAGGACTCCCAAAGAGAGGGGAGGGGAGAGGAGGCCGAGGGGAACACTACGCAAGGGAGCGTGTTCGAAAATGCGTAAGGGGCCAACTCTGCAGGCAAGGGGTGAAATAACTGGGCTCCTGGGCCCCACAGGGGTGCCGCAGAAAGAATGTAGTTGGTCAAGGCAGGCGTGGACTCAAAAAGGTTGAAAACCTCTGTCCTATGCATTACCTAATGTGGGGAGGGGTGTTCAATCAAGCTTTCTTCATGGTTCAGGGAGTTTGGGAACTGACTGGTGCACCCAACCCAAGCAGGAATGAACTTCCCACACATCATCTGATGCATGGGGAGGCTCAATCCTGCTTTTTGAAGCTGCGTCTCTGCTGCCTAATCCCCACCACCGACAGGAAGACATGAGAGTTAAAACAGTTTAAAGCATCACCAAAGCTGTATACAACATAATGGTAGCCTGGGACAGATGCGAAGATTCAGCATCACAGCCTGAGGAAATAACATACCAGTCTTGGCTATTAATGGCATCCCCATATCCTGGAGTGTCGACTACCGTGAGACGGAGTTTCACCCCTCGCTCCTCTATTTCTACAGTGGAAGCTTCAATCTGGACCGTTCTCTCTATTTTTTCTAGAAGAGAAATGTCATATAATGTTAAAAGTTTCCTAGCCAACAAAGCAGTAAAATGTTATTCAAACTACTGAGAGCGGGAGAGAGGGAGGGAGGGAGGAGAGAATATATGATAGAAATTAGGCTGGAAATGACATCCCACATGAAAGAAATGCTTCCTATGGCCAGTCTGAGCCCCCAAGGATTCCTGTGTATCCAATGCATGTGCCCAACCTTTACTGAGAATTCCTCAGTGGTTGCCCTCAAAGAACTCAAAAGTAGCATGAGGATTTTGACGATTCTGTTGTAGCCATGGAGACCACCCTGTTCCATGTATGGCCACCACCTGATGGTGCAGAGGGTGAGAATGAAGAACAAGGCCTTCTCCCTGGCTATGGAAACCCTTGCCCCATGAAACCCAGCTGATGCCCTTTCTTTTCAGTCAGGCATCAGGCTAAGACAATACCATATAGAATACTATACTATATAGAATACTATATACTATATAGAAGTGTGTTTCATCAGGATCCTCATTAATCTGTTTCAGTTTGGCCGCTGGGTTTTTAAGTCACAAAGCCCTCTTAAGACTACTTTGACAGTCACGGAGAATCCTGGGAACTGTAGCGCCCACCTCACAGAGGTATAGTTCCTTGCACTCTTAACAAACTACAGTTCCCGAGATTCTCTATGACTGTCAAAGCGGTCTAAGAGTGCTTTAAATATGTGGTGTGGATATGATAGTATTGCTGCTGTATGCAATTTGGCAATCCTACAAGCCTATTTGGGAGTTCAACCCCTCCATAATCATGTAGAGCAGGAAAGTGGGGAAACCCAACAGGCTCATTGAGAACGCATGTCTGTATAGGGCAGCCTGCTTTAAGTACTCAGGTTGCCTCCCTATGGCTTAGAACTCTGGGCAGTCAGGGTTCTAAATCACAGGGGTAACTTAGAGCAGGGCTCCCTCTATAGAGGAGCCCCCCCTCCAATGCATGGATAACTGCCTGAGGGTGGGGCTGGTAGGATTCAGGATGGGGTTAGGGCCAGGAAGGATAGTCATTATGTCCCACTTCCACATAATAGCACTCACATGGAGTGAACACCCAAATAGAGTAATTGTGTTATGGTTAATGGTTTCTTTACTGCCACTTTTATGGTTTTATGCTGGCTGTTAGCTGTCCTGAGTGTCTCAGTTGGGGTGAAACAGTTCAGAAAGCAAGGCTGAAGCTGCCTTGGGCATGCAGAACACAGTGAGTGGCCCTTGAGGATCCTGTCAACTGGCTAGTTTATAGCACTTCATTCCAAAAAGCATGAAGCTTTTTTTTTCTTTTAAGTCATTCCTTAAAGGATAGATAGGCAGAACACTGTGGGAAATTAGAAGACAACCAGGGTAGACAATATAACCATTTCAGTGGCAAGTGAGAAGTACTTTGAAGTCAAACAACAGAAGCATTGATGCGAAAAAGAACATGAGACAAAAGGCAGCAAAGGAGCCAAGTTGAATGGGATAAGGAACAATTTGCAACATGCGCCTTATATAATGATGTACGAAAGGTGCAAGCCAGAATATATATTTATTAGGACTGCAGTATTAATTGAGCCATGAAAAATCTTGGGCTCAGTTAATCAAGTTTTGCATCCATGTCAATCCCCCAAACCAACCTGTTGCACTTATAATCTCTTACTGTCTTTCCCTCTGTCTTAGAAGGAGGCAGAGATTCCTTGTCTTTCTATAACCTCCAGCAGATGACAAGGGAACTCTGCTTCATGCTAAGCTGGGAAGATGAGAAACAGTAACTTCCACTTCAATAGTGGGCTTCAGCATGTCCATACTATTCAATCAAGCATTTCTGCACCCTAGCACACTTTGAGGGTGAACTGGATGTATTAGCGCATGTGTTAGGCTAAATCATTTGCAACTGCAAGTTGCAAACTGCATTCAGAGGCATAATAGTCCTTCCAATGGCAAACTCAGATGGCAAGTGCCAACAAAAATATGAGAGGAACCATGTGTATTGCCATCCCATCGGCTTTTGAAGATGTACCTGAACCTTCCTGTTTTAATTTCTCCAATGTTTTATTCTCCATTTTAAGTAACAATGTTTGTATAGCTGGTTTTTCTAATTCATAAACCCCTTACAATCTTATTTTGGCATAAAGTAGTATAAATAATAGCCAAAAACAGACCACTGAGAAACCAAAGAGAGATATCTACATGCAGAAATATGAAAATGTAAGAAGGCCACACACAAAAAAGCCCACCCACAATTGTTTACAATTAGGGGTGAACATGTGCTATAACCCCAATATATGCTTTTTATGTTCTACATGTGTTATATGCCACTAATAATAATGTTGAATGGCGGTTGGAAAAGAAAAAAAAACCAGGAAACTGGGGAGAGCAGGATCTGCTGCTTGAGCCTCAGACCCAATGGGCGAAATGCAGAATGTGGCCCTCCAGCCCTCTCTACCCATCCCTTGAAACTCTCCCAAGGCTGCCCTCCTTCCCTAGGCCACTCCACACACCCTTTCTGCCTAGCTGGTATGCATCTCGGTGACGGTGCTTCTCACCTGCCCAGGTAGAAGGAGGCTGCACATGGGAGTGTAGAAGCCTCTGAATTTTGAGTGGCTGGAATGCAGCCTACTGTGCGGAAGTTAGAGACACAGCTATGCTCCACCCACTTTTGCCTCTGGCCTGGCAGCCAGTGGAAGGTGCTCCACCCCTGGTTTATAATATCAGGGGAGGGAAGCAGGAGAGAAATGGCTTCCCAGCTAGCATGAACTCCAAACAGACACACTCCTACTAGGAAGTGCAGTTATTCTTCCATCAGAGGTCTTCCGTTTTATACCCCTTAATCACTTAATTTATTGATTAAATCTACAGTTTGTTGTTGGTTGTTTTTTGCTTTTTTAATGAAGCTACAGCCCTTCTATTTATGAAAAGAAGTCTATCATCATCAGTACATAAGAACAGCCTTATGCAAGCGAAATATCAGAGGAAGCAAAGCATGTGAAATCAGAAAGCGAGTGTTAGGAACAAACCAATTTACCTGCAGCTCCAGGAATGTAACGTTCAGGATAGAGATCAGTCAGAAATAAACTGTTGATTAAAGTGGATTTTCCCAAGCCAGATTCACCTGTAAATAAGATGGATGTTTAATTACTGGAATAATTCCGCTCCCCACTTTCATGCAAGCCACAGGTTTATCTCTTACTGCCAGTATCCACCCTGGTTTTATAAGATAACGACATCAAAGGCTTTCCTAAGCTTAGCTAAAGTAAACAGGAAAAACAAGCCTGAGGAAAGTGAGCCATGTGAATTCTAAATTTAATCCACCTATTTTCATAACGCAACCCATAAGGCCAAATTAAGTGCTCTAATCAAATACCTACAAGACAAGCATCTTTCCAGCACTTTCTCTTCAGTTCCTGTATTTATTTGATTCACGTTTATCTCTTGATATCAAGTAAGTTCATGCATCACCACCACCCCACACTCGAAAAAGCAAAAGTTGGGGTGAATGGCTATGGAGGAAATTTTGTCTCCTAAAATCAATCACACAGCATTAGTCCATTCATTTCTGAGGTGGTAGCCATCAGGGATGGCTCAAGGTATTTGGGTTGCCTTGAATGAAGGGCGAGGTGTCACACTCCCCTTTGCACATTCAGAAGCTAGCTGAATGTGGAGCGAGTCTTACTTCAAAGCTGGTGGCAAGACAGCATCCTCTGTGGACATGAATGGGGGCTAGCTAGCAGAAGGGGTACTGGACAGGCCACACCACCCCAACAGCTCACTGCCACCGTTGCCCCACAGACATAGAGGGAGACATTTTGGCAAGCCTACCTCCACCCTGGGGAAAAAACCTGGAGCCATTTCTCTCTGCCTTCTGTGTGACCCTGGCAGCTCTTTCGACATATGAAGGTTCTGACTAGGGATAGAAGAATCTGCCAGTTTTGGTCCTCTGTTTCCCATTTTAAATTCGGTTCCCCACATTTCTGCAGCAATTCATGGTTTTCATTTTTTTTAAAAAAAATCCTCATAAAAATTCAACATTTCAGTGCAAATTTCTCCTAACAAACACATTATTGTGTACATTTTTTACTTAATGTACACATTTTTTGCAAGCAGCTTCTCTTAACATAATGCGTTTCCATATGTTATTTTCCCTAATGTATTCCTCTTTATGCACGCTTTTACCTAATATATCCATGTTTGGAAGCATTGTTTGGTCAGAGAACCACACCACAAAATTTGGATTAAGTGTGAATTTCAAACCATGACTGCGTTTCAGTTCTCATATTCTTTCAGAAAGTGCAAATTTGATAGACTTAGCTTTAATTTTTATTTATTTTTAAAAAATGCAAACCAAATCAAATTTCTCCCCCCATTCCACAACTTTGACCATTCTTGTAAGCTTCCCAAGCGCCCTCATAGACAACTTAGAGGAAGTGAGTCAGAGGGCGTTTGGGTGGTGTTAAAACCTAACCACAGTCAATGTTGGTACAAATGACTTTCCAATAATAGTCTAGGTTCAGTGTCTTAATGACAATCTCTAACTGCAAGAAATTGTTCTCTCACTAGCAGCTTCCCTAAACAGACAAAAGTAGACGGCACTTGTGAAATATACACGTATGTACCAACACTTATCAACCTAGTTGAGGCGTAAGTCACCAAACCACATCCAGGAGATTGGGTGCAACTCGCAAACTTGGTCACTTTCATCCCCCTCCCTCCCTCCTCTCCTCACCAATTTCCCCCAACTTCTCTTTTTGGATCCAACTATGGTAATAATTAATAATATAATAATAATTTATTATTTGTACCCCGCCCATCTGGCCGGGTCTCCCCAGCCACTTTGGGCGGCTTCCAACAAATATCAAAATACATTAAAATATCACAGATTAAAAACTTCCCTAAACAGGGCTGCCTTCAGGTATTTTCTAAATGTCATATAGTTGTTTATCACTTTGACCTCTGATGGGAGAGCATTCCACAGGGCGGTCACCACTACCGAGAGGTGAGGGAACCGCCAGAAGGCTCTCGGCACTGGATCTCAGTGGTACATTTGTATCTGCCCACAACTAGACATGGTCCACTTAAATGCAACAAAAGTTAGGAACAGAAGCAGCGATGGCCACCAGTTTTGATGGCATTAAAAGTGGATTTGACAAAATTCATGTAGGATGAGGCTATCAATGGCTACACCTACAAAATGGAAAGCAGGGGGAGGAAGGAAGAGCTCACAAGCTTGAGGGTCCTTTCAAACTTTCAACTATGGTTTAGGTAGCTGCTGGAATATTACATCTGCATTGGGCCTCATTTTCAAGCTTCCATTCATGGTGCCTCCCAACTACCTGCATTTTGCAGGAGCAATTGCAACACATACCAGAAGTTAAAAAAGGTAAAGGGACCCCTGTCCGTTAGGTCCAGTTGAGGACGACTCTGGGGTTGCGGCGCTCATCTCGCTTTACTGGCCGAGGGAGCCGGCGTACAGCTTCCGAGTCATGTGGCCAGCATGACTAAGCCGCTTCTGGCGAACCAGAGCAGCGCACGGAAATGCCGTTTACCTTCCCGCCGGAGCAGTACCTATTTATCTACTTGCACTTTGACGTGCTTTCGAACTGCTAGGTTGGCAGGAGCTGGGACAGAGCAACGGGAGCTCACCCCGTCAAGGGGATTTGAACCTCCGAACTTCTGATCGGCAAGCCCTAGGCTCTGTGGTTTAGACCACAGCGCCACCCACATCCAGAAGTTTAGGTTTGTGTAAATGAAGTGTAATAAAGCATTCTGTCATCCTAACACACACACACACAAACCCTGGACTTTCTGCAGTTTGGAAATTGATGGGGAAATGCACTGAAAAGTGATGGGGAAATGCACTGAAAAGCGTGGGATGGGGGAATGACTAACAGGAAGACATGAAAACACTCTGCAAGCATACTGTATAAAAATGAATGCAAAATGAATTATCATTGTTGTATAATAGGGTGGGGAGCCTTCAGCCCAAGGGCAAATGCAGCCCTCAAGGCCTCTCCATCTGACCCTCACGACTCTCCCCAGGCTACATCCTCTCTTCCCAGGTCACATCCCTCACTGACCCTCATCACACCCCAATTGTTCTTGCCAGGCTGGAATGTCTACTTGAACTGGAGAAAAACTCAGTCGGTAGAACATAAGACTCTTAATCTCAGTGTCGTGGGTTCGAGCTCCACCTTCCGCAAAAGATTTCTGCATTGCAGGGTGTTGGACTAGATGACCCTTGTAATCCCTTCCTACTCTTACGATTTTATGATCTATGAACTCCGGTAATGCCTCTTGCTTGCCTGGCTGGAGGATGGAGAGGGATGTGTGAGTGTATGTAAAAACTAACCTGCTGTACAAAGGTAAAATCTGCATTCAAACACAGATTGGTTTCAAATCATAAAATTATTATTATTATTTAGAAGACATCTGAAGGCAGTCCTGTATATGGAAGTTTTTTTAATGTTTAATGTTTTATTATGTTTTTATATACAGTATGTTGGAAGCTGGGGCAATCCAGTCAGATGGGTGGGGTACTAATAATACTAATACTAATACTAATACTAATAATAATAATAATAATAATATTCATTGCTCTGCCCACTATTGTACCTTGCATCATAGGCCCTCCAAAAGTTGCCCAGAACTGTCCTTTGGGCTGCAAAGGGTTCCCTTCCCCTGTCATATAACCTTCCTGCAAGCAAATCCCTATTTGCAAATGGTAAGAGGTCGAAACTGGGATCTTCTTCCTGCAAAGCCGATGCCCTGCCACTGAGCTATTTCCCTTCCTTCATCAGCAATGGCAGGAAGGCTGTGCCTCTTTAGTGAGATACTAACTTCAGTGCTCTTTACATCGTCTCTTCCCCCACCCAAGAACAGGGACAGACAATTCACAGGAAGAAATCCAGACTGAACTAGCTTCCATATGTCAGTTTCAACAATAGATTTCCACACAAAAAGGAGGAAGAACTGATGGAGACACAAACAAAAGAAAGGTGTATATTTAACAGCCTAACATAGTCTAATAATGAAGTGCTTATAAAAAAAGAAGGGGGAGAAGCACCTACCAACCACCATGAGGGTGAACTCAAAACCTTTCTTGACAGACTTCCTGTGGACTTGGTTGGGGAGATTGGCAAAGCCTACATATCCTGCCGAGTCAGAAAACTGGGGAGACGGAGAAAAACAGTAAAATAAAAGTTGTAAATTGGACATGGAAGTCGGTTGTAACAAAAGCACAGGGGTTTTATGATGAAAGCACACAAAATGAACTAAGAAAGAATCAACACAAATCCGCAGGACCGAAAAAAAGGGTTGGATGTTTTGACAGAAGTGGAACAGCAAGAACAATAACTCATGTTTCCTCTTTTCCTGGGTCTCATGTAAATGTTGCATGGGAGGAAATGTTCATGCTATCCCCAAATTTAGAGAACGTGCCCTCTACACATGGAGTGCAAACATCCTGCCCTCCAAGCAGACTTGGCCACACTTCCTCTTTCACCACTTCTCATGTGTGTTGGAAGTGGCACAAAGTTCTCTTAATAACCAAATTACTGCTTAATAACCCAACTCATGTTTGAGAATTGTGTGGTTTATACCCAACTGCTGACTATGCAGCAGAGCAAAGGATGACTGCTGGAAGGCTAACCCTCTGCTCAAATCAATGTCATATAGGACTGTACAGCAGGAGTGGGTAACCCTTTCTGGCTAGATCACTATATCTCCACCCCAGGCAGGCCAAATTTGACACCTGACCACCTGGCAATCACACAATGTCACAGTGATGTCAGGTGGTGCTGCGCTTTGAAGCCTTGGTTGTCGGGGCTTCAAAGAGCAGCACGGGGGCTGTTTTGAAAGTCCTTAACATGCAGCCCCACGCTCACAAATCAGAACACACATACAAGCAATGTTGCTAGCACAGAGTTCTGGTGAGGTCTGCCACAAACCCTGTCAGGGAGTGGCCCGAGGCAGGAGGGGTGGCGGAAGGGGGAGAGAAACCAGGTAGCCACCAATGTACACCGGAGGAGGTATTGCAAGCGTGGGAGGAAGAGGAGAGCGCACCACAGTTGTCGCCAGAAATAGGGAAGGAGATATGGAGAAGTGAAAGCGAGGGACTGTCACCGCCCGTGCTATCGCAGGAAGCAGAGGCGGGTAGGGAGGCAATAGGAGGGGATGAGGAAATGGAGACAGAGGCGGAGCAAGGGGTTGAGGATCTTGCCAGAGCCTCGACAGCCACTTCCAGGGGAGACGAAAGTGAAAGGGAAGGAACCAGCGCCGCGACTGATAGGGTCAGGAGGCGGAAAAGGAGGAGCGAGAGGAGGCGCTGGGGTTTTGCTAAGTTTTTATGCTGGGGGCAAAATCGAAAGCCTTTACTTGGGGGATCTGACACCACGGGGTCGGATGATGAACTGTAATGTCTGTTGACGCGAGCCAGTTAATAAAACTACTGATCAAGTAAACCCATGCGTTGGGAGTTTACTCCTGAGGAGGACACATATCCCTCTCACAAACCCATTCTACTTACCTTCACTTTCTCACCAGATTGAGACATGTTCTCACACTCCAAATTTCAGAGCCTGGATTGGGGTAGGAGGAAGAGAATAGGAACAAAGTCTGTGTTAAATGGGAAAGCCAAGAATTCATCTCATCATTTTTACTGCTATGGCACAGGGAATCAAACAGATGCAGTCCCTCACCCACCTCTGGCTATCGAAATACGTGTTAGGGGAAAGGACTGTTCTGTCCATATTTGGTATAATTTATTTTATTATCTGTAGAGTGATAGCAACTGGTTCATTTTAAGCTTTTTGAGTCCCATCGATAAGTTAATTGAACCAGCTACCAGTGGCTGACTTGCAGCTGTTTTATGCAGAGTTGGATTTTATTACTAGACAGTTGCGGCGTTGGTTTTAGAGCTGATTTGTCATTATCTGCTTTGTTTTTAATGTTGCTTATTTTGCTGTACATCACCTAGAGAGTATTTTATTGGGTGACTCACAAATAATAAATACTGTACCGGTAAATAAATTTACTATAACCAAGTTGGAAGCAGCAAACAAAGAAAACATCATTTTGCAAATGAGACAAGAGTGTGGCTCTTCAAGCAGTAGCTTCTGACTCTCAGCTGAGTTGCAATCTGATCGAAGGGGAAAAGAGGAGAATCTGAACAAGTACTATGGTTCTCACCACCAACCTGGTGCCCTCCAAATGTTTTGCACTACAACTCCCATCAGTACAAGCCAGCAAAAGTAAGTCTGTAGATCACTTGCTTCTTGTGTTGTAACTGGCACCAAGAGATACATTAACTATCTTTACAGACTTTTATCAACTTGCAATGTTGCTTATTGAGCCCTCCAGGTTTGGAATAACCAGCCTCATATAACCAACATGCTTAAGTAATTCATGCATGAAGGGTTTAAGACCATAGAGTAAGCTGTCCTGCCAGGCTTAGCTCACCTTGGGAGGGACTAGGTAATGAAACCTTTGTTCCCCTTCCAGTCTACCTAAGAAGCTCAACATGTGAGCTTCTTGCTCGAAGCTCAGACCACATGGCTCTCAAAAGCCACTCTTGAGTTCCTATACCAATAATTTAGGTATTTTCACCACTGTAACCAAGCCAGGACTAGCAGGTTCTTATGTTTCTGGATTCACAATAGACTTGCCATGCAGTTGGGTATAAAAAAATGAAACCAACTGCTCCTTTATTCAGAACTTATACAGAAACAAAGGAGGAGAGACTCAAGAAATTTAATCACTGGCCTTCTTGACAAACACATTTCGTGGCCTCAAAAGGAGGAAGTGACCTACAGACAGACACCTGTGACTTCTGGATGCAGATGCTTTCCTGTTGCAATGTTCAATGTTGCTGGCAGGATGCAACACCAAGTTATAAAAGAATGCAAGAGGACTGCTAAATGCTTGCACTAGAAAAAATGTTTAGAAAATTAGTTGGAGGGAGGGGGATCTTCAGCTTTTCCCCATTGCTCCCCAGCAAATATATAGATCACAAATACATAGATCAACCATTCACAGTGCTGGTTCACAGCGCTTGCCTGTTTGTTAAAGTTCCCCACAGCGCTTTCAGTATATTATTATTACCCACGATTCCCCAGCAGGTCCCAGAGCAGGTCACAACAATCTGAAACTCAGTATTAAAAAGTTTAAACAAGTTACAGCCACAGGAATAAGGTGGGTCCTGAAAACACACAACTCAGGTGTCTGGAAACCAAGACTGATGAGGAACAGTTGAGAGAGTTGGGTATGTTTGGCCTGGAAAAGAGGAGGCTGAGAGGAGATAGGATAGCCATCTTCAAATATCTAAAGGGCTGTCACATGGAGGATGGAGCAAGCTTGTTTTCTGCTGCTCCAGTGACTAGGACCTGAACCAATGGATTCAATTTGCAAGAAAGGAGATTCCGACTAAACATCAGGAAAGCTGTTCGACAATGGAACAGACTCCCTTGGAAGGTGGTGAACTCTCCCTCACTAGAGGCTTTTAAGCACATGGCCATCTGTCATGGATGCTTTAGTTTGACTAGATGCCCCTTGCGATCCCTTCCAACTCTACAATACTATGATTCTATGAAAGGCCAGGGTAAAGTTGTGCATCTTCAGTAGAGGTTATCCGCACACAAAGGAAAAGCTGGATATGACAAACACTGGCTATGACAGCAAAGCCCCAAACTCTGCAGTCAGTCTTAAGTGGTGTTGACTGGTGCCAATTTGGAGTGGTACGGCAAAATGCAGAACGCCAAAACAGCAGGTGGAGCCAGAACCAACAAGAGGGAGAGCCAATTAATTATCATTTTGGCCCCATCCTCCTCCCCGTTGAATTCTAGGACAAAACTAAGACTAAGGAGGAGGCAGCTTACAGCCAGCACCAACCCCAGGATTGGTTGTAAGTAGGAAGGTGGGGAGCTAGAGACTGGCTAAGGGCAGATTGAGTATGAAAAGGGCAGTGCCCCATCATCCTAAAGGACCAGCCCCAGCTGCTCTAAACAGTGCAAGAGGTACTGCAGAGACGTGCATCACACCCAGTGTGGTGTAGTGGTTAAGAGTGATAAGACTCATAATCTGGTGAACCGGGTTCACATCCCCGCTCCTCCACATGCAGCTGCTGGGTGACCTTGGGCTAGTCACACTTCTTTGAAGTCTCTCAGCCCCACTCACCTCACAGAGTGTTTGTTGTGGGGGAGGAAGGGAAAGGAGAATGTTAGCCGCTTTGAGACTCCTTCGGGTAGTGATAAAGCGGGATATCAAATCCAAACTCTTCCTCTTCCAAATGCACATTTACGCAGAAGTTAATTCTCACTGTGTTCGTTCAGTGGCACTTAGCCTTCATTAAGCATGCATGGAACTGCCACCCTCATTAGATTATATCAGAAATAGGGAACCTGGTGGTAGGACTGGAATGCAGCTCCTATCATCCCTGACTACTGGCCGCACTGGCTGGGGGTGATGGGAGCTAGGAGTTCAATGGCATATGTTAGCTAGCCCTGCTTTAGATGATACGTGTGCGTACTGCAGCCAGCATCTGTTGGAAGAAGCATTTTCTCTTGGACAACAGAGATGAGAGTAGATGGGATCACGTTTGTCATCTGATGTTTTGATAAAACAGTATTTTTTTAAAAAACCAAAAAAAAAACCAGCTGCCTAATTAACCAGTCATTAAAAAATAATAATCACCAAACATGTTTTTAATCAATAGTCCCAACGCAACTACGTTACACGTCTTGTTAAGGACTTCCCTATCCCAAAAATGCAATGCAGCTGTACAAACAGAGCTTTCAGTAGTGTTTGGACTAATGCCCAGGCATCTTTCCTAGAGGTCAGCTGATAGCCGAAGCTGATTTGACTAAGTACCAACGTCCAGTAAACTTGTAGCATTCTCAGCCCTCTTTGCAAGCAAAATATCCAAAACCCATCCTCATATCTTTGTAGGTGCATTTGCAGCCACTATGCTATGAGCATCATAGCTGTAGCCTTAAATAGGCTTCATACAGGAGGCCAAAAAAATAATTAATCCTAAGAGACTAAATTGGGGGGGGGGGTCCCCCCGCTGGGCGGTGCCTTCCAACTAGTGCACCAACAAAGTAAGAACAGACCTCTTAGTCTCTCCTCTGTCAATCCACTTGGTTTCCATATTCAGGGAGGAACAGGCTTGTCATCCTCCAATGACAGCATGGAAACAAAATGGGCTTGCAGAGGAAGGAAGAAGCAATCTGTCCTGCAGGGATGTGGGGAGCAGAGCCCTCTCCTGACGAAAACTCCCACTCCCTAACTGCTTTGCTATTAGTTAAAACTACACATGGCAGTGTGGAAACAAACGCAGTCTTGCTTAAGGAACATCTCAACTAAGCAAAGGCAGACCTGATTCACAAAACATCAGCAATCAATACAGAAGCAAATTTCCATGTACTTGACCACATTTGGTTTAACAGAGCAAAAATACCAAGCGCTGCTCATTTTATTCCCAATAACCACTGCACAGCAATTTCTAGAGACACACAAAACCGAACAATTTTTTAAAAATGGAGTACTGGGCATATTTTGATGTTGTATAATTTGATAAGCCACCATTCATCAAAGATTATTTCAGAAGGACACATATTGTACCAATAACATTTCCGATCTCATGGGAGCACAGGCTTTTGAAAATTACACTCAAAAGAGTACAGAGATCCACGTCAGTTGGACATGACAATCAAACACTAGCGTCCAAAGTATGTTGTCATCCCAGAAGTCCATTACGAGATGAGGCCCCCTCTGGAAGAGGCAGGAAGGAACCCAGGTCATTTCCTTTGTAACTTCGGGATGCAAGAAGTAAACAGCTGGTATCTGAGGACTTCACTCTCCAGTCACAACAAAATGAAAACATTATGTAAAGTTTTCAAGTTTGCTGAACACCCAAAAATTAGCCAATGATTTATCATCATGGTTATAAGAGCATGTGTGTATGTAAAAATAATTCATTATTTATATCCTGCTGCTCTTAGTATGCAGAGTGATGGACGCAGATTGATAGACCTATCAGATATTTCAAATTCACATATTCCACTAACCTTTACTACATCATCTTAGTTCCTGTATCAGACAAAAGGAATGGAGAACCTGTTGCCTTACAGATAGTTGTTGGAGTCCAACAGCCCCAGCAAATAACTGCCAAGTGAACCTTTCACATTTCCAGAAACCTTGCCTAATGTTGTTAAAAGTTACAGTTCATAACAACTTTTTCTATTTTTTTTTCATACCGGTAGTACAGTAAGTTGATTTTGTAATTGGCATTAAAACTTCTTAAAGACTAGAATACTTATTGTGCCTTAACAGTTTAGGGCCCTTAAAAATAAATCGATAAAAAAAATAGGGTAACATTCCCAAGTTTGCAGAAATGTCTATCATTGTGAGAACAGCCATCGTGTGATGGTGTCTCTTTTAGCTTTTGTAATTCTGAAGTGATTACAAACCAGCTCAGACATCCATCCCTTATTCTTTCAAATCCTGCATGTCTGGCATGTGGAGCAGTGATTATGTCTGTAGATGGTTTTAACTGAGTAAGCAGCCTGATGCATTTTTAATACCAAAACCAAAGACAGTTTACAGCCTTCCAAGGGAAGAATAGTTGGATGAAAGCCACAAAGAGCTTTTCCATCTCTCCATTTAAGTTTATTTTTTAAAAAGGAAAGGGATATATGCAAGAATGGACAAAAAAACAGCCAACTCTTGAGCAGTGTGTTGAAGATCAAGTTTTGCTGCCAGGATCTATACCCAATAGCTTACACCAGACGTTCTGGGTGGGGATGGAAGCAGGAAGTACTAGATCCATGTAGCATTCCTAAAATGCTTTCAGAATTGCAAAGCCAAGCACAAATCTGGAGCTTATGAGCACAGAGAAAGAAAAAGGGGTTGATGGAGAAATCCTAAGTATTTAGCTGTATAACTAGACATCGAAAGCCATTCAGTGATAAATGGATGTGCGTAAGTCTGACACCTAGCTCACCCAGAGGTGCAATTACTGTATAATAATAATAATAATAATAATAATAATAATAATAAACTTTTATTTATATCCCGCCCTTCCCGGCCAAAACCAGGCTCAGGGCGGCTAACAATCATCAAACTACATAACCATTGAACAGACAGTTAAAAATGCAGGTATAAAATACACTTTAAAACTTAAAAAATTTAGAATTTTAAAAGTTGCACTCAAATTAACCCAAAAGCCAGACGGAACAGCTCCATTTTACAAGCCCTACGGAAGGGTGCCAACTCTTGCAGGGCCCTCGTTTCTTGTGGCAGATCATTCCACCATATCGGGGCCAGAACCGAAAAAGCCCTGGCCCTGGTGGCTGCTAACCTGGCCCTGCCAACCTGGCCCTGGTGGCTGTATGTCTTCTAGTTTTAGGGAAAGTGCATCATACACACACACACACACACATATTGCTTGCGTGTCATACTTACAGCTTCTCCCATGAAATGAAATTTCTTCACTGAAATTTTGTAGTAGCCTGCATACATGTCATTAACCCTCACCACTGCGGTTATTCCTCACTCCCCAATACAACAGCACAAGCGTGCGTGGCTTTAAAAACCCACACAAAGGATTACAAAGACAGCTCTATGAATGCCTGCCAAATAGGGCAGGACATAATCAGAAGCCACTTTCCTTCTTGCCAAAGCAGCAAGTAATGAATGGATTTCCCATCTGCGATCTGCAACATCTATGCACATATGGACAGACACATGAAGCTTTTAAGTATTTCAGCATTGGAAAATGCTCCTCATGCCAACAGAAAATTAAATTAAATTTCAATGCAGCTAAATGCAGCTTGCCTTACTTTTTTAACATTTCCAAACACACAGGTCTTCCTTTCCTCAAGCTGCCAGTCCCAGCTAGGGATTTACACTGCCCAAAAAAAAAAAATTCCCAGGCAGCTCTCAGAGCCAACACTGCACATATTTCCCTGTTTCCACTTCAGGAGTTAACAGGGCATTCCTAGGAAGAGGGAGGAAGATACTAGGGGTGCTAATTCTTTAGATTAAAACAAGCATTTAGCATTCCAATGAACTACTGCTTGATGCAAACATGGGGGGGGGGGAGTAGCTCCAGGTTCCCATGATTACTTTTAAAGCTGTATAATAGGTCAAAATTAACCACATTCCCCATCATCCCTGCTTTGGAACCACATTGCCTGCTTATTTTTATTTTGCACCCAGCAAAGACACAGGAGCCCTCCCAGGGACAGGGTCTGCTTTCAAATATGTGTGATAAGCAAAAATGCACCATGTGTAACTTTACACACAGAGAGATATGGAGTATCATATAATGTGGAATTTTGCTTGATAGCAGCTTGGGGCTCCATCAGGAAATCCCGAGAGTAGATTTTAAATGTATGCAACAGGCAAAATATCACCAGGTGATGCTTTCCACCACTAACTATCCCACCCATCCTGCATATCTGTTCCAGCAGAAACCCATTTGTTGATTTTTACTATTTTTTGACTGATACAGGAGCCTTGCCAGAAAAAACACAGGAAGCTGCCTTATATCAGGTCAAACACTTTGTCCACCAAGCCCAATAGCTGCAGCACTGTGTCTCAAAAAGTAGTTCAGAGTTCAAGGTTCTTGTGTTAATTTACAAGGGCCTTAACGACTTTAGTACAGGATAGCTTAAGGACCACCTGACTCCTTCTATTGCTGCCCCATCACTGAGGTCTTCAGGGGAGTCAGTTAGTGGCCCCTCATGGCTTGGGTGCACAGCTCATACTTAGGGTTCCTTGCGCCTTTGGCAAGGAGCTGTATGAAATAAACCATTTTACCACATGCCTTTTGTTGTGGTGCAAAAAAGGAAGGGAAGCTTCTCCCACGTTTGATCTTTCCATGACAGCAGCACGTCATATACTCCATACACACACACACACACACACACACACACACACAGTCATATACTCCATACACACACACACACACACACACACACACACACACAGAGGAGATTTTTGTGCCCCCAGCAGGGGCTGGTTTCACCAACCTCTGACTGTTGGCCCAATTCTGTAGAACTCTCTCCCAGCTTAGACCAGACAAGTCTCCTCCCTGTTGAACTTCCAGCACCTAATGAAAACCTTTTTTACTTATTTCAGCAAGCATTTCAAGTATGTTCTCTGCTTTTATGGTTAGTTTTAACCAATTTTATCTTTTTTTCCTCTCTTTTTATCCTTACTTTACATCACTTAAGAGACTATAGTGCTAAGCAGTATATACCGGTACGTAGTTAAAAAATGGAAATGTTTATTATGGTCAAGCCCCATGAAATTAAGTACAAAATATAAAGCAATACAAAAACACAACAGAACCAATTGTTTGTTTTTAAATGTGACAAAATCTTCCCAAAAATAATCAACACCCCTTATCCTTGGGAGTGGGGATCATTATCAGGGAGAATGAATCAGACTAGGATCTTCTGCATGCAAAGTGTATGCTCTACCCAGAAAACAACAGGCCCTTCTACCTCACCCCGCAAAAAGAGATTGCCACTACAGTACTCATTCATTCCTGGGAGCGAAAGCATTCAGGTTGTATGTTTAATAACATTGACCTGGGGAGCTTCTGCATGCAAAACAGCAGTCATTTTCTTGATTTTACTGTTTTATCTCTTGGCAAACCACTTTGCCAAGCACTTCCAACCTAGCAGTATACAAATTTTATGAAGATAAAAAAAGCAAATAAAATGAATGAAGCATGAACCAAGTCACAGCCCACCCACCCCCTGCAAAAAAAAAGCCAACCAGTTGCTCCTCATTCAAGTAGGGGTGTCTTCCAAGGCGGGGGCGGAAGTAAATTAAGCTGCCTGTCTTCTAGCTCAGTTGGTCAAGTATGAGACTCTCAGCTGTCAGTTCGAGATCCATGTTGGGCAAAAGATTCCTGTACTGCAGGGGGTTGGACTAGATAACCCTCAGGGTCCCTTCCAGATGTACAATTCTATGATTTTTATACATGCCAACTTGAATAAAATATTTGGGGGGACCAGCCCCGCCCTGCCTAACTGATCATATGACACAGCACCCACCCACCATTTGAATGGCAATGCTCATCAACTTGGGGGGGGGGTAGGCAGACCCCTCAAATATTTTACTGGGGGTGGGGGCCCAAAGGGTTTGGCTCCTATGAACTGAGTTAACAGTTTGCCCTTTCCCCCCAAAACAGCTGCTCATTGTTTCAGTTGTGGAGCTGAAGGAAGCATTCAAAGGAGGGAGGGAAGTTAAGTCAGGGTGGATTTGATTTAAATCAAATCGATTTAAATAACGACTTAAATCACTAGTCAGTAAGACTTGATTTAAATCATTTTTTAACAGAAAGACTCATTCTTTCATATTTACAACTAGATGAAGGTTTCATTTTTGGAATAATAAACTTTCAGAGTAGTTTTTACAGTTATATCAAAAAAATTCTGATTTGGTTATACAGTACTATTAGAAATACGTAGACAGATAATTATGAAATTATTATGAGGTTTAATAAGTTAACTGTTTATATTTGGACAACTTTTCTGCTGTACTTTATTGGAAGGAGAAAAATAATCATTTCCTTAATAACAATTTAAACAACTAAAACAATAACATATGTATCCATGTTTGTTAAATGATGTGGTTAAACGATTAAAAAAAAACTTTTGAGTTTTAGCACACATGAAAAACTTAAAACAATTCCTTATTTCCTGATGAATAGCCTTTGGATTATAATGTAACTTAAATAGAAAACTATCTTTATAAAGATTTTTCCTCCAAAAGCATTTTATTTTAAAATTTCGATTAAAAAAAAAACAATTTAATTTTTTTTAAAATCAGATTATTTATTTATTTTAAATCATTGATTTTTCTCCACCCTGGCCTGCATGCAAAGTGCTCTTGCAGTGGCCCACAGCACTTTCTCCGCTCACCCCACCCTCCGCACCCCCATAACTGGGCACCCCCTCGTTCCCGGATGGATGCAAACCACAGAAGCCCTTCCTCCTCAGCGCGTGCACCAGGGGTGCCAACTTAAAACAAAATATTAGGGGGGTCACTTGGAGAACACACACAGACGCCAATTGAATGGCAGCGCTCATTCACTTGGGGGAGGCGCTCAAATATTTTATTGGGGGGCAGGCAAAGGGACCTCGGAAAAGGGGGGCACCTCCTGCAACGCCCCAGTGGAGGAAGCTGAGGGGCGAAGACCCCACTCGCCCCCACCCCCGCTCCTGGGAGGCTGTCAATCAAGTCAGTCAGCCGGTCTCCTTCCCCTCAGTCCCCTTCCCTAGACTGGGCTGTGGGGAGGGAGGGAGGCAGGCCTCGGGCTCTGGAAGCCGGAGGAGCTGCCGCCGCTACGCCCCTTACCTCGTCCAAAATACCTCCTCAGGCACCGCAGTCGGCAGCCAGGCCCGGAGTAAGAGACGGCGCTGGGGGAGGGGAGGAGGCGGGTGACTTCCTCGTCCTAAAGCTCCGCCCGCATCCCACAAGCCTCGGCGGCCCGCTCTAGCCCTACGCTCTCCGTGTCTGCCTCGCTGCCGCCGCCTGCTTTTAAAATCGATGGGGGAAGGGAGGGAGGGAGCCGCCGAGGAGAGAGTCCTAGAGTGTCTCTCTCTTTTTAGTTACCTTCCCCTCCTCCCCGCCCCACCCTCAGATTCCGTTGAAGTTATTCTTTTCTTGCCCTTGACAGGGATGGGGAGGGAGGAGGCATCTGCTGGGGGTTTAAATCCTCTTTCCTCGCCCACGTCCTCGTTTCAAATCCAGGAAATATGTGTGTGTGTGTATACATATACAACAATTGCAACAATATATTATGCGTTCTGTATATATACCGGTATATATATATAAAGAAAACATAATATATTGTTGCAATTATTATTATATTTTATATTTAAAATAAATTTCACTGGCTTTTGTGTGACAAGCATATAGCATAACATCTCTAATATCTCTCTCTCTCTGCCCCCGCTCATTAGGTATCAGGTTATATATACATTACATATACATTTTGTTTTGTTTTATGCTTTAATCCATACAGATTCTCCAAACGCCAAGCATGTGAAGTCCTGGGGACAGCAGCACAGAAATCGTCTTACCTGTCACAGACGGCAATAATAATAATAATAAATAATCATAATAATAATAATTTGTTATATGTACCCCGCCCATCTGGCTGGGTCCCCCCAGCCACTCTGGGCGGCCTCCAACAGATATTAAAATACATTAAAATATCACAGGTTAAAAACTTCCCTAAACGGGGCTGCCTTCAGGTATTTTCTGAATGTCAGATAGTTGTTTATCTCTTTGACATCTGCTGGAAGGGCGTTCCACAGGGCGGGCGCCACTACCGAGAAGGCCCTCTGCCTGGTTCCCTGTAGCTTTGCTTCTCGCAGTGAGGGAACCGCCAGAAGGCCCTCGGCGCTGGATCTCAGTGTCCAGGCTGAACGGTAGGGGTAGAGACGCTCCTTCAGGTATACAGGACCAAGGCCGTTTAGGGCTTTAAAGGTCACTTTGAATTGTGCTCGGAAACGTACTGGGAGTCAATGTAGTTCTCTCAGGACCAGTGTTATGTGGTCCCGGCGGCCATTCCTAGTCACCAGTCTAGCTGCCGCATTCTGGATTAATTGCAGTTTCTGGGTCACCTTCAAAGGTAGCCCCACGTAGAGCGCATTGCAGTAGTCCAAGCAGGAGATAACTAGAGCATGCACCACTCTGGCGAGACAGTCTGCGGGCAGGTAGGGTCTCAGCCTGCGTACCAGATGGAGCTGGTAGACAGCCGCCCTGGACACAGAATTAACCTGCGCCTCCATGGACAGCTGTGAGTCCAAAATGACTCCCAGGCTGCGCACCTGGTCCTTCAGGGGCTCAGTTACCCCGCAGTCCCCCACACCCAATCGCACCCTGTCCCCCAAAAACAGTACTTCTGTCTTGTCAGGATTCAACCTCAATCTGTTAGCCGCCATCCATCCTCCAACCGCCTCCAGGCACTCACACAGGACCTTCACCGCCTTCACTGCTTCTGATTTGAAAGAGAGGTAGAGCTGGGTATCATCCACATACTGATGAACACCCAGCCCAAACCCCCTGATGATCTCTCCCAGCGGCTTCATATAGATATTAAAAAGCATGGAGGAGAGGACGGAACCCTGAGGCACCCCACAAGTGAGAGCCCAGGGGTTTGAACACTAATCCCCCACCACCACTTTCTGAACACGGCCCAGGAGGAAGGAGCGGAACCACTGTATAACAGTGCCCCCAGCTCCCAACTCCTCTAGACGGTCCATAAGGATGTTATGGTCAATGGTGTCAAAGGCCGCTGAGAGATCCAGCAGAACTTGGAAACAGCTCTCACCTTTGTCCCTAGCCCGCCGGAGATCATCGACCAGCACGACCAAGGCAGTTAATGTGTGTAGTTCAGACCATGCTGATCGCACTAGCAACGATGCTCTGAAGACCATTACCATTACCATTTCCATATTGAATAAATGGCCATATTGCAAAAGAAAATAAATAGCAACAATATATAATGTTTTATATGTAGTAGTACCTCCGGTTACGTAACCCTCTGGTTATGTAAACTTCGGGATGCGAAAGTGGCAAACCCGGAATTATTTTACCGGGTTTTGCTGTGCATGCTTGCACAGAAGCGGTCCTCAGGTTGTGGAAACCTCAGGATCTGACCGGACCTCCGGAACGGATCCCGTCCGCAACCGGAGGTACCACTGTATATATAACACAACACACACACATAACCTCTGTTGTGCTCCTTCTTGAACTCAGGATGCAAGGGAGAAACGTGCTAAGAGGAAGGCACGCTTGGCAAATCCACACCGTGATCAACTCCCGCCTGGAAACCAATGTCCCCACTGTGGAAGGACGTGTGGATCCAGAATTGGCCTCCACAGTCACTTACAGACTCATTGTTAAAACCATGTTTATGGAAGACAATCTTACTCAGCTACAAGTGATCGCAGAAGAAGAAGAAGAAGAAGAAGAAGAAGAAGAAGAAGAAGAAGAAGTTTGTCCACCTTTGGCCTTCTCCAGCACAGCTCCCTCTAAAATGAATGATACCTCTGCAATCAATAGAGACTGTACAGGACAGCTTCCAAGAGGATTGGGCCCATGGCTTTCACATTTTTATCCACTTCCTTGGGAAATGTTGGCAGGACAAAAAAAAAAGGTGGGGGCTTATGGCTGTACAGATAAGTTCTAACCTTTGAAAACGTGACTGCTGGGACAATTGTCCCCTGATCTCCCCAACAGTAGCCTATTGCAACAATAATGTTTAGATAAGTAAAGGTCATGGATGCTTACTCACTAAACTAATCCAGTGCATGTATTCAATTTTTAACTGTTTCCAGCTTGATCAGAAATGTAGACAGAATCTTCTTTGTTGGGGTGTTTTGGGGATCTCCTTCTTGTTAAAATTCTCTGGGACCATCTGCACTATACATTTAAAGCAGTATCATACCACTTGAAACCGTTGTGTCTTCCCGGAGAGAATCCTGGGAAGTGTAGTCATGGGGAAGAGGGATTAAGTCAGACCCTCCAAGTGTCCTTATTTTCAAAGGACGCCCTTGATTTAGAGAAGCCGTCCCGGTTTCTGATTTGATCTCAGAATGTCCCACTTTTCCTTGGAGTGTCTCTATTTTCATTAGAGAAATGTTGGAGGCTGTGGAGTTATCTGACCCCCCCAAGCCATCTGAAGGCAATCCTGTATAGGGAAGTTTTATGAATGTTTTATTATGTTTTTTTATATGTTGGAAGCAGCCCAGAGTGGCTGGGGCAACCCAGTAAGATGTGTGGGGTATAAATAGTAAAATTATACTTATGGAATGGGACATCTCTATTCTCGTTGGAGAAATGTTGGGGGGGGTGGTATGTTAACTGTTTAAGAACACGGACACTGGCACCAGAGCCTGCAATGAACCCAGATGCCAACTTTGCTGCCACATACACCCGGACAACACCATTACTGGCCCCAACAACATCAAACATACCATCTCAGGACTATTTAATTGCTCATCGTCTAACATTGTGTATGCCATCAAATGCCAACAGTGCCCTTCAGCTCTCTATATTGGACAAACAGGCCAAACTCTACGCCAAAGGATAAATGGAAATAAATTTGACATCAGGAATCACAAGACAGAGAAACCAGTAGGAGAACACTTCAATCTCCCAGGACATTCTATACAAGATCTCAAAGTAGCTGTCCTATTGCAAAGGAATTTCAGAAATAGACTGGAAAGAGAAGTTGCTAAATTGTAACTCATTACCAAACTTAAAACCATGGAGAGACCTGGTCTGAATAAAGACATTGGATTCTTATCTCATTATACATGACAAAGCTATTTTTAACCTTCTCACCCCTTGCTTTTTCCTGTAAGACCAATTGCAGTCATTAACAGTCGTCAGGAGGTTTACCACACCTATCAGCTAATCACCCTTCTGAGTAACACCCCTCCCCACCCTCTCACTATATATAAGGGTCTGGTGACTTCTGTTTCAGTGTATCTGAAGAAGTGTGCATGCGCATGAAAGCTCATACTAATAACAAACTTAGTTGGTCTCTAAGGTGCTACTGGAAGGATTTTTTTGTTTTGTTTTGTTTAAGAATTGTAATGCAGGTGGAGAGCAAGAAGCTCCCTCAGCCCTAGAGCAAGCAGCTACTCTACGTGCTACTGAGCTTTATGCCAGGTCCCCCATCAGAGCAGTTCAACTCTGTCCTGGGGGGCCACCCTCTGGTCTCGGAGTCCAAGCTCTCTGGCTCCATGGAGCTCCTGGGGAAGTGTGATACCCTGGAGAGGAAGACATCAAGAACATCGGCTGTGTGTTCAACATGGAGGTGGAGGTGGTGTCACTGAAAGACCATGAGACCTACAGCCCACAGCACCAGCTGGTCCAGAAGAATATAGAGGTACTCAACAGTAAAGTCTGGGTTAGTGTGCACCACTCCCCTGCTCCTGGCCATCACTGGGGATGCTTAGTGCAAAGTCCCCTGCAGGACACTCGTACATTGCAAGTTTTTAAGCAAAGGTTGGGTGGCCAGTTGTCAGGTATGCTTTAGTGATGAAGCAATGATTCTTCAACATCAAATTCGTTGGACTGGTCATGTTGTGCCGATGCCTGATTATTGTTTTCCAAAGCAACTACTCTATTCCGAACTTAAAAATGGAAAGTGTAATGCTGGTGGTCAACAAAAGAGATTTAAAGACTGTCTCAAGGCAAATTTTAAAAAATGTAGTATAAACACCAACATTTGGGAAACACTGGCCTGCGAGCGCTCCAATTGGAGAACAGCCTTTACCAAAGGTGTCATGGAACACTCGAACTCAGGACGCAAGGGAGAAACATGCTAAGAGGAAGGCACGCTTGGCAAATCCACACCGTGATTAACTCCCACCCGGAAACCAATGTCCCCACTGTGGAAGGGCGTGTGGATCCAGAATTGGCCTCCACAGTCACTTATGGACTAATTGTTAAAACCGTGTTTGTGGAAGACAATCTTACTCGGCTACGAGGGATTGCCAAAGAAGAGTGATTCCTGCATTGCAAGGGGTTGGACTAGATGACACTTGGGGTCCCCTCCACCTCTACATTTATAGGATTCTATGAACTCTTTCTTACTGTGCATGTTGGAAGCGAGGCAGGACAACTACGTGACAAATGTCACCTCTAGCCCTAACAACTCATTTATTTTGAAGGAGCAGAAACTTCCCTAGTTATAAACAAACTCACCCGGAGACACAGATTTTTTTTTAGTAACACATCAAACTTGCACAAAGAATGATTGTTGCTTTTCATAGATGAAAATCACCTTTCCAGGATGCTAATTAAAAAACATCTCAAGAAAATGGCACTAATGAGGCAGAGAGAGAGAGAGAGAAATCTCTGGATACCCATAACCTTGAGATCATAAATAGCTTAATCGCCTCTGCCAGGAACAGCCCTGCTCTGCAGTGTAATCAAAATAATTAAGGAAAATTAGGGTGGCTTCACCTTTGCACATGGATTCCTTTGCTGGAAGCAATATTGTTTCTCTTCCTTATATAACTACAGTGGAAAGATAACACAGTTCACTCCTCAAAAAAAACAGATGATGCAGATACATCAGAGTGTGAGAGAGAATGTGGGATGTTCATGTTTGTTTGTTTTTAAATGTAGTTTGCTTATATTGATGCACAGTTGCAGAACTCATATTGACCTTGCTGTTGCAAAAATCAGTTTCTACTGTCACCAATATTGTTGATGTGCCTAAAACCAGAATTGGGGACCTGGAGAAATCCAAGTCATTATCCACAGCAGTGTTCTTATGTGTTGGTTCTTCAGATTTTGGACTACAAATTTCATCATCCAGCTTAGTCAATGTCCAGGAATGATGGGAGTTGTAGTCCATCAACATCTGGGGAGCCAAGGTTGAAGAATCCTAGTCCAGTGTCTTAAGATATGGTGAAATTCTTGTTGTTGCACACCATCCCAATGGCCATGTGTCCAACTTTATATAGGAAAGTCCTATGTTTAAAGGGTCATCTGGTTCAAGTCCAGTTTAAATACTGATATAATGAAGTCAAAGAAGGATGAGACTTAAAGTTGCCCATTAGCAAACTGAACAAGCACACAAGTCACTCGGTCAGTCTTCCCCACTTTAGTCATACCGGTATGTCTTGCAATGTAGCGTATTTGTATTACAGGGACTGTTCCTAAATTTGCATTTGGAGATATAAGTTAACATATGCAAATTGTATGCAAATCAGTGTCCTCTTTGTGATGCAGAGGTTCATAAGTGGCCATTGCTGTAAACCTGGGACAGGGAACCAATGGCCATTTAGACATTGTTGGACAACACTTCCCATCAGCCCTATCAAGCTGCCAGAATCTCCATTGCCCCAAAATGGAAAACCTTACAGGACTTGTGGCTCTCAGTTCGGTACAAAAGATGTGGTGTTTAGCATTAGTTGAAAAAAAATAATCAAAAATTACATGTTGCCAAAGGTTCAGAGGACCCTGAAAAATATGTGTTTGGTGGGACCTTATCTCATATGCAATAAATACATACAAGACTACACAATACAATGTGAAACTTGGCGTTCCAAATAGTCTTAAATACTATTAACTACCTGATATAAGTAGTAGTAGTAGTAGTAGTAGTAGTAGTAATTTATTATCTGGGCGGCTTACAGCAGAATATAAAAACATAATAAAACGTCAAACATTAAACACTGCTCTTTGTAGTTGTATTTCTATTATTCTTATTGTGTTTTGTGTGTTGGATTTATTTCAATAAATATTTATTTTTAAGTGCAAAATTGAGGAACTTGAACAGCTCTTGATGCTATTACATTTCTTCAGAATCACATTATCCGTTCATGTGAACCTGAAAGAAGAAGTGAAAGTAAGGGAAGAGGAATGCTGACAAAGGGTCTGGCAGAAAAAAAGAAACTCATTAAACCTTAATACTGTCGGGGGGGGGGGGGATGAAGAAAGTTTAGGAGCCTGGGCTTTTCTTAACTTCTCATACTTATATAGATTGCTGGCCTCTGGCAGTGGAGATAAAACATAGCCATTGTGGTTAGTAGCTCTTGATAGCCTTGTTGTTGTTGTTGTTCAGTCGTTCAGTCGTGTCCGACTCTTCGCGACCCCATGGACCAGAGCACGCCAGGCACGCCTATCCTTCACTGCCTCTCGCAGTTTGGTCAGACTCATGTTGGTAGCTTCGAGAACACTGTCCAACCATCTCGTCCTCTGTCGTCCCCTTCTCCTTGTGCCCTCCATCTTTCCCAACATCAGGGTCTTTTCCAGGGAGTCTTCTCTTCTCATGAGGTGGCCAAAGTACTGGAGCCTCAACTTCAGGATCTGTCCTTCCAGTGAGCACGCAGGGCTGATTTCTTTAAGAATGGATAGGTTTGATCTTCTTGCAGTCCATGGGACTCTCAAGAGTCTCCTCCAGCACCATAATTCAAAAGCATCAATTCTTCGGCGATCAGCCTTCTTTATGGTCCAGCTCTCACTTCCGTACATTACGACTGGGAAAACCATAGCTTTAACTATACAAACCTTTGTTGGCAAGGTGATGTCTTTGCTTTTTAAGATGCTGTCTAGGTTTTTCATTGCTTTTCTCCCAAGAAGCAGGTGTCTTCTAATCAGCCTTACCTTCCATTAATTTGTCTACCCATTTAAAGCCTTCCCAGTTGGAAGCCCTCACTACTTCATATGGGACCAAATTCCATAGTTTAAGGACTCGGCTACATTAGTAAACAGAGATTTGAATGTGCTATCAACATGCAACACCAAATGGCACCAGAGAGCAGGAATTTTCAAAACACAATTTTCCATAGAGAATTTTTTTTCTGTTGTTACAACCATCTAATTCTGACTTATTTATAACTCCCGCCCACTTTGTCTAGAGACCCACCCTCTTTTATTTTGTCTCTTCTGGATCTTTCAACATTCAGGTTCTTTGGATGTCGCCCAAGTTCTAGTATTATGAGAGAGAAACTTCCCTCCATCCATTTTTTCCACACTGTGCAAATTTTATACGTTTCTATATCATGTCTCCTCTTACTTACCAGTTCTCTAAACACATTGTTTGTTCCAGGTTCTAAGCTATAGTTTAGCCAGTGCCAGCCCTATCATGACTCAGAATTAGCCCTATCATGACTCAGGCAGCAAATGGGGCAGGGCAGTGGGGCAGGCAACCTCCCATCCCTCTGGTCCAAGGAACAACCCACTAACAGTGCCTCAGTCTTATCTGGTCTGACCATAGCGGTCAACTTTCGGAATTGAAAATAAGGGATTTTTTCAAACTTTCAGATTTGAAAACAAGGGATGCCGCGAGGGCGGTGCAATGGCACCAAGTAGCCTCGCCACCCTGCGCTCCAGAGGCTGCGTGCAAACGGGTGAGTGCAAGAGCGAGCGCGTAGACGGCAGGCAGGCTGTCTGTCTGGTTGGGCGTGAGGGTCTGGCTGCACAAGGCATGCAAGCTCCGCCCCCAGTCGGTCTCAGACTCCTTATTGGCAGCCAAGCAACGCAGCTGAGGAGCCTCTCTGGCCGGCAGGGAGGGAGAGGAGCTGCTTCCTTTGAAATCCGGGAAATTTAAGGGATATCAACAATCCGGGATAGCAGCAGGAAACAGCATTGGAATAAGGGAGTTTCCCCGCCAAAAAAGGGAGGGTTGACAGCTATGCTCAGAATTAGCCCTATCATGACTCAGGCAGCAAATGGGGCAGGGCAGTGGGGCAGGCAACCTCCCATCCCTCTGGTCCAAGGAACAACCCACTAACAGTGCCTCAGTCTTATCTGGTCTGAGTTTCAGTTTGTCGGCTCTCATCCAGCCCATTATCAAGGCAAGACACCGGTCCAGCACTTGACTTCCACTGCCTTATCTGCAGATGTAAAGTAAAAGTAGAGTTGAGTGTCATCAGCATACTGCTGACAACGTTCTCCAAACCTCCAGATAACTCCACTCAACGGTTTCATGTAGATGTTAAACAACATAGGGGATAGGATTGAGAATTTGTGGTATTAAAAGTCAGGAGATTTCAGCAGAAAATGATGAGATATGCACTAACTGTGAACAAAACATTGTGGCCACTCCAAACATTTTGCAGGAACAAGCAGTACTGAGAGCAGGATCATAAGCACAAATCATGGAGAGGAATTGTTGGTTTGAGGTTTTGTTGTAGTTGTTATCATGTATTTTGTGCTTTTATATTGCAATTTTATGTTGTGAACCGCCCTGAGATCTGCGGATGAAGGACAGTGTCCCCCCCCCCTTTTTCAAAGTTTTTTTTTATTGTTTTTTTTTTTATTATTTTCCAGAGTTTCAATACCTACATACATATTCTACATATTTTCCTCCATTTATTCCCTTTAGACTTCCCACCCCACCCCACCCTGGCTTCCTATTTTCCCTTTTTATGCTGCATATCATCAAACAAAAAATTACCACCCGTTATTATTCTATTCATTATTCCGGTTTGTAATTACTTTTGCTTATATATCAATTCCTACTTGTAGACTTATTTGGTTGTTGTACCTCTTTGGGGTAGTGTACGAATTTAATAAGTACTACTACTATACTACTCATAATGAAGCCACAATCAAAAAAGGACATCTGGAGGGGCCTTTAAGCATGTGACGTACCCATTTGTGCTGCGAAGACAATGAGAACACTGGCTTACTTTATAATTGCCCTAAAGATTAAAGAACTAATGTATGTGATGCTGTGAAGACAAGGAAAATGCTGGCTTGCTTTATAGTGATCCTAAAAATTACAGACCTAGGGATAATCTACACACAGGGGCAGGGGAAACTATAAATAAGTCAGGAATTAGATCATTATAACAAAAGAAAAAACCCTATGTAAAATCGTGTAGAAAAGTTTTCTGCTCTACAGCGCCATCTGGTGTTGCATGTTTATAATGCATTCAAACCACTGGTTTTTTTTACTAATGTAGCTGAGTCCCTAATGTATGTGAAACACTTTGAACTCTTAAAACAGGTATGGGAGGACTGTATTATTATTATTATTATTATTATTATTATTATTATTATTTGACTTTATATACCACACTATACCCGAAGGTCTCAGGACGGTTCACAGAAAAGATCATAGCATATGTAATCAAAATAAAAACAACAACCCAATAACACCCTCCCCCCAGAAAAGATCCAAATTTTAAAAGGGTATAGGATGTCAAACAGATAAACCAAAGGCCTGGTTAAAAAGGAACATTTTTGCCTGGCGCCTAAAGGTATGCAATGAAGGTGCCAGGCGAACTTCCTTTGGGAGAGTATTCCACAGACAGGGAGCCACTGCAGAGAAGGCCCTGTTCTCGTGTTGCCACCCTCCGCACCTCTTGAGGAGAAGGCACAAAGGAGGACGGCCTCAGAAGGTGATCTCAGACTGTAACCCTCCAGGCAGCAGGAGAAACATCCCTGAATTCATTGGTTCATCCTTCATGCATGTTGCTTTTCTTCAGATCCCTGTGTTCTCCTCCGTTTCTTTCCTTCAGCCTTCCTGGCTATGGTACCCTGGCACCACACCTTCCTTGCGCTGTTCTCTGAAGTTTCATTCCCAGCCGACTTGACGCGCCCAGCATACATTCTGCCGCTGGAAGCTTTGTTCTCCGAGCTGCCGGGACACCAGTGACATCACACACTTGTGCCTGTCGGAGACTTTCCTGCTGCTAGCCCAGCGCAGAACATCCCTCCCTAGTCCCGAAAATACCAAGCTCACGTGGCGAGTGCCAGCTGGACTGGAGCCAAAAAAAGATGTGACGGGAAACAAAGAGGGAAGGATCAGAATGCACAGGGGTATCCCAGGTTGGTAGAAGTAGTTTTTTTAAAATCCTGCCCCTCCCCCCCAAAAATAAGAACGGAGTGTTCTTAGTGTGACCACAGAACTTTTACTGTCATTGGAAAAGAAGAGAAGGAATGGAACGGAATGTCCTAGAGGAGGGCATGACTGGCTGACCAGCTGAAATCCTGAAGAGATGGGCTGCGGCATTTTGTTGTAGGTCCCACTTGTAGGTGATTTTAAGAAGTCTGGGTTTGGGAAGTGGCTGCAGACATTTAAAGCAACTTGAAAGGACATTTACGACACACACCCACACACCCACACACCCCACAAAAGAATTCCCGTGCATTGCAGTTTACCCCATGCAGAGCTACAATTCCTAGCACCCATAGCAAAGTAAAGCATGGGATTATAGATTCTTAGGACTTTGAGATATGCCTTTTCAGGTGTGTTCCATAGGTTACAATTTGGTTTACTTACAAACTCTTCCAAAGTCTGGTCCATGTGCTTTTCCATACATCAGTCAGAAAAGTTGCAGAGGCAGTAAAACTTTTTAAATAATTTTGTTTAAATCACTTTTTTTAAAAATTCAATTTTGTAACTTAAATTTACAATTTAAAGTACATTCATCATGTGACATACAATATTAAAGCCCATGCAGTTCTAAAGAGACTGGTGTTTTTAGTTTTGATGTGTCTCAATTAAAAAAATTAGATGACATGATGTACCAAAAAAAAGTTGGATCACTTGATATGGAGTGTCCCAACAGTGAAATATACCAGCAGTTTCAGGCACTTACCCAGGATTTGTGTTTCCTTTGGAAATGAAGCACTGCAGAGACCGTGGTGTCTTTATTATATATGGTTTATTTACACACATACACAACCTTAGCATTCAATGGAGACTGGAAAGGTTCCCATCATTACAATCCAAGAGAGTCTTTTGCTTTGTTCCATATGCGCAGCAGCCTTGGCTCCAAACAGAAACCAGCCATGCACTCTGTCTCCTTTTACAGCTTGCCACAGATTTTGCTAACAAATAAAAAAAGGTAAATGGTAAAGGACCACTGGACAGTTAGGTAAAGGTAAAGGGACCCCTGACCATTAGGTCCAGTCACGGACGACTCTGGGGTTGCGGCGCTCATCTCGTTTTACTGGCCAAGGGAGCCGGCGTACAGCTTCCGGGTCATGTGGCCAACATGACTAAGCCGCTTCTGGCGAACCAGAGCAGCGCATGGAAACGCCGTTTACCTTCCCGTCGGAGCGGTACCTATTGATCTACTTGCACTTTGACGTGCTTTCGAACTTCTAGGTTGGCAGGAGCAGGGACCGAGTAACGGGAGCTCACCCCGTCACGGGGATTCGAACCGCCGACCTTCTGATCGACAAGCCCAAGGTTTTCAGGCCGAGGGAACCGGCGTTTGTCTGCAGAAAGCTTTCCGGGTCGTATAGCCAGCAGGACTAAACCGCTTCTGGCGCAGCACAAGTAGTGTTTGCTAACACACCACTGCCAACTGCCATCCTAAAAACTCTTGCCTTTTGTTTCTTGCTAACTACCTTTCTAGAGGAAGGAGGGACTTGCACCCCTCTCCCGTGGCACAGAGTACCTGCTTAGTTAATTGCCCATCTCCCTGCTCCTTTGTTTGCATAACAACTCTGCCATTCTCAAACCCAAATATTGATCAATTCTTTTAGTGGACCCAGGAATTTACGGTGTCTCACACCCCACCAAATCATAACAGCATTAGTCCTGTCTTTAGTGGTGTCCAAACTTTTTTCAAAGAGGGCCAGATTTGATGAAGTGAAGGGCCATGAGGGCTGACCAAAGAAGAAGAAGAAGAAGAAGAGTTTGGATTTGATATCCCGCTTTCTCACTACCCGAAGGAGTCTCAAAGCGGCTAACATTCTCCTTTCCCTTCCTCCCCCACAACAAACACTCTGTGAGGTGAGTGGGGCTGAGAGACTTCAAAGAAGTGTGACTAGCCCAAGGTCACCCAGCAGCTGCATGTGGAGGAGCGGAGACGCGAACCCGGTTCACCAGATTACGAGTCTACCACTCTTAACCACTACACCACACTGGCTCTGCAAAGTTGTTAAACTGGAGCAAGCCTACATCTCTGACTAGCTGCTAAAATGTTTCCTCTGGAATTGGTTTCTGCCTGCTCAGAGCATCAGGCCAGTTTCCTCTTTGTGTGGCTAATGATCACTAGACCAGGCCATGAGACACTTTCACCACAAGCAAGTCAGGGGTTCGGACCAAAACAAGAAACCCAAAGCAGTTGCAATTGAGGCAATTCAGTGACATAATCTCCAGCTGTCTTTTTTTTTTTTAAGACAGCTACTGACATTTTATCTCTTTGTTTCATTCCACTTCTTCTTGTTGTTGTTGTTCAGTCATTCAGTCGTGTCCGACTCTTCATGACCCCATGGACCAGAACACACCAGGCACGCCTATCCTTCTTACCCCATCCTTTATCCACTTCTTACCCCATCCTTTACCATAGGATTCCAGAGAAAGTTACAATGAGAAGATCTACAATTATAATGCGAATTGAACAGATACAGCCATAAAACAAAATTGTAGAAACAGGAAAAAAACCAACCCTATTCCATGTGTAAAAAAGCAATACAAAGACTTTAAAAAAAAATCTGTTAGATAAACATAATTTAAAATATGTCCAGTGTTTTTTGGGTAAATGTCTCCACTTAAAAGGCTTGTTGAAAAAGGAAGGTCTTCGGTATAAATATAACAAAATTATTCTCCCCCATTTTTAAAAGTTTTTATTTATACTTTTCAAGTTTATACATTTCATTAGTTTTACAATCAATTTAACAATTCAAAGTTTGACTTCCTTCCCCTTCTTTCTGCGGTTCCTTAAATTTATTTTTTAATATCTTCTGCATATCCAAATCCATTTAATTTGCTCATTTAATTATCTACAGTACTTTAAATATATAGAGTGGTACCTCTGGTTAAGTACTTAATTCGTTCCGGAGGTCCGTTCTTAACCTGAAAACGTTCTTAACCTGAAGCACCACTTTGCTTCAGGATAAGAACAGAAATTGTGCTCTGGCGGTGCAGCGGCAGCGGGAGGCCCCATTAGCTAAAGTGGTGCTTCAGGCTAAGAACGTTTTCAGGTTAAGAACGGACCTCCAGAACGAATTAAGTACGTAACCAGAGGTACCACTGTATTCAAAAGGATGTGCTGTGGGAACAATGCAGAGTCAACCTGCAGCAAACTTTTCTTTTTGGAACGAAACCAAATTCTCAAGAAGCGATTTTCAGGGATACACACAAAAACACCAATGTGTTAATTTGTGTGTGTGTTATGCAGGGGGAAAGTAAGTACTCAAGTCTCCACTGCTTTTGGAATAAAATGTCATGTGCACACAGGCAAAGAAATGAATATTCCTAAAAAGGAAATGAATGGTCAAAGAGGGTGCACATGTAACCACAGAGGCATCTTTTGTGGCAACCAGGAAATGACTACTGTATTGACCGCTAGCATGACATGTCAGGACTGACAGCAAGGAAGCAGAATGTGTGGAAAGAGCATCCTATGGTTGGGTCTGTGTCCCCATGAGTCATACATGGATTTAATTATTTCTTTAATAATATTTTTTATTAGTTTTCAATTACGATCTTGTCATCTGTGGAGTTAAACATGGCAAAGAAATACCCAAAAAAATGACTTACATGTGGGCAAAATAACTTAGGAACATAGGGGTGATAATAAAACTAACTTAGGAACATAGGGATTTCCCTTCCCATTGGGTCCACTTAGAATACAGGGTCACGGGTGGCGCTGTGGTCGAAACCACTGAGCCTCTTGGGCTTGCCAATCGGAAGGTCGGCGGTTTGAATCCCCGCGAAGGGATGAGTCCCCTTTGCTCTGTCCCAGCTCCTGCCAACCTAGCAGCTCAAAAGCACACCAGTGCGAGTAAATAAAAAGGTACCACTGCGGTGGAAAGGTAAACAGCGTTTCTGTGCGCTCTGGCTTCCGTCACGGTGTCCCGTTGCGCCAGAAGCGGTTTAGTCCTGCTGGCCACATGACCCGGAAAGCTGTCTGCGGACAAACGCTGGCTCCCTCGGCCTGAAAGCGAGATGAGCACCGCAACCCCTTAGTCGCCTTTGACTGGACTTAACCGTCCAGGGGTCCTTGACCTTTTTTTTTTTACCACTTAGACTGGCTCAGTATTGCCTACACTGACTGGCAGCAGCTCTCTAGGGCTTCAGGCAGCAGTCTCACCCATCTGCACCTGGAGATACTGGGGCAGGTAAAGCAGATGCTCTACCACCTGAGCTACCAGGCTTTGCTGTTGTTGTTCAGTCGTTCAGTCGTGTCCGACTCTTCGTGACCCCATGGACCAGAGCATGCCAGGCACGCCTGTCCTTCACTGCCTCTCGCAGTTTGGCCAAACTCATGTTAGTAGCTTCGAGAACACTGTCCAATCATCTCATCCTCTGCCGTCCCCTTCTCCTTGTGCCCTCAACCTTTCCCAACATCAGGGTCTTTTCTAGGGAGTCTTCTCTTCTCATGAGGTGGCCAAAGTACTGGAGCCTCAACTTCAGGATCTGTCCTTCTAGTGAGCACGCAGGGCTGATTTCTTTAAGGATGGATAGGTTTGATCTTCTTGCAGTCCATGGGACTCTCAAGAGTCTCCTCCAGCACCATAATTCAAAAGCATCAATTCTTCAGCGATCAGCCTTCTTTATGGTGCAGCACTCACTTCCGTACATTACTACTGGGAAAACCATAGCTTTAACTATACGGACCTTTGTCGGCAAGGTGATGTCTTTGCTTTTTAAGATGCTGTCTAGGTTTGTCATTGCTTTTCTCCCAAGAAGCAGGCGTCTTCTAATTTCGTGACTGCTGTCACCATCTGCAGTGATCATGGAACCCAAGAAAGTAAAATCTCTCACTGCCTCCATTTCTTCCCCTTCTATTTGCCAGGAGGTGATGGGACCAGTGGCCATGATCTTAGTTTTTTTGATGTTGAGCTGCAGACCATATTTTTTGCTGAGTTACCGGTAATTAATACCTGTAGAGCAGGGATGGACAAGCTGGTGCTCTCGGCAAATTGCTGGAGTCACATCCCGGTTCCCACAAAAGAAACCATTGCGGTTACATGTACAGACACTTTGAGTATTTCCTTTTTTAGGAATGGCAAACCAAACACATTGCAATGTTTTGCTGGGAAATTCAGGAGCACATTACTTCTGGTCAAAGTATTAATTGGGTCACTTTCCCCCATGCTTGCTTGCTTGCCTATTTATTGATTTATTGCTTTATTTTATTGAGATTATTATTGTAAAAGTAAATGAAAATAATAGAAAAAAGAGGCTACATTAATTAAAGAATAAAAGCAGAGAAAACAGCAATCACAAAATAACCAACAAATATAATTAAAGATTACAAAACTATATACAGCATATAGGTTGATGGAGAAACTAATTGTTTCCCTCAAGCCAGGATAAACCAGGGTTCCTGGCTTCTATTGACATATAAATGTGGCCAGTTACTATTTTGCCCGAGTTTGCTGTTTTCCTCTTCCCTCCCTGTCTCTTTTGCCTTGTGTGTCATGCCTTTTAGATTGTAAGCCCATTAGCAGGGACTGTCTTGTTTTAACATTACATTACATGTAAGCCACTGTGGAAGTCTTTTTGACTGAAGAGTGGGGTACAAATGATCTAAATAAATATACATATTGTTGTGTTGTTGTTTCAAATGAAGTTAATATGGAGGACAGAGTTACTCCGCCAAGATCATTTTACTATTGCTCTTTTTCATACCGAGAAGGGGTGGATCATACCGCTTAAGGATAACGCAAACTTCCTCGTCATCTTAGAAAAATGGGGTCCACGGGAATTACCGGTAATTGGCTTTATTATTCTCTTCACAGAGAACAAACCAACAGCCACAATTTAATCACCTCGTTTCAGGAAGCCTCTGGCAGCAACCGGCCACCAACCTCTGCCTTGAGAATCACTAAAGAGTCAGGTAATTAGTGCCAAGTGTATACTGTAATTCCTCCAACACTGAGTGAAAATGCAGGTGTTCTAAGGCAGACGGGGCGTGTGTTTTGATGTCATAACGGGGGGGGGGGAATACTTCTGATCATTAATTACGCATAGGAAAGTTGCATAGGGAAGGGTGGAACATTTGTCACACGGCCACATGGATCAGAGGGCTGGCTGAACGTCAGATGGAGACATCCTTGGGCAACTGCCAGGGCCCCAATTCCTGGGAGGGTCTGTTGCTGACAGTGCCGGATTTACGTATAAGCTAAACAAGCTATATCTTAGGGCCCCACGCTCTTGGGGGCCCCCCAAAAAAATTAAAGGGAAAAAAACCTGGATGTACATTTCCAAAATATAAGATAAAAAACAAATAGAATTAAACCTACATACAGCAACAGTGTTTTGTTTTGTGTTGTGTAGGCTCCGATGATGTAAGTCAGGCATGTCCAACAGGTAGAGCGGTAGATCACTGGACGTTTGCAGTAGATCACTGGTAGATCCCCCAAAGAAGCTGAACTGTGGCTCCCCTAAAAACTTTTACCTCCTCCCTGAAAAAACTCAACAACTTCCACCCGAACCCCCCCTCAAAATGGGCCTTCCTCCTTCCTAAAAAAAGCTCAACAACTTTGACCTGAACCCCAATAAAGGGGGTAGATCACTGCCAGTTGTTGTGAGTAGATTGCAGTCTCTTGGGAGTTGGCCACCCCTGATGTAAGTAATGGGCCCTGCCTGCTAGCCTGCTCCCTAAAAGATCACTGGTTTACTCATTTCTATATACAGTACCTTGGTTCTCATATATTCAACACAAAAAACAGCGACAATTAGTTGTTGACAAAGGACAGCTGGACATATAAAGGGCTCCATTACCTTCAGTAGCTTAGGCAATGATGGCTAACCTTGACACTCCAGATGTTTTGGGACTACAACTCCCATCATCCCTGACCACTGATCCTGTTAGCTAGGGATGATGGGAGTTGTAGTTCCAAAACATCTGGGGTGTCAAGGTTAGCCATCACTGGCTTAGGGCCTCACCAAACCTAAATCCGCCCCTGGTTGCTGACCCCTGCCCTGGACTCCTCCTCCTCACTTTCTTTTACCATACTCCTTGCTCAGTGTGATTATTTATTTCTTAAGAGCTGCCTCCAACTAAATTCCATTCAGAGTAAAACCATTGAAAGGAATGTCTCTAAGTTAGTTTGCCCCTCAGTTTCAATGGGTCTGTTCTGAGTGGAGCTAACAATGGAGACCACCCCGAAATTTGTACCCCACCCTCCTTCCCAAAGGCACCCAGGGCAGAAAACACCAGGCTATGAAAACAATGCAATTAAAAACAAAATAAAATAAACATTTGAAACATTTACAAACCATTAAACATGAAAGACTTATCCGAAGCATTTACATACCATTAAAAATAAGATAAGAGTGTAAAGAGATAGAGGGTACTTTTTCCACATGTGGTGGTTCTGTAAAGTTGCAAAAGCCTTCTGGGAAATAATATTTATAATGAATTGGGGGGGATTTAAAGTAACTTTTGTTTAGAAACCATAAGTTTTCCTTTTAGGTATACTTATGGAGAAGAGGTGCCGAAAGATCAGGGGGGAAAACATTTATGTATGCTACCACGACTGCCCGAATGATATATGCAGAAAACTGGAAAGAGGAACAGACACCAAAAAGAGACGATTGGCAACTAAAATGGATGGAATACGCAGATATGGCAAAACTTACCGGAAGGTTAAGAGATCAGGATGAGAAACACTTTGTAGCAGAATGGGGGAAATTTATTGAATATATGAAAACAAACTGTAAACAATTAAAAACATTAGCAGGATTGAGATAAACATGAGCAGTAAGGATGCTAAGGGAATTAAAAAGGATAAATGGGGGTATATACAGCTGCTACGTAAGGCACAGGACTTTAGAACGTTCCGCGAGACCCAGCCGAGGAGGTTCCTGCTTCAACAGTGATTGGACGGAACCCACCCCTGCTCGGGCCCACCCGACCTCTGCGCCTCCGCCTGCCCGACCCAGCTGCACCACCTACAGCCGCGCTGCCATGGCTTCGTCTCCTACCCAGGTGCGCCAGAACTACCACCAGGACTGCCATCAACCGGCAGATCAACCTGGAGCTCTACGCCTCCTACGTGTACCTCAGCATGTCCTACTATTTTGACCGTGATGATGTGGCCCTGAAGAACTTTGCCAAGTACTTCCTTCACCAGTCCCACGAGGAGCGTGAGCATGCAGAGAAACTTATGAAGTTGCAGAACCAGAGAGGCGGCCGCATCTTCTTGCAGGACATCAAAAAACCAGATCGTGATGACTGGGAGAGTGGATTGACAGCAATGGAGTGTTCTTTGCACTTGGAAAAGAATGTGAACCAGTCACTTTTGGAACTGCACAAGCTGGCAACTGACAAAAATGACCCCCATTTATGTGACTTCATTGAGACCCACTACTTGGATGAGCAAGTCAAATCCATCAAAGAACTGGCTGACCATGTGACCAACTTGCGCAAGATGGGGGCACCAAAATCTGGAATGGCAGAGTATCTCTTTGACAAGCACACCCTGGGAGAAAGTGACAGTGAAAACTAAACCTCCCGTGAATGCTTCAGCAAGGGACTCTTACCTTCTTACTCAGCTGTGCATGTTCTTTTTTTTGTTTATCCATACTATTGTCCATAACTGTATAAAACCATCTGTTGTTCTTTTTGTGTTGTAACTCAAATGCCCAATAAAAGTGATTTGGTTCCACTAAAAAAAAAAAAAAAAAAAAAAGGATAAATGGGTAAAAAGGATAAATTAAGATATGCAGGAAGAATTTGATAGAAAAATAAGAAACCGCAGAAGAAGAGGGAGGGAAGTCGCAGAAAACATTGTTGGATTTGTGTGCGATTTATATTTATTGTTGAATATTGTAAAATGGGAAAATGGGGGGAAATATTTTTTTAAAAAACAAAGTGACTTACTTCTCAGTAGATGTGTATAAGGTAAAGGTAAAGGGACCCCTGACCATTAGGTCCAGTCATGACCGACTCTAAGTTGCGGCGCTCATCACGCTTTACAGCTTCTGGGTCATGTGGCCAGCATGACTAAACCGCTTCTGGCGAACCAGAGCAGTGCATGGAAACGCCGTTGACCTTCCCGCCGGAGTGGTACCTATTTATCTACTTGCACTTTGACGTGCTATCGAACTGCTAGGTTGGCAGGATGGATACAGGATGGTTGGCAGGAGCAAGGACTGAGCAACCGGAGCTCACCCCATCACGGGGATTCAAACTGCCGACCTTCTGATCGGCAAGCCCTAGGCTCTGTGGTTTAACCCACAGCGCCACCTGCGCCCCTAGTAGATGTGTATAGAGAGTTGTAATATCTAATATACTAGATGTGTATAGAGAGTTGTAATATCACCACTTGATTCTGCTTGATGAGTTGCAGTGGGATTAAATTGGTTTAGGGCTGAATAACAAAACTTCACTTGGGTTGTATATTTTTCATCTTCCAAAGTGATACATCTCGAAAGATCTAAGAGTTTGTCCTAACAAGCAACGGGAGTGAGATGCTTACTAAATGTAATATTTGCCTTTCATGATTCCCTGCCTTCCTTGATAGTCAATGGGGATTAGGTGTTCTTAAAACAATTTTGCCTTCTGTTCCTCTGCTGCAGTAACTCTTAAGTACCGTCTGGCAAAAGATAAAGGTGAACAGAAGAGTATGGTAACATTTAGTTGAACAACCAATAATTAGTACTTATTTACTAACTAGGGATGGACAGATCTGTCAATTTCAGTTTCTATGCATTTCTCATTTTTTCCAAACTTAAATTTTGTTCTCCACATTTCCACATCAGTTTTTGTTGTTTCATGGGTGCAGGTGGCACTGAGGTCTAAACCACAGAACCTCTTGGGCTTGCCGATCAGAAGGTTGGCGGTTCGAATCCCAACCCTAAATTTTGTTCTACACACTTCCTCATCCGTTTTTTGTTATAATGCTATTGGTTGTAATCTGCTTTGAATGGAAAGCAGTCTAGAAATGCAATAAATTAAACCAAATGTTTAAAAAAGCAAGTTCTTCCCTAGAGGGAAAGATTTATCCCCACTGGTGCAAGCAGGTAATTTTGGAATCTAGTCTTCAACAGAGGAAGCTGCCTTATACAGAGTCAGACCACTGGTGCATTTCCAACACTGACTGGCAGGGTCTCTCCAGAGTTTCAAAAGGGAGCTTATTTTTCTTCCTTCTTGACTGGTGCACGTCTCACACGGGGCGCAAGCGACCTCCCTGGCACAAAGGGAGCCTTCCCCCTTCCTTTTCTCCTTCTTTTCTAAACTCTGGGAAGTACCTTTGCCCCATCGCACCCTTTCCCCACCGCAATCACAAGGGGATGAGCGGCGGGCGACGAGCGGCTTCCGTTCCCTCCCGCCCCGTCGAACCGTGAGTCACCCGCACGCGTCTTTGTGTTGCCCCTGTTTCAACCGCTGCCTCGCAGCCGCCTCATTGGCTGCGAGGGGGCCTCTGCCCTCTCCCGATTGGCTATGGCGCGCCCGGGCGGGGGAGGCCCTCCGGCGGGGGCAGCCAGGGTCCGCCTGCCCGGGCATCGCGGCCGCCTCTATAAAGAGCCACGTCGGGGCGGCTTCTGCATGAGACTTAGGCTGCTGAGCGCGCTTGCAGGAGCACCGGGAGACTCAAGGAGAAGCAAAAGCGGAGAGGCTGAAAGAGGCGATCCGGGCGGATAGGAGGAGAGGAGATCCAGGTCAGATCCACACCCCCTTTGGAGAAGCGCCGTCGAGGCCAGACGCCGGGATGGCGTCCGCCGCGCTGCAGATCCTGGGCTTGTCGCTGTCGCTGCTGGGCTGGCTAGGGGCCATCGTGGTGGCCGGCCTGCCCATGTGGCAGGTGTCTGCCTTCATCGAGAACCACATCGTGGTGGCGCAGAGCACCTGGGAGGGCCTGTGGATGAACTGCGTGGTGCAGAGCACGGGTCAGATGCAGTGCAAGGTGCACGACTCCATCCTGGCGCTCAGCCCGGAGACGCAGGCCGGCCGGGCGCTGATGGTCATCGGGGTGCTGCTGGGGCTGGTGGCTCTGCTGGTGACGGTGGTGGGCGCGCAGTGCACCAACTGCGTGCGCCCGGGCAAAGCCAAGGACCTGATCGCGGCGGTGGGCGGCGGCCTGTTCGTGGCCTGCGGCCTCCTGGTGCTCATCCCGCCCTGCTGGTACGCCAACATCGTCATCGGCAACTTCTACGACCCCGCGGTGCCGTCGTCGCGCAAGCGGGAGATGGGCGCGGCGCTGTACCTCGGCTGGGCCGCCGCCGCCCTCTTGATGGTGGGCGGCTCGCTCATCTGCTGCTCCTGCGCCCGCAAGGGCGACCCCTCGGCTTTCCCGGTCAAGTACTCGGCTCCCAGGAGGCCCGCCACCAACGCCGCCACTTCCAACGGGGAGTACGACAAGAAGAACTACGTCTGAAGGCGCCCTGAGACGGGAACTGAGACGGAGCGCAGCGGGGACTTCGCGGGGAGGAGCGGCGGCGGCGCCGCGTCTCTTGGCCTCGCCGTCGAACTTCCGAGGGGCGATCGCTTTGGCAGAAGACCAGGGCGCCCTCCCCACTCCCTTTTAAACTGCTTTTGTCTCTTCTTCCCAAGAAAACTCTCTTTTGCGAAGAAAAGGAATCGCGCCCAGGAACTCTCCGTTGCATTTAGGACTCCTCTGGGTTTGGGGTGTGTGTGTTTTTTTTTGGACCCCCAAATTGTACCGATTTCGTGGCGTCGCTTCTGAACTGGAAGCTTCGGGTGGAAACACGCGCCGCGCGCGCGGTCTGCTTCTTTTAAATTATATGTAAATGGGAGAATTTGCACTCTAAATCAAGCCGGGCAAAAAAAAAAAAAAAAAAAGCAGGTGTTTGGTTAGCTTTTGGGAAATCCATCCTGACTGCAAATATTCCCCGGGGTGGGGGGTTGCTTTGTACTGTTTCAAATGATCCAAAGGGATTTGTTGGGTATTAAACGCTGAGCAAGCATTGCTTAAGATGTAATGCTGGTTTCAAGTGCCACACTTCATGTGGTTGGGAAGGCAGGAGTATTAGATCGTTTTAGAACTTTTTTTTTTTTTAATGGCTCCTCGAATTTGCATTTTTGGAGTAAAACTGGAGTATGGCTGTGATCCCAAGTGGTCTCAGATGTGAAGTCAGTGGGATTGTGCAAAGGATGGAGTAAAAGGCTTGAGGGTCAGAGTTTCCCTGTGCTCAAAGGGCAGGGCACCAATAGGGTAAGATTTCCTCCCTACACACTTGCCTTTAAAGTGTTGGGTTTTTGTTTTTTAAAAACATTTCATTGTATGTTGTTAACTATTAAGCTGTGCGCTAAGGAGAATTTCACACTTGGATTTATTTTTTATGAATGACCGTGTCAGTATTTTTGCCTCTAAATAAAAATCCATCCCGGTTCCAAAAGACTGGTCAAGTAATCAGTTTCTCAAGGTTTCAATTCCCGATTTTTCTTTTTCATTTACATTGCACTCTTAATTTACAGCCTTGCTTTTGCATAAGCTTCGGTCATTTCAGTGGGGTTGACACAGGACTCAAGACTGGTACTGGATTTTACCGTTTTGTAACCTAACTTAATCCTCTGTTGTTCTGAGCAGTATTTTCAAATCCAAGATTGTCGACTATTTTATATATTGTGTATATTTATATAAATATTACAACTGCATGGGTTTTTTTGGTCATTTTTAAGGAGGGAAACATTATCTGCTCATGTAGCAAAAAAATTTACCAAGTGTCCCTGAAGCTGAATTGGGTTCCTTTTGACTTTCCTGCTGCCTGGTCTGCTTCCTTTAGTTCTGTAGGAACAACCCAGATGGGGTAAAGGCACTTCCAGACTGTGGCTATTTTGGGGTGGGATCCAGTCATGCCCAGGCAGATTCAGGTCGCGCAATGATAATCAAATGGGAGGTCTCCTTGTGCAACAAACCGGCTTCCCCTAGAGCAGTGTTCCCCAACCTTGGGCCTCCAGCTGTTTTTGGACTACAACTCCCATCATCCCTCGCAAGACCAGTGGTCAGGGATGATGGGAATTGTAGTCCAAAACAGCTGGAGGCCCAAGGTTGGGGAACACTGCCCTAGAGCATGGGTGGCCAACTTCCAATAGACTGTGATCTACTCACAGAGTTAAAAACTGGCAGTGATCTACCCCCTTTTGGGAGGTTCAGGTCAAAGTTGTTGAGCTTTTTTAAGGAAGGAAAGCCCTGTTTTGGGGGGTTCACGTAAAAGTTGTTGAGCTTCTTTAGGGAAGAGGAAAGCGATGTTGAGTTGTTGTTTTTTTAGGAAGGAAAGCCCTGTTTTGGGTGGTTCAGGTCATTTTAGGGGTGTGGGGCAAAGATGTTGAGCTTTTTTTAGGGGATCCAAATTTTTTTAGCTTCTTTGGAGGGAGCCACTGATCTACCACAGACGTCCAGTGATCTACCGGTAGATCACAATCTACCTGTTGAACATGCCTGCCCTAGAGGATCAGGCGAATGACCCATGTAGTCTAGCCTTCTGTCCTCAGAGTGGCCAGCCAGATGCCCCAATGGGAAGCCTGCAAGCTAGTCATATAGTCATAAGCGCAAAAAGCACAGAAAACTGATAGGAAAATGCACTGGAAACTCTGGGGTGATACTTGCCCATTGTCACAAAGTCCTCTACCCTCCTTGCAAACAAATGGGGATGAATGTTCAGTAAAAGATGTTGCCTGTCAATGTCCTAACAAGTTTCAAGACATAATTTTGAGGGAAGAGAGGGCTAGCAGGAGAGAGACCACTGCTTTTCCTCTTCAACCTTTGTGGCTGCTGCTGTCCGACTCTTTTGAAACTTAGCCCAGCCTTCCTCAGCCTCAAGTTGTTTTTCATTCTGGGTGCTGCGTATTTGTTTAGTTTCAAAGCCCTGCTTGGCAGTGCAAGGAGATTAGTTCAAATCCGGTCGGGGTGGGGGTGGGTGGGCTGCAAGCTCAACGGTCTGATTTTAATAGCCGTCAACCGACCTCCGTGGGTCTGATTCTTTGGGGCATGAAACTGGCATCTCTTTTGTTGTTCACATGCCTTTCTCTGTGTGCCAGGGCACAACTCCTCCAGGAAAAGGTGGGTTTTCTTTCGTGTGATTCAAATCCCAGAAGGGAAACTATTGTTAAAACTCCAGGTTTGAATGCATGTTACAAGAAAACAAGTTGTGTAGAACGGAGCAAATGTTTCCACTGAGTAAAATTGTTACAGCTCTCTGCTGCAACAGCTACAAACCTATCCAAAAAATAGATATGGCAGCAGGGCGTGACTTCAGGACAGTATAGATGTCTTATCTCTTAATACAGTCTTTGCCAACCTGGTACAGTCATACCTTGGTTGCTGAACGCCTTGGAACTCATACGTTTCAGCTCCGGAACGATCAAAAACCGGAAGTGAGTGTTGTGGTTTTCGAACTATTTTTGGAAGCCAAACATCCAGCGCAGCTTCCTCGGCTTCCGATTGGCTGCAGGACGGTCCTGCAGCCAATCAGAAGCCACGTCTTGGTTTTCAAATGGTTCTGGGAGTCAAACGGACTCCTGGAACGCATTCTGTTGGAGAACCAAGGTACGACTGTACCCTCCAGCTGTTTCAGACTACAACTCCCATCAGACTGTGTTGGATGGGGTTGATGAGTGTTGTAGTCCCGCAAAAGACAGATGGAACCAAAGGCTGCCTTAATGGGTTGAAAAGGATGGTACCAGAAGTAGAAAAGATACAGAAAAGAGCGACCAGTGTGACCAAAGTGTTGGAGCACCTGTCCGATAAAGAAAGACTCAAGCATTTGGGGTTTTTAGGAGAGAGACCACTGGTGGTGGTGATAGGATTTTAGGCATGCAGAAAAGTGGGGGGAGGACTGTAGCTCAGTGGTAGGGCATCTGCCTTGCATGTAGAAGGTCCCAGGTTCAATCCCTGGCATCTCCAGGGATTGAACTCCTACAATTCTGATTCTATGAAAAGTCTGTCCGAAACCCTGGAGAGCCGCTGCCAGTCAATATAGACAATACCGGATTCTGAGCCAAGTCATACCATTATTTGTCACTCTTTTTACACTATACACACGCGCGCACACACACACACACACACACACTATTGGCAACCCAATCCAGAAAAAGAGATTGGCATGAACAGGGGCATCTTGGAAATGGTTTACTGATAAGTGAGCTGTAAAATTTCGAGGTTAAAAACTAATAACCAGGACTGTATTCAACATTCTTCGTTAACACAAGGGTAGATTTATTGCTGCTCCATGGAGGAATCTAACGCAATAGTTGCACTCATGGAAACTCGTGCTTAGAGAAGGATTTCACAAGTAGAGTTGCCATATAAATTTGATTTCCTGCACTGGCAGATGGTTGGGCTAAATTGCCTTTGAAATCCCTTCTAACAATTCTATATCCTTCATTGCTGGTAGGCCCATGCAATGATTTAAAATGTCCCTTGAGCAATGCAACGATTTAAAACGTCCCTTTTAATGTTTGCTTCCTGTTATTTTAAAATGTTTTCATGTCCCTGTACACTACCCCGATGTTTTGCGAAAGAGCGGTGAAGAAATACTTTGATAAATGAATAAAATGAAATATTATTAATGCAAGCTAGAAATCCTTTGCAAAAATGTCAGTTTCCTGTTTCGAACGTCGTCACTCCATGCCTCTCCACTTCATGCCAGACTAGATAAAGACATCTTCCTGTTTGGTATTTCTAAGAACATAAGAAGAGCCTTGATAGATCAGGCCAGTGGCCCATCTAATCCAGCATCCTGTTCTCACAGTGGCCAACCAATGCCTGTGGGGAGCTCAAAAGCAGGACCTGAGAGCAAGAGGAATTTCTCCCCCCTGTGGGTTCCAGCGACACGTATTCAAAAGCATCGCTGTCTCAGACTGTGGAGGCAGAGAGCTTAGTCCTCGTGGCTAGTAGCCACCGATGGCCTTTCCCACCACGAATTTGTCTAATCGTCTTTCAAAGCCATGGAATTAGAATCATAGAATCATAGAATTATAGAGTTGGAAGAGACCCCAAGGGCCATCCAGTCCAACCCCCTGCCAAGCAGGAAACACCATCAAAGCATTCCTGACAGGTGGCTGTCAAGCCTCTGCTTAAAGACCTCCAAAGATGGAGACTCCACCACACTCCTTGGCAGCAAATTCCACTGTCGAACAGCTCTTACTGTCAGGAAGTTCTTTCTAATGTTTAGGTGGAATCTTCTTTCTTGTAGTTTGAATCCATTGCTCCGTGTCCGCTTCTCAGGAGCAGCAGAAAACAACTTTTCTCCTTCCTCTATATGACATCCTTTTATATATTTGAACATGGCTATCATATCACCCCTTAACCTTCTCTTCTCCAGGCTAAACATACCCAGCTCCCTAAGCCGTTCCTCATAAGGCATCGTTTCCAGGCCTTTGACCATTTTGGTTGCCCTCCTCTGGACACGTTCCAGCTTGTCAGTATCCTTCTTGAACTGTGGTGCCCAGAACTGGACACAGTATTCCAGGTGAGGTCTGACCAGAGCGGAATACAGTGATACTATTACTTCAATTTTCTTGAAGTGATGGATTTTGACCAGACCCTCCAGATGAAACCCCACAGCAAATCTACTTCAAACCTGGCTGGGTCAACAAAGGGGAAATTACCCAGTCAGCAGGCAAAGGGGAAAAGGGAAACGCTCAGTCACATCTGCAGCAGGATGTTTAAGGCAGCATTTCCCCTTCCTGTCCACAGATGTATTTGCTGTGCATCTGCTCTTTGGAGAATACTCTCGGCTCCTCCACCCCATTCTAAGCTAACAATTGCCTTGCATGTTTTTATATATATATATATAGCATAACACAATAAAAGTAGCTTACAATGATACCATAAACACACACAATGCCTTGCGGCACCTTAAAGACTAAAGGCATGTACACATTAGCAGCTCGAAGCCCAATGAGGTCATTTCTTCCAACCCACCCCAGCTGTGTTTCAAACTAGGTTTCACCTGATTTGTTTCCCCGCTCATAACCTGATTTCCTCCCCATCCTGTGCCTGCTACCTCCAAAACATATCCAGGGGTCAGCAAACCTTTTCAGCAGGGGGCCGGTCTACTGGTCCTCAGACCTTGTGGGGGGCCGGACTATTTTTTTTGGGGGGGATGAACAAATTCCTATGCCCCACAAATAACCCAGAGATGCATTTTAAATAAAAGCACACATTCTACTACTCATGTAAAAAAACACTGATTCCCAGACCGTCCGCAGGCCAGGTTTAGAAGGCGATTGGGCCGGATCTGGTCCCTGGGCCTTAGTACATGAAAGCTCATACCAAGAACAAACTTAGTTGGTCTCTAAGGTGCTACTGGAAGGAATTTTTTTATTTTGTTTTTTCAATTTTTAAAATTGTTTTATTGATAATTTTAATATTTCTTGTAAACCACTCTGTAGTAAAACCTCCAAGTGAAATATAAATTTTGTTAAAAGTATTGCTATATCACACCATATAAAGGAAGTATAAAACACCATTCAAAACAATATGAGGAATTCAACACAGCGCTAAGCAGATTGCTCCGTCAGCTTGCCTTATGGACCAACCTGCCCTCTTTCGCCCCTGCAGACCCCTCTCCAAGAGTCAATGGGGTGCACAGAGGGGAAAGCCCCATTGCACTAGTTTAAGTCCTTGCACGGGCTTCTGTCAATGGGAAATCCCAGAGGGTTGCATCCAACAAAATTCTACTCCAGAGTAGACCCACTGAAATTCCATCCAAACATTAAAAACATCCACAATTAAAATATACAAGACAACAAGCTAGTAAAAACGCACAACAGTTTAAACATTTAAAAGAGTAATTAAAAGAACTTGATCAAGAAATTCAAATTCAGGAGAATGTTGGTCTAAACAGGTGTATCTACAAGAGCCAGGAGCTTCTTCGTCTTGTTCTTTGGCGATCCCTCATAGCCAAATAAGATTGTCTTCCATAAACACAGTTTTAATAGTGAGTCCTTAAGTGACTGTGGAGGCCAATTCTGAATCTACATGTCCTTCCACAGTGGGGACATAGGTTTCTGGGTGAGAGTTGATCACGGTGAGGGTTTTCTAAACGTGCCTTCCTCTTAGCACGTTTCTGCCTTTCGTCCTGAGTTCGAGCGTCTTCAAAGCCTATGACACCTTTGGTAAAGGCTGTTCTCCAATTGGAGCGCTCGCAGGCCAGTGTTTCCCAGTTGTCGGTGTTTATACTACATTTTTTTAGATTTGCCTTGAGAGAGTCTTTCGACCTCTTTTGTTGACCACCAGCATTACGCTTTCCATTTTTAAGTTCGGAATAGAGTAGTTTCTTTGGAAGACTATAATCAGGCATCCACACATGACCAGTCCAACGAAGTTGATGTCAAAGAATCATTGCTTCGACACTGGTAATCTTTGCTTCTTCCAGTACACTGGCATTAGTTGCCTGTCTTCCCAAGTGATGTGTAAACATTTTTCAAGACACCGTTGATGGAATCTTTCGAGGAGTTGGAGATGGCGTTTATAAGTGGTCCATACAGTAAGGTTGGTAGTACAATAGCTTTGTAAACAGACATTTTGGTTTCCCCCTGAGAATGTCCCGGTCCTCAAACACTCTGCACTTTAATCGGGAGAAAGCTGCACTTGCAGAGCTCAAGCGATGCTGGATTTCGGCATCAATGTTGGCCCTTGTGGAAAGATAACTGCCAGGAGCATGCCAATACCGATAGATTTTCTCTTATTTCAGCAGTGGAGGGCATTCCACAGCATTGGTACCACCGGTGGAAGAAGCCCATCTCTGTGTTACCACAAGCCGATAATCATTGGTCCGTGGCAAAACTATATAAATTGTGTGTTTCTGGTCAAATGGCCACCGAATCCCGGCAAACCTTCTTTGCATGTTCTTGATGGAAGTTTGTTCATTTAGATTCCTCTGCAGGAGGGGTCTGTCTGTCTGACCTCTTCCCCTCCTTACTACAGTCTTCAGTTGCAAGGGAAGGACAATTTCAGGCAGTACGTCATGGATAAAAGTCCCCATGGCAACTGGGAAGGCTATGAAGTTGCTTGGCTACCGGAGCTTGTTATACCATTTTGCCCCTTAAACACGGAATGAGGCTTTCTGCAATGAATCAGCCCACCAGCTTGCATTGTCTTGTGGCATTTTAGGATCTTGTTTACAACGTACAGTTTTCCTGTCTCCCCGCTTCCCCGTATCCTTTGTGCACATTAAGCAGCTTTTGGCCCGGCGTTCTTGCAGAGGAGGAATGCAAGGTTTGAGGTGCTATGCATTCAATCTGGTACAGGGAAAGAAGTCATGTTCACTCAAAGACCTGTATCCAACACACAATAAACCCGAGTTACGTATATCTATACCACCAAACAACAAACGTTAACAGGCTGGCAGAAATTAATTCTGATAACTCAAGATATAAATAATGAAAGCACATGCATGTACAAGACCAAAATCTGTGTATAATCTGGTATAAACTCACGAAAAAACAACATATAAATATTATCCGTTTATTGCCACTCCCTGTTTTTGTAAAAAGAACTTGGAACCGAATTTTAAAAAAATTATTTGACAAGACCAAATCCAACAGGTCCATAAGGAAATGCACCGGGGGGGAGGATTGATGATGATTTTGGTCTTGTACATGCATGTGTTTTCATTATTTATATCTTGAGCACACAAAGACCTGTGCAGCCCGTTCCATTTTTCAAAGCTTCAAAAAAAATCTGCTTCGTTTGTCGCATTTATTGTTTCCTTTCGTTAGTCAAAAGGAGGCTTCTTCTTTTGCTGCCTCAAACAGAATCACAAAAGAAGCGAGAGGCTGTAAAACAGCGGCTCCCAAACGTTTTGAGGGAATGTTCTTGTGCCTGGGTCCTGCTTGCAGGCTTCCAGTAGACATCTGGTTGGCCCCAGGGAGAACAGGGGACTGGATTAGATGAGCCACTAGCCTGGTCTAGCAGGACTCTTCTTAAGTTCTTAAGGGTATTAGACAGAGTCATGAAAGGTAAGGCTATCAGTGACTCCTAGACACAAGGACCATGTTTTATCTGTGGGATGTAAACACTAGAGGAGTCAAGTACAACAATGCTAGAGCAGATAGTGGAGATTGCCTCAGTCCTCCAGCCACAACTTCCTGGTCACATGGATTGAGGCAATTTCCTCTTGCAACTAGATGTGGGAGTGGCTTCACCTGGGAAGGTATGAACAAAGAACCTCACAGGTCAGCGGCCATTCCATTCCATTCCACTCTCTCACTCGAACTGTGAGGAGGATGCTCAGTTGGCTTCCAGCCAACTGGGGCCTGGACTTCTCTCCCACATGGGGAGATTCCAATTGTAAATATCTTTACTAAGAATAAGCCTGCCTTCTTTGGGATTTGTCTTGAGCTGGATATATGTGAGTAAACATTTTATACCTTTTTATAGAAGACGTGTGTTGTGTCTTATTTGAAGAGGGACAAAGGGGAAATATAGTGACAAACCAGGAAACTAGATTAAGTTGATTCTAGCGAATCAAAGCAACTTCCGCTGTGTGTATTTTAAAAGGGAATGTTACTCTGCTAGTTGAACTTGTTAGCACAAGTTAGGATGAGATATATTAAATTATAAATCTCCATCCACGTTCCAAAACATTCCCACAAAGGGTTATGGGCCCAGCTCTGCATATTTTGTGTATTTTTGAAGGATTGCGTTGGATTGCATTTTTGAGTTGAGTAGGATTTTTCTGAGAGCATTTCCTGGTCAGACCGCATGGTCTTTTGTCCTATTGTCTAGAGAAAGGGGATTAAGCTACCCCTCCCCTCCCTCAGAGCTCACAAAAGACCCAAAGGCAGTGAAGATTTATTTTGAGGCTTTTGCTTTTTGCATTTTGAGAATTTTGAGATTTTGATTTTGAATTTTGACAAATTTTTGAATTTTGAAATTTTTCCAAATTGTGGATTTTAAGATGGCTAGTGCCAGTTTTTATAGTGAAGCAAAGCCAGGCTTAATGCTGCTAGATGAGGACAATTTTGTGCACTGGAAAACGCGTTTAATAGCATATTTAGAAGCAAGGGATGTTTTGGATGCGATTGAGAAATCAAAGCCCGAAGGTACAGATGATGAAGCCAAGGTTAAAGTCTGGAAAAGGCAGAACAGCGAGGCCAAGCACATAATTTTGAGTGGACTTCGCAATAAGCATCTATCGTTAATAAATAGCAAAGATGATGCATCTCAGATCCTAAAAGATATTGAGCGCATGTATGGAGAATCTACAAAGAACTCCTACAGAACATTGATGGGCAAATTAACTAGACTGAGAATGAATTCAAAAGAAGAATTCACAGAGCATATTGATAAATTCACAGAAATTATTCAAAAGCTTGAACTTACTCCACAATCTTTTGATGAAGTAACAAAGGTATCATTTCTGTTAGCCTCATTAGGGCCACATTTTGATGCATTTGTCAGTTTGATGGATCATAAAGAGAATCTAACTTTTAAGGAACTGACTAGTGAATTAAGAGAGGAATGCAGAAAGAGATCTGATTCCCCAGAAAGGAGCACTAGAAATAAAGGCAGCAATTATGTTTTTAAACAGCCTGCACAGTCCAGAGATGGACACAAGAAGGTCACATGTCACAATTGTAATAAAATCGGCCATATAGCCAGAAATTGTAGAGTGCCTAAAGCTAAAGAGAAAGATTCCCAAGCCTTTCAGCGTAAAGGAGAAAGAAAAGGGAAATTTGAGCGCAACATGCTGTTGAAAGAAAGGAGTTTAGCTGTCCAGAGCCAAGAAAACACACACAATAAGTGGTTGTTGGACAGTGGATGCAGTTCGCACTATACGTTTAAAAGAGACTGTTTTAATGAATTAAGTGATAAAGAGACTGAAATTGAGGTTGCAGATGGAAATATTTTAAAGTCCAAAGGTGAAGGTTCAATGCATTTGGAATTCAATGTAAACAATGAATCTTTTAGGACCAGAATGTCCAATGTTGTGTATGTACCAGAACTGAGCTGCAATTTACTCAGTGTCTCTACTTTGGACAAGAAAGGTTTCAAGATCACATTTGAGAATGGACAGTGCTGTGTAACTAAAGATGGTGAAGTGTACATTGAAGCAAAATTAATAAATGGTGTTTATGAGGTTAATCTTTCAGAGAACCAGTCTGCAAAAGTGGCACGCTCCAGCCAGAAGGATGACGCAGATTTGACGCTGTGGCATAGAAGACTTGCACACAGAGACACCACCATCATTAAGAGTCTACAGGGAAGTGATCTTGTCACAGGTTTGCAAGTAAAAGGAAGCAGCAACCAAGCTCCAACAAAATGCATAACTTGTGTTACTGAAAAGGCAGTAAAACCTTCTTTTACACGTTGCACAGAACAAAGGAGTACTAAAGTTCTGGATATCGTGCATTCAGATTTGTGTGGGCCACTCAGTGTTCCATCACTTGGACACAACAAATATATTTTGATTTTTCTTGATGATTTTTCGAGATATTGTGTGGCATATTTCATCAAAGATAAAAGTGAGACAGTAGAAATGTTCAAGAATTACATTGCCATGGTTAGGAACAAGTTCCAAAGAGCTCCAGGTGTCTTAATGTCTGACAATGGAGGAGAATACTGCTCACATGAGATGAAAGCCCTTATGGCAAAGGAAGGAATTACACATGTAACCACAGTTCCTTACACGCCACAACAGAATTCCATAGCTGAAAGGAAGTTCAGATCCATTATGGAAATGACAAGGTGTATGCTTAAGGAAGCGTCCCTGCCTAGGAAGATGTGGGGAGATGCTGCTTACACGGCTGTCTATCTCCAGAACAGGTTGCCTACTAAGGCAACACAGCGCACACCATTTGAACTTTGGCATGGAAAGGTGCCTAGTCTGTCGCACATACGTGTATTTGGCAGTATATGTTACTACCACGTGCCCAAGGAACAGAGGCACAAGCTTGACTCCAGAGCACAAGCAGGTATCTTAGTGGGATATGCTGCTGGAGGTAAAGGATACAGAGTAATGGACTTACAGACAGGCAAAGTGAGTGCGCACCATGCAATTTATTTTGATGAACATGCAAAAGCAGACACAAAGAACACTGTTATTGGCTGCTCCAAGGAGTCAGAATGGACTCAATAACTCATAAACTTTCCTTCTGAAACCCCACATGGTACTAATCTGCCTTCTAGTGTCATAGCACCCCCTACAGGCGACGCACCAGAAGACGCAGATGACCAGATCCCTGGCGGCTCCAGAGACGAAGAGGAGGACTCAGATGGGGACATGGAAGCGTTGGAGGATGGTGAGGAAGCTGATGCGGTTCAGGAACCAGAACCAGAGGTCAGACGCTCATCCAGAACCAACAGAGGTGTCCCACCGGTACGACTGTCCTACCTTGCAGGGTCGGTGTCTCCACAGGAACCTTCCACATGGGAAGAGATTCAGAAGATGCCATCTGCGCAAGCCAGTCTCTGGAAGAAGGCCGCTCAGGAGGAGATGGATGCACTGCATCAGAACCAGACGTGGACCCTCACAGAGCTACCTCCTGGTAAGAAGGCCATTGGGTGCAAGTGGGTGTTCAAGGTTAAGAAGGGGTCAGAAGGGGAAGTGGAACGCTACAAAGCAAGGCTAGTAGCACAAGGTTTTTCACAACGTTTTGGTGAAGATTACGATGAAGTTTTCGCACCAACCGTAAGATATAGTACCGTCCGAATGCTTTTGAGCATTGCAGCCTCTAAACAATTGGACGTGAAGCACATTGACATTTGTACTGCGTTTTTACATGGGAGAATTTCAGAAGAAATATATATGAAACAACCTAAAGGTTTCACAAAACCAAATGAGGCGCATCTAGTATGTCGACTCCAGAAAGGAATCTATGGGCTTAAACAAGCGGCTAGAGCCTGGAATCAGAAATTGCACAGTATGCTTGTGCAACTTGGGTACAAGCAAGGAAGCGCAGACAAGTGCTTGTACAGCAAGTCAAGTAATGGACAATATTCATACATATTGGCTTTTGTCGATGACTTGATTATCGCTACTGCAAATAATAGAGACTATACGCAAATAGTAAAACACCTCAGCAAGGAGGTACAAGTAAAAGAACTTGGAGATGTCAAATACTACTTAGGAATCCAAGTGGAAAGAGAAGAAGACGGCTCATTTCTTCTCAGCCAGAAGCAAAAGATTCATGAACTAATTGAGTATTTGCAGATGCAAGACGCAAACCCGGTTGCAACGCCCATGGCTACAGACTTCTTGAAGAATCAGCAGGATTCGAAGCTGTTGCCAGATAACAGTCAATATAGGTCGGTAATTGGTAAACTTTTGTATTTAGTTACCACATGTAGACCTGACTTAGCTAATGCTGTGGGGATTCTGAGCAGAAAAGTGAATTCTCCCACTGAGCATGATTTTGCAGGGCTGAAAAGGGTGGTTAGGTACCTAAAAGGTACAATAAATTGTAAATTAAAGTTGCCAGCTGTCAGAGACCCTAAGTTGGTTGGGTACACTGATGCAGATTGGGCCGGGGATAATGCTGACTATAAATCCACAAGCGGTCATGTTTTTATGTTTGGGGATGGACCTGTTGTGTGGGGAAGCTATAAACAGAGTTGTGTAGCTTTGTCTTCAACAGAGTCCGAATATGTTGCTGCAACAGAAGCATGCAGAGAAATTGCCTGGCTTGATGAACTCATCAAAGACTTTGGACTGGTGAGAAGGGAACCTGTCAGCCTGCTAGAGGACAATCAAAGTTGCCTGAAGCTGACGCAGAGTGAAAAGTTCCTAGCCAGAACCAAACACATTGGTGTCAGGTACCACTATATACGCCAGATGGTGCAAGATGGACTTGTGGAACTGTCTTATTGCTGCACCAAAGAGATGACTGCCGACATCTTGACAAAACCCTTGCCAAAAGAGAGTTTCCAGAATCTACGTGTCAAGCTGGGACTCTGGGTGGTTGAATAAAGTTGTTTATGTTTTGTATGTTGTATTTGCCTGAGAAGGGGTTTGTGGGATGTAAACACTAGAGCAGTCAAGTACAACAATGCTAGAGCAGATAGTGGAGATTGCCTCAGTCCTCCAGCCACAACTTCCTGGTCACATGGATTGAGGCAATTTCCTCTTGCAACTAGATGTGGGAGTGGCTTCACCTGGGAAGGTATGAACAAAGAACCTCACAGGTCAGCGGCCATTCCATTCCATTCCACTCTCTCACTCGAACTGTGAGGAGGATGCTCAGTTGGCTTCCAGCCAACTGGGGCCTGGACTTCTCTCCCACATGGGGAGATTCCAATTGTAAATATCTTTACTAAGAATAAGCCTGCCTTCTTTGGGATTTGTCTTGAGCTGGATATATGTGAGTAAACATTTTATACCTTTTTATAGAAGACGTGTGTTGTGTCTTATTTGAAGAGGGACAAAGGGGAAATATAGTGACAAACCAGGAAACTAGATTAAGTTGATTCTAGCGAATCAAAGCAACTTCCGCTGTGTGTATTTTAAAAGGGAATGTTACTCTGCTAGTTGAACTTGTTAGCACAAGTTAGGATGAGATATATTAAATTATAAATCTCCATCCACGTTCCAAAACATTCCCACATTATCTCTACTGTTTATCTCCACTCTTCTGCTCAGGTCCTCCCTCGGCTTTCAGGCCGAGGGAGCCGGCGTTTGTCCACAGACAGCTTTCCGGGTCATGGGGCCAGCAGGACTAAACCACTTCTGGTGCAATGGAACACCGTGATAGAAGCCAGAGCGCACGGAAACGCTGTTTACCTTCCCGTCGCAGCAGTACCTATTTATCTACTTGCACTGGCGTGCTTTTGAACTGCTAGGTTGGCATGAGCTGGGACAGAGCAACGGGAACTCACTTCGCCGCGGGGATTCGAACCTCCAACCGGCAAGCCCAAGAGGCTCAGTGGTTTAGACCAAAGCACCACCCGCGACCCTCCTCCTTGTGTGCTTCTCATTGGCATCAGGTGTGCCGCTGTGAGAACAGGATGCTGGACTAGATGGGTCATTGGACTGCTCCAGCAGGGCTCTTCTTATGAGATCATGGAATCATAGGGTTGTAAAGTATTTAAGAGGTCATCTGCTCCATGCAACTACAGTACCTATCTCCTATAAGTAAATTCAAATGTGCATCCCATTTAACGTAATTCAGTGTGGCTAGACGTTCAGACACACATGCTGCACACCCCCACTTCCTGAACCAGGGAGGGGAAAGCAAATGCTGGCTGCCCTTCTTGAGCTGACCTACTAACTTCCTTCAGTGTTAACCTTATGCTCTTAGGGGTGCTGGCCTCACTTCCTCTTCCTTCTTTTCTATGCCTCCCTTGTGAGAAGAGACATCTCTCTTTTGAATCTCTCTCCATCCAAGATGCAAGAGCAGGGAAGGCTCAGTGCATCATCACCACCTTAGTTAGAATGAAGATCCTTCCTCTATCAAGCTATGTATTTCCTACAATATATATATTATATATTATTTTCCAAACTCAAGAGTCGCAGTGTGTTTCCCATTTGGCTCCTGTCAGCATTTTAACTCCAAACAGCAAACATGAAAACCAAAGATCTCCTTACTGGGTGTAGGGCATCAATTTGCGGAACTACCTCTCTTTTTAAAGAATTGTTGGAATTGCAACTTTGTGAGAATACTGGAAGTACTTTGAAACTTTGGGGATTCCCAAGAGTTCTTTGACTGCGAAACCCCTTCCCCCTCTGCTTTTCTTTAGATTTTTCGTATAAAGACATCAGGTCAGGTCTCTTGACTCCTGTTGAAAATGAGGAAATGAAAGCGACTTCTCTGGAAGCCCTTTCTGTATCTGTTTCAGCAGCATCTCTCATATGGCAAAGGACTTTTCTGAAGGTCTTTTCATAGCGTTCTCCTGCTGGATATCCTGTCTGCATCACTTTTATTAGAAGTAGGATATCTGTTGCATTAGCCAGGATAACCTTTACCCTAATCTACCCATTATAGACCTTTAACGGTGACAATAGCAATCTTTCATTTCGCAGTATAAATAAACCCAGCTGCTACCTCGAAACAGAAGGCAGAAATGAACAAGCAAGACTTGTCAAAAGATTAGAGCAATTTATACTTGCCATATTTCCTGCTATTATTTCTCTGGAAGCGGCTGCCAAGATACAGCCCACTGTTAGCATGTTGCCCGTTTTGCTTACATCTTCCTTCTCTCGTCCCCCCCGCCCCTTTTAAATATAACACCAAAATGCAACTGTGGTGAGTACTCTATCCAGTTAACACAGCAGCCCCTGTGAGAGCTAATACTTAGGGAAGAGCAGCAACCCAGAGATAGAGCATCTGCTTTGCATGCAGCAGATCCCAGGTTCAATCTCCGGCATTTCTAGGTAGGGATGGGAGCATCCCGTCTGAAGTCCTGCAGAGCCACTGCCAGTTGGCGTACGGATCTAAATGGACCAGTGGTCTGACTTGGTATAAGCTATATCCATGGTGGTGCTGTGGTCTAAACCACCTCTTGGAGTTGCCGATCAGGAGGTTGGCGGTTCAAATCCCCACAACGGAGCGTGCTCCTGTTGCTCTGTCCCAGCTCCTGCTAACCTAGCAGTTCAAAAGCATGCCAGTGCAAGTAGATAAATAGGTACCACCATGGTGGGAAGGTAAATGGTGTTTCCGTGCTCTCTGGTTTCCGTCACGGTGTCCCGTTGCGCCAGAAGCAGTTTAGTCATGCTGGCCACATGACTCAGAAAGCTGTCTGTGGACAAACACTGGCTCCCTTGGCCTGAAAGCGAGATGAGCGCCGCAACTCCATAGTCGCCTTTGATTGGACTTAACCGTCCAGGGGTCCTTTACCTTTTATTTCCCCCTACCTTTTTATATATTGGCGCTGTGGGTTAAACCACAGAGCCTAGGGCTTGCTGATCAGAAGGTCGGCGGTTCGAATCCCTGCGATGGGGTGAGCTCCTGTTGCTCGGTCCCAGCTCCTGCCCACCTAGCAGTTCGAAAGCACGTCAAAGTGCAAGTAGATAAATAGGAACCGCTCTGGTGGGAAGGTAAACGGCGTTTCCGTGCGCTGCTCTGGTTCGCCAGACGCGGCTTTGTCATGCTGGCCACATGACCCGGAAGCGGTACGCCGGCTCTTGGCCAATAAAGCGAGATGAGCGCCGCAACCCGAGTCGGACACGACTGGACCTAATGGTCAGGGGTCCCTTTACCTTTTTATACATAGGCACCTACTCCCTGGGACCCTGGGTGCCCAAGCACCCACAAAATTCCCCATGAAGGGGCCAGGCACCCACAAATTTCAGCGCCAGGGCCATGCACGCTGCATGGCACCCATGGCCCTGGGCACCCACGCTTGTGGGGCCAAGTTGGCACTCCTGTTCCAATACCACCTCTTTCGGTAGACTGATTTTACTACCCTGGATAAAGCTAGTGATTAATTCAAATACATGAAGCTATCTTGTATGCAGACCTGGTTCTCACTGAGTAAAAGTGTCTAGGATGAACTATGTTATGAACCTGGGGGGGGGGGGCTCACATGGCTGAATGGTCCTCCCTACAAGAACAAAGGCTGCACACTGAAAGCTAGCAGTTCAGGAGACTAGGCTGAAACGATCCTATAAAGTGCTAGCAAAGTTGTCATTGGAGCATTGATTCTGATGTAACCAAACGGGCACCATCCACACACAAGAGGTCGAGATAACCTCAAGGCTTGTAGAAGTGATATATAAATTTGCAGGGTGGGGACTTAGTTGATGCTTAGTGACTGTTGTGGGGAGGAGGGGATGGGAGAGGAAATGAAAGAGGAATGGCTGCTGGCTGGCACATTGAAAAGGAGAACTCCGCAAGTACAAGTCTCACTTACTGGCTCCCAAATTTATGGTCCCTCCCTGCTTAATCACCCGTTCCTATTTTTGCCTTTTTGGTTCTTGTTCAACATTTTGTTAGCGTCGCGCTTCGAACTTTAGTTCCTGTTCAGAGTTCTTAGAAGTTAAAACTTAATTAAGAGAGATTTACACGAATCCAGGAATGGCCTCGTAAGGGATTTTTAAAAAACAACCCATGATGGTGATGATTTATTTATTTATTTCATTTACGAATTGCTTCCCGCCAGACACCCCGAAGCAATTTACAATAACATATGTAAAAACAGTTAGAACAACTGCATATGTAAGAACAAAACAATTGTAAGTATAAAAACAGTTTCAAGCAACAACGGCCCATACATAAAAACCGATTCAAGTCCAGCAGACAGCAGCTGGGATAAAGATTTTTAGAAGGATTGCATTTGGACCATTGTTTTTTTAAGTGTAGAATGAAGGTCTGGTGGTGGAGGGAAGCAAATAAGCAGGGATGTGGCAACAGACGTTTATAAAATTACATGGTGGGAAGAAAGCGGAAAAACAGGTGTTTTTCTCTCTCTCCCATAATACTAGATCAGGCTTTCCCAAACTTGGGTCTGCAGCTCTTTTTGGACTACAATTCCCATCATCCCTGACCACTGCTAGCTAGGGATGATGGGAGTTGTAGTCCAACAACCGCTGGAGAGCCAGGTTTGGGAAACCCTGTACAAGATCAGCAGGAGAGTCAGGACAAACAAAAGCACTTCTTCACACATCACAGTTAAACTATGGAACTCACTCCCACAGGAGGCAGTGACGACCACCAGCTAGGATGGCTTTAAAAGGATTGGACACATTCGTGGAGGACTAGGATGTCAATGGCTACTAGCCATAATGGCTGTGCTCTGCTGCCACTATCAGAGGCAGGAATGCTTCTGAATCCCAGTTGCTGGAAACCACAGGAGTGGGGAGGGGGCTCTTGTCCTCAGGCCCTGCTTCCATGTTTCCTATAGGCATTTGGTTGGCCACCGTGAGAATAAGATGTTGGACTAGATGGACCATTGGCCTGATCCAGAAAGCTCTTATGTTCTTATCTAATGTGTGATTTTATGGAAGTCGCTATCACAAGCTGTGGGGGCAGCTACTGTGGCTTAGATGGCATTGAAAGAGAATTGGGCAAACTCCTGTAGGAAAAGGGTGTCAGTGACTCAGATAAAGCTCCCAGACAAAGAGGCGTTATGCTGCTAAGCTCCAGTTGCTGGGAACAAGGACAGGGGGGCAGTTGCCTTCATGTCACGCTGGAGAGCCAGGTTTGGGAAACCCTGTACAAGATCAGCAGGAGATTCAGGACAAACAAAAGCACTTCTTCACACATCACAGTTAAACTATGGAACTCACTCCCACAGGATACCTGAAGGAGCGTCTCCACCCCCATCGTTCAGCCCAGACACTGAGATCCAGCGCCGAGGGCCTTCTGGCGGTTCCCTCATTGCGAGAAGTGAGGTTACAGGGAACCAGACAGAGGGCCTTCTCGGTAGTGGCGCCCTCCCTGTGGAACACCCTTCCAGCGGATGTCAAGGAAATAAGCAGCTATCCTATTTTTAAAAGACATCTGAAGGCAGCCCTGTTTAGGGAAGTTTTTAATATTTAATGCTGTATTGTTTTAATATTTGACTGGAAGCCGCCCAGAGTGGCTGGGGAAACTCGGCCAGATGGGCGGGGTAAAAATAATAAAATTATTATTATTATTATTATTATTATTATTATTATTATTATTATTATTATTATTATTATGTCCTGCTTGTGAGCTTCCCAGGAACATCTCATGAGCTCTTCTGCCCCACAGGAAGCTAGACTAGATGAATCACTGGGCTGATGCGGCAGGTCTCTTGGTAGGTTTCCTTGGCATCAGGAACTGGCTGTAAATGATTGTTTAAAGCACAGCAGGAGTGCACAGAATCACCGTATATTTTCGGCTTAAAAGCAGACTTTAAAAAAAGGTAGGGGAGCCGCATCATCCATCACAAAAAGCATCAAAGGGAATGTCCAACGGGGACCAGTGATAACACTGGTTCACATTTTGTGCATCGGTCACAACAGCAGGTGATGTGCTATTTGGAGGCAGCATCACTTCTTACTTAGCAAAGATTCCCGCTTTTAATGCCAAATCCCTTCAACAGAAGCCGTTCCTTGCAAGACTGTATACTGCGAGAAACGAAGGAGCATCTGATGTGCATTTATGTTTCACAGACATAATTATGTAGAACACCTTCCATTTCTCTTCCTTTTTGCGAGACTTTTCAGGAAATCTTCTTCCTCCAGTCTTCAGGGTGAAACCTTTCACTTGGTCTTCTTACAATGCAGGACTGCTGCCCTTTCAGGAAATGCCTAGCTGCTTGCAGTGCCTGAAGAAGTAGGTGCCTTGCTTACAAATTTAGGATGTGGGGAGGCAATGGGCCCAGAGCCATTGCTCTCTATTTTATTTCACATGCTAGAAAGAGTTCTATTGACACAGATACTGAGACTCCCTCCTGATCTCAGAAAATCAAGCCAGATTTGCTTCTGTTACATCCCCTACCCCCGTTAGCTCTTTTTCTGTATACAGTGGTACCTCGGTTTAAGAACAGCCCTGTTTATGAACTATTCGGTTTAAGAACTCCACAAAACCGGAAGTTTTTGCGAACTTTACCTTGGTGTAAGAACGGAATCCGAATGGTGGAAGGGCCCCGGTGGCGGGAGGCATCATTAGGGAAAGCACGCCTCGGTTTAAGAACGGTTTTGGTTTAAGAACGGACTTCCGGAAAGGTTAAGTTCATAAACCAAGGTACCACTGTATTTTGATTGCTCATGTTGTTGCTTGGGGGGCTTTCTTCCCCGCTGTGTATCAGCTGGAAACTGGATTCCCACATACTGTGGAAGCAGAGAAATAGTTTGGCACCCAATTGCCAATAATCACACAGGATGCAGAGAAAGTGGAAGGCAGGCCTCACAGTGTCCCACTTCCTGCCCCACCCATGCAGACAGAGGCTCTTATGTGCAACTAATAAACAGATCTCTATTCAGGTAAGTTACAGTACAGGTTTGGCAGCAGACAGAGTTCAGTAGTCACGATTTAGGAGTTCAAGATGCTCAGAACTGGATGGAAGCAACAAAAGCATCCTGACGATTTTCACGCCCCACCAAGCTTTTAAAGATGAGGCATGACCTGCTCTTTAGCGAGACTTTGCAGGAAGCTTGGGATTGCGAACCACACTCCTCCGGGATGGGAAAGTCGGCTGCTCCCACCTGATGGTTTCAGGATTCCTAAGCTTTTAATAAGGGATGCGGGTGGCGCTGTGGTCTAAACCACTGAGACTCCTGGGCTTGCCGATCAGGTCGGCGGTTCAAATCGCCGCAACGGGGTGAGCTCCCGTTGTTCGGTCCCAGCTCCTGCCCACCTAGCAGTTCAAAAGCATGTGAAAGTGCAAGTAGATAAATAGGTACTGCTCCGGCAGGAAGGTAAACGGCGTTTCCTGGTGACTGGGAGTGGCCGCCGGGACCACGTAACACCGGTCCTGAGAGATCTACATTGGCTCCCAGTATGTTTCCGAGCACAATTCAAAGTGTTGGTGCTGACCTTTAAAGCCCTAAACGGCCTCCGAGTGCCTTCTGGTGGTTCCCTCACTGCGAGAAGCAACGCTACAGGGAACCAGGCAGAGGGCCTTCTCGGTAGTGGCGCCCGCCCTGTGGAACGCCCTCCCATCAGAGGTCAAAGCGATACATGACCTTTAGAAAATACTTGAAGGCAGCCCTGTTTAGGGAAGTTTTTAATCTGTGATATTTTAATGTATTTTGATATTTGTTGGAAGCCGCCCAGAGTGGCTGGGGAGACCCGGCCAGATGGGTGGCGTACAAATCATAAATTATTAATTATTATTATTATTATTATTATTCCGTGCGCTGCTCTGGTTCGCCAGAAGCGGCTTTGTCATGCTGGCCACATGACCCAGAAGCGAGATGAGCATCGCAACCCCAGAGTTGTCCACGACTAGACCTAATGGTCAAGCTTTTAAGAAGGCCAGCCCTAGACTGCCATGTGCTGCTATTCAAGATGGTTCAAAAACTACAGCCGGTGCAGAATGCAGTGAGTCGCACTGCTGGTGGAAAGTAGGCGGCCAGAACTTATGACGCCAGTATTAGCATAACTGCGCTGGCTGCTTATACATTTCTCTGCCCAATTCAAGGTGTTGCTTTTCACTTTTAACGACTTCTGTCTCAGGACCACAATAGCTGACTGACCACCTTTTCCAACAAATGTGCAGTGATTAGTGTTTGATTAGGACCTGGAAGACCAGGGTTCAAATCTTCTCAGCCATGAAACTCACTGGGCAACTTCGGGCCCACTGTTCATCTCTCAGCATAACCTGTCTCATGGGTTGTTGAGAGTATGAAGCATATACACCACATCAATGGGACTTAAGATAGTCTGGATCCAACTCTATAGCAGAGAGGGGAGATCCAAATACCTCTCTCTGCCCATTAAAAACAAAAAGCCTCTTTCCACCATTTAACTCCAGGGAATTTACTTTCATTTAATCAGTCACTCGAGCTTGTCAGGGGAAGAGCGGAGACACCTGCCATTGAGTTGGAAGGAATTCAGGGAGACAGGCAGTGCTTGGTTTTTCATTTGATTTAAAGCTAAAAAAGAAAAAGAAAAAGCACCACCAAAGGAACAGGAGCAATTATGCCACATAAAGGTATCTCGTCTGCTCTGGAAACCTGGGCATACTACTGCCTTTAGCAGATGATGGCTGACAAAGTATGTTGTTGTACAAGGAGACTGTGTTCATTCTAGCATACTCTCCAAGATATGCTTTTAACACCTATATTTTTCCTTCCTGGGATCACTTTGCAAGTTGCATTCCTTCTACTATTTATACATTGGTGAAGGCTCTTTGCCTTGTGTGTGCTGCATTAATTTACTCTGTATTCGTCCACTAATATAAAAGCTGGAAGAAAGTTTATTTGCTTAAATAAATATCAGATAAATATTAACTGTTGTATGTCACCAATGGTTTAGGAACAGACATCAGTTGGGTTGGGATGTGGCTCAGCATCCAGCCCCTTTGCTCCATCCTTTATGCAAGTGAGCAAACAAACCAGAAAGCCTTCCAATAACTTCAGCTTCACACCTGAGCCCAGATTTTCACTTCTTGAAATATGGCAGCCCTAGGCTAACAGCCTCAGAAAAAGCCAAGACATTAAGCCAACTTCAGGCCACAGCTTCCTTCTTTCCACCCTATTTGTGGGCTGAGAAATGGAAAGGGCAGGGCGAACTGTTTCAATGAATTTCTCCACAGAGGAGAATAAATTCTCCAACAAATTCTCAGTGGCAGTAACTACCTCTTTCTTCCCCTAAGGATTTTAATTTTTTTGCTGCTGCTATAAAGGCGCCTGTATTGGCAGCCTGGCCTCCATTTCACATCCTCAGAAATGTCCCGGACCAGGTATCATTGTGAGGGACGGTGGCAAGGGAAATGGCAATTGCAACAAGACTGGTGACGCATAGTCTGAGAAAATTCTGCAAGCCAAGAACGGGTTGACAAAATTAAGTACCGTATCTCAAAAGTTTCACAGAAACCTCCGATGGAAAGCTTTCGTCTTATAAGCACACCAGCCATTCACTCTAGAGCAGGCATAGGCAAACGCGGCCCTCCAGATGTTTTGGGACTACAACTCCCATCATCCCTGACCACTGGTCCTGTTAGCTAGGGATGATGGGAGTTGTAGTCCCAAAACATCTGGAGGGCCGAGTTTGCCTATGCCTGCTCAAGTCACAGCCAAGAAAACTCCTAAAAGGCAGCAGAGGTGCAATTAAAATGGGGTGTTCGTAGAAACAGAGCATTTACTTAGGGAGGTTCTTGAAGGCCTGGTTAAGTTCCTATCAATGCTCTTGGGAATCAGAAGCTGCGTGCTTCCCCAAAACAGCCAGGATCATTAATATTTGGTCTTTGACTCACTTCTTTCACTGTGCCAAATTACAAGCGGTAATTATGGAACTGAAATACTTGCAATGACTGGAGCTCAGCCTGCAATCAAGGAAAGGGCTCCCCCCACTGAATTCACATTGTCCTTCTAGTACTTAACACTTATTAATGTTTCCTGTTGGCAAAATTTATATTTCTAGAATGCCAGAAGTTTTTAAGGCCGCACCGTATTTTAAGGCTTCTCTCTGGAATCAGTGTTTGTCTCCAGTTGTGATTTCTTTTTTTTTTTTTTGCAAGATAGAAAACTGTGGCCAATGAAGTAATTTTCCATCCAGACTTTTAATGCACGGCTGTCAAAACCGGTTGGCATAGAGGCAAGCAAAACACATTTTTAAATGCTTCCTTACCCTATGCCCAAGGGCTAAAGATGAAGTATGATTTCTACTATTTACCATATAGAGGGGGGGGGGATCACACACTGGTACACCATTACATATCACACATTCATGTGACTACTTTTGCTGGTGTAGAATCTACAATGTAGATCATGGGTCGGCAAACTAAGGCCCACGGGCCGGATCAGGCCCAATTGCCTTCTAAATCTGGCCCGCGGACGGTCCGGGAATCGCCGCGTGGACCACCAGCGCGCATGTTCTTTCCCTCTCCCTCCCATGGCGGCGCCTCCTCCCTCCCTCCTCCTGGCTTCTCCCCGCCCTGCCTAGAGGAGGAAGGGGGCTCGGCTTTATTGCTGCCAGCCCTTCTCTGGAGCCCTTTCGTGCACCGCTCGTCGTCCCTCTGCCGCCATTGCCAGCCCCTGCCGCTCACAAGACACAGGAGCCATGGTTGGCTAAACGCCCCTCTCAAGCGGCCATTTAAAGCAGCCCCTCTCCAGAACCCTTTCGCACGCCGCTCATTGTCCCTCCACCGCCATTCATTTCCCCTCCCAAAATATAGTCCGGCCCCCCGCAGAAAAAGTTTGAGGACCCCTGCTGTAGATGCTATTGGAGTCCACGGGACACTGAGGCTTCTCATGCACTTGTCACATGATAGCATGCCACAGTATATGAATAGCATTCAGTTATGCGAACTCTCGCTAATGGATGAGGTTCACCACCTCAATTACAGTTTGCGCAAACAACGCCTAAGACCGTGGATCCATGCACTGGCTCCCTGCTAAGCCCAGTTAGGAAACTTGGGAGCCATGCTTGCATGTTCCGTCCTCAAATGCTCTCTGCTTCCCAGAACAATTTCCTTAACTGTGGCTAGGAATTCTGTCTGCTTAGAGCTAACCATTTTTGTTCTGTTTCTAAAACAGGGTATTTAACCATAGTTTGAAACAGGTTCCAGGTCCTGGGTTAAGGTTGGGGAAGTTATTTATCAATATTTCTTGCTATCCTAGCTTTCCTCGAAAGAACTAAGGATGGTACTTCTTCTCCCTAGCCTAAGACCAAAAGACTGTGGCTGACCCAAAGTCACCCAGTGAATATCACAGCTGAGTGGGGATTTGAATGTGGGGCTCCCCAACGCCTGATGCTTTAGCCGCGATTCTACAATAGAATTGCTCCTGGGAGGCTGCATTCGCAAGGTGCATGTTTGCTTACACCTGAACCAGTATTATACCCGAACCAGCTCAATGTGCATCCTTCTCAGGTATCAGGTATCCTTATCCTATTGAAAAGTCTAGAAACAACATAAATGAATCACTGTTCCCATAAATGAGTCAGATTGGCCAGCTCGCAACATGAAACGGAATGGAGAATTTCTTAGCTTTTTTCACACACACACCCTTTAAATCTCAACGTACCTAATATGAACGGCAAATAATTAAGAATTGTCTATCACAGCAAACAAGTACTGTGCGCAGGGGGAAAATATTTGGCAGCTCCTACATAATCCTTTGGGAATGTCTCTTATTTGCATTCAGACAGCGAAAAATGGAATGCAGATGCATAATAGGGCATAAGCTGATTTGTTAGTGCCTTAACTATTTTGTTTTTTAAAATTCCAGCTGAAGGCAAAAACATCAACATGAACATACAACTATAAAGAATACTATAATCTTTCCACAAAAGAAAGTTCAGAGCTCTCAACCTGCCTCCTCTGAACGATAAAGAGTTGAGTCTGCAGAAATCAAGGTAATTCTTTTTTATATTTGATGGAAGATTGGAGGAGGACAATGCATACTGGCACTACAAAGCATCCCTTTTCCAACGTTCACTAGGAGAGCTACACCATTCTGGTAATTTCCTAGTAATGGCACTTTCCCAGTAGGAATGTTATGAAAGTAATGTTATAAAAGATTTAAAACCTATTGCATCAAATACATGTAGTTGGGCGAGGCATGGAATAATTGCCTGAGATTCAGACTCTCTCTCCCACTATAAGAGCTGCTGCCACCAACAGAAAGCTTTTGATCCTGTGGAGAAATCTTACTGGCGCAATCAGGAGACAATTATAAGCAATTCCTGCCTCCCTCTAAAGCCCTCTGTACCCTAAAAATCTGCTGGGGCAGCTTGCTATTCTATTGAATAGTATGGAAGGTGACATGGGGGAAAGCAAAAAGGGTGGAAACTGCCTCCCTTCTTCTGATGGCAGAGTACCCTTTAGTAGATCTTTGCTCAGGGGATGTTCCCGTTGCCAGAGCAACATCTGGATTGCTGCTATTAAAGTTCTCAAAACGATTGTTTCAGTGCTAGCCAGGCAAATTGTTTGCCCAGAAGTTCCTGGGTGGGCAAACGTGGCTGCAGCTAAAATTGAGCAATAGAGCAGATTCTTTAAAGCACTAAACAAAGTTAGTATAAGCCCCCCTTCCACATACTTGGACTTGAACAAGCCTTGAGATTGCCATTAGAGGCTTTGATGTCTGGCCCATCATTAGTAAAAGAGATAACTGGCGAACAACTCGTCCACAGCAGCACTGAAGTTGTAGAATCCTCTCTGAAAGGAGGTTCACCAAGGTCCCTCTTTCTCTTTTTAAGAGGTTGTTGAAAACCCTTTAAGTGCATCAGGGTTCTTACGATTGATTTCTACTGTTTTTATGTTGTTTCCTTTGCTTTTTATGTTGCTGGTTTGTGTTTATTTGAAATCTCGTGTGTGTGTGTGTGTGTGTGTGTGTGTGTGTGTTTTACTTTGTAAACAACTTGGGGGGGTGAAACTATTTCTAAAAGTGGTATATAAATATATTTCCAGGTGCAAAATTTGGTGTTAAAACATGGCATATATACAATAATGGTAAAATAAGCCATGGATAATGGGAAGATTAATAGAGTAATAAAATTGTAGAGCTGGAAGAGACCCTGAGGGTCATCTAGCCAACTCCCAGCGATGCAGGAATCTCAACTAAAGCATTAATGCATTTTTAAAAAATGGAAGGAAGAGAACCAATCAACTGCTTTTAAAAAAACTGTCATGAACTCTACCAGCAGCAGCAGCAGCCCAAGCACAGAGGGTGTGGTGCCAATAGTGTTGACTAAGAAGACACTGGCCCTAACAACCAGAACCCCCCCCCGAGACTAAGCCCTTTTCCACAGAGGGGCTTGCATCCTCCAAGGGATTCACATTCCACCAAGCTGGCTTGCTAACATACAGACAGCGCTCTCAGTGTGAGAACCTGGCAGGGGTGTTGCGTCCCATTTCACCACTTGAGCAGAAACAGAAAGTGCCGCCCAGCTCCGCCTCTAATTTTCAGCAAGTTCTCTCGCAGAAACCCTGCAATATTATCTTGCACTCTGCAAGATCTCTCGAGATTTCGGTGAGATGTTGCCGGAAAGCAGTGCCAATGGTGCTGCTGCTGCTTCTCCGCCTGGTCGGGCACCTACGGGAATGCTGCCTCAGGGGCTTTGGCCGCCTGAGGCAGCTGCTTCATCTTGTTCCATGGGTAGGCTAGCCTTGGATCCTAGAGAGGCACTGGAGTGCCAGGCTCTAAGCCAGGGGATGTGCACTAATCAGCAAGGGGGTGGAGCCTTGAGAGGGACAGTCAGGGGCTCAGCTGAGATGGTTCTTCTCAGAATAAGCTGTCTGCTCCCTGGGCTCTGTCCGGGGTCCTGAAAGATTTGCCTTCAGCTGTCATCATTGTTCAGATTTATGATCCTTACTGAACCCTACCTGTCTGTTTTCTGCAACTGCACTCTCTAGACCATGGGCAGGCAAACAAAGGCCTGGGGGCTGGATCCAGCCCAATCGCCTTCTAAATCCGGCCCGCGGACAGTCCGGGAATCAGCGTCTTTTTACATGAGTAGAATGTGTCCTTTTATTTAAAACGCATCTCTGGGTTATTTGTGGGGCATAGGAATTCATTCATTCCCCCCCCTCCAAAATATAGTCCACCCCCCCACAAGGTCTGAGGGACAGTGGACCAGCCCCCTGCTGAAAAAGTTTACTGACCCCATGCCCTAGACCAGGGACATCCAACTCTCAATAGACTGCGATCTACTCACAGTATAAAAAAAACTGGCAGTGATCTACCCATTGTCGTAAAAAGACTGGCAGTCATCTACCCAAAGTTGTGGAGCTTTTTTTAGGAAGCCCAAGTTGTAGAGCTTGAGCTCTTTTTTAGGAAGCCAAAGTTGGGTTTGTTTGCTTTTTTCTTTTTTGTAAGGAGATCGCTGAGGGGCCAGAGGTCAACCAGGATCTACCAGGAACACCCCGCGATCTACCAGTAGATCACAATCTACCTGTTGGACATGCCTGCCCTAGACAAACCCATGGGCTTCATCATAGAGGGGGACGGAGATAGGGAAAGAAACTGAAGACTGGATGGGGGGGGGGAAACAAACCAAAGCACACAATGTTACTGTCATAGACATGGCCAATATCCACAACCTGGAAAGTAGCAGTAATTCATGTGGCCAATCAAGCACAATCGAATAGAGATATTTTGTTGATTAAGCGGTATAAAAACATTGCGAAATAAAAATAAATAGAAGCAAATCATACCGAAGCATTAAAAAGCACATTACAAATTCTGAATACTGGTGGACCAGTTCATGCTAAGTGAAACCCATGGCACACCTTAAGTATAAAATGAAATGGTCTGTATTCCCATTTTTTGTAATATGTAGATTAGCAAAATATTGATGTTCACGGCATCATCAGATAGCACAGAAATTTTACATCAACCAAGAAATAAAATGAAAAATTTATTTGATTAAATTTTTCAAGAACAAACCTGCATTGGCTACATCTAAACACCCAATGCTTTAAAATAGGTTTACATCAAAGCTATACAAACCAAACATGGTAGATATAAGATAATTGCTATTTACAAATTCCATATACATAAGGTAAAACTCACAGATAAAACGGTATCAAGACCTTACAAAAGGAGAAAGACAAAACTTTAAAAACACAATCAGATGCATTTTAATGAGTTCTACAATTGTTCAGGATTCAATGGTTTAAAAAAATTATCCTTCAGCACCACCTTACCACTAGGACAAAAGAGAAATAAGTGCATCCAGAAATTTGCTCCGATCTTCCATTTTCAATTCAATAACTAAAACAATAAAAGAAATGTCTGTAACGACACAAATACTGGAGAGACAGCATATCACAGCATGATGGACCTGTTCTATATTACAGTGACAACTTGATTTAAACATTTTCTGGCAGTAATAATAATTTGTTACTTATACCCCGCCCATCTGGCTGGGTTTCCCCAGTCACTCTACATTGCTAAAAGTCCATTTAGAAGCCACCGCTGCCAGTATTAACTGGTAACCGTTGCACATGCAGAGTTCATTTTGGGACTAGTTAACCTAAGAAAATACACTTTTTCCACAGTGGTCAGCCATGTCAGCGGGAAGGCCACAAGTTGGACATGAGGACAGCAATTCTCTCTTAACGGTTTTCTCCAGCAACTGCTTCTCAGAGGCACGCTACCTCTGACCCTGATGCTACTTCACAGCCATCATGATTAGTGGCTACTGAGAGCGTTATCATTAATTTGTCTGATCCCATTTTAAATACGTCCAAGTTGGCGGCCATCACCACTTCTTATGGTAGAGAATTTCAGTTTAACTATGCCCTGTGTGACATTCTTCCTCTTCCTCAGTGTCCCACTCTTCCACTTAGTTGGATGACTCTAAAACAGAGGTCGGCAACCTAAGGCCCACGGGACACTCCTGGGACGGAGGAGTGCCTGTGTGCATGTAAACACACTATTTCTAGCGCTCTTCTGACCCAGAAGGGCGCCATAAATAGCTTGAGCGCACGCGAGCACGCTCCAGCCCACCGAGAGGTCTACCGGGGAGTGGACCAGCCCAGCCTCAAAAAACGTAGCTGACCCCTGCTCTAAAACTATGAGAGGGAGAAAAAGCTTATTTCTATCTGCTTAATATACACCATACATAATTTTATGTGCTTCTATTATCTCCCCACTCTTACTATTCTCCCTAGAGCAAAAAGCTCCCAACATTGTAATATTTCCTCATAGTTCGTTCATTCATTCATTCATTCATTCATACATACATACATGATCATCATCAATCAAATCACCCAATGACTCTCAAAGATATATGTATCAAGCGTTCCCACCAAAAAGCACTTTAGCTGAACGAATGTCAGGTCATTAGTCTGTGATGTATGGTGTGGGGTTATTTTTTTCACGCATGCCAGTCATCAGTTGGTCTTGTGCTCATCAACTGATGAGTGTGCACGCTTGAAACTTTAAAACTAGAAGCTGCACTACTTCACTGCCAAGAAGTAAATACTTGGAGCCGATAAGCCTTTTACCTCTTTGATCCATCATCCATGCAAACAACAGCAGCTACTTGGTTTTAGGGCACATCAGTAGATGAATGACATTGTTGGCTCCTGGTGCACATTCCAAGTCTCAGCGATGTCTGACTGCCACAGCTCTTTTACAAGCTTACAAATACTTAGTAAAGTACTCAGATATGCACAATTTTCTCTGAAATGTGCCTCATTAAAAAACAAGTAAACAAAGTCTAAAAGCTGCTGATGCACTAGCTTATATATGATATGAAGCATTTACTTACTAGACATGTCAAAATGGTTGTGTAAAGTCCGAGAACTGGTGTTCTCTGCAGCTTTTTCAAATGCTCTTCCAAAAAAGCTAGAGAGGGAGAGAAAAACAAGCATTTTGCATTTCCCCAGAAAGGAAAAGTCAACAAGCATTTAGCTTTTCTCTAAGAAGTACCCCAAGCATCTATTAAATAAGCACATGCACCTCAAATGCAACAGTCTAAGGCAGGCATAGGCAAACTCCGGCCCTCCAGATGTTTGGGACTACAATTCCCATCATCCCTGACCACTGGTCCTGTTACCGGTAGCTAGGGATGATGGGAATTGTAGTCCCAAACATCTAGAGGGCCGGAGTTTGCCTATGCCTGGGTCTAAGGGCTATAGCCCTAGACGGTTGTATTTGGTCCTAGAGTGAAGCGCTGATCTTCCCCCTTGTTACAGCCCCCCATACTGCTCCAGAAAGTCCTCCAACCCCCAGGAACAGTTTTTCGGGAAATGTGGGAGGCTGTAGGGGATTGGCAAAATCCAGGTGCCCCATGTTGCACAAGTGCAAAATCATTTGATACAACAGCTTAAATTTAACAAGCTGCAAAAATGGCAATTGTGCAAACTGAGCAAAGCACTGCCACGCTTCCTTCCCTCCAAAGAGTTTAGGAACACCTCATTTCATCTTTGCAATAACGATACGAGGTAAGTTAGACTGAAAGAGTGACTGGCTCAAGATCACCCAGTGGATTTCATGGCTTAAGCAAGGTTTTGAACTTGAGTCTCCTTGGTTCAAGTGCAAAATGCAAGCCAGTACACCAGGCTAGTTCTCAGCGTGCAGCCAAACAACCATACAGAGTTGGCCTATTTCATTGCAAATGCTTATCTGTGGTTTCTCCCTCCCTCCACTCCAGAACAATGATCAGACTTGGAACAGCCAGCTCAGTTTATGGAGCATCTTATCGAAAGGGGCCGGCAAATAAAACTCGTACTTCTTTTTGTCTGAGCTTTCCAGATGAGGTGGAATCCCCACCATGATCACTGTGCCTTGCTCAAGGTCCATTGGTGCGGCCATCACCATTGGCAGCAGCTTACAGCGCTTGTTTTTTGTCTGGAAACCAGAAAGCACATTGATTACATAAACTTCAAAGCCAGAATCAGAAAACTTCAGCTCTGCTTTTTAAAGTACTGTTGAGGAGTTAATTTGGGGGTTAAAGTTATCTAAAAAGGATTATAGATCAAACGTTCGCTAGACGTTTTGAGGTTCCTTAGGCAGCAGTAACCAGACAGACGTTGTTTCCAGTAATCACACACACACATTTATTTATACTTACTGCTCTGCTAGGTTTATCAGATTTTATCTTACTCGTATTTAAAAGGAACTCACATGTGCCTTACAATTAAAAATAGTTTAAATGCTATGCTAAATTGCTTAAAATGCAATTTAATAAAATTTTAAAACAGAAATTGTTATAGCACTACGGTGAATGAAATGCATAATTCTTTTTTGAATGTGCTTTTCTTTGGAAAGGTTGAAAACCTGCTCCTTTTGTAGATTTCCCTTAATGTTCTGCCTTACCAAATGAATAAAAAGACATCATCCAACACATGATGCTCAGAAATAAAACTGCCCTGTAGTATTACTCTTCCAATACAATCCCTTGTTTAAGTTAGTTCTTGAGTTAATTTAGGGTACACATGAGATTGCCTGGGGAAAAACAGAACAATTGGGGGGGGGGAATGCGGGCTCTCCCTGCATTATTCCTTCCCCCCCACCCAGGCCTTCACATCTAACTCTAGAGCCAAAGTAAGAAGTTATATTAAATTGCAGCAAATAGGGAGGGAAGAATTTAACCCTTTCGCTCCTTGCCCCTAACCTAAGAAAAATCGCTCACCCGAAAGTGCCATTTGTATTGTGAGTAAATTTCCCAGTAGCATCACTGGCGCTATTTGCTTTTTTAAAATCTGCACATTAAATTCAGCTACAGTAAACCCACAACGTACACACATTTAACTTGTGTGCATTCAGCTTTATGCACTTGGAAAAACAAACATTAAAAAGAAAAGAAAAAGGGGGCAGACCCCCAGGAAAAATGACTTTGCCAATCCCACCCACCATTGCACCCAATGTTTTTTGACTATACACGATTTTGGCTTTAGGCGTGATCCCTGAAATATAACCACCGAGTAAGATGCAGGCTTACTGTATGCATTTTCAAGTCACGTGCTTTGTAATTTGGTCCTTATGAGTACTGTACAATTATTTATCACTTCAGCACGCCTCTCTTTAGGAGTGCATTTTAAAAGAAAATTTGTGCTGTTCAACATCATGGAGATGATGAGTTGTATCCAGCAGGGCCACTCAACATCCCCCTCCTTTAAATGTGTTCAAGAGGTGTAAGGGAGCTCCTGGAGCAGATTATGTGGGTGTGGGGACTGCAGGACAGAGAGCAGATCTCTGAAAATTGCTCCCCCGCCCCATTCTGCTGTGGGAAGAGGTCTTGTCTGAGCAACGCTGCTAGATGCAGAACATCAGCATTAGTTAAGCAAACCCAGAAGGGGAAACAGAAAATGACTTACAGAACAAACAAATGACTTGAGTAAGTATTTACTAAGCAGGCATAACGATACTGGTCTGGAGAACAATTTCACATCTGGTGTGCCCTAGGAAGGAAAAAAGAGATATAATTACTAAGGTAAAGGTAAAGAGACCCCTGACCATTAGGTCCAGTCGTGTCCGACTCTGGGGTTGCGGCGCTCATCTCGCTTTATTGGCCGAGAGCCGGTGTACAGCTTCCGGGTCATGTGGCCAGCATGACAAAGCCGCTTCTGGCGAACCAGAGCAGCACACGGAAACGCCATTTACCTTCCCGCTGGAGCAGTACCTATTTATCTACTTGCACTTTGACGTGCTTTCAAACTGCTAGGTGGGCATGAGCTGGGACCGAGCAACGGGAGCTCACCCCGTAGCAGGGATTTGAACCGCCGACCTTCTGATCAGCAAGCCCTAGGCTCAGTGGTTTAACCCACAGCGCCACCTGGCTCATAATTACTAAACCCACCCCCAAAAGGCAGTAATTTCCATAGACAGGCTATAGGGCAGATGGTCCTTTTAGATGTGTGCCAGAGCTTCTATGTGTATACCAGGCCACTGGGTCTTTTTTCTCCCCAACAGATTCTCTTGTTGAGATTCAAAAGGTTCTTGTCAAGTAGCATGCAGGGCTATTATTAAGCTAAATAAAAGTTCAGTTGTGCAGCTGCTTTCCTGAAGGTGATTGATGAACCTCCTGGATCACAAATCTACCACCATCAACGTATAGTATTTCTTACCTGCCCTTCACCACAAATTCCCTGGGGCAGGTTGCAACAATTTAAAAAGTACAATACTAAAAACAGTTAAAATGAAGTGTACAGTGACCGGCATCCTTGCAAGTTTCACTCAAAGCCCTGTTTTCATGCAGAGTCAAATCCTAAGATGTTAAAGGACAAAACACTCCATAACGCAGGGCCAAACACTGCGGATTTGCAATCAGATCTCTCATCTCTTTACATTTCTTTTAAAAGGACTTCCACTGTCTAATCTAAGTTTGGCCCTGAAAAAGCTGTAGATACAGCATGTATCAAGTGTGTGAAGGTAAAACCACTCGGTTTTGAACTTCAAGCTTGTTAACGTAAATGAAGTGTTTTAAAAGTACAGCACAGAACTGAGAAACAAGTCCAGGCAAATATTACCTCCATGAGATAACAGTAAAGGAATGGTCCCTGATTGATTACAAGATTGGTGCAGATACAGCTGGCTATGGTCTGCTGAATTGCACGAAGTTGCTTTTTGGCTAGTTCCAGCCCTTGATGCAACTTGTCCAGGTTACTCCTGAAAAAAAGGAAAACAGAAAGAAGCTTACTTTACTAGAGAAGAGAAAAACTTGTACTGAAGACTTCTTAATTTATTATCAGTACCCACCTGCTTGGTACATTCTTACAGGATATTGACCTTGAATTTTTGATGTAACAGTTTACAATGCCTTACTGCCAATCAGTTGTGGGTAAAAAAAAATTAAAAAGCAGATTTGAATGAGCTTGAAAAACTATGTGTGTTACCTGGAAAGACTATCCAAAGCTTTGATGAAATTGTCAGTTCCACTTTCGTCTTTCTCCATGTTCTCCATTAAAGAAGCAGCTGCATACACTACATCACTTGCTAAAAACTTATTTTTAAAACCAAACTGGATGCTGAAGGTTTGTACTCTTAAATTCTTCATTCTACAAAACCAAATTAAGGCAACGGAGAGATGTTAAAAGCGTTTTTTAAATCCCTACTTCTGTCTTAGCACGGAACATACTATATACACACACCATGAAAGTAGCTAAAGCAATCATGAATTTAATGTTCTAAAGGCCATTTCTGGAAGACTACCTAATAACAAAACTCTGTCCACCTGAATCCCTTCCCTATGTAGCTCATGGCAATATGTAGGAGCTTGTCTTTCTCTGTTTTCCTTATCCCCTCATTTTTCTAAGCATTTCCCTGCTGCAATCCTCATTTCCTTGGCCTAACACTTTCTTAACATTTCTGCTTGCCTTGACCCTCTCTAGGATTAGATTAGATCAGCTCAGTTCAGCTGGTGGCAGCTGAAGAACTCTGCCTGCCCTGTCATCTCTGTGATATCAGGGCAGCTAGTCCAATCAACAGCCAAACAGTTCTTTTTAGAGCATTACTATTTATAAATAGTATTTTTCCCCTGGGCCCACACCAAAAAAAATCATACATTTTAAAAAAATCATGTTACTTTAGAAATCACTAAAACAACCCTGCAAATTAGGTTTGTGTTATAATCTCCATGCTACATATACCACCCTAAGACCCTGAGCTCCTTAGAAGGTGGGATGTAAACGTAATAAATAAAAATATTTGTGAAATAGTAAGCAGCTAGTGCTTTAGTTTCTTTTAAAAAAATTTGATGAACTGTTCAATAGTTGGTTGAAAGTTTAGGAGAAATGTATAGGCAAGGGTGGGTTTCTACTTCTGCTCAGTCCAGACAGGCAACAATACCCTTTTAGGCCATCACACAGAGATGAAAAGGTTTACTAAGACTTCCAAATACGTAAAAGTGTTTTACCCAAACTTATTTGCAGATTCTTCAATCATCTCCCGTAGATTCTCTTTCAAGGAAATGTCCATAGAGTGGAATTTCTGTTTTACTTGCTTCAAAGGTAAGCTGAGGGAGAGGAGTGGAAGAGATCACATTTTCAGTGATGAAGCAAGTCTGCCAAGTCACAATCTCTTCGTGTTCATTACTCCAAAACTATTGCTGGTTAGTTAATAGCTGTATTCTAACTGAATATAGAAGACTGCCTTAAACTGAATCAAGCCATAAGGCCATATAGCTCGGTAATATCTACAATGAATGCCATGATTTCAGACCAGTTGTACCTGGAGATGCTAGAGTTTAAACATGGGAATTTCTGGAGAGGTTCCCAATAGTCTAGGTCAGGTATGTCCAACAGGTAGATCGTGATCTACTGATAGATCACTGGGCGTCTGCGGTAGATCACTAGTAGATCATTGGCTCCCCCCAAAGAAGCTGAGCAACTGTGGCTCCCCTTAAAAAAGCTCAACATTTTACTTCCTCTCTGAAAAAACTCAACAACTTTGACCCGAACCCCACAAAAGGGGGTAGATCACTGCCAGTTTTTAACTCTGTGAGTAGATCACAGTCTCTTGGGAGTTGGCCACCCCTGGTCTAGGTGAAAGCACGTCAAACTTTGCCTGGCTTGGCAGCCTTGCTCCTGACCTTTACTCAAGCTCTACTACCATCAGCCATCCAAATGACTCTCCCAATTCTCCTTTTGCCCCTTATGCAAAGGCCTGCATGCAACATTATCCATGCAATGCCTCCTCTTGCTTCCTTCAAAATCCACCTTCAAAACCATTCCTGCAAATCCTTTGCCTCAATCCCCTAGTCCAGGGCCAGTGAATTGGATCCAGCTAGTGCTCCAGATCCTGACCTCTCCCAAGATCTGCAGGGCACTCCTGTCAATCACCTAACATCACCATGACAGCAGATGAAGTATTTCATTCCCTGCAGAATTGGAAATCAAACTGCAAGGGCAAAGGCAGAGGGCTTTGCAGACACTGCCAACCAGCAGATTGGGAATGCCTACAAACCCTGCTGTGGGCAGGGAATCAGTCGGGCATAGGGGTTCCCCATCACTGCCCTAGTCCCCATGCCCTACTGTGAATAAGCCTGTTAACTGAAATAAATGCAAATTCCCCCCCATTATCCTTTTCTCCATTTTGCTCCCCTTTCTATGTTGTATCCCCTATGATGTGCTTTCTATTGTAAACAATTCAGAACAAAGACCCGTTTCTCCTGAACATTGTAAAAGTGCCACACACATTGATACTGCTATATATTATATTTTGTTGTTATTTAGTCGTTTAGTTGTGTCCGACTCTTCGTGACCCCATGGACCAGAGCACGCCAGGCACTCCTGTCTTCCACTGCCTCCCGCAGTTTGGTCAGACTCATGTTGGTAAGCTTCAAGAACACTGTCCAACCATCTCGTCCTCTGTCGTCCCCTTCTCCTTGTGCCCTCCATCTTTCCCAACATCAGGGTCTTTTCCAGGGAGTCTTCTCTTCTCATGAGGTGGCCAAAGTATATATTATATATAAACTATTTATTTATTTATTTATTTTTAAAATCTCCTTATTAACTCACCCCATATCAGCAAGGAATTCCTGCAGTCTCTTCTGACCTTGCACAGACCAAAGCTTGAAGCTGGCAGAAGTGTAGCAGGTATTACAGAGGCTTTCATACAGAGACCAATGTTGATAGAGCGCAAGGCACAAGCTAAGACCATCAATAAGAATTAGGAAAAATAATTACAGCAGGTTGGATAAAAAAAAAAAACACCTATTACATTCTAGTTCAAAATGACTTGTCTGGATCACAATGACCTGCTTCAGATATGACAGGGCTGCTTCAATAAACCATGGTTTGTTGGAGCATGAACAAATGGCAACCCCAAGTCCTCCTTCTCCTCCGTCTGGCTGTTGAGGGACTTTCCTGGTTTCGGAGACCAGTTTCCAGAGGGGAAAGGGAAGGCAAGAGTGCTTGAGTTCAACATTCGCTTGTGCTTTGAAATAGTGCCATTATGTCTGAACTGAACCACTCACATAGCAAAGGCAAGGCAACAACGGGTACTACAAACCACTTAACCCAAGTCTTAGAAATAGTTCCCCATATTTAGAAGGATACTCATATTCGAATGCTATTCTCATGCAGTCAATAGAAAGAGAATTTTCTTCATCCCCGTTGCGATGGTTATGCCGAGATACATGCCGCTGTAGAGATCCAATGTCTGTTACGTATTTCATTCTTTTTATAAAGAAAACAGATACAAAATAGTTACTTCAATCTCTTTTCCCGACAGCTCTATTATCTGCCTTTTAAATATTAAATGTCTTCTGGAGAAAGGATGAGCAAAAAATATACTGATATCTACCAGCAGATCTCTAGGGAGATGAGCAGATTTTCAAGGGTTTATGTTTGACAACAGTATATACATTTTCTAAGTTAGGTTGCTGAAATTAAGAAAAATATGGGAGAAGCCAGAAGTGAAATTTAGGAAGGGCTGCAAGATTACTAAACACAAATTACTGAGCTCAGCATGTGCTTTGTACATAGATGCCCTGTTCCTTAATGCTAAGAAAATATGTGTCTGCCACCCTCACCCACTGTTTTGCAACTAGCTTTGATTGGTGGAAAAGGAAATAAAGTTTGACCATTCCTGCTTTTGGGATATTCAATGTGGAAAGAAGTCAATTCATTAGAAACAGCTTGCCAGTAAAATGCATGCTGTAAAATTCCTTTGACGTTATAAAGGAATGAAGTCTATTGTCTCTCAAATACAATGCAGTCTTAGCAAATGCTATAAATACTGTGCTTCTCAGTAAAAACAAGTTTCCCAGTTAATTGCAGAGTTGGGGATAGCTCATAACACATGAAACGGGCATGTCGCTTTAAAAAGTAATTTCTGTCCTCATCATAATTGAATAAATTAAAGGATTCAATTTGTTATAAAATTTGTTATAAAATTAGTTACTTCTTTAAATCCCTCTTTCTGTCCAGTCACAAGGACGCCCAAAGCAGCTAACACTTACTGAGTGATTTTGTCTTGAATCCACTGGTCCGTTAGTCCAACAATAGCCCACCTAAAAAGCAAATCAAATCAATTGAATCAAGAATTTGTAGATATTCCCTATCTGTCCCTGCTGAGACTGAATAGTGAACAAATATTTAAAAGATTCCCCAAAGACTTTAAGGTGCAATTCAATACCTTAGCCTACCTCCATCATACAACTCCCATCAGTCCAGTAAGCATGGCCAATAATCAGGGATGGGATTTATATTTCAAAACATCTGGAGGACACCAGGATAGAAAGCTGCTATACATATTTACCGGGAATTAAGTACCATTGAACTCAATGGGACTCAATGGTATCTGAAGAAGTGTGCATGCACACGAAAGCTCATACCAAGAACAAACTTAGTTGGTCTCTAAGATGCTACTGGAAGGAATTTTTTTATTTTGGTTCCTGCAATTCATTCTGATTGTGCAGATAAAATATCACAGACAGAATTCTACAGGATGTGTTGCTAGGGTGTGAAAACAGTCAAGATGCAAGGACAGCCCAGGCATGCACCTCCAGATGGTAAAGACAACAGGTACCATCCTGGTGCCTGGGCATCTTCACTTGTTTGCAAGTGGCCAATAGTCAGGTACAAATTGTGCCTGGCAAATTTCGAAAGCTGCATCAAATGGAGGGCCTCATTTGCAGAAGTCCACCATTAAAAGACATGTTTAGTAAAGCATCAGGGATTATGATCCCACCTTTAAAAACTTTAAATAGTAGTTCATGTGACATCCGTAAGACCATAATCAAAAATACTTTCAATGGATTTTCCTCTTCGGTAGAGCAATTGGCAGGGGCATTTCTATACAGGTTGGAACACATCTGGAAGCAAGTCAGCAACACTATTATCACAAACTAAATTACGTACCACAGCATATCATTTAAGTCTTTAGACATTATCCATGCCAAGTCAAACATCATCATGGCAGACTACAAGAGGGGAAAAAAACAATTAATAGCTGAGTGTGATTGGGGAAGGACAGATTTTTCCACACAAGCAAATGTTTTCAGCATCTAGCAGGGCCAGTGTTACTACTCTTATCAAAAGTAAGGGGCAGCCATGGCTTGTTTCAGTCTCATCAGAAACTGAACTAATTACAACATCTGTTATTAACTGTTGTTGCTCATTTCTGAAAGCAGCAGCAGACAAGAGCTCAGCCTCAAATTATACAGGAGTGACCAAGGTTTGGGGGATAACAAGCCTCACATAACCAACATGCTTATGTGCAATTAACACATGAAAGGGTTAATACCATAGAGTAAGCTGTCCTGCTATGTTAGCTTCCTCTCACCTTGGGAGGAAGTAGGTAATCATGCCTCTCTTTACCCCCAGTCTGCCTATGAAACTCAACATGAGGAGGTCTGAGCTGGTTGCTCAAACTCAGACTGCATGCCTCTCACAAGCCAATCTTGAGTTCCTACACCAATATTTAGGAACTTTCACCACTTTGTAACTAACCCATGTTTTACCACCTGTGCAATTTTCTGAAGTACAGTTTGTAAGTAAACCATTTTTTAACCTACCAAATGTGGTTTTTTCCCCTATAATGGGGGAAGAGGGAACTTTTGGAGCTCACAAGGGCATGTTTTAAAGTTCTAGCAGCCTATATTTCCACGCTTTACTTTGCTGCAAATTTTGTGGTTTTAAATCTCTGCTGGGGTTCTCTCACCAAATAGTACTTGCCCCAAATTGGATCTTGGCATTCAGGAATTCATGTGTGTGTGTGTGTGTGTGTGTGTGTGTGTATTCCCAATATAGTATTTCCCTGAAGTGAAGATGCACTCCCATTAGAAATCACTCTCTTATTGTTTGTGCATAAGTAACACTAATTGCTACTTATTTATCCCTGAAAAGCAGCATGGTTCAAATGTTTCCCCATTCTCACAGAAAGAATAAAAGCTTCTGCAAAAATGTATACCCAAGAAGAGGGTCAGGGACCTTTCTAAAGATGTGGCATGACAAGAAAGCCAGAAACACAGAATTTGTTTATAAAGAATATACTATGGGTGCTGTGGTCTAAACCAGAGCCTAGGGCTTGCCAATCGGAAGGTCGGCAGTTCGAATCCCCGCGATGGGGTGAGCTCCCGTTGTTCGGTCCCAGCTCCTGCCCACCTAGCAGTTCAAAAGCACATCAAAGTGCAAGTAGATAAATAGGTAACGCTCCGGCGGGAAGGTAAATGGCGTTTCCATGCGCTGCTCTGGTTTGCCAGAAGTGGCTTAGTCATGCTGGCCACATGACCCGGAAGCTGTCTGCGGACAAATGCCGGCTCCCTCGGCCTATACAGCGAGATGAGCACGCAACCCCAGAGTCGTCCGCGACTGGACCCAACTGTCAGGGGTACATTTATCTTTACCTTTATGGTGCTACTAGCTAAGCTTGCTTTCCACAAAGTAAGGCATCCTGAACCAACTGCTGCTAATTTTGCAAAGTAATAGAATCTTCACTTGAAAAAAGTGTTCTCCATCATGGTCTGCTGACACTTACTGAAGTCCCGTGGTATTCATACTGCTCATAGTCAAATAGAATTTCTTGCCTGAAGAACAGAAAGAAGTCCAATGTAGCAGTAAGTTAAAGGCACTTAGCGTTGTGCAAGGGAAAACACAAGTACATAACTGAAGATTTGTTTATTTATTTCATAAAATTTATAAGGCACTTGACTGTAGAAAAAACTTCAGAGCAGTTTACAAAACAGATTGCACAACAAGAATCATCTGTTGAAAAACAAGCTTCTGCTAGTGTAATTGTTGCTTTGGGTTCTTTTGGTCCACAGCTTTTAAACGCTGCCCTCCACTAGTGGACAAAGAACGCTGTACTCCAACAATTGTTATGTACAAAAGGTTAAACTTGTAAAAAAATATTTCCACTATGTAATGTGGAAAAAGGGAGCCAACCCAATCAAAAGCCCTCCATTGTGTACGCAGAGCTCTTACATGCAAAGGTTGCCCTGTTTATTTTCATGCAAGGAAACACTAGATCCAGCAATATATATTATAACTGCTGCCTCCACTGAAGCAACTGGGGAGTCTTTACAGGCCGAAAATTTTTGTGCGCAGGAGAGATCCTGTACCCATAAGAAATACAGTGGAACCTCAGTTTTCAAGGTTCTCAGAAGTTGAATGTTTCGGCTTTCAAACGCCGAAAACCCAGAAGTAACAGCTTCGGTTTTTGAACAATTTTCGGAAGCCGAACATGCCATGTGGCTTCCGTTTTGAGTTTCCCTATTGTACTGAGGCTTCCGCTTTCAGTTTTCGAACATTTCGGAAGTTGAAGGGTCTTCTGGAACGGATTATGTTCGAAAACTGAGGTTCCACTGTATTTGGATTTGGGGAGGAAACACAATCAAAGAGGTAATCAACAAAGCCTTTCCTACTAAAGGTGACCAATTTCTATCCTTGGTAATATCCTTTCATCCAATTAATGCCACATCATAGAATCATAGGGTTGGAAGGAACCCCAAAGGGTCATCTTTGCAGGAATCTCAACTAAAGCACCCATGGCTGATGGCCGACCAACCTCTGCTTAAAATGTAATTGCCTGGGAACTATATTTGAACCTATAACATATTTTAAAACACAACTGCCGAGCACAGATCTTTGTCTTCACGATATATAAGCTAAGCAATTTTTTAAAAAGGAATATAGATTCACCTTCTATGATGCACTAACCAAGTCAATACTTAAGAGCTTGCAATCTCAATTTTACCATTTGACAGAACAGAAGTATAATGTGTACAATCTGAAGACATACCTGCGTGCTTCCCACTCTCTTCTTTGCCGTCTTTTCATTGTTCTTTCCACTATTTCCTACAGAGATTAGAATAGCAAATTACATTTCCCTTCTCTGTCCTTGTCACAACTGATTATAAAGTGGTCCTGTAAGTAGTGCCTGAAAGAACAGCCGCCTACTGAATTCTAACTCCCTGAACTTGTAGTTTTTATGTTTATATAGAATGAAGTTCTAAGAAAAACCAATAACCCATTTGCTTGCTTAGTGCATCTTCCTTCACTTCCTCATAGCAAAGTGGCTAGTAAATTATGAACGCCTATTTATAAACTTTGCCTGTGATAGAAACAATTATTTCCATTTAATACATAGGTATATTTTATTTAAGCTTCGATGATTTAAGGAACTAACCTCTTCAAATCGCCTCCGCTTTCCTGAAGGCTCTGATCCATCACTTTCATTACCAGAATCATCGTCGTCGTCGTCGTCCCTAAAGATATCATCATAGGCAGGAATTTCAAGGTCATCGTCTTGCTTTACCAATAGTTTGATCTAGTAAAAGAAAATGCTTAATTAAATAAAACATTTTAATGAAATAACAATTCAAGTGAAAGATAATTAACAATAACAATTAACAAGTCAATAAAACCATTACAATCTATAAAACACTATTAGCTAAACAGCAACCAAAAAAATAACTAAACTAAGCATCATAACTACAGCAAAAGTCATATTACAGTATATGATTAACAAATCAATATGGAATTTATAATATATAAAACAAGACAAGCTAATGGAATTTCACCCATGCCAGTTTAAGGAGCCAGAGTATGTCTAGAACCAAAGGATCCACCTATAAACTCCTATCTATCACAATGTGAATGGATTCCGATCAACCATTTTCTCAAGAAGCAGAATTTACCTGTGGCTCGTTGTAAACATTCACTATATTGATAGGCCTGTGTGTGTCACAGACAAAGAAAACACAGTCTTCTTCAGGTTGAAGGACATCAAGTAGATCAACATTGGCACCACAATTTATGAGAACAAAATACTGGAACTGTAAATAAGGAAGTCATATTAATATGCAAGCAAGACTGTTGTTGTTTATGAAATGCTGGCCCATATCCAAAAGATTAATGCTTCCTTTAGTCTCATATCCTCAGGGCTATTATGAAATATTAGCTCTTTACGTTTCCTGAGAGAAAATTTAGCTAATTCCCTGGGACTACAGAAAGTAATTAGAGTCTTCCTCTAAGTTGTCCACAACAGAATCTAACATGACACTGTTTAATCTGAGAACTCAGGCCACCCACAGCAATAAAAAGTAATTAACTCCCATGCAGAATCAGTTGCATGTGGAGAAGGGATATAACTCAGAGATACTGCATCTATGTTGCATACAAAAGCCCTCAGGTTCGTTATTTAGCATCTCCAAGTAGGGCTAGCAAAGGAAATTCTGGAGAGCCACTGAATATTACATTATGTGGCTCAATGATCTGGTTTAGCTTCATATGCTAACTCTTCATATGAGTGGGCTGTACTACTGTAATCACATGTAGAATTATTTGGGAGGAAACACCAATGGAATTAATAGGATTTCCTTCTTATCAAATACACATAGCGCTATAACATGAGATACTAAAAAGGAAATGGATTTTTTTAAAATCCTAATTATGTTTTTACCTGATCTTTATGTTCAAGAAATGCAGTTTCAAGTTCTTGCCATCCAGATACTGGGACTAAAGTATACTGCACATGATCACACTGAAATAAAGCCTCAAAAGAAATGAAAGTGACATTTTAGAGGAAGAGGTAGGCAAGCCATCACCATTTGTATAGTATTGCAGTTTATGGCTTTTGCTCAACAGCAGTTTGAGCAAGACCAAACATTTATCACACTGTCATATAAAAATAAATAAGATTTACTTGAAGACCAGCACAAGTATCCAAGCAATCAAAAATTCAAAGAGTTCTGTAAATAAAACATTGTTTAATAATATTTCTTAGTGCATGTTTTGCACTCTAAATATGGTAAAGTGTCCCAAATAATATAAGTGTGAAAAGGATTCCACTGCTTATTAGCCTTTGGCTAATTAAACAATCTATGGCCTTTTAAACTGGTTTGTGTGTGATTGTTTTTGTTTGTTACAATGGCCTGTATTTTTGTGTTTTTATATTGTGAAGCCTGTGATTCCCAGAGGAAAGGCAGTATAGAAATTTAATAATAATAATAATAATAATAATAATAATAATATACTTATATATATATACTCCATCTTTTTCCTTGACAGGAACTCAAGGTAGTTTAAAGATAAAACACTGCTTAATTTAGATATAGTTTTGCTTATCAGGTGACAGTACCAGTATTTTAACTGGCCAAAAAAAGGCTGCAGATTCCCATCTCTCCCATCAACCAACAAAAACTTTCATGCTGGGTTACATACAATGGAGTAGATCCATTGAAATAAATGGAAACGACAAAGTTGGACCCATTAATTTCACTGTGTCTACTCTCAGTAGAGCTTAGCTGGATACAATCTTAGAAAACTAGACTCCTCTCATCTTTGCACACAGGTCAGTTTATACTCATTTTGCCTTTTGCACATTAACAGGACATAAAAATGAGACTTACTTGGAGTATTTTACAAGCACATAATGCATCTACATCTGAAGCAACAAGAAGTAGCACCCGCTACCAAAAGAGAAAAGAAAGAGAACAAACATTTTAATTAGTGTCTATGACAATAGCACACTATGAAATAACAATCTGTAACCACATCATTCATCACAATTCTGGATACAGAAAGAACTTGAAAGAAACTTCACTTGTAGGTGTATAAAAAGTATCCTAGCATATCAGGAAGGACTGTCTAGCTTTCCAGCATGCTATATTGCTTGGTAGATGTTGCTTTTCCACACTGCAGTACTGAAATGCAAACGACCCCCGAGCCAAGGAGATAAGTAACTATACAACCTTTAGAAGACATCTGAAGGCAGCCTTGTTTAGGGAAGATTTTTTAAAGCATTTAATGGTTTTATTATGTTTTAATATATGTTGGCTAGGGCAACTCAGTCAGATGGGTGAGATATTAATAATAACATTAATTATTATTATGGAACAGGATGTCCCTATTTTCATCTTCATCGGGAAAATGTTGGAGGGTATGCAGTTATGTGACCAACGAGCCAAGGTGATAAGTAACTATACAACCTTTAGATTAGAAGACACCTGAAGGGAAGTTTTTTTAAAAAATGTTTAATGGTTTTATTCTGTTTTTATATATGTTGGAAGCTGCCCAGAGTGGCTGGGGCAACCTAGCAAGATGTGTGGGGTAATAATAACAATAACAAAATGTTATAATTATATACAATTAGATGATAATAATAAATGGGATGCCCCTGATTTCAATGGAGAAATGTTGGTGGGTATGGTCATAAGCAGGGTGGATAAAAATCAATGGTTTTTAAAAAATAATAATCAGATTTTTTAAAATTTAAATTGGATTTTTAAAATAAAACACTTTTGGAGGAAAAATCTTTCTAAAGATACTTTTCTATTTAAGTTACATTACAATCCAAAGGCTATTCATCGGGAAATAAGGATTTGTTTTAAGTTTTTCATGTGTGCTAAAACTCAGTCTAAGGTTTTTTGTTTTTTAAATCATTTAAGCACATCAGTTAAACATGGATACATATGCTATGTTATTGTTTTAGTTAAATAAATTGTTTAAATTCTTATTAAGGAAATGATTATTTTTCTCCTTCCAATAAAGAACAGCAGAAAAGTTGTTCAAATATAAACAGCTAACTTATTAAACCTCAAAATTTCATAATCATCTGTCAATGCATTTCTAATAATATAACCAAATCAGTAATTTTTGATATAACTGTAAAAACTACTCTGAAAATCTATTATTCCAAAACTGAAACCTTCATATGGTTGTAAATATTAAGATTATACCAGCAAGAATGAAGTCTTTCTGTAAAAAAATAAATAAAAATGATTTAAATCAAATCTTACTGACTAGTGATTTAAATCAAATCCTCCCTGGTCATAAGAACAAGAACGTGCTCGCTTCGACAGCAAAGATACTAAATCATGGGTAGGCAAACTAAGGCCCAATCGCAGACGGTCCTGGAATCAGCGTGTTTTTACATGAATAGAATGTGTCCTTTTATTTAAAATGCACCTCTGGGTTATTTGTGGGGCCTACCTGGTGTTTTTACTTAAAATGCATAAGTAAAATGATTTTTGTATTTTATGTTTTAAAATTTAGGTGTAGTAAAACTGTTAGAGAGGAATGATAATGAATTCAACAGAGGGGGACTTGAGGAAGTCAATCGAAATATGAAATTGAGGAAAGAAGGAATACCTGGCCCACAGAATTCGGCCAGGCCTAAGCAATGATTTTAAACACTGTTAGTAAGGTTAAATGTACAATGATTATGCCTACCCTTGTGAGAGAGGGGGGTGAATGTTGCTTCCCACAGTGAGAGGGGGGAAGTATGGGAATTTAACCGATATGTTATGTGCTTAAAAATTGTAAAAACCAATAAATTTGGGGGGGGGGAATAAAAAAAATAAAATGCATATCTGGCTTATTTGTGGGGCATAGGAATTCGTTCATTCCCCCCCAAAAAAAATATAGTCCGGCCCCCCACAAGGTCTGAGGGACAGTGGACCGGCCCCCTGCTGAAAAAGTCTGCTGACCCCTGTACTAAATAATAATAACAACAACAACATCGACCGAGGCCACCCAACGGGCTTGAGGGCTGAGCGAGGCCTTCTCCGGCGGGGATCTCGCAGGGCCGGCCGGACCCTCCTGGCCCCGCCGGGACCCGCTGACACACACAGCCGGGGAGGAGCCCCGCTCACCTGGTTCACGACCACCTCATAGAAATCTCTGCGAAAGTCCGTCAGGAACATGACCGGGAAGGCCGGGTTTTTAACCCCCCCCCCGAGAGGAACCCGGCGGCGGCGAAGGCGAAGGCGAACTGAGGCGGCGATTTGGGCTCCGCTCAAAGGAAGGCGCCAAATCCCTTTGGCTTTTCCCATTGGTCGCCGCGCTCCGAATCTCGCCCAATAGGCTCCCCGACCCGCCCACCGTGCGGCCTCTCTGGCGCCTTGATTGGACGCGTGCCCCGCCCTCCTCCGCCCATCGCCCAAACGGGCAGGGGCGGCAAGGGCAGAGGAGGTGCAGTCTTGTTCAGTAGGACGCGACGTCCGGTTCCCGGTTGCATGTTGGTAGTGGCAGCCTCCATTTGCGACATATGAGTGGCGGAAATATGCAAGGGAATAGATGTAAAATCGCCTAGGCGTGGTTTAGAGGCTCCCTTTCCTACCAGGGCTTGAAATAATCATTCCTGTACTGTATAATAAAAAAAAGCTCAGATCAAGGTTATCATTATTCTCTGGGGTTGCGCTTGCGGGGTGAATAGCTAACCCTGCTAATCTTATTTACATGTTTACGTTGATTGCTGTGTATAAAATCCTATAAAATATAGGATGATACCGACAACAATGCTTTCCCCAAAGCTCAAAAAGGGAGGCATAGCCGCTTTCTGCCAACCTTGCCCCGCAAGAGGTCTCATCAAAACCGGAAGAGAGGATTTTGAAGAACATTTCCGAGTCGCACCTAACAACTCTTTGGCCACAGGAGAGGGCGTGCCCATCCACCATTTTGTTCGTTTTAGAAGTGGGCAAAAAACCCAACAACCCCGAAGTCGGAGCTTTCCATTGTAGGGGCAAGCAACGCCGTGGTCGCCATATTTGATTCGGGCACTGCCTTTCTCTTTTAATGTCCTCCTACTCTCTGGGCTGGTAAATACACCAAAAAGCAACCCCAAGCCGATGCACAACCCTGTGATTTAAAAAAGAGGTGAAATTAAAAACGAGACGTTAAAAAGAAGGAAAAACACTAGTGCCTTCCCCGCCCCACCCCCTTCATTTGAACTTCACACGGAACAAAACCTTGGGCGGACCGAGCGTTCGAATGGCATTCTGGGAAATGTGGTTTTTTGTTGCGGTTGTTGTTAAAGCCCGAAAGAACGTGAGAGGCGCGATCCCTTGAGGTTTTCAGCACACGGAGATGCCGGGTGTCGAATGCAAAGGCGGCTTTTGAGTAAAGGTCTCTGGTTTCCACCCCCTGGGAAAGAAGTCCCCACCCGCTTCTCCCTTAGCCAAGGGATTCCCACCGCCCTCCGCTCCGTTTCCCTCGGCGCCCAACGAGGCTTCCTGTCGGCCTCGAAAGAAGAGGCAAGTTGCCTGGAGTTGCTCCCCGGCACCTGAGGAGGCCTCTGCAGGAGGCCTGTCAATAGCGAAGGGGACGAGGAGGAGGAGAAGCCGCCGTCATCATGGTAGGGGGCCTTTGGGGGGTCTTTCTTTGGGTTGGGGGGAGGAAACTAATATTGGATGTTGGTGGTGGGAAATGCAGAGTCATCCTGGCTGTAAAGAATTGCAAGACTACACACACGAACACGAACACAAACACAACATTGTAGTTCTGTGCTACCTCGAATAAATCAAATCAAATCAAAGTTTATTGCGTTAGCCATTAAGTAATAAGTCCCGGCAGTAGCCTGCCATTCTTATACATTTGCAAACATCAGTTATAAAATCATAGTAAGTAAAACAGGTATGATAAAAACAATAACAATTATGTAAACTATTGGAAAGTTTACAAGTCCAGGGCTAAAGGAGGTTAACCTAACCTCGAATAAAAGTTATTAGGATGGGGTGGGGAATGACAACTCGCCTTTTTCCACTCAGGTAATAATATACAGCCCCAAAAAACCTTGCAACTCTTTTAGCAGGGGCACTGAGAATAAGATCTGTTGTTTGATTGAATTTCTGACATTGCTCAGTTGTTGTTTGCTTATGATTAAAACAAAAATCAAAAGGAAGCCTATTGCTTCACCCGTCTTACCCTGTGGAAGGATGATGTGTCAAGTTCTGTCATTCGCATCCACGTGAGCCTCCAGAACGTATTTGGTATAGCTAAGCATTTAGCTCTGTCCTCAATATATTGTATTTTATTTTATTGCTACGGCCAGTGGCGAAGGCAAATAGGGTTTCTATGTACGTATGCCTTGCAAAGTAAGAGTAAAACGACAACAACAATGAGCGAAAGCTGAAGTGCACACCTGGCAGTATGTTTAAATGGAACAAGTCGTGCCCAACCCACTTAAATGTTTAGATTTGCGGCAGCACAGTCCCCATTTTACTTTTGTGTGTGTACAGCACCGTGGCAGTAGTTTGCGCGACGGACAGTAGATTCAAGCAGACGAGATCCAGAGAAGGCTGAAAAAAACAAAAAACCCATTTAAAACTAAATGGCAAAAGACAGTTTTGACTAAAAATTGCCCCCAGGGCAAGTAGGAATCATAACCAGTCAGTTGCCAGACTAGTTTCCTGAGTTCAGGGTAAATTATATTCAGATTGCAGTCTTACCACGAGAGCAGCTTTTGTGGGCTGTTGTTTATGTGTTTATTTACATTTATACAGCTGCCGCTTATCATAAATTCTCTGCAAAGTGAAATAATAAAGACAACTTTAAAGCACAGTGTACCGTTCCTGGCCTGGGAAAGCTCAGATTCAGTCAGCCATGCTCTAAGAACCTCACTGTTGAAGACTACTGCAATGCTTTCTGTGTGGGGCTGCCCTTGAAGATGGTCTGGAGGCTGCCGCTGCTACAGGATACTGCTGTCAAGTGGGACAGTGAGATAGAATTGTATGTGGTTGATCCCTAAAGCACTGCGCTGGCTCCACGTGAGCAGCAGAGCTCAATTCAAGGTCTTGGTTCTTGTGTACAAAAGGTTTGAACAACTTGAGTCCCCAGGACTGGGCATATTGTTTTGAAGGCCTACTTGTCTCATCAGTGGATATGTGCTCCATGCTCTGGTAACTTCCAGATTGTAAAATTGTAATGTGCTGTATGTGGGACTGCCAGTGATGGTGGATGTTATAGTCCAAGGACACCAGGAGACCCAAGGTTGCCTCTTCTAATGCATCTTATTGTTTTTCCTCCCCAGTTTTCTTTCAATATGTTCGATCACCCAATCCCCAGAGTGTTCCAGAACCGCTTCTCGACTCAGTACCGCTGTTTCTCGGTTTCCATGCTTGCTGGACCTAACGACAGGTCAGATGTGGAGAAAGGCGGGAAGAGTATGTGCACATTTTTCTTTTTGAATATTCTCTTGAGGGCTAGATGGCTTTGTGTTTTGCAGAGGGTGGCCGTTGAAAGAGCATTAAGCAACACGTACTGGCTAAGCTCCCCCAAATAGAGAACATAAGAACATAAGAGGAGCCTGCTGGATCAGGCCAATGGCCCATCTAGTCCAGCATCCTGTTCTCATAGTGACCAACCACACGCCTGTGGGAAGCCTTCAAGCAGGACCCAAGCACAAGAGCAGTCTCCCCTCCTGCGGTTTCCAGCAAATGGGATTCAGGAGCAGTATCTGGCTTATGGAAGTCCAAGGGCCACATTCCAGGGCTCACATGCCAGTTCTGGGTGAGGCCAGAGGCACAAGTGAACAGAACAATGATGTAACATTTTGCCTTTGTATGGTAGGATAGTTTCTACGCACATTCACATGATGCCCCTCTCTGTCATCCTTCCAGACAAGCAAGAGGTATTTTCTGTGGTCAGGGACACATTCCATCCAGTAGGAGGTGAAGCCTGGGGAGAGTTCCTAAGGGGGGGGCAGGTTGAGAGGCCTAGCACTGAGGTGGGGAACTTGTGACTCTCTAGATCAGGGGTCAGCAACCTTTTTCAGCCGTGGGCCGGCCTACCATCCTACCAGCCCCACAAATAACCCAGAGATGCATTTTAAATAAAAGGACACATTCTACTCATGTTAAAAACATGCTGATTCATGGGCCGGATTGAGAAGGCAATTGGGCCACATACGGCCCACAGGCCTTAGGCTGCCTACCCCTGCTCTAGATGTTGATGAACTGCAATTACCAACAGCCCCAGCAAGCCTCACCAAAGATGAGGGGAGATTTAGTTCATCAACGTCTGGTGGGGCCACAGGTTTCCCACACCTGGCCTAGAGGGTCACGTTTGGGCCACAGGCCTGGGGTTCCCCATCCCTGTGGTAGCCTCGTGTTGAGTCTCCCTCCCCACTGAAATGTGTAGTAAAGGTAAAGGGACCCCTGACCATTCGGTTCAGTCTTGACCGACTCTGGGGTTGCGGCGCTCATCTCGCATTATTGGCCGAGGGAGCCGGTGTACAGCTTCTGGGTCATGTGGCCAGCATGACTAAGCCGCTTCTGGCAAACCATAGCAGCGCACGGAAACGCCGTTTGCCTTCCCGCCGGAGCGGTACCTATTTATCTACTTGCACTTTGATGTGCTTTCGAACTGCTAGGAGGGTAGAAGCTGGGACCGAACAATGGGAGCTCACCCCGTCGCGGGGATTCAAACCGCCGACCTTCCGATCGGTAAGCCCTAGGCTCTGTGGTTTAACCCACAGCGCCACACGCGTCCCGAAATGTGTAGTATAGGATACTTACTCTCTTGGTTTTCACACACCCTACTCTGAATCAGGAGAGGGAAATCTAGGTGTTATGACATGGGACATTGGATAAACTTCTCTGTGTGTTAACGTCTGCGGGTGGGAATTCAACGGAGGAATATATTCTCGTATTAAAGTACACACCTTGATTTTCCTGTGCTTGTTTTCCATTGCCATGCCATACCTAATCTTACTGTTACTTTCCTTTTTTCGCAGTAATTATGCCACCCTCTGCTTTGGATCAACTCAGTGAGTATCTTCTCTTCAGCATATTTAAGAAGATGTAAAGTATATTCTCTCACTGCAAATGTTTTCAGTGTTTTCTGATCCACCTTTAATCTAGACAGGGGTTTAGAGACCCACATCTTAATTGTTTTAATCTTGTATTTGTATGACGGCAATGCCGTCATCACACCCCACTTTGATTCAGGCCGCAATTCAGTTGTAGGTCCTGACCTACCAGTTAAATATTAAGGTTGTAGCTGGTTAAATCAATAAGAAGCCAATAAGCATTTTGGATTGGTGATGTATGTGAAATTGCTCCTAAGGTAACGCTACAATTATTTCCTCTTGACATTCCATCCCATAGGATGTGAAAGGGCACTATAATGGTCACCTCTTGTCCCAACTTCTCCTTGCTCCAGAGTCACATGGTGCTCAGATAGAAGTATTTTTCTGTTTTCTTGTCACCATATTACACTGCTACTGAATTAATTGCACTGGCCGTCAGTTAGGTACTAGCCTTCGTTCAAGGGGCTGCTACTGGTGTACAAAGCCCTATACAGCTAGGGACCAGGATGCCTAAAAGGTTGTCTCACCCCCTTATATAAAGATAAAGGGACCCCTGACCATTAGGTCCAGTCGCGGGCGACTCTAGGGTTGCGGCGCTCATCTCGCTTTATTGGCTGAGGGAGCCGGCGCACAGCTTCCGGGTCATGTAGCCAGCATGACTAAGCCGCTTCTGGCGAACCAGAGCAGCGCATAGAAATGCCATTTACCTTCCCGCTGGAGCGGTACCTATTGATCTACTTGCACTTTGACTAAGGTCTCACATATATAAATCATATGTTCATAAATCTACAAGGCAAATACATACAGTCATACCTCGTGTTACGTTTGCTTCATGTTGCGGCTTTTCAGGTTACGAACGCGGCAAACCCGGAAGTGTTTACTTCCGGGTTCGCCGCATACACAGAAGCGATCTGCGCGTTTTGCGCACACGCAGTAGCGGCGCTCTACTTACGGACTTTGCGGGGTGCAAACGGCACCCCGAAATGGATCGTGTTCATAAGTAGAGGTACCACTGTACATAAGTATATAAACCACATGTCTGAAATAGTACAGGAGAGCAATCCTGAAGCCATTTTGACTCTTCCAGTGACCTCAAATATTCTCTGCAGTGAGGAAGGAAATGGGAAAAGCCTCCCCATTGTCTCTTTGCTCACAAATCCTGTCTTAAGGGTGTATTTGTGCATGAGTAGGGTGAGCCTGTGACTTGGATTCAGGATCTAAATATTTAGCATCTCCAAAGGAATGGCTAGGCTGCCCAGGTAAATCAGTCAAGTGACCATTATCAGTATCCTGCCAGACAGTATCCTGTGATGTATTTCTTCTGTAGCCTTGCTCTCTGTGGGATTTTATTAGGGCTTTATATATAACCCAGGTGGTGCTGTGGGTTAAACCACAGAACCTAGGGCTTGCTGATCAGAAGTTCGGCGGTTCGAATCCCTGTGACAGGGTGAGCTCCCGTTGCTCGGTCCCAGCTCCTGCCCACCTAGCAGTTCGAAAGCACGTCAAAGTGCAAGTAGATAAATAGGAACCGCTCTGGCGGGAAGGTAAACGGCGTTTCCGTGCGCTGCTCTGGTTTGCCAGAAGCGGCTTTGTCATGCTGGCCACATGACCTGGAAGCTGTACACCGGCTCTCGGCCAATAAAGCGAGATGAGCGCCACAACCCCAGAGTCGGACACGACTGGACCTAATGGTCAGGGGTCCCTTTACCTTTACCTTTATGTTGCTACTAACACCTTGAATTTGCAACCCTTTCAGGGCTGTTGTCACATGGTCCTATCAAACTTCCTCACTTACCATCCTAGCAGCCATATTCTGCACTAGCTGAAGCTGTCTTCAAGGGCAGCCCCATGTAGAGTACATTACAGTAGTCCAAGCAAGAGGCACAGGAATACTGCCTTTAGTGTGGCGGCACCTACTCCTTGGAGCTTGGAAACCCTGAATTAGATCAATGGTATTTTCCTATGTTCAATCCAGTTTTGTTGGACGCAAATCATACTGAGTTCAGCGAGGCTTACTCCCAAGTAAACAAGTGTAGGCTCACAGTCTTTATGCGAGCTTCCAAGAAAATTCTATTTGATATAATGCAGTGCTTCTCCCCCAACCCCCATTTCTTCCTAGGCCGGCTTAATATCACCTATCCTATGTTGTTTAAACTGACAAATAAAAATTCCGACCGGATGACGCACTGTGGCGTGCTTGAGTTTGTGGCCGACGAAGGCATTTGTTACCTTCCACACTGGGCAAGTAGACACCTTGATTCTTTTCTCAACTTCTACAAGGGTTATATGAAATGAGTTACCCTCTTATTTAAAAATAATAATAATTTCACTATAGCACAGGCTCGTGGTGATGTCTCATACAAACTGAGGATAGACTGTACATTCCCATCACGGAGCTACAATTCTCAGAGTGGTTTATACTGTTGGTCCCTCTTCCCAGGGAACTCAAGGAATTACAGCTCTGTGAGAGGAATAAGGGTCTCCTGACAACTCTCAGCAACTTAACGAACTACAGGCCATAGGATTCTTTGCATGAAGCTCTGAGTGTCTCCCAAGACATCGTTTGAGCACCTGTCTTTGTTTCCTTTTGACAGATGATGCAGAACCTGCTCTTGGAGGAAGGGGGCCTGGTGCAGGTAGAGAGCGTCAACTTGCAGGTGGCGACGTACTCCAAATTTCAGCCGCAGAGCCCTGATTTCCTTGACATCACCAACCCCAAAGCAGTGTATCCTTTTTGTTAAACCTCAGGTGAAGCCGTAGAGGGTGGTTTGAACTGTGGCCCCAGGGAAAGAAGATGAATTGCCTTTTTCCAACAAGGGAGTAAGGAACCTCAGGATCAAATGTGGTTCTCCAGGGCTGTCCATCTGGACCTTGGAGCTCTTCCCAGCATGCACTTCTTCCCCAGGCCACACCCCTTCCTGTCTCTTTTTTGGCCTGGCTGACCGTGAGGGTCACATAGTGACCCATGTGGGGTTTGAACCTGCTCCCTTGGCGTTATCACCACCATGTGCTAACCAGTTGAGCTAACTGGCAGATCCTCTGAGTGTACAGAGGTAAGAGTTGCATTGTCTTCCCTCTGGCCTTGCCTACCATTGGCATGCAGCCCCAGAAGGTTACTTAGGAGGGAAGGTGGCCCCTGGGCTCCAAAAGCAGGTGCTATCTGAAAACGAGCAAGGGCCAGTTCAGAGACAGCTTCCCCTGATAAGGAATAATTTTTTTATTGGCCAAGTATCAATCATACTTGGCCTTTTGCTTCGACTACATTGCAATGTAAAGAAAATGTACCTCATACAAACACTATTCCCCTCACGCTACAACAGCACAACAAAGGAACCCCATACCACCAATTGACCTCCCTTCCGCACACAACTACAAATTCAACAGTTTGATGGCACAAGGGGAAAAACTATTCCTGTGCCTAGACGTTTTTGTGTATAGAGTCCTGTAACGACATCCGGATGGAAGTAAATCAAACAGGTGATGACCAGGATGCGAAGGGTCTGCGACAATTCTCTCTGCTCTCTTCCTGGTTCGAGCAGCATAAAGTGTCTCTATTGGAGGCAAACTAACACCAATTACCCTCTCTGCAATTCTTACTGCTCGTTGGAGCCTCTTCGTATCCAGCTTAGAGGCTGTACCATACCAGGCAGTAATAGAATTACAGAGAACAGTTTCAATGGTACCTCTGTAAAATTGGATCAACAATTCTTGGGGCAAATTAAATTTTCTTAGTTGTCACAAGAAATACAATCTCTGGTGGACCTTTTTAATAATAATAATGATGATGATGATGTTGATGTTGCCTGACCAATTTAAGTTTTGAGAAATTATAGAGCCCAGGAACTTAAAGGACTCTACCACTACAACCATGTCACCAAGAATGGAAAGTGGCAGCGAGATGGGGGGATGCTTCCTAAAATCGATTATCATGTAGCCTCATTGACTTCAGTTTGCAGTGGACACCAGTGTCACCGATCTGTGTGTCTCCTTTCCAAAAGCTGGTAACATGCCATGAGCTGGAGACTGAGGAAGGGAGAGTTTATCTTATGAGAATAAGATGTAGGAGAAAGTTGACAGACCATGTTCTTCTAAAGCAGATTTTCTGCACCATGGAAGTTGGGTGCCTATTTATTTTCAAGCATCTTAACCCCGTTCTGCAGTCAAAAAGGCTCCCCGGGTGGCTAACATAAGATCAATAAAGAGTAAGTCCTCCCCCTGCCAACAGGCATAGCACAAAAGGAAAATGAGTGAGGAGGGAAGATGGGGGGAAAAAACACACCAAGCAAATGCAGGCACTGGTTCATATAATGACCAGCTAGAAGAGAAAGCTGTTCAGGGAGAAGAGGACCCAGTGAAGTGTTCCTGCTTCACCTCTCTTCCTCTGCTCTAGCCCAGTGGAATGGCAGCCTGCCAGGTGACAATTGAAGGAGAGAGGGAGCCTCAAGGAGATGGGCAGCTGGTGATGTAGCTGCAGTTGTAGAATGTAACCTTTTATGCTACCAGTATGGTTTGTATTTCAATTTAACATCCTGTAAAGATTGGAAAACGCTCTCAGAAATTTCGCTTGCCTGACCACCGGAGATGTCATAGCCATCAACTACAATGAAAAGGTAATACATGCCATTTAAAGCGGAATAAGCTATACCCGAGGAGCCCTGGAGGGAATGATTTGGCATCATAATCCAGAAACTTGTGCGTGCATCTATCTGTGCAGTTGGTAATGCATCCAGGGCTGTCTCCTGGTTTTTAAGTGGATTTTTAGGTGACTTTTAGGTATTAGATTGCATTTAAGAGCTGGCATGGGGCAGGGCAGTGTTGCGGCTAAAAGAGTTACAAGAATGGTAAGGCAACTTGGTAGAGATTATATTGATGATGAGATCGGCTGTCTTTTTTTAGATCTATGAGCTTCGAGTGATGGAGACGAAACCCGACAAAGCTGTGTCCATCATAGAGTGTGACATGAATGTAAGTGGGGGATGGACATCTTCAGTCTCACTGACCGCTTAAAACAGGGGTTGGGAACCTTTTTAAAGTCAAGGGCCACATTACTCCAGTGGAAAGCTGTCAGGGGCCTGTGTTCCAGTATAGCCCCCCCTCCCCCAGCTATTTCCCATGGGTTCACGTTCCCATTAAAATATATTTAGTTTCAAGTAACTCCGTCCATGTTTCACTTTGATTTTTTTATAGACTTTTAAAAACAGCAACCGAGTTTGTAAACCCATTATCTCTCCTGGCTGTCCGAAGGGAAAAAGCATCCGGTGTTTCCAGCAGAGTGATGCAAAAACCGTCAATGCACACAGCTGGACTGCAAGTCCTGCCTTGCAGCTTTTTAAGGCCTCAAACTTCAAAATGCAATTGCAGAGGCAAAATTCAGGATGCAATTGCAGAGGCAAAATTCAGGATGCAAATGCAGAATGCAGGGGCTGCTTTTTGCATGTTTTCCCCAAGTACCACAAGCCCACCGAATCACCTCCTCTGTTTTGATCTTCTTGCAGAGGAAGGAGCTACAATTTTGCACAACATCAAAACCCTTCTCCCTTCCCATTGTACAACTGATGGTCTTCAGCGGGGACCCAGAGGATCCCGTGGAATCTGGCTGCAGGAATAATTGCTTTAATTCTGCTTCTGGGGAAGGGCTAAACCACTTTGGTAGATTAAGGGAGGAAGCCATTTCTTAGGCATGTTGTTCTTGTTTCTTACGCTGATTGCGAATTTGATATTGACTCTATACCTAGCCAGGTGGGCGGGGTATAAATAATAAATTATTATTATTATATACAGGTGGATTTTGATGCACCCTTGGGTTACAAAGAACCAGAAAGACAGACACAGCATGAGGAGTCCACAGTAAGTGGCCTTGTATAGTCTTCTCTCTTTTTACTTGCTTTTGCCTCCCCCCCCCAAAAAAAACCACTCAGAAGAAGCAGTGAATGGGACAAATAAATTGATAAAGCTGGTTGTCAAGTTCATTTACTCCTTGCAATTCATTTTCTTGGTTGAGTTGGTCAACAGAGCGGTAATTTTGTTGGAAGATTCAGGATTTCTTCCCAAAGTGCATAATTAGACTGTGGACTTTACTTTATTATTTTACGGCCAGAGGCCCATAATATAAAACCATATGCAAAACAGTGTACATCTACACTGGATACAACAGAGTAAAATAGAACAAGGCAAAAAATATATAAATAAGCTAAAATAATTCAATACATATATACGATTGTGATTTATGTAAATTCCTTAACTAAAATAGATGCGACAGTACATTTTAATTCAGGAGATCTCCACTATAAATCAGGTAATAGGGTGAGATATCAGTAGTCATAAAGTAAACCATTTTTCCTTTTATACGAAAGAACTGTAATCAAAAATCTTGCTACGAGCAGTGATCTGCACGGGTCATTGTCTTGCAGCAGATATATTAACTGAGACTCCGGGGTCTCAGCCAAGTTTTCTGAAATTAAAGGGAATAAAAATCTGGTCCGGGCAACTATGTGCAAGGGACAACAGAATACGGTAGTATATGATGGAGGGATTCTATAGTTTTATTATCACATGCACATAGTGCTGAAATTTGTCCTTTGGTAAACCTATTACCCATGACGTTGGATGGAAAGACGTTAAATCTAGCTTTAGTAAAAGCAAATCTATGGGCCGCTACTGATAGAGATGACAGGTAAGCTGGAATCTGCGGTGTAAGCCATAAACCAAGATTCGGCGGTGAACATGTACCACTTCCCATTATGATATTTTGCTGGCAATCGAACTCATCCAGTTTTTGTATAAGAGTTCTTTTGATTAGACTGTGGAACTCACTCCCACAAGAGACAGTGATGGCCACCAATTTGGATAGTTTTTAGAAAAGTATTAGACCAGTTCACTGTCGGCGGATATCTTCTGCCTCCGTTGTCGGAAGCCATATGAAGCACCAGAATCGAGTGGAGAGACTGCTGTGGAGCCATTGTAAAACAAGTCGACTTGTTTCCCCGCTTGCTTTCCAGGATGTGGAGGCAGACCACAGCGGCTATGTGGGTGACCTGGGATTCCGTGTAAGTCTCTTTGATTAATTAAACTATATTTATTTGCTGCTTTTTAAGAAATAACAACAACAGTTTTATTTATACCCCGTCCATCTGACTGGGTTTCCCCAGCTACTCTGGGCAGCTTTGAGCACATACAGAAACATTTTAAAAAATAACTCAAAGCTACTCACAAACACAGAAATTAAAAATAGATATCAAACATCCCACAAATGGGGAGTCAACACCCTCTGCATCGCCCCATATGAAGGAAGCTGCTTAGATATTACAGTGACCCCACTGAAATGTTTCACTTATGATAAGACTTGCAGCATGTTGAGAATCCAAATTCAGAATATACCGTACTTTTCCGTGTATAACAAACCCCCATGTATAAGACGCCACCTATTTTTGGGGACTAAAAATTAAGAAAATGGGGGGCGGGGGATTGCACAGAGTTGTTGAGCTTTTCTAAGGGGGGCGGATTGCTGAAAATCACTCTCCCGCCTGGGCAACGCTAGCACTCGTGCCTCCTAACGTCTGTCCCCTCGCCAGCAGGAGCAGCCTATTGCCCGCCCAAATGCCACAGCAACACCCAAGCAACACCACCCCTTGCTGCAGACCCCAATAACACGCTGCAGACCATCTCCGGCTCGCGGCATCAATCAATCCCACGTCACCCCTAGGCACTACCCATGTATAAGACGACCCCTGATTTTAAACATAATTCTTCAGTAAAAAAAAGCCTAGTCTTATACACGGAAAAGTACGCTAGATATAATTCCTTTCCAAACTGTAAAACAGTTGCAGTCTAATGGGCAGCCTCTCAAAGACACAGGGCCGGAGCAAGGGCCGTTGGGGGGCGGGACGCCCCGGGTTTCACCCTGGAGGGGGTGACACTCTGGGGGGCCCCCCGGCGATGCCCAAGCCAAGCCCCGCCGCCCGGCACCCCGCCTGTGTGACGGCTGCTCGCGCAGCAATTTGTAAGGCTGCTGCGTGTGAAAAGCAGCATGGATGGGGCAGCCTTAAGGTTGCCACGGGAGCAGCAGCACCAGCATGGACGGACTGTGCATGTGCGGCATTCCGCACATGCACCGTTCGTCCTGACGCGTGTGTCGTGACGTCATGACGCATGCGCGCTGCGGAGCGACGTCCTGCCCCCGGGGGTGCCTCCACGTTTGCCGCCCCGGGCAGCCAAACGGCTCCATTCGCCACTGCAAAGACAATCCTTAGTAGAGTTGTTGTTTTTCTGCTTAGTTTCCTTGGGTGATTGCCTCTGGGGATTTCTTGGATATAGGCGTCATCCTACGCGGGCCATGACTTGAGATGCTCCATTTTACAAGGATGATGATTTCATGACGATGACTGTACCTTTCTTATCCCTGCAGGCCTTTTCAGGATCTGGGAACAGGCTGGACGGGAAAAAGAAAGGCGTCGAGCCAAATCCTTCTCCAATTAAACCAGAAGACATTAGAAGGTTGGTTTGCCTTGATGCAATTCTTTCTGTGTGCCCTCCAAGTAAAATGACTTGGGCCGTTTCCATCTCTGTCTGCAGCTGCCATGGCTTCAGTATTTGTGCGAGTTGGATATTCTCGCTTGGAGTGTAGTAGCCGCCCAGAGTGGCTGGGGAAACTCAGCCAGATGGGTGGGGTATAAATAATAAATTATTATTATTCTTTATTATTATTATTATTATTATTATTATTTATTATTTATTGTAACATGGCTTGGAAAGGAAGAAAAGAAGCAGCAGCTATGTTGGAAATGGGAAATCTCAGGTCCAGGAGGCAAATGTGGCCCCCAAGCCTCTCTATCCGGCCCTTAGAACTCTTCCCCAGGCCATACCCCATTATGGGTCCCTGCTTCACCTCCTGAGCGTTTTTGCCTGATTAGAATGTGTGCATTCATCCCTTTTGCTTGTCTGGATGGAGGACAGAGAAGGGTGTGTAGAAGCAGGTCTTTAGTGGTCAGGCTAAGAATGAGCAACTAGCTCAAGGTCACCCTATTTGAACCCAGGTCCTCTCTGGTCACTGTCCAGCAGGCTAAAGCAGCCCCACGTCACAACACTTCTCGCTGTGGATAATATTGTGACTTTACCTTCCCCAAACCTGGTGCCCTTCAGATATTGTGGACTAAAACTTTCATTTATCCCTCACCCTCGGCTGTGCTGGTTTGGGAGTGATGAGATGCGCAGTCCAAAACATCTGGAAGGCACCAAACAGGGAAAGGCTGGCTCATTTGTTTACAGTGGCAAGTCTCACACATGCTAGGATAATGCATTTCGACAACTCCGTCTGAGATCAGCCTGCGACTTAAAGAAGCCTTGTGAAGCCACGTGCTTCAAATTGCTCATCCACCAGGAACCAGTGAGGGGGATAATTACTCTTTCAGTAGAAGCCAAGCAAAAGGAGACAGCTGGATCTGGCTTCCGAAGTGCACTATCTATCTGTCTCTCAATCTATCTATATACAGTCAAACCTTTGCTCCCAAATGGCTCCATTTTTGAACGATTCGGCTCCCAAACACTGAAAATTTGGAAGTAAATGCTCCTGTTTTCGAATGTTTTTCAGAAGCTGAACATCCAACGCAGCTTCCACCGCGTGTAGGAAGCCCTTGCAAGCAATTGGAAGCAGTGATTCAGTTGTCGAACATTTCAGAAGCCGAATGGCTGGCCATGCCAACTTTAGGAGACCCCATCCTGTTCCCGGCCTCCAGCTTTTCCATTCTCCTTCACCCGCCCAACAATCAGTCAACATTTTGAGCATGCTCAGTCTTCATTGAATTGTTTTTGGGTCCTCTCATCACCCCAGCTTAAAAAATATTAGAACCCAAGTGGAAAAAAAAAACCTTACCAAGTTTTTCCTTCTTTCCAAGCAGGCGCAAACCCTTAACTTCATGGTTTTTTTCTCAATTTGATTTGGATGTTAATCTTTTTCTGTAAATTGTGAGCTGGCTCCATAAGGCAGAAGGGAAACGAATATATGAAGTCCATGCACCTCATTTGTCTCTTCTGCAGAGGGATTCCCAACTATGACTTCAAAATTGGCAAGATCACATTCATCAGAAATTCTCGGCCGCTGGTCAAGAAAGTAGAAGAAGTGAGTAAAACTGTACCTTTTTCACCTGAGATTGTCCCCAGTGAAGGGACGCGGGTGGCGCTGTGGGTTAAACCACTATGCCGCTTGGGCTTGCTGATCGAAAGGTCGGTGGTTCGAATCCCCACAACGGGGTGAGCTCCCGTTGCTCGGTCCCAGCTCCTGCCAACCTAGCAGTTTGAAAGCACGCAGTGCAAGTAGATAAATAGGTACCGCTCCGGCGGGAAGGTAAACGGCATTTCTGTGTACTGCTCTGGTTTAGCCAGAAGCGGCTTAGTCATGCTGGCCACATGACCCAGAAAAACTGTCTGCGGAAGCGGAAAAACGCCGGCTCCCTTGGCCTGTAAAGTGAGATAAACGCCGCAACCCCAGAGTTGTCCGCGACTGGACTTAATTGTCAGGGGTCCCTTTACCTTTACCTTTTCTGTGCCCAGTGATGTAATCCCATTTGCAGAAGGCCTTCCACCTTTGTAGTGGAATGTCTCCTCTCCTGCCCAGCTCTGCACCACCCAGCCCTGTCCCTGCAGTGTTGGTTAAAACCAGCACTTAAAAACAACAACCACCCAAAGAATCTGACAAGAGAGCTGGGGAAGAGATCTTGGTCAGTCACAATAAATCTATTATTTGCACTGCACTCAAGACAGACCCTAAAACTCATTTACCTTGTGTACTTTGGCATCTCTAAGCATTTTCAATAAATAAGTGAATAAGCAGAAGTCAGCTCAGGGCCATTCCATGAAAAATGAGCCTGATAAGAAAAAAACTATTTTTAAAATAAACTTCTTTTACTTATAGTTTCATTACCTAAACAGATTCCAAATGTGCAGTCTAACCATTTTTTAAAGCTAAAGACAAAAGAAGTTTAGTTTATGGACCTTCTTTTCAAAAGTCCACCCAACATAGCCTTCACAGAAGTGTTCAAGTTAAAAGTTTTCTGATGATTGTCCCACCCGTGACAGCATTTTTTCCTGAATTTTGGTTCATTAAATTTCTTAAACTTAATTTCTGACTGCATAGTTGTAACCAATAAACATTGATTTAAACAGATATGCTGAGTTTATCATTGATTCACCTCCCAACTCACAGAGTTTTTCCATAAATCAAACTTATCTCAAGCTCCATGTCCTTTTTTTGTCCCACCCGTGACAATACTTTAACATTTAATAAAATTGTCAAAAATAGCCATAAAAATAATTAAAAAAATTGTAAAATGTTCAGTATCTTATTAAGAACATAGTTTAAATTTTGGTTGTTAATTTTTATGTATATTTACATTGTTACACATTTGTGAAGACCAAAAAACATGGTCCAAGTGTCCCACCCTTGACAATGGAATGGCCCCTCAGCTGAAATCCCAGGATCAGTGCAAAGCTGGAACTACTCATGGTGCCTGAACAGGTCGCTGCCTGAAAAGCCCAGGTCTTCACTTCTTGCATGTGTAATAATGAATAATAATGTGAGTTTATAAAGTAATATTTCCCATTACCCACCCCTCTGTTTTCAGGATGACTCTGGAAGCCGCTTCATTGCCTTTTCTGGAGAAGGCCAGTCACTCCGCAAGAAAGGAAGAAAACCATAACTCCTGGAACCAGGAGTTGGTCCGGAAGAATAAAATAACACTGCAGCGTTTCTGACTTATTCTAGCTTTTCTTTTGTAAAAGGATGGTGTATGGGGGGCGGTGGTTGGCAATCTTGTTCATAAGCAACATAAGGACATTCTAATCTGGTTCTTCACTTTCAAGTGGAGTGTTGTGGTTCAGTGGGTTTTGCTTCGTAGAAGTTGCGTGTTGATGAAGACAACTCTGGCAACACTGAGCAGCAGAGACACGAAAAGAAGGTGGATTTCCGATGGTCCCCCTGGAAGGCTGTTTTTTTATTTATGGCAGCAAAGTGTTATTGAATAAGTTGCTTTCTTGTATGTTAACTTCCCACACTTGGAAAATAGGCATCCCGTGGTTTCTTTACAATTTAGGGCAGGGTTGTGGAAGCCTTGTGGGCAACCTTCCAGGGCCCGCATACCATTGTTGGGCAGGGCCAGAAGCAAAAGCAACATGTATGAACGACTGGTTTTTGTACTCTTTGAATGCCTTTTTATGCCAGAACATTCAGCCATTTGATACCTGACCTGTACTGTGAAGTGTTACAGCTCAGGTGCAGGTTTCTCAGCTAGAACTAGATGGAATAAAATTAGTGGTTTACATGCATGTGGAATGGATGGTAAAGATGTGGTTTCTTAATAGATGTCCTGGTTAAATAAGAAAAGCCCTGCTTAAACCAAAGGCCTATCTAGTCTGGCCTCCTGCCCTCACAGTGGCCAGCCAGATGCCCATGGGAAGCTTGTAAGCAGGACCTGAACTCAACAGCACTCTCCCCTCCTGTGATTTCCAGCAACTGGTGATTCAGAAGACAGTGGAGCTAGAACATAACCACCAGGGTTAGCAGCCATTGATCGTCTCATCCTCCATGAATGTTTCAGCATAAATAAGCAAAGCAAAATTTCTACCTTCTGATGGCTGAAGAAATGGCCACACCATACTGTACTGTTGTGCTTTCATATTGTGTGGTTAGGCATAGCGGTGTAATTGCCTAAGTCCTTAAGTTGCCAAGTGGGGCCTTAGTGACCATTGCGTAAATTTGATAGTACAATGGGAAACCAGAGAAGGCAAAAAAAAAAAAAAAACCTCAGGCTGCAGTCCTGTCCTCAGCCACCTGGGAGAAAGTTCCATTCAACTCAATATTTACTTCTTAGTAGATGCCTTTTGCTTGCCAATCAGAAGGTCAGTGGTTCGAATCCCCGCAAGGGGGTGAGCTCCCATTGTTCAGTCCTAGCTCCTGCCCACCTAGCAGTTTGAAAGCACGTCAAAGTGCAAGTAGATAAATAGGAACCGCTCTGGCGGGAAGGTAAACGGCGTTTCCGTGCGCTGCTCTGGTTCGCCAGAAGCAGCTTAGTCATGCTGGCCACATGACCCGGAAGCTGTCTGCAGACAAACACCAGCTCCCTTAGCCTATAGAGCGAGATGAGCGTGCAACCCCAGAGTCGTCCGCGACTGGACCTAACTTTTCTTTTTAGACAGGATAATATTTCATTGCGTTTTTCTAGGCAACGACCAAGAGAAGTCATTGTTACCTGGAAGCAGACTGTTCCCTTAGAAATCCTCCCCTTTTATTTTGGGGAAGTGAATATACAATGGGTTGTGTTCCAGACCTATCAGCGTAATCTCATTTAAATGAATGGAGATGACTAACTTAGGTTTGTTCATTTCAATGGCTCTACACCATGGTTGTGTACAAACTATATTTAAAACGCATTCTTTCCTGCAAAGAATTCTGTAGTTTAAGGTTTGCTGGGAATTGTTAACTGTGGGGTAAACTACAGTGCCCAAAATTATTTGAGGGAAAGAATGTGTTTTAAATGTATAGTGTATATACGAACGCTAGTTTGGCTAGCGTTAGATATGACCCAACATGCAAAAAAAAATTTTTACTTTTTATTTAAAAAAATAATAATTTTAATTAGATTTTCCAAACATATAGACACATAATAACACATATCACATACTAAAACAAATACAACAATAAACACATACATATTCTTTTTCCCTTCTTCTTTCCTTATCGTCTTGGTTTGACTTCCTCCTATCTCTCTTACTGCGTTTCATTGTATTTCATCTTTAGCAATTTCCTATCATCTTCTAATATTGTTTTCTTTTCCTAACAAATACTAACAGATACAATTCTTATATTACTTAACACTTTATACTTCCTTACTCATATGTATTTTTTATTTTACATACATACATACATACACAAATCATTTCATTTGTATGCTGCTTTTCTACTGCATTATCAGCACTGCACTCTAACCAACTGAGCTATCCAGACTGAGTTGGTATTGCTAAATAATAATATCACTACTAAATAAGGAACAGAAGTCGAGCCTTAAAAAAACACAGTTGTTTCGTTCTTCTCTGTTTTGCAGAGGCGACAATTATTTTGTTTACTGAAGAGTTGTTTTGGCTGTGGGGTCCTGGTGCTCTCGGCAGTGGCCACCACAAGGTGTGTTTGTGTGTCCAGGGTCTGAGGGGCAGGTGGAGGCAAGCAGGCCCAGGAAGTGCTAAGAAAACCTTATTTCCAGCAAGGCGGTTCTGCACCGCATGTTCTATCACTCCCCGCAAGTGTGTGCTTGAGCATAATGGTTCAGAGCATGAGCTGTGAGCCAGAAGGCCCCAGTTCAAATCTCAGCTGAGCTACAAATTTGCTGGTTGGCCTTTGGTAAGCTGCTGTCTCAGTTCTTGGAAGCCCTCTTTTCCCCCTCTAATTTTGGGAATAACAGTACTGGCCTACCTTACAGGGATGTCGTAAGGATTTCAAGGTAATGTAAAGCGCTTTGAACGCTTCGGAAAAGCGCTCTATAAAAACTAATTATATTATTATTATTATTATTATTATTTTATTATTATTTCAAAAGCACTGGGTGGGTAGGGAAAGTTTTTTCCCCTTGCCCAATTACCCCCTAATCAGCCTTTCCCCGCCACTCTGAAACCCCCCACATGGCGGAGCCTTATCCAAACTGCCGCAAACTAGAGCTGGAAGTCGTCTCTAAGCGAACCGCTGGGGCTTTACCTCTTTGACTTCGACCGCTTCTTGGCTTGCGTACGGTAGCGCGGCTGGGTCAATCCGTCACAAAGCCCCGCCTCTTTACGGAGAGGGAGGGAGGGAGGGATGGACGGAGCAGGGAGCAGCATGGCTGACAGCGATACCTGGAGGGTAAGCGGGGGGTGGGGAGCTGCTTTAAAAAGCCTTCAAAGAGACACAGTTGTGTGTAAGCCTTTTATAAAGGCTCCTCAAAAGGCTGATCTGTTGTGGCAGAAGGTGTGCAGGCTGCAGAATTCCTTGTGCAGGTATATGAGTCGAATAGGTCCCTTATAGCGCCATCCAGGTGTTCTGGGACTACAACTCCCATCTTCCCTTGCTAGCAAGGAGGATGGGAGTTGTCGTTCAACAACAACAACAACTGGGACTGAGAAGAGCTGGGTTAGAGCAGTGTTTCTCCAGCTGCTTTTGGACTACAATTCCTATTATTATTATTATTATTATTATTATTATTATTATTATTATACCCTAACCTGAGAATTCTCACACCTGTGCCATCTCTCCCTGACCCCATCTGGCTGGATTTCCCCAGCCACTCTGGATGGCTTACAACATATTTGAAAACATAATGAAAACAGCAATCCTTAAAAACTTCCCTAAACAGGGCTGCCTTCAGATGTCTTCTAAAAGTCAGATCGTTGTTTATTTCCTTGACGTCTGAAGGGAGGGTTTTCCACAGGGCGGGCGCCACTGCCGAGAAGGCCCTCTGCCTGGTTCCCTGTAGCCTCACTTCTCGCAGTGAGGGAACCGCCAGAAGACCCTCGGCGGAGGACCTTAGTGTCTCGGCTGAACGATGGGGGTGGAGATGTTCCTTCAGGTATACTGGGCTGAGGCCGTTTAGGGCTTTAAAGGTCAGCACCAACACTTTGAATTGTGCTCGGAAATGTATCGGGAGCCAATGAAGATCCTTTAGGACCGGTGTTATATGGTCTTGGCAGCCACTCCCAGTCACCAGTCTAGCTGCCACATTCTGGATTAGTAGTTGTTTCCGGGTCACCTTCAAAGGTAGCCCCACGCAGAGCGCATTGCAGTAGTCCAAGCGGGAGATAACCAGAGCATGCACCACTCTGGTGAGACAGTCTGCGGGCAGGTAGGGTCTCAGCCTGCGTACCAGATGGAGCTGGTAGACAGCCGCCCTGGACACAGAATTAACCTGCGCCTCCATGGACAGCTGTGAGTCCAATGACTTCCAGGCTGTGCACCCTGGTCTTTCAGGGGCATGGTTACCCTGTTCAGGACCAGGGGTCCACCCCCTATCCCCAAGAACAGTACTTCTTGTCTTGTCAGGCTTCAACATCAATCTGTTAGCTACCACCCACCCACCAACCGCTTCAGACACTCACACAGGACATTCACTGCCTCCACCGGTTCTGATTTGAAGGAGAGGTAGAGCTGGGTATCATCCGCATACTGATGAACACCCAGCCCAAACCCCCTGGTTATCTCTCCCAGCAGCTTCATGTAGATGTTAAAAAGCATGGGGGAGAGGACAGAACCCCGAGGCAACCCACAAATGATAGCCCAGGGGTCCAAACACTCACCCCCCCAACACCACTTTCTGGACACGGCCCAGGAGGAAGGAGCGGAACCATTGTATAACAATGCCCCCAGCTCCCAACTCCTTCAGGCGGTCCATAAGGATGTTGTGATCAATGGTGTCAAAGGCCGCTGAGAGATCCAGCAGGACCAGGGAACAGCTTTCACCTCAGTCCCGGCCCGCCAGAGATCATCGACCAGCGTGACCAAGGCAGTTTCAGTCCCATGATGAGGCCTGAATCCCGATTGGAAGGGATCCAAATGGTCCGCATCATCCAGGCGTGTCTGGAGTTGTTCAATGACCACATGCTCAATCACCTTGCCCAAGAATGGAAGATTTGAGACTGGGTGATAGTTGGCCATGATGGCCAGGTCCAAAGATGTTTTTTTAAGAAGCGGTTTAATAACTGCCTCTTTCAGTGGGTCTGGGAAGGCACCTGGAACAGAAGAGCACTTCACACTGCAACATTTTGTTGCAGTTTCTATGGTCCTCTCTGTCCTGTAGACGAGTGTTGATTCCTTGCTTATACATTTTGTGTGTATGTTTGGCAGCCCCCACGAGCCTGCAATGACTACTGGTCTGAATGGAAACATTGCAAGAGCTTGCCAAATCTCTTCCATTACTACTATACCTATGGGGAGGCGCCTTCCTGTAGGCAGTGGAAGAGAGATTATGAGAACTGCAAAGCATGGGAGAAGACGAAAAGTTCGGAGGCTAAGGTATGCCAAGGGACACAGCGCGGGTTTGTAACAATGGAGAAATCCATTCATAGGAAGCTGCCTTTTACTGTGTCAGCCATCGATGTATTTAGCTCAGACTAGTCTTCTGTAGGGTGGGCAGATTTCAGATGTGTCAGATCTATGTTGCTTTTTTTTACTGTAACCTCAGGATTGACCAACTAGAGCCAGGTGCAAAATAACACACCATCAAAACTAAATAATAGAGTGGCTCAAAACGGTGGTTTGCCTGCTGCTCTCAAACAATGGTTCAGCTCAATCCCACACAGCATAGAGTGGGAGTATTTCTTAATGCCATTGGGTCTATTTTGAGTAGGACTGGCATTGGATGCAGCCTATCGTGTGGTTCGTAACGATGGTGAGTACAAACTGGTTTTGCAATTCAGGCAACCCCCAATTTGCGCTGGGGTTGCATTTTGGGTCACTGCACGCGACAGTGTTGTACAAACCCACCCCATTCGGGTTACATCATTTTCCGGGTCTGATCAGGCGTGCGCATGCCTGGAATGCATGCAAAATGGTTGTTGTCTGTATTTCCTAACCTAAGCACAACAGAAATGCTAAATATATTTGGTTCACTGTATCCCGTGTTATCCATCCTCAGCATAGACTCATTGAAGTTTAACAGACATGATGAACTTGGATTAATTTCCCTGGTTGTACTGATGTGAGTAGAACAGGTGCGAGGAACCTTTGGCTCCCCAATGTTGCTGAACAACTCCCATCAGCCCCAGCAAGCATGGGCAATGCCCAAGGATGATGGGAGTTGTAGTTCAGCAAGATCTGGAGGGCCAAAGCTCGCCCACACCTGCAGAACTAGCTGGATACAACCCTTATTTTCAATACCAGAACTACTTTTGCACACAATCTCACATCTTGTTACCCCCAAGTTTGCTTTATTGTAGCAGCATAAAAATTTTAAATCAACCATTATTGTTGTTTATTAGTTCCTTTATATACCACTAAATTGCCAAGGCGGTTTACAAGTATAAAATCACTAACCAAAATTGTGTTTTTGTTGTTACTATGGGGAGACGGAACCCCTTACTGATCTACCGACAACCCAGATATTTAACCAGTAGATTCCCCCACTCCATCTACCACAAGCCCACCCCTGATGTACATGGACACTGATTGGCAGCTGCTCCCCACCATTTCACACAGGTGCTTTCCCCTAACCCTTACCTGGAGATGCTGGGGATTGAACCTGGGACATTTTGCAGACACAGCTCCATCCTTCCCTTAATACCGAGGGACATAGAAAGCCTGCCTTACACTGAGTCAGACCATTGGTCCATCAGTCAGTACTGTACACTGGCAGCAGCTCCAATATTCCAGTCTTTCCCAGTCCTATCTGGAGGTTGAAGCTGGGACCTTCTGCACTCAAAGCAAGTGTTCTACCAGAAGCCATGACCTACAAGATAGCTCAGTTGGTAGAGCATGAGACTCTTGATCTCAGTGTTATGGGTTCAAGTCCCATTTGGGACAAAGGTTTCCCACATTGCAGGGGGTTGGACTAGATGACGCTTGTGGCCCCTTCCAACTCTACGATTCTATGATTCTAAGACTGCAGACAAAGCTTCCTTTTACCAGCTGGGACCATTGGCCTGCCTGGGTCAGGAACGCCTACCCTGAGATGCCTATCCAGCTCTCCAGGATTTCAGTTGTTCCAAGCCCTACCTGGAGACCCCACCTTGAACCCGAGATCTTCTGTTCTGCATAGCACCATGATCACTGAGGGCATCGTATGAATAATAGTTATTATTATTGACGATTCTGTCTTTTTCCAGGATTCCCTATGCAAGAGTGAAAGAGAGCGGATTATGGAGAAACAGAAGCATGCTCCTGTGTGGAACTTGAGGAAAGCTCCTCCCGTAAGCTGGTATCTGCCTCTGGATGAAAAAAAACCCAAATGATGAGGCCCTGGAATACCAGGTGTTGGACTTCTGGGTGGTGCCTTCTATGGAATCCTAACACTGTGCTGTATAGAAGAGTTCTCAGCCATAAACCCATGCTCCCAGCAACCGTGTACTTCACTATAGTGGTGCTCGATATTTTTTTTAAAGTACAATCTGTTCTAAACTATTTAGTAAACAGTGTGTTAAAGAGATAATTTTGGGGACATAACCCTGTTACAAGTCCCCATACTTGCTAGTTAAGAGGTATATTGTCTCTGAACATGAATATACCATTTAACTGTCACGGCTAATGGGCTTTATCCAATGTTGTGAGCTGTCCTCTAGCACCCTTTGTGTTTTCCCTCGCGCAACCATGTTCTAAACAGTGCCGCCAGAATACCACTGACTTTCAGGACAGAGCTACAATGGACACAATCCTGTAGATTTGTACACGACGAGTGGAGGTGGTTTAGAAGTTCTTGTGTACAGTCAAACCTCGGCTCCCAAACACCTCCGTTTTGAAACGTTTTGGCTCCCGAACGCCGAAAACCCGGAAGTAACTGCTCCGGTTTTCAAACGGTTTTTGGAAGCTGAACGGCTTACGGGGATTTTTTTTTCTTTTCTCTCCATTGACTTTGCCAACCACCCTTTGATTCTTGGTTGTCAAACGTTTCAGAAGTCGAACGGTCTTCCGTAACGGATTACGCTCGACAACTGAGGTTTGACTGTACAGTGGTACCTCTGGTTGCGAATGGGATCCGTTCCGGAGGCCCGTTCGCAACCTGAAGTGCGCGCAAACTGAAGCGCTGAATCTGTGCATGCTCGCCGTGCGATTCGGCGCTTCTGCGCATGTGCAAAACATGATTTAGCTCTTCTGCGCATACTCACCCTGCCGAACCCGGAGGTAACCCGTTCCGGTACTTCCAGGTTCGGCGTGTTCGTAACCCGTGACGAATGCAACACGCAGCGTTCGCAACACGAGGTACGACTGTACTACAAATGCAGCACATACGTTCCGAATATGTGATAAAGCAGGGGCTGCTAACCTGGTGCTGTGGGACCTGGGGAAGACCTTCATTTGGCACCCTGACATGAACCACAGACTCGTGAGTTTTCATTTTTGAAAAGGTCTCTAGCCTCCCTAGAAAGTTATGAAGCAAAATGTGCAGAAATCCTTCCAAGGGGTTTTTGTGAAATGAGGGAGTCTGGTTGTTCCTTCCTGTCTTGTGTTTTCAGACAATGAGTGGTCAGAGCTGTGATTGGTGAGTGAGTTGTTTGGACCCCAAGAGATAGGAATCCCAAGGCCCTAAGGAGCTGCTGTTTCCTTCTCGCCCTTAATGCGCTGTTGCTGCTTATTTTCTACATACAAGAGGTTGGTTAGGTCTCTTCTCATAGGAAATACAATTATGGGGAAAGCTTCACCAATATATGCCTACCATGTGTTATGCCACACTCCCGTGGCAGCAGTTTGGGGACTGGTGTCCCCAGCACACTCTCAAAATTCAAAACAGTTGGTAACCCCATGGGATGTACAATCTTCTGACCTCTCCATCTTTGCATTTCCCAGAGTCCTAGGGGTGCAGCCCTACCCACTAGGACTCAAGAGGGGTTGCTATGAGAAGCAGGAAAAAACCCTTCCCTCTCTTCTCGCATAGCTTTACTTAGAATGTAGACCCAGAAACATATCCTAGCTGAACAAATTCTGTCCAAGCTGGTGCTCAGAGCAAATGTGGCTAACCAATCGATTCCCATCAACCCCAAAGAGCATAACCAACAGGGAAGAACGGTGGGAGTTGTACTCCACACAACAACAGGCAGACCAGAAGTTGGCTACAAATCAGGGAAAAAATGGCGAAAAAAATCATCGTAAAAATGTTGTTTATGTCACGTATTCTTTGCACAAAGAGAAAAGGATAGTGGATGTCTAGAATGTACCCTGTTCTAAAAGGGAGGCTTGCTCTTGTGATGTGTTCTATTCGTTTCTGGTAATTCAGAAGTAATGAATGACCACACATTGTTCATGCTACTGTGTTTTGCATTTGCTGAATCTTCCAGTAGTTCCTTGGCAACGTTTCCGGATCACTGTGTATATACTTTGGTGGTGTCGACACATTTTCCTTCGGGAGCCTCATACTTGGGCAGCGGTGGCGAGTGCATAAGCTCCTGCCTCTCAAAAGGGAAGAGCTCATCATCTCGCTGAATTGCTGCCTCGTACAGTTCCTCCGATTCAAGGCGCAGTTCTTTTAACGCTGCCTCCTGGGCATCCACAAGGGATTTGATTGTACCTTTCTCTGCCTCGTGCTGCTTTTGCTTGTAGAATGACCACTTCTTCATAAGCAGAGCTCGCCTTTCGCTTTCCTCAGGGGAGAGCGGAGGGGTGTCTCGCACCCTAAAAGAGAAAAACAAAACACAGCTATGTACTTGGGGCCAACCAGTTGGAAGATTTTTTTTACAAGACCTGCACAAGTTCCCGAGCTGTTAATCCTTGTTTCAGAAGGTGAAACTACGAGAGCTAAAATTTCTTAAGCCAAACTGACATGGAATCTCTGGAAAAGAAGCAATTTTAGAAGTGTGTCTGTGTGGTTACAAGGTCTATTCTGCCGTATTGCAGCTCTGGGTTCTTGACTTTATTGTGAAATATTTCTATTATATTAAAGCTGAGCCACGTCAGCGTCTAATACAGTCGTACCTCGTGTTGTGAACGCTGCGTGTTGCGTTCGACATGGGTTACGAACCCACCGAACCCGGAAGTACCGGAACGGGTTACTTCCTGGTTTGGCGGTTCGTGCATGCACAGACGCGCAAAATGACGTCACGCGCATGCGCAGAAGCGGCGCTTCAGGTTGCGAACGGGCCTCTGGAATGGATCCCGTTCACAATCAGATGTACCACTGTAATTCCTTTGCCTTAACAATTACCCTTTGGTTGATCAGTGTAATTTGGGGGCATCAATTATCTTCAAGTTACTTAAATCACACAGAACTGTAATCCTGAAGCAAGGAAACCCATATCACGAACAAGGAATTTGTATGAAACAGTACTTGCTTTGCATACAGATAGTCCCCATTTCAATCCCAGACATCTCCATGTAGGACAGGGAAAGATGCAAAGTGAGCTGTTACCAGTAAGCATAGGCAATTCTAAGCTAGATGGACCAAGGGTCTGAGACAGGCAGCATGCTATAGTCACCGTATTTTGTCTTCACATGAAAATAGGTAGCTACTGATTGCTGAAACTTTCAGTACTATTTAATATCCAATCCACTCCTTGAACATGTCAGTGAATCAGAAGTTGAACTTAACTCGGATACAATAGTCTCAGGCTAGCACTGGCTTCATTAGGACAACCACATCCCATATTATGAAGTACAGTGGTACCTTGGTTTACGAACTTAATCTGTTTCGAAAGTCTGTTCTTAAACCAAAACCGTTCCTAAACCAAGGCACACTTTCCCTAATGAGGCCTCCACCATTCGGATTCTGTTCTTAGACCGATGTAAAGTTCTCAAACCAAGACACTATTTCCGGTTTTGCGGAGTTTGTAAACCAAATCGTTCTTAAACCGGACTGTTCTTAAACTGGGGTACCACTGTACAAGTCTTTTGTATATGCATACCACCCCTTCTTTTCCTTCCTGGGGAACAGAGCTCAATGAAATAAAGAAATATCCAATTACCCATGGTTTCCTTTTTTGTCTGAACTAGGCTTCAGAACAAGCCACGATCTTAAACCTCCAAACCGCGATTTAAAATTCTGGCTTGTTCCAAGGCTAATAACCACCTATGTCCCTAGTCTGGATGAAATGGGAATCACAGAATTGTAGAGTTGGAAGGGACCGCAAGTGTCATCTAGTCCAACCTCCTGCAATGCAGGAATCTTAACTAATGCATCCATGACAGATGGCCAGCCATCCTCTGCTTAAAACCTCCAAGGAAGGAGAATTCTTCAGTTCTCATGAGAATCTGTTCCACTTATCGAACAGCTCTTATCGTCAGAAAGTTCTTCCTGATGCTTAGTCAGAATCTCCTTTCTTGCCACTTGAAGCCATTGGTTTGGGTCCTACCTCTACAGCAGGAGAAAATAAGCTTTCTCCATCTTCTATGTGACAGGCCTTCAGATATTTAAAGACAGCTATCATATCTTCTCTCAGTCTATATTCCAGGCTAATCATATCCAATTCCCTCAACTGTTAAAGGCTTGATTTCCAGACCTCTGATAATCTTGGTTGCCCTCCCTGCACAGGTTCCAGCTTGTCAATATCCTCCTTAAATTGTGACGCCCAGAACTGGACACAGAAACAATGGTTAGTCGGATACCACTGCCTTTCATTGAGACATGCCCCATAAAGGGTGTATCATGCAAACGGATAAGAGAAAGGTCCGTGTATGCAAGGAAAATATTTGGCTTATTGAACTGAAATATGATTGCCCAAATGCAGCCAAAGTATAAACTGCCCCCTCTCTCAATCATGCACACAATTTAGTTTTTTCACGTAACTAAATCAGATTAATACTCAAACTCCAGAATCAGTTCCCTTACAGAGAACAAAATACTGAAAAATCTGCATTGCAAACCATGCAAAATATATTGCAGCCACACTGTATGCATGGGAATCCCTGATAATTACCTTTTCTCATCTAGAAATCTGAACGGTGTTATAAAGTCTTCAATAGGAATTAGTTCTTGAGGGGCTTTTTGTAATCTTTTTATTTTCTTCCTCAACCGGTCTCTCATGGCTATATCTTTCTTTTGATCCACCTTCTTCTTCTTCTTTGGTTCTGCTCTAATGGAGAGAGAGAAACAATTCAAAGAGTTCTTATCGGCAATTATAGGCATGCAATATTATCACTCAGGCCAACTATATGCTACATACCAACAATGCCTCTGAACCTTGATGGTTTCAAAAACAAGCTGGACCGAAAACATTTTTTTTAATTTTAAAAATAATCTTTATTATACATAGACAATACACACATATAATATAAACATTACACACTACACACATTACAACATAAATACACCTTAAACACCAACTTCCGATTTTTCCCATTGTGCTATTTTGCGTTTTGTTAATCTGTACACAGTTCGTTATTCTTTTTTCACTTCCCCAATTCTTATCAAGACAATTCTATTATGTACTTTCTTTGTATTTCAAGAATCATTCTAAGTCTGCCAGGAGTTTACCATTGTCACAACAGTTGTAAAGGTATTCTTTGAATATTATCCAATCTGTATTAACTTTCTGTACTAAATTTCCTCTTAATCTCCCTGTCATCGTTGTGAGTTGTAAATATTCTATCATTTTTGCTTGCCAGTCTGTTTTTGTGGGGATATTATCACTTTTCCAATTCTTTGCTATTAGGATCCTAGCCGCTGTGGTTGCGTACATGAATAGGGGTCTAATGTTTTTCTTAATTTCCATGGACAGAATTCATAATAGCAAGGCCTCTGGTTTTTTTGTGAATGAGAATTTGAATATCTTTTTACGTTCATTATATATAGTATGGACAGAAAACATTTCAAACTATACATTATATTGCAGGATTGGTGAGCCTGTATCCTTCCAGACATTGGACTACAAATTCCATCATCAATCCCATAATCTTTGCCCACTGGCCATGTTGGATAGGAGTTGGAGTCCAACTACATCTGGAGAGGCAACAGGTTCCCCATCCCTGTTTTATTGGATCATCCATGAAATACACAGAACTCTTCTTAAATGAACAATGCTACACACGTTTATTTGAAAATAAGTCTTGCGGTATTCAGCTGGATTGACTCCCAGTTAAATGTGACTAAAATTTTCGTCTTAGAAACCCCCTGCAATGTAGGAATCTATTTGCCCAACATGGGGCTCGAACCCACAACCCTGAGATTGTCAGACTAGGACCAGGGAGACCTGGATTTAGATCCCCACTCAGATACGAAGCTCACTGGTGACATTGGGCCAGTCCCGCTCACTCTCACAGGCTTGTTGTGTACCTATAAGGTCGAAGCTGACTTGGGTTTTACCTCATAGGTAGTGCTGCCCTCAGTCCAAGAAGTGAAGACTGCCAGTGGTTCGCTCGACCTTGAACATTCCAGATTAGCTGAGAACTAAGAAATAAGCAATATTTCATTCATTCCAATATTTATATAGCACGCAATAGCAAAGATTACAGGCATCACCCAACACCCCATTTAAATCTAGCTCAGCCTCCTCTATGCCTTCTTTGTGCCCCTGGCGCCCCAACAGTAGGCAACTTCCAGTGACAAACCTAACTGCAAACTCTTCTTCACTTCTGTGATGGTCATTTCTTCTACAGTACTCCTATTTGCAAATGTTTCAAACCAACTTATTGAAGCTAAGGCATAAAGGATTGTGGATTGGGCCCATCAGGTCTTTTTTCATTTTCTGTGTGGCATAGCCACGGCGGGCTGGACCGAGCAGTGGTGTCTCACCATTTGCCCAATGCACAGCAATGTCCCAGGAGCAACCTAAGTATTTGAAACCATCAATACATAGCAACTATAGAATGGAATCATAGAATCGTTGAGTTGGAAGGGACCACAAGGGTCATCAAGTCCAAGCCCCTGCAATACAGAAAATAGGGACGCGGGTGGCACTGTGGTCTAAACCACTGAGGCTCTTGGGCTTGCTGATTGGAAGGTTGGCGGTTCGAAACCCAGTGATGGGATGAGCTCCCGTTGGTCTGTCCCAGCTCCTGCCGACCTAGCAGTTCAAAAGCATGCCAGTGCAAGTAGATAAATAGGTACCACTGCGGCAGGAAGGTAAACAGCATTTCCGTGCACTCTGCTTTCTGTCACGGTGTCCCGTTGCACCAGAAGTGGTTTAGTCATGCTGGGCACATGACCCAGAAAAGCTGTCTGCGGACAAACGCTGGCTCCCTCGGCCTGAAAGCAAGATGAGCGCCACAACCCTCTAGTCGACTTTGACTGGACTTAACCATCCAAAATATAAGATAAAAAAACAAATAAAATAAAACCTACATACAGCAACAGTGTTTTGTGTTGTGTAGGCTCCTATGATTTAAGTAATGGGCCCCCAATCATTTTAAGTTAGAGCTTAATAATTATTTCACTATTAAAATACTTCTTAATTGTATTTCACTCATCAAAAAAACTAAGATCATGGCCACTGGTCCCATCACCTCCTGGCAAATAGAAGGGGAAGAAATTGAGTCAGTGAGAGATTTCATTTTCTTGGGTTCCATGATCACTTCAGATGGTGACAGCAGTCACGAAATTAAAAGACGCCTGCTTCTTGGAAGAAAAGCAATGACAAACCTAGACAGCATCTTAAAAAGCAAAGACATCACCTTGCCGACAAAGGTCCGTATAGTTAAAGCTATGGCTTTCCCAGTAGTAATGTATGGAAGTGAGAGCTGGACCATAAAGAAGGCTGATCGCCAAAGAATTGATGCTTTTGAATTATGGTGCTGGAGGAGGCTCTTGAGAGTCCCATGGACTGCAAGGAGATCAAACTTATCCATTCTTAAAGAAATCAGCCCTGAGTGCTCACTGGAAGGACAGATCCTGAAGTTGAGGCTCCAGTACTTTGGCCACCTCATGAGAAGAGAAGACTCCCTAGAAAAGACCCTGATGTTGGGAAAGGTTGCGGGCACCAGGAGAAGGGGACAGCAGAGGATGAGATGGTTGGACAGTGTTCTCAAAGCTACTAACATGAGTCTGACCAAACTGCGGGAGGCAGTGGAAGACAGGCGTGCCTGGCGTGCTCTGGTCCATGGGGTCACGAAGAGTCGAACAACAATTAATATACTTCTTAGTTGTATTTCAGTTCAACAATTACTTTGATAAAATACATATTTTGTTATGTGCAAATGGCTTTGGATACCTATTAGGTCCATAAATTACCATATAGCATATATTCAACACAAAAAAACTACCCTGCCCCCTACCTAAGTAAAGAGCTTCCTGCCCCGCTGCGAAAGAGGCTCAGCGCCCCAGAAGCGACAACCTGGCCCAACATGCCTCTCCTCCGCTCTTCAGCGCAGCGAACCTTCCCAAGTGCAGCAGCGCACCAGGTCTCTCCGTTCCGGAAGGGGGACACTTCCGGCATTGCACAACGGTCCTGCTGCCATTTAGGTCCTCCCCACTCACGAGCCCTGGCACAAAGGTTCCGGGCAGGGGAAAACCGACTCGGTTTGGAGTTGTCTTCTCTTCCATTCTTTTATTGGCTGTCCCAGACATTTGGTGAATTCAGGTTACATTAATCTGGGAACAGCAGAGACCCAAGGCTTCAATTCTTTAGCTGTTGTATATATCAATTTACTTTGATGAATCATATCTAGGTAAAGATTAATCAAAAAAACGTCTTCAGCAGTACAGATATTTGCCATTTTTTAAAAGGCTGTTGCAAAGGTTGGTGAGTACAACAAGTAACAATGGAACGAAAAGGCTGTTTGCCACCGACCCCCCTCCAAAATAATAATTTTAAAATGTTAGCAAAGGGTGCACAGGGCATCAGCCATAATAACACTTCAGCAAAAACTCAATTACAGTAGGAGACAAGTTAAATAAGACCAGGAAAACTGCTTACATGCCAAGATATAAAAGGATAAGATCATCAGTAGTAAGCACAATGTACATGTTGGGAATGCATTAGTAATACCGATGTTAAGTTTTCCTTATTTTTACATAGTATGAGGAAGGATGTTGTGGATTGTCTTTCTTATAATTAATAAAAAGCTCCCATTTGAAGTTAATTTGTCTGTCTTCGATGTACCATGTAAAACTCACAATTTGGGGGTTAGTGGCTAGTTTCTCTATAAATGCAATATGCCACACTTTGTGGTACCAGTTCTAAGCACAGTAGAAGCCTGATGGTGCAGTCCAATTCATATATACCCAGAAGTTAAAACTCCGCTGACTTGGTGGGACTTAGTCCTGTGCATAGTAAAGGTAAAGGGACCCCTGACCGTTAGGTCCAGTCGCGGATGACTCTGGCGTTGCGGCGCTCATCTCGCTTTACTGGCCGAGGGAGCCAGCATACAGCTTCCGGGTCATGTGGCCAGCCTGACTAAGCCGCTTCTGGCAAACCAGAGCAGCGCACGGAAACGCTGTTTACCTTCCCGCCGGAGTGGTACCTATTTATCTACTTGCACTGCGTGCTTTCGAACAGCTAGGTTGACAGGAGCAGGGACCAAGAAACGGGAGCTCACTCTGTCACGGGGATTTGAACTGCCGACCTTCCGATCAGCAAGCCTTCCCCTCTGTGGTTTACCCCACAGCGCCACCTAAATCAATTCCCTTTAAATACTTTTAATAAAGGTCTGTCATCCTATTTTTAATAGGACAGTTTCATGTAATGTAAACCTAAAAATGCATTCCAGAGTGTTCAATGGGATTAGCTGCCTGGAAAGTCTACATAAGGATTGTAGTCAGTTTATTATATATTGTAGTCGACTTAGTAAATCTGCATACATTTGCGTATGAGGGGGCACAATATTTGTTGCAGGAAAGTAACAGTTCTAAAGCAGAGGTGAGGAACCAACGTGATTGGATTACGACTTCCGTCAGGCACAGTCAGCATGCCCAATGGTCAGGGTTGATGGGAATTGGAATCCAATAACAGCTGGAGGAAGTAATATAGCTGTGTTGGCCTGGAAGGGTAACATTTCATGTTATATTCAATGCAACACTGTTGAAGTCCCTTAATGGTATTCTTGTTCCGCTCAATAAATGTTTTGTGCTGGAATAACATTGTTGCACAAGAGAGCGCATAAGGTTGCTAGTAACTTCATTGCACAATAGATTAGGCAATCTCTTGCGTTAGATTCCTCTGTTGCGCAACATTTTGAATCCCTTTGATAAGGAGATGGGCCAGGCTCAGACCAGTGTTTAACAATGTGTTCATAATGTATGATATCTGGAAGTATGCTGTACTGTACTGTATATGAAAAGTGAGGCATGTTTTTTCACTGTGCACTAGCATATGAGAGATTTGTTATAGCATAGCAGGTGCTATAAATTTAGTCCAGCGATGCAAAAAATGTGAATCTAATACTGAAAGTTTTTTTTATTTTATTTATGGTGGAAATGCACCAAGGCAAATAAATGTTGGATACCATAAGAGGTAATGGAAATAAAAATGCAAATACAAAGAGAAAACCAATTTTATTTTATTGTTTATTTTTATTTTTTTTATTTTTTTTTTAAACCATACCTGCACATTTCTGAGAGTGGTTGAATGGGAATAAAAGTTGCAATGATATGTTGCAATGATAAAGTTTAAGAAGGTCAACAGAAATAACAGAAATATATACAGAATTGGGAATCCTTTATTATATTTTTGCATACAGCAGCGTATTATTCAAAAGCTGTTAGATACTTTATGAGATGTTGAAAAGTATATACTTAATAAAGTTTATGTAATTCTATGGATTATGATTTGGGATATATGGGATTCAAATACTTTATTAGACAGTTTTTAAGATGATTAAAATAGAATTAATGCAGAGCTACCTGAACACTCTTGGTGTCAGTTGTGGTTAAGTTTAATTGAAATTAAAACAACTTACTTCTAAGTAAACATGCACAAAATTGTACAAGTCAATAATTAGTCAATCAAGCCCTTCATAAAACCATAGAACTATAGAGGAGAAAAAAATGAAAAAGGTTTGTTTATTATTTGCTTCAGGTGGGGTGTGTCTGAGCTGCCTCCTCTCCCTGCCCTCTCTCAGCCTAAAGTCTCCATCTAGACTATGGGGAATAATACCAACTAGGATTGTTGTGAGGAAGTCAACAGTATGTATACAACAGAGATTGAGAGCCTGTGGTGGTCTTCAGCCACTCTTGGACTCCCAACTTCCACCAGCCCCAGCCAGCATAGTCAACAGCCAGGGATGACGGAAGCTGTAGCCCTGCAACAACTGGAGGGCCACACCTGATACATGAAGGCATTTCAACACCTGCTATATCCAGGATGTTGCTGGGCTCCCATCTCCCAATGCTGAGGTTCCTGCAGGATTTAGAGGGCCACAGGTGGGTCTTGAAGCAACTTCATACACCTGTGACCTTCCAGATGTTGTTGGACTCCCAGTGCACTCGGTCCCAGATAGCAAGTCCAATAGTCTAATTCTCTCAGACTATAGGACTTGCTATCTGGGACCGAGTGAATTGGGAGTCCAACAACATCTAGAAGGCCACAGGTGTATGAAGCTGCTACACTCTTGTAGGCCCACAGGTTTCCCATCTTTGATACAGGGAGTCTCAAAATAACTTCACACACCAGGAGGAGGGAACCTGTGGCCTTCCAGATGTTGCTGAAATCCCAACTCCCATCACTCCAAGACAGCAAGTCCAATAGTTGGAGATGATGAGAGAGTTGGGTGTGGGTGTGTCCTCCTGCAGCATCTGGAGGACCACAGGTTTCCCAATATAGCAGGTCTTGAAGCAACTTCATACCCCAGGAGTGGGGATTTATGTCAGACTCCCAGCTCCCACCACCTGGATTTGTGTTGGACTCCAACTCCTATCCCCCCTGACTGTTTCCCCTGCTGGCAGGAACCAACAGGTGTTGGCAGCCCCGGCAACAATGGCAATATCCAAATGCACCATTTCAGGAACAACTGCTAGGGTGGGGCGGTTGGAGGGGTGTGTGTCATTTATTTGATTTTGCATCTGGTCCTGAAGTCACTTCAAAGCAATCCATTCCAATCTGTTGCAGCTTGACAGGATGACCCCTCTAGAATTTGTCACACACACACACACACACACACACACACACACACAAGAAAAATTGTCAATCTGTCTGTGCTTGGCTACCCGGAGCTTAACTACCTGACTTCCCTTCCTTCCTTCTTCTTTTATTTTGACAAAGTAATAATAAATAAATAAATAAGAATATAAATGTGCACCCCACCACTGATATCATTCCATTGTAACTACCCAACCTCCCAAAATTTCAACACCTCTGGCGATGGTTTGACCCCTTCCCGTTTTAATAAATTCTACAAACACCCTCCATATCTCCTCAAAATAATTTCTCCTGCATATTACCTTAATGACACATGTCAATTTATCATTAATAGCTATATTCCACACCTCTTTATACAATTCTTCCATTTTATATTCTGCTTGCCCCTTCCACTTCCTAGCTATCACAATTCGTGCAGCTGTCCTTAAATTTGTGATCAGGTCCTTCATAGTCTCCCACCCCATTGTAAATTGATGATAATAATAATGCTACCTCTGGAGCTTTCACACACCCTTCCAGACACACGGAGAGGACTCACGACTTGGCAGAGAGAAAGAAAGAGAGAGAAAGAAATGGGAGACAGCATTTTCCAATTGGAACAAGAGACAATCTTGTATCATACAGCACAGGTGGCAGTGCCGGATTTACGTATAAGCCAAACAAGCTATAGCTTAGGGCCTGGCCCCCCAAAAATTAAAGGAAACAAAAAACCTGGATGTACATTTCCAAAATATAAGATAAAAAACAAATAAAATAAAACCTACATACAGCAACTGTGTTTTGTGTTGTGTAAGCTCCTATGATGTAAGTAATGGGCCCTGGCTGCTAGCCTGCTCCCTAAAATATCACTGGTTTGCTCATTTCTATATATAGCGTGCCTACATTCCGCATGTGCAAATGGCTTTAGATACCTGTTAGGTCCATAAATTACCATAGAGAATATATTCAACAACAAAAAACCAGCAACAATTTGTTGTTGGTAAAGGACAGCTGGACATATAAAGGGCCCCATTACCTTCAGTAGCTTAGGGCTACAGGGAACCAGGCAGAAGGCCTTCTCGGTAGTGGCGCCCGCCCTGTGGAACGCCCTCCCATCAGAGGTCAAAGCGATAAACAACTACCTGACATTTAGAAAATACCTGAAGGCAGCCCTGTTTAGGGAAGTTTTTAATCTGTGATATTTTAATGTCTTTTGCTATTTGTTGGAAGCCGCCCAGAGTAGCTGGGGGAGACCCGGCCAGATGGAGGTCTTCTTTGGAGGTCTTTAAGCAGAGGCTTGACAGCCACCTGTCAGGAATGCTCTGGTGGTGTTTTCTTCTTGGCAGGGGGTTGGACTGGATGGCCCTTGTGGTCTCTTCCAACTCTATGATTCTATGAGATGGGCGGGGTACAAATAATAAATTATTATTATTATTATTAGGGCCTCATCAAACCTAAATCCGGCCCTGCTTCCACCCCATGGTAAATTGATAATAATGCTACTTCTGGACCTTTCACACACCCTTCTAGACACGTGGAGAGGACCCACGACTTGACAAACAGAGAGAGAGAGAGAGACAGAGAGAGAGAGAGACAGAGACAGAGAGAGAGAGAGAGAGAGAGAGAGAGAGGATTTTCCAATTGGAATAAGGGACAATCCTGTATCATACAAGCACAGGAGGGTCCCCTAGCTGCACCCCACCCTCCCAGTTGCTCAGCTTTAATATAATAGAAATATTTCACAATAAAGTCAAGAACCCAGAGCTGCAATACGGCACAATGGACTTTGTAACCACACAGGCACACTTCTAAAATTGCTTCTTTTCCAGAGATTCAATGTCAGTTTGGCTTAAGAAATTTTAGCCCAGGGAGCTAGCTGGCTGCAGCAGCAGCTGAGGGTCTTTCCCCCCAAGGCTGCTCTCCCCTTCCCCACGCTGCATATCGCCCCGCCGTCCCCCCGAGCGAGCCCAGCCGCCCTTTCCCTCCCCGGCCCCCGGCCTCCTCCCTGGGCGTCGCCTCTTGTTTCCCGCCGGGCCGCTTAGGTCGTCGCCCTCCGCTGACTTCCGGCGTTGCCGGGGAGCCGCCGGGAGCGGGGGATGCTGCCGGGCGGAGGCAGAAGGGGCGGCTGGCGGGACGGGCGGCCGGGATGGAGCTCCCGTGAGGAGGAGGAGGAGGCGGCGGCCGGTGGTGGGACCGGGGCGAGCGCAGGAGGAGGGTGGCAGCAGCAGCCCATGGCGGCGGGGCGCCGGCTGTGAGGCCAGCGGCGGCGGCGGCGGCGGCGGCGGCAGCGACTCCCCAGCCCTCGCCTGCCTTCCGCCGCCACCACCACCCGCAGCTCCCTCGCCAGCCTCGCGGAGCCTGCCCCGACCTGCAGCCGCCCTCAACACGGAGGCCCAGGCACCCGAGCAGCGGGAGGAGGAGGAGGAGGAGGAGGAGGAAGAGGAGGAGGAGGAAAATGAAGCTCCTGAAGCCGACCTGGGTCAACCACAGCGGTGAGCCAGAGAGGGGATGATGCGTCTCCGGCCTCCCCTAAGAGAGGGGGACGGGGGGCGGCGGCTTCTCGAGCAGGGTGTGGGAGAGCATGTGCAGAGAGCCTAGCCAACCGCCCAAGGCGCTGGGGAGGTGCTCTCGGGTTCTGTGCATGTGCCCAGCTCTCCCGAGCCTCTCGGGCAGGCCCCGGAGAAGCAGGGGGAGGGCTGAGCATGTGCAGAGTTACACACACCCACACACACCCACACACCTGTTCCTCCCCAAAGGAGTAGGGTTGGCTCGGAGCATGTGCAGCTGGAGGGAACTCTGAGCATGTGCAGAGTTTCACACACAAACACCTGTTCCCCCCCCAAAGGAGTAGGGTTGGCTCGGAGCATGTGCAGCTCAAGGGATCGCTGAGCATGTGCAGAGTTCCTCCCTCTCTCTCACACACTCACCCACCCCTGTTCTTCCCCCAAAGGAGTAGGGTTGGCTTGGAGCATGTGCAGCTCAAGGGATCACCGAGCATGTGCAGAGTTCCTCACACTCTCACACACACACACCCCTGTTCCCCCCAAAGGAGTAGGGTTGGCTCGGAGCATGTGCAGCTGGAGGGAACTCTGAGCATGTGCAGAGTTTCACACACAAACACCTGTTCCCCCCCCAAAGGAGTAGGGTTGGCTCGGAGCATGTGCAGCTCAAGGGATCGCTGAGCATGTGCAGAGTTCCTCCCTCTCTCTCACACACTCACCCACCCCTGTTCCCCCCAAAGGAGTAGGGTTGGCTCGGAGCATGTGCAGCTGGAGGAAACTCTGAGCATGTGCGGAGTTTCACACACAAACACCTGTTCCCCCCCCAAAGGAGTAGGGTTGGCTCGGAGCATGTGCAGCTCAAGGGATATCTGAGCATGTCCAGAGTTTCACATGCACACACCTGTTCTCCCCCTAAAGAATTTGGGTTGGCTCAGAGCATGTGCAGCTCAAGGGATCTCTGAGCAAGTGCAGAGTTCCCCCCTCTCACACGCACACACCTGTTCTCCCCCTAAAGGAGTAGGGTTGGCTTGGAGCATGTGCAGCCCTCCATGGTTGGGCTCTGGAGAAGTTGAGGGATCTCTGGGCATGTGTGGAGTTTCACACTTACACACACACCTGTTCAACAGCACACACCTAGGAACCTGCATTGCATTGAGTCAGGCTGTCAATCTGTCTCTGAAGGGTCTCTGAGCATTTGCAGAGTGGTGGCCCCTTCTCCTTATTACTGAGGTATCCATTGGGCATACCCCACACACTTGGCGTGAAGCAGATTGGGGTTTCCAGGGTGCAGTTCAGTGAATGTGACTTTCTCTGAGTGAGATTTTTACTTATTTTATTTCCTTGCATTTACATCCCATCTTACTTCCATCATGGAACGCAAGGTGGCTTAGCTTTAGAAAAGTAGTGACCCTGCATGCCTTCTGGCTGTGCTCTGAGATCAGACCATACTTTGGGACACACGGGGCAATCTCTGAAAGTTTCTGAGCATATACAGTGTTGGAAACTCTAGGTGCCAAATGGCTCCTTAAACCAATGTTACTGTTGTCTTGTTCCCATTTTGGGGTAAGACGGCTCTAAAGAACTGCTGCAGCTTAGAAAGCAAAGCAACCCCATAGAGCTCTTTGCATTAGGCTAAGTAAATTTTACAAGATGTCAACTGCAAGCCCTTAATCTGACAGTTTGCAAAAGGAGCAGAGCAAGGAAAGAGCTTTTCTGTGCTACTTTGTACAGTGGGTGTTAATAGCATACTGCTTCAGTATAATCATACCCCATGACAGCCGTTGGAAACCAGGCCTGTGGGGGGTGGAGTGGGGTCATGTCGTTTGAGCCTTGAGGCCATTTTGATCAAGTCATACCTACCTCCCATATGGGATGCGGGTGGCGCTGTGGTCTAAACCACTGAGCCTAGGACTTGCTGATCAGAAGGTCGGCGGTTCGAATCCCCGCGACGGGGTGAGCTCCCGTTGCTCAGTTCCAGCTCCTGCCCACCTAGCAGTTTGAAAGCACGTCAAAGTGCAAGTAGATAAATAGGAACTGCTCTGGCGGGAAGGTAAACGGCGTTTCCGTGCGCTGCTCTGGTTCGCCAGAAGCGGCTTTGTCATGCTGGCCACATGACCTGGAAGCTGTATGCTGGCTCTTGGTCAATAAAGCGAGATGAGCACCGCAACCCCAGAGTTGGTCACGACTGGACCTAATGGTCAGGGGTCCCTTTACCTTTACCTTTACCTTTACCTTTACCTTTATGTATATACCGCTTATATTCCCAAATGGGTGAGTGACAGTGACCTGACTTGGCTAGCTCCAGCAATCAGCTGATCCTTGGCACTTGCAGAATGCTGTTCACAGTACTAAGTTCGCAAGACCGGAGACAATCAGTTGATCTTTGACACTTTCCACTATGATGTCTGGTGATTAACAGGTGGGGCAGCCCCATCTTCCTGTCAAATGTGGCCTGGGGCAAGCGGGGAGGTGATAAGGGAGATAATGATTTGGACTGTGGGTCACATACAGTTCCCCACCTTTGCTCTAGGAAAACCTGATATGTAACGCCTGGATTGTATGGTAAAAACAGTGGGAACATGTGTATCAGGCTAAAGAAAGGATCTACAGTTTTTTAAATGCTGTTGTTCCTCTTGGAGTGGAGATTGACCAGAGAGGTTCCCAAGGCTGGTTGCTTTGTCATTCACAAATAATTAGATTATAGGATGTAAATAAATGGTTCCACTGGACCAGATGGACTGATTTGGTTGCGTAGCAAACCTCCTTATTGCATCAGACCAGGCCCAATTTAAATATTATTTTCCAATGCACAGAACACAAGAAAGAGCATATTCTGAGGATGCGGAGCATAACTTTTTAAAAGCCCCTTACCAGGTGTGCATCACCCAGATTACTGAGCTGCTGCTACATGCATATTCTGCAGTACTTAAGCACAGTCCTGACCATGTATACTCAGAAGTAAGTTCTGTTGAATTCAACAGGGCTTACTCCCAGGTAAGTGGGGTTAGGATTGCAACCTTAAACTTTGTTCTTTGCGTACAGCATCAGTAAAAATAAGTGTTGTTTTTTTTCGGTGGGGGGATGTGTCTCCTTGGATTAAATAACATCTAAAGTGGGTCACCATTGCTCTGTCCATTTATTCAGCACGGGAGACAAATGCATCAGAGAGTTGAGCTTTAATCTGGAAGGACAGGAAATTGGATGTCTGTGTGTTTGAGGAGAGAGGGGCGAAGTAATCCACCCCACCTACCACATGCTGCAGAAGTTCAGCTGGATACTGTGTCATTTACCTTGTCTCAGAAATATCCCCTTACCTGATGGTCTGCAGAGACAGGCTGGTGTGACTTCTTTTGGTGTTTAAGGTAGTTTAGTGTTAGGATACCTTGCTGTTGTTTAGGGGTGCTTTAAAGCCCTGCTAAGTGGCGCTGTGGGTTAAACCACAGAGCCTAGGGCTTGCCGATCAGAAGGTTGGTGGTTTGAATCCCCGCAACAGGGTGAGCTCCCGTTGCTTGGTCCCAGCTCCTGCCAACCTAGCGGTTCGAAAGCACGTCAAAGTGCAAGTAGATAAATAGGCACCGCTGCAGCGGGAAGGTAAAGGGCGTTTCCGTGCGCTGCTCTGGTTCGCCAGAAGCGGCTTTGTCATGCTGGCCACATGACCCGGAAGCTGTACGCCGGCTCCCTCGGCCAATAATGCGAGATGAGCGCCGCAACCCCAGAGTTGGTCACGACTGGACCTAATGGACAGAGGTCCCTTTACCTAAAGCCCTGCTAGAGCAGGTTGGAGGGAATTCCCAGGGCGCATACTGTATGTCCACAATTTATTCTGGATGGGTACATAGTTCTGTCACTGCCCGTTCTACTATTTAACACTGAGCAGCATTCATTGTTTTACCCTTTTCAAATCACTCTTTGACAATAGTCTAGAATAGTTGGTCTATGAAGCAAGCTTACTTAACCGGAAGCCCCAGGCTTTGTGGAAGAGGTTTCATGCTCTAACTGTTGCATCTCTGTGTGATTTCATATATAATGCTGCAGTTAAGAGCTCCTTTGGAAATTTGTTGTAAAGGCTGATCCGGTCCCACTCTGAAACACACACCAATGAAAAGGGTGTGTCATGTGGCAAAGACCTCCCTGCAAGAATACAGGGGTTGGCATCCCTCGACTAGGACCTTCATGCCCTGCTGGCCTCTGGGAAGCTCACATCTATGATCTATTCAGACACTGTAGGAAGCAGAACGCCAGATTAGACCTTTAGTCTGATCCAGCAGGGCTGCCCTTTTTGAGTGAAGCCTGCTTTAGAGGTCTGTTGCTTGTGGATTTCAAAAAAAGACTCCGGCAAAGTCGCTGATATTGAAGATCACTATTAACCACGCTAAGAATTCCGACTGAAAATGCTCTGAGGCATTGGTTTATGCCGTGGTCCTCTTCAGTGTCTGAGTAATATCTTGTGTTGTTGCCTTCAAAAAGTGGCAAGTTTTCATGGTTTACAAAGTGCGGAAAAAGAAGTACCAGTTCCAAAGAGGATAGGTAAACTCAGATGTTTTAGCAAGTGAAAAGAAAATGATTAAGTTTTTAACATATGCAGTCTGTGTTCTTGATATCACCTATCCCTGGGGGGCGGGGAGAGGATGCCTTAAATAAAATTAGTGTGACTTCTGATGAGAATGCTTTTGAAGTGTCAAGGTGTACTTATTTACTACACTTATCTATCTGCTTTCTTCTGTCATGGAGCTCAGGGTGCTATGGATAGGGTTTGCCAGGCATTGCCCAAACCTAGACAGTGCCCTCAGTCCAGTGTAAGAAATTAGCCAGGCTCGTTTGCTACTGGCACGGGTCCAATGTGACCATGTGGAGATCTCTGGATGCCAGGTTGGCAACTGACATCTCCATCTGGCCGGCCCCTGCAGCAGGTAAGCAGAAGAGCTCATTTATTGCGTTTATATCCTGCCCTATTTCTCCAAGGAGTCCATGGTTCACAGGACCACCCCACCATCTCAGTTAATCCCTACAATGACTCTGTGAGGTAGGTTAAGAAGGTGTGACTTGCCCAAGGTCACCCAGTTAGCTTCATGATTAAGTGGGGATTTGAACCCTGATCTCTCAGGTCCTACACTGGCTTCCTAGAGTACTTCTGCTTTGGGTCAGCTATATAATTTAAGTAGGTAAATAAATAAATATCGGGAAAGCAGAATGCCAGTTGTAGAAGGATCTGAAATATTTTACTTGAAGTTAGAATTGGTTTTATTCTGGATTGTTTTATTTGATATTTTAATGTGTTGTAAACTACTGAGGGTTTTTTCCAAATATTATTTAAAATACAAAGCGCAAATGAAATGAAAACAAAACAAATCTTCTAATTGTAAAAAAATATGGCACCTATACATTCCATTGTGGCGACTGCAACCTAGGTTTAAGGTGCCATTTGGCGATTAGCTTATATTTCTGAGTTTCTTACATTCTTTATGTTCCTCTTGTTGTGACTGTATAGGCTTGGCAGGTACAATTTGTTAGCTAGGTCAAAAGCTATACCTACTGAAATTTTGTTTTCTGCACCAGTGTCAAAGGTAGAAAGAGTTTCTTCCACCTTCTGTTGCTTCTGTGCTTTTTCTTCCTCATTTATTTCCTCTTTTAAAAACAAAACAAAAACCTAAATATACAAGCAAAAAGAGATTGTTGTAGAACCGCTGTTGTGACTAGGGCTGGGCAATATATCAGTATATCGTCCAAAACCAGTTTGAAGTCCAAATTGTGATATTGGTTTCATAGTTTTTGACCTGGCCAATATATTGCAAATTATGGGCTGTGTGTGTGCTATGCAAAAATTGCAATGTGGGAAAAAGCATGAAGCCAGCCAATGCCTCTACATAGCTCCATCCTTATTTCTGACATTGTGATATATCAGTATATTGCGATGCTTAATTGGTGATATATCACGAAGCTGAAAACCAGATATCGCCCAGCCTTAGTTGTGATCTACCTTAGATCAGATCGTGCCTTCCTTGAATGCTAGTTCACACTTCCAAACGCTAATAGCAGAAGGCTTAGTTCAGGGGTCAGCAACCTTTTTCAGCCGTGGGCCGGTCCACCGTCCCTCAGACCATGTGGTGGGCCGGAATATTTTTTTGGGGGGAGGGGGGAATGAACGAATTCCTATGCCCCACAAATAACCCAGAGATGCATTTTAAATAAATGCACACATTCTACTCACGTAAAAACACCAGGCAGGCACCACAAATAACCCAGAGATGCATTTTAAATAAAAGGAAACATTCTACTCATGTAAAAACACGCTGATTCCCGGACCGTCCGTGGGCCAGATTGAGAAGGTGATTGGGTCGCATCCAGCCCACAGGCCTTAGGTTGCCTACCCCTGGCTTAGTTTGAGCCTGGTTATGACCCCTTCAAAGGTGGGAAACCCTGTAACTGTGAAAATAACGTGACAGAAAGCAACCTGGGCCATACCATTTTGGAATGTGTACCTTAGGGCAGTTGATACTGACTTCAGGGGGAAATGGAAGAGTAAAGGCTAGTTCCTGCAGCATAATGTACTGTTGTGGTTGGTGCATGCCTTTGGGCTAGAATGCTGTAGCTTGGATCGTTGCGAAAGAACCTTTTGGCCCAAACTGCACAAGCATTCCAAACCAAGGCAAGCTGTCATTAGGGAAATTACTATAACTAGGCAACTTGTTCATAAGAATGCAGATTGTAGGGTATTTGGCTAGCAAAGCTGATTGTAAAGTGATGCCCTTAGAAAATAATGGGATGTCTTCATCCAGCCATCATAGCTCTGAACTGCTGTCGTAATAAAGGAAAGAATCGGAAACCCTCTAAATTAACTGCTACGGTATTCAGAGACATATAGCACTCCTTCCTAAGTAATAAAACACTAGGTTCACAGTAGAGATACTTCCAATTTAGGGAGAAATGCTTGAAGCATGTAGATGTTCTACTAGATGTATGTTTAAAGAATCTGAATATTTTGTTTGCATGTTCTTGTCATAATTTGCATGCTGTCTTCATCAGTATTGTTTTAAAAAAGGAATTTGAGCTGCTGCTTTGTATTTCAGAGTGGGCGTGAGGAGCCTGTGACCCCCCCAGGTGTTTGTGCACCACACTCCCATCATCCCTGACCATTGGTCATGTTGGTTGGGGCTGATGGGAGTTGTATTCCAAAAATGTCCGTAAGGTCACAAGTTCCCCATTCCTGCATTAGAGGCCTGCCTTGTGCCTTTTAGCTGTGAATTTCAGGATTTCCTAACACAGCTCATTGGGCCACCCTGCTGGTGGTGTGGAGAGGGAGCTCATGAAGCCTAACCAAGCCACCCGAACTTGTGGGTCTTTGAATGGTGTGTGTCACCAAGTGATGCCAATGTTTGTTTATTTAAAACCATGCATATCCTGTTTTTCAGCCATGGAAGTGGTTTGAAAGCTGACTCACAAAAAACAGTTACAAGCAAATTTTGCATAAAATATAGGAGTCTGCAGAACTGCAGCCATCAAAGCAACCAACAAAGTGAAATACTGCTAGAAGCTTGGGTGTTCTTAAAAAAAAGAAGACGTTTTAATTCGGCTTCTAAATAATATTGTATAAGTGTCTACTGAATATTGGGAAGGGCTGTAACTCCAGGATTGAGTTCATGCTTTGAATGCAGAAAGTCTTAGGTTCAACCCCTGACATTTCCGTCTAGGGCTGGGAAAGATTCCCGCCTGAAATCTTGGAGAGCTGCTACCATTTAGGGTAGCTAAAGCTGAGTACCATTTAGGGTAGCTAAAGCTGGGGGACCCAGGTGGCGCTGTGGGTTAAACCACGGAGCCTAGGGCTTGCTGATCAGAAGGTCGGCGGTTCGAATCCCTGCGCTGGGATGAGCTCCCGTTGCTTGGTCCCAGCTCCTGCCAACCTAGCAGTTCGAAAGCACGTCAAAGTGCAAGTAGATAAATAGGAACCGCTCTGGCGGGAAGGTAAACGGCATTTCCGTGTGCTGCTCTGGTTCGCCAGAAGCGGCTTTGTCATGCTGGCCACATGACCCGGAAGCTGTATGCTGGCTCTCGGCCAATAAAGCGAGATGAGCGCCGCAACCCCAGAGTCGGACACGACTGGACCTAATGGTCAGGGGTCCCTTTACCTTTACATTTAAAGCTGAGCTAGATGGATCAATGGTCCAATTCAGTGACAACGATTGCATGTTACTTCAAACCATTGTTAAACCATTGCCAGCAAATGGCACAACAAGACTTTCTGATGAATTTCCTTGCGGAACTGGATCTTAAAAGTTAAAAGGGAAAAAAAGGCATAGAATTCAACATCTCCTTGAGCCATTACTATCCGGTGCGTATATTTAAACAATAATCATTTTATTTATAATAAAAATACTGCGACTTTTCCAAGTGCCCAAGGAGAAGATCGTCAAAGTGGCTGCATCCTGCATAGCTCAGTTGGTTAGAGTGTGGTGCTGATAACGCCAAGGTTGCAGGTTCAATCCCTGTGTGGGACAGCTGCATATTCCTGCATTGCAGGAATATGATTCTAGCATATTTTAACTCTGAGATTCTAGCATGTTCAAACTTTTAAGATCTTTGGAATAAGTTTGTCCTCAGGAAAAACAAAATATACTCAAGCATATTCATTTAACTATTTTAGGGCGGAATGGGACCTCAGTGGTTTATTAAGTGGAATCTCCTGCATGAAGCTAAAATCCTTCCCAAAACTATCAGTTTTGATAGGTTTGCAAAATAGTGCTATGAAAACATAGCTGCGTGTACTGTTCCTTATCTTGCTGTTTCCAGACAGCTAATCCCTGTAATCCCAGTGTTTCATCCTTTGCTCATCTGTTACCAGATGCTCAGACCTTGGGGGAAGAAGGTGTTCCATAAAGTAGCCAAAGCTTCATTTAGACCTCCGATGGCTGGCAGTGGGCAGTAATATCACCAATCCAAAAGATTTCAGAAAACATTATCATTAAAAAAGCACATTTGGATAAACTTTTACTTAGCTTTGAGTCTTTATTCTTTTCTCTCTCCCCCCTCAAAAAACCCAGAAGGTTTTGAAGGGTTTTTACAATGTCTCCTTCAATATGAGGACAACCTGTGCTCCAGACTGTCACCTAAAAGCAGCTTTTTAGCAAGCTGCAGAGCAAAGGGGGAGAAGGGAAGCAGGACTCTTCTATCAGTTCTGCTGAAATACCAGCTTGAACATTTTCCATTCTAGCTGGTCAATATAAAAAACTGAAGCTTCAGAAACTGCCTGCTGCTCAATCCCCATCTCTCTCTTTTAAAAAAATATAAAAATTTATTTAGATTTAGATTTAGGTATCTGAAAAAAAAGCTCATACCAAGAACAAACTTAGTTGGTCTCTAAGGTGCTACTGGAAGGAATTTTTTTATTTTTTATTTTGTTTAGATTTAGATTTAGACTGTTAGATTGTAAGCCTGAGAGCCGGGACTCTCTTGGTTTTCTTTATTGTTCTGTAAGCCTCCCTGACAAACTTTTTGACACTAAAAAGCAAGGTAAAAATGCTTAAACAGACAGTGTAGAAAATTGTTGAATTTCGTTCTGTTTGAATTTATTGATCCCTTTTATAAACTGGTGTGTTGCCGCCACCCCACCCCAAATAAATGTTTTGCTCTTCAATAATAGGTGGGCATTTATTGTAAGGTGTTTTCGGCACAGCTCACTATGGAAAAGAGGCATACAAATTAACTAAATCAATAAAAGCTTCTTGCTGTTAGCTGAAAAATGTGCGCCATCATTCTTGCAATGGAGACACTTGGATGCAGGATATATGGCTAGCCACAGAAAGCCCTATGCTTAATCTCCAGCATTTTGTTGGACGAGTGAAAAGTTAGCAGAAACCAACAAGAAGTGCCTTCTATGTCAAGAAGTATTGAAGAAATATTTTACTTTTGCTTTTCTGCTTTCCTTTCGAAAAAGGTTGACATCTTACTAAAGATGTGATTACTTAAAACATTTTGGGAGTATTGGACCTGCTGGATTTGATTACTGTAACATTTGAGCTCTGGATATTTATTTTATCATGTTTGAAGAAGTATTTTATTTGTTGATTTGCTATTTGCCGAATTGCTGTTTTTCCTTCTTAACTGGTCAGATTTCAACAGAAGCCCCGAGTTTCCTTTTTCTCCTCATGCCTGCGCCAAATAGGGCAGTCATCAATCCCTGTCAGACAGGAGCAAATACCTTTTTTGGCTTGTTTCAACAGGATATAAAAATAGGCCAACTGTCGGGGGAAGAAGAGGGACCAAAGAATAACGCAGCAGCCGCTGCAAATCCAAATAAGTTGTGGTGTTGGTGCTGGGAAGTGAAAGCAGCCACCCTGACAGATGCGTAAGCCTTTAGCTTTTAAAAGTTCCCAAATGGGGCAGGTCCAGAGTGGGAAAGGGCAGAGGATGGTGATGATTTAATTTATGAACCACTTTCTATCAAGCATCTCGAAGCAATTTCACAATACAATAAATAAAGAAATAAATAATGAACATTACATACATGCTTGTGTCCAGTTTCGCTCCCTGACAATCCATAGTCTACAAGTCAGTAACAGAACATGGTTTTAAGTCAGACTAGCAGTTGTGGCTTGTTGGGGAGAAACAAGCCCCGATCTCGGATTCAGTCATAACGCCAAGTCACCTGTCCCTGGTCTTTTTCTTGTGCAAGGAGGGAGTAACGCATGAGAAATGAGGCTGCACAGTTTATTGAGCAAAGTTTCTTGGCTTAACTCAGAAATTCACGGAGGTAAAGGCTGTCAGCAGCTAGTAGACACAGTGGCTTTGCTCTGCCTCTATGCTTAGATTCGGATTGCGCCAGTTGTTGGAAACTGCAGGAGGGGAGAGTGCTGTCTCACTAAAGACTTGCTTTCCGGATTCCTGCATGCCTCTGGTTGGCCACTGTGAGAACAGGATGCTGGGTTCCATAAGAATTTTCTAAAGTCATAGACTGCTCTAAAGTCATAGGAAGCTGCTTTATAAGAGCCAGTGTGGTGTAGTGGTTAAGAGCGGTGGACTCGTAATCTGGGGAACCGGGTTCGATTCCCCGCTCCTCCACATGCAGCTGCAGGGTGACTTTGGGCTAGTCACATATCTCTGAAGTCTCTCAGCCTCACTCACCTCATAGAGTGTGTGTTGTCGGGGAGGAAGGGAAAGGAGATTGTTAGCCGCTTTGAGACTCCTTCGGGTAGTGATAAAGCGGGATATCAAATCCAAACCCTTCTTATAATGCATTGGATCATGGGCCCATATAGCTCAGCATTGTCTGCACTGACTGACAGCAGCTCTCCAAGGTTTCAGACAGAGAAATTTTCCTAGCCCTACTTGGAGATGCCTGGGATTGAACCTGAGACCTTTGGCTTTCAGAGCAGATGTTTTGCCACTGAGCTATGGCTTTACTGCAAAAGTGTTACTGTTAGTGCAAATCTGGCCTCCAGCTCCAGCTATAAAGCAGCCTTTCTATGAGTGGAACATGCCTTCCCCATTTCGAAGGACGCTATTGGATCCAGCCTGATGTTCTGTTTTGGCAAAATGCAAATACAGAGAGCTGCTATTGTACTGGAATAACAATTATACTGCAATCTGGGTAACTCTTTTGCTGTGTTTCTTCTTTCTCTTCCCCCACCTTCCTGCCACACACACACAACTCTGATCCCCCTTTGTCTCTTTTTAAATTCTAAGCCCCTTGGGCTATGATCAAACTTGTTTATTCTAAAGTGCCATGTGTATAATATGGCACCAATTAAATAAATTGCATTCACACAACTCAAACAAATATCATTCATGTAAATTAATGCTTGGTACAGAGGATCTGTTGGAGGTACTCTGTACCATAAGGTGTGATCTCTTATTTGACTTTGTATCCCACTGGGTTCAAAAGATGGAGAAACTGTGATAAGATCTTCAGATGAGCCCCCTTTTGAACAACTGTATTGTCAATTGGTGCAATGTGCTAGGTATGTTTAAAGGAGAGGGATTTGTCTATAGTGCCACCCAGCTTAAGGAGGTTCAACACATGCCAACTTCAAAGTCCTATTCAGGGCAGATTCAGGCCTTCTGCTTTGCCTTTTTTGGTCCAACATTTTAAAACTAACTTTACGGCCTCTGCCAACTTTTCAGTTCCCTAAATCATTGGATTTTCTCAGTGGTTGTGTTGTACACTGTCCCGGAATCCGTTGGAAGTGGTATAGACATCTTAAAAGCATGATTTCCTGTTGCTTTTCTAAAAATAAAAGTATAACACCTGCCATCAGTCATGTGCTGAAATGATGCATGCTTTCAGAACAAATTTCAAAAGTCATACTCAGTGCCAGATCACTGTTTGGCTTGGGCTGTGCCATAGCATGGCAGAACATCAACTGGTGGTTTGGATGGCAGGGAGACATTTGATATCTAATTCATTTTGTGTACAACTTGGTACATTGTGGGAAGAGGCTCCCAAGTCATGAGATTTTGTTCTTCTTGCTGTTTTTCAGGGAAGCCGATATTTTCAGTTGACATTCATCCAGATGGGACCAAGTTTGCAACTGGAGGGCAAGGTATGTTCACAGATTATATCCTCTTGAGAAAACTGTGTTTCCAAGTTGATTACTGGTTACCTTGAAAATAAATCATGGATCGTGTTTTTTCAATGCAGTACCAAAGAGTTACATGTGGGGCTGGTTGCATGATAACCATTGCAAACCCTACATCTTTTTTTACTTTAATGCAGAGGTGGAAAGTAACTATTGCATAAGCCATTTCTCATAAAACTGATGTACGCTCCTTTCATGCACGCAGAAGTAATGAACCACAGTTTGTGACTTAACGTTATGTCTGAACCAGGAATCTGCTTCATTTGGACCATGATTGTTAAGCCAAGGTGTGTTCTTGGCTTTTGTTAGCATGAAACAACCCACGATCCCCAGCTTGGATGTAAACGCGTGCTGTGATTCATGGTTTGTTGCTCTCACTTGTGCAATAGGAGAAGCAAAACGCGAGTGATCTCTGCATTCGGGTTAAACTATGGTTTAGCATGAGGTCAAAAGCATAAATGAGACTTGCTGTAAATCTTTCAACGCTCATATTTTCTGTAGGATGCCCAGTATAACATATTAAGACATTTCTTCCTTAAATTACCGTACAGTCAGGCTGCCCGTGTTCTGTTGAATAGCATTCCTGTTGAGATATGACAGGCGGTCACAGTCAGTACTTTCCAGAAACAATGGAAAAGGTTTTTGTTCCAACAGGCTTTCCCAGCTGCATAAACGTGTCCTTGCCATGAGTGTGTCTATTTGGCATTGTTTTAGTTTTGTTTAATTGTATCAGTTGTGTATTTGTGTGTGGTGACTGCCTTGAGATTATTGTGTGAAAGGTGATGAATAAGTGGATGACAATGATAATTCATTGCCGTTTGACACCAGCTCAGAGCTAGTTCAGAATCTTTGGCTCCTGTCCTTCACACGGGGAGGAGGCGTTGGAGTGCACAAATTATGATGTGACAGGTGTGTCTCTCCCCTCCCCCCCGTGTTACCTGTGATTCTTTGCCTCCCCACTTAAAAGAGGTGAAATAATCACAGATAACACGCAAATGGCCATTTCCCTTGTCCAGTAGAAATTGAAGGGGATGGCAGCATTTCAATGGGGACAAAACCTGATACCTTTCCTGCCACACTAGAGATCCCATTAGGCTTTTTCATGCATCAGACGGAATGTGGGTACACTGTTTACATGTGTTTGTTTGAAAGCGGTGTTTACTTCTTCATTTGTACAGCTCAGCTAGCATTTAAGGATACCTACAGACTGTGCACTTGCCGGTGGTTACATATGAATAAATGTTCAGTCCAACTGTTGTATGTAAAGATTGTGCGCTTGTTGAATATGTGTTTGTGTGTGTCTGTGGGCTGTGTAAATCCTGTAAGAAAAGGAAACAGGCAACGGAATGTTACTAAATCACACATTTTAAAATCATGACAAACAACGCATGCTTGTTATACAACCAATATCGTTCAGGCTCCTCTCTCCCAACCATGTCTTTTCCCTGTTAAGTTTTCAAATAAAAAAGTAATAATTTATTATTAGTATCGTTGCTGATGCTATTTAAACTGTCCTTTTCCAGTGGTCGGAGTGACATGATTTTAAAACGACAGAAATAATTAAAAATCTATAACCTCACCATAGAAAAGAACAGAAACAAACAAGAACTGACAGCAATGTAACTGCTACATCATCATCACAATATAGCTTTGCCTCATATAGATAGACCTTCTCCACACGCAAGTTTTCCCTGCCACACTGAAGAGCATTTTGTTAGCTTACAGTGATCTTGACGTTGCTCAGCGTAGTTTAAAATGTGTAATTTAATAACAGTCTGTAACTGGTTTCCTTTATTTGCTTTATTTACATTGGCCGGCTCAACCCCTTTCTGTTAATCAAATCAACAAATGCAAACAAACCTTGTTGCTGCTTCTGAATCGACATCTGATAATCTGACTAAATCGTCTTGGCCATTTTCCTTTCTTAGGTTATAAGTTTGAATAATCATTCTAGCTATTTGTCTCCATATGATACTGTTTTGTCGTTTTGATTTCCTCCTGGAATCCAACCCGCAATTACACAATCCCTGTCGATTTTTAGCAAATCTGGTGCACCTACTGTATGCTATGGGCTGGACTGCAACTTTTGTTTCTACGTAGACAATTTAGTGTCCCAGTGCCAAGGGCAAACTAGCTGAAGGTATTTTGAATGGGAATGTTGCTCAGTTGCTAGAGCATAAGACTCTTAATCTCAGGGTTGTGGGTTTGAGCCCCATGTTGGGCAAAAGATTCCTGCTTTGCAGGGGGTTGGAATAGATGAGCCTTGTGGTCCCTTCCAACTCTACAATTCTATGATTCAGCAGTTCTGAATTCTATGGTTCTATGAAACACCGCTTGGATGCCAAAGAGTGGTAGGCTGTAATCCAGGGGTGCCCAAACTTTTTTCAAAGAGGGCCTGTTTTGATGAAGTGAACATGCGTGAGGGCCGACCAAAGTTGTTGAGCTTTTTTAAGGATTGAAGTTGTTGAGTTTTTTTTTTTATCATTTCCCCCAAAGTTGTTGAGCTTTTTTTAGGATTTAACCCCAAAGTTGTTCAGAATTTTACCCCGGGACATTTTTATCCCAGGGACCGGATTTAATCGACCCGCAGGCCAGACTAGGATTTTGCACATGCCTGCTGTAATCCTATATAGTTTTACTTGGAAATAAGTCCCATTGGACTCAGTGGTGCTTTCAGCCAGTGGCCTTCAACCAGTCAAGACTTGAGACCCACCTCTGACTTCCAAGCTGCAACATAGGACCCATCTGATTTAGGAATAGTAATAATAGGAATAATTTATTGGCCAAGTACATTTTCCAACATACTTGGAATTTTGCTTCGGCTACATTGCAATGTAAACATACCTTATACAAGCACTGTTCCACTCACAATACAATGACACAGCAAAGAAACCCCACCCATAACTGGTCTCCCCTTCCACTACACAACTACAAATTTAACAATTTAATGGCACAAGGGGAAAAACTGTTCCTGTGCCTGGCCGTTTTTGTGTAAAAGGTCCTGTAGTGACGTCCAGATGGAAGTAAGTCAAACAGATGATGACCGGGATGCAAAGGATCTGCGACAATTCCCTCTGCTCTCTTCCTAACTCGGGTAGCATAGAGTGTCTCTATTGAAGGCAAGCTTTATAGCTGGTAATGTTATAGTAATGCATACTATTGAATCCTAAAATGGCAATTCACAGAGCAATATACACAGTGTTCCTCCTGCATCACTATTGAATGATAACGAATCCTGCAGTGTGGCAAGAGAAAAGCGTGAGCATGCAGTTGCCCAGAAATATGCATTTTATTATTTTTTCAAAATTGCTCCTGCCTTCCTCCTCCTACATTGCAGCACTCGTGGAAATTGATAAAATGAGCATTTTGTCCTGCGAACGCGTCCTGGTCCCGATAAGCATGTAGTGCTCCTTTGGTCTGGTCAGCCGAAGCTGGAATCCAACATGGCAGCAACAGCTTTGCTGCGGACCACCTGATGTGGCCTTGTGACCCATCTGTGGGTCCCAACCCAGGCTGAAGACCTATGTCCTGAGCAGATTTGTTGTTTGCTCTATCCCAAGCAGCAAGTGCAAGTATTTATTCTTGTGCAATGGAATTTACCCCCACCCTCTTGTTACCCCCCCCCCAAATCAGTTCTGGGTCCCCCCCCAACCCTCTGGAGCAGATTGGAGAGGAGGGTGCAGAGTGGGCTTGGGGAAGTTCTGCTGTGCAAGTGTAAATGGAACTCGGTAGTTGGAACCCACCCACCCCACAGTGTTGCACTGTCAGTCTTTCTCTATTTGATCATCATCATCATCATGGCAGCATGCAGGTAACGAAAGTATTCTCTGTGGAAACACCAGCGCTTTTCTGTAAAATGCTATGTTGATTTCTCTTTGTCCTTAGGACAGGATTCTGGGAAGGTTGTGATATGGAACATGGCTCCCGTCCTCAAAGAGGAAGACGAAAAGAACGAGAATGTACCCAAGATGCTCTGTCAGATGGACAATCATTTAGGTATTGTAGAGCAGGGGAGGGCAGACTTCAGGTTTGTGGGATCTAGGAGAGCTCCAACATCCACCAGGGTGGTTAGGTGCAACAGGCATACGGTAAGGATTTTGAGACATGGAATTTGTTTGGCTGCTTTTTAGTACGGTACCAGAAATGGACAGAGCTCACAATCCTTCAGCAGAGAAATCCACTTCTGGTTTACCCTTCACCCCCCAGCTCTCATAATTTCAAGACGTATAATCTAAAGGGGCCAGGGCCGGAATTTTGTTCTTTAATAGCTGATAGTCAGAAATCCTTGACCATTTACTGAAAATTGCCCAGAGATATAACACTGCATCTCTTATCTACCTTCTATCTATCCCTCCTGGAGAATTACAATTCCATTTGGGTGCTGGTTGGTCAGTAAAGTGAAAGGAATGGCATGGAATAGTGTTCTTCAACGTTGGGTCCCCAGATGTTGTTGGACTACAACTCCCATCATCTTTCACAATTGGCCAAGCTGGCCAGGGATGATGGAAGTTGTAGTCTAACAACAGAAGGGGCTCACAGGTTGAAGAACTCTGGTGTAGAGAACCGTGGGCCTTAATTGCATATCAGAGGATTTTAGACTTTGAAAACTGCTTTGAATGTTACCCTAAGCCAGGGGTGTCAAACTCCGGCCCTCCAGATGTTTTGAGACTACAATTCCCATCATCCCTGACCACTGGTCCTGTTAGCTAGGGCTGATGGGAATTGTAGTTCCAAAACATCTGGAGGGCCGGAGTTTGACACCCCTGCCCTAAGCCATGGTTTGGTGTTAAGGAATGACCCATCTTCTTGCATGCTTATCCCCCCCCCCCCGCTTGTTCCACTTTTTAGAAATACCTTTCTGATGTCCAGGGATGAGTGGGTTGTACGGTACTAGAATGCTAGGTGGTACCCATTCTCAATTGCACTATTTTTTTAAAGGACCATATCCCACTGAAATATTTGCTCAGTGGCCCATTCATTTTAAAGGAGAACAGAAGGCTGTAAAGATGTAGGTGCTCATACACACCACTTGCTCCAGTATGACCCAGCCCAAGTTATGAGATCAACATCTATGGCCTTGCCCTTTATCCACCACCAGAACATGTATGCGGGTACAAAAGACAGGGTCTTTCCAGTAGAGGGGACCTGAAGCATTGAGCATATTGAATCTCGTCATTGGCAGTTAATACTGAGTTATTGAGTGCATTGATATTTCTTTGCCTCTGATGTTGCTGTGTTTTCGTTTCGTTTTTCAAACGCTTGACACATCACCGTTTTATTTTGCTTTCCTGGGTTACTGTTTTACAGACGTGACATTATGCCGCTTTGCCCAGCTTGTAAGCTGTTTTGATCATTGCAGGTGGAAAAAGCAAAAATTCCAAACAATCAGTACATTTCAAACGCTTGTTTTGTTGGTAACACAACATCTCTGGAGAAAAGCATTGTTTGAAATGTAGGCAATCACATTTCCTTCCCTCTTCATTCATGGTTAGTTCCCCCTCGTACTGTTTGGTGGGTGCAGCCCCCACCTCCCACTGGTGGGACAGAAACACAGTGTTGCTGCAGCTGAGATCCAGTGCATGAACACTGCAGAAAGATAAAGACGCCATTACGATTATCAGAAGCATGCAGAGAGAATTGCAAAGGGTGTGAACCCATTAAAAATACTGTGAACTATTCTGACATGCCTTGATATAAAAATCCACCTCCTTTCCATTTGTGTGTGTTTCTTCCATTTTAGCATGTGTGAACTGTGTACGATGGTCAAACAATGGCATGTATCTGGCTTCCGGGGGAGACGACAAGCTGATCATGATTTGGAAGAGAGCTGCGTAAGTGTGCTGCCCGCCCCAAATTTACATCTCTCCTTGTTCTCTGAACGTTTGTTGAATTATTCCCTGTTTCTTATCTCCAGAGTTGTGTAAACTCTCTTTTTCCCCCCAATTTTTTAAATTGATTTTAACAATTTTAAGCACATAACATTGCCGTTAAATGTTTCTTTCTTCCTAAATGTTTCCTTCTTTCTAGAATACAAAAAGCTAATTTTTTTGCCCAGGCTTTCCCTGACCCCCAAGGTTGCACCTTGACTTATGTGTCTTAATCCCCTAAATTCCAGTTTTACTTGCTTTTACAGTCAAACCTCGAAAGTCGAACGCCTTGCGAGTCGAACATTTTGGCTCCCGAAAGCCACAAACCTGGAAGTGATTGTTCCGGTTTGCGAACATTCTTTTGGAACCCGAATGTCCGACGCAGGTTCCGCGGCTTCCGATTGGCTGCAGGAGTTTCCTGCAGCCAATCGGAAGCCGCGCTTTGGTTTCTGAACATTTTGGAAGTCGAACGGACTGCCGGAACGGATTACGTTCGACTTCCGAGGTACGACTGTATATACACTGCTTAGAGGGTTTAAAAAAAAAAATATTGTGGTTAGGCTTTTGAATAAAACGAGGAAATTAAATAAATACAGGCTCTCTATTAAAAGTCTCCTCTAAATGTAGAGTGGTTTTTGTCTGCTAAAGTTCATTTCAACTGTTGTGGTGGTTCACAAAGGAATTCTGCCATGTGGTTGCTTTTGGTAACTCTTGTTCCCGTTTTCCATAGGTACATTGGGCCGAGCACAGTGTTTGGTTCCAGTAGTAAACTTGCTAACGTAGAACAGTGGAGGTGCGTCTCAATCCTTAGAAGCCATTCAGGGGGTAAGTGTGTTTGAAACACTGGAAGATGCTCACAGTGCGTTACTTGTTCTCTGAACCCATCCAAAGTTCGCTCCCCGTTATCTGGTCTGCTTTAGATAGATGGTATTTGGCACCCAGTAGGATGGTGAGCGTCGTTTTCCATTGCACTGCTTCTGTTCAGTTATTTACATCCTCAAAAGGCAGCAAATAGCAAGAGTTATACCCTATGAGCTCATCATGAGAGCCTGTGTGGTGTAATGGTTAAGAGTGATAGACTCGTAATCTGGTGAACCGGGTTCGCGTCTCCTCTCCTCCACATGCAGCTGCTGGGTGACCTTGGGCTAGTCACACTTCTTTGAAGTCTCTCAGCCCCACTCACCTCACAGAGTGTTTGTTGTGGGGGAGGAAGGGAAAGGAGAATGTTAGCCGCTTTGAGACTCCTTAGCGTAGTGATAAAGCGGGATATCAAATCCAAACTCTTCTTATAATGCATTGTTGTGGGGGAGGAAGGGAAAGGAGAATGTTAGCCGCTTTGAGACTCCTTCGAGTAGTGATAAAGCGGGATATCAAATCCAAACTCCTCTTCTTCATCATCATCACATAGTCATTACCCTACTTTTCCGTGTATAACACCCCCCTATTTTGGGGGACTCCAATTTCAGAAGATGGCCCAAAGTTCTTGAGGTTTTTTGGGGGGAGGATTGGAGTGGTTGAGCTTTTTTTGGAGAGGATTGCCCAGAGTTGTTCAGCTTTCTTTTGGGGGCAATGCAGTAAATCACTAACCCGACAGTTAGAATTGCTTGCACTGCTCGCTGGCAATCGCTCACGTCTGCAACAAGCGCTTGCCCGATCGCCAACACCAAAACTAAATACCCCTTGACGCAGCAACCAATCACACACCAAATCGCCAATGGCAATCTGCAACTGGCGGCTGCAAGCAATCACCCGTCACCCCTACCTACTACCCGTGTATAAGACACCCCCAGTTTTTAAACCTTATTTTAGAGTAAAAAAAAACACCTCGTCTTGTACACGGAAAAGTATGGTAATTTTGCTCTTTATTTTCAGCAGCTTGCATGTAAGTATTGCAGGGGTTCTTGCAAATGCAGAGGTGCTATCATTCTGGCGAACCGCCCTGTGATGATGCTCAGATGAAGGGTGGTATACAAATCAAATTAAAAATTAAAATAAAATCTGGACCAAAACGTACAGAGTAGAACTACAGCTACTGATTAGTCTCATGTCAGGAGCGGTGCAAACGGCTTTGTGTTTTAGGATCTGAAGTTGTTGTTTTTATTGTGAACCTAGCTGAGTGCACATTTTACAAATGCTATTTTTAAAAAATAAGTAGGTAAACCAGGAAAGAATTGGAAATTTTGTGTGTGTGTGTGTGTGTGTGTGTGTGTGTGTGTGTAGGGAGAGAAAAAAATAATTTCCTGGATTGCTGGTTGCACATAGAGGGTTTTTTTAAAAAATAAATAAATAAATAAATAAAAGATCAATATGAAATATATATATTTAAAAAACCAATATAAATTAATGCTGCTCAAGTCTTACATTGTTATATTTATTTGTATCTAACTACAGGCCTCCAAGATAACTCGCAATAACAGAAAATTAGCACACAACAATCAGTATAGGTTTTTTAAAGCTAAAATGGCATCAGTAACTGGATAAAGGTAATGTACTGCTGCCTAATAGCCCCTGAAGTAGAGTGACAGAGCCATCAACACAGAGTCCCTGTAAGCCATACAAAAGCCCAAACAGCTACTGTGTAAATGCTAATTGTACTCAGAGAAAGACGCATTGGAATTAATGGACCCAAGCTAGTTAGATCCATTAATTTCCTGTGTTCCACTCTTGAATACAACTGAGATGGATAGAACCTTGTGTTCTGAATATGCCATTAAAACCATTTCCTCTTTCTTATATTTGTGTGATATCATAAATTAGCTTTCTTGGAGAGGAGTAGCACAGATTGAACAAATGAGTCCACTTACACACAGAGAGAGACTCATGTAAACCCCTTGACCATAGAATCTTAGATAATGGTTAGGTCGGCTGTGAATTTCAGTTCTCTGAACTCAAAGGGAGCTGAAAAATAAAAAAAACCCCTTCCAGTACCACCTTAGAGACCAACTAAGTTTGTTTTTGGTATGAGCTTTCGTGTGCATGCACACTTCTTCAGATACCTATCTGAAGAAGTGTGCATGCACACAAAAGCTCATACCAAAAACAAACTTAGTTGGTCTCTAAGGTACCGTACTACTGGAAGGAATTTTTTATTTTTTATTTTGTTTTGACTACGGCAGACCAACACCTACCTGTCAAAGGGAGCTGTTAAGCAGATGGGTGGCTAGTTTTCTTGTTCCCCTGAGAAATGGTTCACTTAAGATGTGTGTGGTTGTTTTTTTTTTTTTTTGTATCACCTACAGATGTCATGGATGTGGCGTGGTCTCCTCATGATGCTTGGCTGGCCTCTTGTAGTGTGGATAACACTGTTGTCATCTGGAATGCTGTCAAATTCCCAGGTACAGTCATACCTCATGTTGCGAACACTGTGGGTTACACATTTTCGGATTGCCAAACCCAGAAGTACCAGAATGGGTTACTTCTGTGTTTCGGCGCATGCGCAGAAGCTAAATTGCACTTTGCGCATGCGCAGAAGCACCGAATTGCAACCTGTGTGTGCACAGATGCGGCGCTGCAGGTTTCTGAACACAATTCAAAGTGTTGGTGCTGACCTTTAAAGCCCTAAACAGCCTTGGTCCTGTATACCTGAAGGAGCGTCTCCATCCCCATCGTTCAGCCTGGACACTGAGATCCAGCGCCTAGGGCCTTCTGGCGGTTCCCTCACTGCGAGAAGCAAAGCTACAGGGAACCAGGCAGAGGGCCTTCTCGGTAGTGGCGCCCGCCCTGTGGAACGCCCTTCCATCAGAGGTCAAAGAGATAAACAACTACATGACATTTAGAAAATACCTGAAGGCAGCCCTGTTTAGGGAAGTTTTTAATCTGTGACATTTTGATGTATTTTAATGTTTGTTGGAAGCCGCCCAGAGTGGCTGGGGTGACCCAGCCAGATGGGCGGGGTACAAATAATAAATTATTATTATTATTATTATTATTATTATTATTATTATTATTATTATTACGGACACTGCGGGTTGCGAACGTGCCTCCCGCATGGATCGCGTTCGCAACCCAAGCATCCACTGTATAATGCAGAGTTCTGACTATCAAGAGGTAATGGTTTTGTTTCGCGGGGGCGGCCGCTCAATATGGCAAACCTTTTTAAACAAAACAAACAACTTCCTCACCAACCCGGTTCACCCATCGCGCTAAGCGAAGCCCATGGTTTAGCACAAGTGAGCATCATGTGGGTTCTCGGAACAACGATTGTGCTCTCTCCTGGTCCTGCCGCCGCCATGCTACCTAGGACTAAGCCGTGGTTTGGCTTGGCGTTACGTTTGAACCTGGGCTCATGGTTTGTCTTGCTCCAGAAAAACCCCATGCTGTAACCAGGGTTTGTTCTCGGTTTACCACTTACGATTTGTCTGGGGAAGGCAAACCATGAGCGCAAACTCAGATGTAATGCTAAGCCAAACCATGGCTTATCCCCAGGTAGCATGGCAGTGGCAGGACTGAGAGAGGAGTGCAGGGGCTGCGATCTTCACTCTGGAGACCCACATGTCTGCTCATTTCATAATCATCAAACCTTTTATTGGCACCACATACAAACTGTTATGATATACCCGGCCTGGGGCAAGTTGTGAAACTGCCCCAAAAGCCAGAGCACATCAGCTTAGCACATCCCCGGCTACAAGAGTCCGGAGTGCCAGTTAATATGTGATTGCTCCCAGATAGAAACAATACACACAGCCATTATTTAGGCTAATCTATTTTATTCCAAGTAATTGCACAGAGATTTCTCTGCTGCCAGCCCATGTAAACAAGTCTGCCATTTCGCCATCCATCTGGCTTGAGGACAAGCAGTAAAGTGAAAGTAAATGAACTCGCAGGCTCAGATTACAACAGTACATTCCAAGCAGGAAATAAACAAAGCAACTTTCTCACGAGTCTGTGTGACAGGCAAAAGTAAAACCACTCCTCGCAGCTGCAGGAGCCACTCGGCTTGGGCAAAAATCACAACAAAACAAATCAATACAGAAATACCACTTCCCCAGTGGCACAAAACATTTGCTAAAAGAAAGGAGGCAGAGCAGTCTATCGTCACATCTCTACGTCTCCTGGGAGATCAGACGTCTGCAGTGTATTTCGACAACAAAAAACCAAATAGAGATATTTAGCTACTAACTTGGTGAGCTCCTGATCATTCCCCAGTAATAGATAATGTATGACCTCCAACTCTGGTTTCCATTTGAGGATGCAGAGTTGATCTAGAAATTGCTGACGGAGATCAGCATATAGTTTACAATTTAGAACCGTATGTGTAAGGGTCTCCGCCAGGTGGTCTTCACATGGGCAAGTTCTTGGCAGGACTGAGAGAGGAGTGCAGGGGCTTTGCTCTTCACTCTGGAGACCCACATGTTTGCTCATTTGCAGTAAGCTAGGGTTTGACTTGGGGCTACATGCAAAGTGAGCTACCGAGCTGACCTAATGAATATTAATGACCCCGCTAATATTCTTGTCAATCTTCCAGCATCTTCTCTTCCACCTCCTTGCAATTGTTAATCTTTAGAGCAGGGATGTCCAACAAGCCGAACGCCCGACGGGGCTTCCGATTGGCTGCAGGAGCTTCCTGCAGCCAATCAGAAGCTGTGCTTTGGTTTTCGGACGTTTTGGAAGTCGAACAGACTTCCGGAACGGATTCCATTCGACTTCCAAGGTACAACTGTATTCTTTCATATCTCCTAGCTGCATTTGTATGCAAGCGTCTTTTAAAAACGACAACTACTACTGTGAATTCAGCATGATTGAATACCAGCTTGTACCAAGACGTTGTCAGGCTTCAGTAGCATTTCAGAGCTCTCTCAGCTTTATCCAATTACCATATTTTTCCATCTATAAGACGCCCCCATTTATAAGACACCCCATATTTTTGGGGACACTGATTTAAGAAAATGGGGGGGGGGAGACACTATCGGTGTATAAGACGTGCCCTAATTTTAGACATTATTTTTTAGGAAAACTAGTCTTATACACGGAAAAATACGGTAAATAGTTCTTGAAAAAGTCAGCATGTATTTTTTTTAAAAAAATCTTTTTATCTCTTTGCTGCATGCAGAAATTCTCGCCACTCTGAAGGGACATTCTGGCTTAGTTAAGGGGCTCACCTGGGATCCAGTTGGGAAATATATTGCGTCCCAAGCAGATGACCGAAGCTTGAAGGTGTGGCGTACCATGGACTGGCAGCTAGAAACCAGCATCACCAAACCATTTGATGAGGTGTGTGTTGTGTTAGCCATCTCAATAACTCATCCCGTGAACGAACATAACTGCAGATGTGGGTGGGGTAGCTTTTTTAGCACAGGGGCAGCATTCCTTTCCAGGTGGATGGGCACATGCCAGTGATGGACAGGGCCGGAGGAAGAAGTGGGAGGAGCAATAAATGTAATTTTAAACCTTCGTACAGGAGATGTCTTTCAAGGCCTCCACAAGGGATTATTTATCTATCCCTTATGCGTATTCAACCCCTAGCTTCAGATCAAGATGTCAGGGCTCCCAGGTTTGCAGTTCTGGCTCGCAGGACAAATGCAAACCATTGTTTGGCGGTCCACATCTTGCAATCCAGGGGAAGGAGGAAATTGCAATCTGCAAAGAGAAGTGGCCAAGTGTGAGTCCAAGGCACCTGCCATCCAAGACAGGACTTTGCACAAAACACCCAGGGCCCCACTCAGCCAATTAAGTAGAATGGCCCCCAAACACAGCAGAGTAATTGAAGTAATACACATTGGCCTCTAAAGATGTACATCTGTTAATCTCATATAGTCAAACCTCGGTTGTCGAACGTAGTCCGTTCCGGAAGATGGTTTGACTTCCGAAACGTTCGACAACCAAGGCATGGCTTCCAATTGGTTGCAAGAGTTTCTTGCACTCAAGCAGAAGCCATGTTGGACGTTCGGGTTCCAAAAAGCGTTCAAAAACCGGAGCATTTACTTCCGGGTTTTCAGTGTTCGGGAGCCGAAAGGTTCGAAAATGGAGCCGTTCGAGAACCGAGGTTTGATTGTAGTCTAAAAGCACCTAACTGAACTGCTGCTTCCTGGCCTGTTCTTGATCTGAGCTGAGCCATAGCAGCTGACCGATTTTGCCTTCTACAGTCAGGTGCCTTTGAAAGGTGCAGGTGCCATCATTTCCAGACTGAGCACCATGTGCCGTTTTGGTCCATATATATTTGGGTGCCTGAGGCAGTTTCCCCTCCCACATATAGCTTAGGAATTCAGTGTCTGTTCTCCCTAGTTGCTGCGTTCTGAAACTGGGGGTTCACGTAGTATAGGCTTAAGACAGTGATGGCTAACCTTGACACTCCAGATGTTTTGGGACTACAACTCCCATCATCCCTGACCACTGGTCCTGTTAGCTAGGGATGATGGGAGTTGTAGTTCCAAAACATCTGGAGTGTCAAGGTTAGCCATCACTGGCTTAAGACTTTTCCGGTTGCAAATCCTAACTTCAGTGCCCCACTTGAAATCATAAGAACATATAGAGAACTTCCTGGAAAAGGCCATCGGCCCATCTAGTCCAGCAACCTGTTCTCACAGTGGCCAAGCAGATGACTTTGGGAAGCCTGCAAGCAGGACCTGAATGCAACAGCAGCAACTGGCATTCAGAGGCGGACTGCCTCCAAAGGTGAAGGTAGAACGCAGCATCCCCAGCTAGTAGCCATTGGCAGCCTTATCCTCCAGGAAGCCAAAGTGGTTGGGTGACACGGGCACATGTGAGTGCCACCCCAAATGATGCTAGTGACAGATAATACGTGTTGAATCTGGTTACAGATAAGGGTGTCATTTATCATTCATGAACATTTGGCAAACATGATGGTCAGTCCCTTCTGCGGCTTGATTTTACTTTTCAGTGTGGAGGAACGACCCATGTTTTACGTCTCAGCTGGTCACCTGACGGACACTATCTAGTCTCTGCTCATGCCATGAATAATTCTGGTCCCACGGCACAGATCATTGAGCGAGACGGGTGGAAGACCAACATGGATTTTGTTGGCCATCGCAAAGCAGTGACAGTGGTGGTAGGTTCATTTATTTAAAAGCGTTTATGAACTGATACACACACACACACACACACACACACACACACACACACACACACACAGAGTGGTACCTTGGTTCTCAAACTTAATCCATTCCGGAAGCCCGTTCCAAAACCAAAGCGTTCCAAAACCAAGGCGTCCTAAAACAGCAATTTAACGTGAATTTTACTATCTAACGAGACCATTGATCCATAAAATGAAAGCAATAAACAATGTACTGCAGTCACACAATCAATCATTGGCTGAAGTGGGTTCCACACAGTCACAAAAACAGAACAAAAAGAGCCACAAAACCCCAAAATAAATAGCAAAAACATACAGACCCCAGTGTAGCACTCATAACAGAAGTGTGGCACTCACATTGGAAGCGTAACACTCAAAACAGAGCACATTTGGCTTCCGAAAAAGTTCGCAAACCGGAACACTTACTTCCGGGTTTGCAGTGTTTGAGTTCCAAGTTGTTTGAGTACCAAGACGTTTGAGAACCAAGGTACCACTGTATTAAAAAACTAAGCAATGTACTGCATCAAAAACCAATAATACTATTAAACTAAAAATAAAGCATAAAAGCATATAGAAATAAATAAAAACAGGAATGCAGGAAATTCAAACAAATGAAGATACCGGTAGGGCTTGATCTTACTAGTCGGGCAAAAAGCTACACCTTTACAAGATACCTGAAGCAGGTGATAAAGCTGCTACTTTGTGTGTATGGCAGGGGGAAGGTTGTCCTATAGTGCAGGAGCAATAGCAGAACATGACCATTTTCAGGTCACTGCCCTGTTATTTCTTTATGGTGTGGCACCACCCCTAGAATTTCCCCCAAATGGTCTAAATTACTCCCTGTCCTGATCGTAGACAGAAGTGAAGCAGAACCGAAGAGACAATTTTCTTATTTTAGGTAATGATTAAGCCAGGTCTTGCATGGGGTGGGGGTGGGGGAGGATAATATTAGAGTAGGCTTCAGGAACAAAAAGTGACAAATGTGCTTATTTTAGCTATTTATTAAGGTCTTGAAAGAGAGGTGGAGGGTAGTTGAGGAGGCTACAGGAGCCAAAAGAGCTTTCTTTCTTTTTCTTTTTTCTTTACAATAATTGTATTTCATTGCAGCCATCCCAGAAATATATTATGTTAGGAGAGAATTTATATAATTCTTTGTTTGGGTCATACGAGTTTTAGCGAGGACCAAAAATACCTGCTTGGTCCTCCTTTGCACCTTAGCTCGGCTTCTTAAAGCAAATTAATTTTTAAGAGGACCCTCTGGTCGTTTCCCCTTCCCTTCCCTAGAAATTCAATCCAAAAATCTTCAAAAAGAAGCAGAAGAATGGGAGCTCAACCAAATCTAGCCACCCTTATTGCTGCTGTGCTGTTGGCAGCAAAGATCGGTCTCTTTCTGTCTGGGTAAGTAAGTTTTCTGTTCTAGCTGACATGGCCCAGCTCAGGCTAAGGTAGACATGTGTATCTTGAGTAGTGGGCCCTACTCTGGTTCTGCCTTTTCGGACAAGTGTATGGACTTAATCGAATTGTGCATAGGAGCAGCTGGTTGTAAGCCGGCTGTGCAGAGTGCTGATTGGCTAGTCTTTGCGACAGTCATGAAGCCACCTTTCTCCCGCCTTCCTGTGAGGCTGCGGAGAGTGCCGGCTGGCTGGCTGGCCCTTGTGGAAATCACAATACTGCCACCAACCACCCTGTTGTGGCTGTTTAAAGAAAACTTAAATGATACCGAATTAGCTGGTTGGTAAGCTCTCTTTTTTAAGAAAATAGGACTAAATAATGTTTTAACTGGATAAATATGCTAAGTTCCTGAAAGAGAACATGGGTGGTGGCAGGGAACGAATTTCTGTTAGAGGTAGAAGGGATGTAGTTATAGAGCATCTGCCTTGCAAGCAGAAGACCCCAGATTCGATCCCCAGCATTGCCAGGCAGGGCTGGGAGAGACCCCTGCTTGGAAACCCCTGTAGAGCTACTGCCAGTCAGTGTGGACGATACTGAGGTAGACTGGCCAGTGGTCAGACTCAGTATCAGGGCCGTCTTAAGCATATCCGGCGCCGTGGTACAAAGATTCCTCCGGCGCCCCACCCCCCAGAGTTGTTGACCTTTTCCCAGGCCTCTGCAGGGATCGCTCTCCTCCCGCGGAAGCTTGGGAAGGAAGCTGCATGCCCGCCAGCCATATGGTTGACGGGGCGCAGCTGGCGAGCCTGCAGGAGGGAAAGGGGAGGCCGCACGCAGCTCCCCCACTCACTGGGGCACCCCTGAGGTGCCTGCACCCTGGCGCAACGCGCCAGTAAACCCAATGGGAAAGATGGTTCTGCTCAGTATAAGGCAGCTTCTTGTGTTCCTATATCTTTAGCAGTAAAAAAGCGAAGCTTAGGGGTCAGGGAGAGTCACAACAGTAAAACCCGTGCTTGTTCCTAGAAGTTACGTCTGTCTCTGCTAGTGTGTGGTGCATTACGGCCCAGTTGCTGTTTTACTGGGAACGTCGCTATACTTCCCTCCCTCTCTCCTTCTAGGTCAGGGCAGCCCAAGTAGGCCGCAAGAGTACTTCAACACAGAACCCGTGGGCCGCAAACTGCCTTGACACGCAGGGGATGGGGGGGGGGAGCGAGGCCTCTAACTAGGCTTTGGGAAGAAGGTGGGATGACTTTAGGACCCTGTCAGAGCCCTCATTCAGCCTTCCCAAAGCCCAGCACCTCGCTTACCTGGCTTTGGGAAGACAGCTCAAAGGCTGGGGGGTGGGGCGTGCGGTGTCAAATATTGTTGAGGGCCACCAAAAAAGGCCTTGAGGGTCTCATGTGGCCCATGGGTTGTGTATTGGACCACATTACTCTAGGTTTTCCATTGTTGGGCATTCAGCTGGCATGAAATAATATGTTTCATGAGCTTCTACATGTTGCTGGATCTTGGAAAATGGGATGTGAGACTTGTGTATGGCAATAACCACCATGCAACTTTCTGTTGTTTAGCTTACGTGTCTGAAAAGGCCTTTGGTTGTCATACATGAGCTGTTTGACAAGTCAATCATGGACATCTCGTGGTAAGATATTATTCATTAACTATGTTTTAAATTTCCCCTTTCCTCTCAAGAGCAAGATAGCAGCTACGGTTCTCGTCACGTCCATTCTATCCTTGCAACAGCCCTGTGTGGTAGGTCAGGCTGAAAGAGAGTTGCCCAAGTTCAACCCATGAGCTTCATGACTTGAGTGGAGATTTGAACTTGGGTCTCCGTGGTGTTAGTCCAGTGATCTAACCACTGCACCACACTGGCTGTCAAAATATAGCTTTGATTGCGACAAAAGATATTTCCTTTGATGTTCACTGGGAAACATTGATCTCCTGTTGGCAGCAAGCCCAGCCAGTCATTTGTCATTCTGCAGTTTCATTAAACTCTATCCTTGTGGTCAACCATCAGTTCCCATTTAATTCTGTAATGCCTGGCTTCTTGAGTTTTCAGCTATTTTTTTTAACAAAATAAAAACATTGTGGTTTACAACATATCCATGATTTTGTCTTTTGCTTGTGGCTAAGGCAGCATGGTGAGTGCCTTAGAAACAATAAGAAGTCTAATAGACTGCAGTGCAGTGCAAAAACAAATGGAATAAATTTCTGGGGCTCTGTTCAGGTTGGAAAGGCAGGTGCGGTGCCTAGTTGACAGCGCTCATAGTTGACAGCGCTCAGTTAAACTACGGTATGGAACCCCCAGGGACCCAGGTGGCGCTGTGGGTTAAACCACAGAGCCTAGGGCTTGCTGATCACAAGGTCGGTGGTTCGAATCCCTGCAACGGGGTGAGCTCCCGTTGCTCGGTCCTAGCTCCTGCCCACCTAGCAGTTCGAAAGCACGTGCGCTGCTCTGGTTCGCCAGAAGCGGCTTTGTCATGCTGGCCACATGACCTGGAAGCTGTACGCCGGCTCTCGGCCAATAAAGCGAGATGAGTGCCGCAACCCCAGAGTCGGACACGACTGGACCTAATGGTCAGGGGTACCTTTACCTTTACCTATGGAACTCCCTCCCCCAGGAGGCTATGTTTATGTTCTTATGCCACAACGCAATAATACCTCCCTGCCACTTGAAGGCGCTGCAGTGCTACTTCAGTTTCAGTAAAAAGCCTGTTCCCTCGCTCCTCTTTCTGGTTGCTCCCTCTGCTGGTTTGAAATGATTAGGTGGTAAGAAAAGAAAAGCTGGTGATCTGGGCCTTAATTGAGCTCAGCATGATAATAAAAGGTGTGCCTAAGCAGGAAGTGGGTGGTTAGAAAAAGTGCTTCCCCTCCCCCCCTTTGTTTAAAATATTTTTAGGCTGCAGGTTTCAGCATTGCTTTCGGGGCAGAGTGTACAACCAGAGTAGTAACACCCAGTGGCTTTTTTCTGGAAAAAAGGTGGGGGAACTCACCACGAAGTTAGTTAGTTAGTTAGTTAGTTTAGTTTATTGCAGGCCCAGTCGCAGTGCCCCCCCCCCCCCCGGGCAGTGACTAAATGTAAGATGCTATTAATAAACTCAAGCAGACAATGATCTGGATTGACCACAACTTTATTGATTACAGATATAGATAGATTTTTGGCTCAGGCATTGGGTGTATATCCATTCCAGGACAAAAGAAAAAAGGGGAAAAAAGATTATTATTTAATTTTAAAAAGGTAAAGGAACTCAGTTCCACCGAGTTCCTGCTAAAAAAACCACGCCCCTGGTAATACCAATAGTATAACGTAAGACCACAAATTTAGTCACATTAAAAGGAGAGAACAACACTGTAAAATGCCAAAGAGGGTTTCGGCAAAGTAAAATGAAACCATCCATAAAACTGATAACGGCAATCAAATTAAGTCTGGCAGATGTCAGGGTAGGTTGCCATGCCTGACTTGTTTAGTGAGCGCCCAAGTAAGTAAAGCACGTTAACATCTCCAAGGAAATCTGAGGGTTTGAATTTACATTTTATTCCTGTTTGCGTTTATTAAAAAGGAAAAGGGGGGGGGGAGGTTTGTTTTGAAGCGGGCTGTTTTCATTGTGAGCATTCTACTTATTTTTATCCCACCCGCCTTCCCGGGGAGTTTATTTTATTTATTTAGAAGAAATATTTACTTGCTGCTGATTCATAAAGAAAATACCGAAGCGGTTTCATGGCAGCTGTACATAATACTATACAATAGAAACCATATGAGAAAGGTGAAATTGGATAACTGTTGTGGAAAGATATGCTCTGAGTTGCCGGCGTAATCCTGACCGAATAGAAATGTTTGCAGCAGGTGTTTAAAAGCTGATGCAGAAAGCACCTGCTGAGCCCCAGGTTGGGGAAGGCTGGTACTGTCTGTAACACACCCAACGCATTTTGCATTTACACACCACAAGCTATCTTTCTGGAAGCTTATCTGTGATTCTTTTCACTGGGGAATTTCCCAATTGCTGAAGAACCTCACAAGTCTCTGGAATATGTTTTGAAAACTGTTGGCCTGAGCCTTTTTGTATCCTGGCAAAAAAGAAGACATGATATAGAAATTGGTTGTGGGAAGGAAGTATTTGAGACGGCTCAGTCTTTTCCTATTGATCTTATGAATTCTGTAATGGCCATTATTTACTCATGTATGAAATACTATGGTATTGATCATAACCTTGCCAGTTGTTCCCGCTTTCTCTTGAAATGGTGTGGTGAGTGTTTGGCTGATTTGTCGGTCCGTTAGCACGCTGTTGTGGTATAAAAGCAACATGGGGGGCCAGCTTCCATTTTTGAATAGCTGCACAGGGAATGGTGACAGCACAACATAGGGTCAGTAGGGCATGATTTGCCTGCTGCCCCATGTACATCCATTCCTCTGACCACAGTTCCATGGCAATAGACTCCTTTCTTAAGGAGTGCATTTTGTGCATGCCCTGAAGCTGAATTGTGTAAAACCAAGGCCATTTGAAGAGCACATGCAAAACAGGCCAGAACTTAGAGTTTCTCGTCCTATTCTCCTGCTGCGGTATTTGAACACCCATGTATCTTCTGCAAGACTTTCTTCAGTAGTAGGGAAGTTAGGTCTGGGTATTCCTGTTGTCTCGTTGGCACATGAGCTTCTGCAGTCCCACTGTTTTCCGCTCCGCCAGGGTCATGTTAGAAGTTTCAGACCTCCCGTGTGGAGTTTCACTCTGCTAGCGGTCAACTTTGGCTCATGCTGGCACGAGGATTGGCTGCAAGGAGGACTTCTCCCACTATGCTTGGGGCTCCCCATGTTAATCCTGGCGTTGCAGGAAGGAGCAACTTCTACAGCAGCTCCCAGGATATGATGAGTACTTGGGCTCAGAAAGCATACTGCACGCTGCTTGGGTTTGCTAAGTTGCGACGAAGTTTCTCAGGAATATCATTCAGGATGCCTGATAATTTTGCAGGCTGGTTGATGTGAGAACTTTGATGTGTGTGTGTGTCTGTGTGTGTCTGTGTGTGTCTGTGTTTCTGGGTTTGCCAGCAGGTTAACTACATCCCACCAAACCTCTGGTCTTCCAGTTACATGACCTGTTCTTTCCAGTGTAAGGTACTAATCAAAATCCTCAATCTTTGTCTTCCCAGGACCTTAAATGGGCTTGGCATCTTGGTGTGTTCCATGGATGGATCAGTGGCGTTTTTGGATTTTTCCCAAGACGAGCTTGGCGACCCTCTGAGCGAGGAAGAGAAGGTACCCTGTGCTATTTTGGACGGGCTTGCTAATTAAGGCTGCAGTCCTAACTTCACTTACCTGGCAGTCATCCCGATTGATTCGGGATCAGCAGGACTTGGTTCTGAGTAGACATGGTTAGAACTGTGCTGATCAGTCTCATCTTAAGGATGGGAGAACCTTTTGTTGCCGATGTCAGGGTGGGGGGGTCATATTGCCAGTTCTAACACATCCTTTGGATCACAGTTGGGAAAATGTGGCAGGTGCACTATAAACAGGTTATGTGCATGTATTCCTGCACTCAACAGATGCCTATTGTTTTTTGTGTACATCCCTATGCTTTTCAAGTCTTCTTTCCTTTGTCTGCCATCATTGAAAGGGGAGGTCCATATAGCTCAGCGCAGCATTCCTCAACCTGGTAGCTGGCAGATAGATATATAGAAATATAGAATATAGAAATACTTTATTGTCACTGTACCACATGTTTACAGTGAGATTAAACGAGCCCCCCTCCCCCTCCCACAATCTCACAATCTCTATGTGCTGTCGTACTACCACCAACCCCTAATGTCAGCTGCAAAGTTGCTGTCTTTCATTCAGCAGCCTCACGGCCCACGGGTAGAAACTGTTCTTTAACCTGTTGGTTCGGCTTATCATGCTACTATATCTCCTGCCCGAGGGCAGGAGATTTAAAAGGTGCTGGCCAGGGTGTGAGTCATCCCTGAGAATGTTCCTCGCTCTTCTGAGGCAACGGCCTCTCGCAGTAACATCTAGCGGACTCAGGGGACAGCCCACGATATTCTGTGCTGTCTTCGCCACCCTCCGTAGGGACTCTCTATCCATGGCTGTCAAGCCAGCATACCACACCGTAATGCAGTATGAGAGAACACTTTCTATCATGGACCGATAGAAGGAAATCATAAGTTGCTGTTTAACTTTGTTCTTTCACAAGACCCTTAGGAAATGAAGTCTCTGTTGGGCCTTCCCAACCACCTGGGCTGTGTTGACCTTCCAAGTTAGGTCTTCACTAAGATGGACTCCCAGGTATATAAAGGAAGAGACTCTCTCTCCACACAGCCCCCCCCCCGATGTACAACGGGGCTAGCTTCCCTCTCTTCCTCTGAAAGTCCAGCACCTTCTCCTTTGTCTTGCCAATGTTTAGGTGCAGATTGTTCTCAGAGCACCATGTGGATACCTTTTGAACCTCCTCTGTACGCAGATTCGTCACTGCCTGTAATTAAACCCATTATGGTGGTGCCATCAGCAAACTTAATAATTGCAGTAGATGCTTTGGATTCCCCCATCATGCCCCCCCCCCCCAGTATGGCCACTGGGCAGGGACAATGGGTTTTGCTGTCCAAAATATCTGCAGGGCACTAGGCTGGAGAAGACTAGCTTAGTGCGGTTGTACATGCTGTGCATGCTCAGTCTACAGCATCATTGGTGTTTGAAATATCCTCCATCGCTTCATTCAGAAATTCTCATTGATCTCTTGCTTTTCCTTAGTCTGCTCTCTGTTCTGCTCCTCTGGTCCCTCCTGTCCACATACTCTAAACCTCTTTCTCTGAGTCCGTCTCCTGCCTTCATTTTTGCATAGCACCTGAATCATTTCTAAATAATGGTGAAAGCCGGCAGACAAATGCAGCCAGAAATAAATGAGTCAGTACAGCTGAAGGTTTCTGCATTATTTGGATATTCAGTCTATTGCCCGAGTTCTTTGTCATTTTTGATCAAGATTCGTGCACGCCGTTTAAGCTGCTGCTTTTGTGTTCTCACCTCTGCGCCCCTTAGAGCAACATCCACCAGACCACTTACGGCAAGAGCTTGGCTATAATGACCGAGGCACACCTGTCTACTGCTATAATTGAGAACCCAGAGATGCTGAAGTACCAGCAAAGGCAGCAGCAGGTGGAAAAGAAGAACGAAGCAGTGAGAGATGCAGCTGGCTCAGCTGCGGCACCTAAAGTAGCAAGCATGGTGAATGGGGAGAGCTTGGAAGACATTAGGAAGGTAGGTGACTCTGGTGGTGGTTCTTTTCCCTTCGTGTCACCTTTGCAAAAGGGGAAAGTTTGGCATCCGGAACCTTCCGAGCATTTGACACAGCACAGAAGGGTTGTTGGAGGTCAAACTTGACGCAATTGTTTTGACACGGTGTGGTTCCCATGTATCATTTACACAGACCTCCAGCCACTCATGCTTAGTCCCGGAGAGGCTGTGACATGGACAACTGGAGCCTTGGCGATGCATTGAGCCATTCAGTCATTTCTTAGATCCATTTCAATCTGGGTTTAGACCTGGTTTTGGCTCAGAAACTGCTTTGGTGGCCCTGTATGATGACCTCTGTCAGGAGAGAGGCAGGGGAAATGTGTTCCTCTTCATTCTCCTTACCTCTCAGTGGCTTTTGATATCATCGACCATGGTCTCCTTCTGGAGCTGCTGTCTGAGTTAAGGGTGTGTGGTTCCTCAGCGTTCAGTTTTATCCCCGGTGTTAGAGGTTTCCAACCTTTCTGAGTCCACGGCTCCCTTGACCAACTACATTCTTTCTGCGTCACCACTGTGGGGCTCAGGAGCCCAGTAATGACACCCCTTGCCTGCAGAGCTGGCAGCCTCTCACCCTTTCTTTGAACACCCTGGTGGAGTGTTCTCTCAGTCTTCTGTCTTCTCCCCTCCGGGCAGCTCCTGCCGCCGTCCCTGGTCTCTGAGCTGCCCCCCCCCCCCGCCCCAAAGAGAGGTGCCTCCTCACACTGCCCCACAGGCGTCTGGGACTTGTCTGTCCATTCCCAACAGCAAGAGCTGGCGGACTGGCTGGCTGGGCTCCCTCGCCTGCTTACTTGCTTACTCCAAGGCCGTCTCGGTTCCTAGCAACCAGCAACCCCTGGCCAGCCCCAGAGACACCATTCGCCTACAGAGTTTCAAGGCTGCTTCAAGGCTGCTTCAAGAGGGCATCAGAGGAGGGAGGGAAGGAAAGAGGGACTGCAGCACCCTTGACCATCATTCAAGGCACCCTAGGGTGCCACGGCACACTGGTTGAAAACCACCTATGTTATTTAACATCTACATGAAACTGCTGAGTGGGCTTATCCAGAGTTTTGGGCTTGGGCTCTCGGAGATTCAGCAGGCGTAATCTCAAGCCTTTTTTATGGCCATAGGCCTATTTACCTGCTCAAATTTTCTTATCGTTATTTTGTTGTATTCTCTTTATGGTACCTTGCATTTTATTATAATTGTTTTATTGTAAAGGTCATATGCTGCCTTGTTGTTTTATATGAGTGGGAGGGATAGAAATGTTTTCATAAACTGAATAAGCAAAATGTCCAGTTTATAGGCTTTTGATGCATTGCAATAGGCCTTTATACCAATTGCAAGCAAAAGTTCCAACAGCCATCTTTCCCCCCAACAGAATCTTTTAAAGAAACAAGTTGAGACTCGGACAGCAGATGGACGGAGAAGAATCACACCTCTCTGCATAGCTCAGCTGGACACTGGGTATGTGTGTGTGTGTGTGTGTGTGTGTGTGCGTGTGTGTGTGCGCGTGTGCGCATGTGTGTATATATAAAATAAAATGACAGGTTTTATATTTTCTTCTGTTGAGATTTTCTTAAACCATTTGTATGTTTAAAAAGAAACCCTCCTGTCTTCCTGTTGTGAAAATACTGTGCAACTTGTCTTTTGATGTATGTACTTTTCTCAGTTATTGCTGCTTCTTAAAGATTCAGGGTGAGAGTCAACTAATGAGTTATGTAAGCGGAAGTCCTGTGCAAGTTCTTCAGATAACCTAGACCAGTGATGGCTAACCTTGACACTCCAGATGTTTTGGGACTACAACTCCCATCATCCCTGACCGCTGGTCCTGTTAGCTAGGGATGATGGGAGTTGTAGTTCCAAAACATCTGGAGTGTCAAGGTTAGCCATCACTGACCTAGACCTAAGCAGTTTAGGTTTTTTCAGGGTATGCAGTCTGGTTCCCATTGCTCATACCCTGGTAACTGCTAAACCAATTGACTACCGCAGTGAACTGTATCTGGGGCTACCCTTGAGAAGACTTCCCAGGAATTTCAAGTTCCTTGCATGAATTGGTAGCCTCCGACTGTTTCCGACATCACAAGGGCAGGGGGTATTCCATGTGGAAATTGCTACAATGGTGAAAATGTCAATGCCAACTCGAACAGATCCATTTCTGATTGTGTAACTCAGATATGCTGAGAATCCCAGAAGGAGGTTGATGTACTCACCTCCGACTCTGCGCGCAGCATAAATCTTTGTGCTGGTGGAACGTGTCTCTTGGTGCTACTTTAGATACAACCCAAAATCTCTTTCTCCTTTTTATTATATAATTCAATGCATACATTTGTGTTTAAAATGTATACACCTTTGATTATGTGGCACGTATATAAGCCAGCTGATCTCTTGACTGTTGTCTGTTTGTTTCCCCCCGAAAAACAGGGATTTTTCTACAGCTTTTTTCAATAGTATTCCTATATCTGGATCCTTAGCAGGCTCAATGATGTCAGCTTCTCAAACCAATCAGCTGATGTCATTAGATTACAATGCAACCAATATCCTCTGCACGTCTAAGCCTGCCTTAGAGCCGGTGGCAGTGAGTGTTAAACCAACCGAAGACGCAGCCAACAAAGATGGGTCAGTATTGGGCAACGGAGATCTCATCTTCTAACTATTTGTGACTTGGGGGCTCTGTCCATGCACTGCATGTCGATCGCTCTGCGACTCTTGTTAGCTATGATTTTGTGTTTCTGAATGAGCCCATCGTGGCAATAACTTTCATATTGCCTCTCACTGATTTGAAAATGTGTTTGGAAAAATATTCTGTGTAGTTCTAACAACGTAACAGAAAAGGAAAAAAAAATCTCTCTTGGGAATATGTTAAATGTTTACAGGGGAATAGTCAGTCACCACTTAACCACTAATCATAAACTGAGGCTGTGTACGAACAATGCACTTAAAACACACAACAGCAACACCCCCAAGAATTCTGGGAACAGTAGTTTGTTAAGAGTAACTCTGAAAGGTAAACTACAGTCCCCAGGATTCTATTGGATAAGCCATGTGCTTTGAATGTATGTTGTGTGTGTGTGTGTGTGTGTGTGTGTGTGTGTGTGCATGTGCAGTCTTAACTCTGTGGGATACTCAAAAGCACACACAGACTTATTAAGGGTTGCACACCTGCTTGCATCACTTGCCAACTTTATAACATTTTAAGTTTGTTACAAAAATAGTCTAGGAACATAGAAAGTTGCCTTATATGGAGTCAGACCATTGGTCTATGTGGCTTAACATTGTTAAGAGCAGCTCTCCAGGTTTTCTGGCAGGTGACACACCCCACCCCACCCGGAGATGCTGGGGATTGAACCTGGGACCTTCTGCATGCAAAGCAGATGCCCTGCCACTGAGCTATGTCTCTCCCCCCAGCAATATCCCACACTCTAACACAATACCGGTTGGTATTATTTATCAGTTGTTTAAATACATAAGCTGCAGTCAGATACAGTAAACTCTTTCCAGTGCAGTCAGGAATTCATGGTGATGTAATCATCAGCCCCTTCCTCAGAAGTGAGAAGTGCAGAAAACACCAGCCAGATTTCCTACAACTGCTGGTATGAAAAGTGCTAGATGCAGAGGTGTCAAAAGTACCTTCATCACAAGCCTGGCAATTCTGGAACTATACCTGATCTTCTGTTGGAAGTTGATAGTCTTTACTTTCCCTTTGTTATTTTCACTCATGCGCAACTACTCATTCTGCATGCGCATTTTATACTTTCCTTTTTCATCTTTTAATTTTTGCCCGTTGTTATAATTGTTCTCCCTGTTTTATATACAGGGGTGGCTTGGTTCTCGAACGGCTTAGTTGTCGAACAAATCGGCTCCTGAACGCCGCAAACCCGGAAGTGAGTGTTCTGGTTTGCGAACGTTTTTCGGAAGCTGAACATCCGACGTGGCTTCCGCTTCAGTGCAGGAAGCTCCTGCGGCCAATCGGAAGCCACACCTTGGTTTTTGAATGCTTTCGGGAGCCAAATGGACTCCCGGAACGGATTAAGTTTGAGAACCAAGGTACCAAATCAAATCAAATTTTTATTACGGTCATAGACCAGCATTTCTAATCTGAAAAGTGCTTTACAGAGCTAAAGGAGATTAAAACGCAGATTGAATATAGCAGTCTAAAAATTTAAAAGGGGACTAAAAATATCCCCTTGCATTTTCCCAGCTTCCCACCAAGGTACCACTGTAATTTCATAAAATGAAATTAAAAAATAACCTTCCCAAAGAAGTACCTGGAAGGCATGGGAGGGACAAGGCAAGTCACTGGCTTCCAGTGGCTTCATTCCAGTTCTCTTCACTCCAGCTAAGCATGGCCCCTCCAATTACCCAGAGGGGCAGAAGGGGCCACTTTACCCAAGATGTACCATGTTAGGATGAAAAACAGCTTCCATCCTGGGGACTGAGGTGAAACAATGGGGATTGATGTCGCCATTTCCCACTACTTGTGAGCTTTCATTTTGGTGTTTTGTTGGCCTGTAGAACAGTCCCCCCCTCCAATATAAAGGTAAAGGGACCCCTGACCATCAGGTCCAGTCGTGTTCGACTCTGGGGTTGCACGCTCATCTCGCTCTATAGGCCGAGGGAGCCGGCGTTTGTCCGCAGACACCTTCCGGGTCATGTGGCCAGCATGACAAAGCTGCTTCTGGCGAACCAGAGCAGCGCACGGAAACGCCGTTTACCTTCCCGCCGGAGCGGTACCTATTTATCTACTTGCACTTTGACGTGCTTTTGAACTGCTAGGTGGGCAGGAGCTGGGACCGAGCAACGGGAGCTCACCCCATCGCGGGGATTCGAACCGCCAACCTTCTGATCGGCAAGCCCTAGACTCTGTGGTTTAACCCACAGCGCCACCTGGGTCCCTCCAATATATATTGCCCTAACTCAGCTTTTTCTTCCTTTTTTACAGTGTAAATGCTACCTCTGCTTCAGCTGCTCCCCCTGCATCTTCGCCCTCTGTGCTGCCAGCCTCTTCCAAGATAGAGCCAATGAAAGCGTTTGATTCTCGATTCACGGAGCGATCCAAAGCCACCTCAGGGACTTCTGCCATAACACACACAAATCAGATTGCCATAGACAGGTGAGGAATGAGCTGTGTCCAGGTGAGAGTGAAGGAGGAAGTCCCACTTTCTCCAAAGTTGCATTTCCTTAAGACTCCGTTTTCTTGTTGTGTAGCCTAGTACATGCAAATGAACTTTCGCTAACCCTTCAAAAATGTGTATGGGCAATAACCATGGAAACCTGCACTGTGGCACATTATAGGAATGCAATAAATCAGCTAGACAGAACGTTATAATTAACCTTAGGCTATTGGGCGAGGAAGAAACAACTAATGAATAAGACAATTAATCAAAAGTTAATGAATGAAGACACTGAAGAATGCGTGTTTATTCAAAAGTTAAATCAAGAAGGACATTGAAGAATGTATTCAATCACATATTATTAAAAATGGAAAGTTGGGATGCGGTATTTAGAGGAGCTTAGATTTTATGAACTGGGTTGTAACTGCTATGGAATGTCTTATTGTAACCATACAATAGGCTAATAGTAGTCACACATGTAGCACAGAAATATATAAGAATGCTTTGCAATCATACCACATTGCAGTCTTCCTCCGTTTTTTCAGGAGACTGTCCCTGTGTACATTTGTAGCAATTAAGGCCTAGTTTTCACCTAAAGGGACCCAGGTGGCGCTGTGGGTTAAACCACTGAGCCTAGGGCTTGCTGATCAGAAGATCGGCGGTTCGAATCCCCGCGACGGGGTGAGCTCCCGTTGCTCGGTCCCAGCTCTTGCCCACCTAGCAGTTCGAAAGCACGTCAAAGTGCAAGTAGATAAACAGGTACCGCTCTGGCGGGAAGGTAAACGGCGTTTCTGTGCGCTGCTCTGGTTCGCCAGAAGCAGCTTAGTCATGCTGGCCACATGACCCGAAAGCTGTTTGCGGACAAACACTGGCTCCCTCGGCCTATAGAGCGAGATGAGCGCCGCAACCCCAGAGTCGGACACGACTGGACCTAATGGTCAGGGGTTCCTTTACCTTTACCTTTTTCACCTAAAGCCCATGTCTGTTTGGTGTTCCACCGGGAACCCCCTTCTCCATCCACAGAATGAACTTGGGGATAAATAGAGACACAGCGCATTGAGTGGCCACGATTCAGGGAGCTACCCAAGAGGCAAGGGTTTTTTGTTTTTGTTTTTTGCCTATGGGCAAAAAGAGGGGTATTTTGGAAAGACCATAGAAAAGCGCCTGCTTTAAGGTCCCATATTCAGACCCCAGGATCTCTTGCTGCAACAGAGAAGCTGTGGCTGCCCATATATGGTTGGACACCAGATTAAATTTGCATCAGCAAGGCCAAAGGTTACCAGGTTCCTCGTTCCTGATCTGAAGCATCTGTTGCATCTGAGATGTAATGGCTTTCAGCCAATTTGTGTCCTGAATGGGATGGCCATTGTCACCATGTTTAGAGTAGTGCATTTTGTCCTTCCTGCTGCTGCTAATGCTGCATCCTAAGTGCTAGCTGGACCAGGCCAATAGCCAACCTAGTCAACATCCTGTTCTCACAGTGGCCAACCCAGTGCGTATGGGAAGCCCGAAAGCAGGAGCTGAGTGCAACGGCAGTCTCCCCACTTGTGATTCCCAGCGACTGGCATTCAGAGGCTTACTGCCCCCAACAGTGGAGGTAGAAGAACATAGTCCTCATGGCTAGTAGCCATTGGTAGCTTTAGCCTGCATGGAATTTGTCTATAACCATCTTGTAAGGCCATCTAAATTGATGACCATCACTACTTCTTGTTGGAGTGATCTCCGTAATTCTACTGTGTGCTGCGTGAAAAAGTACAGTTGTACCCTGGTTCTCGAACAGAATGCGTTCCGGTAGTCCGTTCGACTCCCAGAACCGTTCGAAAACCAATGTGCGACTTCCGATTGTCTGCTGGAGTGTCCTGCAGCCAATCGGAAGCTGCGCCGGATGTTCGGCTTCCGAAAATCATTAGAAAACTGGAACACTCACTTCTGGGTTTCAATCGTTCGGGAGCCGATTTGTTCGGGAGCCAAGGCGTTTGAGATCCAAGGTATGAATGTACTTTGTCTGCCCTGAATTCTCCAGGGTTCCACTTCATTGGGTGGCCCTGGGTTCTAGCATTGTGAGAGAAGGGGGGGGGGACTTTTCTCTATCCACTGTCCCAATACCATGCATAATTTTATATACCTCTATCATGTCTTCTCTTTGCCATTTCTCTAAATTAAAAGTCCCGAGATGTTGTTTGAAAATGTGTGGATTTTTACTCATTAGGCCACTCCCCCCCCCCCCCCCGCCAATGAACTAGCCCAGACCCTGCCATCTTCATCTGAGAGACATGCCTGGCACCAATTCTGTCAGTTGTTAAGTGCCAGGATAATTCTTTTCTTAGGCCTTCAGTTAATTAATGTCTCCTGTGGTGGTGCTCATCTCTTACTGGGGTCCTTACTAATATGTTGCTGGATGAGCACCTTATGCATTTTCTATTGTATGTGTTTTTAATTATTCCTCAGGTTTTAATTTGTTTTTCACATGTGTAGCATTTATTTTTTCTCAAGCCGCTTTGCTTTTGCCGTTTCAAAAAGCAACTGATAAATGAAATCATCATTATCATACATGGCTAATACTGTAGCTATGCTGTGTGTTTGGAGCAAATTCTCTCATCCTTGGTTCTCCAGATGTTGTTGGGACTACAACTCCCATCATCTCAACCAGCATTGCCAATGAGGAGCGATGAAGAGAGTCGTAATCCAGCAACATCTGCAGGGCCAAAGTTTACCAATACCTGAGTTAAAAGGGTCTTGGGTAGCAGGGTTGGAAAAGTCCTCCCTCTGCCTGAGACCTTGGAGCGCCTTTGCCAGTCAGAGGAGATGGTACCCTTCTAGAGATACCAGGGCCGTCTGATTTGTTAAAAGGCCGCTTCCCCCAACCCTCTGCATTGCACCTGAAACTGCTTTTGAAACCTTGTTGAGTAACCCTGTGTTTCTCCTGCAGATTGAAGGAGCAGAACTCAATTAGGGAAAGCAAACCCAAGGATATCTTGGAGAGTAGCAGCGACAGTGAGGAAAAGATCCCAGCCAAGCCTATGTCTCTGTCCAAGCGTAAACTGGACCTTGAAGTAGAAAAGAAGAAGAAAGGCAGGCCTCGAAAGGACTCAAGACTAATGCCCGTCACGTTAACAGTTCAGGTAACTGGGGTGCCTCTTATTCATTTGCTTATGAGAAAAAATATTTATATGCACTCGATTTATATCCTGTCTTTTGACTGGCAACCTTGAAGCGGCACATCATTAGCCAAATACACAAAGAGCTCATAACCCACCTACTCTCAGCAGCCAGAAACATCATAGCCAGACACTGGAGAGACCTGTCAGGAGTTAGCATAGGCCAGGGGTCAGCAAACTTTTTCAGCAGGGGGCCGCTCCACTGTCCCTCAGACCTTGTGGGGGGCCGGACTATATTTTGAAAAAAATAATGAATGAATCCCTATGCCCCACAAATAATCCAGAGATTCATTTTAAATAAAAACACACATTCTACTCATGTAAAAACCCGCTGATTCCCGGACCGTCCGCGGGCCGGATTGAGAAGGCAATTGGGCCGGATCCAGTCCCCGTACCTTGGTTTGCCTACCCATGGCATGGACCAATGGTATCAAATAGTATGGGAAACAAACTTATTAGAAAAACTAACCAAGTGACACGGGGACAAATAGAAGATGACGCCTTCACCCCGGTATGGTTACCTTTTATCACATACACAGCCCAACAAGACAACGACAAGAACCCGCCAACAGCATTCGAATAAATCTGGCTAACCTGATCCAAACACCCACCCACACCCCACTCACACACAAAAACAAATTTCACCACAGCCAATCAAAGACAACCAGCCACACCCTAGGCCACCCCCCAACCTCTCTCACCACCAAAGGAATACAAGCGAATAGTAAAGAGAACTCACACAAGTGACGCTGACACAAAACCCCACACATACATTAAGTAGAATAGAAGCATTGCCATCCGACCCCACCCCACTCGCCATTCCCCCCTCCACCTCTTTCCCCGTAACACTAATGTTCTTAATGTACATTGCTTCCTAATGTAACACTAATGTCTCAACAAATGAAACTGATCTGTAGAAAATGTAACTTGAAAAAAGAGACATTGCACATACTTTTGTAAACCAAGAAATCTTTAATATTTTTTTTAAAAAATGAAAAATAGACAGATATGTAAAGAACCATGAACAAAACAAAACTCTTGGTGGAGCAAGAGCAGGTGCTAAAAATGTCCCCTTCCCACTGAGAGCTTCGTGGGAAGGAATCTCCAGGAAGGAGAGAAGCAGGTGAAGTCTAGAGCATGCACCTACTCCTGCTCTCTTTCCTGGATTCCTTTCCATAGACCACTTGGTGGGAAGGCAACGGCCTCAGCTGCTGTTTGCAATGAAATTGACACAGGCATTTTTACGCCTGGTTGAGTTCTCCTTCTTGCCTTTCAGTCTCCAGCGATCCTGGCTTCTGAGAAGGATGGTGCTTGCCACAGTGCACCGCTAGCACTTAAACTGCCAACCCCAGTCCCTCAGAAATCGTTTGCATTGCAAGTAAGTGTTGGATTAAAAAAAACTACACTGACCTTTCTGCAGTTAACATCAGGTTAGTTCCAAGAGAAGCGCTAGGATCGGCGCGGACAGCCAGCTGCGGAAACACTGCGGAGCACAAGGAGCCACAGCGAAGTCTTCACAGTTGCCCAAGGCAGAGGTTCCCAGCAAAGTGGGTGGGGTATAAAACGGATTGGGGAGAAGATGACATTTAGGTCTTCCTGCCAACAAGCCGGACCCATAGAACCATACTTGATCCGGCCAGCTTCCTTGTTTCACCTTGTGCCTAGTAAAAAGGATAGAGCTGAATCCCATATGCTTTATTTATTGCATTTATAAGCCACCCTTTTTCTCCAAGTTGCCTAGGGTGGCGTACAGGGTTCCCCCTCTCCTCATTTAATCGCCACAAACAACCTTGTGAGAGAGGTTCAACTGAGAGGCAGTGAGTGGCCTGAGGTCACCCAGTGAGCTTCATCGCCCAGTGGGGATTTGAGCCCTGGTCTCCCGGGTTCATCCAACACTCTAACAACTACACCCCACTGCCTCTCTGTTAACTTGCCAGCTTGGTTCAGAACAACAGAGGTGGAGAGAAAACAAAAGGAAAAGCCAGATAATAGGTGGTTGCTAACTTTGGGTTAAAGTATCCGGTTAAATTATAAATGGTAGCATTTTGCTTCCTTTGTAATCAGCCCTTGTTGATAAGTATTGGTGTAGCGTAGAAGTTCAGATGTGCTATTTTGCTGTAAAGGTAAAGGGACCCCTGACCATTAGGTCCAGTCGTGACCGACTCTGGGGTTGCGGCGCTCATCTCGCATTATTGGCCGAGGGAGCCGGCGTACAGCTTCCGGGTCATGTGGCCAGGATGACAAAGCCGCTTCTGGCGAACCAGAGCAGCGCACGGAAACGCCGTTTACCTTTCCTCTACCTATTTATCAACTTGCACTTTGATGTGCTTTTGAACTGCTAGGTGGGCAGGAGCAGGGACTGAGCAACGGGAGCTCACCCTGTTGCGGGGATTCGAACCACCAACCTTCTGATCAGCAAGCCCTAGGCTCTGTGGTTAACCCACAGCGCCACCCGCATCCCATTTTGCTGTAGCATGCCTTAAATGATATTTTTTTTTGGGGGGTGTACTGTACAATTGACCCTTGGCAGAATAATAAAGATTTGGATTTGGACTGCATTGACAGAATGGAGCAGATTCGCTGTACTTAAATGCTGTTCCTTACCTTTCCTCTCAAGTCTGTTGTAAACTGCAGAGAGCTGTTCTTTATGTAAATTTAACAAGCAAATACAATATGGGAAGGGCCTGGTAATAATGATGATTCTGAATAATGCTGCTGGCAGGCACTTTTAATAACGTTTCAGTTATTACTACATAATAGCTGTGAACGGGCTGGTATTTCCGATGTGCCACCTTGTTTGAGCAATGTGTGTTCTTAAATAAAGAATCCACCATTTTCGATGCTGGATAACGGCACCTTCAGATTTCCCGGGTTTCCAATTGTTTGAATTGGGATATATATTTGACTTTCTCTTACTCAGCTTTCATTATAAGAGAACCAACTTTTGCAGGTCAGCTCAGATCCCTCCATGTACATTGAAGTGGAGAATGAAATCACCACAGTGGGAGGTTCAAAACTCAGCAGGTTAAAGTGCAACCGGGAAGGAAAGGAATGGGAAACGGTCCTCACCAGCCGAATTCTCTCAGCAGCAGGAAGCTGGTGAGTGTGTGTGTGTGTGTGTGTGTGTGTGTGTGCTTGTGTGTGCGTGCAAACACAGTCACAACTAGGCCAAGTTGAAGGCATCAACTTGGTATATAAAGCCCTTAATGTCTTGGCACCAGTTTACTCATGGGATCACCTTACCCCATAAACACCTATTCAGGCACTGTGATCTGTGAAACCATCTGCTCAGTGACCTGTTCCCTTGCCACCCAGTCACCAAGTCCCAAGGGCGGCTCTCTAGCTAGGATAAAAACAAAATTAAAAATACATTCTGCGTGTTCCACCAGCTGATGGAATGCCTCGTATTGATAACAGGCAGGCTGGGAATGTCTTTCATAAATATATTTTAGGTTTTCGGGTGGAAGCTGTCCCGTTCTCCCAAGCTTTCTCTGGGATGCAATTACAGAGATGTTTGTAGCTTTCCCCTCTTGTTTACCACGGAGGTCGGGTTGTTTTTTTTTAAGTGTGCTTTTATTTCGTACCTTGTTGCATTTTCGTTTTGTGCGCAAGCCGCTCTGGAGACTGTTCATGCAAAGCTTGACGCGCCGGTCTTATTAAATAACTGGAGGTTCTGAGTTGATTTCTGTCCTCCGCCCCCCCTGGCTCTTTTCCAGCAAGGTAGTGAGCGTTGCTTGTGAGAAGCGGACCCTGTCTGTGTTTTCGGCTTGCGGCCGCCGCCTTCTCCCTCCCATCGTATTGCATTCGCCAATCTCCACTTTGCACTGCACGGGCTTCTACATCATGGCTCTCACCACGGCTGCAACCCTCTCCGTCTGGTAAGCACTAAGCTGTCATCGTTTCAATGGCCCTCAGGAAGCTCACAGTCAACAGGTGCAGAGGGAGGAATTCAGTGAGTGCAATGGCAGTTGTTCGATCAGTTGATTCATTTCAGCTTACCAAATGAAGCAATCCCCTCTCTCCTTCCTTCGTGAGCTGTTCTTGGGATTCTCCCACCCTCCACAAGAGCCAGTTTAGGGGAAAGGGAGACGGGGGGTGGGTGGGCTCATTGTGCTAGCACAACTCCTTGCCTGAGCTTCCTCTGGCATGACTCGTTTGTTGAACCTGACCCAGAGAAACAACAGAGAAAGGAGGGGTGTGGAGGCATAGGAAGCATATGTGATTATTTCCATTGCACTTACTTTGGCGGCTTAGTTTGCAATAAGCCCAGGGTCACCAACATGCTGCCCATGGGCATCACTGTGACTGCCAATCCCTCCTCTGGATAGGAATAGGAATAATTTATTGGCCAAGTACATTTTCCAACATACTTGGAATTTTGCTTCGGCTACATTGCAATATAAACATACCTTATACAAACACTGTTCCACTCACAATACAATGACACAGCAAAGAAACCCTACCCATAACTGGCCTCCCCTTTTGCTACACAACTACGAATTTAACAATTTAATGGCACATGGGAAAAAACTGTTTCTGTGCCTGGCCGTTTTTGTGTATAAAGTCCTGTAGCGACGTCCAGATGGAAGTAAATCAAACAGATGATGACCGTGATGTCCCTCCTCTGGCACCTGTAAAAGGTGTCCGTCGATATCCTGAAAGACCTACATTGGCTCCGAGCACAAATCAAAGTGTTGGTGCTGACCTTTAAAGCCCTAAACAGCCTCGGCCAAGTATACCTGAAGGAGCGTCTCCACCCCCATCGTTCAGCCTGGACACTGAGGTCCAGCTCCGAGGGCCTTCTGGCGGTTCCCTCACTGCAAGAAGTGAGGTTACAGGGAACCAGACAGAGGGCCTTCTCCGTAGTGGTGCCCGCCCTGTAGAACGCCCTCCCATCAGATGTCAAGGAAATAAGGAACTATCTGACTTTCAGAAGACACTTGAAGGCAGCCCTGTTTAGGGAAGTTTTTAATGTTTGATGGTTTGTCATTTTATTAATATTCTGTTGGGAAACGCCCAGACTGGCTGGGGAAATGGGGTATAAATAAAAAATTATAATTAATTGTTATCCCTTCTGAAATCCACAATATGTAGGAGGCTGTTGGCTCCCTTCCTGCTCCCTTTGTTTTTGGACTGCCTCAGCCTCTCCTGTATGGAGCATACCTGTATTTTATTGGATGCCAGGACTGGACACCCACCTTCCATTGTGAGCAGTGCTGAGGTGCAAATGGTTTCTCTCTGTGAGCAAGTGTGGCGACAACTATAGGGATTTTTTTGGGGGGTGGGGTGGAGATCTAGAGGTTTTCTGGAAAAGGTGAATGAGGAAATAAAGAGAGGCGGTCACTCAGAGGCATTCCAGGAAGCAATTCTAGTTATAAGAGGCACCAAGGGAAAATTTGAGGAAGCAGGAGGCTTTGGGGCAGCTGAGGATCATATATGTGGAGGAAACACCAAGATGGAAAATAGACCTTGTTCAAACTCGCTGAAAACAAGCTAACACTGACACCATCTCCTATGGGGGGAGGGCCTTCTGGATCAGGCAAAGGACCCATCTAATCCAGCATCTTGTTCTCACAATGGCAGGCCAGATGCCTGTGGGACCTGAGCACAAGAGCCCTCTCCCCACCCGTGATTCCCACCAACTGGCATTCAGGGGCTTACTGCCTCTGATGGTGAAGGCAGAACATAGTCATTGCAGCTGGTAGCCATGGGTAGCCTTATCCTCTAGACTTTCAGTACAGCTTCTCAAAAGCAGGATCCGGTTCATTTCAGGCTTTCCCGTGTGAGCCGGTACCAATGCAATGATAGTCCCCTGAATCTTACCAAGAATTATATCGGCGTGACACTCAGCATCCTGTGAGGCTGCTGCCAACGTTCCAGCTGCAATTCCTTGGTTTTCAGTTTTGATATTTTACCGTGCCGTGTTTCAGTTTCTCCCTTTGCAGAAATGCCTCTTCTGTGTTTTGCGGAACTGAAATGCCATTCCCTTTCTGTACTTTCCAGGAATGCTCAAAAACAGGCAGTAGTGGTGAAAGACGAGTCCCTGCAAACAATTTTAGCAGGTAATGAAATTATTTCCAGTTAGGGGTGCTTTGTGGTGCTATGCATTAAACGTCTCGTGTGGTCAAAACACATCACCCTAACACTTCATTGCCACTTCTCCCCCCCCTTCTCCTTTTCATCCCCCTCCACATTTATTTTCTTTAGACATGATGGATTCTACCCAACTAAGCTCTACCCAGACTTGTAACCCTACTATGACTTTGCTCCAAGGAAGTCTCATTATCTGATTTGATTTTTATAGGAAGCGAAACAACTGTGTCTCAGATCTTGTTGACACAGCATGGCATCCCCTTAATGAACATGTCTGATGGAAAAGCCTATTGCTTTAACCCTTCTCTGTCTTCTTGGTAAGCACCTCAAGGAGGGGGGGAAACAGGTTTGTCGAGGGTGTTCCTTTGTCCGAGGGTGGAAGCTCTAAACGTGAAAGCCAACCTTTGCTTATTTGTTTTATTTGTATATTTAGAGCAGGCATAGGCAACCTTGGCTTTCCAGATGTTTTGGGACTACAACTCTCATCATCCCTAGCTAAAAGGACCAGTGGTCAGGGATGATGGGAATTGTAGTCCCAAAACATCTGGAGAGCCAAGGTTGCCTATGCCTGATTTAGAGCATTTGTACCTCGCTCTTCAGCCAGTAGGCTCCCGGAATGTCTTGCATATGATCAATTAATGGGCAGGGAGGAAAGGTGGCGGGAATCATACTCAGGCACCTGTTCTTAAACAGCTGTTCTTATAATAATCTGCTGGCACGGTTTGGGGGGCAAGAAGTGCCTGATGGAGCCGGGCTAAGCCGATGGAATGAACCCTACTTCTCACCTCTTCCACTGAGCTCCTGTCCCAGGTGACAGTTGAGGTAGAAGAGGCCTGATGGGGACGGCTCGTTTGTGACCCTCTGCTTTACCCAAAACATGTTTGCAAGCCACATTTTCCTGCCTTGGCAAACAGCTTTGAGCACTTTCGGTTGAGACCCTACCTGTATATAGATATTAAAACTAAGTAAATATCCACCCCCCCATTTCAGTTTAATCACCTCCCCACCCCCTCCTTTTTAATCACATGCAAATCTTTTGTTGTCTTTCCAGGAACCTTGTCTCTGACAAGCAGGAGACTCTAGCGCAATGTGCGGACTTCAGGAACAGTTTGCCATCGCAGGAGGCTATGCTGTGTTCAGGACCGTTAGCTATAATACAAGGGAGAACGTCTAAGTATGGACTTACTAAACCTCATCTTTTTGTTGTTGTTGATGCCTCCCCAGTAGTTTCCTTGGCGTTATCCCTGGCAAGTAGCCGAATTTTGCATAGCTGGGGGCTAGTTTATTCCTCAAGGTTCGCACGCCCTTCTCACTTGGTGCAAAACTTAATTATGAGAATCTAGAGCCACAAAAGCGTAGAGCCACTGCCCTACTGGATCGGACTGAAGGTCTTTTTAGTCCTGCATTCTCTTCCCATCTGGAGGGTCAGGGACTAAAGACCAAGTGTGTGTAACTGAAGTAATTGAATAGTCACCCCGTTTACCCTGGTGCCCTTTCTTTTTCCTTCCTCTGTTGTCTCCCTCCTGTCTCCCTTTACGCTGCGAGCCATTTTGGGTAAGGACCCGCCCCCTTGCTCTTTGTGAAGCACCATCTACAGGGATGATCCAGTGTTAATGGCAATAATTCAGAAGCATCTGCTATTGTTGGCTTGCCATTACAAGCACAAATAGCTTCTGGCTCATGCAATCCTTTGTCCCCTCCGTTCCTGATTTGTGGGCAGAAGCTTCTGATCTCTTGGCGAAGCTGTGTGGAGGTGGCGCAGGGAAGAGAGAGTGTGAGCTCAAGGTTTCTGTTGAGTACAACATAGATATGGACACTTACAGTTGAAGCAGTCGCTTCTTCGCTTCTGAAGACATTCCTATCACTGTTCTTCATTGCAGCTCCGGGAGGCAAGCGGCAAGATTGTTCTCCATGCCTCATTTGGTGCAGCAGGAAACGACTCTGGCGTATCTGGAGAGTCAGGTAGCCGCAGCGCTGACTTTACAGTCAAGTCACGAATACCGCCACTGGCTCCTTATCTATGCACGGTATCTAGTTAATGAAGGTGAGGCTCACAGTGTGTATGCATGTGCTTCTTTGAGCAAATTTAACAAAAGAAAGAAGGAAGGAAAGAAAGAAAGAAAGAAAGAGAAAACATTAGCACACTTTAATGAACATTAATATATCCCTCTCACTTAGTAAGTAATAGATATATTACTTATTTATTAATTAATTAATTAGATTTTATATACCGCCGTTCATCAGAAGATACCAGGGCGGTTCACAAGATAAAAATACAAGATAAAAAAGCACAAATAAATGGTTAAAACAGAAACAATAAACCAATATCCACCCCACCCTTCCCACAAACACATAAAAAAATCTATAGAATATGAATTGTCCAAAAGCCTGGTTGAAGAGGAACGTTTTCACCTGGCGCCTAAAAATATATATGCTATCCAGATTTCCTGACAGTTATCCCAACAAAATTGACATGTTACAGTTGGTCAGCTCCATAGACCATCACAGAATAAATGGTGGGTGTTTGCCCTTCCGGTTTTGCAAAAGTCACTTGGCCACAAGGGCTTGCAAAATCCATTTTTGCTGTCCTGCCATTAGGGTTGGGTTGTTTACACTGCGGTAGTGAGTACAGCAACAATGGGAGATACCTCTCCCCCTGCCGCCCGCCGCCGATGTTTTTCTCAATGCTGCTTATGCATCTCTTGTTTGAGAGTTTTTGTCCCAAATTCACCTTTGTTGCCTTAACCCCTTCGTCAGCACCATGGTCAGCAACTGGTCCCTCTCCTTATGCAGTGAGTTGCTGCAAACTGACCCTCAAGGAACTCCTGCCCCTACAGACCCTCCCAGATATTACGATGAGCAGAGGGGGCTTCTCCACTGCCCTCAGAACTTTGGATGGAGTAGAGGTGGCCAGGAGAGCAGCTAACTTGTCAGATTCCCTTTCCAAGAGGTGCCTCAGGAACCATCATTACAGTGGTACCTCTGGATACGAACTTAGTTCGTTCCGGGGGTCCGTTCTTACCCTGAAACATTCGTATCCAGAGGCGTGCTGTTCTGCGCAGGGGCCGGCAGCGGAAACCTTTCCTTTACTTCCGGGTTTGCCATGTGTGTAGCCCGAAGCATTCGCAAAGGGGGCAGTTCCTATCCAGAGGTACCACTGTATGTAGTTTCTGTCATATGTTGAAGATGGACCTCTTTACCCTTGTCTTTGACACCAAACATGCATATTTTAAGGACCCACCTTATTCCCATGACTTTCAGTTTGTCTCAAGCTGTTTTACATACTGTGTTTTTAAATTGCTGCACCCTACCCTGGGACCTTATGGTGCAGAGCAGGCAATAAATCAAATCTAATAATAGTAAATATGCTTGGATTCAACTGCTTCTGAGTTTTTTTCTGACATTAACTTGGCTAGCTCAGTCACAAAGTCAGTCCTTCAAAGAACGGAATAATATGCAGTGTCACTATCCATTTCTGGTTCTTCAGTGTCACGCAGACAACAGACAGAACCTTAACCGTCATGAACATGCATGGTCAACTTAAAAAAACAAACAAACCCAAGTTCATAACAAATTTTTAGCTCTGTCTTCTTGTTTTTGTCCTATTTCTTACTCAAGCAATTTACGGTACTCCTGAGATCTTGTAAGGGCTGCCCTCACTACGTTCTGCTATATGATTTATGCAAAGGATTTATTGTGATGCCTCCGAACATGATTTCACCTTCTGTCTTTTATTAGGGTTTGAATATCGATTGCGGGAATTATGCAAGGATTTATTGGGTCCAGTCCACAGCTCAGCTGGAAGTCAGTGGGAATCAACTGTTGTGGTAAGGTGGCTTCCTTTCAGAATGGATTACACAAATTCCTTGCCTCTCTCTCTTCCTTTGCGAAGCGGCAAAGTTACCAAGGAGCAGGTCCAAAGCGTACAGTCCTGGCATTCTGACAATCCAGCCACTCATCAAACAAGCAATCATTCATTATACGGTCACAGACCCACCCAAAACAGAGCAGAGAAAGAATAAAATCACACTTGTTTAAAATACAGTACAATGCACAAGGTGAAACATATACATATGGGCTACAAGCTACAACTTAAATGAGAGCATCATATTCCAAGACCTTTGAACAGACAAGAGGAGCTTGGTCACTGAGTCAATTAGTTTATTTGTATCAGCCAAGAAAAGTTTCGGGTACCATTCTGGTGTCCTTCCTGGGTGTTCCTGATAAGAGGTGGCAAAGTAGTCTATTACATTCCACTCCATGAATGTCACTTTCAAAGAAAACAGGACCCAACTTTTCAACTGCTTCACCTGCAGTGGGACACAGACAAGGGACGCCTTGAAGATGCCCCTCCAATATTGCTGAAGGGAGACAGTTATATCTGCCTTTAAAATAGATGGCGATACTTGGGGATAGTCAAATTACCTAGCAGTAGAATAAAAACCCATTATCTCCATTCAGGCCACAGGCAACAAAATTGAACTTATTGAACTCAGCAGTTTTACCCTGGCATCCTCCCCCTTGGGAGTTCCTTTGCTCACAAACTGACATGTTAAGGACAGCAAAATCGTGTCCTGGGAGGCTGAAATGTTCTGCTACTCTCTTGTGAATACTGTCCTTCCTGATATCAGATCTGTGCCCTTTCTTTTGCCACTGAGAATTGTATTGGTTGAAGGAAAAGCATAAATATTAATAGTCAGTACTGCCATCCCTTTAGTTGAGGAGAGGCTTTTAATGTGTTTTAATTTGTTGGAGGCCGTCTAGAGTGGCTGGGGCAACCCAGTCAGATGGGTGGCATATAAATAATAATTTGTGATTACAGTCAAACCTCGGTTGTCGAACGTAATCCGTTCCGGAAGCCCGTTCGGCTTCCGAAATGTTCGACAACCGAGGCGCAGCTTCCGATTGGTTGCAGGAGCTTCCTGCACTCAAGCGGAAGCCGCGTCAGACGTTCGGCTTCCAAAAAACATTAAAAAACCGGAGCATTTAGCTCTGGGTTTTCGGCGTTTGGGAGCCAAAACGTCCCAAAACAGAGGCGTTTGGGAGCCGAGGTTTGACTGTATATTATTATTTTCTAGGGTTTTTTCTCTATGGGGAAAGAGAGGGAAACCCAGCTATCCAGGGCATGGCTCACTTCTCTTTGAGTGCTAATCGTTCCTTATTTTCAACCAGTTAATTCAAAGTTTGTGTCGCGGCATGTTAGTTTGTCAGTGGCAGTATTCCCTGCGCTCCTTCTGGAGCTGGAAAGGGGTTAGTTTAACCTCCTGTTTGCTTGTAAAAACTGAATTACTGTGTTGCGAAACGATGCATGTCTAAAAAGCATGTCGCCAACATGAAGAGTTTCAAAAGCTCTGAGTTAATTTGATGGCAAGGCCGGGAAGTGGAAGCCACCTGCAGTAATGGACCTGCCTCTCCAGTACAGGACTCAATTTGTTTTATGTTGGGAGGCAACAACAAGAATGTTGCTAGCTGCTGCCAGGCATGAGCAGTTGGGTCCTGTTCCCCCACCCACCTACCTGTGTGATTATCCTTGGGCGTCTATGTGAGCCAATGCCTGCTTGGGTACGTTGTGCATCAATTTATTCTCTGTGAGTGATATGAAGCACTTCCCAGCGCAACTGTGACCCTCTGGTTTTTCATGCAATACGTCCTCCATGCAGCCACATGCTTTGGGACAGTTGACGCAGAAAGGGAAAGCCCCCAATTTGCACAAACCCATCATAGCTATACAGGTGATTCCCCACTTATGCGGGGGAGAGCACCCTCCAACCACCCTTGAAATGCCCTCTCTGCCACTGTCTCTCCAAACCAGATAAAAAAACCCAAACACAGTACCAAAAATATCCACAACAGGAATTGAAGCTCTGGGGCCGGCAGGAGACTGGAGGGCACACACAGTTGCTGCTGCTGCTGCTGCTGCTGCGCTACCACACACATTAGATGTTAGATCATTCAGAGACTTCGCGATGTCGAATTACAACATGAAGCTGCCTTACTCCCGGAGAAGTATAGATGTTTAAAATCCTGGCCTAACTTTGCAGCGGCCCCTTACTTAACTAATATCATTAATGAAGCCTATAGATGGGCCTTCTCTAGAGCCCGCTTCGAGACAATGCCTTCAACAGTGCTGTATGGCAAATTTATGGGGGTTCCAATGCAAGCGCGGCTCTGCCCATGCTTGTCTAACAAGGTAGAATCCGTTACTCACATTCTTTTATTTTGCAAATTCTACAGTGAAGAACGTGCCCGCTTTATCTTACCCCTTTTAACAAAGTTTATACCTCTACAATATTATTTGGAATCATTCCCCGAAATTTTACAAAAATATCTCTTGGAAGATTCTTCAAGTCTAGTATCATATGATGTGGCTAGATTTTGCACTTTAGCTATTGAGAAGCGTAAATCTCTTTTATTGAATAATACAGTGTAAAGCTCCTTTGTGCAATTGTTTTATTTTTGATGATGTTGTTGCCGATTTTTACTTGTTTGGATCTTTGGCTTTCTGTGCTGCTGGCTTTTGCCGTAATAAAACTAATTGAATTGAATTAGATGTTAGGTGGGGAGGCTGAGCAGCCTAAACAAAGCCCCATTGAGCATCCAGTCTCTTCTCTGCCCTTACTGATGTCCTCTTCTGGCTTCGGGGAACATCTCCTCACAAGCCACAAGGACTCCAGCTCTCCTCTTCCATTTCCTGGTATGAATTAAATTAATTGTTTCCCGGCGCCGTGCGCATACGTGGTTGTGCATAAGTCAGTCACAAGTGGGGAGTCTCCTGTGATCCCACAATCAAACTCTGGTATTCTCCATGTGATGGACGTTAAAGGATTTATTTTCCTTCCCCGTGCAGGGCTTACGCAAGCGAGAGCTCCTCAAGGAACTGCTTCCCGTCATCGGTCAGAACCTTCGTTTGCAACGGCTTTTCACCGAATACCAAGAGCAGCTAGATACCTTGAGGGACAAGTAGCGCCTCTGCAGATGTTTCTCTGGCCTAAGGGGAAAAAAAGAAACAAATTGCAGAAAAGCATTAATAACAGGTGGAAACGGAAGGGGCCATAGTCATAATGGAATACTCCTGGGAGAGATGCGAAGAAGAACCAGGCCCGAGGTTGTTTTAATGAGCAAAATACTGATGATTTTTTTGAAAGGAGGTGACAAGAGGAATGTGTGGGGGAAATGGGGATGGACAGAGCATGCTTTTGCACCCCCCCTCCCCATGTGGAATTTGAGCATCGCTACCGTGGCCTGTGGCCGCCATGGAAAAGTTCTGGAGAATATCCTTCAGGGGTCCTTTTGATTCTAGATCTCATAGTGACAAATATCAAAGAGACTACCTGGGGAACCAGTTGGGTTTTGGATATCCCATGAAAAGCACATTACAAGAAGATAAACTGAACATCTTATTAACCCTCATTCTAGGGTTCTTTGCTAAGGATTTAATGAGGCTCTGTCCTATATTTGGGTTATATAAGAAGAAGCCCCATACAAGAAAAAGAAAAATTCATAAAATACTTAAGGAATTATGCAGCCAACAGACTCTCTTAACTGTGAATAACAATAAAAATTAAAAAAAATTACAGGCTGTTCTATCACATGGACTATTTTTGTACTAGAATTTGCTAACTTGTAATATGAAATTTTATTTGGCCAATAACCAGAATTCCCCGCCCACTTTACCCAAATCTCCCTGGTTGTAATGAAACGTAACCCATTAATTATGACAGCTATATTGCTGAATAATTGTACCAAAATTAATGTCATCTGGTTTTTAATTTTTAACTATTTGTAAAAGGCATTTGTGGGGGAGGTGGGCTGGGGAGGTAGCTGAAAAGGGAGGGGCTGGGCTTTTGGGGGAGGGGTTTTGTAAGTACAAATAATAAATGAACATTGCATTGATCTAAGAACAAAGTGGAAGTTCTTGTGCTGCTTGTAGTAGCATTAAACTGTACGGGCCACAGCCTGTTTAAAACAAAAACTGAATGCAGCCTTTGTTTTCAGTCGGTAGTCATTTGTATCTTATTTCAGCTGTGGGTCATCACTGAAGTATCTTTACAAATCAAGCCTGAAAGGGAGGGGGGAAGCCATATTGCACAAACAAACACACAAGTATTGGGATTACATAAATAAGTTGAAACAAAATAAAAAATAAAAAATTCCTTCCAGTAGCACTTTAGAGACCAACTAAGTTTGTTCTTGGTATGAGCTTTCGTGTGCATGCACACATCAGGAATCACAAGACAGAGAAACCAGTAGGAGAACACTTCAATCTCCCAGGACATTCTATACAAGATCTCAAAGTAACTGTCTTATTGCAAAGGAATTTCAGAAATAGACTGGAAAGAGAAGTTGCTGAATTGCAGCTCATTACCAAACTTAAAACCATGGAGAGACTTGGTCTGAATAAAGGTATCTGAAGAAGTGTGCATGCACACAAAAGCTCATACCAAGAACAAACTTAGTCTCTAAGGTGCTGCTGGAAGGAATTTTTTATTTTGTTTTGACTATGGCAGACCAACACGGCTGCCTACTTATAAATAAGTTGGTCATAAATAATTTTAGAAGAGGCATTCATGGTAGGCAATAGCTGTATTTGTTTAGCTGTAAGCTGTAATAAAACAGAGAGCAATAATAATAATAAATTGAAAGGTTCAGCTAAAAATAACACTCTTAATTTCCCGGTCATCAGTATAGGTAAAGACACAAGCAAAGTAACTGCATTTTTATTTTATTTTTCGCTGTTTGATAATGAAAACAAACTTTCTATGGTGTGACTAGGTTCCTGCAACTAAACTCTTGACAAATATTTTTGACAGGGATCTTTATATAAAGGACAATATCCTTTGTGTCGGTTTTACACATTGCACAAAAATACAGTTCCAAGGATTTTCTTTTTTATAACGGCCATCCAAAAAAGCAGAGAGCATGACATATTTATCTTTGTTCTATAAAAGTGATTCTGTGAGTAGCTACAGTTATTAGATCCAAATAGTTAGCTTGCCGATGATCTGGCTGAATGCATGGAATGAATAAAGAGCATATCAGCCAGTCTTGCCCATACACAAGGATTGGTTGTGGTTTAGATATAGACTGGCTCTCAGTCAGCTGGCTCTCAAGACCTGTGGCAAGTGTATAAAGGTAAAGGGACCCCTGACCGTTAGGTCCAGTCGCGGACGACTCTGTGGTTGCGGCGCTCATCTTGCTTTATTGGCTGAGGGAGCTGGCGTACAGCTTCCAGGTGATGTGGCCAGCATGACTAAGCCGCTTCTGGCGAAACCAGAGCAGCGCACGGAAACACCGTTTACCTTCCCGCCGGAGTGATACCTATTTATCTACTTGCACTTTGACGTGCTTTCAAACTGCTAGGTGGGCAGGAGCTGGGACCAAGCAATGGAGCTCACCCCATCGTGGGGATTCGAACCGCTGACCTTCCGATCGGCAGGCCCTAGGCTCAGTGGTTTACACCACAGAGTGACTATTTACTTTTGGAAGTTAAGGGGCGAACCATAAACTACAGAAACCAAACACCAGGGTGGCAGGGTTAACATTCAGTTACGGAAATTTAACCACCGAAGTTTGGCATTCATGGTATTTTGTTAGGTGGTCTCCGCTATAAGTGGCAAAGCATATTCTGGGCTCCTTCATGAGGGAAGGCAGGATAAAAATTGAATTGGGCCTAGGGTCCCATTCCTTCATAGGAAGAGCTGTCTCATAGCATGTCAGACTATTGGCCCATCTAGCTCAATACTGTCTACCACTGTTCCTCAAAAGTGGGTCCCTAGCTGTTGTTGAACTACAACTCCCACCATCCCTAGTTAGCAAGACCAGCGGTCAGGGATGATGGGACTTGTAGTCCAACAACAGTTGGGGAGCCACATTTGAGAAACACTGGTACACTGACTGGCAGTGACTTTCCGGGGTTTCAGACATGAGTGTTTCCCAGATGGAACCCAAGACCTCTATGCAAAGCAAGATGATCTACCAGTTGATACACTGGCCTTCCCAAAAGGCCATCAAATAACCCATGTCATGTACAAACTCGAACCTAGTTAAGTAAACCAGTTATAAAACTCAGAATGGCTCTCCATTTTTACACCTGTGTTTTAACAAAAAAAATTTATTGTATTTATGTTGCCTTTGATTTTATAGCTTGTTTTATGTTTATATTGATTTTTATAATAATAATAATAATAATAATAATAATAATAATAATAATAATAATAATAATATCCAGGTATCCCTCATGGGTAACCTAACGTGGGTGGAGTTAGAGGCAAAAGTGGACACAATGAATACCCCCTCCCTGCTCATTCCAACATGTTTTGCTCTTATTGGCATATTTGACAGAGTCTTTCAGCCACGGAAAGCTTTAGGCTCAATGTGATTCAGTGTCTTCTCATACAGGACACCCTTCTGGGTGTGTGGGTGCATCTTTGTAGTAGTCCATAATGTATTGGAGGGGTGTACATCCCCAACTCCTTTTTTTTTCAATAAATATTTTGACTATTATTGGCATAGGTTTGCATACATGACAGAGACTTGTGATGAAGGAAACATTAGGCTGGAGGGTTACAGACGCTTCAGGTTACAGACGCTTCAGGTTACAGACTCTGCTAATCCAGAAATATTACCTCGGGTTAAGAACTTTGCTTCAGGATGAGAACAGAAATCATGTGGTGGCAGCGCGGTGGCAGCAGGAGGCCCCATTAGCTAAAGTGGTACCTCAGGTTAAGAACAGTTTCAGGTTAAGAACGGACTTCCAGAACGAATTATAAGTTATTAACCAGAGGTACCACTGTAGTTCAGCATCATCTGCCTTAGAGAATGATCTAATATTTCTACTAGCATTTAGTAAACAAAGCTGAAATGTTGAAACTGCCACACTTGCCAGATATTCATTTCCACCACCATCCATTAATTGACACTAATGAACTTTAATTTTTTGGGGGCCCCCAAGAGAGTGGGGCCCTAAGCTATAGGTTGTTTAGCTTATACGTAAACCCGGCACTTTACTGTATCTATTTTTTAAAGTTGAGAGTAGAGGGAGCGTGGAGAAGCGCGGAACTCTTAAAGTGCCGGCTCGGTGCTTCCGGTTAGGCGGGGGAGCCCTATGAGCGGCGCACTCCGCTCCACCGGAAGTAGCTGCATCTTCCGCTTTTCTCTTCAGGCTGGTCGAGTGTTTCTCTCTCCTCCGTTTGGATTACCGGCTCGGCTCCGTGTGGCGTTGCTTTTTTCTTCCTCCCTCCCCGAGGCCACCGTGGAGGTGACCAAGCTCAGCAGCCAGTATGGGGAAAAGGCAGCACCAGAAGGACAAGATGTGAGTGGAAACCTCCGGCTCTCGCTTCCCACACCCGAAGCAAAAACGGCCCTCCTGGTTTGGTTGTGGTCAGGCTGGGGGCCGCTGAGCCTCTCCTCTCAGGTTGTTACCACACCGGGGGGGGGGCTGTTGGGGATGCCTCGGTAGGAAAGGCGGCATATAAATGCAGGGGCAAGGGACAACAACAACAACAGAAAAAAATTAATCTGTTTAATAATCTCTGCATGCTGTTGTATCATTTTAGTTTTTTTAGGTTTTGTATTCAGTTCATGGGTGCAGCCAGGGGGTGGGTGGGCGGCAGGCCTAAATCAATACAAATCAATACAACTCTGAGGTTCTGCTCCCCTCCCAACAAAAATCCTGCCTTCTCGGTAGTGGCGCCCGCCCTGTGGAACGCCCTCCCATCAGATGTCAAAGAAATAAACAACTATCTGACGTTTAGAAGGCATCTGAAGGCAGCCTTGTTTAGGAAAGTTTTCAATGACTGATGTTTTAATGCATTTTTCATCTTTTGTTGGAAGCTGCCCAGAGTGGCTGGGGAAGCCCACCCAGATGGGCGGGGTATAAATAAATAATAATAATAATAATAATAATAATAATAATTATTATTCAGTTAATACATTAGATAGATGTATAGATACAAACACACACATCTAAAATCCACCAGGTTTTGCTGGTCTGCTGTTTTTTTTTTTTTTTTAATAATAACATTTTTAAAGCCTGCCCACCCACAAACAAAAATCCTGGCTACGTCCATGATTCAGTTAATACCTACGTCCATGATTCAGTTAATATCTATATCTAAAATCCACCAGGTTTTGCTGGAGTGCTGGTTTTTGGTTGTTGTTGTTTTAATAACATTTTAAAATCAGTTTTCCAGTTTTACATCTTTCTTTGGTGATCACTCGTAAGCCAAGTAAGATTGTCTTCCATGAATACGGTCTTAACAGTGAGTCCATAAGTGACTGTGGAGGCCAATTCTGGATCCACACGTCCTTCCACAGTGGGGAACATAGGTTTCCGGGTGGGAGTTGATCATGGTGAGGGTTTACCAAGCGTGCCTTCCTCTTAGCACATTTCTCCCTTTCGTCCTGAGTTCGAGCGTCTTCAAAGCCCATGACGCCTTTGGTAAAGGCTGTTCAGCAATTGGAGTGCTTGCAACAGCGCAGCACACCAACCACATCATTCATGAGGCTTAGATCATAGTTCTGTATCTTAGTTCAAAAGGCTGTGAGGTTTAGGTGGATTGCGTATGTTGCCCTCTCGTCACATGCGTTCCAAGAATAGTGCAGCTGGTTTTGAACTGGTTGTGTTTGTTTTAAATCCAGCTACGTCGCTGGATGCATATTGGCTGTTTAATGGTTGTTTTAAAAGAGATATAAAATTGTACTGGTACAGGTATAGGATTGCTTAAGCAACTCAAAGCTTTGCCCTAAAAAGTGACATCAGTAAATAAGGCTTGACATTTGTAAAACAGGTTTGTTTGTTTTTTTACTGGTCGGAGAGCTTCATGCACACACACAACAACCCTATATGAAAAGCTAGTACTATCATCTTGTCGATGGTGATGAGGGAACCAAGACAAGAGAGAGCCATTTACCTTCAAGTCTCCTAGTGAGTTTATGGGCAAGGTGAGACTTGAACCAGGGTCTGGGTCCTGACTGGGGCTTGCTTCTTCTTAAGTGCCTTTAGGATTGTAGCCTAAATCTTTTGGCTACTTACAAGCTTCCTTCTCCTTTGCCCTTATTAGATGGCTTTTCCATTCAGCTATGCTGCAAAAGGCATTTCAAATTTGGATGTCTCACCCATTTTTCTCTGTATTAGCACAGAAGGATCTTTAACTGCAGCAGCAGTTCCTAGCTCTGGAAACAAAACTTGGGGCAATAACTGTTGTCCCCCTGTCTTTTTCTCCCTCTAGGTACATAACTTGTGCAGAATACACACATTTTTATGGAGGAAAGAAAGCAGGTATGTGGCTTGGATTTACAGCACTTTGTCTTTTAAGAACATGGGAAGAGTCTGCTGGATCAGGCCAATGGCCCATCTAGCTCAGCATCCTGTTCTCACGGTGGCCGACCAGAAGCCTGTGGGAAATGCACAAGCAGGATTCAAGCATATAAGCTTCAAAATCCCTTGTGGTTTCCAGCAACTAGTATTTAGAAGCATTGCTGCCTCCAACTGTGGAGGCAGAGCATAGGTATTATGGCTAGTGGCCATTGATAATCCTCTCCCGCATGAATTTGTCCAACCCTCTTTTAAAGGCACCCAAGTCGGTGGCTACTACTGCCTCCTGTGGGAGCGAGTTCAGTAGTTTAACAGTGCACTGTGTGGAGAAGTATTTTCTCTGTCCTGAGTATTCCAACAATCAACTTCATTGGATGCCTGTGAATTCTAGTGCTATGAGAGAGGAGGGAAAACTTTTCTGTGTCCAGTTTCTCCACGCTGTGGAGAAAATATCATGTTGCCTCTTACAGTATTCCGACATACAGTTATTTCCCACTGTTTTTATGGGTGCATCATTGCGATCAGAAATGTGCATAAAGGGGGTATGTGTGTGTGACATAATCCAATGACATCCAATGACTTCTGCTGCATGCCCACTGGCGTGAATGGTATTTAGGGTAACGTGGTGTATCGATCAAAAATCCACAGTTCATTAATGCATTGTAAAAGGAATGTTAGAAACTGAGACAGAAGCTCTAGCATTATAATCAGGAAAACAATGTGTTTATCCCAGGTTGAACATGATGTTGTGTGTGAAATATTTTTTTTTATTTTAATTGAACAGAAATTCCACAGTCCAACTTCAGACGTCTGCCCTTTGATCACTGCAGGTGAGCACTGAAGAAATAATAAATTCTGATTTAATTCCTTTATAATTCTTATGGGAAAATAGGAAGCTCCCTTATGTAGAGTCAGACCATTTGATCCCTGAAGCTCAGAATTGTATACTGTACACTGGCAGCTGCTCCCCAGTTTTTCAGGCAGAAATCTCTTTTAGCCTGGGATACCAGGGATTGAACCTGGAACCTTCATCAGTTAGAATCACTCATTTAGAACCCATCATTTAGAATCACTCTCATTTTTGAATTGCGCTCCTTTTTTAGGTGAGGTGACCAGAACTGTACACAGTATTAATATGTTCATTCGAAATAGCCCCCTTTGCACCTTAATCAGTTGTGGCTCCCTAGTGAGATCCACCTGGTGCCATCTTTAGCATTCTTTTGGCACTGGGATAGCACATGAGTTGGTAGAGCATGAGACTCCTAATCTCAGGGTCATGGGTTTGAGTCCTACATTGGGCAAAAGATTCCTGCATTGCAGGGGGTTGGACTAGATGACCATCTTGGTCCCTCCCAGCTCTACAGTTCTATTATTCTAATTGCCTTTTGAGGAAGCTTATAAGCACTCGTCAGAACATGCCCATTTCTTCACCTGAGACTTTTCTCCAGGTTACCCAACTTTATTTTTGTCTGTTTATTTTCTATTATTATTGCATTTATATTCCATCTTTCCTTCAGTGTGGCCCAAATCTTCCCTTTCCCCCCTCACAACAACTCTGTGAGGTAGGATAGGCCCAGGGTTACCAGTGAGCTTTATGGCCCGAGTGACGATTTGAACCCCATTTTCCCAGGTCCAAGTCTGATGCTCTAACCACTATACTGCACTGGCTTTCCCAGAGTTTTAAGTGAGGATCTCCTATGAGCAGGGCTCTTTTTTGAGTGGTGGAGCTCCAATTGCAGAATATCCAACCCAGAAATATGTCTTTGCGGTCATTGCTTAGGTCAGGAATGGGGCATGTTGTTGAACTCCATGCTGATGGGGATTGTCCTTCAACAGAACATGCAAGGCACACGGGGTCCCCATCTCAGGATTTAGGTAGAATTGCATTGCTGGCTTATCATTGTGCTCTTCTGCTGATATTTAATTCACATTTACTTAATCGTCACACTTCTTTTTTTCTCTCCCCCCCCCCAGCTTATCTTTGCAGCCATTTGAATATCCTGTATGCACACTAGAAGGTACCATCTTCGACTTGCTGTAAGTTGCTACTTTTTCAGTGGTCTCCATCTCCCCCCCATTAGTATAGCTCTTCTCTCCTTGAAGGAAAATTTAGCAAATCTGCCATCTAGAACGCACAGTTGTTATATTCCCAAGTTGCTAATAGGTGGGGAGAATAATGTAGGTCCTAAAAGACCTACATTGGCTCCCAGTACGTTTCCGAGCACAATTCAAAGTGTCGGTGCTGACCTTTAAAGCCCTAAACGGCCTCGGCCCATTATACCTGAAGGAGCATCTCCACTCCCATCGTTCAGCCCACACACTGAGGTCCAGCGCCAAGGGCCTTTTGGAAGTTCCCTTACTGCGAGAAGCGAGGTTACAGGGAACCAGGCAGAGGGCCTTCTTGGTGTTGGTGCCCGCCCTGTGGAACACCCTCCCATCAGATCTCAAGGAAATAAACAACTATCTAACTTTTAGAAGATATCTGAAGGCAGCCCTGTTTAGATAAGTTTTTAATGTTTGATGTTTTATTGCTAATAATAATAATAATAATAATGTTGTTCCATATTCTATTGGGAGCTTTCCAGAGTGGTTGAGGAAATCCAGCCAGATGGTGGGGTATAAATTTATTATTATTATTATTATTATTATTATTATTATTATTATTATTATTATATATGGAAAGTAAGCTCATATCCAAGGTGCTATTTAAGCTGGGGGCTTCTCAGCTCACTTTCCTAATCCCCTAGGCCAGTGATGGCGAACCTTGACACTTCAGATGTTTTGGGACTACAACTCCCATCATCCCTGACCACTGATCCTATTAGCTAGGGATGATGGGAGTTGTAGTTCCAAAACATCTGGAGTGTCAAGGTTAGTCATCACTGCCCTAGGCTATACCAGAACACATGTGACTTTTCAGGAGGAACCAGGCATTTCTGATTTTGTATCTGATCCGCTGCATCTTTTTTGCTCTTGTTTTAGGAATATCGTTCCCTGGATAAAGAAGTATGGGACGAATCCAAGCACAGGGGAGGTAGGTTTTCTTGGATGGAGGGCGGGTGGGCTGTGTTGATGGCAGCCCAGCTCCCATGAGCCCCAGCCAACGTAGCAAGCAGCTGGGGAAGGAGGGGATTGTAGTCCATCAGCAGGACTGCTGCCGAGCCTCCGTCCAGCTTTCACATTTACTCTTGATTTGATGCACTCTGCTTTTTCTAAAATTAATTTTTTGTTTGCCAATTTAGCGAGGAAGAGAAATGGAATAAATAAAATTAAGGAAGAAATAAAAGAGAAGCAAATTATAATATACAGATAACACTAGTAATAACAGTAGACCACAATCTGTTCACTTTGGGGATACAGTGACACGAGTAAATTAATAAATTAATATAGGCCCTGCAGATGTTCAAATAGGTATCCACATGTAAATTATGCATATATGAAATTTCATTTAAATGTTGCCAGGACTGTGAGGTCCTTAGACCAGAGGTTTTCAACCTTTTTGAGTACATGGCTCCCTTAACAAACTACATTCTTTCTGCGTCACCCCTGTGGGGCTCAGGAGCCCAGTTATGTCACCCCTTGCCCGCAGAGAAATACGTGACATTTATTATGAGGATGTCTTGTTGGAAACTGCAGAGATTTCTTTTAAACACTAGATGGCAGCTGTGATATGAGTGTGAAAGGTTTGGCACAAAAAAATCTTTTTGTACCTGTGTTTTTGTCTCTTGTAGAGATGTGCACATGGCGCTCTTCTCTGCAACTTGTACACCCACCCACCCCGGTGTGCGTTTGGAATTATTCTGACTGAGAAGCGATCTGTGAACAGGAGTGTTATCCTGTGCATGCTTAGAATCATTGGGTTGTACCCAACGAAGTTCTACTCAAGAGTAGACCCGTTGAACTTAATGAACCTAAGTTAGCTGTGACCGTTCACTTCAGTAGCAATGCGACGACATGATAGACAGCTTCCCCATAAAGAAACACAAGTTTTTTATATGTATTTGGTTTTGTTTTCTGTGAGGCGTAATTCCCACTGAGGTGGTAAACCTGTATCTTCGGACTGTAGGTGCAAGTTGGCCATGACTGAATGCTCCTCCATACAAACCCCATGCCCGCCCCCCATGTAGAAAATAGTACATTGGTGACAAGGAGTATTCAAATTGCTGAGCCTTACCCCTGATGTGCTAGCTTTGTCTGCGCAGGTTTGTTTTGTTCTTTTGGTGTGGGAAATGTTCTGTCAGAATGAGCCCCTAAGTACAGTCTGAAGTGATACATCCTAAGTGCAAGGTTTAGCACCTTAGTGCAATCTGAGCTGAAGGGTGCAAGGTGGCGCTGCAACAACTATATGCCATGTTTAGTTTAAATTGAGAATTATTTCCAGCTCCGTGACAGCAGATGAATCAGTTGCCGTGTTCTCACAATCACAACTCAGCTCAATAAGTCTAGGTCAGGCATGTCCAACAGGTAGATCGTGATCTACCGGTAGATCACTGGACATCTGTGGTAGATCACTGGCTCCCCCCAACTTTGGTTACCCTAAAAAAAGCTCAACAACTTTGACCTGAACCCCTCAAAAGGGGGTAGATCACTGCCAGGTTTTAACTCTGTGAGTATATCGCAGTCTCTTGGGAGTTGGCCACACCTGGTCTAGGTAATAATGACCCTCTTCTCCGAGCACATAGCCCCTTCGTGGCACTAACAAACAATCCAGGAATCCCTCTAATTAACCACTGTTTCATGATTATGAACTGCAGTGCTGTCCATGATCCAAACAGGTTAAGTGTTACTTTAGTGGGGGGCTTCTTAGTAAATTTTGTATTCGCTGCAGACAGCCATTGATAGGTTCTGAATGCTTGTTGTCTGCCTTGTTTTTCTCCTCCAAGGGAAGTTGCGGGGGCTTTAATAGCTGGTGGGTATTCTGGAAGGAGCGGGGGGAAATCTGCGCCTTTTCTATGATGTGTTAATCCAGCATCCACCAACCTGGCACCCTTTTGGACTACAACTCCCATCAGCCCCAGCAAGCTGAAGTTGTACAGTGGACGCTCGGGTTGCGAACGCGATCTGTGCGGGAGGCGCGTTCGCAACTCGCAGTGTTCGCAACCCGTGCCGCTGCGTCTGCGCGTGATGCAATTCGGCACTACTGCGCATGCGCAAAGCGCGATTTAGCCCTTCTGCGCATGCGTGAGCGCCGAAACCCGGAAGTAACCCATTCTGGTACTTCTGGGTTCAGCGCATCCGTATCCCAAAAATGCGCAACCCGCAGCGACTGCAACCCGAGGTATGACTCTGAGACATCTGGAGGGGGCCAGGTTGGCAAATGCAGTGTTAATAATACCGGTAATAATAATATGCTTATAACTTTCTGAAATGTAGCCTGGGGATGACTAAACCTTCCCCAAGTGCATTAGAGAGTTATTTTCATGCCTTCCTTCCCACTCACTCCCATACTTGTTTTTCTGTTAGGCTTTTCCCATTGTCATCTCCTGCAGATGGGAGTGTGCAGTGCTGCCGCTGTCCATTTAGGGGAGAAACATTATTAATTGACCTTTGCAACATCCTCTCCGGCTTCCACAGAGTTGTTCCAAGGGATAATGTCATATCCCTTACCTGGATTGTTGGGCTTTGATACCGGCACTATGGTTACAGTTCAAGAGAAATTAACACTGTGGTGTGTCTTGTGATTACTCTATTTTTCTTGCTCAGCTGCAGAACATGCACAGCTCAGTAGATGCCATTGTTGAACCAGCACTTAAGACCATGGATCTGGCTGACTTGGACTTTTGACTTGGCCCCTTTAGCTACTGTTTTTAGATAGTTTGCAGGTGGGCATGCTTGGGCTTAAGTCACTGGTGGCAGTTGGGAATGGATCTGTGGATTTCATTAAAGCAGGCATAGCTAACATTGTGTCCTGCGGATGTTGTTGGACTCCAGCTCCTATCATCCCTGACCATTGGACGCTCTAATGCAGGCATAGGCAAACTTGGCCCTCCAGATGTTTTGGGACTACAACTCCCATCATCCCTAGCTAACAGGATCAGTGGTCAGGGATGATGGGAATTGTAATCCCAAGACATCTGGAGGGCCGAGTTTGCCTATGCCTGCTCTAATGGGACTGATGGGAGTTGTGATGCAGCACAGCTGGCCTTTAGGGGCCCTGTAAATCTTCTGCTTCTCCTACAATTTACACACTGCTGTGAACCAACTCCACTCCAACTGGAATGGGTATTTCCTCGCATGGCTTTAATTTGTTTTTTTTGTTTTTTTTGGCGGCCGCATCCATCTGTCTCGAGAGACAAAGAAGTGTGCCTCCAGGGGTGAAGTCAAACACTGTGTTAGCAGCACTAAAGTGACCTCTTTGGGGTACAAGACTGGGCAGTGTGTCTGGATGTCTAGGCTGCCCAGACAACAATGCTCCCCTCTTGGTCTCGCTGATGTGGACCAAAGAAAAGCAGAGCAATACATTTGGCACCAGATTGGCTGCAGGAGTTGACAGAAGGAGGTGCACAAGACACCATCCAACCGTCTTAGGGACTCCACTCCAGATTAGTGTAAGGGTTTGCTTCTTAGCCTTTTCTTCTCTCAGAAGATATCCTGCAAGTCAGTGGAGGATTGCTGGTGTATTAATTCTTTGTTCTAGTTATTGGGAAACTGCAATCTTTTAAAAATCTAAAAAAATTCCTTCCAGTAGCACCTTAGAGACCAACTAAGTTTGTTCTTGGTATGAGCTTCCGTGTGCATGCACACTTCTTCAGATACACTGAAACAGAAGTCACCAGACCCTTATATATAGTGAGAGGGTGGGGAGGGGTATTACTCAGTGGGGTGGTGGGAATGGGTGAAAGGCTGATAGCTGTGGAATACCTGTTGACGACTGTTAACGACCGCAATTAGTCTTACAGGAAAAAGCAAGGGGTGAGAAGGTTAAAAAAGCTTTGTCATGTATAATGAGATAAGAATCCAATGAGATAAGAATCCAAATTAAAAATCTGTTTAATTTTCCATGCCACCCAGAGAACTGCTGTTGTGATGTGTTGTATCTTGAGGAGAATGCTATTCCACAGAACAGGGGCAGCCACGCTAAAGGCCCTGTTCTAAGTTGCTGCAGAGCGGGCTTCCGAGATTTAGAAATCCAGCAGATCATAGGGCTCTATTAAGGTATAAGGCCATCTCTCAAGTAACCTGGTCCTGAGCTGTACAGGGCTTTGTATTTTGGTACCAGCCCCTTGAACTTGGCTTGGTAGCTGATTGGCATTTGGAACTTGCACCTTGAGTGCGGAGGTGATGAAATAACGAGACCCTAGGACAGGATGGTTTCAACGGGAAGGCTACCCAGATCTCTCTCGGACCCTCCTTTTATTGAGTTTTATCTCATGCATAAACATTAACCACATTAACATAAAGTTGGTCCCAACAGGGGAAACTTTTTGAAAACTTTCCATCCCTTATTTGGGATAGGGTGACACCCCCAAGCCTCACCCAGGACCCCGCCATTAGGTACGTGCTCAATCTCCATGCTCCTCTTCACGCACCCTCCTCGTGCTCACCCCATGTAGCTCCTAATGTTTACCACCATTTGCCATGGTCCATTGTTCCTTCGGAGAAGTGTTAGTCTCCCCGACGCCTCAGGAGAACGTGGCTTGCCAACGCGTAGCCCCCGGTCAGCGCGGAGCCACCGTGGCATGCCAACACGGTGCGACGACACGTGTCTGTGTGTATGCGCACCCGTGTGTATGTTGCGTGGGCTCATAGAATCGCCCCAACACTTGAGCTGTATTGGCATCTAGTGCTGATGAATACGGACAGGTGCATATTTTTGGTGATGTATACTTTATTTTTATCCTGCCCCTCTTCCAAGGAGCATAGGCCGGAACACTTGGTCCTTCCTCTTCCCCTTTTTATCCTCACAACAAACAACTGTGTAAGGTAGTTTTGGCTGTAAAGGAGACATCGGCTCAAGAACATCATGGCTGAGTGGGGATTTGAACTTGGGCGTCCCTGAATCTAGTCTGCTACTCCAACCACAATGGTGCACTGGCTTAAACATGAGAATAAGTGGGTGATACGTTGCTTGGGGAAAGGCTATAGTTCAGTAGTAAGAGAATTTGCCTGCAGAAGATCCCAGGTTCCATCCCTGGCATCTCCAGGCAGGGCAGGGAGAGAGACCCCTTGCCTCAATCCCTGGAGAGCTGCTGCCAGTCAGTGTAGACAATGCTTAAGCACTTGGACTAATGCTATGGCTCTGTATAAGGCTCAGTTGATAAGAGAATGGTGCTGATAATGCCAAGGTTGCAGGTTCGATCCCCGTTTGGGACAGCCGCATATTCCTGCATTGCAGAGGGTCAGACTAGATGATCCCTGGGGTCCCTTCCAACTCTACAATTCTATTATTCTAACTTCCCATGTTTCTGTGCCTTGGGGGAAGGGCTGTAGCTCAGTGGTAGAGCATCTGCTTTGCACACAGAAGGTCCCAGATTCAATGCATTGCAATGGCATCTCCAGGGCAAGAACTGCCAGCTGAAATCCTGGGAGCTGCTGCCAGTCAGTGTAGACAATACTGAGCTAGGTGGCTCAGTGGTCTGACTTGATATCAGGCAACTTCCTATGTTTGTTATTATGCAGTTGTAGCTGAAAGGCAGGAGATGAGACTTCTGTGCCGGCTGCAGCTTCCAAGCTGCCTTCAAGGGGAGCCCCCCCACCCCCCTTTAGCGGTTATGCATGGGCTGCACCCTTATCTGTGTGGGGTGCCCGGTGGAAGGAAGATACCTCCTTTTCTCTCAGCGCCTGGCGCAGCCTTTTGGTGTCATTGGCTACAAATCCTTTTAATGCCGCATGGCACCCTACGTGCGTGACAAATGGCCGTGTGAGAATTTGTCGGCTGGCTCATCCATCACACGCTTGTCCGTGGCAGAAGGGCAATCAATTTCAGCCGTTCAGCTTGTTTCATCTTCGGTCTGCCCTGGTGCCCCACTAACCTACACAGTCAAAGAGCTCCTGCTTTTGTGTGATGGCGGCAGCCAGGAGGGGCGGGAGAGGCTGGCCTCCTCAGTCCTAGGAGGGGTGAGCCGTGTCAGCTGGCAGACGGGAAGAGAGAGAGAGCTCAGTGCCGAGGCTTGCCCCTAATTGCCGGAAAGGAGGCTGCCTTGCTAAAAGTCTCTTTGCTGGTGTTTTTTTCGGGGGGGGGGGGCAAAAGGCAGCACCCCATACCCCAAGCATCAGCCATATGACATGCTGTGATGTTGATTTCCGTTTTATCTAAATAAATGGTGTGGTAAACCCATTCATAATTAATTTTTAAAAAGAAAAAACGCATGTCAAACGGGGTCTGTGCACATTAATTTAAATTCTGCGCCATGATAACCCAGATTCTGCAACATGAAGCGGTGCTACCAGCTTCATGCATGATTGGCTTGCCTTCCATTTCCTGGAAAAAGACGGAAATGATCACTGGGCAGCATTGTTTCATTAATATTCTCACGCACTTCCTGGACCGTCAGGCTTTGTAAACCTTTGCATTTCTTTGACCGGCTTCCACAGGCTGCAATGCCCGTGCAGTTTTACCGGCAGCTGTATTATCCATGCTGCTTATCCCACAACAAATTACGCTGCATTTTTTTTACAGATGGCTCCGAGTCACAGGATCGTGTGGGAGTAGCATGAGTCCATATGGACCGCACTGTTGCAAGGAAGTTCTTATCTGAATCATCGCTGTTTACTGCAAGAACCTCTTTGCAATCTTTTCATTACTTTTCTGGGCTTGGAACAATCTGTTGATTATATGCTGGCTCCCAGAGCTTTAGAATCATTTGGGTTCAACATGACCTAGTTGCTTTCTGTTCCTTTTCCCCTGTTGGAGACGGAAAGCAATAACTGAGCAAGCTCCTCCTTCTTCATCCACCGCTCTGACTATATCCAAGTTAATCCCCTCAAGATCTCCAGGCAGGACTTCATTCTGGTTTGAATATTGTTTGTACTTTACAGTATTCCGTGCCATTTGATAAAAAAATCCCAATAACAAAAAAAACCAAACACCTTCCCAGCAACCCTTATTCCTTATGGCAAAGCCTAGGGTGTCCTTCACCTTCAGGACAACTCTTGATCCTAGAGTTCACTGGTGTTAATGCTAGAGACCACCATGAATCTTCTTCGCTTGTCTCTAGGCCAGTGGTGGCTAACCTTGGCACTCCAGATGTTTTGGGACTACAACTCCCATCATCCCTGACCACTGGTCCTGTTAGCTAGGGTTGATGGGAGTTGTAGTCCCAAAACATCTGGAGTGCCAAGGTTAGCCACCACTGCTCTAGGCTGACTTCTCTTCTCACCTAGAGCCCCCTTTACCCATGGAAGAGTCTCAATTAAGTCTGGATTTCAAACAGAGTTTCTCTCCCAGCCCTACCTAGAGATGCCAGGGATTGAATCTAGGACCTTCTGCATGCAAAGCAGATGCTCTGCTACTGAGCTATGACCTTTCTCATTGAATGCCACCATTGCAAATTAGTGGGACTTACCGGTAATTTACTGGCTGACACAATGGTGTACAGTATTTTTTTGGGGGGGGGACCCAGAGAACTCCCTCCAAGTGACAACCTCTAGGCCATGCTGAAAGAAGGATTCTATGAGCTAGCTCATCGCCAGCTGATAGAATACAGCTCTTCAAATGCCAGAGCCTCAATCTGAGTGTACTGTTAATAGCTACATTTCAAAGCAACTATTCCTGTGTTCAGTGCAATTATCACCTAGCTGTTGCACTGCTTTTAAAATCCCTGGCCAGCTACCTGCTACCTCTGTTAGGGAGTGATACTAGTAGACCTTCACCCTGAGAACCCATCCCTAAATAATTATCTAATAATAAATAAATAAAATATTATTTATATCCGATTCAACTGGCTGGTTGTCCCAGCCCCTCTGGGCGGCTTCCAACACATATAAAACCATAATAAAACATTAAACATTAGAAACTTCCTTATACACGGCTGCCTTCAGGTGTCTCCTAAAAGTTGCGCAGCTATTTATCTCCTTGACATCTGATGGGAGGGCACCAATTCTGAGAAGGCTGGTTCCCTGTAGCATCACTTCTCGCAGTGAGGGCACCACCAGAAGACCCTCAGAGCTGGGCCTCAATAGCTGTGGAACTTCGTACTGTGGAGTGGTAGGCCACATTTAAAGCACTTTTATACCACTTTTAACAGTCAGGGTTTCACCCCAAAGAATACTGGGAACTGTAGTTTATTATGGGTGATGGGAATGATCAATCTGTGAGGGGTCTTCTAACATACCCTTAACAAACTGCAGGTCTTGGGATTGTTTTGGGGGAAAGCCATGGCTCTTTAAAGTCTCATAATAGTACTCTAAATGTATGGTGTGGAAGTGACTCTAATGCCCCTTTAGGGCAGTGGAAAGCCTTTGCCACTCCTTTAGGTAGGCAGGTTTTTTATGCCGAGCCTTTGACACGTGTTTTGCAGTGTTCTAGCAAAGATGTCCTGCCAACCTAGCAGTTCCTGCCAACCTAGCAGTTCGAAAGCACGTCAAAGTGCAAGTAGATAAATAGGAACCGCTCTGGCGGGAAGGTAAACGGCGTTTCCGTGCGCTGCTCTGGTTTGCCAGAAGCGGCTTTGTCATGCTGGCCACATGACCCGGAAGCTGTACGCCGGCTCTTGGCCAATAAAGTGAGATGAGCGCCGCACCCCCAGAGTCGGACACGACTGGACCTAATGGTCAGGGGTACCTTTACCTTTACCTTTTAGCAAAGATGTCCAGTATGCCTGTCTGTGTTTCATCCAAGTAAAACGGGTGTCCTTGCAGCACCCTGTTTTCAACCCATACCTGGGAAGCTGCCTTGCACAGAATCAGACCAATGGCCCATCTAGCTTAGTATTTATGTAAGTGATGAGAAACATATGGCCCTTCAGTTGTTGGACTCCAGCTGCTATGAGCTATCAAGCCAGCATGGCCAATAGTCAAGATTGATGGGAGCTGCTGTCCAGCAACATCTGGAGGAAGACTGGCTCCCAACACCTGGATTACATGAAGAGCCCATCCATCAGTTACCGAGTCTCGTTTGCAAGACCAAGAGAGAAATCATAGTCCGTGGGTTTTCTCCCACTTAGTTCTCCTGAAAGAAGATGCTTTGAGATGACATGGTTCAGGCATAGGCAAACTCAGCCCTCCAGATGTCTTGGGACTACAATTCCCATCATCCCTGACCACTGGTCCTGTTAGCTAGGGATGATGGGAGTTGTAGTCCCAAAACATCTGGAGGGCTGAGTTTGCCTATGCCTGACTTAGTTATATCCATTAGCTTCAATGGAGTAAGATAGGCATTGGATCCAGCGCTTATGTTTTTCTAAGCCCCCAAAATGATATCGGTGGTTATTTTAGTGGTCAAATTAATAAGACTAATTGCAGTAATAACTAGCTCACTCTATAACCTTCCAGCGGAAATCCTTTTTGGAGTTGTCACTTTCAATCAGCTTGGCTGGCTCTCATACGAATGCCTTTGCTGTAAGGGTTGCCCTGCTCTGCTTTTCGTGCAAAGTCCTTTTAATTTGGGCCGCAGCAAGCTGGAAATGAAAGTTTCACTCTGGGGGTTCTTTCATTTATCTTCGGCTAGCGTTTAAGACTCTGCTTTGGTTTTATGGCAATCTCAACCCCCCCCCCAAAAAAAAACGAAAAAGGAAGGGAAAGTGTGTGATGATGACGACGGTGGAGGAGTTATGATAGTCTCCCCTGAAAGAAATGAAGAAGTAAAATAAAAAAACTGTTTTCTAAGATGGTTACCGGTATGTGAAGTAGTGATGGGCAACCAAATGTGGCCCTCCAGGACTTTTCCTGGCCCTTGGGACTCTCAAAAGCTGCACCCCTCACCAGCCTTGCTCCATGTCCCCCTTGAGTACTTTTGCCTGTCTTGAAATGTGTCCTTGACCTAAGATAATGCTTCTTGCTTGCCTGGATGGAAAAGTGTATGCATGTGTGTGTAGCATCCTCTGGATGAATGAATTTTGGAACGCAGCCTACCGTGCAAAGGTGAGAGTCACATCTTTTGCCTCTGGCCGAAACACATTCCCCATCCGTTACATAAGATGTTAATGGAATTAAAAGAGAAAGAAGATTAAAAGCTTGTTCTTGTACAGTACTGTCAAATATTGAAACTGTGTGTGTTCCATCTTGTATGGACCGCTTACATTCAGTTTTTACTGATATGCTAGCCTTAATCATTTAGAGTGCAAAGGGGAAGGTTGGAGATGCATGCTTCCTAACGGTTTGGTGCTTTTGTCTTGGTCTGGTGTGTTTATATCCATTGAAGAAGTGTCCTCATTGTGCAGTCTAAAAATAAAGACCATGAAATCAAGATCATTTTAACTGGGCACCTAAAGGACATCTGATTTGATGCCAACTGAACTGTTAAAGGAAGGAGGTTCCATAGCAGAGGTGCCACCACTGAAAAGGCTCTTTGTAGTAGCCCTATGCCTGTCCTCCAGAAATTGGGAAGTACCTAGATGGGTCCTCTAGTATTGCACTTAATAACAGAGTTGATATAGGACCAAGCTAGATGTGAATGTCCTACATTCCATTTAGCATAGGAACATATGGAACTGTCTTATACCAAGTCAGGCCATTGGTCCAACAAGTTCCCTGTTGCCCACGTTGCCTGAGACCAGGCCTCCAAGGTTTCGGGCAGGGAGTCTTTCCCAGCCCTATCTGGAAATGCCAGTGGTTGAACCTGGAACCTTCTGCTGACAAAGCAGCTGTTCTTCGACTGAGCCATGACCCTTCCCAAACATAGGAACGCTGCTTTTTACCAGCATTCAAAATTAGCCGGGTACCAAGCACATTTTGCGACTGGCCTTTTGTGAATGGATGGAGCCACGCTTGGCTGCACAGTGGCAGCAAAAGATGCACCCTTTTTTTTTACTGCCGCAGTGCTGGGTGAATCAGGTGTTTGGCGGGGTAGAGCAGTAGCAAAAGACACATCTTTTGCTGTCGCACTACCCTGCAGATACCCTGATTCTCCCGGCAGCATTTTTTAAAATTTTTGCTGCTGGGCTGCCTGGTCTGGGCGGGGGGGGGGGGAATAAGGTGCCTAGACATTTTGTTTTGGCACCCACAACCTGTGTCCCAGGAACCACATGGCTCTTAGCATTCCTATCCCAGTTTCTAACACTGCTTTTTACTGAGTCAGCCTGTTGGTCCATCTAGCTCAGCACCTACTCCAATGACTGGCAATGACTCTCCAGGGTTTTAGAGAACCTTCTCAGCTCTCTCTGGAGGTAGCCAGGAATTGAACCTGAGACCTTCTGCGTGCAAAGCAAATGCCGTGCCACTGACCAACAGCATGCATTTTTAAAGTGATAATACATAAATACATCATTTTATTTGTATGCTGCCTTTCCATAGCTAAAACCATGCTCAAGGTTGCTTACAGCATGAAACAAATTACATAGTTAACAAATATAACCATAGTAGTCAAAAGCAATAAATAAAACACATCAAAAAAGTACACAACTAAATTGAACAGTTCCATAGCAAGATTTAAAAATAAAGATACAAAAAATTATCAAAAGTTACAGCAACAATCCCCCTTGCATCAACCCACCCTAAACAGTACCCTAACCCAAGACCAGCACACATTCCTCACCATGACCATGCAGTATTTTTTCTTTTAAAAAGCATTTTATTTGAAGAAAGTGCAGTCCCTTTTATTCTTCTTTATTCTTTATTAAATTTCTATACTAATCCTCTGCCTGAGGATCTCATGGCGGTTTACAACATAAAAATACATATCAAAGTAAATAACAATAACACCCACACACCCACCCAACACGACTTTGTTTGGGTTTGCTCTTTTAAGAGGGGGACAATCAGGTTTTGTTCATAAAGCAAATATCTCCCATTTCTTCTTCTTCTGCTTCTTTGGCGATCACTCATAGCCGAGTAAGATTGTCTTCCATAAACCCGGTTTTAACAATGAGTCCGTAAGTGACTGTGGAGGCCAATTCTGGATCCACACGTCCTTCCACAGTGGGGACATTGGTTTCCGGTCGGGAGTTGATCATGGTGAGGGTTTGCCAAGCGTGCCTTCCTCTTCGCACGCTTCTCCCTTTCATCCTGAGTTTGAGTGTCTTCAAAGCCCATGATACCTTTGGTAAAGGCTGTTCTCCAGTTGGAGCGCTCGCAGGCCAGTGTTTCCCAGTTGTCAGTGTTAATGGTATTAACTATGGACTGAAGCAGAGGTTTTTAAAATGTGGCTGCCAACCTGGCACCCAGAAATCTCCACGTGGTTGCAGTTGGACCCAGCCCCAGTAGCAAAATGTGCCTGGTGTGTTTCAAATTTCGAACCCTTGCCCCCATTTGCTATTTTCATTGGTGGCGGGGGTGCTGTTGGTGCCAACTGCAACTTTAATATTGAACCCAAGTAAAAGGTGTATCGCAGCTATGCTGGGTGCAGAAAATAAAAAAAAATCCCTTACAGAGGCCTGATGTGGATTTGGAGAGGGCTGTTTCTGATTTACTTTAAACAAACAAACAAACAAACAAGTAAATAAGTCATGTAATTGTGTGGATGGTGTCATGTCCAGGATGCCCATTCAATTCAGCAGCACATCTTGGGCGGATGGTTTTCTCTCTGTATCTGTGTGGTGGCGAGAGCATCTGTGCTGCGCTCTGAGTCACTTAATGCCATGGTTACTTTCTTCGTTTCTCTTTGGGGTCAGTGCCAGGGACGATGATTAACCGCTATGTTTGTTTACCCCCTGCAGAAGCTGGAGGCCAAATCTCTCATCAAACTGAACTTTGCTAAAAACAGCAATGGTGAGTTGGCACTCTTGAGTCTTTTGAAAGCTTCCCCCTCCCCCTCCTATTTAAAGGAGCTGGAAATGTGAATAGATGCTGCACAGAATGCAGAGTGACACAGACCATTGCCCAGATGGGTTATGCAATCTGAAGTTGCCCCCCCCTCTTTCTCTCTCTCTTGCATAGGCCCCATCTGCTTATGCACTTTAAACAGTCATGACTTCCCACAAAGAATCCTGGGAGGTGTAGTTTGTCCAATGTGCTGAGAGTTGTTAGGAGACTCTCCTATTCCCCCCACAGAAGAGCTGCAGTTCCCAGAATTCCCTGGTGATAGAGATTGACTGTTAGACCACTCCCGAGAACTGCAGAAGAACATGGATTGATATGTGAATGTATTTCTGCTTTGTGGTGCACACGTACCATTAGGTTGCAGCTGTTGCACTTGAAAAGGCCATACATTTTTGGAATGCTGTGTGATGAGCCAGTGCAGTGTAGTGGTTAGAATCCCAGACTAGGACCAGAGAGACCTGAGTTCAGATCTCCTCTTAGCCATAAAGCCAGTAACTCTCAGCCTCACAGGGTTGTTGTGAGGAAGAAAGGCATGGAGGAGCAACCATTGGATTTGTTAGCCATCAGCCACTTCTGCTGGAAGCTTTCTTACATATCTATATCTATGTATCTATATCTATATATCTGTCAGGCTTCGGGGAATCCGATCCCTCCCACGGTGGCAGCCAAGAAGCAGATAAACAAGAAGAGCTCTTACCAAGTACTTTATTCAGTATTCACACAGAGAGACAAAGAAATGCAGCCTCTCTTAGATAATGGCATTGCTCCGAGTAAAGTCCCACCCCTCTCTGTCTCTCCTATTCTACGTCATCCCTGTGTTGGCTGATCTGAGCTTTCTGCCTCTGAGCTTTCTGTTCTACTGCTCTCAATGCCTGCCTGGTCCTGGGAGTGGGGGGATCAGGAATACTTTCCAAAGACACTGAATCTGTCAGCTGTCTCTCCCCTGGTGCTGCTTCTCCCTGCTGTTCCTCTCCCAATATTTCCCAGCTTCTCCCCTCTGCAGCCTCTGAACTATGACCTTCTGCAAACCACTGTTGTAAATCTATCCTCCTGTTCTTGGGAAGGTTCAGGAGGGACGGTCTCCACCATTCCTCCTCAGTTCAGCCCCTGACAATATCTGTATCTAGCTACAAACACACACATATATAATTCTGTATATTCTTCGGAAAGTTGCTTGTAGCATCTGCTGCACATTGCACAATGCATGCAATAATTGCCGCTCGTTTCTGAACCCTCTTCCTTCTCCAAATCAGGTAAATACCACTGCCCAGTTCTCTTCACTGTGTTCACCAATAATTCTCACATAGTGGCTATCAAGACAACTGGAAACGTGTTTGCTTATGAGGTGAGTTCTCTACTGTACCAGGTTATGAAGTTACCCTGTTAGAAAATATCAGTGTCTGGATCCTTGGTTTGTTTGTATATTTAATCATGCTTTCTTAGAAAATATTGCAGGGCAGTATACAACCTTCTCTCCCCACCCCCCTCTCCTTACTCTGTGGAGCCTGCTGAAGCAGGTTGCATCTCGCATGCTTTTACACGGAGCCAGCTGTAGAGCAGGTGTGAGGAACCTCAGGCCCTCTAGATATTGCTGAGCTACAACTCCCATCAACTCCAGCAAGCATGGCCAAAGGCCAGGGATGATGGGAGTTGTAGTTCAGCAGCATCTGAAGGGCCAAAGGTTCCTCACACCTGCTCTACAGCTGGCTGCACGTAAAAGGGGTATTCCCAGCAGCAGACAGTTCTGCTGCCCCAGAAGCATCTCATGGGGGAGGACCCCAAAAAGGCCCTGGGATATGCGTCTAGGGGTTACAGAGGGGTGAGGAAGTTGGGCAGTAGCAGCTTGCTGAAGTGCACTGGGAGGGAGACAAAGGGTGGCTTAAAAACAAACAAGCCACTTTTGAACGATAAATGTTAATTGAATATTACCCTTAAATCCTTTCTGCTTGATTATAATTTTTGAATCTTGCTTTGGTTCTGCCGTGCTTGCATATTATTACTTATGCTGTTACTTATTCAAAACCACGATAAGCTATAAATGACAAGCACTTGTACTTCTGCTTGCAGCTTCCCTTTTTCCTGTCAGGAGCTTTTGGGTGCTGAGATTTCTGCTCCTTTGACGCGAATTCTTGCTACGCAGTCACCTCCTGACCCCTTTTGTCTAAATACTCTGTGTTGATTCTGAAAACGGAACAGTGCACATTCCAGAGCACAATGGACGCAAATAATGCCCTGGCTTAAAAAATACCCAGCGGCAGCACCTAGCAATATTCCAGCCACGACTCGGAATGGTGTGTTGCTCCTTCGTCATGCTGATCCTTGATGTCAGAGCACCTCTCCTTGATATCAGCCGATCATAAATGTGCTTTGCAGTCCCAAAGCACTTCTCACTCCCGATTCATGCTGTCAAGAAAACCTCGCCCATAATCCAAGTCCTTGGTTCTCGGTGGTTCAGATGGTGCCAACACCCAGGATGTAAAACCATCCCTATTGGGTAGGGCAGTTGTTCACCCAGCTTGAGCCAGGAGATCTCAAGCTGTGCTCTGGGTGTCCCCAAGAGAAAATCTAAAGTACCACGCTCTGCTTCTGGGGCCTCAGGCGAAAGTAGCCAGATTACACGGTAGCAGATGTGGCTAAAGACGTCCAAAACACTAATCAAGGCCTAACCCAAATAAGCACACTGAAAGGAAGAGGCAGATAACAGTATAGAATGAAACCTGTTTACAAAATTGGAAGAAATAGGAAAGGAAAATGCAACCAGGTATGATCAACATACACTACTGGCCTCACACTCAACACACGGACATAGAATCATAGAATTTTGAGTTGGAAAGGGACCCCCAAGGGTCATCTAGTCCAACCCCTTGCAATGCTGAGGAATCCCTGACAGATGGCCATCCAAGCTCTGTTTGGAAACCTCCAATGAAGGAGATTCCAACACATTCCATTGTAGTCCACTCCACTGTAGAACAGCTCTTACTCCCAGAAAGTTACATTTCATCGGAATTGCCTTTCTTTTAATTTGAATCCATGGGTTCAGGTGCTTAGCTCTGGAGCGGCAGAAAACGAGCACACTCCATCTTTCATGTGGTAGCCCTTCATCTGCAAAAGGGCGCCTACTCTTGAGTAGCCCAGGGCGTACAGGCTCTGCACGGGATCTGTCTGTCATGCTTAGTGCTTCTTGGGCACCTCTTTGCGGCATGCAGCTCATTGCATGGAAGTTGTGGGCAGAACTGGTGTCACATGCAATGACAGAGGCAGGGGAAACTTTTGTGGCACTGCTCCCCATCTATGTGTTGGCCCTTCCCTTCATGTGGCTAACGTGCGACTAGGAATTTATTTGAGTTGTACAGTGGAACCTCGGTTGTCGAACGCCTCCGTAGTCGAACGTTTCGGCTTTCGAATACAAAAACCCAGAAGGACCTGCTCCGGTTTTCGAACAATTTTCAGAAGCCAAACGTGTTACATGGCTTCCATTTTGAGTTTCCCTGTTGTATTGAGTTTTCGGGTTTCGAACGTTTCGGAAGTCGAATGGTCTTCCGGAACAGATTACGTTCGAAAGCCGAGGTTCCACTCTAATCCACTTAAGGTTCATGAGTTTTTGAGTCCTACAAAAATATTGTTAAAACCTGGCAGTTGGGTCTGCGCCTACAGCGTTCTTAATGCTTGTGGTTACAGTATTCTTAGTGCATGGATTAGCTGAACTCTAAAACACAGCACTTTAGAAGTTAGTGTTTTCATTTCCCCCCTGCACCCAAAAGAACCAGAAGAAACACTTTTCTTCTCCTTGGTCGGAGGCAGTAGTGCTTCTGAATCCCAGTTGATAGAAAACAGAGGATGGGAGAGTGCTTCTCCCATCAGGTCCTGCTTGTTGGCTTCCCAGAGGCATCTGGTTGGCCACTGTGAGAACAGGATGCTGGACTAGGTGGGACACGGGCCTGATCCAGCAGAACTGCTCTTACAGCTAGGCTATAACTCCTACAATCCCTGTCCATTGAACGGCATTGCTGGCTGAAGCTGATGGGAGTTGGAGTCCAACAACATCCTCAGGGCCGCAGGTTCCCTGCTCTTGCCTTATAGGATTGTAAAAGGGAAAATATTGCATAGAGCTTTTGGGACATATTTTCTGACTTCATATGTCTTTTTCTACATCTGACTTTTTAAAGGCAGTTGAACAGCTGAACATAAAAACAAAAACCTACAAAGATCTCTTAAGTGACGAGCCCTTTACTAGGCAAGATATTATCACGCTACAGGTAAGATACTATTATCACTGTTTTAATTAATTAAGGAAAAGGCACTCAAAGAGGGTGTGAAGCAAGGCCTGTGAAGAGTGTGGCTGGGGAGGTGTTGTGGCCTAGGGAGAGTTTGAAAGGCCACATAAAGAGTCGTGGGGGGCCACATGTGGGCCCTGGGGCTGAGGTCCACCATTCCTGATCTTCTACATCTCTTATCAAAAACTGTGGAAGTAATAAAACATGATTTGGAAAAGAGCAAGCTGCAGAATAATCCTTTGCATGCAGCTTCTATGCCCGTCTGTGTTCTGTGCAATGAAAATCCATTTTCTTCAGCTGCCGCCCAGCTCTTAAAGGAGAAAACAAAGGGAAATAATTTACAAGCGTGCGGAAAGGGGAAAGAAAGGAAGCCAGTGGGCTGCCGGTTGGGTGCCGGCCCGCGCTGCTTGACTTCGAAAATGTCTTTTGGTTTTACTGCCAGCCATAAAACTAAAGATTTATTCACCAGTGAAAGCAAACAATTTCAGGGATGAATGAAAGACATAATTATGTTATTTAATGAGAGGCAGAGCAGTTGGCGCTCTCTGGTGAGTTAGTGGTGATGGAATATTGGATGGTTTCTTATCTAAAGTCACAATGCTGCATTCATCTTGACTTTCCCCATTTGCATTCATATCGACATATTAGGCAGTTCTCCCAGCGTTGCTTTGGGACTTGAGGCCACACTCTGTCCTCCTTACTACCCTGTTAAGATATATGCCTTTAGAAAATCATCAAATCATTTTGGAAACCCACCCCCCTTTGACTTCAAGTTTCCTCGCACTCAAATAGAGCACCCTGGCATGAAGAGTTTCATTTAAAGCTGTCGCTGGAGAAAATGCAACACCCTCCCCCCGCAATGGCATAAATATGGTTGGATTATCAGCTTCCTGCCTTGACGTTTCAGGATGGCTTGGCCTTCACATATTTTTGCATTGTGTCTCCTTTTTATTTTTAGGATCCAACCAATTTGGACAAATTTAACGTCTCCGGCTTTTTCCATGTGAAGAACAACTTGAAAGTGACCGATCCAGGTAAGGACGGTTGTCAGGAGGCCTGGAGGCCATGAAAGAAGCAAAGCAGCACAGCCAATGGAAAGCAGACTGAGCCATTGTCACATCAAAATGCAGTGGGACAGCCCAATGGGACTACTTGTCACTTGTCCTGAAAGTGCAGTGCTGGCGGCCAGTGAGCTAACTGGCCAAGTTCCAGCTGTTAGTACAGTGGTACCTTGGTTCTTGAGCTTAATCCGTTCCGGGAGTCCATTCAACTCCTGAAACTGTTCGAATACCAAGGCGCGGCTTCTGATTGGCTGCAGGAGCGTCGGACATTCTGAAAAAGTCTGCAAACCAGGAGCCAATTTGTATGGGAGCCAAGCTATTCGAATACCGAAGTTCCACTGTACTGGTGTACAAAGCCACAAGAATCTTCACACCCGTGTCTAAAAAAACCACCCGACTTTCCCCAAGATCAACCCTCTTGGGCCCTACAATCAGCAGGGCCTGTTGATGGCGCCTCCTGGTTGCAGGGAGAGGTGACCCATGACAGGGCTTCCTTGGTAGCGGCGTATTATTATTTAAATTTGTTACCCATCCTTCACCATCAGGTCCCAGAGAAGGTGACAACAATTTAAAATTCAGTTTTGAAAATAGTTGAAACCAATTACTGTCAGAGGGGTAGGGTGGATCCTGAAAACACGTACCTCAGGTGTCTTAAGGCCAGGTAACGGAATGAGTGAGCTGGGCTTTCTTGCTTCCTTATTAACTTTTGGGAGCAATTTAATGAGGCAGACAGAGCCACCTCACTAGGAAAGCCATTCCGTTACCCTGGCCTTAAGGCACCTGCTGTGGGTGCCAAAGATTGTCAGATACGAAACACCAGCAAAAACGTGAATGCCAAGAAGCCGTTTTCCTGTTGATGTTGTTTTTGCAGATGATGAAAAAGCAAGGTCAGACCCGTCCTACTACCTGAAAAATGCAAATGTCGAGACCCGGGAGACGCTGTCGGAACTTTACAAAGAATACAAAGGGGATGAAGTTTTGGCCGCAACAATGAGGGGTCCAGAGAAGAAGAAAGTTGATAAGCTGAATGCGGTGAGTTGCGTTTGCTGATTTGTAAAGGGCCACTTCTGAATGGCTAGCAGGAAGGCAGGAGGAATCTTCAGTATAAAAGAGAGAGGCTGGATACATCAGCAGCAGGAAAGCAACCCGCCTAATCAGCTGCAGATTCACTTCTCCCCAATAGCTGTTGATTGACTGGGACCTTGGCCTCTGTGTTGGCAGTTGTGCCATCAAACTGTACATTATGCAAGACACCAGGCTCTTGTCAGAAGCTGTGGCTTCCCCTCCCTTCCCTGCGTCCTCCAGCCCTGCTTCTTGAGGGCTCTGAGAGTTGTTAGGAGGCCCCCATTCCCCTCAGGGAACTACAGTTCCCAGAGTTCCCTGGGAAGAGTGATTGTTAAACTACTCTAGCAACTGTAGTTATAGGTGGGGAATAGGAGCCTCTTAACAGCACCCTTGACAAACTACAGTTCCCAAGATTCTTTGCTATGACTGCTCAGTTTTATGATGCAGTGCAGATGTGGCCTTATGCTCTGATGGGTATGCTTTAAGGCAGAGGTGAGGAGCCTGTGGCCCATCATCACTTACCATCATCACTTACCCATCTAGGGCTGATGGGAGCTGAGATCCAACAGCACCTTGTGGGCCCAGACTTCCCATCCCTGTTTTAAGTAAATGAGCACTGACCCAACCTTCATTCCTAACACTTGGCGACCACCGAAAACCCATAAATTAAGGGATATATCCTGAGGTTTCGTAACCTTCCTCCTTCCTCCCTAGTGATGTGAGGTGAGAATATTCTCCGGAGAATATTCTCTGCTAGAAAATTCTCCGGAGAATATTCTTCACAAACTCTAAATTCCCTGTCATCTACACAGCTGCTTTAAATGTACACACCTCATTAATCGAGAATATTCCTCAAGAATATTCTCCAAAAGATTATTCTCGAGAATTTAACACAGGCATAGGCAAACTCCGGCCCTCCAAATGTTTGGGACTACAATTCCCATCATCCCTGACCACTGGTCCTGTTAGCTAGGGATGATGGGAATTGTAGTCCCAAACATCTGGAGGGCCAGAGTTTGCCTATGCCTGATTTAACATCACTATTCCTCCCGTGCGCAAGAGTGACCCAAAGGGCTGCGTTACACAGTCATGAGAATTGCCTGTAAAAATAATTAGAATTTCAGCTCAGTTACACAACTGCAGCTCAAAAGACATCTGGAGGATCAAAAGGTTCCTGGTTTACGGTGGGAAGTGTTGTGGCGCTGGATTGCCATATGTCATTGCTTCACAGCGATGGGGTCCTGGTTTTTCTGCCGGTCTGGAATGTAGATTCCGTGGCTTGATGGTGCACCCGAGTGTTGCTGATTATATTATTGCTGCCTGAAAAGAAATTATGCCGGTCAGCAGTACATCTTGTATAGGATCACACACATTGGCTTGTGTCCAATAGGATGTCACCTTCCTCTCCTCTCCCCTGCACCCCCCCAAAAAAAGTCTGCTCTGGACGGTCTCCCAACCCTCTGGAGCAGATTTTGAGGGGGTGCAGGGAAAAGGAGGGGGGAGTTTTGTCGCACAACCCAAAGTGTGCTGCATGAGCAACGCTGTATATAATAACCCAAAGATGCAAGTACAGGCAGCGACCATTTTAAGCGTGTCCGATATGTGTGCGACTGCGCAGACAAGCGTCATGCCAAACCTGGAAGTGACCCGAGAACATCACAAAAAGGGACCCCGCTGATGTGCACGGGGGTCCAGAAGGTAACCCCTGTGCAAATCAGTTGCTGCCTGTATTAGATTTGCACTAACCATCTGACACTGCAACATCCTGCTCCTTTTGCCCAACTTAGCAGAAATGGGTTTGGAGGGGCACAGTGTGGATTTTAAATGATGAAATGATGCCCTTCCCCAATAGCGAAATTAATTCTCGTGGTGTAATTTTTACATATTATTTTACACATTTGTTGGTACAGTGGTGCCTTGGTTCTCAAACTTAATCCGTTCCGGAAGTCCGTTCCAAAACAAAAGCGTTCCAAAACCAAGGTGCGCTTCCCCATAGAAAGTAATGCAAAATGGATCAAGCCTTTCCAGACTTTTAAAAACAACCCCTAAAACAGCAATTTAACATGAATTTTACTATCTAACGAGACCATTGATCCATAAAATGAAAGCAATAAACAATGTACTGCAGTCACACAATCAGTAGCTGAACTGGGTTCCACACCGTCACAAAACCAAAAAAAGAGCTGCAAAAACAAAATCCCAAAATAAATAGCAAAAACAGACAAACCCAAGTGTGGCACTCAAATTGGAAGCATAACACTCAAAACAGAGCACATTTGACTTCCGAAAAAAGTTCACAAACCAGAACACTTACTGCCGGGTTTGCAGTGTTTGGGTTCCAAGTTATTTGAGTACCAAGGCATTTGAGAACCAAGGTACCACTGTATATGCTAAACATTTGCAATTTTTAAATTAATATTCTGTGTGGGCAGGTGGGAAGATTTTGTATCACCGCACATGTGATGGTTAGCTGTCTTTGTTTTGAAAAGGAAGGCCAGACAGAAGCATCTTGAATTACGTAATTTTGTTTGTTTTAACAGGCTCACTATTCCACAGGCAGAGTGAGTGCCTCGTTCACGTCCACCGCCATGGCACCTGAAACGATGCACGAAGCAGGTAGCATCATGCAGGGGTACAGGGCTTGTCGTCATCTCTCTCCCACCCCTTTCCCATTGTGGCAAGGTAGCAGGGGGGGGGGGGGGAGAGAGACATCCCTCTACACAACCCGCACCTCTTGTAGAAAAACCCTACAAGCAGCTGCAAATGAAGGTGCAACGTTAGTGCCAAAGCAAATCACATGCTTTGCATGTAGAAAATCCCAGGTTCGGTTTCCAGTTTAAAAATAATAACCCCAGGCAGAAGGTACATTATAGGGCTGCCTCTTCCTCTTCTAAAAGTTCCTCAAATGACCTAGAAACCGAGCCTTATGAGGAAAGGTTGAAGGAGCTGGGTATGTTTAGCTTGGAAAAGAGGAGAGAAGAAGAAGAAGAGTTTGGATTTGATATCCCGCTTTATCACTACCCGAAGGAGTCTCAAAGCGGCTAACACTCTCCTTTCCCTTCCTCCCCCACAACAAACACTCTGTGAGGTGAGTGGGGCTGAGAGACTTCAGAGAAGTGTGACTACCCCAAAGTCACCCAGCAGCTGCATGTGGAGGAGCGGAGACGCGAACCCGGTTCACCAGATTACGAGTCTACCACTCTTAACCACTACACCACACTGGCTCTCAGAGACAGAGGAGATATGATAGCTATTTTCAAATATCTCAAGGGCTATCACGTGGAGGAGAGAACAAGCTTGTTTTCGCCTGCTCTGGGGGGTAGGACTCGAACCAATGGCTTCAAGTTCCTAGGAAGGGGATTCTGACTAAACTTCAGGAAGAACTTTCTGACAGTAAGAGCTGTTTGACAGTGGAATGGTCCCCCTTGGGAGGCTGTGGACTCTGCTTCCTTGGAGGTTTTTTAGCAGAGGATGGATGGCCATCTGTCACAGATGCTTTAGTCGTGATTCCTGCATTGCAGGGGTTGGTATGGATGACCCTTGGGGTCCCTTCCAACTTCACAATTCTATGATTCAATGACCTACTCTTAAAAAAAATGTAATACTGCCTGGGGGGAAAGTTTCATAGGTCATTGGGGAGATGATAAAAGGACGAGTTGTTCTGAAAACACTGTTAAGCCTGCCGTTTAATATGCATGGCAAGCTGTGGCTTAATTCCCTTAATTTTAGTGGGCGACAATGACGTTTCACGTGGAAGGTTATCTGACCCTTCTGAATGCAAGTCACATTGCTTGGCCTCCAGAAGCACAGGGGGGCAGGACTAATTTCAAGTGACCTTTGAAAGGGGGAGGGCGAAGATGTTCCCTGTACCAGGTTGTGTCTTACTCATTTTTATCATCACCGATGACTGAGACACATTTAACAAGTGCTAATAATTTCACCCTTTGCTTCGGCGAGCAGCTGCCATTGATGACGACGTGGTGCGATACCAGTACTTGAAGAAGAAGAAGGGCTACGTGCGGCTTCACACCAACAAAGGGGATCTCAACCTGGAATTGCACTGCGACATGGTACGTGGCTGTTCGATTATGCCATCACAAATGCTATTGCACTGTCACAGACTGGTAAAAATGACTAATAATAAAATGGGCCGTGCCATTGCTTTTCATTGCTGCGTTATCAAGGTTTTTTGCGTTTGTGAATGAACAGAGAAGGATGTCAGACTTACAGCAGTGTTTCCCAAACTTGGATTTCCATTTGTGGTGTGTGTGTGTGTGTGTGTGTGTGTGTGTGTGTCTGTCTGTCTGTCTGTCTGTCTGTCTGTCTGTCTTTGGACTACAACTCCCATCCATAGCTAGCAAGACCCATAGTCGGGAATGATGGGAATTGTAGTTCGTAAGCCACTGGAGACCCAACACTGATCTACAGCATAGGTGGGGAACTTTTTGGCCAAACTCTTTGGCCATAGGTAGGAGACAAATTTAGCCCAAACCTCACCCACCTGCCCTATGTTGTATGTGATGTCATAAGAATATGAGAAAAGCCTGCTGGATCAGGCCAGAGGCTCATCTAGTGTTGGGCGGGTAGAGAGACATGCCTGCCAGTAGACAATTGGGAGCCTTAAAGTGCACTCCCAACTGTGAATTGGCAAGGGAAAGCAGGCTGAGACTGCTGCCCATCAGCTGGTGGGCATTAGAGACAAAGCCTCAGCAGTCTTAAGACATTGCTCCGGGATCTTTATAAGTCCTCCAGGACTTCAGAGCCCTCAGTCACCTGGCATCATTCCAACACCACTCACCTGTTAAATTTGGCCCGCAAGGCAGATCTGACCTGCCAAGGCGAAAAGGTTCCCCCCTCTGATCTATAGGGTTTGCTACCCAAATTACTGTTTGCTAATGGCAATTCATGCTAATGGTAACTTTTTCAGGCTACATGGTGGGATTTTATTACCGTATTTTCCGGCGTACAAGACGACTTTTTAATCCCAGAAAATCTTCTCTAAAATCGGGGGTCGTCTTGTACGCCGGGTATAGTTTTTCAGGAGACGCGACCCGCCGCTGGCTGGGTGCGTGCACCACCTCAGCCGCCATGGAGCGTGACGGGCTCCTGTGCGGGGAGAGGGAAGGCTCTCCCCGCCGCTCCAGCTGCCGCCGCCGCCACAGAGCCCGGGCTGGGCATGGGCGGCGAGCGCAACGGGCTCCTGTGCGGGGAGAGGGGAGGCTCTCCCCGCCGCTCCAGCTGCAGCCGCCGCCATCTCAGCCGCCTCGGAGCCCGGGCTGGGCGAGTATACCCCAAACTCTGTTTTTTCACATGAAAAGTTGGGGGTCGTCTTATACGCCCAGTCGCCTTGTACGCCGGAAAATACGGTATATAGGCTACCAGTGCAGGCCTTCTTTGACAGCTCCCTGAAGTTTGCTTGGAAATTTGAAATGCATGAATTATGATTACGTACCATTGGAGATATAATTGTGTATATTTGTATATTTATATGTATATATCCGTGTGTGTGTGTATGTATGTGTGTTACACACACACACACACACACACACACACACACACAGAGAGAGAGAGAGAGAGAGGTTTTCTTGCGGGGGGGTTAATTTCTGCTTTTGTTTTTTTAGTTTATGCATAAAAATCAAATACAAATTAAAGATGAATCATCTGGGTGTGCTCTAGAACATTTTTTACCAATTACTGGCTGCCTTACCTGCGAGGAGAACCCAGGGAGACTTTAAAAAGGGAATGGAAGTGGGCCTAATGGGGGAATCTGCCTGCCATTATTTACACTGAAAAAACTCAGTATAATTTAAGTAGTCCAAAAAACAAAAAACAAAAGAAATATTTAAAAGGCCGATGGAATTATAATACAGTAGAACCACTGTAAAACAGCAGTAGGGAGAGTGGTAATATTCCATGGGTTTCTAGAGGGGCCTCCCCAGGGAGAAAAGGGTGGGAGCAGCAATGAGGTTCCGGGGCAGTTTTTTCCCCAGCCACCCATCTATGCGCTTTTCTCCCAGATGGATGGAAGCGGCAGGTGGCCTGTGTGGTATCGACTCAGCACGTGATGAGTCGTCAGCTATGTGGCAGGGTGATGCAAACATTTTGGAACCACGATGTGCTGGGGTGGTTCTCAGGAGCCTTCATCAAGTGTTTTTAATGCTGACCTGTTTTTGTCTTTATTCGCTGAGTCACACTAAAAGCAGAGGATGAAAGCCAAAGGATACTAGGGTATTTGTTATTTGGAACAGCACCAGAATGAACAGTCTATGTTTTGAGTAAGGCACCATCTGCACTATGCATTTAAAGCAGCATCATACCTCTTTGAAAAGACATGGCTTCCCCATGGCTTAACAAACGACACTATTTGTTAAGGGTGCTGAGAGTTGTCGGGAGGCCACCATTCCCCTCTCAGATCTACAGTTCCCAGAGTTCCCTGAGAAGAGGGGTTGGCTGTTAAACCACTCTGGGAAGTGTAACTCTGTGAGTTGGCAGCGGGAGGAGCCTCCTCATGACTCTCAGCACCCGTAACAAACTATGTTTCACAGGGTTCTTTGGGGGAAGCCATGAATGTTTAAAGTGGTTTTATACTGCTTTAAATGTGTAGTGTGGGTTAGTTATTTAGCTGGGTTTCACAATGCAAATACAGTTGTACCTTGATTGACGCATGCCTTGTGACTTGAACGTTTTGGCTCCCGAACGCCACAAACCCGGAAGTGAGTGTTCTGGTTTCCGAACATTCTTTGGAACCTGAACATCTGATGCGGCTTCCGATTGGCTGCAGGATCTTCCTGCAGCCAATCGGAAGCCGCGCATTGCTTTCCAAGCGTTTTGGAAGTCGAACAGACTTCCGGAACGGATTCCGTTCGACTTCCGAGGTATGACTGTACAGTCATCTGTCATCTTACACAGGGGGTTGGTTTCAAGGGTTACTCTTAAATCGTGCGAGTCAAATGCACGTAAGTTGAGGGATTGCTGTACTGGTTCTCTGGCCACTGTTGCTTCTGTCCTTGGCAGGGCTGGTGGTGGTCTAAATTTCCTGGGAAGCAAGTCCACCCCCTTGCTGTCATTGTGCAGAGAGTCCTCCAGGATGGCATCCTTGAGAGCTTTTATTGGCCTTGTTATCACGCCTTTATAGTGTTGAAATCTGGCCAGATTTTAAGCAGCCTTTTGCCTACACAGAAGAGCCTGGCCTGTACTTGTGAAGTATTCATGAGCCAAGAAGTGTTAGGTGTTGCTGAAGGATGTCTTTTTGGGGGCAATGGAGCATCTCGAGGGGAGGAGAAAATAGGACAGTTGAGAGAAGCAGACACGACTCGTGGGTGTGAAAAAAAACGTTCTGTTTTACAGTGAGCACTCAAAGGAGGGGTGACAAACCTCAAACCTGAAGGTCAAATGTGGCCCTCCAAGTCTCCCTACTGGCCCGACTTTGTGCCCTCCTGAAGTATAATGGGTCCTTTAACTCTGACCATGCCCTTTGTTTGCCTAGATGGAGGATCAAGAGGGGTGTGCAAGCAGTGTTCAAAATTAGTCAGGTGCCAGGCACATTATGCACCTGGCTTTTGACCACTTGCAACCATCTGGAGATGGTTGGATCTTGACTGTTTTTACACGCTAATACCACATCCTGTAGAATTCTATCAGCTGTATTTTATCTGGACAATCATTTGAAAAGTAAGACTTTGGAGCTGCCTTGCCCCCAAAATGGCAACTGGATATTACAGTTTATGTGGCTGTAGTCTTGGTTTAAGGAGCCATTTGGCTCCTAGCTTATATTTCTTGAGTTTCTAACACTGTATGAGAGTATCGTATGTAGAAACCTGAGTCAAAATTTGTATCCATGGCTCTGCCCTCTTTTGTTTCTGGCCGTGCCTACACTGGCATGTTCCTGCTCTCCCAGAAGGTTATACCCAGAAGGGAATGTGTCACTCAGGATGGAGGAGGTTTCTGACCCCTACTTGTAAAGCAAGTGTGAGCCCTTAATGTCAGGGAAGCAGAGCCTGTGGCCCCCCAGGCATTGCCCTCCACTGGCATGCTGACTGGGACTGATGGGGGCTGGAGTCCAACAGCATCCTAAGAATTCAGGTTGGGGTTGATGGTAACTTTTATAAGCTCATCAAGGGGTCAATGAACTCAGAAGTTTGGGAAACCCTGACTGAGCAGAATACGAACCACGTCAGCCAAGTGTCAGTTCCAATTCCGCTTGTAACTAACAGAAGAAGAGCAGTGACGAAAGCTCCCCCCCCCAGTCCTGAAGCAACCCCCCCCCCCATCTTTGACATCCAAAGGTTTTGCAGTATCTGACAGCTGGCTGGGCAGAATTGATTGAAAATATCCCCTTGGAGAAAGTGAGGGGGTGGGAAGAGCGCCCCCAAGGCGCACAGCGCTAACAAAGCTCTTGGTCTAATGACTGAACTGCTGGCACATTCTGCCTTTGAAAGCCCTGGCAACCGATAAAAAAGCAGCAGGGCTGCAGAAAGGCAGGCACACCAGTAGTCGGCTTGCGAAAATGCTAAAATCAGTAGACTTGGCATGTCTGCGAATACATGGATTTTGTCTGGCTCGAGCCGTGGCCTCCTGGCTGCAAGCAAGGCTTGCCTGTTTAATTTATTTGTGCATGCTTTTCTGTTAAGTTTGGCTCCCAAAGCAGCTTAAAGCAATTTGAAATCCAACAGATGTAAAAATCCATCACAGTGTTGATGATGGTGGTGATGATACGATAACACAGGTGTGAGCATAGCACTCTCTTTTGACCCCTGAGAGTTGATGAAGCACTCCTGGCCTGCACATGCGCAGTAGAATGATAGTAGAATACCAGGGTGGCAAGAATTGACTGTACCACTTCAACCAACAGGTGGGGGGGTGTCTTTTTTTTTTAAACACTCCCATTTACTTTTTTTAAAAAGAAACCTTTGCACAAACAAAAAACCAGCACATCAGGGACATGTTTTGCCCTAGTCTTCTTTCTTGCGCTGAGTTTTTTAAATTAAAACAACAAACATAGGAGAACACTGAAGATTATAACACAAACAGTAGAGTAGACCTAGATGGAACCTTAACTCCATGTTCCAGACCCTACCTCTGTAGCGTGGCAGGGCTGCCATGTGGAAGTCCCTGCCAGTAGAGGTTTAACAGGAATTATCCCTGCCTGTTTTTGGACCCCTTCTGAAAACTGTGTATTCAAACAGACCTTTGAAATGCGGGTTTCATTATTGCCAATCAATCTTTATTGATTGGTGCTTCTGTTGATTTTATTGCAGTGTTGCTGTTTATCATGTTGCATGCCACACAGCTGTATTTTTATGAGGCTACAGTCTATAATTAGTTTATTGGTTGGTTGGTTGATTAAAGGTAGCAGGAATAAGGACTGACAGGTGGGCTGATGATCATGGCTTAATATCGGCATCTGTTGGTATTAGAAGCTAATATATTACTTTATTAATAAAATATGAAAAATAAATGCCATTGATATAAGAACAGGATATCCCTGGTTGGCGCATCAGTAAGGTACATGTGCTTGTCTTGATTCATACCTAAAGATTCAGATGTCATTGCTTGAGCATGACGGTATAAGTGAGAAATAGCTAGGATATCAGTAGTTAGAGGTTTAGAAAGATGGTATACAAGAACATAAGAAAACCCATGCAGCAGGATCAGGCCAAAGGCCCATCTAGTCCAGCGTTCTGTTCTCACAGTGGCCAACCAGATGCCTACAGGAAGCCTGTAGACAGGTCTTGAGTGCAGCAGCACTCTCCTCACCTGTGACTTCCAGCAAGTGACATTCAGCGGAGGTAGGACATAGACACCATCGCTAGGAGCCACTGGGTGGGGTTGCACTGAAAGGAGCAGGTTCACAGCTTAGGGGTGCACCTGAATTCAACCAGTTATGACCCTTCTTGGACAGAGATGATTTGTCCACAGTACTCCATGCTCCGGTAATTCCCAGACTGGATTATTGCAATGCACTTTTTTTTATGGGGTGTCCTTGAAGGTGACTTCAAAAACTTCAGTTGGTTCAAAAAGCAGCAGCCAGATTACTGGCTGGGGTTCCGTTTAGATCTCATGCAACCCCGTTTTAAAACAGCTCTCAGTTCATTTGTGGGCCTCATTCAAGGTGCTTGTGATAGCACCTTTAAAGTCCTAAATGACTCAGACCCCCCCACCCCCAAAACTGCCTCCTTCCTTATGGACCCCCTCAGTGGGGTCCAATTATATAGTGGCAGCTGGGTTATTTTTGTTGTTGCTTTGAATGAAAGTAAAGGAAAGATTCGGAGCATAAAATTGTTACATAATTAAGGAATGAAGTTGTCACTTCTTTACCTGCTGGAAGGATGAAATTGGCTTCTCTTTCCAACAGGGAAAAGAAACCTGGGCTGGTTTCTAACAGCGCTTCGTTCTGATAAGGTTGCTAAGAAACCACTTGCTTGCCGGAGCATTGTCTGCCTTGCGCGATGCACGCAGTGGCCATGGGAACGCACTGATAGCTTTTTTACAGGAGGAAGGGGGGAAATTGCAGGGAAGTGGTTGTCCTCATTTACCAAGCTGCAGCCCACAAAATAGTTCCAAAGTAAAGAAGCAATTTGTCTCTTATCAACCTCTGGTAGGTTTTGTTATTGGTTTCTAGAATGCTGAAGTGGGACTTGGTATTCTCACAGGCACTTCGGCTTCGAGCTAATTTCATTCCTCCCCTCCTTGCTTTTTAAGAGAGTCATTGCAAAATGTGTTTATTGCCCCAACTGTGTTGCTCCTTAAAAAAAAAAATCACAGGCTGTGCACCAACTATTGCTAAAAGCTGCTTATTCCCTTTTTGATTCACAGACAAAAATGAACATACAGTACTTGCTTTATCTGCCCTTTCAACTATGCCATCATTCACCACTTAAAAGCAGAGTCATCCAGTTAGACAGTTAGTTGTGCTCATAAGAATGTACAAAGAATCCCCCGCTGGATCAGACCAGAGGCCTGTCGGATCCAGAGACTCGTTTTCCACTGTAGCCAGTTGGATGCCTCCAGGAAGCCCAATTGCCCATCTTCTGCTGTTGTTCCCCAGTGACTTGTATTCAGAGACATGGCAACTCTGATCCTGGAGGAAATAATACAGCCATAAAGACTAGCAGCAATTGATATCCTCTATCAATTTCTGTAAGGGGACCCAAGTGGCGCTGTGGGTTAAACCACAGAGCCTAGGGCTTGCTGATCAGAAGGTCAGCAGTTCGAATCCCCGCGATGGGGTGAGCTCCCGTTGTTCGGTCCCAGCTCCTGCCCACCTAGCAGTTCGAAAGCATGTCAAAGTGCAAGTAGATAAATAGGTACCGCTCCGGCGGGAAGGTAAACGGCGTTTCTGTGCGCTGCTCTGGTTCGCCATCTTGTGGTAGAGAATTACGTAGTTGTGTGCTGGTACTTTGTCTACCTCGAATCTACTGCCATACAAATATTTGAAAGATTGCCTTTTTTCCTACAGAATTTAGCAAGATCAGAGGTACTAAGCCTCTGAATTCTATTGCTGTGGAAGATCAGGAAGTAGGGTGCTATTGCACTCAACGTCCTGCTTAGGGGATTCCCAGAGGCGTCTAGTAGAGACTACTTTGAGAACAGATTATTGTACTAGATGGGCCTTTGGTCTGACCCAGCAGGACTTGTCTTTGGTTCTTAAAGTTCCAGGAGGGGAAAAATCAGGTTTAGTACAACGTCGTCCTAAAAGAAATTGCTGTTGAAATGGTAAAATAGAAAGCTGGCAGGAGGGAATAAAGAACAGAGACATGTTAGCGCTAGTTTGGTGGGAAATAGTCTGCAATATTGGGGGGGGGGGAATACGTTGAGACCTACGTAGAAATACTGTTTTGCTTGGTAAATTAGACCGGAACAATTCCAGCCAGGTAATGCGTCATTGTGTGTGTGATACAATGGGCATTAAAAAAGAAGAATGGAAACACATAATCGTTGTTTTGACTGTGTGAAAGACATTCTTTAATTACAACTGCCTAATGTTTGTTTTCCCCCCAGACCCCTAAAACCTGTGAAAACTTCATTAAACTGTGCAAGAAAAATTACTACGACGGGACTATTTTTCACAGATCAATTCGTAATTTTGTGGTGAGTATTGAGAGTGGGAGAGAGAGCTTTTTATCTCCAGTGTTTTATGACCAGAGCAGAGAACTATAGTTATGTCAAGAGGTATTAATTTTCACACTTTGTTGGGTTTTTGTGTGTGTGTTGTGTTTTTTTCCAAATCTCCTTCTGGACTAGAATTTGCCACAGACAAAAAAATAAGGCTGATGTTAATAGAAAGAGAATATTCCTTGAGAACAAGGTCGCTTTTCTGGAATAAGAGCAACATCTGATTGCCTAGCAACCTGCGTTGAATAAGTCAGGCTGTCATCAGCTGTTTCCAAGCACTCAGAAAGGAAGAATGTTGTCATCGCTCAGTTTTCATTCAGACTCCATGGCTTGTGACATTTGAAACTCGGTTTCACTGGGCGATATGAAAGGCCAGACTCTGAACTGCATTACTCTAAGGGGCTTGTTGCTTAGAGTGCCAGACCAGGACCCCAAAGACCAGGTTTCAAATCTCTACTTGCTGGGCTCACCTCGGGCCAGTCTCTATCTCTCAGCCTAACCTACCTCACAGGGTTTCTGCGAGGATGAAATGGAGAAGAGGAGAACAATGTCTGCCACCTTGAGCTCCTTGGAGCAGGCATAGGCAAACTCCGGCCCTCCAGATGTTTGGGACTACAATTCCCATCATCCCTAGCTAACAGGACCAGTGGTCAGGGATGATGGGAATTGTAGTCCCAAACATCTGGAGGGCCGGAGTTTGCCTATGCCTGCCTTGGAGGAATGGTGGGATATAGATATAGCAATAATCACATGAAATTGCCACTGCATATTCATCAGTTCCACACAACCCACACATTGTCCGTCAGTTCTGTTGTGGGGATAACTAGAGCGAAGTTGATAGTATAATATTAATAATACTACTACTACTACTACTAATAATTTATTTATACCCTGCCCATCTGGCTGGGCTTCCCCAGCCACTCTGGGTGGCTCCCAACAAAACACAGTCAAACCTTGGTTTTCGATCGTCTCTATTGCTGAACGTTTCGGCTCCCGAACGTCGAAAACCCGGAAGTAAGTGTTCCGGTTTTCTAACATTTTTCGGAAGCTGAACGTCCGACGCGGCAGACAAGCGGCTTCTGATTGGCTCTTCCGATTTGCAAGCGCCAATCAGAAGCCGCGCCTTGGAAATCGGATGTTTCGGAGGTCGAACGTCCTTCCGGAACAGATTACGTTCGACTTCCGAGGTACCACTGTATTAAAGACACGATAAAACATCAAACATTAAAAACTTCCCTAAACAGGACTGCCTTCAGATGTCTTCTAAAAGTCAGCTCCATTAGAACATAAGAAGAACCTGCTGGATCAGGTCAGTGGCCTGCCTAGCTCAGGATCCTGTTCTCATGGTGGCCAACCAATGACAGAGCTAAATACAGGGTACCCCCAGACTGCACATCTGGTCCTTCCAAGGGAGTACCACCCTATCCACAACAAATAATCTAGCTCCTTGACTCGGGGTCTGCCCATCAGCAGAGCCTCTGCCTCCTTGGCACCCAATTATTCCACCTGTATCCTTTCTCCCCACCTCTCCCCACCCTAAATCTTCCATATCTTTTGATTCCACAGATCCAAGGAGGGGATCCAACGGGAACAGGAACAGGTAAGCAAACTGGGTCGATTCCTTACCTGCAGTTGGGTCGCTCATGATCTGCAACAAATTTAAAGCTGGAAACCCCTTCAGCCAGTGGTTGCAACAGGCTGCCTGCTTATCCTTTCTGTTTACAGTCGACACTTCAGGGTGCAGCAACCTTAATTCAGGCTCGGCGTACTGTTTATATTTTTATGCCCACCATTTATGAAAGGGGAGGGGATAGAATATTTTAGGTAAAGCAAATTGGCAGGATGCATGTGCTTGGTGAATTTTTCGGCTATTGGAACGGAAGCATTAAGCTGAACGGGACTAATTGGAATTCCTTGATGGCCCTTTGCTTTATTGACAACTCAAGTGGTTACATTATAGAATGTAAAAGCTTGTTTCCTCTAGGATTTTAGGAAATGGAAATGTGATTTGTTTTCAGGTTAATTGTAATGATTCACATGCCTTGAATTATTGTTGAACAAAATACTGAGATACATCATTGGTCTTTCTAGCTCAGCACTGCCAACACTGACTGGCAGCAGCTCTCTGAGCCACAGACCTTACCCAAACTTAAATTGTTTTCTGTGCATTCACTGCATTGCCTCCCCCCAAACCCACTCCAGAGTAGGTCATTTTGAGAACTGCAGAATGGGGGGGGGCGGGGGGCGGAGAGAGATGTCTTGGCTTCAAGCAAGGCCTTCGTTATGTTCAGAATGAAAGAGATGTTTGTGGAATTGCTCCTGGCTCAGGAATGGCCGGTTCCATCCAAGTTCAATCTTGCTATTAGTTCCTCAATCGCTTCGTGAAGTTAAGAACAAAAGTTTTCTTGTTCCTCATATACTCCCCCCCCCCCACCTTCCTGCCCACCCCCCAGATCTTCCCTTGCTTTCTTGGCTGGTGTGGACACCTTGAAAGGCGGTCAAGAACAGTATAAGACAAAGGCAGATGCCCCGCAAATGAAGTGGGGAACTGTTCTCAAGGGCACCCTCCTGAACCCGGCTGACCCGTCCTATCTCTTAGCATCAGCGACTCAGGAGGCATCTGAGCAAGAGCCATGAAATATCTGTCTCGTTAGACTTGCTAGATGCTTTGCATGCTTTCAGGTCACCCACAGTTCTTTCGCAGATCAGAGAACTATAGGTTTGGAAGGGAACCCAAGGGCCATCTAGTCCAACCCAAACATTTGCAGGGCAGGTAATGAAGCAAGCTGAAGAGTTGTCTGATGAAAACAAAATAAAAAAATTCCTTCCAGTAGCACCTTAGAGACCAACTAAGTTTGTTCTTGGTATGAGCTTCCGTGTGCATGCACACTTCTTCAGTTACCCATTTCATGCGGCTCAATGTGGTGCCTTCCATAGTTCTAGTTACAGGTAGATAGCTGTGTTGGTCTGTCATAGTCAAAACAAAATAAAAAAATTCCTTCCAGTAGCACCTTAGAGACCAACTAAGTTTGTTCTTGGTATGAGCTTTGGTATGGTATCTGAAGAAGTGTGCATGCACACGAAAGCTCATACCAAGAACAAACTTAGTTGGTCTCTAAGGTGCTACTGGAAGGAATTTTTTTATTTTGTTTTGACTATGACAGACCAACACGGCTATCTACCTGTAAGTTGTCTGATTAGTTCACTAGCTTGGGGAACCTGTGGGCGAAATTCAACCTTCCCGCTCACCTCTTTGGATCAGGTACTTTCTGACTTGTCTTTTAAAGCCCATCATGTGGTCAAGCGCTCAGTCCCCCCCCCAAAAAAAGGGTCTGCGGTCCAGTCGGAGTCTGCTGGCTGAAGTGTCTCCTAGGGATTCAGATGCAGGCTCTGGTGCCAACAGATCCATGTGGGAAGGAGCAGCTGGTAGATCAGTCTCCAGCTTGAGGCTACTTTTAGAGTAGCACACTGCATATGAGGCTGGGTGGCTCAGTCGGTAGAGCATGAGACTCTTCATGGGTTCGAGCCCCACATTGGATGAAAGTTTCCTGCATTGCTGGGGTTGGACAGGATGACTCTCGTGGCCCCTTCCAGCTGTACAAGTCTGAGATTCTGTGATTCCTGGGCCTCATTCACATTGCACACACAAAGCACTGCGGCACCACTTTAAAACCGTTGTGGCTTCATAGTTCTCTGTGAAAAAGGGGTTGAATTTTAAACCACTATGGGAATTGTACCTCTGGTACAGCAGCCTTAACCAGTTATAGCCCCCAGAATTCTCTGGGGGAAGCCATGACTTTTTGAAGTGGTGCTTTAAATGTTTGTCCCCTGGTTTGGGGCCGTGACACAAGTACCATCTGAGGGGGAAATTGTAATCCTCATAGTAGGAATTGCCGGGGGGGGGGGGAGACGGACAACGACTGAACTGCAAGTGCCAATAAAACGCCCAGAAGGGGACTTTACTTGATTCTTTTGTTTAAAAAGAAGACGGTAAGTTATCTTCACAATGAGGGCAAGCTTTCTCAACGTTTCCATCTTGCTTCCATCTCCGCTCGCTTCCCTCGAATTCGACTTGAGTACGCCTGCTGGCTCAGCGGGCCTCAGAGCTCCCTCCCTCCGAGCTTGTAGCAACTTTTGCAAAGCTGCCGCTTAAGCGATTCTGGAAAGGAGCTCTTCCCAGCAGCCACCGTCATTCAGAGTGAATTAGGTGGAGTCACTCTTATTGCATGCTTCAGAGCCGTGTGGCTAAATCACAGACACAAAGAGAGCAAACTCTCTCTTGACTGGTGCAGGAAACGCTGCTCTGCGCTGCCACGGATCCTGTACCTGTGATTGCGCAAAGATTACCAACCCCCCCTAACCCACCCACCGCCGGCGCTACAATATCCCTGAGGGATCGGGTTTCAGTTATTGCTGCGGTTATCAGATGGCAGAAGCAGAGACCGAGAGACTTGCGGAAAGTGTGGGAAATTAGGCTGTAGTTCCCATTTGCAGAGTATGCGGAAGACAGCCCTGGGTCATTTGACCCTTTCGTTCTCTTCCCGCCCCCCTTTAAAAACTATGCAAGACACTCTGTTTTAAAGTTTAAAGAACTTACAACTTTAATTTAGTGTGCTTTCAGCTGCAGATTAAATATATACAGTGGAACCTCGTTTTACGTACCGTCCTCCTTGTGAACGCGGAAGTAGATGCCCCTTGGATGCCCCTTGTTGCGAACTTTGCCCCGGGATGTGAGCGGAAGTCGTGCACCGGCAGCAGCAGGAGGCGCCATTAGTGAAAGCACACCTCATGTTACGAGCGGTTTCGGCTTAAGAACGAACCTCCGGGACGGATTAAGTTCGTAACCGGAGGTATCACTGTATGAGGAGTAAACCTCTACACAAATCCGGAGTGGAGTCCCTAAGACGGTTGGTTGGCGCCTTGTACGCCTCCTTCCAGCATCTCCTGCAGCCAAGCTGGTGCCAAATGTATTGCTCTGCTTTCCTTTGGGCCACATCAGCGAGGTTGAGAGTGGGCTCTTGTTGTCTGGGCAGCCCAAGACCTCCAGACACACTGCCCAGGCTTGCGTGACGCGTCCCAGGGAAATCACTTAGCAGTTTGACTTCACACACACACACACACACACACACACACACACACACACAGAGGTGCACAACATTGTCTCTCAAGACAGATGGAGGCCAACAATACATTTGGGGAAGGTATGTTCAAGCAGATGTTATGCATTCTAAGCCTTTGGAGTGTAGTAGATGGAATATTTAAAATTAACAACCAAGAGTATTAAAGAACTGGAGTGGTTGTATTGCCAATTGTGGAATAAGTGGCATTCTGGCTCAATGTACTGTTTTTGGTTCTCTTAACAGTATGTAGCTATTTAAGATTCCGTTTACTCTATGCAGCTGTTTAAGAGGGAAGCTTCAGATGCCTGCTTAGAAGAAGCAATCAGAATGTTACCTTCCTCTTAATCTAATTCAGTATTTCGGTCCTGAAGCAAGCCTGATTTACATTGCAGCCAGACTAGAAATATTCCTTTATCTTAACAAGTCATGTGGCATTTGAAATTCCTTGCAGTAATCGGTCTTAAGGATTTGCTGTAATGTGCGCTGTGCTCCCTGTTTCACAGAGAGGGAGAGGGAGAGGGAGAGAGATGAAAGCTTAGAGGCTTCCATTTCCAGAAACTAGGGAGGATTTGCCCTGAGGCTCCCTCTGCATTGTATTAAATGGGTTTAACTGCCATGCCAATCCACAAGCAAGGCTGGGAAGGGCCACTGTGTGGCGACCAGGCGATCTCGGGTGCCCGCTTAGGCATCACACCAAAGCAGAGGATGTGCGCCATTGAGAAAGAGGACACAAGCTTGTATGAATTTGTGTTTTTGTAAATAATAATAATAATAATAAAAAATAATGCATTTGCTAATTTGTAAGGTCTAAACCACAGAGCCTAGGGCTTGCCGATCAGAAGGTCGGCGATTCGAATTCCCGCGACGGGGTGAGCTCCCGTTGCTCGGTTCCTGCTCCTGCCAACCTAGCAGTTCGAAAGCACGTCAAAGTGCAAGTAGATAAATAGGTACCGCTCTGGTGGGAAGGTAAACGGCGTTTCCGTGCGCTGCTCTGGTTCGCCAGAAGCGGCTTTGTCATGCTGGCCACATGACTCGAACGCTGTCTGCGGACAAACGCCGGCTCCCTTGGCCTATAGAGCAGAATGAGCGCCACAACCCCAGAGTCGTCCGCGACTGGACACAACAGTCAGGGGTACCTTTACCTTTTACATTTAAAACAGCACCTGTATGTGGCAAGCGTCAAGCTCGCAAGGGAGAGCACATCTTTTCCGTGGCAACAGAGCTGAGTTGCTATGCTTTTGAGAAGCAGTCTGGAGAATGCATGGCCGCTTCAATATCTCTGGGGAGGAAGCATTGCAAACGCCTGTCTCTTCCCCCCACCCCAATACACCCACCCTGTGCGCACACAAACACATAATTTATTTTTGTGTTCCTCGCCCGCTCCTTCTTTTTAAAAGTCACTATTTTAGGATACCTAAAAGATTGGTATCTCATCTCTTATGTGGCCAGCCAGTCACTGTGCTCTGTAAGAGAGGGCCATTTCTAGCCCAGAATAGCCAGGCTTCTACCCTCCAGGCACTGGAGGTGTTCTACCAGTTAGATTGCTGCAGTGTGCTTTATGTGGGTCTGCCCTTGAGGTTGGCCTGGAAGCTGCAGAATGCAGCAGCTCATCTGCTCGGTGGGGCAGGCTATGGCTACAGTGCTAGACTGCTGCCAGAAGAATTGCCTGGCCGTCAGCTCGCTAACTGGAAAAGTTGAAGGGGTTGGTCCTGTTGCATAACACCACCTATCCACCTTGTGAGCAGTGAAACCTCAACTTACGTACGGCTCTACTTACGTATGTTACGACCTTCTAGTTACGACCTTCAGTAGGTGCTTCGACTTATGAACTTTCCTCTAGATACGAACAGAGGCCTTGCCAGCAGCCCGATGCTCACCCGGCCAGCTGCAGAGCAGCGCTGGGGCCTCCGCCATCGGGGAGAGGCCTTGCCGGCAGCCTGGAGCTCGGCCGGCCGGCTGCGGAGCCTCTGCCGGGGAGAGGGCCCCCATCCCACCCCCAAAACTGTGGAAGAGGTGCTGCCTACAAGAGGCACAGCAGGGCGCACTGCAGCCCCAAACCCCGCCGAGGAACTAACCTGAGGAAGTCCAGAGAAGAACCTGGCCTGGCAAGAAAAAAAAGTGACCCTGGCCGAAGTGAATCAGCTCTTTACTGACCCTTGCCCCACCCCCAGCTTGTAGCCAGGTACACTGATTACTGCCTTCATTTTATGGATCTATGGTATCGTTAGACAGCCTCTGCCACCCCCTAAGTAAAAGAAGGGATTGAGACAGGTGGACGGGGCTGAGCCCCGTTTCCCCAATGGAGCAGACTCCATTGCCAGTAGCTTCTGGTCTGCCTCTCCTTGGATTCTTCTCCCCTGCTCACTTTGCAGCCTACGTGTTCCGAAAGCCTCCCGAGTACAGCAGAGGCTTTTGGAAGCGGCTGTTCCGCCAGTGATGCGATTCCTCCAGAGGATCATTAAGGTTGTTCTGCAAGCCAAGCCACCTTCTTCTCTGCTTGTTGAAGATGCGTTTTCTGGTGTTTTGTTTCTGGTAATGATGCAAAGTGAGGGGGGGGGGAGAGAAATCGACTGTATAACTCTGGGAATGACTCATCTCAGAATGTTCTCTCCCGATTAGGAATAGTCCTGGAGGAAAATCAAAATGTCACATCTGTCATAAATAACATGAAAGTGAGGAGCCCAAAGCAGATGAGCTGCATGCACTCAACCTGAGGTTCCCTTTTGTCTCTGCTCAAGGGGGAGAACCAGCTCCTTAGAGGGCTCAAATATTGCAGCATTGCAAGTCCCACATGAATCTAAGGGAGTTTGCTCCTCTTGCCGAGGTTGGGGATTTTGGGGGCAGCTACATATGCCACGTGAGGGTTCTGTGAGATGGATAATGGCCACCTTTTGAGCAGAAGCTTCAGTGATCCCTGTGGAATCCAACAAGGCAGATAGCAAGCTCATTCTCCCAGGTGCCTGTCTTTTGTTTTAGGACTAGCTACCCTGCGGCTCAGGGACCCAGGTGGCGCTGTGGGTTAAATCACAGAACCTAGGGCTTGCTGATCAGAAGGTCGGCGGTTCGAATCCCTGCGACGGGGTGAGCTCCCGTTGCTCGGTCCCAGCTCCTGCCCACCTAGCAGTTCGAAAGCACGTCAAAGTGCAAGTAGATAAATAGGAACCGCTCTGGCGGGAAGGTAAACGCCGTTTCCGTGTGCTGCTCTGGTTCGCCAGAAGCGGCTTGTCCATGCTAGCCACATGACCCGGAAGCTGTACGCCGGCTCTAGGCCAATAAAGCGAGATGAGTGCCGCAACCCCAGAGTCGGACACGACTGGACCTAATGGTCAGGGGTCCCTTTACCTTTTACCTTTACCCTGTGGCTCTCTAGATGTTGTTGGTCTGCAGCTCTGATCATCCCAGACTACTGGTTGTGCAGAGCTGCTGAGATTTGGTCCAGCAATGTAACGCGGAGGGTGGCAGACTAGCCCGTTCTGCTTTATGTAGCCCAAACAGCCACCATCCACAAACGAGAGAGGGGGCATGGGGAAGGTTTGCAGAAGGTCTCATTTATAATCGGTAGAAGGGCGGGGGGGACGGACACAAACTGCTCATTGACTACTGAACATCCTCACTGGCTGTGGAATGCCGACACTTAGTTTGAACTGGTGGGAGGAGGAATGGAGTGTCCTGGAAGAAGGCACTGCTGGATGGGACGTTGAGCCCAAAGCACTCAGTGCTGCAGCATTGGGTCACTGCTCCCACTTGTATGCATAAAAAGATGAGCTTACCCTCCAAGAAACCTTTCCCACGGGTGGTGTGTCCTGCTTCGCAGCATCCAAAATGGACTGAATCTTGCCCAAAATTGCTGGCATTTCTCTTGCTGCTGGAAGAGGTGGCGGGTGGGGGGAGACACCTGTGTGTGTGCCACCTATGAGACTTCTTCTGCCAGAAGCAGCAGCCTCACCTTGCCTAATGACTGGGCCGGGTCTGCCCGATCCTTGTGTTATCAGAATGGCACCGATGTCTGGGATGGACCGGAGTCCGAAGAGGTCGGGGAGAGGATGTGCGGACAGGGGAAGCACAAGGACGATCATGGGGAAGGGGCCCACAATTTGTGGGGTTCTGTGCCACCCTGGTGTCAGCAAAGTTGCCAGGCGGGTTTTGCTGGGGAGAGTCAGTGCTGAGCTAGATGGACCAGCGGCTTGTCTTGGTATGGCGCCGCCTTTCCTTGTGGCATTTTGACTTATCTTGTGCCTGTGTGTTTGGAACTGGCGTGACCAGGTGTGGACTTAAAATAATAATAATAATGATGATGATGGTGATGATGATGTTTATTTCAGGGGGAGAGTCATATTGGGGGAAGCCTTTCAAAGATGAGTTCAAGCCCAACCTGTCCCACACAGGACGTGGTGTCCTCAGCATGGCTAATACCGGACCCAACAATAACAAGTCCCAGTTGTGAGTATTTGCTTGGCTCTTCTTTATCTCAAACCCATTTAAGGAGCATGTGGAATTCTGTGAAAAGCTTGGGGCTGGGCCTAACAATTTCACCCTTCACAGCCTCCCTTACCTGTTTTTAAGGCTTATGCGATCCTCTTACTGCTTTCAATCCGCTTGTTTTCCCTTTGCGCTATTCTGATTTTTCCGCAAGCAACCCGAAAGGCTGTTAATGGAAAGGTAGAATCCTTGTGGGGAATCTGTCGTTTTCCCATATGTTGTTGGACTACAACTCCCATCATCCATGACCCATTAACCACACTGCCTGGGGCTGATGGGAGTTGTAGTCCAACATCACCAGGATGGGGAACCCCTCCCCCTAAATATTTGCCAACTTGCTTCTGTGTTTGAAATGCTCCAGGGTTTATATATATATATATAAAGAAATATTGATGTGCTCTATGGCAGGTTTGTAAGGTCTGTCTATTTTTCCCTCTCTCCAGCTTCATCACATTCCGATCCTGTGCATACCTGGACAGGAAGCACACAGTGTTTGGAAGGTAAGTGAAGCAAGTTCATTGCAACGTACACCATGTTTTCCTATGTACTTGGGCAGCAGCTGGTGTAGTTAGAGTGGTTAGGACTGGGGAGACCTGCATTCGATCTCCAGCTATGCCACAAAAGCTCCACTGGAGAGCCTTGGGCTCGTTCCTTGCCTTTCAGTCTAGCCCGCCTTGCAAGAGGGTTGAGAGCATAAAAGGGCATCAACCCACATATGCTCCTTAGATCAGGGCTTGCCAGACTTCTGCATTCGTTGACCCCCTGAAGAGCTTACAAAGTCATCTTTGAACCCCATCCAAACTCTGAAGAACATAACAAATGTTCTTTGAAACAAACAACAAAACAAATAAATAAAATTAATAATGATGGTGATGATTAATTTTATTCATTGCTTTTTTTGCCATGGCAACTCACAGTGACTTACAATATTTTTAAACAAAAAACCAGACGCATTTATGCATTAAAACGAGCACAAAAAAGCAAATAGCAGCTGTAAACCCCCCCTTTTTTTAAAGCAATAAAGCAGCATTTTCTGAGAATACTGTTGTATCCCACACTTATTAAATGCAAAGGTTTCCCATCAGCAAGGAAAGGGCACTCTGTATATGCCCATGCACTTTATTTCTGCGGCTCGTAGTTCCTAATTAGTTTTTTTCACGCTGTACCTTGTAAACCTGTTTTCCAGCTCCAGGCCCTTTCTGACCCCATTTCGACCCCTAGGGGCAGGGGGGGTCAGTACTCTTAGAAAAGGGGTGCTCTTCAGATGCAGCGGGAATGAACAGATAAATGGGCTCTGGCATCCCACCCAGCTGGGTTCAAGTGAAAATCTTGAAAAATTGTTTCCATTCTGATAGTTGCCGGCCACAAGCAATATCTCCTCTTTGTGCATCAATTGATTTTTCCACTTCTATATTAATGTGCTTTTATTTGGCACGCTGCTTGGACCTCTGCATTTTGATAAGCCTGGCATAATGTTTCAGACAGCGAGGTAGTACTACCGTTTGCTTGAATAAAACAGGCCAATGAATCAGCAGATGCTGGCTTCAGATTTTTGGAAAGGAGGGACTTGAGCAAGTCTCGTTGCGATTTTTATTTATATGCCACGCTTTCCGCAAACGCATCCCTTGCTCAAAGCGGTTCACATGGAAAACAAAACAGAGCACTAGTCTAAATGATGTCACGTTTGTTTATTTATTTATTTATTGCATTTATACCCCAGTTTTTCAACCAAGAGCTCAAGGTGCCATGCATGTTTCTCCTGCTCTCCATTTTGACATCATCATCATTCTTTTATTCAACCGTCAGTCAGAAGAATACATTTGTACAGAATTAAAAGCATCTGAAAAAACTTTTTTTTAAAAAGGAAACATAATCCACAATAGAATGGAACTAAACAAAAAGCCCCATATCGATACAATCAGTTAAAATCTTGCGACGCTTAGAAGCTAAAAAAAGAAATTTAGCCACCAGGAAGGCTGTATTTCTAGTAATATTACATTTTGACATCAAACCAACCCTGCAAGGGTAGGTTAGGCTGAGAGACAGTGACTGGCCTTCAGTGGACTTCAGGGGATTTGAACCCTGGTCTCCCAAGTCCTTGTCCATAATAAAAAATATCACTGGAGCATTGCTGGGGCTTCCGTTGGCCCTTGGCTCGGAAGCTGCAGCCAAAGCAGAATGCAGCAATTAGCCGATTGGCTGGTTCTCCCGTCAACACTGTCAGTTTCCATTTCTTAGTGCAGAAAGTATTGATCTGATGTGTAGAGATCTTTCCTATTCTAATTCATTCAAGAGGGTACTGGAAGCTTCTCTGTGTGAAAGAAGCAAGCAGAAACTTCATGATGTTTGGGTTATTCCTTCAGAGAAGTGGAGTACAGCTGGCTTAAACTGGTGCCATTATCTCTTCTGTCAACGTCACGCTGACTATAATTATAGGCCAGAAGGAACCTGGGTTTCACTTTCTCTTTCTATCTCTTTTCTTTCTGGTGTGGTGTTCTGTACACAGTATGCTGAGTGTTAAGGTTTAGACTTGTTATAAGTTATTGTAAGTTTACGTTAAGTCTGCTGCAATTGGATTTCTTACTGACAGTGCCAATCCTGAATATTGAATTTGTGACCATTATGCTCATTTGCCTTCAGTAGCAGTAAAGCTCTGCTGGATGAAATTGACTCTGGACTATTTTTTGGGAATCCTGCAACGTGTTTTAAGTTTTTACTCTGCTTACTATACATCGGAATCTACTCTGGATCAATATTGAGTAGAATTCAATGACAGACACCAGATAGCACCTCTGCTGAGGGAGCTGCCCTGGCTGCCAGTATACTACCAGGAGGTTAAAGGTTTTGCTTTTGGCATTTAAAGCCCTGAAAAGGTGGGGGCCACAGTATGTAAGGGGCCCCCTTGCTCCATGTGCCCCTTCATGGGAAACTGTGCAGAAGGGACGTTACTGAGAGTACCATAGATCCCAGAGGTGCTCTTAGCCTGTGCTAGAAATCAGGCTTTTAGCGTTGTAGCTCCAGCTCTCTGGAATCGGTGACCAGCCAGAATCAGACCAGCACCTGATGTCATGATGTTTAGGTACCCGCTGAAGACGTTCCTGTTCTAAAAAGGCTTTCCCTGAGGTATAGCCTTGTCTTTGATGGAATATCTGCCAACTAGCGTTTTCACAATTTGCAAAGATTGTTTTATCATTTTTAGAGTCCGCCCGAATTATTTTATTGTTGTCAGAACTTGTGTTTTTTATCTTGTGCGCTGCTTTGATAGCTTTGTGCTAGGAAGTGATTGATACGGTTGTTAAATAAGGAAATAAAATTAGAATAACATATGAAAATAAGTTAACACTGAACAGCTCATCTGTTTATCAAAGTGCACTGGTAGGTCCAGTACAAATATCCAAAACTTCATATCCAAAACTAGCCCCAGATCTGATGACATTAGTGCCTGTCAGTTCCGCCTGGAAATCTTTTATGCCCCAACCCAAAAGTCGAGAAATTTCCCTCCAAAATCTTATGGAAGCAGATCCTTTATGAAGGCTCTCAGGGCTGGAGGGGTGGGGCAAGACTCCAGTTCCCATCATCCTTGATCTCTCTGGCCATGTTGGCTGGGGCTGATGGGAACTGGAGTCCAACAACATCTGGGGGCCACTACATTGGCTACCCCGATCTATGGTGGTTTCAATGAAAATGTGATCTGGAAAGTGAATGTAAGAGAAGGAAACTGTCCCGTGCAGGAAGGAAAAGAGGAAGTACACGTTGGGGCATGGTAGTCTGGGCGATCCTGCCGTTTGTTCGATAATGTTATGTTGGCAGTAACGAATGGTGTTTGAGCATTTACAAGCAACAGTACGCTGTTGCTGAAATAATAATAAAAAAAGCCCTCCTGTACCATAGAACTTATGAGTCACGGTCACAAATTCAGAGGGTGGGAGAGAAGTAGGCTAAGGAAGTATGTGTGATCTTAACATCTTTACCTCCTTGTGGTTGCCTCTGTTTTTTTTACCTGTACAAGAGTAAATCTTGAATAAGGCATGCTCCTACATCATGAGCTGCTCTTGTAATGACCCTCCTGTAGGTCCATACTCACCTCCTCGTGGGTCAGAATTACAACCTTCCACAGAGAATGAAGCTCAGGGGCAACCAGTTCTTTGCTTTACTAGCGGGAGCTGGCTGTGCAAAGTGCTGGTTATCACTGGCCCTTGTGATAATCATGAAGCCCCCCTTGCCCCCAGCAGGTTGCCTCTTGTGTCAACCATAAAGCCGCTTCCTCTCCTTGGAACAGTGTTTCAGCTTTTTATTTTTAAGAATGAGATTGGCTTTGCATGTCACCGGTTGGGTTTTTCTTAAGCTGGAAACCAGCCCAAAATGTACCGTATTTTCTGGCGTACAAGGCGACTGGGGGTATAAGACGACCCCCAGTTTTTCGAGTTAAAATATAGAGTTTGGGATATACTCTATATTTTAACAAAAAAAATGTTGAGCGGCGCCGGAATCGCGTCCGCGGCTCCGCAGAAGCGATTTCTGGCGCTGCGGACATTTTGGACATGCGCAGAAGCGATTTCTGAGGCTGCGCTGCCCATATCCAAAATGTCCGCAGCGCCAGAAATCGGTTCTGTGGAGCCACAGACGTGATTCCGGCGCTGCTCGGCAAGTCCCCGCGCCGCACTGCAGTATCCGGCGTACAAGACGACCCCCGAATTTGGAGCAGATTTTTCGGGGTTCAAAAGTCGTCTTGTACGCCGGAAAATACGGTATGTGCGAGAAAAGGAGAGGTGTGTGTCAGTGGTCGATTTAGAGACAGGAAAGCATGGGAAATCAGCTATGTCCTGCTGGTCCACATTGTAGAGATCACACAATCTTTATTTTATTCCCCGCAACCCCACGGTCCTGCTATCTAACAACAAGAGGGAACATTCCTTACTACCAGGAAAAATATGTAACTTGGCCACATCACACTCACTTTCACGTCACAGAAATAACTTATGAGATACCTGCACTTTTTGCCCCATAACTTACTTCCTAGAAGAACTAGAGACTTGTTGTTGTTTTTTTATGAAAGCTTGGCGTGTGTTTTCCTGCCTAGGGCCACAAGTGAGAGGCTTTACATGTGTCGTGGTGCCCATGGGCACCAGGTTGGCAACCCCTGGGGAAGACGGTACTGAAATGGACGGACCAGTGTGTCTTAATGCAGTACGGGGCAGCTTCCAAAGTTCCCACATTGCTTTGTTTGTTTGTTGCATTTATATGCTGCTTGTTCATCCAAGGAGCTCAAAGTGCCGTATGTGGTTCCCCCCCCTCCCCTCCTCCTTTGATCCCCACAACAACCTGCGAGGTAGGTCAGGTTGAGAGACCATGCCTGGTCCAAGTTCGCCCAGTGATCTTCATGGGCATGTGAACCAGGGATGGGTCAATGGTGGCCCTGCAGACATAGCTGGACTACAACTCCCATCATCCTGGGCCACTAGCCATGCTGGTTGAGGCTGATGGGAGTCACTTTTAAGTCATTGCAGTGCATTATGTATTTTTCTGCACGCAACGGAAATCTGCAAACGAATCTTTTGTGTTCTAGGCAGCCCTAATATCAACCTTCAGAATTTGGCTCCTCCGGCTATAAAGGGTGCCATACTTCGATCAACATCTTAAAATACTTTCCCCCCGGTAAACACAGATTTGCCAAGCGGACGTGTAGATTTTTCTTGCACAGGCAGGCCCCCTTCCCCCCTTCCTTCTGCTCCGTGTTTGCGTTTCTCTCCCTAAAGCATTCCAGATATTTTATTTATTTTATTTTGCATTGTCTCCTGAGCAGGAAACTGTGTTTTGCCTTGGGCCCCGGCCAGCACAATATGGCAGGCTGCTTAATTGATATAATTTAGGAGCAAGAGAGAAAAACACACAAGTGGAAAGGAAAACGTCTCAGGCGCAGATGTCAGCAGAGCAGACGAAGGTCTCTCCCTGAATGTAGGGATAAGCGTGGAGACTTTGGTGCCTTGACAAGGCCCGACCTTAGTGGTGCGTTTCCTTTTGGCACCTGTACAAATAACAGCTTTCAGAATTGGTAATTAGTAATAATATGAATCATTATTAATAATATTATTAATATCATTGAATATGAATACCATGTTGGTGGAGTGGTTTGAGTGTCATACCAGGTCCCGGGATACCAGGCTTCTAGTCTACACTCAACAATGTGTTTCTGAACAGTGGGGTTTGGGGGGGGTTGCTTGATTTGGGTCCTAAAAAGGGTTCCCCCTCCCTTCCCCCCTGTTATAAGAAAAATATACCCTTATTCCCTTATGGGGTACACAAGAGCCCTTGCAAAGTCCTCTGCAGGTTCTCCATCGGTAGGAGTAAAAAAAACAGAGGCCAACCAGAGAAAAATTGAGAAGCAAAGCCTTTATTTTCACTGTTGCAACAGGGTGCTTTCCTCACACACACATGAGCAGGAAAAGGACCCAGAACAATGGTGTGCCCGCTCCTATATAGACTTTTGAAATTCCCCCCCTTGGCGTCCAGCCCACCCCCAGATACATCATCCTACATCACAGATCCATCATCCTACATCACAACTTGGGAGGGTCAGAGAAGGTAATTTCTCACACCTGGTCATCCCTCCTGGACCCCTCCCAGACACACATTTCTGGATAACAAAAGGTTTCCTGATTTCCTGCCCTGGCAGGGCAGGGCAGATGCAGGGCTAACGACTGTCCTTTGTGAGGGAAATGGGCCATCTGGTACCTGGTCAGCTAGGAGTCAAAATGGTGCGAGGCCTGTCTTTCTGTGCTGTTTTCAGACATTCTGGGTGGTAGAAAATGGTCATGTCATTTCAGTCACCCCTCTCTGTTCATGTCTCAAATAGTGTACTGGAGTGCTTTGAAAGGAAGCCCCCCCCCCCGAAATTCTTATAACACCCCCTTTTTTTGAGGCGGACAGCATGTGATATTCTGGATGCTTTTGGATGATTAAAGCCCAAATAAAATAAAGATCCCCAATAAGAAAGCTTGAGTTTTATTTGTGAGAGAAGGCTTCAGGACTTAAATCGAGGGCGATTAAAAATGTAGAGCACATATGTTGGATGAGCTTTGTGTCTTCAGCGTTGTGTAAAGGCTTCTTCTGTTGCTGTCAGCCTGAAGCGTCGTCATGAAAAGGAGCTTCTGCTGTGAACTTTCTAAAGCACATAGAAACAGCTTGGTGGAAAGGGTCACACCCCTAAGTCTTCTCCCTTGCCTGGTCAAGAAGAGGTTAGGACCCTTGTAAGGGCTCGGGGTTGTCTCCTCGAGAGTAAAGAGCCAGGAACCTCCGTTTCTTTAAGGCTAATAACTTTATTTACAGACTATGTACATCAGAGCGTTAAGATTCATGTCCGCTTGAGTCGGTTCCAGAATCCGGGAGTGGCTTTCGCCGGTTCCTCCCCCAACATAAGAGTTTCGGTATCCCAAAGCGTCGCCTCCTTTCCTTACGCTTCCCCCCCCCCCTTACGCATTTGGGGCGATGGAAGTAGCTGACCGCTTTGCTTCTCAGACCACTCAGGTGGTGCTGAGGCTCTGCCAGCATCCCTAGCCCTCAGCTCCACCGCACTTCCTGGCAGTTCCTGCTCATCACCACTGGGGCTCTCCTTACTGTCCCCGCTGGACTCCGAACTGCTTCCCAGGAGAGGCTGCGCTTCCCTCCATCCCGCCTTCCCCGTCTCAGGTCCCTTGCGTGAGGTCAGGTCCCTGACAACCTTATTGACTGATCTTTGTGTTTTCATCCTGCCTGGCAGAGGACTGAACCATGTATCATTCAAACAGAAACTTGAGCAGGATTATTTCCTTCCACTGGGTGGCCAAAGTTTGCGGTAGTTGCTGCTCCCCGGGGGTATTTTTTTTATAAATTTAATTTAGAGCGCCTTTGTGTCGCTTTTCCAGTGTTCAAATCCTCGTCCAGATAGCGACTAAAATACATGCAACATCATGAAAATCTAAAATAACAGAAAAGCGAAAGTAGTCGTGTTGGCCTACAACAAAAAACCACAAAGTCCGCGTTAAGGTGATAGCTTTACGAAGGTGACCGAAATGTCGCAAATGCTTTTGGAACGATGCATTCCGCCCCCCTCTTTCTCCCCACTTTGTTTTATCCCTCCACTCAGATTGTCTTTTTTTTTCTTTTACAGAGTGGTCGGTGGCTTCGAGACGCTGACAGCAATGGAGAACGTGGAAAGTGATCCCAAAACGGACCGTCCCAAGGTAGCATCACCTGCAGCAACAGGTTACTCGCCTGAACTTTGTGACTTCATCGTCCTCCGCCACTCCTGCCCTTGTGCACGCTTTAAGCCCAAAGTTCAGGAGCGGTGGCACTGATCCGTGGAGCGCGCCATATACTTAACCCACCCGCTGGTCTCCTTTTGTCCCCAGGAAGAAATAAAAATCAAGTCGACGACAGTTTTCGTTGATCCATACGAAGAAGCAGATGCTCAGGTGATGATGGAAACTTGGGACATAAGCAGGCTAGCACAGAGAGCCACTCAAGCAGGAAATTAATTTAATACCTCCCTAGGCATCCCTTAGTTCTGTGTGCGTGTGTTTAGTTGTGTCCGCGCTTTTGAATTTGAAGAAAACCTGACTTAATCGGATTTTATTTATTTACAACATTTGGGCATGACATGCCCTTTAGGCAAGATTGTTTTACAGTTTACTTGCTTCTTTCTTATTACCTTTCGCTCTTACCTGCCTTCCCCCCCCCCCCAATGAGCTCAAGGTGGCGCACATAGTTCTGCCCCCTCTGTTCCATTTTATCCTCATAAAAAGTGTGGGCGACCCCATCTTTTGACTATTTTAGTTGTTGATTTTCTGCATTTATATTCCACCTTCCTCTGCGAGGAGCTCAAGGCGTGGTTCTCCCACTCCTCATTTAATCCCCCACAGCAAACCCCATGAAGGAGGTCAAGATGAGAGGCAGTGACTGGCCAAAGGCCACTCAAGTGAGCTTCATGGCCGAGTGGGAGGATTTGAACCCTGTTCTCTCAGGTCCTAGTCTAGCGCGCTCATCGCTTCGCCACGCTGGCTCTCGATATCTAGATAAATGTCCCTCTGGTCTGTTTGATATTATGCCTTTCGGGACCTTACCTGCTCTTGTGTCTCCTCTTCTTCTTCAAAGGTTGCCAAAGAGAGAGAGAAGGCCCAGCAAGAAGAGGAGGCAGCCAAGGAGAAGACCAAAGTCGTCATCCCAAAGAAGGAGCATCACATTACGAAGACGTACCGGGAGGGTGTCGGGAAGTACATCAACATAGCCGCAGCGTGAGTTGCGCAACTGAGCTTGAGAAGTGAAACTTCTCCACATCTTTGTTACGTAGGCAAGATTAGACTGTTTGCCTTTTGGCCCCCAGTATTGTCAATGCAGGTGGTGCTGTGGTCTAAACCACAGAGCCTAGGGCTTGCTGATCAGAAGGTTGGCGGTTCGAATCCCCGCGATGGGGTGAGCTCCCGTTGTTCGGTCCCAGCTCCTGCCAACCTAGCAGTTCGAAAACACGTTTCAAAGTGCAAGTAGATAAATAGGCACCGCTCCGGCGGGAAGGTAAACGGCGTTTCCGTGCGCTGCTCTGGTTTCACCAGGAACGGCTTAGTCATGCTGGCCACATGACCCAGAAAAACTGTCTGCAGACAAACGCTGGCTCCCTTGGCCAGTAAAGCAAGATGAGCGCCGCAACCCCAGAGTCGTCCGCGACTGGACTTAACGGTCAGGGGTCCTTTACCTTTACCAGCGCTGCAGGTGCCCATGTCTGGATGGAAGGAGGCAAATGGCAGCTGAGTGGAGCTGAACGGGGGGCCTCCCTGTCTCCCCTCTCCCTCATGATAGTGTTGAATCAAGGGCTCATCCCAGTAAATCACTACAAAGTATTAAAATGCCTAGAACGCTTGGGGAGGTTTGCAGAGGAGAGCCCATTTTCACCCAAGTTCCTCCTGCCTCTTTCTCCTTCCCTTAAAAATACGAAAAGCGAGCGAATGAGAGAGGGGAAAACTGGAGCGAGTGAACGAGAGAGAATTGATGGCAGTTACCCTGGTGTGATCCACTTTAGATTAGACTAGGGCCCAACAGTTGAAGACAAAACAGCCTGAGGCGAAGGTGTGATGTTTCCTTGACCGATGTTGCTTCTTGCCTCTGATGCGAAGCCATGCCAGGAGCCCATTGAGTTTAAAATTGCTTTTTCTCCTCCAGTCTTGGTTTGCCATGAAGATGCAGAGGGAAAGTGATTGATGCCTGTTAGCAGGGAGTCTGGCTTCTCTGGCGTGCTTCTCTTTCACTCCTGTCTTCCAGTCTTAAGTTCCGTTTTTTAAAAGGGGAGGATGTAGCTCGATGCTAGGAGCATTCGGAGCCCATGGCCTGCCCCCCCCTGGGCACTTAGTCATTAGACGACTGTGAGCAGGGGCGTAGCAAGGGGGGGCGATGGGGGCGGGCCGCCCAGGGTTCCACCCCAGAGGGAGGTGACACTTAAAAAAAAAATTGTTTAATTTTTTGTTTAATTTTTTTAAACTTTATTGGAAAAAAGAGATAATAGACACACACACACAACCCCCCACACCTCACAAAGTGGCACCATCAGAGGGGGGTGACACTTCTTTATTTGTTTTTTAAATTAAATTTTAACTTTATTGAAAAAAAAGAGATAATAGACACACACACACAAAAATCCCACACCTCACAAAGTGGCACCATCATTTTTTGTTGGTGGGGGTGACTTGCTATGCCACTGGGTGCATCTCTGCCAGTGCCCTGGCAAAGTGGTGGTGGGGGGGTGACAAAAAAAAATTCCAGCCCGGGTACCACCTGGGCTGGCTACGCCTCTGACTGTGAGTGTGAGCAGGAGATCGTGGCAGCCTCAGGAGGAGTCAGGAATAGCAGGGGTAGGTGGTGGTGGTGGTGGTAGCTGCAGGTTTTAGCAGCTACCTTTCCTAGGAAAGCCAGCGTTGCACACAAATCAAGAGTTCCTAAGCACTGAAAAGATTATGATACCCGATTTGTAATTCAAAGTTAAACCCAACAAGAAACGGAAAAACAACATTTTACTTTTTTGAAACGACACGAGATTGGACGCGTGTGCCAAAAGGCATATGCCTTTGTGTTATACGCAACCCATGGCGGGATCTGATTTCGGAGAATAGTTTGTAGAGTTGGAAGGGTCCCCGAGGGTCATCTAGTCCAACCCTCTGCAATGCAGGGATATTTTGCCCAGTGTGGTGGGGCTCGAACCCATGACCCTGAGATTAAGTCTTGTGCTGTACCGATTTCCTCACAGTCTTTAAATCTATGTTGGTAGGATGGCCCCCTGGTTTCTTTTTTGGTTTGGTTTCGGCGGGGATACATAATGATAAAAAGAGAACAGGAAGGAGATAAATGACTGTACAACTTGAAGAAGGCAACTGAAGGCAGCCCTGTATCAGGAAGCTTTTAATATTGGATGCTTTTATATTTGTTTGAAGCCTCCTAGAGTGACAGGAGCAACCCAGTCAGATGGGTACAAATAATAAAATAATTATTGTTAATATTAGTTGAAACGCAGGATATAAATCTACGAAATAAATAATTTTTAAAAAAGCAAACAATACCTCAGGTTCTTCATGTTTTTGAGCAAGAGAAGAGCTCAGTACTCTGCTGCTGAGCAGATGGCAATGGGGACTGAGACATAGCTCAGGGTTAGAGCCCAAGCTTTCTGTGTTGAAAATCCCCAGCATCTCGCTAAAAAATGAATCTCAGGTGGACTTTTTGTGGGAGACTCCAGAGAGTGTGCTGCTGATCGGAGTAGACCAGCATTTGCCAACTTGCTGCCCTCCAGATGTTTTAGACTTCAACTCCCATCAGCCCACACAGCACAACTGCTGTGGCTGATGGGAGTTGTAGTCCGAAACGTCTGGAGGACTCGCAAGTGTTCAAATGCTCCACTGGACAGTACGAGACGGGGTGAACAAGTCGTCTTACTATACAACAGTTCATAGGAAAGCCACACCCACACTGTGGTTTCATTGGGGAGGCCCAGATTCACACCCCCTATTCAGTAACAACAGTACCGAGTGAACAGTCCCCCTTTCTCAGCTTCACAAGATGGTTGTGAGGATCAAGAGGGGGGAGGGGTGCTGCTCTTTGGATTGATGGGTGGGGCAGAAGATGTAAATAAAAAGGGCTGCCCTCCATCCTAGCTGCATGCACTCAGAAGGAAGTCCGGTTGAACTCATTGGGGTTCATTTCCCCAGGTGGGTGGGGTTAAGCTCACAACCTGAGCCCTGACCGGTGTGGTTTCCGTTACAGGAAGCGAGTGGCTGAAGACGATGGGCCGTCCACCAGCACAGCTGCAAAGAAAGAGAAGAAGAGCACAGGCTTTGGGGACTTCAGCTCCTGGTAGGAACCAAAAACCCAACCGTAACCAAGCCTGGACTCTGGGCGGAGAAAGTCCGAGTTGTGCATCTCTCCTGCAGCAGGCAAAGAAACCCAAACCCAACCAGTTCAAGACAGTTTCCTAACATGTTTTAAGTCTGATTTCTTTGGCCTTTCATTCTCTTTCTCTCTCGAGCCCTTCTCAGGAAGAATCGCTTTGCTTTTTCAGTGAGCTGCTGGGCTCCCTAACTCAAGGAGGGCTCTTAATGCGTTGTTGCTCAGCAGATTTATCAGCAGAACACGAGAGGATGCTAAAAACAGATGAATGAGTGAGGTTCTATTCTCGGCATAAATGGGTAATTGCCTGATTTCAGAGGAGGAGGCGAGAGCATTAGAGCTGTACTCTTGTTGCAGGAGACACACAACCCTTTACACCTTCCCAGTTTTAATTTGTAAACACCGCCTGAGCACCCTCCCTCCATTTCGCACCTCCTACTGCACTGTATGAGAGCAACCTTACAGCTGCTTAGAATCATCCACCCCTTCTCTCTGGGATCATAACAGACCTGCAGCTGTCCAGTGTCCTCTCTCTTAGGAATACAGTTCCGAGCTACCAGGTTTGATGGAGGGATCTGCATCAGTTCAGTTCAGATCTTCTGCTTGCAGGCACAAATCGAAGCTCCACTGTTCCCCTCTCATTTTTGATGTGCAGCATGAAGAGGTTGCAGCCCAGTTAGGACACAATTAGAAAAAAATCACCTCTCACTTTAAGAAGCACAGGGACCAGACTGGAGGGTTTGCTTACTCCTTTGCCCATCCTTTTTATCATTTTCAAATCCCCTCCAAGTGCTTTTGACCCTTTGGGGTGACCCTTAGGAGGAGAATCAGCAAGGAGCAGTTTGAGCCTTCTCTCTGCTTGAAGCTAGCCCCTCCTAAACCTACTATCCTCATTAGCAAAAATGGCCGCCCGGCAGTCACCATGTGCATTTCTATGCAATGCGCATTCTGCCCTTTCTGCTAAATATGGGCAGAGTTAAGGTGTGTCTGGAGCCCCACATCGCTTAGAAGCATTGGCTGAGTGAATGCCAAATGCCGGTTTATAGTCCAATGGAGACAAGTTTGCTTATGTATATATGTATTTCTATTTTCATATAATTCAAAAATTATATTTATAGGCAAAGAAAAGTATCCCCCCTAGCACCGGCACAAATATGTGCAACTTTTCTAGCTGTCTGGATTGCAGGAAATAAGTCAAAAGGGTTCGCTGTTAACAGGTAGTTGTAATAAAAGAAAGGCGCTAGACTGTCATTGATTACATTTGTTTTTACTCATTGGCCTTGTTCACATGTAACAGTAAACCGTAGTCAGTAATAAACCATGGCTTACTGTGAACAAGCAGTGTGCTGGTACCGGCTGCTCAGTTGCTTCCTCTCTGTTCTGCCTTGTCCCCTCTGGGAGAAACAAACTATGAGTGCTGATTCTAACTTAATACTGAGTCAAGCTTTGTGGTTTGTTTCTCCCCAAGACTGGCAGGGTGAAGCAAAAGGAGTGAACTGGTTGTTGGGCACCAGAGGTTGGTAATTCATTGCTAATGATGGGTTACTGTTATGTGCTACCTGGGCCAGTATCCAAAAGCAGTGAAACCACCTCTTGGCGAAAGTTGCCCAAATAAAGTGGCCAGTCCTACTTCTCCACTTCCGATGTACAGACCCCACCCTCCCTGAGAGCCTGCCTAGAATATTTAAATGATCTTTGCATAGACTAAGCGACAAGGATTGCTGCTAAAAGACTGGCTCCAGATTCCATCCACCGACAGACAATCATAATAGCAGCACCCTGGCCACATTGGACACATTGGAGTATTTACTTCTACTGCTTGGACTGATCAACTGACATCCCCTGGCAAGAAGTGAGGACCTCTTGCTTGAGAAAATAACTTTTTATATCGCAGTACCACCTTGTTTGTGAAGAAAGAAAACATCAAGTCCCCTTGACACAAAATTGTAGCAGGACAATTTCTGTGATACGGGTTTTTTCCATTAAAGATTTAAATTTTCATTTGCTTCCTGCTTTCCCGTTCAGTTTTTCCGGGACTCTGCCAAAACTCTCTTGTTTGGCTTGCCAGGAAATGAGTCACCTATATTTTCTAAGATGCTTACTGGAGCCTTGATTTCTTTTGAGGAAATGTTTTGCAGCTCTATAAGGAGTTCAGTCTTGTTTGAAAAGATGAACATGGGGCCTTCAGTTTATTTGCGGTGTGTGTGTGTGTGTGTGTGTGTGTGTGTGTGTTGTTGTTGTTGTTGTTGTTGTTGTTGTTGTTTTTAAAGCAGAGACAAGTGTCAACAGTTTGCCTTCTGGGCAGCTGGTGTGAGGAGCCTAGTGCACCAGAAAGGTCCACTGCCTTTGGTCCAAGCTTGTTGCTACTGCTGTTTACTTAAAAGCTACCTTCTTTGGCAATCACTTGTAGCCAAGTAAGATTGTCTTCCATGAACACGGTTTTACCAGTGAGTCCGTAAGGGACTGTGGAGGCCAATTCTGGATCCACACGTCCTTCCACAGTGGGGACATAGGTTTCTGGGCGGGAGTTGGTCATGGTGAGAGTTTGCCAAGTGTGCCTTCCTCTTAGCACGTTTCTCCCTTGCGTCCTGAATTCAAGTGTCTTCAAAGCCCATGACACCTTTGGTAAAGGCTGTTCTCCAATTGGAGCACTCACAGGCCAGTGTTTCCCAGTTGTCGGTGTTTACACTACATTTTTTTATATTTGCCTTGAGAGAGTCTTTAAAACTCTTTGGTTGACCACCAACATTATGCTTTCCATTTTTAAGTTTGGAATAGAGTAGTTTCTTTGGAAGACAATAATCAGGCATCCATACAACATGACCAGTCCAACGAAGTTGATGTTGAAGAATCATTGCTTCAATGCTGGTGATCTTTGCTTCTTGCAGTACACTGGCATTAGTTCACCTGTCTTCCCAAGTGATGTGTAAATTTTTTCTGAGACTCCATTAATGGAATCTTTTCACATATACGCAATTTCACCTAAACGTGCAGTGCCTTGGAACATAACGGCCGCTTAAATTGGGAATTGCCTGTGTTGTTTTTGTTGTTGTTTAGTCGTTTAGTCGTGTCCGACTCTTCATGACCCCATGGACCAGAGCATGCCAGGCACTCCTGTCTTCCACTGCCTCCCGCAGTTTGGTCAGACTCATGTTGGTAGCTTCGAGAACACTGTCCAACCATCTCGTCCTCTGTCGTCTCCTTCTCCTTGTGCCCTTCATCTTTTCCAACATCAGGGTCTTTCCCAGGGAGTCTTCTCTTCTCATGAGGTGGCCAAAGTATTGGAGCCTCAGCTTCAGGATCTGTCCTTCCAGTGAGCACTCAGGGCTGATTTCCTTAAGAATGGATAGGTTTGATCTTCTTGCAGTCCATGGGACTCTCAAGAGTCTCCTCCAGCACCATAATTCAAAAGCATCAATTCTTCGGCGATCAGCCTTTATGGTCCAGCTCTCACTTCCATACATCACTACTGGGGAAACCACAGCTTTTATAGACCTTTGTCGGCAAGGTGATGTCTCTGCTTTTTAAGATGCATCCAAATTGTGTAGGATGCAGTACTTAGAAAAGGGGAAAAGATGGTTTAAAATTAATTCTGATTAAATGCCTGGAAATAACAACAGAGTGGGAGCCTGCTTGACGTCAGCCGGTGGGGTGTTCCATAAAATGGAGCCTACATTTCTAAAAGTATGGCTCCTGGTACGTATGAGTCATTCATTGGAGCTATGAGGGACCACAAACAGTGATTCCCCTGAAGACCTCAGGGATATAAGAGGTCAGAGGTATCCTGGACCCAAGATGCCTATTTGCTCACCTGTCCTCTGAGCAGCAGTCCAGACTGATCCCAACCCCAAAGAGAAGGAATCACTGCTGGGTCATCTGTCATCACTCTAGAGGTGTGTGTCGTTGTTTGTGAAAGTTACTACTTTGGAGAGCCTCGCACCAAATACCTCCCAAAAGTTGTAACCAGCCCTCCTTCACTTTTTTTCTGTTCTCCTCTGTCCTCACAGAAGGTGGCTTCCTGGGGGCAGGGGGTAGAATATATCAGGGTTGAACAGAAGATGCAGTAATGAGACTATATAAGCCAAACCGGTGCTTTAAAAATGGACAGAAATATTACAAAGGAAAAAGCAGCAGGTTTTAGCAGGAGCAAAGGTCTGATGAGCAAAAGGAAATCAAAACTGTCTACATCAAAAGAGGCTTGCTGCCTGGAACTGCATACAGAATCACCCAAATGTATGAAGCAGACGACGAGAGAGAGTGTGTTTATAAAGAAAAGCAATTAATTCTGTTTGCTGCAGATTGGTTTTCAATTTGTGGCTGGACATGCAAGAGGAAATAGTTATCTTGAAGAAGACAGGCAGTGCCTCTTGCCCTATGACTTTAGGACCTCTCGCTCAAAATCATTGATCAGCTAAACAAAAGAGGATTGGGAAGGGATGAAAGCTGACAGAAACCATTTCTTACCCTAATTGGTGACATTTTCAGGCACTATGTAACTGAGGACTTGTTCATGAGTCACTTGCTTACACAATGACGCCACAACGTGTGACTGTTCCTTTTGAAAGCCATTCAATTCTACTTCAGATGGCCTCATATTCCAGGGCTTAACTGCAGCCTGAGCTTAGCTCAGGGTTTCCCAAACTTGGGTCTCCAGCTGATTTTGAACCACAACTCCCATCACCTATAGAGAACAGGACCTGTGGTCAAGGATGATGGGAATTGTAGTCCAACAACAGCTGGCGACCCAAGTTTGGGAAACACTGGCTTAGCAGGTTCTTATTACTACCGCTGTGCTAGGGAAAAGTTTTCCTGCTTAACTTGTGCATCAGAAGTTCCTGTTTAAAACTACTTCAACAAAACATGGGTGGAGGGTGGGGCTCCAATGAGATAACAGTTGCTGGCACTGTAGTATCCAAAATTGGCTCTATATTTTAAAGCAACAACATTCAAGTGAGCAGTGGAGTAACGCTACAGGGGATCATTATTCAGGAGGTCATGTCTATCTTATGCCCAGGTCACAGATCATAGGAGAACACTGTTCCCTTTGCTTGTTGGGCCCTCCTTCTCAAACTGTGGAAAGAAAAGTAGCTGAAGTTAGCCCTGCCACTGCGCCAACTATCACTGTGCGTTGTATCCAGTGCGGTACTATGCTAAAGTCGCCTGTTGGTATAGTTGTTGCTCTGATGGAATGTTGTTATGCAAGGGGGAAAGCAGGTACATCCTCAAAATAGTGTGCAACAGATTGCACAAGAATCAGCTGTTGCAAATTTCCAGTAGTGCAAAAGATGAGTTGGATTCCTTTAGCGGGCCACCTTTAAACCTTGTCACCCCCTGACACTAGGGCTCTTGCGCTAGCAGACAAAACATTGGTTATAGCTCTTGACACCTTAAGCTGCTCCATGCCATTTGTCAGAAGAGAACAAAATACGTATAGGAAGGAATTTGGGTGCCGCCACTGAAAAGGCTTTGGAAAAGATCTTAATTATCTGTTCACCATAGTCATTTACCAACCATAGTTTCATAAAAGCTGTATTCTTCCCCAGAAGACTCCTAATAGTGGTTGCTATTATTGATTATTATCATCATCATCATCATTATTAGAAAATTTTTATATTGCCGTATACACATAGATCTTAAGGCGGTTCACAACATAAAACTCTGAATAATAAGTTTATTGTAGCATAGGTTTCTGTGGACTAGAATCAGATGCATGGAGCGTCATCCTCAGTTTGCAGGTTATGTATATTCAGGGTTCTGCAGGTAGGTGATTGCAAACTCTGAGATCAGAGGGAAGTGAAGTACAGACAGTAATGTTATTGGGTTATGGAAGTAGGGCAAAGTAAAAAAAAGAAAAGGCAAATATTCCTGTTTCCCTTACAGAATTATATACCCAACTATGGCACTCTTGAAATTTTGCTGTGCTTTCCCTCCCCCCTCCCCCCATTTATCAAATCATAGATGTCATGGGGAAACCAATTACTTAAATATCCCTATAGCATAGGAAGCTGCCTTGCACTGAGTCAGAGCATTGGCCTATCTAACACAGTAAAGTCGGACCTTGGTTTTCGAACAGTTTAGTTCTCGAACGTTTTGGCTCCCGAACACCGCAAACCCAGAAGTGAGTGTTCTGGTTTGTGAACTATTTTTGAAAGCTGAATGTCTGGTGGGGCTTCCGCGGCTTCTGATTGGCTGCAGCAGCTTTTTGCAGCCAATCGGAAGCTGCACTTTGGTTTCTGAACGTTTTGGAAGTCGAACGGACTTCCAGAACGGATTCCGTTCAACTTCCAAGGTACGACTGTATTATCTGCACTGTCTGGCAGCGGCTTTCCAGGTTCTCAGGCAGGGATCTCTTCTTGCCCTGACTAGAGATGCTGGGGATTGAACCGGGGACCTTCTGCATGAGGGCAAATGTTCTACCACCTCAACAAACACACACACACACACACACACTGTAGAGTGGAAAGTACTAATATCTGGTTTATCAAACTGATTCTGGATGATGAAGATGCCAATGGTTTGTTTTCAGTTGTGCTATGGGGGGGAGGGGAAGGGACAGAGATCTGATAATGAACGGGACCCTCAAAGATAGGAGCGATAGATGACCACATTTTGAAATTACGTATTTACTTAGAAGCACTTCTGCTTCCCTCTTCCTGCCTCCCTAAAGACTCCCACAACCCACCCTGCTCCCACAAAAGACCATTCAAAATATATGGTCCCAAATTAACCAAACTGCACCACTGCTTACTTTGCTTGTTCCTCCCAACTGGCGTCTTCCTGAAGCTGTGAGGGAAGCCTTTGAGGAGATGGGGACGAGTGATTACAGAAAAAGGAGCAAATGCAATTTTTTTTTGCCTGTTTGGCTTCACTTGATGGTCAGTGGCCATCATCTGCCATGTGCAAGGGCCAAAAGCTTTTCTCCGCAAAGGCCTCGCTTTGTTTCTGCCCAGGCTGTGTGCTTATAGCCTCTGGTTCATCAGGTCATAATAAGCCACTGTTGCAGTCCAGTGTATATGTCTTGCTCACTGTTTCAGCCTAGCATGTGGCATGAATCAATCCAATCTCTGTCATCTTCCACCAAGCTGAAAAACTGCTGCCTTTGAGGATGACCTCACCCCTCTGGAAACAGGCGCCAAAAGGAAGCATTGTTTTGCTGCACTCCCCCCTCCCAATATTCCCCCTCCCCAAAGATGAGGATGATAACAACTCTGCTGGAAATAGAAAACAAAAGAGGGAGGGAGAATGATGGGAAGATCAGGGTGATTTCTCTGAGACATTATGACCCAGTGCATATGCCATTCAAACATAAAAACCTAAATTGGCTGAAGCATAAGATGTGGTTTTAATATGATCTGCTCTCTCTCTCTCATTCTCTGGTGCATGCTCACATAGTTAAATAACAAGACTGCAAAAAATAATAATACTGTGTCATGCATCTACTCAGATGGGTTTACTGGCCAAGGCAATGTGTGGCCTTCACAACCATGCTTCCTGAGCCTAGAACTGGACACCCAATTCAATCATCTCTTCGATAAATACAAAGAGAGCTTTTATAACAGCAAATTAGTTCTTACATGAGTGTTTGCATGCAGGGGCGGTGCTGTCTCTTCGTTTCATTTATTGTACAGAATTTTGTAGGGTGCTCGATTGCCAAAACCTCAAACGGGTTTGCATAAAAATCCATTGAAATTATTGATAAAAGACTGAAGTGCAAAGCAAGCTGGCCGCTGTCTTGACAATGAGATGGATGCAGCAGATGGAGCTCCAGGGGAATGTTTTTCACAAGGGGGAAGAGATGCCTCCTGAAAGCCGATAGCATCCATTGAGATTACAGAAGAGAAAGCAAACAAGCAGAGAGGTGCCTTGGATTTCACAAGAGCCTAAGCTTAGCCCTGTTTTCACACCAACAAATTGTTATGAGGCCAAGGTTCCATATAGGGCAATCCATGCTGCTTCTGTCTACTGCCAGCTGTCTGGGTGGCCACCTATACATGCCAACCACAGGGATACAGAACTAAGATAAGAGCCCCTCGGCTGAATCAGACCCAAGGGGCCTCCTAATCTAGCTTCCTGCTTCCCACAGGGGCCAGGCTTTGGTGAGTGCATCAGCAGGGCAGCCGAGAGGACAGCCCTTTCCCCCTCTTGCCCCCCCCCCCAGCCATTGGCATTCAGGAGCATGAGGCTGTTGAATCTGGAAGTTCTCGGCTCTTCTTTCAAAATAAGGTTGGGTTGGGGGAGAACCTCTGGCCCTCCAGATGTTGCTGACTTACAACTCCCATTAGCTTCAGCAAACACGGCCAATGACTGGGGGGGGGGGGCGTGATAGAAACGGTTGTCCAGAAGGCCCAATTTCTCCATACGCTGCATGTTTTATAAATCTCTTATTGCAGCTATCTTTCTTTCCAAGCAAAGAAAGCCCCAAATATTGTTGCCTTTTCTGATGGGGAAGGTGCTCTGATTCCTTGATCATTTCTGCTCCTTTTCCAGTGAAACAGATTTATTTTATTTTTAAATGGTGCGACCCAGAGCCGTTTATAATATTCTAAGTATAGCCGCATCGTAGATTTGTATAAGGGTGTTATAAACATTACCAGCGGCTTTATTTTAAAATCTCTTCCCTAATGCTTTTAGCTATTTTTGTGAGAGCTCAGTTCCGGCAAATTTTAATCATGCCAAAGACCTCCTTGTCCCAAAAGGCAATAGTTTATGTGATCAAGAGGCAACCAAATCACAGCAAGAGATACTTACATGAACGGGTTACTCAAGAGGGTCACAGCAGTTTAAATCCTAAAAATGTAGGAAGAACCCTATAGGATCAGAGCAATACCGAAGAACTCTTTTGGAATCTAGTGCATCATCTGACTTCCACAGTAGCCGACCGATGCCTCTGGGAAGTCCTCGAGTAGACACTGGCTCAATCCTCCAGTTGTTGCTGCCAACAATTCATGAACTCCCATCATACTAGAATTCATGGACATTCAATGAAGCTGGTTGTTTCTGAAGAAGTGTGCATGCACACGAAAGCTCATACCAAGAACAAACTTACTGTGGGTTAAACCACAGAGCCTAGGGCTTGCTGATCAGAAGGTCAGCGGTTCGAATCCCTGCGACGGGGTGAGCTCCCGTTGCTCGGTCCCAGCTCCTGCCAACCTAGCAGTTCGAAAGCATGTCAAAGTGCAAGTAGATAGGTACCTCTCTCGCGGGAAGGTAAACGGCATTTCCGTGTGCTGCTTTGGTTCGCCAGAAGCGGCTTTGTCATGCTGGCCACATGACCCGGAAGCTATACGACGGCTCTCGGCCAATAATGCCAGATGAGCACCACAACCCCAGAGTTGGACACAACTGGACCTAATGGTCAGGGGTCCCTTTACCTTTACCTTAAGGTGCTACTGGAAGGAATTTTTTTATTTTGTTTCGACTACGGCAGACCAACACGGCTACCTACCTGTAACTGGTTGTTTGAAGGTTCAGGATAAAATTAAGTACACAGAACATAAACTAAGGAACTGTCTCTCACACAGGTGGCAGTGATGGCCACCAACTTGGATGGCTTTAAAAGAGGATTGGACAAGTTCCTGGAGGATCAGGAAATCAATGGCTACTAGTCATTATGAAGATATGCTCTTTCTCCACATTTGGCCTTTGGGGAGGCAGTAATGTTTCTGAAAGCCAGTTGCTGGAAACCACAATAGGGGAGAGCACTATTGTGCTCAGGTCCTGCTTGCAGGTTTCCCATTGGGGCATCTGGGATCAGGCCAGTAGCCCATCTAGTCCAGCATTCTGTTCTCAGTGTGGCCAGACCGCAAGCAGGACCTGAGCGCAGCACTGTTTGCCCCCCTTGTGATTTCCCAGCATCTGGCATTCAGACGCATGCTGCCTCCCAACAGTGGAGGTGGAACACAGCTTCATCCTCCTTGCATTTGTCTAATCTCTCTAGGTAACTGAAACGTTGAGCTGCTAACCATTTTTACACAACATCCATGTTGTGTCAAGGTCCAAGAAAGAAAGAAGACAATACGAACTTGAGGAGAGTGAGTGGAAAATTACATTGTCCAATACTTGGTGCTCCCGTGTAACCGTAAAATTTATGAGTCATGTGTTTTCCTGACAGCAAGCAATGTTGCAGCTGTCCTTGGAAGGAAGTTGTATTGGTGAACCCTTTCCCAAGGCCTCTGAGTGAACACCTTTGCTTTTTCTGGTGTTATTTCCCCAACAGAAGCCTCTATAGTAGAAGTGGGGGGGGGGGACATTTCCCAGCAGTTGAAGGCTGCTTAATTTGTCAAAGGGCTGCATGCTGGTAGTGAGTGGAGCCAGAACTGGTGGGGTCAGGGAACCCCTTTCTCTCTGCCCTGCCTATGCTCCAGTTTTTCTAGTATTTGAGAAGCATACACTCGTTTTTACAGAGCTCCTGGGGAAAGTTTTATTTTGAACACAGCAGCCTTGACATCATTTTATGCATCTTGAAAATTTATCCTCTATTGACTCTGGGTGGATTCCTTCCCTTCCTCTACATACCCATGGGCAGTCTTCAGACATGCGATCCTCTACCTTATATGGGGTGGAAAAAATAGGCTCTCTTTAACTTTTGCCTCCTTCCCTGTGAAAGGACCATCTGCAGGCAGGCAGTGATACCTAATTCTGGAATCATGATTGGTCAATCCAAGAATGGAGAAAAATTAGACTCCTAACTTCCTTTTGCCTATGAATTTGCATTTGTGCTTTAATCCAACACTTCTTAGCATTTCAATATCAGTTTGGGATAGCTGATCCGCCACTATCTCCTTCCTACCTCTATACTTAACAAGTTGAATAAGAAAATTTACCATACTTTTCTTTTATTGGCATATGGAATACATAAGGTATCAGTGGTGGGCACTGAATTTACAGACTGATTGAGAACAGGATAAACTGATGGTGATTTCAGCTTTCCAGGTTTTAAGTCTTATGCAACCAAAACCATACCAGCAAACTCAAGGGAATCCCAAGCTTGCAAGGAAGTAGGACAAACATAATTATTTACAGGGAAATAGCTGAAAGAAGCCAAGCATGCTCAGTTGCCATGGACTGAGGATTGACTGCTGGAAAGGATAGAAGAGACAATTGTGGGGGGAGGCATAGCTGACTAGAACCGTGAACATTCAGGTGCTGGCCCTGCTTTTTCATTTTTTTGATTTTATACTGTGATCAGCAGATCATTCTCCCACATTAGTAGCAGCCAGCACCAATTGCCCTTTACACCCTAATAGTGGTCCAGGGAAAGTGAAAATACTCTTTCATAAAGCGTAGCTCTAAAGGTTTGCAACAAAAACTTCAAGTTTTGTGTAAGAATTGCTTTCTCCTTAAAATGTGACTCTTCTCCATCCTCTTAAAGGGGGAGGGCGGGGGAAGCACAAAATTCAACAAAACTGAAAACATTTATTGTGATACCTCAAGTAGATACAATAAAGGGAAACAACAACTTGTGTACAGTATTGCCAAGACAAAAACCAGAAAGAAGCCACATCAGCTGTGCAAAAAGTAAGCGTTTTTCCAAAAGTGTTCCAGCAATGAGTTACAAGTCAATGGGCACCTGCTATCACTCCTGTTTGTGACGCTACCTTGCTTCTGTGAAGTCCCTGTTCACGACAGCACAAGACTACTGGTGGTTGCCTCTACACTAATGGTACAGCATGTACCATTAACTTGAACATTTGCTGCCATTCCTTTCACCATTATACGAAGTTGGATAATAAACTGTGGCTATCTGGGTTGTGTCATAATAAAACACGTTATCATAGCAGAGCATAATCTTCTCTGGAAAAAAAACAGCATATTTTTGTAAATCTCACATTTCAGATTTATTAGAAATCAAAATGGTACAGCCCAATTAATGCTGACATTCATATTAATGACCAAAGTGCACTGTCCCTTTCCCTCAAAAGGGAAACACTGCTCCTCTGAAGTCTAATTTCACCCGACACCAAGGGAGCTTTCAGTAACGGTTATGCAGAATGCAGTCCTGTGACATAAGGTTCATCATACAGGTAATAAAGCAATTTAGAGAGACATTGGTAATTTCAACTTCACAACATAATATAGTTAAACTTGGGCCATGAGTAAAGCAATGCTCTCTAGCCTTGTTTAACAAACGGGCCGAGGAGAGTTCAAGTTGTTCTGGGTTGTTACATAATAGGATTCATGGCAATAGCACAGCAAGTCAAATCCATATGTATAACAAGACTGATTAGGCCGAGAAGCAAGCTTTTATTGGGACAAGTGGTGAAATAATGCAACTTAATATTCTGGAAGCCTGGTGTTTTCTTCCAGTGGTTAAAAGCCGTCCACAGCTGTTAGAGAAATAACTGCCACATGAAATTAGTTCTTACTACTGTAACGCTCACACCAAAGGAGCTAGAAAAAAATGGAAGAGGGGGAAAAGTTGCACAGTGGGGCTAGTTCAGATGCACAAAAAAGCTTCACATCAGCATCCTTATAGATACATCTGCCTGGAGGAAGTTGGCATCTGATCCAGCATGACCATGGCATGGCATCGTTTCGTAGCGTTTACTTTGCTAGGTGCCTGCCAATGTGGTTCTGCAAGATTAGACATTCCTTCTTCCACATGGAGATTTTTAAATTGGCTGATCTGGCCCTCAGTCATGCCATATTGTTGAGTTCGAAGGGAAAAACACCTCAATACATGTACACTTTGCGAGCACATTTTCTGTATGTGCGAATGAACATTCTTCCCAAGAACCAGCTTGTAGTCAGTTCATCTATTCCAAAGGGGTGGGGGGGAGAGCTAGTAGGTAGCACACAGAAGTTCGCAAAAAATCGTCGTTACAATTTATAAAATATATATATATATATAATAAATGTTAAGACCAACAGTAATAAAAATAACAGGTAACAAAAGTGCTCAAGTTGAAGGGATAGCGTAAACTTACCCAGAAAGAACACACAAAACCTTAAATAGAATACATTACACACACTTGAAATGGTTAAGAGGGTAAATGTTTTGAAAAATGTTCAAGTATTATGCTTATGTAATGCTTGAAAGTTCAGTAACCAGACTGACCTTTTATACATCAACCAACATCCAGCAGTATCTGGATCCTACTGACACCCAACCTGTAAAATTGAAGCACCCAGTTTTAAAGACCTTCCGACAATGCCAAGTAAAATCATTCATTTCCCCCAAAGGATCTAATATGCAATGCTACTTGATACCTAAAGTATCGTTTTTAGATTTAGAGTTCTCTACCACCCTTCCCATCCCCTTTTCAAAATCCATAAAAATATTGCTCTATTTGGTATTCTTAAATGCCTTATCACTACAATGACTTGCATTAGATTTTTACCCGCAATTTGATACTCCAGGTGCCAACTAAAAAATAAAAATCTCAGGTTTTTGGCATCCAGGTTTAACAAAAGGTTTAGGTGAAACCTTGTACCCAGAAGGCCAAACTACACAATATGTGCAAGTGTCTTAAAAGCCCCTCTCTTTTTTTAACCATAAAACATTTGGGAGAATTAGTAAGAATGGAAAAGCAAGAGAGAGAAGAGGAGCTCCACTCCAGCCCCTCTTCATGCCCTACCCACAGCTTTCCCCCAAAATACAAACATACAATTGAAACCTTGGGGGCAGAGGGAGAATACTTGGGCAAATGATTTGGAGCAGGGAAAAGTCTAAGCATCTCCAGTCTCTACTCTTTTCATCCCAAAGTGAATTTTCAACTACATGCTTGCCTCCAACGTGTAGTTTAGACCTAAGTGATTTAGGTTTAGAATATGAATGCACTGATAAAAAAGAGGTTGGATTACTTTTAGGATTATTTCCCCTAAACATTTTGTCTCTCAAACTCTTTTGAGTCTCAAACTCCTGCCCAAAAAACCTGACCAAAATTTGTCCTTTAATTCCTGTAAGTACTAGGTGAGAGACATTTAAACCAACGAGGAACCATGCTATTGAAAAAGATAGGCTTCTAGCGACAGTTTCATAGCTGGTACGGCTTACAGCCAGCATTCTGAGCCAACAACAGTGCCCATCTGCTTACGATTTCAGTACTGTACTTTCATAGTTGGCAGTGGATACTGTACCAGTTAGAATATAGTTCAAGTTATTTACTGTTTCAGCCATAAAGCAGTGGAGGGAAGATAGGAAAACCAGACCTTTCAGATAAAGCGATTTGAAAGCTATACAAAATAAAGTCAGTTTACTGATATTTAGCGAGGCACACCAGACAGATGTTTGCACAAGTTACTAACCCACAAGACACACAGTGCCTGCCTATTCTAGGTTCCCATGCTGATTACTCCTAGTCCAAGGGGACTGGAAGGATCTGTGATGGCAGCACTAAGGAGGATACCAGAGAGCCAAGTCTTCTCACGAGGAAATAGCTCCTCTTAAAGATAAACTTCAGCGGCTTGTGGTTGATGGGGGCGGCTGAAGCTGCTGCTGTCTAGGCGCGAGTCAAGATAACTCCTGGTTCTAGTGTACATTTAGATCAAGTACTGTACTGAAGATTAATGGATAAAAAACAAAAACAAACCCTCATTCATATTAAATTAAGCACCAGAATAAAAAGTCATTCAGCAAAACAAAATTTGAATCTAGCTGTCACTAGTACAGCTCTTTGGATTTGAATGCCTAAGAGGTAACTATGTACACACACATTTAAACAGATATATTCAATATCCTTTTTTTGCATCACAGTGTAACCATACTACTTCCCAGATGGTTTGCTTGGGAAGTAATTCTTCAAACAGAAGAGGGAAGGGACAATTCTTCTTTAGGGAAAGATTACTCTTACTTTTAACATGAAAGATATAGCTAAAGTGCAGTAGAGACTTGAAAGCCCATCAGACGAGGATAGCAGCAGCCAGCAGAGAGGAACAATGCAAAGTTTTTCTTACGCCATGTAAAATACATTATATTAGAAAGGAGATTTTCCAATGTAAGGCTTTCCATATTATTCATGCTATCAGCAGCTATGTGGTGTTAGTGTAAAATATCCTCCAATCTGTTCCTCCTCTCATAAATTTTAGAATATTAATGCAAAAATCATGACATAAAAATTATTCAAATCTCTTGAAACAGTGTGCAGAAAAGTTCCCATCAGTGAACTTTACATACACACACACATACACACACACATAGTGGAAGTGTCTGACTGAGTCACCCCACATAAAAGCAGCAGCTGGGGGAAATGCTTATTTCACATAACTGTTTATTACAAAATGTGCTCAGGGATGATTCAGCCAGCAAATCAAACGCCCCTTAAAAAACCTATCATGAAGAAGTCAATTTGCATTTTTTTTACCTGCTCCCCAGCTTCCAACCTCGCACAGGTAACAAATAGAGGCTCTGGCCACTTTCACACAAAAAATAATAATCCTGTGTGTTTAAGGACTGCAAGAGCAAATCACTTCACCGATATCAACCTCTTTATCCAGTGCATTAAAAACTATGTAGCTACATGGAACCAGCCATAAAAACTTCAGTGGATGTACAAGTCCCTGTTAAAGGTACAGTACCAAGACATTTTACATGACATTAAAAATAAGAGCTGCATATAGTTGCATCCTTTGATCTTGAAGACTTTGCTAGACATTCTTTCTTAAAAGAGCAAAGTTTAACTTTCTTAGGAATGTTTTGATTTCGGTCAGACCTTATAAGTTAGTTGACCTTGTAAATTGTTATTCCACCCTCGCTTCTCATTTTCTTTAAATAAAAGCAAGGATTTATAAACTTCAGCCAGTACAAATGACTAAACTTTTAACCAACCTGCCCAAAGATACACACAAGCTGCAGTACTTAAAAAAAAATCAAACTAATGGTTACTACAATATTATGTCCTCCTCACTGCAAAGAGAGCACAGAAATTGCTATGTCTGGGGTCATGGGGAAGGAACATGCCTTACATTCTCTCTAGGGCTGTTCACGCAGACCTTCAACAAAATTCTGGGGCAGGTGATGGGCAAAAAGCATGCACAGAAGAAAAGAGCATTTAAAAAGCACAGGTCAAAAGAGAGCGCTAGCTATTAAAAGTAATTTGAAATTAGGGAATTATTTCTCTAGAGTTTGTAGAAAAAGTCGATCCAAAACAACTGTTCACACATGAATACATATACAAAAAGAGGGAAACTTACACAAAGAGAAAAAGGCAAAAGATGGCCTTTTGGGGCAAGGGGGGGGCACAAAATTACACTACTCAGTTTGGAGGTTTCAAAAACGCAGCGATTTTCTCAGCCAGCCCAACCAAAATCCTTTTTGCATTAGTCTTTATAAAGCATGTTCCACAGATTAATTGTCCAAAGAGAGAGGGAGAGAAGTGTTCCCATTTACTCCCAGCCATTGTCTTTGATCATGTGGGCAAGTTCAATGATGAATTTTCCTTCTTTGTATTTCTGACTGCTTTCAAACGCATGTTCCTAGGCAAGAAAAAAAAATATTAGATTTCGTTATCCACCGAATAAGAACGCCTCAAATAAGAACGCTTCTTAACGTATCTGTTAGGGGCAAGGCAAGAGTATTGCTCAGCTTAACTGTTGTACTTTATGCACTTCAGCATCACTGTATGAACGAAAGAGGGATGACCTGGTTCAAACCTCAACAGTTCAATACTTTACACAGGTCAGCAATGGACTCCATTATTAGCAGATGACTGTTGATTTAAAGCAAGAGTGGAAACCACTTTCAACCAGAGGACTAGATAAATCAGTGGCCAACCCTCCATGGGCATATTAGTCAGGTGGTCACAGCTGCCCACCTATCAAGTCACCTGATTCCATATGATCAGTGGGGAAAGGAAGAGTGACCTGAGCAAAAGCCGCAGGGCTTGTATTCCGAGCCCTATTTAAGCAGCACCAAAAGCAGGAGCACTCAAAGGTTCCCGATTGCTCCTTTGCAGCCACAGCTTTATCGAACCAGCTCCTGGTGTCAGGTAAATAGTAGATGGGCATGGCCAGCCCAGAACAGCCTCACTAGAAAGCCTAAAACAGGGGTCAGCAAACTTTTTCAGCACGGGGCCAGTCCACTGTCCCTCAGACCTTGTGGGGGGCCAGACTATATTATGGGGGGGAAATGAACAAATTCCTATGCCCCACAAATAACCCAGAGATGCATTTTAAATAAAAGCACGCATTCTACTCACGTAAAAACACGCTGATTCCCAGACCGTCTGCGGGCTGGATTTAGAAGGCGATTGGGCCGGATCCGGCCCCCGGGCCTTAGTTTGCCTACCCATGGCCTAAAAAGTCTAGTTAGGCTCATGGACCAGAGGTCCCTCCAAGTTGGTTTAAAGCTATCCCATGCTTCTTTGCCATTCAGAAACTATTAAATACCAACAACCAGAATTTAATGAAGATTACTTTTGGAGTTTTTTGTTTTGTTTATTCCTATCATCTACAGTATCAGACTTTGATGAATGCAAATCCTATGGAAATTAACTCCCTTTAGTTACAGTCACAGCAGAGATGACCTTGAGGCTGGTTCCCGCCATGTCAGAATCAATATCCTGTGCTTTATGAAATACTGTGTGCATCACAAAGTCTCCGTGGTGCTGGCATGTAAGCTCTACCCAGGTAATCCTGCCCCAGTGAAAAAGGAGGAAATTTATGGGGGAGCCCTGTCAGTGTCCTCCATTGATGCCGTTTGAGGTGTGGGGCCAGTGAGGGAAGCCTAAGCATACTCTAGAGGAAGGGGTGGGGGAAGTATCAATGCAGAGCAACGCACAGTCAGTCATACTAAAATTAGTAGACCCATTGAAAGTAATGGATGTGACTAATGGTGGACCATTAATTTCAATGCATCCACTGAAAGTAAGGCTTTGGCCACATCACCCTGGGAAGAGAGAACAATTGTTAAACTGCTCTGGGAATTATAGTGCTGGAAGAAGAATAGGGGCCTTCTAACAATCTACAGCCCCCAGAATTCTTTGGGGGGAAAGCCTTGGCTGTTTAAAGTGGCAGAATTGTCCTTTAATTGTATAGTGTGAATGGAACCTTAGTTGGATACAACCCTTTGAATTTAAAATACAGGTAATGTTAATAAAATAAATTTGCATTCAAGTGCCTTTATGCTCCTGGGAAATGGGAGATTTACTTCTTACTTGGGAAGACTTTTACCAGTATACTTTTCATTACATTTTGCAAAGAAAAGACTACCGTACGTACTATGAAAACTGAAAATTCTAGGAAGGAACCCAGGATCTCCCTAAGAGCACCCCCATCCCCTGTGGCTGTAGTCCTGCACTCAAGTAAGTAAGAGGAATGGCAAAAGGGCAGGTCCTCATGCATCAGTAACAAAAGCAGAATCCCTGGCAGGTGGAATCAAAGATTCTCTTGCAATTTCAGTGGCTCTGAAAACTGCTTCTTATGAGCCCCTCACCACATGTAAGCAGGGTCTGTGTCAGGCACCTGCCACACTTCAAAGCAGCAAATATGAACTGAAATTCATATTTCTAGGACCCACTCTACGTCTGAATGAAATTTGCTTTAAACTGTTGCTTTTTACATTGCTGTAGCCTGCCCTGTGCCTTTCTCGGGGTGGGTGGGTGGTAATAACAACAATAACTACTACTACTACTACTAGCAGCAGGGGTGGCCAACTCCCAAGAGACTGCGATCTACTCACAGAGTTAAAAACTGGCAGTGATCTACCCCCTTTTGGGGGGTTCAGGTCAAAGTTGTTGAGCTTTCTTTAGGAAGGAGGAAGGCCCATTTTTGGGGGGTTTGGGTCAAAATTGTTGAGCTTTTTCAGGGAGGAGGTAAAATGTTGAGCTTTTTTTAGGGGGGCCACAGTTGTTCAGCTTCTTTGTGGGGACCCAATGATCTACCAGTAATCTACCGGTAGATCACGATCTACCTGTTGGACATGCCTGTACTAGAGGAAGGCCAACTGGTGATGGAAGATCGGGTTGCCTCTTTAAGATGTGGATAACTTTTACCCATGGATCTGAATTGTAGCCAGACTTGGTCAATTTATCCTCAGGCTTCTTATCATGCCACCAGTCTGACAAGAACACAAGGCATCAAAGAGGGACTGACAAGACCCAGAGGGTATCAATGTTGGGGTACTCAGACTAGACCCACTGAAATAAAGAGACATTAATAACCTGGGTCCATCAACTTTGGTGAGTCTACTCTGAGTAGTACTTAGTTGGCGACAACCCAGATACTCCCACATTTGCACATAGCCTATTCCAATGACCAGATAAAACCAAGCAGTTGTGTGTCCAAAAATGGGCAAATGCTTACATATTTCCATCCAAGAGTGGTTTTGCAGTTTTCACAATAAATATCTGCTACTGCATGCAAGCCTGTCAGAAGAACTCTCTCTTCTGCGGGACCACAGCCCACATTCACCCTGCAAGAGAGAGAGTGGGAAAAGCATAAGCCATTTTATAAGAATCTTCCTCCCCCTCCCATTAATATAAAGATATATGCAAATGCTAGATGCAAAATCTCAAGATCATTCACACCAGGATTTTTGGCAAATATTTCCAACATCACACAAGGAAGCTATTTTAAAGTCAAGATGCTTTGCTTGTTCCTCCTTACATACACCAAGCTTTTGAACACAAACCAAATTAAACATCTGTGTGATTTCCGACCTAGTATTAATTACCAGGTAAATTGTTTTAACCAATGCCATTTTTCTAGAAAAAGAGGTGTCAGAGCTCATCATTAAGTTCTCCCTTGTTCTCTTAGAATGGCAATGGTGCCCACCTGAGAGATGCTGGAGCTGAGCTCTGGTGAGCTCCAGCTGGAAAAAAAGCCCTGGTTTTAACTATGGCTTTGTTTCTGTGTTTCTTTTAAAGGTAAAGAACCCTTGGACAATTACGTTCAGTGAAAGGCAACTATGGGGTTGCGGTGCTCATCTCGCTTTCAGGCTGAGGGAGCCGGCATTTGTCCACAGACAGCTTTCCAGGTCATGTGGCCAGCAGGACTAAACTGCTTCTGGCACAATGGAACACTGTGACGGAAACCAGAGTGCACAGAAACGCCATTTACCTTCCCGCTGCAGCAGTACCCATTTATCTACTTGCACTGGCATGCTTTTGAACTGCTAAGTTGGCAGGAGCAACGGGAACTCACCCTGTTGTGGGGATTCAAACCGCTGACCTTCTGATTGGCAAGCCCAAGAGGCTCAGTGGTTTAGACCACAGCACCACCCGGATCCCATGTTTCTTTTAGCTATGGCTAGGAAAAGGTGGTATATGCCACCAACAGAAGTTATTACCTACATTGAAAGGATTTTAATGGATACTCTAAAGAAGAAAAAAGTTGCACTGTAAAGTCTATAGTTAATTAGAATTATGTTTCCATATGGGCTGGTTCCAAACAGAACTTTTTTGGCATGCTAATTAAGAGGAACATAGAAAGCTGTCTTATATCAAGTAAGTCCACTAGTCCACCTAGCTCAGTTTTGTTTACACTGGTTGGCAGCATCTCTCTAGGAACCTTTGTTATCAAGACTTGATTGAACTGTGGATCTTTCGCATGCAAAGCATGCACTCTATTACTGAGTCTATTACTCTATTACTCTCTAACTCTATTACTGAGTTCAGCCCTCAGAAGCCTTCCACATGTGCCTGACTGAAGGATGTGTTGCCTTCTGCAGGCAGAGCAAAACCCTTCTCTCACTCCATTCAAAGTATTTGAAAACCACAAAATACCAGATGCTAGTGAACAACAGCAAAGAAGGTCTACCGTATTTCAGTCATGTTTATGGCTTCCAAGACGTCTGCTGGGCACTGTAGGAAGCAGACTGCTAGACTAGACGGACCTAGGGCTCGACTTGGGTCCTTGCGTAAACCATGACAAGAAGCCAATCCACTCACATGCTATTGTTGTAAAATAGTCCTCCTATTCCATAGAAAATAATAATTGCACTTACACTGAATTAAAGAGGTAGGCTCGCCCCTGGCTTCCCTGAAAGGACTGTAAAAGAAAAAAAGAAGACATATACATATATATATATATATATATATATATATTTTACAAACACTAAAACATTGTCTCAATGAAGAGGCAAATCAAAGCATTCCACCTGAACTTTGAAACTAGCACATTGCATGTTAAGTGCAAATTCAGCTGCATGTATTGTTCCAAGTAATTATTCTTCAGATCTGCCACATGGGACTGGAAACTCATTGTCTAAGCTCTAATCTCAAAACCAAATCTTTCTCCAAGTGTTTGTGCAACTACTGCTAGGTATAGTGCCTTCTTTAAGCCAACAGTGTCTGACACTGCTGCAATATACAAAAGAAAAAGTATGGTAATTAACATAATGTAGTATAGCAAAGAAAGATCTGGCACAGCTCAAAACCTTAGCTATAGAAGTCTGTAGCTCCACTCTATCATTAACACACACTGTTTTAAGGCAATCCACTCTCTCTTCCTTCCCCATCAGTAATATGGGGATAGTAACAGTCTACCTTATAATATTATTGAAACATTATTGAAATAAAACATGTGAAAAATACATGGATTTGCCTCTCAATAATTTATTGCACTCACTTTGCCCTCCACTTTTCTGTGTTGCTTATTTAGTAAGCTAAGTAAGTAAGTTTTAAATAATTTTTGCTTTTAATCAACTTGGGTCATTATTCCCTAAACTAAGCCAAAAAATGACACAGACGTAATTGTATAGGATTACAGAAAATTAAAATTGGATAACTAGAAAACGTGAGTTCACTGGGCATTCTCCATTAAGTTCTTGAGTTATTAGAGTTTCAAGTTGGGGGGTGTGTGTGAAGCTGTCGAAGTGTCCCCCACCCCACCAAAGGGTTCTAATGTATTAGGAGAAGGGACACAATTAAAACTGGAGATTTAAAATTGACACTCAGTTATAACTGGTGCTTTAAAAAATGAGTCTGGCAAGCCAACTTGTAGGGTCTTTGCCCCCCCCAATAAAATACTTGAGGGGGCCACCCCCCAAAAAAGTTGGTAGGAATTGCCATTCAAGTGGTGTGTGTGCACCATGTCATGTGATCGATTATGTGGGTGGGTGCTCACCTGCCCCCCCCATATATTATTCAATTTGGCACCCCTGGGTCAAGCACTGTCTAAAGGGGAGATGAATGGGGGAGCAGGAAACAAATTAGAATCAACCCACCAGAACAAGCAGCAAGTCTTAGGTCCCCATCTGCCCCTTTTACCAATCTGGCTGGCTCCTTTTTTCGTTAAAAAAACAGATCCCCCCCTCCCCCCAAAAAACCAACTAAAGCTAGTCTTTAATTCTTGTGCTAAGCTATCAGGCCATTAAGGAGATAATATGTATCTGAGAATGTTCTTAGTGAATAAGAGTCAGAAAGAACCAATCTGAGACAAAACGGTAATATTCAGTAAAATTGTTCCTAGCAGTTATCTAGCAACCTCTTACAAATGAGCTCTATGCAGAGTTACTTATGACCTGGTGAATGTTCAGATTCAGCAAGATTGTCATTATAGAGCATGTAAAAGTTGCCATAGGTCAGAAAACTGCATTTAATACAAGATGTATATTATTGCTAAATAATTATTTTTATTTCAAACACTGTCAATCCTTGAAACATTGTTAACTAAGTGGCAGAAAATGTTGCAGTGTGTAGATGGCAGAGACACAAAGACTCTATAGAGTCCATGTTGCTAAAAAGTATCACATATGGAAGATTTAGAATTCCTGAAGAAATGGCTGTGTCCATTTACAGTTAAATGTGAGAATTGATAAAGGATAGAGTAACACATAAACATGCTAACATTATCACGAGCTAGAGCATTCACAAGTTTCACTAAAATAGATGCCACCAACCCTCAGGAACCTCCAACTACACAGTTGGTACGATCCATTTTTAAAATCTAAAATAAGAATCTCCATATTAATAGTTCTCAGAGTTCCAGATGCCAGGCAGAAAAAAACAGGAGGTGACAGCCCCTTTCGCACTACATGCAAATTTGTGCAGGAGGTGATGGGATTCTGCACCAGTTATTAGTTACACGCTAGAAACCACATTGTATTCATATGGAATGCAGTTGTATCACATAACCTTCCTAGACTCCCTAGATATATACAGTACTTTAAATGAAGCTCTTGAATTCATCATCATTGCTACCTAACAGGCCAAAGGGGAATACAGATCTCAAACAGGAATTTGAATACATAAAAATGGCTGTAAAATGATGTCTATTCCTTAAACCAGCAAAAATTTCAAGATTAATTCATTTAGTTTTCATTACCACCCTGTCAGAAGAGATCAGAGAAAGTTACACCATATATTTTAACATTATCCTTAGCAGGGAATTTCAATCTGAGCTATGTGTGCCTGAGAAAACATGTGCCAAAATACTGATGTGCAGCAAACAGCAAAATTGTGAGTCACAAATTTATGGCTTATAGCCATAAGTTGTTATTGTTACTTACAATACTCAGGGTTAAGAATTTTATTAGCGCCTGTTTTATTACAACTTAGTTGCCTTTCCAAGTATTGGCTCCTGTGATTCATATTATTTAATTGTTCAAGAGTTATTAACAAGTCCCATGTCCAATATACATCAGCAGCGTAAAATGGTCTTGCAGTTGAATAAAAAAATATTAAAAATTTAAAAATTGCAGTGGTACCTCAGGTTACGAACTTAATTCATTCCGGAGGTCCGTTCTTAACCTGCAACCGTTCTTAACCTGAGGTACCACTTTAGCTAATGGGGCCTCCCACTGCCGCTGGCGCACAATTTCTGTTCTCATCCTGGGGCAAAGTTCTTAACCCGAGGTACTACTTCTGGGTTAGCGGAGTTTGTAACCCGAAGTGTTTGTAACTCGAGGTGTTTGTAACCCGAGGGACCACTGCACTAGCTATAGTGCCCAGAACTGTAAGTCCAGCAAACTATTCAGGCAAATAAACAGCCTGTGGGAGGGCCTAGAGGGAGGGAAATTAAGTTAAGCCAGTAAGATCAGATTCGCAAGGTACTAATTGTACCCCTTCTTTACAGAATTTGTATGCAACACAATCACAGTATCACACATATCTGTACCATCTACTAGCCATTGCCATTTGTGTACAAAGTGTACACACACACACAAACCTCAGCAGTTAGTAATATTCAGTGCATGAGGATGATTGAAGCTAAGCTGCTGATAGCTCTCTTTGGAAGGTTACCCAGTATGTTACTGCAATAGTGGGAGTTCCTAGGAAATCTGCCCTCCAATATTCATTGCTGGAAGAAACAGGAATTCCGGATGAGCACCAGAATTGGTGGGTTGCAAGATATGCTGGAAAGCAATCTTCCTCCCATCTTTTCAGCAGCGTGAGTGATTCACATATCACCACGCCATGTAGTTTGCAAACCAGGGAGTGTTTGGATTTATTTTAAGGGCAACAGTGAGTCAACTAATTGCACTGTGGTGTTTGTTTTTAAAACAGGCATACCCAATCATTTACACCTTTAAATTACTGCTATGTATTCAATTTTCATCCCATCACAGTCTTGTGAACATACCTAATTAGGAAAACCAGGCATTGAAAAAATCCATAACTGTAGCGGAAACCCTCACCTCTGTCATCTAAAAACTATACCAATTAACCTAATTAAGTACAATGTTTAATTACCAGGCATATTTTACAGTTACATGACCCTGTCCCACCAACTTATTAGTCACAGTATACTAAACTTGTAACCATTAAAGAAGATGGGTGTTAGACAAATTGTCAGTCTGAAACCATTTTTTTATGTTTGGTAGATTGTTTATTATGCTTTTACCTGAGAATACAATACTATTTTTAACACACAGGAAGTACAAAATTATGTGAGGTTTCTTTACAGAATATACTTTGTTTTAAAAAATTATTTTCTTAATTTTGGTTCAAAATTGGCTTAGGGTGAGGGGGAGAAACAAAAATCAGTGGAGGGAGCATTTCTCTTGTCATTTTCCCTTTATTGTGTTTCTGTGTGGTAAGCTTAAATCTGCAGCACAAACCAATGCTGCAGCAACTGCTAACAAATGCATATTCTCCAGAATATATGCATGTAGATTGCAGCATATAGCAACCATGAGAGACCCCATTGCTGTGAAGGAAAATCTGAATATTAGATGATGCTCTTCTTGAGGTCCAAGTTCCTCCCCAATGCACATGAAGAGTGGATACAGAGCAGGTGAATATGAATATATGTTTGGGAGAATATGGTCTCTCATTTCAGAAACATAGAAACTCCCAAATCTTTGCATAGGAGTTGGGAAAACTGCCTGGTGAGAGGTTTCTTCATATATACAGATCTCAAAGAAGAGCCTTGATTCACAGTTGTTACCAAAAGTCCTTTGAAAGAATGCATAAAGGGGGGAAAACAAGGAAGAAAACAGAAAGTAGTCTTGAAAAGCATGGTTCCTCACTTCAGGAATGCTCTCACTGGACAGGTCTAGCTGCAGAACATGCACTGATTAAGAAACCCACCCATCCTTCTTTTCCAGCTGACCAAATATACATGTCTGCATACTTCAATCCATTAACTATTTTCTTCACATGGATGGCTAGTTGGTTTAGACTTCATGTCTGCATACTAGATCTTCTGTACTTGAATATTAAGAACACATTAACATCTGAACAAAGTGTAAGTTACAGCGATTCTCTTTAGAAGAATCATGCTACCAAACTAAAACAATCAGGTTAGTCACATTACCTCAAGTGACCACAACCCTGATCAATGTGCTTCACATTAAGAGCACTTCTTCTAAATATCAATTACACATCATTCCAGCCTGCAAACACATCTCAAGAAGTAGCACCTGAACACAAACAGAATGTACTGTAATCAGGAAATGCATTATGTGAATTCTTATGCAGTGTATTTCTAATAGACCCTGAAACACATTTTTGGTGTATCTTTTTGTCTCATTATGGTAGTTACAAACAGGCACCAGATCATGCATTCATGAGGTCTAGAGACAGGCCACTTGCCTTGGAAATTAGTTCATCATGATTGGCTAGATGGGCTCTGCAGTGGATACAACTGTAGGTCCGATGACAGTTTGGTAGGTAAGCCTGAAACGTTTTGGATTTTGTCATTTTTACCATCTCTGTTGCCAGTTCTTCACTCTGATCAGGGCTGGCACTTGAAGAATTACAACTTTGCTGAACTTGCTGACAAAAGAAACACTGGAAAATGCAAGCAAAAGCCGTTGTTGTTCTGGAGTGTGTGTGGCAGCTTCCACACAAACGCCACAGAAGAAACAATCAAAACCTGCAACGGAAGAAAGAAGCATATAAGCCACTTCAAGTCTTTTTATAGTACATATTTCCAATTAAACATTTAACTTCTCCATTTCAACATTAGTGTAAGTTTAAAATAAAATGGGTACCTTAAGTTACATGCAGTGTTGCTCCCTGTTAAAATATCATGCCTGCATGTACCAGTATATGCCACAGAGTCCTACATGGGAGAGGAGAGGAGAGGGGGGCTACTCTTGCACTGTAATACTGAGGTGTTCCCAACCTCCCATCCAAAAGGGAGATGGGAACACTGCAACAGAGGGCAGTATGCAAACACAAGCATTGGAAACTCAAGGGTGGTAAAACAGCTGGATGAACAAAAGGCAAGCGTAACTAACATTCCACTCAGCCAACACAAAATAGTTGCTGGGTAGGCCAACAATGAAACTTTCTGCCCATAGGTTCCCCACAAAGTAAGTGCATTTTGAAGTCTGGTTGTTTAAATCAAACCGTAGTTAACCACAGGTTGTCAGGTTTGAATGAAACAAGCAGCTTGCAGCCACACTGGAGAAGGAGGGGAAAGACAGGGAGCATATGAGTCCAAGGCTCACCTTGGCTCATTTCCATCACAGTAAGCCATAGTTTATAAGGATGTTTAAACACAGCCAAAGCCCAAATAAATACTGAAATATGTGGATTCAAAAACTTCATAGTGTAGCCTCTTCAAACAGCTTTCTATAAGAAATACTGCTGCTCAAAAGAAAGATAATTTCCAGAAGCTTGGCAGATGGTATCACTCCATGGATGCCGGACACTCATAAACCTCTGTTCATTATCAGCCAGCTGAAGCAAGAGACACATTCTATTCAGATCCTCGAGCTTCAGGGTGGTCTCATTTGATTCTAACATGTAATAATGAACTTAGGGTCTGGAGACCACAGACATCTAGTACCAATGCTGTATCCCATAATAAATCAACCTGAGTGAACATAGAGGTGGGAAAACACTATCAACATTTTAACCATTTCTTCATCAATTTCATCAAGGACAGTCAAGAAACCTGGGATTTTCCATTGCTAGTAAAAATTAGAAAGGCACAAAGATTATGGTGTGGCAGCAATAACAAGTGTAAACAATAACTCCCCCCAAAAAGTACTGTTGTCAATACAGTACCATATATTATGCAGCCAGAAACAGCAAATAAGAACAGGAGACAACCATTAAGATAAGATGGGGGGAAATTTTCTATATAAATATATATGAGAAGCAATGGAAGATGGTTAATGATCTCAACTGTCACTGCTAAGATTAACTTCTACAAGATTATATTTCTGGTATTTTATCCCTTACAATGGACAGAAATTGTTTAAGCTATCTAATGCATTATTATCAAGAACACACAGATTTTAGATACATTTTGTGGTCTCTCAAAGATCCATTAAAAAAAATATTCACCACCTCTTCTGACTTAAGGAGACTGTTGCCTTTTAAGAACTGCACATTTTGAAAGAGGGGGAAAGATCATACATTTTGAATATGCTTAATTGTCCTTTGAAACTTTAAAATGTAGCACTGTAACTGAGGCAAGTAAAACATCAAATTTGTAGTTTTCCAATTATCCCAAATATTTAAGGCTATATGTTGGCGTAGATGAAGAGACTTTGCAAACAAAAGCACCGGCTCAATTTAAAAATCTTGCCAAATCATGGTTTGCCATGATGTTTGAAAATAAAAACTGTGCCTGGTTATGGCAGAGAGAAAAAGAAAATATCGTTTGGAGTGGGTTTGCAAGCCATGGTTTGGTGCAATGCCTGAATTCTAAGAACTGGTGTTATATGGGTGTCACTCCATCTCCAGAGGCTGCTTCAACGAAGAAATGGGAAATGAAATTGTGAACTTGTATGCTGGGAGAAAGGAGGGCCTTAGCAAACCGTTCTAAACCATAAAAGTGCTGGTTTAATGTTTGGAAGCTCAAATCATAGTTTAGGTCCTAAACTATGGTTACTTACAGTGACTGATCTGAGCTTCTGGTTAATTATTCAGTCATAGTGGTGGCTGAATAATTCCTGTAACAAGATAAATGAGGGAGTGGGGAAGAGGAGAAAGCAGTAATTCAGTAAATGTATAATTAAATATAATGTCAGATTCACAAACCTTCTTAAAATTAATTAGCCTGTGCCCTGCAGAACTAAGGTAGGCAACATGAGGCAAGGCAGTCACCTAAAATCAAACCTCAAAATTAAATTTATTAAAATCAATGGCAGTAATTAATCCAGTTCTGAGAGAGAGAGAGAGAGAGAGAGAGAGAGAGAGAGAGAGAGAGAGAAGGGAATTCTAAAGTAAAGGAATTTAAATATTGCAATGGCAGCACATTTAAAGTTTATTAATTGTGTTTTGTAAGTTGAAAATCAATCAAAATAGTTTACATGATCCAATGCATGTGATGTCAGATTCAGTTTTAAGGGATTATTTGTGTGGACATAATGTGTTTTCTTTTACATTCAGCTATTTTAATCTGGCTTCATTTTAACTTTTGTTTAAAGTTGGTTTAAATTTGTAAACTCATCAGTTGTCATCTATCCTACTTTAAAGTTTACGTGCACAGTGTGCTCATGAACTTCACAATTATGTTTCTTGTTAACCAAGACCAGGGATGCACAGATCCCCCCAGCGGTGCAAGGAAGTGCAATAACCCCAACCCTATCCTCCCTCTGCTGACTAATCCTTTCCCTGAGTTCTTGAGGAACTGCAGAGAACATGGAGGAATATGCTTCCCTTTGCACTTGCTTTGTGGAGAGTTTTGCATTCTGAAAAATCCTGTGAGAAATGAAACATGAAAAGACCCCTACCATGTTATTTGGCATGCACACAGATAACTTCTGGGGGGGTGGGGTGGAGAGGTCTTGTTTCATCTTTTGCAGATCTTCAGAAAAAGCAATGGGACCCTCTCAGTGCTTCCCCAAAGTCTCTGGAAGCATTTATAAAGCACTGGAATAAAGAGTTGGGTCTTTCTGTATTTTTGACTGAGCTGTTGCATAAGATTGAACCATCTGTCAAATCTTCAAGACAACGTTTTTTCTCCCAAACTCCACCGCCACAGGCACAGACAGAAGATATAGGGGAAAGGAGGGTTCAAAGGTAATAGCTGCCTAATAAGTTAAGCCAAAGATTTCTGAATCCTTGATTAAGTACTATTCATATACCTTTCCCTGATATCTGCAATCTGCCATTGAGGTACATCTAAGAGTCCTGGCAGTGACAGATTGTGTATTTAATGTGGTGGCACCCGGTTTATAGGCAGTCTACCTAATAAAATCAAGCTGGCACCAACTATAATGAGTTTTAGGCACCAATGCTTAATTATTTCAGGGAGCATTCTTATGAAAAGGATTAACTTGTTTTTTAGAACCTTCTTGTTAGGTGACCCATTCTGTGCTTCTGGTTTTTTTTTAATGTAGTTTGCTTCAATTTTATTTGTTATGTTGTTTTGGTTTTAAACTGAAGTCATATTGTACACTGCATAGATATCAGTTTTGTGGTATAGAAAGGAACAACCAACCAACAGTAGTTTCCTTGAAACAGACCTACATGAATTGCCATACCTACTGCAACCAAAACAGCACCATCCACACACTACAGTTGTGGGCGAATCCTGAGGTTTACAGAAGTACCAAAAAGAGAGAGATGAAAATAGATTTCATCTATTTACTGAACTATGAAAAGACTACCCTTTTAAAAGTGCAAGCAAAACTGATTGAGATTGTAACAACAACTACCCAAGGCCCCCTCCCCATTCCATTTCACAACACTAAAGGAGTTTTAAAAGCCATCAAAATGTTTGTCTCCTAAAATACTAACTATACAGAAGGGCATGCTTTACAAATCTGATATTCTCTGCCAAGCCCCATATGAAAACAGTTTCAAGCATTCGAACGTGTTTTTTTCATATGTTTTTTCAAACATTCATTCTAGACGCAATTAAGAAACAATTTTCATTTTCATCATGCCCTTGCTACTCCCACTTGAACATGCTACCCGTTTTATTAGATGGATAAATAAGTGTTATTTTCATGTGATATTGCAATTCATACACTGAATGCATACAATGTTAGCTCTTCTATCTACCAGCATGATGTCATTTGAAGGAAAGCGTAATCTTAGTAGGCAAGCAGCAGCCAATCTTAAGCATAGTGGGCTGTCCTAATTCTGCACCCGGATGTATAAACAAATATTTAAGCATGTTAGCTGCAACAGAACATTATCAGCATACAACAGATCTACAGAATATTAAGATATTTTCAAACCATTAAATAGCTTTTATCAGGAACACAAGCAACAGGTCATCTGATTCTACCATACAGCATGTCCCACTGCTATTTCATACATTATATTTATAGCGGTTTTGTACTATAACATGCCTTAATTTCATTCATGTTTTTACCAAGCTACTAAAAGGGCTTCTATTAAATATGAACTACAAAAATCATGGTTATAACCTTATCCATACTTATCTGAGAGTAAGCTGCAATAAGCAGAGAAGTATTCATTTCTGAAGAAACATGCAGAGTTGGTTTTTGCTAAGTTTAAAACCCCTAAGATTTGTTATGTAAGACACATAAATTGTGGCTGGATAATTGTTCATTTAACTGAAGCTAAGTTGCTTCCCACCCCCTATTAACAGTAACTAAGAACTCAAAGATCAATCTTCTTTTCCTGTCTTGGACTTTCCCATGAAGTCTGTGAACGCTAAAGAACCTTTTTGATCCACCAGCAATCCAGACTGCATCAAATGTATACATAGAAATAGATGTTGCTGCATTGTCGACAGTGCTAAAGTGGCTTCTGTGAGAACACATTTCCATAAGACCATTTAATAGACCTCACCCTTACTAAACGTCAAACAATGCTAAAATAAAGAGAGACAAAAGACTTGTGCAGATTTGATCTTCACTTTCATGGGCTGTTGTTAGTGGAGTTTTCTAATCGAAAACTCCTCACCACACACTCAGACCACAAAGCAAAACATGACTGCCTGCTCTGATTTTAACCAAAAACATCTCTTCCCACCCTTTCTTTTGCCTGTTCTTCCCCTGAAGTGTAGAAACAATGGGTTCGGAGCCTTGAGGAAAAGGCAACTTTTCATGGAAAAAGGCAAGGGCATTGCGAGAAGCAACATTCTAAAAATAAGCATGCACCTCCAGTCTGCTTTGGACAATACGCGCCGGGGGGAGGGGAGATGAACGGACGTGCAGCAGCAAAGTCCCAGCCAGCCTACCCACAACAGCAGCAGCCAGTCCGCGCCCGGTGGATCAAAACAAAAGGCCAACGGCGGCTGCAAACGGCTCACTTTCTGGCACTGTTTGCAAACAGTGTCTGAGCGCCCCCGGTGGGGTCGACCTAGAGCGAAGTGAACCACGCTGGCTTCGACTTGCCCCGGGTGGGGGGTGTCCAGTTCTGGCACAAGGTCGGGGAAGAAAGGTGTTTTTCCAGCTTCATTTCCTTGTCCAGCCGCAGGACGATCAGCTCGAGCCAGAATTCCAGTTCCACTCTGCCCCGAATTCCAACCACCACGAAACCGAAAGGGGAGGGGAGAAAGGGCAAGTTCTCTTTTCTGCGGTTAAATCAATGAAAGCGAAAGCTCTGGCGAGGAAAAAGCCTCGAGGGCTGGCGGAAAAGAGCAAGCCAGCATGCAGTCACAAACAAAGCAAAGCAAAGCAAAGCAAAGCAGATCCAGTTCTGCAGCTGAAGCTGAACGAAAATCCCCTTACCTCTGGGGCTTACTTGTTCGAGCCATTGAATAGCAGCCTAGCAGGCTCCAAAACCACAAGAAACTGCAGAAGGGGCGGCACGTATAGACGACCCCCCCCAGCTGCTCAGCACGATCGTCATAGAAAAATGTGCGAATCCGAGCAGCAAACAAAAACGCCCCCCCCCCCCGCATCCCAGCTCCAAACCGACAAAGAGCTTGCGGAGGCAGAGTGACACAAAACCGACCCAGAGATGTTTACTGTTCTACTGCCCCAAATAACAGGCTCAAGGACCGCCTGCATCTTGCAGGGAATTTCTGCGATGCTATTGATCAGGGGTAAACATACCGCCCTTGTGGTGCGCAGCCCTGAAAGATGGAGGGGCAAGGGAGTGCGGAGCGTGAGAAGGAAATTAAATCACCGACGCATACAGAAGATTACAGAACTGAATTGGCTAGGATAAGCTCTTGTCCCCCTCTCGGTAACACGCTAATTAAAAACAACAACACCCACCTTCAACACAATTTCTTTCTAAACCTTTAAGCAAACAAAAAACCCTCATGGAGGCTATTGTGTCCCCTATTACCTCCACAGGCTGCAAAAGCCAAATCCCCCTGCACTCCTTTCTCAGACTGCTCAAACAAGGGAGAAGGAAAAGGGGAGCCTTTTGTGTATATGCAAACTGATGCTTAAATTCGAATCAGAAAAAACTCTAGAACATACAAAGCAGTAAGTTGCATGCTATTGGGTTTCTGAGCCTGTGCAGAGTACATTCCAATACACACTCACCTATAGTAATTCTATTAATAAACTGGACTTCCATTTGAGACAAACTGGTAACAGGAGTCCCTGGCTAACAGCTCTGATCAGACCTTTCTCAAAGATGCACAATTCTTTTCCTTCTACAGCAAATAGAAAAACAACTATTCTTTTCCTCCATGTGTTGGAGGTTTCTTTTCTTTTGTTCAGGATTTATCTATCTTTTAACAGTGAGCCCTTGGAAGAGACATGGGGCCCACGGATGCCACTAAAATTGGTTTTAGCCATTCTAAACTTTCAGTGTCACAACAGGACTCCAAAAAAATCCAAGTACGGTAAATAAATCTAGCACTCAAGGACTAGTATGAGGCTCATGATATTACTTACTAAGTTGAAGAAATTAAAAAAAATAAAATAATTATTTCTCCTCAGGCCAAACAGACCACATTACTTAAGGTTCTCATCTCAAGAGGCACCAAGAGGTCAGATGATGTTGAGATTGCTGTAAATTGCCTCTGCCAAGAGGATGCAATAGAATATAAACATTGCAGTTATTAGCAAATTAGTAAGTATTAGTCAAGTCCATCACTATCCCAGAGTATTTTTTTTATATTTTTCTGAATTACTTTTATAACACTTTTGTTTGTCATCTGATCTGAATGCAATTTGCTTCCCTGTCCTTTTGTATTACTGTTGCTGTCTTCCTAGGCTGCAATCCTACATATATACGTACTTACACCTTGGGAATAAGTCCCACTGAACTTGAGTGTGGATTACTTTTGAATACAGTAGAATGGTAGCCTGTCCATATTTTCAAAATCCTCTTTTTTTACTTAGAGGCAGGATATAATCGCCCAAAAAACATACATCATTTTGGGAAGTTGCTGTAAGCCCCTCAACCTCCAGGGAATATGAAAATATAGTCAATAAAGTAGTTGACCGCAAAATATAAATACCCTACCTCCACACAAAATATAAATACCCTACCTCCCTTCAACAGAGGCAACCATACAAATAAAGGGATCGTCATCAGCCCCAAAGTTCATACCTTCCCTCAAATACCTCTTGGATCACAAATGTTGGGGAGGAGAAAAGGACAAGTCCACCCCAATTATAAACTGATCCATCAATGACAACCCTTCCAGGAAGGACTACCTGAACTCCTCACAATCCTCAGGTGTTTTTTGGGGGGGGGGGAATGAAAGAGAAGGGGGAGTGAGAGACACAAGACACTGGAATGTGTGGGGAGCGTATCCCCCACCCTATCGAGATGTTCCCCCCCCCCGCCAAACAGCAACTCACATACGCACAGCCCAGTTGCCCTTTCTTGTTTCTTTCCTCGTCCCAGCCGGGGGGGGGGGGGAGGCAGAGGAGCACCAAGCGGCCGTGGAGGTGGAGAGTGGCTACCTGCTGTGGGGGGCGAGGGTCGCGTCGCCGCCGCCGCCTCCTCCTCAACGAGCGCCGACCATGACCCCAACGCAAGGCGGGCAGCGGGGTGGGTGGGCTTGTGTGTCCTGTGAGGGAGGAGAGGGGGGGTCATAGAAAGCGCCAACCGCCGCTGCCGCTGCTGCTCCCGAGCCGGTCCCCCCCGCTCTCCTCAGGGCCGAGAAGCGACCGAGAAGTCATCCTGCTCGTCCTTCGGTCGTCGGTGTCGTCGTGGTTGCTGTTGCCGCCGCCGTTGCTCTCTCCTCCTTCACGACCCCCACACGCGCTCAGGTTTAACGCCGCCCCGCCCCCTCGCCTGGCTTTTGTTTTGCTTGGACTCTTTTGCTTTTTCTCCTCTCTCTCTCTCTCTCCGCCCCCTCTGCTCGCGCGCACTTCAGCCCAAGGCGCACGCGCGCTTTCCTTAATTTATTAGACGCGGGAGTGGGTGGGGGGAGAGAGAGAACTCTCGCGTTTTGGCTCCACCCCCCCTTGAGCGCGCGCGCTTCGACGCGAAAGACTCGTGATTTGCCTTGCCCTCTCCGCCCCCCACCAATCTCTAACTCCGCCCACACTTGGTGCGCGCGCAATTGAGTCTCCTGAGCCGCCGTTAAAAACGTGGACTCGTGGTTTTTTAACCCCCTTCGCTTCGCACACTCTCTTTTGGGTTGTTGTGGGTTGTTGTTGTTTTTTTTAAAAAAAACAAAACCCAACAACAACTCCGCCCCCTTTTAGCGCTCTCTGTCCCTCGCGCGCGGACTTTCAAGGCGAGGCGCACGCGCGCAGCTAAGGCGCGAGGCTTGCGCGCTGCCCTTAATAAGCGCTGTGGGTGGGGGGGAGGGGCAGTACGGCGACGTTTGGCCCGCGCGCGGACTTTGAGGCAAGGCGCATGCGCGTCTGGGAAAGGCGGGAGTTTGTAGCCGTTAAATGAATACCGGTATATATGAATATTGTAAAAATAATAGACATGGAATGTTGCCGCCGCACCTTGTCAATCTCGAGTCATAGACTCCCCCCTCCCTTTCTTAAAAACAACAACGTTGCCATTGTTGCAAAGGGCGGCGTGTGGGGAGTGCAATAATGATGCTGAATACATAGATAAATATGTATTTTGTGTGGTTAGCTGGCAGGGGAGACACCTTGATCATTTTTATGTTATGTGAACTGCCCTGAGATCTGCCGAGGGCGGAATAAAAATTTAAATAAATATATAAATAAATAATAGGGGTAAAGTGGTGTTATAAGAATTTCAGGGTGGGGGGAGCTTTCTTTCAAAGCACTCCAGTACACTGAGACATGAACAGAGAGGGGTGACTGAAATGACATGACCATTTTCTACCACCCAGAATGTCTGAAAACAGCACAGAAAGACAGACCTCTTTCCATTTTGACTCCTAGCTGGCCAGGTACCAGATGGCCCATTTCCCTCACAAAGGACAGTCGTTAGCCCTGCATTTGCCCTGCCCTGACAGGGCAGGAAATCAGGAAACCTTTTGTTTTCCAGAAGTGTGTCTGGGAGGGGTCGAGGAGGGATGACCAGGTGTGGAAAATTCTCAAGTTACCTCCTCTGCCCCCCCCCCCAAGTTGTGATGTAGGATGATGTATCTGGGGGTGGGCTGGACTCCAAGGGGGGGGGGGAATTTCAAAGTCTATATAGGAGCTGGCACACCATTGTTCTGGGTCCTTTCCTGCTCGTGTGTGGGGGGGGAAGCACCCTGTTGCAACAGTGAAAATAAAGATTTCGCTTCTCAATTTTTCTCTGGTTGGTCTCTGTAAATTTACTCCTACCGATGGAGAACCTGGGAAGGCTCTTGTGTACCCCATAAGGGAATAAGAGCAGATTTTTCTTATAACAGTGGTTTTGTTTTTTAAATGACATCACGTGTTAATTAGCTGATGAGCTATTTATTGCTTTTATTGATACCTGCTAACATTAAAATGACCCATTAATTATGCATATTATAATACAGCTCTTCATAGCCCTTTAAAAAGCAGCATCTTGAATAAAATATTGGGGGGGGGGTAAACCTTGTCCCGCATAATCACAAGCCATGGTGCATGCACACAGTTTGAATGGCAATGCCCATCAACTTTTTTGGGGGGGGGGTGTCCCATCAAATATTTTATTGGGAGGGCCAAAGAGACCTTGGCCCCTAGGAGTTGGCTCCTATGCTGGCAACTATTTGCGCAAATAATCTTAAGGATAACAATTCATGATTTTGATGAAGTCCACAAATGCTAATGCTTTATGGTGCCGCTCAACTTTGGGTTGTTATAGAAACAAAGAAAGTTGACTCTGTGGATTCCCAACACGTTTGGATAATTTCTCTTTACTTTTATTAAAGATTTATCATAACAAGATAACAACCAGTAATTTCTCTTTGTCAAGTAAATATGTGGAGACAACTTCCAGAGGAGTATTTTGTATGGTTTTCGCCTACCACAGCCCTTGTGAAGAGTCGCTGTGATTATTTTGTAAACTTCTCAGGCTCAAATTGAATTGTCAATTTTTGTCCTTTTTTGCTGTAATATATAATATAGAGGGAGAGATGTTGAGTGTTTTGGTTGTGTTTTTATATATCAATCTGATACATAAATTAATCGTAAGGTTCAATGCTTTCACTTGTGGATTTTTATCACACTACATTTGTTAATTGCCTTGCTGTTACCAGGATGTCTGTTTCAACACAATTGTTTTGTGTGCCTTCCCTGAATGGCTGCTCTTAATAATTATCGCTGACTGTACTTTTCTATATCCTTTCCTTCTGGCCTCTTCATTTAACCCCCTCCCCTTCCCAGATAAACTGGTAATTCAAGAACAACGGTGCATCTGATGAAGAGGACCCCTGTCTGCCAACCTTCATCAACTTGATGTCCTTCAGGTAAAATCTTTATAGTGGGGGTGGAGAGCTGAAAAAATGTCACATCTGGCAACCAATGTGCCCTTCTGGTTTCAGAGGTAGTACATGGGTAGATATCTTTTAAAAAATGGGGCACAAATTTTCACAGCCCACTAGCAGCTATGGTGACTCATTCACCAGAAGTAATGCATTTTGCTTTAACTCTGGAAGTGTATACTCAATACTGACCAAACTAAGCCTCCTGATGTATATTTTGCTCTCTGTTTATCTAATTTAGGCAGCAGCCAAAGGAACTTACTTTTGAATAGGCTGGAATAGGATTGCACTGTAAGGCTACGATCCTATGCATGCTTTCTCGTGGGTAAGTCTACACAGGACACAGTAAAGACTTCCTTCTTAAATAGTCAAGCATAAGATTACACAGGCTGCGCACACGCCAAACATTTAAAGTTCATGACTGCTCCTCAAAGGATCCTGGGAACTGTAGTTAATGGTGCTGGGAATTATAGCTCTTTGGGGGTAAACTACAATTCCCTGGATTCTTTGGGAGAAAATCTTTTGTGAAACCGGCTACATAAACAAAGCCCCCAACTCCTGATTTGTATTGTCTCCTTGCTATTACATAGTCGGAGAAGTTTATATTTAAACAAAAGGAATTCTTTTAAAATGTAAATCTATGCATATAATTTAGCATATGCAAATGTTATACAAATCAGCACCTTTTGGTGATGCATTTCCTCTTCATGGCCACGTTGATGCGTTAAGACAAAATAAAATAAAAAAATTCCTTCCAGTAGCACCTTAGAGACCAACTAAGTTTGTTCTTGGTATGAGCTTTCGTGTGCATGCACACTTCTTCAGATACCCTTCCATTTCATGCGGCTCAATGTGGTGCCTTCCATAGTTCCAGTTAAAGGTAGATAGCCGTGTTGGTCTGTCATAGTCAAAACAAAATAAAATAAAAAAATTCCTTCCAGTAGCACCTTAGAGACCAACTAAGTTTGTTCTTGGTATGAGCTTTCGTGTGCATGCACACTTCTTCAGATACCCGAAAGCTCATACCAAGCACACGAAAGCTCATACCAAGAACAAACTTAGTTGGTCTCTAAGGTGCTACTGGAAGGATTTTTTTAATTTTATTTTGTTTTGACTATGACAGACCAACACGGCTATCTACCTTTAACTGATGCGTTAAGAAGCCCCCTTATGTGAAGTGAAGCTCAATAACGTAAGGAAAATAAACATCTGGAACAGGTAACGGTTTTTAATCTGCAACATTATGACCTTGTAACCTTTTAACGTTATTTATTTATTTAGAGATGTTGTGTAGCACAGAAAGTTTGCATGTAGCAATAAAATAATAACAAATTTTAAAAATACAACTAAAACCTCCACGGTGAAACAATTATAATCAATTCAGCAGTACAAAAGCTTCTTTTTTTTTTAAGACCTCAAAGGTACCATTGCACCAGTGTTGGTGATGTGCTCTATAGCAGGAAGTTAGCTATTTTTCTGTTGCCTTATAAAGTATGCATCTTTACCTTCATATACATTCGGCATAATTAAAAGAGCTTCCCTCACCTTTACTTTTAGGAATCTCCACAGCCACAGTGTCCTATGCCAAGCAATGCAAGGCCAAAACATTACAGGAAGACTTGACGGCAGTTTCAGGATGCCCATACTATGGGGAGGTAGGTTGATGCACATGACTTAAAAGCCCTACTTGTGAGTGCTTATGATGTCACTCTTTACCACATACACAGTGGGTCCCCTGAAAGAAGGATGCGCTACTCAGCATGGGAAAGGATCTTGAGACCTTTTCGAAGGCTCTTTTTTGCTAATTCACTACACTCTCATTTAATGCTGGACCACTTCATAATGATCAATAACCCAATGCTCCACGCTCAATTCACGGGGCTTATGTTGGCATTTAAAGCCCTGAATAGCCTGGGGTCCTATTAACACTTCCCATATCAACCTGCCCGTGTGTTAAGATCAACTAAAGACTGTCTCTTGGTGGTCCCTGTGTTAAATGAGATGAGTTCTGTGCGGGCCTGTGGAAGAGCCTTTGCCGTGGTGACTCTACATCTGTAGAATGACTTTGACCTAACTTTTTATTCTTTTAGGTGTCAGGTAAAAACTCACTTTTTGTTGTCATTGGCTTTGCATCCAGAAGGTCCCAGGTTTAATCCCCAGCATCTCCAGGTAGGGCTTGGAGAGCATCTCTGCCCGAAATCCTGGAGATTTGCTGCCAGTCAGTGTAGACACTGCTGAGATAGACAGACCAATGGTATAAACTCAGTATAAGGCAACCTCCTATCTCCCCTGCATTCCTATACAACTCCCGACATCTCTGAGCTTAGGCCACACTGGCTGGGGCTGAGAGCATATTATTATGCCATAATAGATGTGTTATTCTTCAGTGTGCTTCAATACCCTTTGTTGCTTTCTCTATACTACGACATGTCTCAATGGTGGGATCCAGACAACATGCTTATAGCAACAGGCCATCATGCATAGATATAGTATTACAATTGCTCCATCTTGTGGTGGAATTTGCTGTGTCTTTTTTTTCTTCTCCCTGCTAAAAATGATAATTCATTATACGGTGCTACCTCGGTTTTCGAACGTCTCGGAAGTAAAACGTTTCGGTTTCCAAACGCTGAAAACTCAGAAGTACCATATTTTTCTGTGTATAAGAAAAATATATTTTTTCCTAAATTTTTGAAGTTTAAAATAAGGGGTCGTCTTATACACGGATAGTGCATACTGCATTTTCTTAATTATGAGTCCCAAAAAATAGGGGGCGTCTTATACATGGGGACGTTTTATACACGGAAAAATACGGTAAATGCTTCAGTTTTCAAACAAACCTCGGAAGTCGAACGTGCTACGCAGCTTCCGCTAAGTCCAAGATAGCTGTCCGCTATTGAGGTTTCGGTTTTCGAACGTTTCGGAAGTCGAACAGTATTCCGGAATGGATTACGTTCGAAAACTGAGGTACCACTGTATAGGCAAAAATAATTAGTCTACAATCAGGGTTTTTTTTTCCTTAATGGGCAAGCATTTATCATAGAAGGAGGGGCTAACAACAGCTCTGGAGGCAGTAATGAGTTGGTTGGGGGCTGATAAACTGAAGTTGAATCCTGTCGAGACAGAGGGTGTACTGATGGGTGGTTTTCATGATGGGATGGGAAACTGGATGTATGACCTGCCCTTCCCTTGGTGGAGTCACATTCCCCCCAAGAGCAGCAGCTTCATAGTTGGGGGGCGGGTACTCCTGGATCCAGCACTGCCACTTGAGAACCAGGTGGGAAAGAGGGCCTGGTGCCAACTCCAGCTGGTGACACCAGCTGTGGTCATTCTTGGACCAGGATAGCCTTGCCATTCTGCTGCATACTCTTGTAAACTTGTGCATAGATTGCTGCAATCCCCTCTACATTGGCTTCCCTGGAGACTGCAGCTAGTGCAGAATGCTGCTCTTAGACTCTGATAGGTTCATCAGCACGCAGTCATATTACAAACCATACTTTGCCTAGTATGGCGCTGTAGTATGGTGCTGTGGCTTGTCAATCAGAAGGTCAGCGGTTCGAATCCCCATGACCGAGTGAGCTCCTGTTGCTCTGTCCCAGATCCTGCCAACCTAGCAGTTTGAAAGCATGCCAGTGCAAGTAGATAAATAAGCACCACTGCGGTGGGAAGGTAAACGGCGTTTCCGTGCACTCTGGTTTCCGCCACAGTGTTCCGTTGCGCCAGAAGTGGTTTAGTTATGTTGGGCACATTACTCGGAAAGCTGTCTGTGGACAAATGCCAGCTCCCTTGGCCTGAAAGCAAGATGAGCGCTGCAACTGCATAGTCGCCTTTGACTGGACTTAACCGTCCAGGGGTCCTTTACCTTTTTTTACCTTTACTTTGCCTAGCACTGGCTGACTATACTTTATTGCCAGGTTGGGGAACCTCAAGCCTGGGGCCTAGATATGGCCCCCCAAGCCTACATATCTGACCCTCGAGAATCTCCTTAGGCCACAGCTTCACCTCCGCTACCCCCCTTCTCTCCTGATCACACCCCTCCCCAGCCTTACTTTATACCCTCCTTGAGTGTTTTATGGACCTGGCCGGAATGTGGTATTAAACTCTGATAATTTTTTTTAATTGTTCCACAATAATTTTACACCATTTAATTGTAAACAAAGCAACAGCCTCAGAGCAGTTTGTAAAAAGAGAATAAAACAATAGAATTATCAGTAAAAACATTTTAAAACAACTCTATAAAACATTTAAAAATAATTAAAATAAATGGAAAGCTAAAAGCCAGATTAAAATGCCTCTCAATATTCTATGTGTCTGGATAAGCTTGGCTAGACAAAAAAGTTTTTAGCCGGAGACGGAAATAGGACAGTGACTGCCTGATGTCAATGGGCAGGGAGTTCCCAAGTGCAGAGGGAATCATCTGGTTTAGGAAGGAGAATGCATAGGAGAGCATTAGTTGGACGAGGGTGAATTAACAGAAGCCAGTGGGCTTCACAATTCACATTAAGCCAAAGGCCCACACTCACCAGGGAGTATATATAATAATAATAATAATAATAATAATAATAATAATAATAATAATTTATTATTTGTACCCCGCCCATCTGGCTGGGTCTCCCCAGCCACTCTGGGCGGCTTCCAGCAAACATTAAAATGCATTAACACATCACAAATTAAAAACTTCCCTGGCTCGGGGGTCGCATAACTAGTTAGTCCCCACTGACCATTAGGGATGGGTGAATCTGTCAATTTCAGCTTCTCATTTTTCAACCTTAAGTTCACGTCTCCTGTTTACATATCAGTCTGCAATTTATTTATTTTTTTAAAGTCCTTATAAAAAACCCACCCGCATTTTAATAAATTTTTCTCCTAATATACATGTTTGTGTGCAGTTTTGCCTAATGTATGCACATTTTTTTCAGAGCAATTCCTCCAGAATAATGTATGTTACTTTCACTAATATATGCATTTCAGTGGACACATTACCCCATGCTTGGCTGAAGAACTGCACTGCAAAACTTGGGGGAGCGTGGATTTCCGAAGGGGGCTGTGTTTTGGTTTGGTAATTGGCTTGGAAAGTGTGGATTAGCGAGGTGGGTTCGCCTACAAATGCAAACTGAGTCGCATTTCTCCCACTGTCCTTACTGAACACAGAACGACATGCTTCTAAGTAACCAAGTCAGTAAATTAAAAAAAGATGTCCCCCCCCCCTGTTTCTGCCACCCCTCCCTTTGACAATTTCTTAGTAGTGTGAAAAACTTACTATCTCCTATTTGCAGCCAATGGACTGGTAAGATAATATGCTACCACAGCAACAGATTTTCTATATTGTTCTCTGTGGCCATAAATTAAATGCATTCCCCCCCCCCCCCTCTTTCCGCTTCTCCCTCCATCTCACTAGCCGGCAGCGAAAAAAAAGCTGGTGGCATTTCAAACCATTTAAACATATAATTATTACATCAAGAGCTGAGCCAAAGGGTTGCTGCACTTTGCCATCCTGTAGCTAATGGCCTTGCAGAAGCACCAACGACCAACAGAACCACCAACATTCTGTCCCTCGCAAGGAAACATTATGTTCTTCGTTGCCCCGCAGATGTCACAAGCCACGTTATTTGTTGTTGGCAAGGCAGCCTTCGCAGGTAACCTCGCTCTGACATCCACCCTAGAGTAGTTCTTTTAAAAAGCAGGCCAGCCAAACCAGTCCCTCCAGAAGGAGATGCCCACTTTCAAGGCTGGCGGGGCATTGCCTCACCAGCCCCTGCTTGCCTGCCTCCCTACTTACAAACAGCTCATAGGCTGGCACTGGCTGGCAGCTTCCTCCTCCTTAGTCTCAGTGTTGAGACTCAGCAGCAAGGAGGATGGGGATAGAAGTAGGGCCTCATCTGCACTATGCACTTAAAACAGCCTCATACGACTTTAAACCATTGTGGCTTCCCCCATAGGATGCTGGGAACTGTAGTTTTTCAAGGGTGCTAAGCAGAGTCTTCAACTTGTGAGGGAGATTGGGGGTGCACATGTTGCGTGTGCGACGCCCTGATGTCATGGCAGGATGTCAGAGGAGCCGGGGGCAGAGCTGAATGCAGTGGCAGCATGGCTTCAGTGGCTCCTCCTCCTGCCGCTGCCGCCACCGGCCAAGGGCTGCTTCCCCTCCTTCCACTCCACGGCAGGAGGAGAAGGAGCCAGACACTGAAGCCACACAATGCTTGGTTCTGTGCTCAACCCAGTTTTAAAAAAAAAACATTGGAGGGGCAGCCCCCTCGCCAAAATATGGGGGGGGGGCAAAAGGGTTGGACGCCCAGGAGTTAGCACCACTGTCACAGAGGTATCATTTCCACAGTGGTTTAGCAGTCATTCCCTCTTCTCAGGGAACTCTGGGAATTTTAGTTCTGTGACGGGAATAAAAGATGCAAATTGGATATTGTTCCAATTCCCAAGTCTGACCATTTAACGGTGACAGTTCCCCCACCAGTCTATCCAGGTGAACCCTAGGGAAGTGAGGGATAAATGTGTGTTACTTTTGTTATTTTCCCACTTATAGAAGCTGAATTATCATTGTTGCATCATTTCCCTATATCTGCTCATTGCATTATCTGCTCGCACTGGATAGCAGTGACTTGCTTGTACACAGCATGTGAAAATAAATATGTCAGGTTTCTGCTTTTTGTTTGTAAAGTAGACTGTGGACAGGACCACATTCCCAGAAGGCAGCATCCTAGCCTAGGAGGCACAGGACCCTACGTGGCACACACAGTTCTGCCCTCCAACACATACCTGCCACCATCCATTTCTGCCAGCCGAGGTGACTGCCTCTCTCTTCCTAACAACAGGGCCAGGTCTGGAGATTTTTTTCTTTTGGGGAGGGGGGAGGAAACATACATCATGCACTACTTAGATGAGTCACAGACCATCATTTTCTTCTAGCAGCCAAAGCTAAAAGGAGTCCCCCCACATCGTACTTCTCCAACCTAAACCTCTTCCTCTGGTGCTAGTGCAAAGGATTCTGGTTCATCTAATTATATGCTGTAATTATAGCTCTGCATTTATTGAAGCAGCCTTCGGAACAACTAGAACCCATTTCTGATGTACAGAGAACATCACACTGTTTTCCTTATTTGGATGTCACGGCTGCACCTATATTTGCAGCTGCTGCTGCAAGCAGAACCTGTTTACAGAGGAGACAATTCTGTATAATGGGGGCTCTTAAATTTAGCATCTGTGAGCAAAAGTATGCAAATAGCCATCAAGCCAGTGACCTTACCCAGCTACTATTTTCCTTACGTTCTAGAGTAGACCTCCTTCCTTCCTCTCCTTTTTTGCAAAGGCCACTCCCAAAACATTTTCTAATTTTTAGTTTGCACAAGCCCATAAATGCTGCAACATGTTTCATGGTTTTTAAAGCACTTGTGGAGAGCGGCTCCAATTCTGATTAGAGCAGCGCTACTGGAGGAGGGGATGTTGAAGCTTCCCCCCACTTGTGCTGTTTTCCTGATCTAAACCCCCCCAACCCCCTGCCCACCCACTCGCCTGCTAGTACCCCCACTGGGGGGGGGCAGAGAATACAGACACTATAAAAGTGTGTGTCCTTTTACAAACTATGAGTCAGAGCAGGGGTCAGCAAACTTTTTCAGCAGGGGGCCAGTCCACTGTCCCTCAGACCTTGTGGGGGGCCAGACTATATTTTGGGGGAAAAAATGAACAAATTCCTATGCCCCACAAATAACCCAGAGATGCATTTTAAATAAAAGGACACATTCTACTCATGTAAAAACACGCTGATTCCCGGACTGTCCGCGGGCCGGATTTAGAAGGCAATTCGGCTGGATTATTGCAGCCAACTCAGTGCAGACCCACTGTAATCAATGCACCATATGGATGTACCCTGAATAGGACTAATGTTGGATACAACATGATGCAATTCTATTTAAATTATGACTATTTCCCCCTAAAACTGTCTCTTATATAAATTGAGTATATACAGGCAAAGCAGCATCTTCTTGGGTGATGGATAAATGGCGACTCTACCACTTGCATGAGAATAACCAGGGCATTACATGTGACTCAGCCTCTAGTCCAGGGATGGCTTCCTTCCAGATACTGTTGGACTCCCAACTTCCATCAGCTCCAGCCAGCATGACCAAAGGGTGGTGGAAGTGATACTTCAGGAGCATCTGGAGGAACACACCCCTGGTATGTTCTCCATGCCACCTTGGCTCCACAGTCTGCAGAGATCCACCACCAGCAACGCACACACCAAGGCCTCGCAGAATTCAGCTGGGTTGTTACCTCCTCCGTTCTTCTTCTTTCAGGGTCTGTCAGGTGGTAGGGAACTTGTGACCCTCCAGGTGTTGTTGGACTCCAGCTTCCATTAGCCCCAGCCAGCAGGGTCAGTGGTCAGGGATGATGGGAGCTGGAGTCCAGAAACATCGGGAGAAGGCCACAGGTTGCCTAGCCCTGCTCTAAGTCTTCCCACACAGCTCCAGCATACCACTTGAAGTGTAAGAGAAGGAACCAGAGCAGTTTTTTAATTTCAAGAAGCCTAGTTTGAGCTAGTCAGTAAACCCACAAGTCCCAATCCTTCGCAACTGGGAACCTTCATGCATTTCACAGAATTATATTAATGCAGTATATTGCTGGCTGCCTGCCTTAAAAGCCAATTTAAGAGGGTGGCAACATCAACTTTCTAAAAGCAAACAATTGCAAGCTGAGTGCCCTCTCTCGCAGCTGGGAGAGCAATTGTAATCTACAGGGTTCACGTGCCGGTGACAACCCGCTAAACAAGCAGTGTAAGCAGCTTAAAAATAGATCTGCACAGTGATTATTATTTCCACACTGCTGCTTCATTTTTCCACTATAGCTTCTGGTAGCAATGCAGGCAGGCATCTTTTTAAGTCTATAGGCATTAGAGAGTCTTCTGGGGATACAGCTGCAGCCTTGGAGGAGCTAATATCTCCATCTTGAATGTTTTCAGATCTATTAATCTCTATTTTTTTCCTTTAAAAACTTGTGCCATAAGGAGGAACAGGAATCAGATCTACAGCAGAGAGGAGGAACCTTTGGTCCTTCAGATGTCGCTGAACTTCCACTCCCATCTGCCCCAGCAAGCATGGCCACAGATGATGAGAGTTGTAGTTTGGCAACATCTGGAGGGTCAAAGGTTCCCCATCCCCCTTCTGTGGTTTGCAGTGGGCTTAGCAAGTAAATTGCCAAGTTCATGTGATTGTGGACTTTTTCACATAGATCTTTTGCCACCAGTGATGCAGTAGGTTTCTCTTGGGATGGGAGAACCTGAAAAACTAGGCTATATGCTTTGGACATAAGTTTCTAGGACCCACTTCAAGATATGTAGGGCTAGCCTGCAGTCAGTCAGTTGTGGTTCTCCTGAGATGGAAGCTGCCGGTGGTAAAATAATTTGGAGGTTTGTTGAACATTTGACCCTCCACATATTGCTGAACTTCAACTCCAGCCAGTCCCAGCCAGCATAGCCAATGGCCACTGAGGATGGGAGTTGCAGATCAGCAACAGCTGGGGGGCCGAAGATTCCTCACACTTCATCTATAGACTTAACTCCTTCCTATAGATAGGCTTATAGGAGGATATGGTAGGAATATGGCTATCCTCCCACTTCTTTTTCTCAAGGAGGTGGGACAATTTTCTAAAAAGGTATAATTCCTCCCTCTTGCAGAATCTGAAAAAAAAAAAAAAAAAACCTTTTCAGTGCACATGGACTTTGGAATCCCTGGCCCAGAGATTCTCCCATACCTGATAGTCTTCTACTGTAAAAAAACTGTTACTGAGTTTTTAGATGTTGTGCTTTCTCCAGCCAGGCTCCTGGACCCTTGCAAGCTCTGGAACAGTGAGATGAACATGCTCCTACCAGGGGAACTGGAGCTCTAAGGGACTTTACACCTGTTATTGTGATGTCTGTTGCTGTCCTACACACAGGAGTAACTGTGCAGGAACTCCACACTTTTCCTTTTAGGATGCCATTCATATGTTTGGTAATGGCTTTATTTTTGCCACACAATTTCTTTGTTGCTAGAGTGTGGCCGACAGGGATCCTCGTCTCTTCTCCCTCTAGTTTGATCTGGCTTCAGCTTCCCTATGGCTATAACTGTCAAGGGCAAGGGTTCTCTAGTCTGAATTGTGAGGTAGGCGATGTCTCAGGATGGACAAGTAGAATGGGCGCTGCTGCTGTTACAGGGCATGAGGCAGTCAGTTAGTTGGGAAGACAGGGATGCTACCAAGAAAGGCAGGCCTGTCAGGCAAAATAGCAAGGGTGATGGTGGATTGGTCATGTGGCTTGTCAGAGGGATTGGCTGTCCTATGCACGGAGAAGGCAGTTGGCCCATGTAGCACTCTCCCCGATTGGCTCAGAAGTTCCTGCCCCTCAGGTCCCTCCCCTCCTTTCCTAGGGTGGGATGGTACCCTGGATTCAAACCCAGCACTTGTACATGCAAAGTGTAAGCCAGGAGTGGGGAACCTGTGGTGCTCCAGGTGGGTTGGACTCCCAACTCCCTTTGGTCCCAGCCAACAAGGCCAATGGTCAGGAAGGTGGGAGGTGTAATACGATGACGTCGGAAGACCAGATTGTCAGTTTGCGTTTCTTAGTACAGAAAGTATTGATCTGATGTGTAGAGATCTTTCCTATTCTAATTAATTCGAGAGGGTGCTGGAAGCTTCTGTGTGAAAGAAACAAGCAGAAGGTTAATGGTGGTTGGGTTATTCCTTCAGAGAAGCTGAGTACAGCTGGCTTAAACTGGTTCCATTGTCTCTTCTGTCAAGCTCATGCTGACTATAATTATAGGCCAGAAGGAGCCTGGGTTTCACTCAATTTCTATCTCTTCTTTCTGGTGTGGTGTTCTGTACATAGTATGCTTAGTGTTTTGGTTTAGACTTATTAGAAGTTATTGTAAGTTTAAGTTAAGTCGGCTGCAACTGGATTTCTTATGGACAGTGCAAATCCTGAATGTATTGGATTTGTGACCATTATGCTCATTTGCCTTCAGTAGCAGTAAAGCTCTGCTGGATGAAATACAATTGCCTCTGATCTATTGTTTGGGAATCCTGCAACATGTTTAAGTTGTTACTCTGCTAACTATACATTGAAATCTACTCTGGATCAATACCGGTATTGAGTGGCATTCCATGGCACAAGATTCCTCATGCCGTGTAATTAGCAACTGCTGCCATGCTATGGAGTGGGGTGTGTGTGGAATGTCTCCTCACCCCCTCAGCTCTTGAATATTGCCCCAAGAGTGTGCACATAGGTTGGCTGCAGGTCCCCTGCCCAGGAAGTGATGTGGGGGTTGTGTGAGCTGCCTTCTTTTGTTATGCTCCAAAATGGTACTCATGAGCAGCGAAGGGGACTCAAACTGCTGCCTGGAGTGGTGCCTGGTGATGACCACTTGCTGGCTGTGTCACCAGGTTGTGACACAGTGGTGTGCACTGGCAGGCATTTCTCAGCTCACTCCGTGGGCAGTTCCTACTTCGTTGGCTTTGACAGTGCTTCCATGGAGATTGGGAGGGTGCCTGATGTTTTGTGCTGTTCCAGCAGTTGTTAGCACAGGAAGGGGAAGAGCACACGAGATATAGTGGCTGTTCCGCAAGCAAAATGGCAGCATATTCCACCACTCCCCACCCCTCAGCACAGGGTTATTTGGTAAATAGCTTAACCTGAGCATAATAAGTAGTGGACTATACTACTTTTTCTATTTTTAAATCCTGGAAGTGCTAGTTTTTATTATTTAGGCAAAAATGGATTTAAGTTAATTAAGAGAGTCAGCTTTAACTTGGGTGCTGAAAACCTTTATACGATATCTTCATGTGTCCTCAATTAACATTTTGTTCTTGGGTTTTGTTGTTGTTGTTAAAGAAAGGCAACTGCCACATTCATTCTACATATGCACAATACTTTCTTACTTTGGTAATCCAGGATCACAATTTAATGATTTATTCACATTTGTTTGTACAAGAATCAGATGGCATATACTAAAAAGACATTTAATTAAAAAAAAGTATACGTTTACATCAACAGAAGATGAAATATAAACCTTTTCTACTCACAGTCATTCTATACATATTATAATAAACAAATCACAAATCTGTCACACAATATAAACGTTTAGTTGTTATAATGTAACAACATACAGAAAACCTTTATAAAATTTTGCTTTTGTTTTAGGTTTTAAATCTTACCATTAACTAAAATTAGCTGTGCGGGATGTTTGGGGTACATGACTAAGGCACCAACAGTACAAAGCAAATACAAAAGCAGAAGTATTTCCTTGGGAGTGCTCTACGCTGAAACACCACAAGAAAAGGCAACAATAGTAAGTAAACCTGCTGCAGCCTTTACAAGTTTCTTCTGGGGTCACAAGGTTAGTCCTATGGTTGAATTTCTTCCAATATATCACTTCAGTTCTGACCACAGCACATGCTACAACACTGATGGCTAGGATGAACTTCACCAAGGTGCACTTTTCATTAGCGTCTTGTATTTCAGACAAATCATTCAAGCCAAAGCATAAATGCATTTTAGACTTATGTGAAAAGGATTTCTTGGACTTAAACTGCAACACTTACAAAAATACTTTCCCTTAAACTTGGGATTGCTTCAAAACATTGCTTTATAAATATAGAAGTACTATGCAAAGGACTAAAAGTGAAATCATAAGTATGTATACCCCTATCTGAGCTATTTTAAAAATTGGTTTATTAAGCAAGCATTTGGGAGAGATACTGAACTTACAGAAACCAACGTACCCTTTAAGAATTTACAATCCCCATGACAGCTTCTTGGCTGATGTATTTCTGACAAATTATAAATATACCATAGTGTAGCACGTAGTATACAGCACATTATGCTCAGCAGCAGAAGCAATAAGGTCTGCATGGCCCAAAAGTCCAAGGTTCAATCCCTGGCATCTCCGGCTTAAAAGAATATCGCATAGCAGGTCTGGGGAAAACCTCCCCGTTAATGATATTTGAGAGCCACTGCAAGTACTTTGGTAGATATGCCAATGATCTGACTCTCTATAAGGCGGCTTCATATTTGAGTATTTTAAAGCAGAAACAAAATTGGTTGCCTTCAATTACCAAGTCCTCCTGCAGCTCTTATATCTTACCCATGTGATAATGCAGTTACCAATTAAAACACACATTACGAGGCTTCCCATGTATGGCACACACGTATGGCTTTAGGCGGGGAAGAATAGGCCTCAGAAAGCAAAAGTTCAATCAATCACAGCCAGGAAACATAATTTTGTTGCATTATACCACTGTGAATTGCAGGGTCTTACTAGCCAAAGACTGGAATGTTTGGCAGGTTGCATATGTTGCAGCTAACAGGAGCTGAACGGAGAATGTGCACAAACTGACAGAATGAATAGTGTATATATTGCCTGATCAATATGCATAGTCTCCAAGCTGAATATGACGTTATCCAAAGGATTTCATATAGTGACCGGTGAATATGCACATTCTGCACTCAACTCACATCAAACCCAAAATATGCATTTCTTATACCAAAGATCCCTGAACAAACTTCAGTATAACTGCATACTATATTGGTAACATGACCTCATGTTCTCCATCACTTTAGTAGGAATTCCTGGGATAATCATGCAGAAATAGACAGGTAATAAAAACACATTGGTATAAGCATTTATCTTAAAAATATTTCCTGTTGAAAATCCTGCTTTTATGCTCAAGGTGGAATTTCACGCCTTAAAACATTTGATGTCTGCAATTAGTGCTTTCAAGTCAATCTGTTTTAAAAGCAGACAGAAGTAATGCTTCTTTTGTAGAGTTGTAAATCCAAGGTAATGTTCATACTACTAAAGTTAAATCTCCAAAGCATAACTGCAAGGAGTAAATGAAAAGCTGGCAAAGCTCTTAATAAAACGGTGGTGTTATTTCAGTAGAGCTTTTCTAACAGTCAAAACTCACCAAGTTAATTCTGTAATGATCGTACAGGCAGAGCCTAGGGCTATATTTCAACTGAATGAGGTGCAGGCATTTGGCTAAGATATGATTTGTAAAAAGACCAAGAAAAGTTTCCACCCGAGTACAAACAGCGAAGTGTAGAATCCTAACAAAACTGACATCTTCGCAGTTTTCCCAACTATGTCCCCTACACGTGGTTTACAAAGAAGTAGTACTATGGACCATAAGAGTTAATAGAAAATGCCCTTTGAAGACAAACTTTTGTTTACTAAAAGTTAGTCTGCTTAAACAAATTCCTAAATTATTAAGAAAATGTTTGGGTTTTGGGTCCTATAAGCACCCTTTTATACTGGGCCCTGAATTCAGCTAAAGTGCCTATAGCTACAATCCTAAAGTCATTTACTCAGAAGTAAACCTCATTGAGTTCAATGGGACTTACTCCCAGGTAAGTGTGCATAGGATTGCAGCTTAAGTCTCAATGAGACAAATAAACATGCTTAGGATTGTGCAGCATGCCCCATTGAAACAAATCAAAACTAGGTTAGTTGTGACTAACCAGTGTCCCAATACTTTCAATGGGATTTGGTTATCACTAATTTGAGGTGGATAGGGGCCTGGAACTATCCTATCATTACTTGGGAGTTGTTCTATCAATCTCAGTAAATATGTAAAATGATAGGGCTGCCAAGAGTAGGTTAATGCTTTCTAAATTATACTGCAGATAAAATTAGTGCTATCACCAGCAAGTGTCCTTTAATACAACAGACGTCAGATTCCCATCTAAATGCTTTATCAAAGAACAAATAAAATTATTTGAAAGGTTAATGTAAAGAAACAAGATTAAAATTTATTTTTGATTAATTACAAGTGCGTCTTTGTTCGCATTAGTAAGCATTCTTTATACAGTCTATTCTTCACTGCTGCCAAAACACAACAGAGCAGAGAAAAAACAGCTAAAACAAAACTATTTTTTTCCTAAGTTATTTGCTGGATAGAATTTAATTCAACACAACTCGGAGGTAACTTTTTCAATTGTAGGCATGTGGCACTTAGACAATCATCTTTGCACAGAAAGCTTGTAACAGTCATGCGAGGGCACAGTAATTATCTTAAACAAGGCAAATTTCTCACCACAGAGCAGTGGGGAAAGTAAAGGAGGCACTGCACTGGAACATTACACCTAGTAAACTCCACATGATACAGTTTCAGAAACAAATACTTAAAGAGCTATCATTAAAAAAGGTAAAGTGTTCAATGAAACATGATTTAGTGATAGCTTCGTTTGGTGGCCCTAAATCAGCATTATCAATAAACAATTTAACTGAGCAGTAGATCAAATCAGAGGATTTGAGAGCTTATCACCACAGGGAAGATTACAGCAAGGTAAATTCTAAATTTCTTATTCAAAGATGCAGTGTTCCGTTGTCAGAGCCCTCCGTGTAAATTCAAAGATTGTAAAGATACCTGAAGTGTTTCATTGGTATTTAATATGTTGACTGAGTTCACATATTCATATGAATATTTCCACTCACTAATGAATACCACATGGCGCCTTTCCACAACAGAAAACTACCGCTACTGAGGATGAAATTTGGTTATCTAAATTACTCCCTCACTGCTATTGAGCTGCTACTTTCTGTCTGCAAGGCTATTATCCTAAGAGTACCCACTGGTCCTATTGAACTCACTGGGATTTACTTCTGAGTAAACATGCTTAGAATATGCATATCTTTCAAATATGACAGTAGATGCTTTGGGAGTACCATTCAAATTGAAAATTGTTGACGTACCTAGGACTGCTGAAAGAGGTGACAGAACGGCCCCCCGCCCATCATTAAGGTTTGGTTAATAAAGCAAGATTTCTGGATGTCCTAGTAAAATGCCCTGCAATAAATAATTTACATGTGTAGAAGAAATCAGAGCAAGCACATGATTTTAATATTAATGTAGCCTATGCTGTCACTCTGTCTATCTGCACTGTGCATGTTAGTAACCACTACTGCTTAAAGAAGTGCAAAAGAGTGGAGGATGCCACTGACTTAAAGTGCCCTAAATCGTAGCTTTTTCTTTAAAAAATAAAAATGCTACTAACAAAACTTAAATCTAGAAAATAAAACAGTTCATGATGTAGAAATCTTTTGTCTGCCACCTTCTTGGTTAAAATCTGGGGATGAAACATTGCATCTTTCAAAACAGAAAAGGAAGCAGTATTGTCAGCAGTAGGTGCATATGGAAGTACAGTACTGCATAAAGGTCAGTAATGGACATTACACACAGGAATATCAGTGACAATTTTTTCAGGCATAAATAAAGAATCCATTGAAAGCATAAAAGCCAGGACTACCAGAAATGGTTCTCCTGAATGGCTTGAAGTGGTTAGTGGATAAGCTGAAATAGGCCACAAGGCATGACCATAGATAAAGAACCAGGAAGATAACATCAATGTGGAGTATGTCCAGCCCTTGAACTCCTTTTTCCTGGGGAGGCAAAGAGGAAACAAGTTTTAATAAAGAACTGTGTGTGCATTTATTGTTAAAGTAGAAAAGATTAGAAATGAGACACAACCATCAAATTACAGCCCTCAAAAAAGCAAACCAAGGCAGCAGAACCAACATTCTTGAAAAGTATCTTTCTCTTGTCTTCACTTAAATAGTCTGTAAGACCTTCTGCAACATCTTTAAGAAGGGTAAAGCAGGTAAATAATCCGAACATTGCTGGATTTAATACTCTACTGAAATGTCCAATTGTGTCCACTATTTACTAATCAAATGTAAATTATGCTCTACCCCCAGGTGTACCCAGAGCACATTTGACTAAAATTTGTAGTGTGGGAGATATGCAGTCAAATCTAACAATGCATATTCCTGCTAGTTAACATGTGAAGGGGTTAAGATGATAGAGCTGTATTGCTGATAGGCAAACTCAGACTATAGAAATATGTGATGTCATTCCCCCCTTCTCTCCTAGGGGGAAGAAGCAAAAGAAGTATTTCCTGTTCCTTCTCTCTTTCTTTGTGCTTCATACCATGTGAGCAGATGAACATGTCTGGGTCCGCCCCAAGCCTAGATTCCATTTTGAAAATAACCTTTTATTTTTGTACCCAAAAAATATTTTACCTGCATTTGTTTTTGCTGCTAAAGACAAATGCTTGACAGTGAGTAAAATATATGTTTTAAACTTAATTTTCAGTCTGTAGCCTGTTTCTTTGATAAATGGGATAATAAAGGGAGAAATCAGCCTAACAGCTAAGTCCTATGCTTTCAATTAAACTGCTTAAGATGGGATTTAAACTCTGCTCAGTTCCATGCAAGCGCTAAGCCAGTGATGGCTAACCTTGACACTCCAGATGTTTTGGGACTACAACTCCCATCATCCCTGACCACTGATCCTGTTAGCTAGGGATGATGGGAGTTGCAGTTCCAAAACATCTGGAGTGTCAAGGTTAGCCATCACTGCACTAAGCTGATCCCTTTGGCTGCTAACCCACACATGTGGGTCTGTAGGGGAATAAAATATAGTTATCGTATTTTTTGCTCCATAAGATGCACTTTCCCCCTCCTAAAACGTAAGGGGAAATGTCTGTGCGTCTTATGGAGCGAAGGCGGGGGTGCGGCGGCAGGAACAGCAGCCCGAAAGGGCTTCTTTTGGGCCACTGGTCCCATCTCCTCTGCCCGCTGCTGAACGCGGCGAGAGGCAGGGTGGCGGGGGGTGGGACCTGCGGCCTGAAAGGGAGCCCTTCCGGCCGCAGGTCCCGCCGCTGCTAGCGGTTCTCCCCCCGCTTGCTTTAAAGCCAGCTGGGGAGAAGGGACGGACCGTAGTGTCCTCCTCTTCCCCCCAGCTGACTTTAAAGCCAGCAGCAAAGGGGCGGGGGAGGAAGGAGGAATGTTCCCCCCCCGCCCCTTTGGCGCTGGCGGAGGAGGAACGTGCAGCCCAAAAGCTGCTTTCTCTTCCACAGCCACCAGTTTTGAGTTACAATAATTTTTTTCTTGTTTTCCTCCTTTAAAAACAAGGTGAGTCTTAGGGTCCGAAAAATATGGTTATTACAGTGGTACCCCGCAAGACGAATGCCTCTCAAGACGAAAAACTCGCTAGACGACAGAGTTTTTCATTTTTGAAGTCGCTCCGCATGACGAATTTCCCTATGGGCTTGCTTCGCAAGACGAAAACGTCTTGCGAGTTCCCAATGCATTCCTATGGGAAACCGCGCTTCAATGCATTTCTATGGGAAACAGCGCCATCTAGTGGTTCGCAGGACCGTGCTTCGCAAGACGAAAAAACTCGCAAGACGACAAGACTCGCAGAACGAATTAATTTCGTCTTGCGGGGCACCACTGTATATTCCCTCACCTACCTAATAAAGCCCATCATAAGGTTATGGGCCCAGTATAGAAAATAATTCCAGAGATTTCTGAGGTTTTTTACTAATTATTGAATATGATTTTTAAACTAGAGAAATATATATTTTTTGGTTTTGTTTCCTCAAAGTCACGAGGGCTCTTTTGTTCTAGTGTTGGAGGATCAACTCGCCTGCCCTTTTCCTCCCCTTTCCTTTGCAACACAGCAATGAGACTTGAGAGTTTTTGACTTCTATTTTGCTTTTTGAGGCTATTTGGATTTTTATCTTTGTGATTTTGAGTCTTTATTTTGAATTTTGGGTGGTTTTAATTATTTTTATTTTTGGACCATTTTTCAATTTGGGGCCAAACTTTTCTCTTTTTGATTTTAAGATGGCTAGCAGGGAATTCCCTTGCAGAGGAACCCCCCCAAGTTACCCAAGATTACTCAAGAATGATATCCAGTAATTCAAGATTTATAAAATAATTACTTTAGAAAAATGTCATCACACATTTTGTGTCTGTTATTTTCTTGTGCCAGTTTTACACAGTTAGGCTAAGATTCAATGTACCTGTATGTCATTTAGGATCTGTATCCTGGCTGGAATCTAGCAGTTTCCTCAAAAATCAGTTCTTTCAGTTTTTCCTTTGGTAAGTCATCCAGCTCCATGTCAAACTTGAAGGGTGCTTCAGCTACAGGCTAACAGCAACAGCAACATGAGATCTTTTAGTAAACCTGTTTACAAATTTGTTCCAAACCACCATAGGAAACAGGGAGGTAACAGTGAGGTAAATGTAAACTACTTTGAGGACCAGGTGGTTTAAAAGCAGGATATACCGGTAAGTCTTTAAAAAATAATAAAGCATAGCAAAATTTGTTTTACGATTCATTTAATAACCAAAGAGGAAGCAGCAAATTCTCATGCAATGTTCTTGTCAGATTAGGTCTGAGTTGTTTCTAGTTATGTGAAGACAGTCATGTCTATTCATCAGAGTGAAAGTGTCTAACAGAATGTGTTAAGTAAGAACGCAAGTGTATGAAATCTTTTTCCTGTGCAATACAGTAAGTTATTACAAATAACATTACCTTATGGCTCTTGTTACAATGGCATTGTTTGTGGTGTCTAAACACAAATGCTACATGCACAAAGTTTGGACAGATACATGGACATAAACAATTATGTACATACATCTGGGGGCTCTGACTGACAAGAATTGTTCATCATATGTTCACCTGTGTTGACAGACACTTGTCATGGGAAACATTGGTGTAGTTATTGTAGATGGAACAGTTGTTTTTGCTACATAAAATGTGGCACTGCTCTCAAATAGAATTTAAAACCTAAGGCATCTGATAGTCACATGATGTCAATTGTCTAATATTAACCCATCTAAACATAAATATCTAAATATCAATCTTTATTACTATGATCACAGGTCACTAAGTTACAATCAAACAAAAACAATTTTACAGTTTCCAGGCCAGTAAACAACTACAGTCGTACCTTGGTTCTCAAACAAAATGCGTTCCGGGAGTCCGTTCGACTCCTGGAACTGTTTGAAAACCAAGGTGCGGCTTCTGATTGGCTGCAGGAGCGTCCTGCAGCCAATCAGAAGCCGCGCCAGACGCTCAGCTTCCAAAAATCATTCGAAAACCAGAACACTCACTTCCGGGTTTCAATCGTTCGGGAGCCAATTTGTTTGGGAGCCAAGGTGTTTGAGATCCAAGGTACGACTGTCTTTGGAATTAAGAGAATGGCCATGGGCTAGGATGTGTGAGCATTGTCACACATTCACAATCACAGTAGAATGGATTGCTGAATGTTAGTGAGTGTGCTTGCACAGAATTTTGTCACTTTAACAGTGATTTTGTTAGTGGAGCCTGACAAAAGGAGGGAAATGTAAAAATGATCAGATCTGCCTGTAAATGTAAATATAAAATTACTTACTTACTAGTACATATAAAATTATGAATTTTGTTTGTGATTTACTTGCTAGCTTCCTCTATTCCCCAAACTATTCTAAGCATCTATTTAAAGAGTTTCAGTGATTTCAAACAAAGTAAAATAAGATGTTCCCCTACCTCATCACTTGGATCATAATACTGCTCTAGATACGGATGCGCCAAAGCTTCTTCCACTTCAATTCTTTTATGAGGGTTGAAGGTCAACATTTTATCCAACAAATCAAGAGCTATAGTAGAGAAAGCTAGAATCAGTTTGTGTTGTAATGCAGCCATATTAATTCAGCACTGTTCTTCCCTTCATGCATGATTCAGAGCGGTTCTGAATAAGTTTAGCCAGTAGCACAAGACATATATATCCTAATTCAGAACACATAAATTGGAGGGTGGGAAGAAAAATAGTTTATAGGAGAACAAACCAAATCCCACAATCTCCCTAATAGGTTTCAAGGCATCATTGAATGCTATATGGGACTTTGGACTGGACTTACTGCTCATCTGCTCCCAAGAAAATTACTTGTAAGTGTGCTTGTCTTGGGGTACTTGCCAGCCCTCTGCTTCTGATCTTGCTGGACATTGCCACAGTCAGTGTACTTATGTCTTTCTGCCCCAGAAGGGTGCAAAAGAAGCCAAAGGGGCTCCCTACCTCTGCTCATCACCAAGGACTCAGCTATACAGCTGCAAATAAAATGTTTTAAGTGTGTTGCAAAGTGCAAAATACAAATGTGACACTAGATGGCGACAGTGAGCTATGGAAAATTCAATATATTTTTCAAATCGTTTTTAAAAAAAGCATTTTCACAGCGTTTTTTATGTGTGTAGATTTCACCCAAACATGAAATGCAAAGCCCATGTGCACTGTGTGCATGTCCATAGTGCCTGGGCCTTATTTCCAAGCTTTGTTAATCTGGAGTCAAGCACAATTGATAGAGGTTCACTCCCAACTCCAAAAGAAAAAAGCACCAGGTAAAAAGAGTTTCATGAGCATTTGGCCAAGTAATGCCTAGGGTGAGCAACCATCCTTCAGAGTGCCACTGACCACCAGCACATGAAGTGATTAGCCCCAATGAATATGAACTGGGAACAGAAATTAGCAAACTACAAATATCTAACTTTTTTGTGATTTAAACTCTTTACAAGCTGCAATGAATCTGATACCAAACACAAATATAACCTAGTTTATAAAGTTATATTCTGTGAAGGGAGATTTAATGGGCAAGATTTCAGCCCTTGCTACATTCAATGGTCACAAATCTTGCATCACTATATTCAGTTGTTATCTCAATCTTTTTATGTTACCTTTGGGGTCAGCATTTGGAAACAGCCTGTTCCATGGCACCTTGTTTTTGTACGGAAGAGAAAGCAAATAGTTTCTGGCTTTCAAATTGATTATGCAGTTCAAGTCTTCTTGAGAAGGAGATCCAAGTATTCCTACAATTCAATAAAATAGAGAAAAGAGTATTATTGTGGAAACATAGCACGTAAATGCATTTGATAAAGATTAATATCAAGTTTCTTAAATCTGTTATTTACTAGATCGAGTGTACTAATAGATGCAGGTTTGTCACTGAATACCCACGTGTCATTTGTGGTGCTGAGCACCTTCCACTAATTAAGGTTATTTCACCAGCTGCTGCCTTTCCTGACATTATCCCTGCTCTGGTTACCTCCAGATTTAACCCCTGCTCAGGGGCTGACTTTGGAAACTGGTTGGAAGCAGCTGCTAGTAATCTGGAAGCTGTATTTTAAATTAACTGGGAGCAGTACTGAAGGGCAATTATGTGATATTCTTTAATTATCTCAAACTAGTTCATATTTGTGTACCAATGGATGATAATAAAAATTTGTATCAAAGGATGGTACTAAAGAGGAATTTTGCTCTTGTTCGTTTTCTACTTGTTTCAGTGGCGCTTACATCAAGTAGGTTTCTGCAGGATTGTGCCCTTGTCTGGTGGAGGAGTGCAGAGTTCTGCATGCAGACCAGGAGAGGTGAGAACAGGGGAGAAAATCAGCATGAATTTAAAATAAAAATATGAATAGATGGCCACAGCTGGTACCATCAATCAAATCAGTAGGCTGGAGAGAAATGGCAATTAGTAGACAAAAGCAGCCTTTGCCTATAGTTATATATAGAAATCTTACCAAGGATGTGGTTCAGCTGATCAAGATAGTGTTTTCCTGGAAAGATGGGTCTGTTTGATAGCATCTCTGCCAAAATACAGCCTACAGACCAGATATCAATAGATTTGGTATAACCCTACAAGTAGAAAGATGGGGGAAATCACTTGTTGCTAGCATTTGCTGTACTGTTCAACATACTACAATTTAAGAGAGCTACGATATGGTAATTTTGAAATCCAGAATTCCAGTCCTAGCACTTGTGATGAATCAGAATTTATATAACTGTTCTTGAACAATGAGGCAAGCACTGTTTTTTATAAATATGAAGGGTAACACAAAAGTACAGAAGACACCTACAATACAATCTATGGATGATTACTAAAAAGTCAGTCTCAATGTTTATATTTGCTTATCACAGAAAACCGCAGTTCAGCCATGAGAAGTTTAGAAACTTCTTCTTTTGATTTAAGCACAGCTTGCCATGCTGTTGGGACTGAGACCTACTATTACACTTAGCCACAATTAGTCTTAACAAACCAACGTCAGTAGCAATAGTGTCAAGCTGCCTTATTTTAAACTAGCTGTAGTTAACAATAACCACAGTTGGTTGGTTCAGAACATTATGAACGGTTGCTAAGTAAAAGCTACCAGATTCCTTATCGTCATGTAGGAACAAAAAAGGGGAGGGGAGCATGTAAGCCTGAGGCTCGCTACAGCCAATTCCTGCTTATTCACATCATGCTAAACTATGGCTTAGAAACATAAAATACAAACTTTATCTAATTGTTACCATGTGAAACCCACAAAGATTACTCTTATTTTTTTTATTCCAAGCCCTAAAGCAAGTGTGATCTTTTGATATAAACAAAGTATCGAGAAACTCTGACTTCAATGATTGCTGAGTTAAGCAAGCCACACACTTACCCTGAGCTGCTCATGTGTAAAATGGTACTAACTTCTGATTTCATATGAAAATAGCATATTTTGCACACACAGAGATGATACAGAAATAATTAAAAACCTGACAGTATGGATTTCTGAAGTGCACTAGAACTTTGGATATACCTCTGTGCATAAGATTTGATATATACATGCTAAAAGAATTAGAACATGGTTCATTGAACTTTTTGGGTTTATGTGAGTTGGATCCCACTACTACTAAGCTTCAGACTGCCTTAGATTCCCACTTGCCTGCTTCTGCAAACTAGGATGCAAACCCACAACCGTGTGTTCCACTGTGCTCTGCCAGTTTAGCCAGCTCCTGTCTCTCACCAGTGATAATTGCATGCCTGCATATGTACACTTTCTTCCAGGGATTAAAATTCCAAACGAATGCTGGGCTGCTACAGTTTATTTCCTATAATATTTACAGTTCCATTCCAAAGCTAAAAAGTAGCAGCACTAGGTACTGTGGTCTCAATTTGGTAATTATATAAAAAGCCATATGCAAGCAGCTTCATCTCTCAAAAAGCAACATAACTTTCAACGATATGCAATCAAGAATTTCTGCTCGAAGTCAAAACTAGCTCTGGTTTGCAGCACAGTTGGTTAAACACATACCGTTAATCAAGACATTCAGCTGAGCCAGCAAACTCTCATATGGTCACTGTCAGTGAATTAAATATCGGGGTGCAATTTGTTCATGTACAAAATTTAGGATTTAATTCAATTTTCCAGGAGCCACATTGTAGTGGAACGCTCTCCCAGCAGATGTTGAACAGATAAACAGCTATGTGATTTTTAAAAGACATCTGAAGGCAGCCCAACAACAACAGTAGTAGTAGTAATAAGAACAATAACGATATTTATTATTATTTGTTATTAAATATTTCAAGCACCACATGAGGCACTCTTCCATGCATAGCTCTTACTTTAGAATTCAACATGATTTCAGGAGCTCTGTACCAACGCGTAGCTACATATTCCGTCAGGAACCCAGTGTGATCATGATCTGGATCTGCAACGCGAGCCAGTCCAAAGTCACAGATCTAATATCAAATCAAACAAAGATGTTATAGGAGGGACAGCTTTCTCTTTATTTTTTGTCACATCAATATTCCTAATCAAGCAAAAATTCCTGCATTGCAGGGGATTGGAGTAGAAGTAGATGACCCTTGAGGTCCCATCCAACGCTATGTTTCTATGATTCTATCATCAACAACCCTCTCAGATATTCAAGCTGCAATAAAAACTGTAAATGTGCTTTCTGTCTTTTAGAATCTGCAGATTAGCTGTCCCATGGCAACAAGAAGGAACATTTACAGGTTCCATTCTTTAAGGAAATGGAGATAACATCTTAACAAAAAAGTGAACAAAGCTTCAATCCATGCATAAGCAACTTTTGTGTGTGTGCTAAAACTTCATTGCCAAATACCACAACAATGGCACACATGCCTTTCTAATAGTCTCTGTTACAGCTTAGTTTTGGGGATCTTTGTTGGCACAGAAATCCAATGATTTAAAATAGCGAATGAGTAAGTTTTATATGGACATGGATACTTTCATATTGACAAAAAGATACTTGCTAACCTTGAGATCACAAGTGGTGTTTAGCAGCAAGTTGGAAGGTTTGAGGTCACGATGCAGCACATTGGCTGAATGGATATATTTTAATCCTCTCAGGATCTGGTAAAGGAAATAACAGATGTGGTCATTGCTGAGATGTTGAGTCTTTAAGAGCTTGTAAAGGTCTGTCTCCATTAGATCTTGCACAATGTATCTGTAAATCGTATTAAGGCAAACAAACCAACATTTTACTACATAATACTGGAGTTGCACAGCTCCCAAGTTCTTTAAAACTTCACTTCTACATTTTTAGAAGGAAAAAATGTGCAATATTGTTGGATGGTTAATCAATAAAGAAGCACATCACCCATAACTAATGTCATAGTAGTCTTACTTAAGAATAGCTCAGTCGGTAGAGCACAAGACTCTTAATCTCAGGGTTGTGGGTTTGAGCCCCACGATGAGCAAGATTCCTGCATTGCTGGAGTTGGACTAGATAAGCCTCATGGTCCCTTCCAAATCTACAGTTCTATGATTCTAAATTGCAACATTCGCATGGTACAAGGATTGCTAAGGCATTGAAAATGGCATGATTCCATATCCTATTACAATTTGCTAATCAGTTGGGCTCTTGGAAAAAATTCGTATGACTGCTTCAAACAATCCTCTCCAGCATGACAACTGGACATATACATCCCATTCCAACATTTTGGGAGGGCAGAGCGGAACACCCCACCACCACCATCCTGCCTGCGCAATCTCCGCTCTCCTTTGGTCACCCGGCCACCCACTGTCCACTCGCTCACTTTTCTCACATCTTCGCCCAGCCATCTGCTGCTTCTCATGCCCTCGCCTGCCCCTTCTCACCCTCGCCCATCTGCTGTGTGAAATCGGGGTGCCCCAGGACAAAGGCAGAGCCTGGGTCACCTTCAAAGAAAGCAAGTCCATCCTGCTTAAAACAGGGTGCTTGGCAGGCAGGCATGTATAATCTTTTCCCATGTTATTACAATGGTGGGGAGTCTGCAGTCACTGGCCAAATTCCATATAACCCTAAAGACACTGTGAGGCCACCCTTGCTCTCTGAACCATTCCTCTGGAAGTCATTTCATCTGCATTTTGTATGTATGTGCACATGAGCATGAGTGCAAAGTAGAGAAGAAGTGGCTGATAGATGATGAGCCCTGGAAGAAAAAGTGAAAAAAGGCTTGCTGTGAACCATGAATGGAATGGGCCTAGAAGGATAAGAAGGAAGGAGAGGGAAACTCCCCAAAGTGGATACAGTTGTACCTTGGTTTTCGAACAGCTTAGTTCTTGAACGTTTTGGCTCCCGAACACTGCAAACCTGGAGGTGAGTGTTCCAGTTTGCGAACTATTTTTGAAAGCCGAACGTCCAATGGGGCTTCCGCAGCTTCCTGCAGCCAATCAGAAGCTGTGCTTTGGTGTGGTTTCTGAACGTTTTGGAAGTCGAACGGACTTCTGGAACAGATTCCATTCGACTTCCAAGGTACGACTGTAAAATCAAACCAAGTGGAACAATGGAAGTGTGTGGGTGTGGATTCTGTGCAAGTTATCCGTTCCAAACGGAACGGATAACTCTTCAATAGAAGAGTGGGGGAAGGAGCCAAAATAGACAGAGGTTGAGGGAAGCACAGAGAGAGATGGGGTGGCACAGGAAAAAGAGATGAGGTGTACAAAGAGCGAGCTATGCTACACTTGAAACTCAATCCACTTTTAGCCTTGGCCCCACCTTCTGCCAGCATGCAGCCCTCTCTCCAGCAGATTACCCACGAGGGATTGAAGTCCTCAACAGACAAAAGGTTCTGTTACATTACACACAGAAAGACTTGGGCTTAGTACAACTAATAAAACAGCAAGAATCACTGAATGACAAGATCAAGGAAGTAGTCTTTAACATATAATTTAGGATAACACCAAGATAAACAATCAACAGTGATACAGAGCAGAAAGCTGAAACAATGAGAGCACAAGGGCATACATCTTTAAAGGATACACATCTTTCATATGTTCAGTTGTTGGCGCTCTGATAATGTCATTGATCCCAATAATATTTTCATGTTTGAAGCGCAGTAAGATTTTGATCTCTCTCAGAGTTCTCTGGCAGTAAGTCTGGTGTTCAAAAGGACTGATTTTCTTTATGGCCACCCGAACTTTATTCACATTGTCATGTGCTGAACTGGAAGAAGAATCATCAATAGTAAACAAAAAATTAATGGCATTATCTACAGAACAAGACTCAGGTTGTCTAGAAATGCGGACATAGCCTTTTTCAATCATGAAGATAACAAAATTCAATTTATCTGCTAAAATACTGTGAGGTTTCAGCACTTTATCATTTTTCTCAGAATCAGTGGTTGCAAGATTATACAGCATCATAATAAATTTAACCATATTAGATAAAGCTTTAGACACTATGTCAGAAAACATTATTTAAAACATAGAAGCTTGCATTGCATTAGGCCCAGTATACCTGAAGGAACATCTCCACTCCCACCATTCAGCCTGGACACTGAGGTCCAGCTTCAAGGGACTTCTGGTGGTTCCCTTACTGTGAGAAGTGATGTTACAAGGAACAGGACAGGGGGCCTTCTCGGTAGTGGTGACCATCAGATGTCAAGGAAATAAACAACTATATGATTTTAGAAGACATTTGAAGGCAGCCCTGTATTGGGAAATTTTTATGTTTGATGTTTTACAATTTGTTATATGTGCTGTAAGCTGTTTTGCTGTATTGTATAAATAAAATTGTATAAATAATAAAATTGTTGTTGTTGTTTTTGTTGTTGTTGTTGTTGTAAGTCCTGTTAAATAATTTTGAACAACAAAATACAACAAAATTATCCAGGTAACAGTCACTTGCTGCTTTAACTCTTCTCAAAGTTTTTTCAGGATGTGAAAAGCAGTAGACAGGAAATTTGTCAAAATATTCACAAGATTAGTTAGATGTCTCCTTTGAATATTGTCATTCAAGATTCCATTTTTAAGCATAATTTCAAACTTCATTCCAGATTTCCTGCCTCATTAAAATGTCTATGATTTCAGCTTTAATTAGAAAGATGGCACACCATCTCATGTCTTTGAAAGAAACATAGCCAATTGAATCTTGCAGGAATTAAAGTAGTCTAAATCTCAGATTGCTTGTACCACCAAACCTTTATACTGTCCCATGGTATGACCAGGGAGAAATAAGGTTTTTTGAAAGATAACAGTTAAATGAATAGAACTAAACAGAAAACTGATGTTTTAGATAAGGAAATAAGAGTTAATACACACTGAAATACAGCAAACAGGAGGACATTATATCAGTAACCAAATTAACCAAATTGATGAGCCAAAGAACAGAGAGGAAGAATCATTTTATAATCCAGTATATGCTTGACAGGTTAGAAAAGAAGCCATTTCTCCTCTTTACAGAACAAGGCACTGGTCACTCAGGCTGAACAATGTCTTGGCCATTGCTTTTTTTTTTAACCAAGGGACCTGGGTTAAATTTTCCATTAAATTAAAGCCTTTTGTCACATAACATATTAAGTCCCTATGTGAACTACTTCAACAAAAATGGACTACAAAAACAATCAAATATTTATTATAGGTGCAATTCCTATTTAGGCAATGTTTTAAAATGAAAAAGTGCTACAATTTATTATATAAAAGTTATATGCATAATCCTGAAGTTAAGAGCTTTTCAATCACGGTTTTCTGGACAGAAACAAACTGTGAGAACTGTTTCAGACAATGCTAAATATGGCCTATAATTGTGTACATAAAGCAAAATTTAATGTATGACGAAAGGTCACCAAAATATAAAAAATAGATATATAGCATATTAAATCACATCAAAATATTCTGTGAATACACAGAGATATCCAATGTATAAGGATTAACAAATAAAAAGCCACTAACTGAAAAGAAATATTCTACATCATTAATAAATGAAATGCATCATGTTTGTAGTATGACTGCACATATAGAGAGAGGAAAGCCCATCTGTTGAGAATATTCCCATATATTTTACTGGGAAAAGCATTCTATAACTGGGGAGCCAAGACTGAGAAACCATCCAGGAAAGCTAGAGAAGGCATGGTAATCAACTGAGGACTATCTGTCAAAGAACCTAACATAAGATAGGCATAAAGGGAGACAGGCAGTCAAACTCATAAAATTGTAGAATTGGAAGAGATCCCAAGTGTCATCTAGTCCAACCCCCTGAAATGCAGGAAACTCAACTAAAGCATCCATGACAGATGACCATCCAACCTCTTCTTTAAAACTTCCAATGAAGGACAGTCCACAACCCCTCAAGGAAGTCCGACTGTTCTACTGTTGAACAGCTCTTACTATCAGAAAGTTTTTCCTGATGTTTAGTCATAATTTCCTTTCTGGAGCAGGAGAAAACAAGCTTGCTCCATATTACATGCAACAACCATTTCGATATTTGAAGATGGCTATCATATTTTCTCAGATGCCTCTTTTCTATGCCAAAAATACTCAGCTCCCTCAACTGGTTCCTCATAAGGCTTGGTTTCTATACCCTTAATCATCTTGGTTGCCCTCCTCTGCACAAATTCCAGCTTGTCAATATCCTTCTTAAATCGTGGCACCCAGAACTGTACACAGTATTTCAGCTGTAGTCTGACCATTGCAGAATAGAGTGGTACTATTACGTCCCTTGATCTGGACATTATACTTCCATTGCTGCAACCTAGAATAGAATTAGCTTTATTTACTGCTGCAAAAAAAAATGCTACACATATCCTGGTCCCAAGCTGTAAAAGACACCAAAAGTCAGAATTGGGCCTGAAAACAGATTGAGGACCAGTACAAGTGGTGTGGTATGATCATAATGCCCAATCCTATTCAGAAATCTAGCTGTTGTATTGTAAGCTGATTGCAGTTTGTGATCTGTCGTGTAATGAAGTTCATTACAGTAGTTTATACTTGTGACTTAGCATGTAAACTGCACTTGCACTCAACAAACTGCGTTATGCACTTAATACTTTGTGCTTGTTAAGCAAGTAGAGTCATTAATGTCATGCATGGATACACTGCTTAGTGGCAGGTAACTTCTATGCACATGGAAGAGTAGTACACCTTGGGAATGCCTTTTTCTGTGGGTTCTGCTTCCTCACTCACTCACTGTGCCCCCAAGGTGCATGGGCACAACCCTTTTACCACTGGACTCTGCTCCCACTGCATGGGCTCCACCACTTTACTGCTAGGCTGTACCCCTCAAGTGTGCACAAGTGGACTCCATGTTGAAGGCTGGGATTCCAAAAGGACTCCAGCTCCTGGCAATATGAAAAATGACTGGTTTTTAAATAATCTTACCCTGAGAAGGGGGAGGGAATGGACAAAGTGTGGGAAGCAATATTTATCCTTGTCAACAAGGCCCTAAGCAAAAGGCAGTTAGCAGAAGTGCAGGCCTTAACAAAGCAAAGGTAAAGAAGCATCTTGGATTTAGTGAGTGTACATTAGAAGGTGCAGAAGGTGCTTTGCTAGAAAGGCAGCATGACTTTAAAATGGGCAAAGTTGGTCAAATCTTGATTTTCTTCAGAGATGCTTCAAGAATTATATAAAAAGAGTAAGCCAGAACAGGAAGCAAATAATATAGGATAGGGAGGAGTTGATGGTGGACGTTTAGACCAGATGCAGCTAGAAGGACCAATGACCTGACTCAGTATGAGGCAACTTCTTATATTCTTACGGAGTCTAAGGTGTAGGCAGAAGAGAACACTTTCAAGAGGACCACAGCCATCTACAAATCACAGAAATAGCAAGACACAGAAGAGGGAAGGAAATGAGTGCTAATGCCAAGACAGATTTCCACAGGAAAAGGGTCAGAGAGTTCTTAAGAGTTCTCAGTTGAGGTTGAAAAGAAGTCAGTGTAGAAGAGAATGTGAAAAAAGCTGGGTCAATGAGGTTATTTGTATGAATGCTGAATCACCAGTGAAATTGGAATATTGTCAGGGGGGGGAATGGCAATATATCACAGCAATCCAGAGATGCAAAGGAAATATAAAAGATGAATTTTGAAGGTTGAGAAGCAGTGGAAAAAACAAAAAACCAGGAGCTGAAATGGCAGGATTTTGCAAAGAAGCCAATTCTGCCATCACATCAGCCAAGTCAGGATGAGTGGGAGGAGAAGAAACTTCAAAAGACGAGAGCAGCAACAGGGACTGTGTTGGGGGAGGGGAGCCAGATTTTAGTGCGTGCAATGAGCTAGAGGGAGGCAAGAAAGCAACATTCCTAATTATCATAATCCACAAGGAGAGTTCATCTAGAATATTTCAACTCAGCCCTGTGGAGCCTTCAATGTGGAGTTCCTCAGCGATCATTCCTATCTCCTATGCTGTTCAACATCTACATGAAACCGCTGGGTGGGGTTATCCGGAGGTTTGGAGTATCAGCTCTACTTTTCCTTTACACCTGCAGGTGAGGCAGTTGAAATGCTGGGCTAGTGTCTTGCCTTGATAATAGACTTGATGAGAGCCAACAAACTGAAACTCAATCCAGATAAGACTGTTAGTCTAGATCGGATGGCTTCAAGGTTGACTGCTCTTGATGGGGTTACACTTCCTCTGAAGGAGCAGGATCATAATTTGGGCGTACTCCTGGATCCTTTGCTGTCACTTGAGATGATTTTCTGAGGCCCTTTTTCATGTGCGTCCTCCACAATAGGTCTGGAGGGTGGCAACACGAGAATGGGCCTTTTCTCCAGCAGCTCCCCATTTGTGCAATGCTCTCTCTAGGGAGGCTCGCTTGCAGCCTTCATTATACACCTTTAGGCACCAGGCAAAAACGTTCCTCTTTAACCAGGCCTTTGGCTGACTGACATCCAATGCCCTATTAAAATGTGGTCGGGGGGGGGGGCACGTTATTGGGTTGTTTTTGTTTTTATTTTGAGTATATAATTCTGTGTTTTTATATCATGATTTTATCCTATGAACCACCCTGAGACCTGCGGGTATACAGCGGTATGCAAATTAAATAAACAACAACTACTACTACTACTCCTGGCTTCAAATCACTTTTGTTGTAGAGTTATCTTAAGACTGACTCAAGCAAAATCACAGAGTAAGCCCAACACTGATCCTGAACATGTTTACATTAACACAACCTTCCAACAATTTCTTTAATTTAGAGCATGTGCATATGTTTATGACATATTTACATTTAATATTGACATTTCTACTTCTATAAACTTTATTCCAATCTCATTACTGTAACACTAAGACATGATCAAGGCTTTTCTTAAGTGTTCATGTTATGGTCACTTACTGACTGCAGTTGAGTGGCTTATGACTATACTTTAGCTTTTAACTACCGTAGATTCAACTACAGTTTTCACAGTTTATATTCACCTATACAATTTTTAAAGAAATAACCCATTTGGTTTTTTATCACTAAAATAAACATTCAACAAGTTATTTTTATTAAAAAAATGCATTCAAATGTGATTTAAATCAGTGTTATTTATTGCTTAACAATTGCTCACATGCTAACTTTTATTAATATTGCTTTTTTGAAAGAAAAAAAAAAGAAGTTCCCCTAGGACAGAGTACACTGTACAGTGTTGCTTTCTAAGGGGGAAAAACTTTTTTTTAAAAGGGCCCGATGCAAAGTTCTGCTGAGCATACACTATGAGCAAAACTATTTCCTCCTTGTCCACAGATACTACACTCTCTGAAAAGTCTTAGGGTGAGACAACAGGCAGACATTTGAATGAGAAGAAATGATGACTCTGGGCTGGCTGGTTTCCACAATACTGTACCTGGAAGACCAAAACAGTGCCAGTCACCACTTGTTAAGCTGTGTATAGCAGTGGTCTGCGCCCACCAAAGCCTTCATAACACACATAAGTGCACTACGCTGCAAATGCAATCACTGCACCCATGTTAATTTCCAGCTGGCTAGTGAACCTAAACCTGTCCCATTTTTGATGACTTCTTGTGTATTTGCTTCTTCCAGAGTTTCTGGTCAGTGATGCCTACAAAAGAGCCATTAGGACAGCGTTTTTCAACCGGTGTGCCGCAAGACACCGGCTGCTGTGCCGCGGGAAGACACCGGCTGCTGTGCCGCCCTGGGCCGCTTCCGCTTCCAGGTCTGTCCGGGCTGGCGTCGCCTCGGCTCCGCTTCCCGCTCGCCGACCGCCGCCTTCGCCGGGGCTGCCGGGCGCTTCGCCCGCTGCCTCTGCCGCCCCGGTCGCGGTCGGGGACGGGCGGGAGGTGCCGGTGCCACCGGGCTCGCTCGGGGCCGGGTGGAGGTGCTGCCGGGGGGCTGGGCGCGGGAGGCGGAGGGGGGGGGCGGGCGCCTGGCCCACCGCGGTCGCCGATCTCCCGCTCCGTTTTCGCCCGCCTGGGTCTTTCCCCTCCCTCCCGCCAGGGCGCGCGGACACCCCGCCCCCCGGGGTGGGGGGGGCGGGGTGCATGTGGTGGTGGTGTGCCGCGAGATTTTTTCCATGGGACAGGTGTGCCGTTGCCCCGAGGAGGTTGAGAAACACTGCATTAGGAGATGCTAGGATACACAGAATAAACTGAAGAAGCTAACTGAAGAAAGTTCTAGGGCAGCAGTTGCCTAGTCTTCAATGGGGTGGGAAAGGTGTGTACATGTGAAAGATGCACTCTGATTCCTGTGGATAATATTTAATGTCAAATTATGTTTTAAATATTTATCAACTTTCACCAACTATATTCCATTACGTTTCCTTAAAAAAACCCTCATTCACTGCAAGACTAGTATGTTTATGCTGCAGTGAAGTCCCTTAGATTTAAATACTTTCAATGCACTTACTTTAATAATGAAGCACACAAAAACTGAATCACGGTCTTCTACCAAAAGCAGATTAAGCAAAAAATGAGGTTTTATCAGCACTTGGTTCTGATTTTTTTTGTGCACAATGAGACTTTACCTACATATGCAACACTACTTCTCATCCTTCATTATTCCCTGTACACTTTATGTTGTTTCATAACAACATATGCATATTTAAATAAGATATATTTAATCATTCTGGCAAATTCAAAACACTACTGATAGATACCAAGTTACGGTAAGCCAGAGTTCTACTGCACTTGCTACAATACATTTGGCAGAGCAAGAAAAGAGAAAATGCCAGCAATGAAACTTGAGTATTAATCAAACAGCAATACAGCTTAGACAACACTGTCTTGCACCTTACTGCCACAGCTTCTCATATCCATATTTTGACAGATATATGAGGATTTGAGTTAACAAGCACAATACATGTGCAAGAGCAAATTGTTTTCTTCATACTTCCTATAAGTACCAACTAAATATGACAAATGATGGCATTTAATCCATAATTTCCTTCCAATTTTCGATCTTCCACTTGCATCTCCATCTCTTCTTGCTCATGACAGCATACAGTCAATGGCAACCCACCACAAGTTATTAATGCTAATTAAATCCAACCAAGGATCTCTTCTCTCACTTTTCCCTAAGACAAAATAAATTGGGGGAAAGATGTCACCTTGCTTTTACTCTTTCAGCAATGAGAGATCAGGTAGCTCCCTAGCTTCTAGAGGCACCCCATGCCCTCCCAGAAAGCTCCCACACTAAATATACTATCAAGCCAAATATATTAATTAAACCAAAGCACACAAACACTATTATTTTGTTTCATGTTCACAGTGATATGATTATTGAGCTCTTGGCTTTACATTTTATATTTATATTGCTTTTATCAGTATAAATTGCCTAGGGTGCTGTTGACCAAGGAGTGGCGACTCATGAATGTTACAAACTATAATAAATAAAATAATAATAATAATAATAATTTGAATTTATATACTCCCCTATACCTGCAGGTCTATAACATACAACAACAACTTCCACTTTGCTCAACAGAAAACACAGGGAAGAGCAATAGCTGAATGGTAAAAGCACCTACTTTGCATGCAGAAGGTCCCCACAGTTCAATCCTCAGCATCTCCTAGAGACCAGGTAGAGCTGGGAGAAACCCTTGTCTGAAATTCTGGAGCGCAACTGCCAGTCTGTAGACAGTACTGAGCTAGATGGACCATAGATCTGACTTGGTATAAAGCAGCTTCCAATGCTCTTATTGATTAAATGGTTTGGCAGAGAAGAGGTGGTTAAAAAAAGAAATCCAGCCCTTTGCATATACAAGGGAGCATATTTAGGATGCATGATAATATCAGAATTCTGTGCTCATTTACTTGGGGGTAGTCCACTGAAGTCACTGCTATTTGCTTGCACAAGCACAAGCACAAGCTTGAGTTGAAGAGCTGCACTTTGTAAATCTACACTTACCTCTGAGCAAGACTCGTTTACTGATACTATTTTGCTTTCCCAACAGACACTGCCTCCCTAAGGAGCCCAACACAATCTAAATACAGTCCACCAATGCTGGTAGCAGGTGCTGTACATACAGGCACAACAGGATTTCAGCATAAAAGTGACACTGTGGATGGGCTGCAGCAAGTCATCTTTGCAGGGCACAGGAGCCTCTGAAAAACTGGGAGGCAGAGGAAGGTGAGAAGGAAAATCCAACGATTCACAGGTCATTGTGCAAGCATTTTTTATTCTCCTGGATCGCACTGCAAGCTGTACCTTATACTGTACTGAGCCAGAAAAACAGGAAAGGGATCTTCTCTCTCTCTCTCTCTCTCCCATACATAAGGCTGCGGTCCTGTTTCCCTTTCTTGCCCTTGGGTACTCACTTCCCGCACAGAGGCTTACTTCCGAGTAAAACACGCGCAGAATGGCATTGCAAGCGTCGGGCTCTGCAACCTCTCGGCCCCGATCTCCATCCCATGCATGCTTTTATTCCGAAGGAAGGGAAGGGAAGGGAAGGTCCCTCGTTGCAGCGCTAGTGCGCAGCGCCCTTAAAGCCCATAAGCCGAGGGCGCTTTCTTGCATTAAAATATAATAATAATAATAATAATAATAATAATACAGCAGCAGCAGCAAACGGTGGGGGAGAGAAGTGGAAGCAAGAGGAGAGAACCAGCGCCTTCTTACCAGACCATCCCGTAAGCCCCTTCCCCGATGTAGGAGAGGTTGGTGTAGCGAGGCCCCACGTCGAAGATCTGCCCTCGCACCATTTCCGGGCCCCCGGCGAGGCTGGCACAGCTGCCCGCCGCTGCCCCCGACACCGCCGCCATGTTGTTGTCCGTGAGGGGAGGAGGAGGAGGAGGAAGGGGAGGGGAGTGGGGGTGAAGAAGGAGGGGGAAATAAGAGGGAGGGAACAGGAGAGGAAAGGCGACAAGGGGCTGGACTCTACCCTCCCCTTGCCCGCCCGCCCGTCCGTATCTCTGTGTGTGTGTGTGGAGGAGAAAGAGAGCGAGAGGCAGACAAGAAGGACCGGCCCGCCAGCGCCGCCACACAAACCGCCAGCCGCTTTCTGAGGAACCGCTGAGGGAAACGGGGCGGGGTTTATGTGGCGCGCGCGCACGCACGCACGCGACACTGAGAGAGAGCGAGAGAGCGCAACGGCCGGGGAGTGGGAGGGGGGGAAATGGGGCGGCGCAGCTGAGGGGAGGTGGGCGGGGCCTGCTCCAAACCTATAAGCTGCAAAAGGGAACGGAGAGGGGCGTGACGGGCGGGCGTGGCTTCCCACGGGGGTGAGGGAGCGCTGCTCGCCCGTCGCGCGCCGCCTCTCTCGCCTAGGCGAACGCGCGCGGAGGCGAACTGGGCGGGGTTTGGTGGGGGTGGGCGGGACGCTTAAGGGGACGAGCTGCAGCAAGCAGCCGCGGAAGGGGCGTGGCTTCGGCTTCACGGGCTTGAGAGGGCGTGGTCTCTGGGAAGGAGGCGGGCGGGGCGGGGCCTCTGCGGGGACTGCGGTAACTTCAGAGCCGCAGAGGAGGCGGGGGAGGAGGGTTGGGGGAGGAGGGAGGGAAGAAAGCTGTGGGTCACGTGATTGCTCTCCTGCAGCCTTTTAAACATGCTCCTGTCCTGTTCTGATTCGCGGTTAAGGTGGGCTCACACTCTGAGACGGCTGCAATCTCATGCATACCTGCAAACTGGGATGGAAAAATGCACGTGGCCAAGTAGTTTTAAATTAAAGCTTATGCTTCCTAAAAATCTTCCTAAAGTTTTTCTTCGGGTAGTTAAGCGGGTTTGATCCACACGTGGGGGTGGGGGGAGGATTTTAATGGATCCTTGATGGCTCGATTAAAGAAACAATAACCAGCAAACCCCACGCATCTATTGTCTAAACCGCAGCCCGACATCTTGGCTTATGGACTGCCTTATTTAAATCTATTACGGATCCATTAGAGCTGCAGGAATGCTCATGATTTATTTTTCAATAGATGGGAGCGTGCCAAATCCACTTTCAAATTATAGCATGCCTCTGTGTGCATGTGAACAATCATTGTAAAAACATAAGAACATGAGGCTGCTGGATCAGGCTCATTGCAGCCCAGCATCCTGTTCTCCCAGGGGCCAACCAGATGCCTGTGGGAAGCCTTGCAAGCAGGACCTGAGTGCAACAGCACCCTGCCCATCTGTGATTCCCAGCACTCAGCATGGGACATACTGTTTCCAACAGCAAAGCCAAAAAAGTGTCATGAATTTGTGGCACTTTGGCTTAAAAAAGGTATAGCATCTTAATTTTCTTTTTAATTTTTGTTAGTTGTCTCAAATCAATGGTCTAATAATAATAATAATAATAATTAATAATAAACAGCTCATATCCATGCCTGCAAGAATGCTGTAAAAAAAAAACAGCCCCAGTGCTTGAAGGCACTGCAGTGGTACAAAAGCCTGTATGTGAAGTGTAGATCTTCCTGCTTCTTATATGGCATCAGTTCCATCAGCTAATTACAGCTTGCATCTAAGCTCGCATATTGCATGATAAAAAACAAACAAACCATGCTAGCACTGCCTCATGGTGCAGCTGTGCTATAAAATGTGTGCCACTCTGCTGAGAGACCAGCCACTTTTATGGTCTCCTTGAATTCTTTCTATTCCAGCTGGTCCTTATAACAACATTGTAACTAAGATCTGGTTTCTTGCCGCTGGCCCCCCCCCCCGACTGGCTCCTTTTTCCCTTTTGTGGTGCCTTTTAAGATTGTAAGCCTGAGGTTACAGCAACTGTTAATTCAGTTTTATTAAGGAAAACATTTCAGCTAAAGGAAAAGACAAAAACTCTTATTAGCAGCATAGATTTGAGACATGCGTCAAATTCACCACCCCATCAGAATTTACGTCACCCAGTGAGATTCGTGGCTGAGTGGAGATTTGAACCCTGGTCTTCCAGGTCATAGTCAAAACACTAATCATCGCACTACACTGGATCTTATCCCAGGCATTGCCAGCCTGCTGTCCTCTAGCTGTTTTGTACAGCAAGTCCCATCTTCCCTGGCCACTGACCATCCTAGCTGGGGCTGATGGGAGCTGGAGTCTGAAATCATCTGCAGAGCACCATACTGGCAACTCCAGTGCAAAAACAGATACCGATGGTACAGATGCTGCTATTCCCTTGTCATTTTAGCAGGCAGATCACAAAAATTAAGTGTTTAAATCCACAGCTCATAAGTCTGCGCACATTCAGCTCTTCATATCCAGTGCTTTGTTGTACAGCCATTACAAAAAGATAGCTACATGGTTTTCACAGAGAAACTTCCAAGTCAGCAAGCAGCATATTTAAAAAGACAGAAAAGGTAAAAGACCCTTGGACGGTTAAGTCTAGTTGAATTTGACTATGGCAGCAATGGCCAAACTTGGCCCTCCAGCTTTTTTTGGACGACAACTCCCATCATCCCTAGCTAACAGGACCAGTGGTCAGGAATGATGGGAACTGTAGTCCCAAAACAGGTGGGGGGCCAAGTCTGGCCATCACTGGACTATGGGGTTGTGGCGCTCATCTCGCTTCAGGCCGAGGGAGCCGGCGTTTGTCCGCAGACAGCTTTCTGGGACTTGTGGCTGGCAGGACTAAACAGCTTCTAGCACAACGGGACTGATGAGTGCCAGAGTGCACCGAAATGCCATTTACCTTCCTGCTGTAGCGGTACCTATTTATCTACTCACACTGGTATGCTTTCAAAATGCTATGGGAGCCATGGGAGCTCACCCCATCGCACAGATTCAATCTGCCGACCATAGGATCGGAAAGCCCAAGAGGCTCAGGAAGATAGCCTCTTCTGAGATTATGCCTCCTACAACATTTGTGTATCATGAAAACACATGAGCTCCCACTTTCCTCCAGCAAAATTCTGTACCTCTCCCTCTTCTTAAACGAACTTGACAACAGCCTCAGTATTTTTGGGGCTGATCATCCCAGGGTGGAGAAGGCTGTATAGACCAATAGTAACCACTAACTTCCCCCAGGAGCAAACTGGCAGCTATTGCAGTTCTCTGAGTACAGGTGCAATCTGCTGCAGATTTTATGTTAAAAACCACTTTTAAGAGGGCTGTTTTGGCCCTGAGGGGTGGTCTGAAAGACACACGTTAATAAAATAGAAAATAAGTAAAACATAGTTTCAAAGACCAGCAATCCAGAGAGAGATAAACTCGCTAAGTGTAAATCTAGCCACCCCAAGCACCTGTTTGCTCTAACAGTTTTCCAACGCGACAGAGTAGAACAGCATGAAACAGGTTCCCCCCCCCCACAGTGATTTCTTTTTTTAAAATTGGTCAGGAACATGAAGGGGGGGAGAGAGAGAGATCACAGATGACAATGTTACTTGGTACAAAAATATTTTTCATCCTCTTATTACATAATTGGAGCAGCTTTCACGTTGAGGGGGAGGAACAGATGGCGAAAACTGCGGTCCTGCTTATCATCCAGCCCTTGTAGGCCCCATAGAAGTGAATGGGTCTTACATGCATCGAAGCACCTGCAGGACTGCAGCAACAAGTCATCATGTTGTGTTACTTACATTTATAGACCACCTCATTTGAAAAGTCACAGGCTACATGAGCATCACCCTACACCCTCAGACAAATCGAGAGTAACGGACTGCAGTCCAAAATCTGCTGGCGTTTGCGCTAACGGACTGGTGAGCTTTAATGTTGCGCAACAGAGGAACCCAAACTCAGCAGTTGTGCGTGCAGAAACTCACTGTGCAACCAATTGCACCATCTATTCTGCAACAAAGTTACAGGCGACCTGCTTGTGCACTCTCTTGTGCAAATGCACGGCCTGGTGTATTTAACTTGGTGCTACGTTGGATAGAAACACATTTATTGCGTTGGCCAACCACATGCCTCTGGGAAGCCTACAAGTAGGGCACGAACGCAATCACCATTCTCCCCACTTGCGCTTCTGAGGCATACTGCCTGCAACAGCAGTGGTAGAACGTAGCCATCACGGCTGGTAGACATGGAAAGCTTTGCCCTCCATGAATGTCTTATTTTCTTTTGAAGCCACCCACGGCTACATCTGCTGTGAGCACCGTTCCATAGTTGTGTGAAGAAACCTTCTTTGGCCTGTCCTGAATCTTCCAACATTCATCTTCATCAGATGACCCTGAGGGCTAGTATTTGGGAGGAGAAAAAGCTTCCTGAATGCACAATGCATAATTTTATACGTTTCATCAGATGCATTAAAATTTTCCAATGGTTTTCTAATGTGGGAAGAGGTCTCCAAAGGCTGTGGTGGTGGGGAATCTGTGGTTCTCTAGATGTTGATGGACATCCTATAATCCCTGACAGTTTATCATGCTGGCTAGGATCAAGGGGAGGTGGAAGCCAATGATATATGGAGGGCAGTACATTGACTACCCCTGCAAAGGTATGTTGCACCTTAATCTTTTAGAGAGTCACAGTTCCTCACCTAGGTCTTGGTTTGCATTCAGGAATGAAAACAACACTAACAAGATGTGTGGAAGTCAATGCAGATGACAGAACAGAGGTGCATGAGGTTGTTGGGTGTGGAAATTATAAGGTTTGGCCACAGATGATGTCACCTATGTCCTTAAGCAAAGGCTCAGATTTATTGCAGCCTATGTTTTTCTGGATTACAGCCTTCTTCATTCAGATATATGAAAGGTTATTCTCAGCTGACACACAAACACACACACAAGTTAATATAAAGAGGTGTCAGAAGGCCACGAAACAGAGGAGGTGGTTGGTACCTCTGACATTTCTATGAAAAGTTGAGATGTGCTGAAGATAAAGGGGCCACACACATCAGTGTTAATAAGATGCCATTAGACTACGTGTTTTGCTTATCGACAATAAAGTGTAGATACATAGTACAATAAAAAAATCCACACACAAGATTTTGATTTTTCACAGCAAACAAAGAGTCTATTTAGATCACATCATGAAAATTACTAAAGCCCTTGAAGCTCATCAACAATATTATGTTCCAATCTATAAGGATCTCATCGTTCTTTGCCTATTTGTTTTGCAAATTCCAGTATAGAACAATATTCCAGTTAGAAACAAACATTCCTGATTCTTCTATTTCACTTGGCAACTCTTGCATTTGTATTTAACACAGTTACCCCATTAATATCTTTGCCGTTCCCTGGAAGAAGTTTCAATACTAGCATAGACATTTCTAATGTGGCATAAATTGTTTTCTTTTGACTGTATTTTATTTCAAAAGCTTTGAACACTTGACAGGAGGATGATTTTATTTTTCAGAAAGAGGTAAAAGTTTATTGACCATTCTGCTTTGATAATCCCTACCTTGCCTTTCCCCTCTTTGCTGGAAAGCTCAAAGCACCATCCTTTCAGGTCACATCGATAGCTACCATTCTGTGTGCAGTGGTTCAATACTTAACATTTTTGAAAACAAATCAGAGCAAAGATCAAGTCTCTTGTTTGGATCAGAAAGTGGGGTTTGTTCTTAGAGGCTTTGAAAAGCAAATATACTAGGAGCAATTCCAGTCTTCGAACAGCAGCTCACAGTGGTGTCACCATGCTCCTTCCACAGCAATACTTCTTTTTTGAGAGTTTGTGGGTAGCACCACAAAGACAAAGCAAACAGGTAAAAACTTTTTTGCAAAAATAAAAAGTCCCACCAGGTGTGTGACAGCAGTTGCAACTATGTTTGGTTTCTTTACTTTGTACCCAAAGTCTCTGGGAACCTTAATCAGGCACAGGTGAATAAAATGGGTACAGAGGTATTTTTTTGCTACATTTGGGTGCCATGGGTATTAATCTCACTGCCCCAGTGTCTGTGGGTAGAATAGCATGGGAACAGTAAAGGTAAAGGTAAAGGGACCCCTGACCATTAGGTCCAGTCGTGTCCGACTCTGGGGTTGCGGCATTCATCTCGCTTTACTGGCCGAGGGAGCCGGCGTACAGCTTCCAGGTCATGTGGCCAGCATGACAAAGCCGCTTCTGGCAAACCAGAGCAGCACACGGAAACACCGTTTACCTTCCTGCTGGAGCGGTACCTATTTATCTACTTGTACTTTGACATGCTTTCTAACTGCTAGGTGGGCAGGAGCTGGGACCGAGCAACGGGAGCTCACCCCGTCGCAGGGATTCGAACCGCCAACCTTCTGATCAGCAAGCCCTACGCTCTGTGGTTTAACCCACAGCGCCACCTGGGTCCCTGGGTCACCTGGGAACAGTAGATCTGTAAAAAAAACCCAAAAGTTAAGAGCATTGTCTAGTCTAAGCCATGGTGCAGGGACGGGAACCTCTGGCACTCAAAATGTTCCTGACTAAAATTCCCATCATTCTTACACATGGGCTGTGCCGTCTAGGGATGATGGGTGTCACAGCCCAAATTCGCCTGGGAACCAAAGGCTAGGAATTGCTGGTTCTAGAAGCTTGATGTAAGAAGAAGAAGAAGAAGAAGTATTTTATTATTTATATCCCGGCCAACAGGCTGTGTTTCCCCAGCCACTCTGGGCGACTTACAGCACATAAAAAATGGTAAAACATTAGATGTTAAAAATTTCCCGATACAGGGTTGCCTTCAGATGTACGCATGCAGCAAATGAGATAGAGTAACTGTATCATATCAGATTGCAAGCTTTGCAAACAGCCAGTACGGCAGGTAATGGACTGGTCTAGAACCCCACCTTCCTCCTAGCTGCTAGTCATTGCTTGACAAATCCCATCCCTTGTCACAGAGGAATGTTCAAAATAAGTAATCACTGATGCCCAAATACCTGGGAAAACAAAATGGCGTCAAAATGATGGCAAATTTGGAGCCAAGTAGGCCTTGGGGATGGAGGGTGGCTCAGGACCGCAATACCTCAAGGGCCACCTCTTTCCATATGAACCTACCCGAACCCTGAGATCATCTTCTGAGGCCATCCTTCATGTGCCTCCTCGAGAGGTCCGGAGGGTGGCAACACGAGAACGGGTCTTCTCTGCAGTGGCTCCCCATCTGTGGAATGCTCTCCCCAGGGAAGTTCGCCTGACGCCTTCTTTACACATTTTTAGGCGCCAGGCAAAAATGTTCCTTTTTAACCAGGCCTTTAGTTGATTTGATTGACATCCTATGCCCTTTTAAAATGTGGGGGTTTTGTGGGGGGGTTATTTGGTTGTTGTTTTTTATTTTGATTATGGATTTTTGGTTTTATATTTAGATTTTATTCTGTAAACCGCCCTGAGACCTGCGGGTATAGGGACGGTATATAAATTCAATTTAGACAGGAGTGCCTGGCATGCTCTGGTCCATGGGGTCACAAAGAGTCGGACACGACTAAACGACTAAACAACAACAGCAACAATTCAATAAATAAATAAAATAAAATGGAGGCAGTTTGTGGAGAAGTCAGGGGACAGTTAGTTCCAGTTGAGCCAATGGGGGGGGGGGGATAGAGATAGGCAACTTTGTCAGTTTTGGTTTATTTCTGTTCATTTTTCCATTCTTAAGTTTGGTTCTCCACATTTCCACATCAGTTTGTGATCTATATATTTCTTTTAAGGGTGTGAAAATTCACCAGCATTTTTGTGCAAATTTCTATTTCTATGCACAGTTTCACCAAATATACACATTACTGCAAAGCATTTCCTTCTAATACAAAGCATTTTTTGTGTCATCGTCACTAATATTTGCAGTCTGCATGAACACTTTAATGCCTGCATATGCAGTTTGGCTGGAGAACTGCACTGCAAAATTCAGAGAAGTGCAAATTTCAAAGGATGGCCGAGTTTCCGTTCACACCTTGTTTTAGAAAAGTGTGAATTAGGTAGGTTCACCTTTAAATGTGAACTGAATCAAAATTCAACTACATCCCTAGGAGAGGGACATGCTGTCACCTCTCCCTCTGTTCTAGGCAGGTGGAGTGGTAGAGGATGGGATGTTTTGCAAAACTCATCATGTAACACGGCACCTTTTTTCAGTTTCAAGGCACCAAAATGCTGAGCTGATGGCATGAAAAAGCAACGACGATAACAACCCATGCAGCCATTCTTCTAAGGTGGGTGTAGGGAGCCTCTGGGCTTCCAGACACTGATGAACTACAACTCCCATAATCCCTGGCCATGCTTGCTTGGGCCTGATGGGAGTTGTTGTACATCAACATCTGGAGGGTCAAAGGTTCCCCACGCCCACTCTCAGGTAAACTCTATTGCAAGCTATGAGACATTGCAGTCCCATCTTTTCCAGAATTACCATCAGACTAGGGTGCAGTGGGGTTTCTCTCCACACTTCCACTTTCTCTCCCAGACAACAAAACAAAACAAAAATTGCTGTGACAGCTGGAAAACAATGTAGCTACAATCCAGCTGTGTGGAAGCAGCACCAGAAACACCCATTCCACATTTTCTTTTCAAAGCTTTTCTTTTTCACAGTTTGGCAAGGAGAAAGGGTGGATGAAATAACAACTGGGGAGGTGGGCTGGAATCCAAAGTAAACATGCATCTGGTGTCCATGAGTTGGAAAAGCACACCCGTTTTCTTTAAAATTAAGTCCTCACATTTCAGCCATTTGTAAATGAAGCGCAGAAAAGGACAAATGAAACATTTTCGTCGTTTATTAACACTTCAAACCATCACATCCTATAGCCAGTGATTTCCCCCCCCCCCGCCAACGTTCTCCGCATTTTCTTCCTGATGGTATGCAAATAGGTACATGAGGCACTCTGTGCGAATACTGGAAAAATTATATATATAATATACACATACTATATAATATACACATATTATATATATATAATACACACACGAATCCAATCAACCTCATGCAAAAATAAATAACAGGAAATATTGCAGAATAAGCACTATTAGGAAAATCTGTGTGCTTAAAGAAGTTACAATCTGAATAAGCATATAATCATGATTAATAAGAACAGGGTTACAGTTCATGCACATATCTTAACTATGAAAAAGCTAACAAACCTCTGGCTACCAAAGTACCAGAGCAACAGTTTATAAAAGCCCACCCTATTTCAGTCTTCGTTATGAGCAGGCAGTGTTTAAAAATAAATAGGATTACATTTAAAATGACACACAGAATAAAAACTTCCTTACTTCTAAACATAATTTTTGTTGGGGTTCCTTTCAAGGTTGGTTAGGCAACAGGACAGAATGAAGGAATGCTGCCAAGATAAAGCAACAGTTAAGTACTCTCAAAGTCATTAATACTGACAACTTGGCGGGGGGGGGGGGGGAGGAATCAGCAGAAGTGGTTACAGAAGAGGAGCATTGCCGCTTGTACTTCTGTAGTTATATAATATGCCAAATGCTGGAGAAACGGCTCGACAAAAAGCATGTTGCATTATTAAGAGCAGCCACTTGATCGTCTCCAGTTTGGCCGAAGCAAAGATGGCCAACTGACTGTCCAGAGAGTGGGCTCTTTATATAGGCTGTCTGCTGCAAAATCATCATCATCATCATCATCATCATCATAGTAATAATATAAGTAACAATAAGGCAGAATTATGTTGTTTGAGAATCTGCTCTTTAAAAAAGTAGGATGGGAAGTAGAAAACGAAACTTATTAAAGATGTGCAGTCAAGTAGTTAATGCTTTTCAGGGTCAAAATACATGATTCAGTTAGGGCTGCCATATTTCAAGAAGTAAAAATCCGGGGCACAAAAGCTGGTTTTGGGAAATCAACGCACACTTCATTGTGTGACATTTTACCAATTTCCACCGGACGATAATTCTAACATTGAAATCCCGGACAAATTCCAGACGTATGGCAACCCTAGTTTTGGTGCCCTGCAGAATGATTGCGTTTCGGTTCACATACTGGTTCCAGAAGTGTGCATTAGCTAGTTTCTCACTAAAATGCAGACAAAAACCTCCCATCCCTAAGCTGCTACTCTACAGGCTATGCATTCATATAAATGCTTGCATGGAGGGCTGATTTCATGGCCTTCCTTTACTTTTATAGTCTTCCACACTTAATATTCTGGCCCTACAACTGCATTTCTATTGCTTTTGCAATACTGTGTAGTATGAATCTGACTTCTGCAGTTTGTCAGTGGAATCTAAGCCCTGGAAGAAATTTAGAAGGGCGGCTCCTGATGTAATGAATCTCCAGGGAGAATTCAAGTCCAAATAGTACACATCTGAGGCTGTGAGTGGTCATTCTAGTTAGAAAACCAGAAAATAAGGCAAAGAAGAGGCAAAATGGAACAGGAGGACTTGGCTATCCGACAGTGACAGTCCCACTTGTACAAGTCGTTTGGGCTCGTATATCTATACATTCCCACTGAATAAAACTTACAGCAGTTAAAAGTCTATGTGTTTGACACATTGTAACATATAGAGAGCAAACAGTAGCATTAAACCATCCCTGTCATTAAGAAAGGTAATAAGTTGGGGCGGGGAATAAATCCATAAAGGAAGCAGCAGCAGCAGCTAGTTTCCATTTCTATCAACTGACAGCTGACTATTAAACATATATATTTTACCTCCTCTTCCTTCAAATTAAAGTCAACTTGGTTCTGTGGACTAAACAGGAATTCATTACCCCCGAGCCATCGTTCCAACTCTGCAATTCTATGATTCCATGATTTTTCAAAGTATGCAGGGCTGATGTTGCCAGCATACCATGCATTTAGCTCTCCAAAGGCACCCTGCTGTGGGGTGAGAAACCTCTGCAGCCTCCAATATGTCCTTGGACTACAACTCCCATCATCACTAGGTAGCAGGAGCAGTTGCCAGGGATGATGGGAGTTGTAGTCCAACGACAGCTGGAGAGCCCAATTTGAGAAACGCTGTTCTTATGCCTGACTCGTGCATTGACCACCAGTGAAACGGAGGCCTCTCTATCTGGCCTGTGGGCCTCCGCTTGATACCACCCCTTGAGTGTTTTTGCCTGGCTAGAATGTGTCCCTGGTGCCTCTGGAAAACAGAGAGGTGTATGTGTGTAGAAACTAGGATATAGGAAGCTTGCTTAGAAGGGAGAGTGGCCCACAGACTGATTAAAGGTGCTGTGCTCCCTTTCTAGTCCTGGAGACCTGGGCACAAATGAGGATAAAGTACAGCGTGAGTCATCCTCTGCCACCCAGCACCTGGCAAAGAGAGGTTTTCAGGATGCTGCCCACCTCACCCGAAACATGACCACTTTGGCTCAGGTGATGAAGTCATTTACTGGTCTAAGAAAAGCCAACATGCTCTAATGAAGCAAAAGCAGGCGCTGCCAGAACACAGAGAGCAAAGCCCGTTTCAAACGAGGGCAACTTTGGAGGAACTATACAGTTCCCGTTGCCTTAAAAAAGTTAAAAATATTTTACAAGATCCATCTCATCCTGGATATAGTCTTTTTGCACCACTGCCTTCGGGCAAGAGATATAGAATGATTAAATCAAGAACAAATAGATTAAAAAACAGTTTCTATCCAAAAGCCATAACCATCTTAAATGCTGTAACTAGATAATATGACCTTGGAGAGTTTTGATGGGTATGTATATGCATGTGTAGCTGAAATTGTTCCCGCCCCCTATGTTGTTTTTATGGGTTGGCATCCAATTTCATTGTACTTGTACAATGACAATAAAGAAATCTTATCTTAACTTTCTTTCTAGAAGTTTTAGAGCTTTTTACGAAAAAGATTCTAATTGCTTTGGGAGCTCATGAAAAAGAAAAGAAGCTGGGGGTTTTGGGGGTGGGGAACAGAAGCAAGGCATCATCCCACTCTTGAGTTCCACTCAGTGTCAACGATTAAAGTCATTGCTGTGATTAACATTATTCAGCTGCCAGATCTGCCGAAACAACCCCTTCGTTGTTCATCCTATCAGAAGAAAACCTGCAGTATCAAGCCAAGCCATCCGCAGCCTTCAGGAAATTCACTTACAGCAGCAGGTGTGTGGCAGTACTTGCATATACTGTGTGTGTGTGTGTGTGTGTGTCATTTCTGTACATGCAAGTACTGACACGCACACATTATTTCTTGCATGCTGTATTTGGGAGATGCCCTAGGATTGACAAACACATGGGCATCTATATGCTTTGAGAACTCCCTACCCAAAACCTATTTAAGATACTTCTTATCATCTCTGCCAGCTGCCTTGTACCATCCAATGTCTCTTCATGGTATGGTAGCTTTATTTATCAGATTCACCCTCCCAGCATAAGATTTCTGGCTTCCTCCAGTGCTCTGCATCTCTTGATAAGAAGCAAGGCGTATGTAGCTCTATTTTCCAGCCCACTTTCCTTTCAAAAGCAGGCACTAATAATTCTTAAATGCTTTCCCATCTCTTCCTTTCACTCCATCACCACTATTAGAGGGTGGATTTACTTTAAAAAAAAAAAATCCCCTCCCCCATTGTTCTAAAAATTGTTCTGCGCATTCCCTTGCTCTCTCAAAGGTTCTGCAAAACACTGCATGTCAAACAGATTAACAGGATGTGACAGGAAGCTTTTTCCCCTTGGGAGGGAAAATGTCCCTGTTTACACCAGTAAGTTGTGCATTTCTAGTTTATAGACTAGTGATGGCAGGTCCCTCTAGTATATTTGACTTGATTAATATTTATTTCACAATTATACATATATGGGGTTGGAATTTATAAGTGGCTAGGACTCATTCAAATATATAAGAGTTTTGCCATTTAGTTTCAGTGGGAATGTGGATTGCTGCCCAAGGCTCTTCAAAAGGACACCATTCCAATATTTTGCTTGAAATATCTCACCATGAAGTCTCTTGGACTCTAAGGATTGACTCATTGACAGTGGGTGGCATTTTTAGGAGTTGAGTATTTAAATGGGGGGGGGCATTTTGGTGTGGAGTTCTATCAAGCAACTTCTCAAGAAACAACAACAGATTCCAAAGAAAAGAATTTCAACTAACAAGGTACTAGTTGTTCTGCATCACACTTCCACCCTGCAACAATAAAGGTAAAGGTAAAGGGACCCCTGACCATTAGGTCCAGTCGTGGACGACTCTGGGGTTGCAGCTGCGGCGCTCATATCACTCTATAGGCCGAGGGAGCCGGCGTACAGCTTCCGGGTCATGTGGCCAGCATGACTAAGCCGCTTCTGGCGAACCAGAGCAGCACATGGAAACGCCAAAGTGCAAGTACATAAATAGGTACTGCTCCGGGAAGGTAAACAGCGTTTCCGTGCGCTGCTCTGGTTTCGCCAGAAGTGGCTTAGTCATGCTGGCCACATGACCCGGAAGCTGTCTGCGGACAAACGCCGGCGAGCGAGATGAGCGCCGCAACCCCAGAGTTGTCCGCGACTGGACCTAACGATCAGGGGTACCTTTACCTTTAAAGTGGTTGATGAGTGCCAGGCAGCTTCAAAGCCAGAAGAAGAAACCATTCTGGGAATGGGTGCCTGGTTCCCTTAAGATTCCTTCTCTCTCACACCCTACGTTTCTCCAATAGTGTAAGCTAAGTGTCTCCGGCCTGGAAGGAAGAGATGATTATCAGAGTTACAAGGTAGGTTTACAATGCAAAGTGATATGCTTAGTGCAGCTGGGGGTAAAATGTGTATTGGGCTGTAAAGATCAATCAGGATGTCCTGGCAACGTTTTTATTTATTGTTTGTTATCCTCTTTAAGAAATGTGCAACCTTTTAAATTGTCTTGTTTTTTTAATAAATCCTGGAAAGGACTTTTGCTTTTCTGTTCTTTTGTTGCCTTTGCTTGGGGGAAGCTGAAACATTGTATAATATTTTGTATAATATTTTGGTTATTATACAGATACATGTGTATTTTATTTTAAGAGGGACAAAAAGGGATTGACAATCAAGAAGGGACGAAAGAATCAAACGAGTCAGCAATCTGTTTGCCGCTGTGCAGGTTTAAATAAGGAAACATTTAACTCTGTAACCATATTATATAAACGTTCCTACACAAAGGAGTCTCAGTGGATTAAGAAAGGCATGAGGAAGTTTGGGGAAGTGAGGTGGAAAGCCATTTCCCAGGCATTCCCCTTTAAGAACCGGACTTCTGTGGCGATCAAGGACCGATGGCAGACGATGAAGAATCTGGAGCTCTTGTGAACTTGGGGAATGACCTGGAGGCAAGCATACTGTATAAAATCCCACCACACTGCACCAAAATCCAAAGGTTATGCCTCACCTTGCGTTAATTTAAAACTAAATGATTTTTTTTTACTGAAACTGCAGTGTTGCACACATTTTTATACAACAATAATAAATAATAATAATAAATTTTATTTATACCCCACCCTTCCCAGTCGAAACCGGGCTCAGGGCAGCTCACACCAATAAAAATTACAATAAAATATAAAAGAAAGAATTGTATAGTTGTATAGGGAATTGTATAGTTATCAAAATATTTCCAGTGCTGGACAATGGACCGCCTTGCTACAGTTGGTAAGAAAGTGATGAGTTGTTTAGATACTACATTTTTATTTGTACTTTGGAACATTGTTAAAATAAAAAGATCTGGAGTGAAAAAACAAAACAAAAAACCGTGTTTCAGAATATGGAACACACATTGAATCCAAGAGGCACAAGGCACACACACTGGAACAAGGCAGGATCAAGCATGGGTCCCACCAGTCACACCCCCCCCTCCCGTGGTTTCCTATGTTAAATGACACTGGAATTAACCACAAACAGGACCGGACAACCTTCAGATCCTGAACTCTGGGCTGTATCCAAAATAGCGCTAAATTAAAGTCACTTAGCGGTGTACTTATTCTGCTTGAGAAATGTTTCTCACCTGTGGTTGTCTCTTATATTATAAGAGAATACTTATATTATAACATTTTATTTCTTATACCCTGTCCATCGAATTGGATTGCCCCAGCCGCTCTGGCCAGCGTCCAACAAAATGCAGGGCTGCTTTCAGATGTTTGTAAAAAGGTATCTAGTTGTTTAACTCTTTGACATCTGACGGGAGGGTGTTCGGCAGTGTGGGTTCGACTACCAAGACAGACTTGGTTCCATAAGCAGGTTGCTGCTAATGCTGGATGAGTTTCCACTAGTGCAACTGTTGCATGGGATTCCTGCTCCACAACATTAAGACCCCTTGTGCTATTGGACAGGGTACGCTGGGTGCAGCCCTTGGGTTCAAACTATACGTTGCAATGGCAAAATTGCTTGTTCGCAATCCAGGCCAGCTTCAATCACATATGAAGTGGGAGGGATGTATTTTAAGAGGAAAAGATGTGTGTGGATGAGGGGTGCCGAACGTTGCTCCCTCCTTCAGTTTAGCTCCTTTGAGATACTTGTCTTCCAGCTATGATCATCTCTGGAATCAGAGTGTGATTAGAGGAAAATGAATTTTGGATATGGCCTGTGGGGAGGGGGAGCGTTTCGCTTGTGTTCCCTTTTGCGCTTGAAAACAAAACCAACCTATTTGATTGGAACAGAGCCAAGTTTAAACAAACAGGTCTGCTGGCATCATGGGTTGTTTGAGCCTCAAACAGCTGTGCTTTGATTGATGGTACAGAATCGTAGAATTGTAGAGTTGGGAGGGACCACCAAGGGTCATGCAGGAATCGCAGTTGAAGCATCCCTGAGAGGCCATCCAACCTCTCTTTAAAAATCTCCAACAAAGGAGGGCCCCACCACCTTCTGAGGGAGTCCGATTCACTTTAGAATAGCTCTTACCTCTCACTAAAGGGGCAGCCGTACATTTCCTTTAGATCAAAATCACACCTCCTTGGGAAAGCTTTTAAAATAGCATGCCCCTCGCAATAATATTTTAAATGAAAAGGTTCTTGCCCACACCAGTTTCTGCATATATCAAGAAAGCCTTAAGTGCTTTACAAGTATTTAAATTAACATAATAAATCACCTCTTCAAAATGAATATAAAAACGAACACTTCACACATCATGACAGAAGAAGCAGCCCTTTGCATCTGTGTCAGAATGACATATGGCACTTGAGAGTGGCCAGTTTTAAATACCAGTGGCAATAATAATAATAATAATAATATACATCTAAATCCTGATATAAATAAAGCTTTGAACATAACACATCTAAAAAAAGTCCTCAACCACAGAAGAGTATAAAAATAATAAAATACTAAATGTTGTATTCACAATGAGATGCACATAACATGTTCAAACCAGCCCATTGTTCCTAACATGCTTATCTTAGCTGTAGTTTGTTAACCCACCTCAGCCAACTGACTGGTTTGCCTGTGGCCACCAAACCAGAATATGAAACTATGGTTTGAAGTTCGCTTACAAACTTTGGCTTGTGCTAACCATAGTTTCTTGCTATGCCTACTATCCTGGCATAATCCTGGATTATTTTGGTGCCCCTCCCCAAATAGGATGTGTGGCAAGAGTGGTTAGAAAATGAAATCAACATCAGGCGGAACAAGCTATGGTTAATTTGCTCATCAGTGAGACTTACTTTGGTTTGTTCCAACAAACCATGGATAAAACAAACCATAGCTTAACACGCCATAAAAATGTGGCCAATATCTTTTCAAACTGGATGACAAAATATTTTGTCCATAGTACTTAATAGGCACTGGTAGGATGGAATGGTAAAACCCTGAAAAGCCATTGAATGCTGTCTCCTTGTACACTCAATGGAATGGATGAGGCTCATTCAAGAGATGTGTTTGTGAACTGACTACAACCCACCGCATTAAAATTGCCTCCATGACACTAAGGGTGTTTACAAGTAATGACACCCTCTTATAGACATTTCCTGTGCTGATAGTTTGGTACGTTAGTAGGTATTATTTTCGGAAATGCATTTTTCATTTCAATATCTAAGCTCCCTTTCTTCTGAAGCCTCATTAACACATTCTTGATATTCCTTAGTAATATTTTCATTGGTATGCAATGAAGAGAAGGGGACGTCAGCTCTTATGCAAGACAATATTGTGATGTTCCATTTGTTCCAGTATCTGGTACTTTGTTTAATACTGAATCTGTCCACAGCAATTCACTCATCTTTGGTGAGGGTGTGGTAGCTTATTCACGCTTATCATTAAGCAGCATCTAAATGCAACCCACTTTAAATGATATTTAAAATTATTCCAGAGGGTTCCGAGTATTGATCTTTAACATACAGTATGTTATTTTACCATCTCCCCAAGAGACAGGGATATGAATGGGCAGGCTTAAAACTACTTCAAAGAAGTAAATGCAAAACCACCAGACTTTTTGAGGCCTTGTGTCTGAGTTGTTTCATGGCAAACTTTAGATGGGGATTTGCATGACTGAATGCTCCTCCATTTAAAAGCAAAGCAAAGCAAAACAAAAAACCCCCACAGAAAACTGTGTGTCAGAGACCTGGTCCGCACTCAACATTCAAATAAAAACATTTAAAATGAACTATCATTTATTTGTGGTGTACAAGCCTTTTTTAATTTCCCTGCTCCTGTGTCATGCACCAGAGGAAACAAGTCACATGAACCGAGCCTTACAGTTCGTCTCCTCCACACAAACCATTAGCCAATGTTGGTTCTGACTTACCACTCATGGTTTGTTTGGAGGAGACAAACCAGGTCACATCAAGTCAAACTCTGGCTTCGTTTTCTCCTCTGCAGAGCGCAGTCCGGAAAGCACTCATGGATGTTAAACCATGTCTTATTTCAAACTGTGGTTTACCACTGTGATCAAATGCAGCCAGAGAGAAGCAAGGTTAGAAGCCTTCACTCAGGTATAGTTTGGCTGCCTCCAAGAGGGCTGTTTGGTTTTTAAAACATTTTTTTTTTCATTTTTGCATGAAGGGACATTCAGTTATGCATTCCCTGAACCTGCAATCTAGAATGGTACAATCCAGACACAGGCCGGAGTTATGGAAGAATCATAGACCAGACCCATTGAAATCCATAGGCATGACTAGTTTAGCTCCATTGATTTCTAAAAGGCCTACTCTTGAGCAGCCTAGTTGAAGACAACCCTGGGTTTTGAAATACTTAAGTTCTTGCATCTTGTCTGCCACACAATAGCTTTCATTTTCCAGTGGTAAAAGGATTCCCCACCCCTCCTTTAAACTTGCTTACATTTGGATGTCGAGCTTTAAATGGATTTGATAGTCACCCTTTCGTCTTCCATTTCAATGGTTCTTCTCCGAGCTGAAAAAGTTAAGGAGCGGGTTCCCTGTGCAGTCATCAGTAGAGCAGCTTCTAGGGTCTCTGAGGCAGTCGGACATGATGTCTTTGGGCTCCCGTAGAAACACCACCAGGACAGTGATGTTGTCACTGGATCCACTTTCCTTTGCGGCCGCCACCAGCCTCTCTGCAGTCTTGAGGCCATCCCCTTTGTTTTGCATTAAGTGCTCTAGAACATGGTCCACCACCTCAAAAGGTTGGATGGTGTCAAAGAATCCGTCGCAAGCGAGAAGCACATAATCTTCGGCACCAGTTAGCTCAAACGATGCACTATCTGCACAGCCAGAGATATAAGGCTTTTGGAGTGGGTCGCCTAAAAAAGCAAGCAGGAGAGAATGAAGTAAATTACCACACGAGGTACAAAATCCCAACTGCCCCATTCCTTTTTCAGAGCCGTCAACCTTTGCCTTTGTTTAAGGCGAAGCTCTAAATCAGGGTTTCTCAAACTTGGGTCTCCAACTGTTGTTGGACTACAACTCCCTAACTAGCAGGGCCAGTGGTCAAGGATTATGGGAATTGCAGTCCAAAAACAGCTGGAGACACAAGTTTGGGAAACATTGCTCTAAACCAAGGGTTGAGTGATCTGCATGCCAAGCCAACCTTTGTGACCTGACAAGGCCTTCCCACAGCTGAGAGAAAACATTGCAAACAGCAGTGCAGGGACAGTGATCTTGTGTATATTTATTTCATTTCAGGTATCTGTATACTATTTAATATTCAGAATTGCTGAGTGGTGTACACATAAAGTTAAAAACCACACGAAGATGAAGCACAATTAAAAATCATCCAAACAAATAAGGAGCCGGGGGGGGGGGCTTTAATCTTCCCACCCCACCCCAGGTCTGCCAGCACTTCTGATCCAATGAAGGCCATTTCTCTATTTTAATGGGAAGGTAGTCAGATAGGGAGAGTCATCTTCGTTCATCTATCTCTCCATTAAAACCTTCTCCTTAGCACACCAAACAGGTAATGGGGCTGGAAGAAGCACAATTTATCCTTGCTAGGATGCAAAGAAGTCTGCTCTGCTCTTCCCCAGCAGAGACGGCACTTTGGAGAGCAGGGCTTTGGTTGTCTATCGCAAATGCAGTCACTGCTTTCAAAGAGTTGTCTCTCTGTGTGTGATCGAATGTGCGGCATGAAAAAGAGCGCGTGTACATGCATCCCAGCCATGCCACAGGCATCCACCCACAGGCCTCTTGGGGAAGAAAACCTGCAGATTTTGCTTTAACATTTGCTTTAATGTGTAACTTCTTTTAGGGGGGAAGAGAAGCATAGGAATGCAGCATGGCTTGAAGGAGTTCCTGTGATGAACAACATGTCAGCCAAGATGGTGCAGGGAGAATGAGGACCAATATTATTTTTGTGCCGTTCTCTTTATTTTTCTTTACTTAAAAAGACTCTGACTCCCCACTTCCAACAGCCTTCCTTGTGTCAGGCAGTAAGACAGATGGGAACTTCTGACCAACCCCTAGTCTAACAGGAAGAGACTTTAGGCCCTGCCTTCCTGGTCCCCCTACCTCACTGTCAAATGCCTTCCTATCTCCGAATTATGGGAGAACCATAATTTGTGATAGCTACAGTTTAGAATCCCAGCCTTTGTTGAAGCTTCCAAAGATGCAAACTGTGGATTAGAATTGCTTGTCTGATTTTGTTTCCCCTCCTCTCGGCAGACTGTTTCATAAGCTCCTAAGTTCTCTCTCGTCTCCATGGTGCGGCAGCTTCGAAGGCAGAGCAGCAGCAGTAACTATGCATTCTTAATTCAGGAATCACGCCAAGCCAAACTTGGCACAAACCATGGTTTGCAAATCTGTGTCAAACCATAGGTTCCAATGTTGGTATTGCAAACCAGGCGTTGTCAGTTCACGTAATACTGTATGGTTCAGTCATACTGTATGGTTTTAATCAGGGTTTTTGTAGTTGTTTTGTTTTTGCATGGAGTGCCCTATCTGGGTGGATGGAGCAGCCGAGTAATTTTGTTGTCCCCAAAGGGGACAATGACAATATATTCTATTCTATTCTATTCTATTCTATTCTATTCTATTCTATTCTATTCTATTCTATTCTATTCTATTCTATTCTAAAGCTCCCTTAGCCATGGTTTGCCATTGTGTCTTAAATGAGCCCCAGGATCCGGCTGCAATCCTCCAGATCATTATTCTGTTTTCCAGGGCACTTCTCATTGCAGTCATATGAATGTTGCAGCAAATGGTTCTTCCTCTTCACACACAGTTGGAGTCTGAAAACTCTGAGTCTTGCTTTGCTGTAGGCAGCGTCATGTCTAATACTGGCAAGGGAGTAGATTTTCACCAGTGAGCTACTGATGAAACCAACACACCCACGTACATATAGAATTATTTTAAATGTTAAAACCCATTATTTTGCCTTTCTGTCCCCCAACCCCCGCAAGAAGGTTAAACACATAAAATATGCAACTACTAGTAAAAGCAGTTAATCAAAATTAAGGAACGCTTCTATGAATTAATTTGGAAATGCCTCTGGTTTGTTTCCCCTTCTGGATTTTTTGTCTTTCTTGGAAGCTTTGGTACTTTGCCGCTTAGAATCATAAAATTGCAGGGTTGGAAAGGATCATTTAGTCCAACCCCCAGCAATGCCACCACGCCCCGCCCCACCCCATCGTAATCTCATAAAAGACACATCCTACAATTGAAGAAAAAAATAAAAAAAGACTTCTGTCCTAATGTTTAGAGAAAGGTGTGTTAGTTAGATGACAAAAAAAGATCAGTGCAGTGTAGTTTAGTTTAATGGTTAGAGAATGGGTAGACAAACTAAGGCCCGGGGGCCGGATCCGGCCCACGGATGGTCCAGGAAGCAGTGTGTTTTTACATGAGTATAATGTGTCCTTTTATTAAAAATGCATCTCTGGGTTATTTGTGGGGCCTGCCTGGTGTTTTTACATGAGTAGAATGTGTGCTTTTATTTAAAACTAGTAGACATGAAGCCCGTTAAATTAACGGGCGCTAGAAGTTGCGGGCGGTGAAGCGCGGGGCGAAGTCCGCGTAGGTGGTGCCTGATGGGAAGCGCGCCTGGACGAAGCGGTCTAAGTCGGGCTGCTTCTCGCCTCGCCAGTGCCACCAGAACCACTCGGAGCCCCAGGCCGGCACCGAGAAGACCCCCCAGTGGACGAACATGCCAACCTTGGCGGCGTCGAACCAGCCCGGCAGCGGCCGAGCGTCTAAGCTGGGCCAGTCGGGGGTGTTGCGCTGAGGAGGCGCCGAGGCAGAGGCTGCCCCGGCCAAGCAGAGCCACGCCGCCGCCCGCAGGAAAAGCCCCCAGCCCGTCTCCACCTACGCGGACTTCGCCTCAGCAAATCGCCGCTCAGAACGGCGCTCTCTGATTGGCGCCAGCAAGTTCTTTCTTCGGCCAATCGCAGCCTCGCACGCGACCCGCCTCTGCGCTCCAAGTCCCAACGGCTGTCCGTGGGGCACATGCACAGTAGTGCAATCCCAGGGACACAGGGACTGGATGCAGAGACACTTGCACTTTATTATATAGGATGCATCTCTGGGTTATTTGTGGGGCATAGGAATTCGTTCACCCCCCCCCAAAATATAGTCAGGCCCCCCACAAGGTCTGAGGGACAGTGGACCGGCCCCCTGCTGAAAAAGTTTGCTGACCCCTGGGTTAGAATGTTAGACTAGGAGCTGGGAACCTAGGGTTCAAATCCCCACTTAGCCATGAAGCTGACCACAAGCCAGCTGCAGTGTCTCAGCCTAAGCAACTTCACAGGGTTGTTGTGAGGGTAAAATGGGGAGGGGGAGAACCATGGATGCCACCCTCAGTTCCATGGAGGAAAAAGTGGGATATAAATGGAATAATAAAAGAATTAGAGCATGGTGGGAAGGGCTGGGTGATATGTCGCCCAAAACCAGTTTGAAGTCGATATCGTGATATCGGTTTCATAATTTTTTACCTGGTAATATATCGTGAATCATGATGTGTGTTAGGGCTGGCTTTCCACAGATAAACATTCTGATATAGCAATATACCGGTACTATGATGTTTGAAATAAGGACATAATCATGTAGAAGTGAACGGGGTAATGTCCCAGAAACTACTACTTAGGGATCTAAAACGGATACTGTTTTACTTTACCTATAACATATTGTTGCAACTAGTATTTTATAGTACAGAGCAATAGGGAATCACAAGAGAAGCGATTATTGGCTTCACGGTTTCCCCCTCATCATATATATCTATATCTATATCTCTCTATCTCTATCTCGATATCGATACACACACACACATCGCCATGCTGAATGTTGTGAAACCGTTACCACGATGTGGACTTCAAACTGATTTTTTTATTCTGTATTGCTACCCTAATGTGTGTGCACTATGCAAAAATAACAATTGGGGGGGGGGGGACTGTGAAGCCAGCCAATGCCTCTCTACGTAGTTCCATCCTGATTTCAGACATCATGATATTGAGTTGGGTGTTATATATCACAATGTTGAAAACCACATACCGCCTAGCCCTAATAGCGGGTCACTTTTGGGAGACCACGCCAAAACTGTGGTGCCTACTGCTTCACACCCAGTCTTATCCCCAGGAGCACAGAGCAGGGGTTTCAGATGACCCACGGAAGGAGGCAGTTCACATGGCAGAAACAGGCAGCACTCAGCATGATAATCAAGATTTATCAAAAGTTGACCTAGGATATTTATTTATTTTAATATATATATATATATTACATTTGGCCCAATAATAATAATAATAATAATAATAATAATAATAATAATAATAAATTTTATTTATACCCCGCCCTTCCCAGCCAAGACCGGGCTCAGGGCGGCTAACACCAATAAAATCACAACAAAACATACAAAACAATCAATTAAAATGCAGGTTAAAATACGATTTGAAATTTAAAATGCAGCCTCATATTTAAGTAGCCCACCAATCAAACCATAAAGGAATGAAACATCAGGGTTAAACTGAAACCAACCCAAAGGCCAGGCGGAACAGCTCCGTCTTGCAGGCCCTGCGGAAAGATTCCAAATCCCGCAGGGCCCTGGTCTCTTGTGACAGACCGTTCCACCAAGTCGGGGCCAGTACTGAGAAGGCCCTGGCCCTAGTTGAGGCCAGCCTAGCATCCTTGTGGCTCGGGACCTCCAAAATGTTATTATTTGAGGACCTTAAGGTCCTACACGGGGCATACCAGGAGAGGCGGTCTCCCCCCCCCCCAACATTTTGCAAAAAGTTATCGAGTGAAGAGGGAAAACAATCCGTGACTTCTCAATAGGAGGGCATGCTTGGGCCATTTCAGGAGGCACAACTAGAATAATAATAGAATAGTTTTACAGATGCTTCGAGGAAGGAGCTGCGAGAGCAGTATTCTTCAGTGTGCACTGTCAGGTTTGTGTTACTATGGCAATGTACCACATGGAACAATTATTAATGTAGGTGCAATAACGGCAGCAACTCAGTCCAAGGTTAGAAAAATGCTGCAGTGTCTGTTGGTAAGAAGAAGAAAAATGACCTTGTGCAGTTAGGATATGGCTGCTTTTGTCTTGTTCGTTAGATTTCCACAAAAGCCCTGCAGTATCAAACTATTCTCCCCCCTGTGTGTGTGTGTGTGTGTGTGTGTATTTATGCAGGTTACTTGTGAAGTTTCTAGCTGTCAAGGCTGTGCTTTGAAATAACTTCCAAACTGATGCGGAACGCAAAGTTGTGAACGGCGGTAGAACAAACAACAGCCGCCCCATCACACTTACATGCTGACAATATTTCATTAGAGCTAAATATGGTAAATGAACACATTAGGGCTGATGTTCTTCAAGAACATGGCTTACCAATAGCTCTGGAAACAGCCAGGGTTCCATTGACACGCCAGCAGTCCATGTAGATAAGGCAACCTCCTAAGGCTTCTATGCGTTGTCTCTCATCCTAAATAAACAACAACAACAAAAGCTCACTAAATCTATAGTTGTAGGTGTGACAGGCATAGGCAGCACAGTACCAACCAGCCTAGGGATGTAAGGAGGCAGCAATTTCTATCCTGCCCTGTGTTCATTGCAATCAGCGCTGTTTCCATTCTACTGCAGATCAGCTTCCGCTAAAAACTTATTTAAAATTTGCATGTTATTTTACCGTATTACTTACTAAATTTCTATACCGTCCTTCATCGTAGGATCACAGGCCGGCTACAATATAATACCATAGTATTATAACAATAACCCTGGCCGCTTAATTCTGTACCGGCTGAAGTTTCCGAACAGTCTTCATGGGCAGCCCCACATACAACATGTTGCAGTAACTTAGAGGTTACCACAGCATAGATGACATAAGTTAGGCTATCCCTATCCAGATACGATTGCAACTGGGTCACCAACCAAAGCTAATGGAAGGCACTCTGTCCCACTGAGTCCACCAGACCCTCAAGCAACAGCAATGGATCCAGAAGTAACTCCAGGTTGCAGATCTGCTTTTTCAGAGGGAGTGTAACCCCAACAAGAGCATGCAACCTTCCATCTATCCAGTCTAGGGAACCGCCCACTAACAGTACCGTAAGTCTTACCTGGAACGAGTTTCAGTTTATTGGCTCTCATCCAATCCATTATTGTTAATTGCACTATTATTAATCTCACTCTTATTTTGGTGTGGCCCCTTTTAACTTACAAAATAACTGGTATGTTTGGATTTAGAGGGAATGATGATGATGTTGATGGTAATAATAATGATAATGATAATGATAATGATAATGATAATAATAATAATAATTACTTATACCCCACCCATCTAGCTGGGCCTCCCCAGCTACTCTGGGTGGCTCCCAACAGAATATTAAAAACACAATAAAACATCAAACATAAAAAACTTCCCTAAACAGGGCTGCCTTCAGATGTCTTCTACAAGTCAGATAGTTGATTATTTCCTTGACATCTGATGGGAGGGTGTTCCACAGGGCGGGCGCCACTACCGATAAGGCCCTCTGCCTGGTTCCCTGTAACCTCACTTCTTGCAGTAAGGGAACTGCCAGAAGGCCCTCTGAGCTGGACCTCAGTGTCTGGGCTGAACGATGGGGGTGGAGACGCTCCTTCAGGTATACTGGACCGAGGCCGTTTAGGGCTTTAAAGGTCAGCACCAACACTTTGAATTGTTCTCGGAAACGTACTGGGAGCCAATGTAGGTCTTTCAGGACCGGTGTTAAGAGAAGAAGAAGAAGTTTGGATTTGATATCCCGCTATATCACTACCCTAAGGAGTCTCAAAGCGGCTAACAATCTCTTTTCCCTTCCTCCCCCACAACAAACACTCTGTGAGGTGAGTGAGACTGAGAGACTTCAGAAAAGTGTGACTAGCCCAAGGTCACCCAGCAGCTGCATGTGGAGTAGCGGGGAATCGAACCCGGTTCACCAGATTACGAGTCCACCGCTCTTAACCACTACATCACAGTGGTGTACACACACAAGAGGCCAAGAGCTTTGTGGGGAAAACTCAAAGAAGCAGTAGTTACCTCTCTCTCTGGCTTGTGAGGTTCCATCAGGGTTATAGCTTTCCCTTGCTGGACTAGCATTACCTGTGAGTCGCCAAGCCAAGCTATATGTAACTTGCTCCCAACAATCAAGGCAGCCACACCTGTGCTACCGTTGCGCAGCTTCTGTAGAGTTTGAAGAGAGAGAGAGAGGGAGAGAGAGAGAAGGGGGAGGGAATGTTATAAAGAGCCTTTAAAAGGATGAAACGTAACTGTGTGGGGAGAATTGGTGCTCATTATTTAACCGTGCATCAAAGATAATAGAAACTCTGTTAGCGATGTAAAAAGCATTAGAGTGAATTCACACTAGCCTTTTGTTGCTATTGTTGTGATGACTTCTATCCGGATGTTCAAAACATGTCAAGAAATAAAATGCAACTAGTTATTGTGTGCCTGGATGACTCTGGGTGACTTCTCACAGCAGTTTCATGTAGATGATAACAAGCATGGCGGGCGGGGGAAGAATAGAACTCTGAGACATGCTGTAGGCCGATAAATGTTTCACTACCATCTTCTGAGACTGGTTATCCAAGAAGGAATGTAGCCATTGTTAATGCTGATCCTCAGTCCTAACCCAGACAACCGATCCAGAAGGACAGCATGGTCAATGAAATCAAAAGCTGTTGAGAGATCCAGAAAGACCCCAACATCCATCAATATTGGCCTAAATTAAACCTTTCACCTCCTCTGATTTGTGGACACCCACAAATGTAAGGCACTAATCAGGGCAACTGTCAGGGCTGCCCCCCTTCGCCGGTCGTTCAATAAAGAGTCCGAGTCATCTGGCTTTGAAGCCTTTATCTAAGCTCATTACTTTACAATGCAGAGCAAGTCATAAACATGTCTAATCAATCACTAGCAGAATCCGGAAGTGCGGAGTTGCGATTTTCCCGCCAACAGAGCCATCGGGGAAAGCGAAAGCGTCGTTTCCTTTTCCTCCGTCTGTCCCCCGGACCTCCTCTCTGGAAGCTCCCAGGTCTCTCCCTGCTTAACTCAAGCCCTGGCAACACCTCCCCTTCTGGCCCACTGCCGCTCCCAGAAGCAGAGGAGGAGTCCGTTGTTAAAATCAGCAGCTGTTCTCTGTAAACACTCAGAGCTGGGCTGGAAGGGGGATGGAGCCCCAATTTTGAGCCTAAATTTGAGCCTAAACCTATACAAATTATCTGTATCATCCGACACCACTCATGTATTCAAAAACTATTGCAACAGAAGATGCTCCTAAAGACACTGGTTTGTTCAATACAGTGCTGGCAGTAATACTCTTTTCAATAAGTGCTTTCAAACATCTATTACAATCAACCACCGCAGTGGTCGACGTGAGAAGGTACAATCAGATAGAGAGATCTAGTGCTTGCATTAACATAAATTATAAGTATTAAATATTAAAACAAACAAACAAGAGGTTTGGAGTGTATTCTCAGAACAATGTTGTGGGCTGTATTCATCAAGTGGGGGCTGGGGTTGTGGCGGCGGCCCACTCAGGAACATACCAAGCCCCTTTCTCTGAACGATCAGGTTTAATTTAAAAAGCAAAGTCTGTCGCACTTTTCAGCTGGAACAAAGTGTGCCGGCTCACTAAGCAGTAAAGCTGTTCCTGTTTTTCCGTGCCCTGATCAAGGAGGGTAAAGGCAGAATCCCCAGAGTGGTTAAGCAATCAATCCCTCTTCCAGGGAACTCTTGGGATTGTACCTCTGTAAGGCAAAGAAAGGCCTCCGAACAACTCTCAGCACCTACAGTTCCCAGATTCTTCGGGGGATGCCATGACTGCTTAAAGTGGCATGACACTGCTTTAAATGGATAGTACAGATGGGGAGAGACAGAACTGTCGTCACAGACGGAGAGAGGGAATTCTAGCCACATGGGGGCAGTAGAGGAGAATGGTTGGAGTAATTAATGAGAAGAGATTTTTGGTGGCTGCTGAGCCTGGTATAGTGAGAGGAGTGAAGATCATGGGCAGGGATATAAATACACACATACACACACACCGTGTTGTTTCTAGTGTTTTAACTTTGTAGATCTGTTTTGTGAGAACCACCCAGAGGACACTTTATATAGGTCAATAGATGCATGTCAAAATAAACGAATAAAATATATTGGAAGGAAAGCTACTATTCTGCCTAGTAAGGTAAAAGGTAAAGGACCCCATGACGGTTATATCCAGTCAAAGGTGACTATGGGGTTGCGGCGCTCATCTCGCTTTCAGGCTGAGGGAGCTGGCATTTGTCCGCAGACAGTTTTGCAGGTCATGTGGCCAGCAGGGCTAAACCGCTTCTTGCGCAACGGAACACCATGACTGAAACCAGAGTGCATGGAAACGCCACTGCAGTACCTATTTACCTACTTGCACTGGTGTGCTTTTGAACTGCTGGGTTGGCAGGAGCTGGGACAGAGCAATGGGAGCTCACCCCGTTGCACAGATTCGAACTGCTGACCTTCCGATCAGCAAGCCCAAGGGGCTTAGTGGTTTAGACCACAGTGCCACCCGCGTCCTAGTACTAACTGCCAGTCTGGCCTCAGGAACATTCTGGGCATTTTGTGGTTAAATGATTGTGCTTAGGGATTGTCCCTCTATGTGCATAGGGAGTGTCAAATGTTAGTTAATTAACCTTCACGAATGTCCACCTTGTTTCTAAACAGCTCAATTAGAGGTCTGGAGTCTGCTTCAACGTTCTAAAAAGTGCTCTATTTAGTTGCAAACCAATGCAGTTTTGATTTTTTGAAGTAAACAGTTTGCATACATGCTTGTTCAGACAATATACAAATTGCATAGCTGGAAAACAGGTTTTTAAAAACACTTCCCCCCTTGCTATTTAAATCACTTTGATTTGCAACCAGTCCATTTCAGTATTATATTGGAATGGCTGGCCCACCAAATCTCCCTGTAATCTACATTACTACGCTATATGAGTTTCCTTACTTACTCTCTCACACTATGCCAGTGTTTCTCAACCTCCTCGGGGCAACGGCACACCTGTCCCATGGAAAAAATCTCGCGGCTACCATTCAAACAAGAGAAACCACCCTGCTTATAGCTCAGGTCCTCAATTTACCTGAATTAGAAAGAAGGAATCGGCTACAGCAGCCTAATCCCAGATGCAATTTCTCCTAGTTCTTGGCATATGTACTGCAGCCCATCATTCCCCGGATCCTTGCATGAGTGACAGTGAACAGAAAGTAACCTGGATGAACCTACTGGGCTTAAAAAAAATAACCATGGCTACCCCTCTGGAAAGACCCCAACATCCATCAACGTTGGCCTAAATTAAACCTTTCACCTCCTGTGATTTGTGGACAATGATTCTTAGGCAAAAGTCTATTAAGTGAACCAATAAATTATTTACCCGGGATTCTCTGCAACGCTACAGAAAAGCCAATTACCAGAACACATTTCTCAGCACTCAGCTTCCTCTGGCGAGCCAACAATCTACAATTACTGCGGTACTTGCCTCTCCCCACTCACCTCCCTCCTGGCTTTAGCAAGGAACATTTCATCTGTTTCCTGGAAAGATTCCCTCAAGGCCTCCACCGGGTTTTTCAGAATATCTTTGTGATGTGCCACATTTACGTGCAAGTGAGCAGCTGCATAGTTAGCCGCATCTATTCCTCCATGGCCATCAAACACGGCGAAGTACGCTCGGTCCACGTCATCCTTTCGGAGGCAAGGACATGTAAAGAGAAGGCAATGATAATTTTTTTACCACACGCGACTTCTTCTGTGAATGTATCGGAATGGCCCGACAGGGCTGCAGAATTTTATCAGTGATAATTTCATTGCTATATCTTTTCCCCTGTAAGCTTCTTTGAGGTTTTTCTACACTCAAGCGGCATATAAATTTTTAACGAAATAAATAAGTAATACGTAGAAAAATAACCAATACGGGGGACCTAGAAGAAGAAGAAGAGTTTGGATTTGATATCCCGCTTTATCACTACCCGAAGGAGTCTCAAAGTGGCTAACATTCTCCTTTCCCTTCCTCCCCCACAACAAACACTCTGTGAGGTGAGTGGGGCTGAGAGACTTCGAAGAAGTGTGACTAGCCCAAGGTCACCCAGCAGCTGCATGTGGAGTAGCGGAGACGCAAACCCGGTTCTACCACTCTTAACCACTACACCACACTGGCCAAAGCATAAACAGTAACAAGACCCAGGATAAATAATCCAATACAACAGGTGTGCTAGTGGAACTCTGCTGTGCAACAGGCTGCTAAAATCTATTGTGAAATGAAATTAGCAGCGACCTGCTTTTGCATTTTCTTATGCAGCAACCTTCTGCTGGTGCAAAACATTTGGCCAGTGGAACAGGTATACCACTAAGTGACGTTCATTTAGCACTACATTGGCTACAACCCACTGTCTTGCACAGGACATGTACCTAGAGCTGCCTTTTCATCTCTTAAGCAATTTCCCCGAACCCCACTCCCCAAATCACAATAGTTAGAACTAGTCCTTGGGGGGGGGAGCAGGGATTTTCAAGACTCAGATTAATATATTTATTATGTCAGAACAGTAACTTAGCAAATAGTTTTGAGATTAGTGTGCTCAACCAATGCCTATTCCAGTGATGGCTAACCTTGACACTCCAGATGTTTTGGGACTACAATTCCCATCATCCCTGACCACTGATCCTGTTAGCTAGGGATGATGGGAGTTGTAGTTCCAAAACATCTGGGGTGTCAAGGTTAGCCATCACTGGCCTATTCTATAACAGATTGCTCAAAGAACTTGGTGTGAACTCTGTCGTGATCTTCATCCAACTTCCAGCGACTTTACCCAATACGCACGTTTTCGCAAAGCAATTTCCTCTAAAACTGAGTGTTTTTGTTTGCTAATATATGAATCTTCATTGACACTTGACCCCAGCACATATGTTTTTGTGAACGTTATTTGGATGGGAAACTGCACTGTAAAATTCAGAGAAGGTGCAAATTTTCTGTGCTTTGGTTCTTGTAATGCTTCCAAAAGTGTAAACTAAATTGAACTTCTGCCCCTTCCCTATCTGTGAGTACCTGCGCTCTCTCACAGTTACGTCATTTTAGACCCTGGACTTTTATTTATTTATTTATACCCTGCCCATCTAGCTGGGTTTCCCCAGCGACTCTGGGCAGCTCCCAACAGAATATTAAAAACACGATAAAACATCAAACATGAAAAACTTCCCTAAACAAGGCTCCCTTCAGATGTCTTCTAAAAGTCAGATAATTGTTTATTTCCTTGACATCTGATGGGAGGGCGTTCCACAGGGCGGGAGCCACTACCGAGAAGGCCCTTGGAGCTGGATCTCAGTGATGGGGATGGAGATGCCCCTGCAGGTAATGGTGTTGTGGGGGCACCGCTCTCTTTCACAGATTCTATGGAATTGGTAGTTTTGGAAGGTACCCCAATGGTCATTGATCCAACCCCCTGAAATGCAGGATAGCTGGCCATCTAACTCCTGCTTCAAAACCTCCAAGGAAGGAGAGCCTACCACCTTTCGTGGAATAGGTTTCAAAAATAGACCAGTAAACAATGGTTGAAACGGAAGCCACAGTGGAAGGCTACTTTTTCCAGCAGACTGTTCTGAAGCATTATTATGAAAGTTTAGATGGTAACATGTATTAATTCACTTATTTCAAAATGCGCTATGCCAGCCCTGGTGTATCCCCTGCCCTGACCTCATTCCTGCTGAGTGGCTCTCTGGACTTCTGTCCCAAAGTCCTGTCCTGACACCACCAGTGTTCTCTCACCTGAGCCCTAGAAACTTACCATCAAGCCAAACAGCTGATTGAATTCTGGGAGGGAAACATGCCTGTCCTCCATTTTCCGGCGGGTATTACGGGTTGCATGGATGGAAACTTGGAGGTAGCGATGAAGCGGCTTCGGCGGCGGCGGCGGCTGCTTCTGCCATTTGCAGCAAACGTCCCAGAGTTTGTTAAAGAAGCAGCGCTGCAAAGCGCCTCCATCCAGCACTGCCATGAAAATAAAATGAGAGAGAAGTCAGCCGCCCAGTCATCAAATCAGCCGCCCAGAGTGGCTGCAGCCATCCAGAGTGGCTGGGGAGACCCAGCCAGATGGGAGGGGTACAAATAATAAATTATTATTATTATTATCTTTGGGGGCTTACATTGCATCATTTGGCTTTCTCCTTCGACCTGCCACAGATTGAGGTTTTGCTCATCTGTCTACTTACCTAAGATACTGCACGATTTTAATAAAACAACAATGGTGTTTAAGGCTGTTCCACTCTTCTCATTAAGGACTGGTTATGGTTGCGTTGCTCCGTGTAGGAGACAGGGAAGGCTCCTTCCATTTTGCTACCTGAGACAGAACGGAAATTGCCGCCTTCTGCCCCCCACCCACTCTTACTCCACAGCCAGAGCACCCGGGCTCTAGCTGAACTCGGCAAGAGTCAGGGCATTCCACAAAGCATTGCCGCTCCAGAGGGCATTCTGGTGGCGGCGGAAACTGTGAGGCACGTGGAGCGCAGTCTCTTGCACTTCTGCCGTCTGAGGTGGGCGTTTGACCCCAACCTCTGTTGAGAGATTCATTCCCCGTGTGTAGTAATGGGTTTGTTGTCTATCACATGACTGGGTATGTGTTTTGATTCCACAGGAATGGGATGTGACAGAAGACAGGATGTTTGTCTTACTGTGTTCCTGAAGTGGGACTGTTGTCCTTTGTTCTTTCTCTCTTTGCTGCCTGATGCTAGAGAGAGGGGGAGCCATGTCTCAGAGCTCCGTGTGTGTAGATATGTAATAAAGTAGATTTAGCCAAGATGCTGAGTTGCTGGGTTTTCTGTCACGCAACTGCGCAAGCTCTGCGGATCCCAAATGTGGTGGATGTCTTCTGACACCAATCACTGTGATGGTCGGGCTGAAGAATGCTTGGAAGAAGCTCCCGAACGATTGCCCAGGAAGGAGGACACATGCCAGTAAGGCATGTGTCTCTGCCAAGGTTCTACTCGTGAGTAGAACACTTACTGACAACCTCATGTGTGGGCCGACTATTCACAAAGAAATGATGATATGATTGTGTGATACGAAAGCTGTATACCACAGTATCAGAGGGAGAAAACAGACAACCAAGTTCCCTCTGCAGGATGAGACTAGCTGCCATTGGCCTCCTCCACTCCTGGACCTGCCTCCTTAAAAGTAAACATTTCACTGGACGCAACTTCGGTATGCATTAATATGAACGTGCTGGTGCCGGAACTTGTTTATTTTGCTTTCCCCTTCTCATTTGTTTTGCCTGATTGTATCCCGTCTCCAGGGCCGGCGCTTCCATTTAGGCGAACTAGGCGGTTGCCTAGAGCACCAAAATGGAGGGGGCGCTGGCCAGCCTGCCCGCCGCCCCCCGCCGCCAACCAGTGTGCACCAATTTGTCGTTTGTTTGTTTGTTTTTTTCAATATAAAAAAATTATGTGCATTTTTCTTTTCAGATGCTGAGCACACTATGGTAATACTGCAGCACTGGAACACTCCATAAATGCTTTTCAAAAGAAGAACTTGGAAAAATGTCAGCAAGCTATGCTGCCCCCTAAAGCAACTCCTCAGCATTTCATGAACTTTTAAAGGTATGCCCCCACCTCTCTCTGGTGCTTGATCCTATGTCTCCATTATGAAAGGAAAAGGTATCACACAAGTGCCAGCTAATCCTAGTGCCAACTACTGCTTTATTTTGTGTCCCCTGCTCCCTGAAAAGCAGGGCCAATGTAGATCTCTCAGGACCGGTGTTACGTGGTCTCGGTGGCCGCTCCCAGTCACCAGTCTAGCTGCCCCATTCTGGATTAGTTGTAGTTTCCGGGTCACCTTCAAAGGTAGCCCCACGTAGAGCGCATTGCAGTAATCCAAGCGAGAGATAACTATCCAGCCCAACTCCCTGGTTGCCATAGCAAAGTAGCATCTTCTATGCATGCATAAAGTCCCAGATTCAATCCCTGGCATGTCCAGAAAGAGAGGGGAAATACCCTCAGTTGGAATGGCATGAGACTCTTAATCTCAGAGTTGCGGGTTCGAGCCTCATGTTGTGCAAATGATTCTTGCACTGCAGGGGATTGGACCAAATGACCCTTGTGGTCCCTTCAGATTCTACATTTCTATGTTTCTACCCCTTTTTGAAATCCTGGAGAGATGCTATGAGTTAGTGTCAACAATACTGAACCAGATGGACCAATGGTCTGACACAATAGGCAGCCTCCCATTTTCCAGGCAGATTTGTAAATATGCTCTGTTTGGTGACAGGCTTTGGAGGCATTGAGTTAAAAACTATTTCCAACTTTCTCTTGATGTGATCTTATTGCTTGCCTGAGGATCCCCAACAGCTGTTTGCCAAATGTAAACAAGCTTCTCTTGATGTGACACCTTCCTTTATCTTTATGGCTCATTCAGCCCCCCTCCCTTTTTTAAAAATTAGCTTTTTTAAACCAACTTCTGCTCATTCCATGTGGAACATTATTGGGAGGAACCTTATTTTTTTAAAAATAAGAATCCCTGCCCAGGAAGGAAGCAAAAAGCACACAGTCAGGCAACTGTAAAATCTCAGCACAGTTTTCTAGTTTTGTGCAAATCTGAGGGATCAAACAAATATAAGGCTACACTCTTCCATTCAGGAATTTTTCAGAAAAATACCAAGGCCAGAAAAGAAATTAAAGAACTGAGGAAGCTGTGGTCAGGGAAAGGGAGTAGCAGAAAGTGATGCTTGATCCACTCACACCAAAACACCAAACTGTCTGTACCCCAGAGCAGAAGGGATTGCAGCCTGATTTCCCCCCAATTTATTGCATTATCCTCAATCGAGATTGGTGTTGCTTGAGGGTAACATCATGTGGACGATGCAAATTAAAGGGTTTGCAAAACGCTGCAAACACACAGTAAACTGTGGGGTGGACAAGACTCATGATGTTGTAGGTATTTTTTCCAAGTTGTAAGCTGCCTTCAGCATGGTTGGAACTATGGATAGGTGGCATATAAATAAAATTATGTCTTTCTGTCTGCATAACAGCAGAGTTAAGTATTAATTGTAAGCTACAGACAGATGCTTCAAACCTCAGCTCTGGAAGCTCACTGTGCGCAGCTGTACAGAAAGTCTAAGGTTCCTAATTCTTGCCTCAGTAGTTCCAGACACTAACTCAGGCAAAGGGGTACCATGGGGAAAGTACAGGAGAGGGAGAGAGTTATTGATTTGTTTTGGTTTTATCATGTATTTTGTATTCTCATTTTGTTATTTTTCTGTTGTGAACTGCCCTGGGATCTTTGGATGAAGGGCAGTATACAAATTTAATAAATAATAATAGTATTAATAATTCTGTGGCTTGATACTAAACCCTTAGCTTAGGTAACTCTGTTAAATGTACAGGACATAAGAGGGTCTAGGGTGGTATAGATGTTTTTATGACACCCTGATATATATATTGTTTAATTAGTAAACTCAGAGTGTTATGTAAAATGCAGTGTGTGCCATTTATATTTAATTTATTGGGTCTGAAATTGTCATGCTTTCTTATATAAACCTCTTGCATGAATACTTTTATTCCTGACAAAACATGGCTCCCACAGTGGCTACTCAATAGCCCATTGTTGCTCCGAGGTTGTCTAAATATTTTGCCAATTCTGAAGATTTGTTCTTAGGACAGGCTCTGTTTAATACAATACAAAGGAAAACAGAGGATAAATATTGGTACACGTTTAGAGAAGTTTTTAAAAAATAACTCCTGACAGTTTCTAGATCTGTAGGCAAAGATTTTTTTTTGTGAGCACTAAAATAAAAAAGCTTGTGGCATTTTGACGGGGGAAAGTCCAGTGGAGTTTTGAGGGGGGAAATGGTGCAGACCAGCAAGAAACCTTTGCAAACACACACACGTGTCTTTTTCAGGAACAGCTTGTTGCCCAAGACAGTAATCATGGATTTTAATACTTTAAAAAGGTAAAGGACCCCTGACAGTTAAGTCCAGTCGTGAACAACTCTGGGGTTGCAGCGCTCATCTCGCTTTACAGGCCGAGGGAGCCGGCATTTGTCTGCTCCGCAGACAGTTTTTCTGGGTCATGTGGCCAGCATGACTAAGCCGCTTCTGGCACAACGGAACACCGAAACCAGAGCAGTGCACGGAAACGCCGTTTACCTTCCCGTCGGAGCGGTACCTATTTATCTACTTGCACTTTGACGTGCTTTCGAACTGCTAGGTTGGCAGGAGCTGGGACCGAGCAACGAGAGCTCACCCCGTTGCGAGGATTCGAACTGCCGACTTTCTGATCGGGTAGCCAGAGAGGCTCAGTGGTTTAGACCACAGCGCTACCCGTGTCCCTAATACTTTAGGGAGCTGCTAAAAGTCACAGTAAATGCAATATGTTGCTCTCTATGTCGTTAAACGACATGCAGTTTTCATAATCCCCAACAGATGGAGCCAACTTATTACTTCACTTTGATTAGAGAGGGAACAGCGACCCAACAGACTGCTTGAGGAGAGGAACTGAATTGTAAGTAGGATTTGGCAAGATCATCGCATTATATACTACTTTTAGATTCAATCCTTCTCCAAGAAGCTCAGGGTGGAGTGCTTGCCCCCCCCCCTACTTATTTTATCCTCACAACAGGCCAGTGATGTAGGCTAGTTTGAGAGATGCGGAGTCACCCAATATCTCCAAGTAAACTTCATGGCTGAGTGGGGAACACCAGATAACCTGGATATATTGCCCCATATCAGATAAAAGCAAAACAAACCAACTTTTTAAAAAAAGGTCTAGAACAATTTAAAACGCAAGGAGCAATACAATCAAATTGACAACCACTGGATTGTTGTGAAGGCAACTGAGGTTTGAGTGGAGAAAATAAAGTTGTAGTAAAGCAGAGAAAACCAGAGCAAGATCAGAGTTTCAGCCAAGGAAGGTGCCAGGTGCACGAAGGGAGGGGAACGTTAAGACACAGAAATGCTGGTCACCTCCATCATTATGTACTCCCCAAAGCACTCTACATGGAGCATCTCTCGATCTTGGTCTGGAAACTGCAGTTAGTGCAGAATGCTGCAGAACGGTTGCTGGGAGGAGTGAAGAGACCCCTAGCATATCACACCTGTGCTCAAAGATTTGCCCTGGCTCCCAGTTCAATCCCAGGCTGAACTCAAGGCATATAGGGTATAAAAAGCCTATTGGTACATCAAGCCTGCAACAACTTGGGACCAGTTTTCTTAAGGAATTGCCTTGCCCCACGTGTACCAACTTGGAGCTACGGAACTTGCACTTCTGCAAGTGCCATGCAATGCCTATTCTGCATTTGCAAAGAGTTGTTCCTTTAAGGTGGCAGCACCTGTATTCTGGAACTAAACATTAGGCAGGTGCCACCATTGTTTTTTTCTTTTAGGCCCCTGCTGAAAATGTTCCTGTTTCAGTGGGCATATCCAGACACGATTCTGTTACATGTTTCACCAGTTTTAAAATATTTAGTGCGCGTTTTTAAAGGTTCAGCTGGAGCCACTGCTGCATTCTTGCACCTTGGCCTTGACTCACCTCCCTACTGCTCCTGGGGCTATTTATGTCCCTCTACTTTTCTAGGAACCTCCCGAGCCTCCTTCTCCATGTTCTGGGTGCTGTCTGCCATAATTCTGGCCACCTTGTCAAATAGTAAAAATTCAACCCAGCCCAAATTTGCTGTAACATTTTTTTGCAACTACCCTGGAAAGACTGCATGCATTCTCAACAAACCTTCGCTGGAGGATGAACACCCAAGCAGGGGGAAGAGAGAGAGATGGGGTTTTGTGAAACTATAGTTTGACTCCCTACTCAGTCAGGAAGCTCAGTGGGTGACCTTGGGCAATCTGCTTCCTCTCAGCCTGATCTATCTCACAGGGTTGTTCTGTCTATAAATGGGGTGAGGAGAGGAGAGAACCACACACATGGTCTCGAGCTCCTTGGAGGAAAGGTGGGGTATAAACTTTGCATGAGTGATGTAAAACAAGAACTGGCATCCCCTTGAGAACCAAATGAACAGAGAAGTATAAGAGTAGGAGGGAGAAGAGGGAGGGATCAAAGGCTTCGTGCTTGGTTTACAGAACAGATGGTAATGTTGGTGACAGATACAAAGAGTAGCTGGAGAGAGGAATGGTTAGGAGGGAAAGTGAGTGGCTCGATTATTACAGAGCTGAGTAATAATAATAAGTGGCTATGATTGCTTCAAGACAGTTTAGGTACATGTGGGTTTATGTCTGCATGGCAGTCTTAGCCGCATCATTGTCAATTTCATCCACCACCACATTCTAGCGAAGAAAAGGAGGAAGGGCGTTTTTGCTTTTTCATTCACGCTTGCGTGACATAAAGCCACATCCTTCCGCAACGGTAAGCAACACTCTATTTAACTGCCCCCAAATAGGATATTAAAGCCAACTAGGAAGATCAAATCTTAGGGGACGTTACAGGAAATGTATCATTAATATGCTTGTGTATAGCATTTTAGTCTGTCAGGTGATTTGCAATTTTTACTGTATGAAACCCAAACTGCTGGCTTGAATCCAAAGGTTCCCCTTCTGCTTGTGGGAGGTGTTCCCTGCTCACAGGAAGTCAGCAGTTCAATGGTGCTTTGCATGCAAAAAGTCCCAGGCTGAATCCCTGACATCTCCTGGTGGGGTTGGGGAAGACCCCTGCCTGAAACTCTGGAGAGCCCCTGCCAGTCAGTGTCAACAATACTGAGCTAGATGTGCCAATGGTCTCATTTGGTATAATGTGGCTTCCTATGTTTTTCCCAAGGATTGTTTTACCCTAAAGCGCTGTGCAAGAACAGAGACTGGAACTACTGGGCTTCACTGGGTTTCCTGTAAATACAGTAACCATTCCATTCTCTTCAATAGCAGAAACAGGTTTCTCTGTCCATGCCATTTGCATGATTGAACATGAAACACTGTTAGTAACTTTACTGCCATCATCAAAAACTAACATGATAATTGGATCTTGGTAGTCCCCATTTTTCAAAATATTGTAGCAGGATGCCAACAATTCCTTGGGCTGGTGCAGAAAGACCAAATGCCGCTAGTCATGCTGATCAATGTTGTCTTACTGTTCTCCTTTGCTTCGTTGCAACAACCTGCCGGTTTTCATCAAGGGCTATCTTTGTTCTGCAGCTGTACTGTGTCTTGTGCAATGAAATTCTCAAATAACAGAAAAAAAAATAAAAGCACTATTTCTAATTCTGCCATCTAGCAACATCAAGAATAACATTCTCTGGTAACCTCCTGGTTAGATTACTGCACTGTGTTAGCTAACCTTTTTGGCTGTGATTATGCCATTAGTGGAATGCCCTCAAGGTGCCAATACTGTTCTCTTTCAGACTAAAAATGTGCCAAAATGATGATGCTTCTAAGAACTGTAAATTTACCTGGATGTCACATAAACTACTGTAAACAATCCTGGAGTCAATTTTGATGGAGAGTGGTATAAAAACGTTTTAAATTAATGAAAATAAAATAAGTTGAATTACAACTACTTGAATAGTAATGACCTTGAGCTCAGACTCCCATATTGCTTTGGGAGGCAAATATACTTACAGGGCTCCGTCTCGTGATCTCCAGCTTCCTCCCCTTCCACATTCTGCTTTTTAAACTCGTTAAGATCCGTCTGCAAAATATCGTGGATGGCAGCATGAATCAAAGATGCTGCAAGGAGTGGCGGTGCATTCCTGTTATGGAAAGAAAGGAAAAAGATTGAAATGGACTGTACAGCAAAGGAAAAGCAGTTAGTAAAGGTCTAAAATGAAGTATGTTTACGATTCAGACTCACACTTGCAGGGCTGGGGCAACCCAGTCAGATGGGTGTAGTATAAATAATAAAATTATTATTATTATGGTGGTGGTGGTGGTTTTTTGTTCAGCATTTGGAGGAAGGGATGATGCAAATACAAGGTAACAATACTGTTCCTATTAAGTAAATACTGCCAGATTTGTATAATGAAGAGTAATAATCTTTTGATACATTTTAACTTCTTTTGGCTGTGCCAAAAAAAAAAAAAAAGTGAACCAAACCCATGGTTCACCCCAGAGTAGTACAACTCATAGCAACTTATTCTGTACTGTACACTTATCTATGTATTTCATTTTAGGATTCACACATATAAGATCCAGTTTACATTTGAAGGACTTCTGCCCATTCCATGCATGCTTGCAAGGGGACTGTTTTCAGTTATTATGAGCTAATCCGATGCACTTCCTGTTATTCTGTTATTCTCAAAGCAACTGGATTCTGTGCTGGAAAATGATGTCAACAATAGCATCCTTCCTCCCTCCCAGAATTTCCTGCAGGATACAAACTGCATCTTTTGGCATGAACAATACTTTGCTTCCTGTTCGGAAAAAGCAAAGTGGAGAGCTAGGTGAACAACCCCCCCCCCCAAAAAAAACCTGGCCTACCATTAAGTCATGTTTTATTCTTAATAGGAGCAATTGTGCTAGTCGCAGTACTAGTGTGTACATGAGCGTGATAGTGATAGTACATGAGAAATGGATGGCATTGTTGCAGAAAGCTAAGGTTGCATATGCACAGTACATTTAAAGTACATCCCCTCAAGAATCCTGGGAACTGGTAGTTTCCTCATAGAGCTACAATTCCCAGTGCCATTGACAAACTAAAGTTCCCAGGACACTTTGGGAGCGGTGCTTTAAATGTATCTTGCCACTGTGATCCATGTGACGGTCACCTCCAGGCTTGATTATTGCAATTCACCCTACATGGGGCTGCCCTTGAAACTGACCCAGAAAATCCAGCGGGTGCAGAATGCAATTGGAGACTCCTTATGGGGTCCTTGCCGTGGGATCACATTCGTCTAGTACTATACCGGCTGCACTGGTTCCCGGTGGAGTACAGGATCAGGTTTAAGGTGCTGGTTTTAACCTTTAAAGCCCTATACAGCCTAGGACCCTTGTACCTACGGGACCGCCTCTCCTGGTATGCCCCACGGAGGATCTTACGGCCCGCAAATAATAACATCTTGGAGGTCCCGGGCCTCAAGGAGATTAGACTGGCCTCAACCAGAGCCATGGCCTTTTTGGCCGTGGCCCCGACCTGGTGGAATGCTCTGCCACAAGAGACCAGGGCCCTGCAGGATCTGACAACTTTCCGCAGGGCCTGCAAGACGGAGCTGTTCCACCAGGCCTTTGGCTGGGGTCCAGTCTGACTCCCCCTCTCTCCTTATAAGAACTTTCATGAAAGTGGCTGGCTACTGAAGTTATTTTACAAGTCTGAGCTAGGTTCACATGGTAGGATTCCCACCTCCCAAAACAAGAGAAGGATCATTTTCAGGATTTAATTTGAGCTGGAATTCTTAAACTATGGGCCCTGATCCCAAGTCTTTTGTTCGTTATCATATTCGGATTGGCTTGACAAATAATTTATGAGCGTGTTCAGTATGCTTCTCTCTTTCACCACCTAGTAAGCCTGCCAAGCCTACAGGCACCTGGAATGAGTAAATGGGTTGCACCATTGTTTGTATGCTTACTCAGAAATAAGCTCTGCCAAGTTCAATGAATTATTAGGAACGTGTACACAGCATTGCTAACTAAAATATCTCAGTCAGTATCTATCTAAGCCAGGAATGGGTAACTTGGTTGTGGTCTTCCCAGTGTTGTTGGACTACAACTCCCATCAGCCCAAACCTGTGTGGCTAATGGTAAAGGAGTTGCAGACCGATATAACAGGCTGCCCATCACCAGGGTAAGCATTGGGGCAGGAGTTGCTAACAGGTTAGGAGATTACCATAAACTGGTTAGTTGTCTAGTTAATCTGCTGGTCTGGGGGCAATACATATAAGGATGGTGGGGTTTTTTGGGGTGTGTGTGAGAGAGATGAGATTAATCTCTTGGCCAAAATTCTCAATGAAAGTTCTACAGGTGAGTCCCCCTTTGCAGAACATCCCAGTGCAACAGTTCAAGCATACAGTGGTACCTCGGGTTAAGTACTGAATTCGTTCCGGAGGTCCGTACTTAACCTGAAGCACCACTTTAGCTAATGGGACCTCCTGCTGCCGCTGCGCTGCCAGAGCACGATTTCTGTTCTTAGCGGAGTTCTTAACCTGAAGCGTACTTAACCCGAGGTACCACTGTACTTGTAAAATGCCAGAACAAATCTGGTCAAGTCATTAACAGTTCTTTCAAACCCACCTCTCAGGAGCAATTTTACTCCAATTACATACATTTCTTACCCACAGAAACAGCAAGAGTACAAAGTCTCAGACAGCCAGGTTCTGTTGGGTGGAAGAGTTGGAGACTCCCTCCCTGAGAATTCTTGTGGTCGAAAAGGAATAAAAAAAAGTTGGGAAAGTCTTGGCAGTTTAGGAATCTTGGGGATATAAGTAATTTTGAGCCTCACAGAGGCTCTCTAACAAGCACTAGCTCCAGGGCAGGAATGCAAAATATGCAGCTACTGTTCAGCTCCTTCTTGCATTAACATAAAGAGTGTCAGGAAGGGTGAAGCACAGCCCAAGCTTTACAACAACGTGTTGCACTTTGGGGGGCGAGGAGAGGTTTTAATTTATTTACTTCAAGATGTTTTCACACCTTCTTGTTTCACAAGGTCCAGACATTTTAGCTGGCCTTCATGGCCAACTGAAAATGTGTGGTTCCCAGACATTTATCATGTATCACAGCAGAACAGGGTCTTGTCCCTAACCTCATGTTAGCACAGTTCAAGCCCCTGCTCCCATCTCTAACTTCTGGAGGTTCACCTACCCATATAGCTTAGAACTGGGGACTGGGAAGAGAAGCACTGGCCAACAAAAATCCCAAATCCTAGTGGGAGGCATCCCTTGCCAGAGACTGTCTAAGCACCGATGAGTGATCTAGGATCAGTCATTCTGTCAGGCTATAGCAGTGGGTTTGCTCTTTTCCTCTTCCCTCCCCAGTCTCTTTTCCTTTTATACTGTGTCTTTCAGACTGTAAACCTGAGGACAAGGACTGTCTTATTGTTGGTATTTTAAGCATTTCCAAAGCCTTCCCTCTCACTCCAGTTGAAGAGCAGGTCAAAAATGCTTTAAATAAAGTGTGGACTGTGTCCTAAGGAAAACACATTTTTAATGCACAGTCTAGCAACATTTTGTCTACCATTGAGAAATGAGTTTATTGAAGCAGACATACCAGCAGTAGCTGAACCACAAAATTGCTAATTCAGAACAATTGTACTACAGCTTAGTTGCAACAAATACCGTGTTTCTCCTAAAATAAGACACTGTCTTATATATTTTTTCCCTCAAAAAAACACAGTATAGCTTATTTTCGGGGGATGTCTTATTTTAATCGCTCCACATTGGTACGCTGCATAGCCATGCCTATCCAGGCCGTCTTAAGGGAGAGGCGCCGCGTCACTATGACTTATTTTCAGGGTATGGCTTATTTTTGGGGTATGGCTTATATTTCACAAATGCTTAGAAATCCTGCTACGGCTTATTTTATGGCTATGTCTTATTTTAGGAGAAACAGGGTATACCCAAGGTAGAACCATGTCTGCATTCAGGACAGTTCTTCAAACATAACTTGAATGAGCTAACAAACATTACTTTTAAAGAGCATAGGGAACATGGTAGATAAGTTATATGTAACTGTACAAATATAAATATTGATTGAAACTATAAAATCAGACTTCAATTAAAATGCCTGCTTTGATTTTTTTTTTAAAGCAAACAAACAAACAAAAACATTCAGTAGGTGCGCCAGTAGGGAGGGGGCCTGTCCAACCTCAACTGGAAATGAGTTCCATAAAATTTGGCTCTTGGTAGATCTGAGCTCTGCATCCGTGCTATGGGGGACCACTAATAGTGACTGCCCCAAAGACCTCAGTGATCGGGCAGGAATATAATGGATTAGGCAGTCCTTGAAGTACTCTGGGCCCAGTTGTTAAAGGCCTTGTAAGTAAATGCAAGAAACTTGAACCAGGCCCAGTAGCATATGGGCAGGCAGTGCATACTTTTGAGTAATGGAGTTACGTGCTGGCAGTAGTCTGTCCCTATCAACAGTCTAGCTGCAGTGTTTTGCAACTGCTGGAACCGAAAAGTAGCCCCATGTAGAATGCACTCACTTCAATAATGGAGTCTTGAGGTTACCAGTGAATGGATCACTGTGGCCAGACCATTCCTGTCCCAGAACGACCATAGATGACAAACCATCTGTAGCTGGTAAAAGGCACTCCTAGCCACTCAGGCCAACTGAGCTTCAGTGACAAAGATGGACCCAGGAGCACCCCAAACGCTGAACCTGTTCTTTCAGAGGGAGTGCAACCCCATCCAGAACAGGCAACTGGCCAAGTTTCCAGGACGCAGCAACTACCGGTACCAACCCACAGTCTCCATCTCTGTCCCCAGACAATGGTCCAGCTCATGCACAGCCTCACCTAACTCAGATGCTATGGAGAAGCAGAGCTGTGTGTCATCAGTGTACTGATGGCACTTTGTCCCAAAATTCCTAATGGCTGCACCCACCTATGCGTGGCAATCAAATGCAAATAATTGTGTATCTGAACAACAGAGCTCCAAAGCCACAACAGCTCCACAATGGCCCAGCTGGACCTCTCAAAAGCCAAATAAATGTTGCTTTGTGGCTCTTCTATAATGGGCACCTCTTCACATTTGCAGAGTTCTGGAGAAATAGGTAGGTGCTTTTTCTACCCATTCGACCCACCTACCGTTACTGCAGCAGATATTTTCACACACACAAAGCTCTCAACATATTTTAGTACATGCGAGATAACATTTCATACCTTTGAGAGTTAAGTAGAAAAGCAATGCTTTGCCATTTTCAGAATAACATTTGAAGTCAGTAGTCCAAAAATTATTGGGTGGGGCACACCACTTCAAATTCCTCTTGAAGCAGCACTCATGAATTTGGCTTGTGGTTCACCCAGCTGTGTGGGGTTTTTTTGATTCACTCCCCCCCAATAAATTTCCTAGGTGAAGTAATGTAATTTTCACTTTGTATCAGATAATTTTCCAACTCCCTAGAAAGTGGGCTAAAAACTTCAAAACCGCCAAGTTTGTCTAGTCCTATATTTGCAGTTGGTATCTATTCCTTGTTTCTAATGAACTTGCAAAACGAAAAAACTGGATGCCTAGTTCACTTTGTGCCTACCGGTAGCTCACTTAACCTCAATTAAATGCATAAGTGGTAGTTGTTAAAACTGTCTTGCCCTCCTTCTGCTCAAAGCAGCACCTGTGAGTTACCCAGCCTCCCTCCCACTGGGGCAGTAGTAGGCTCAGAACAGCTTATTTCCATAAAAACAATTACATTACATTTGCAGTCCATTTGTAGGCCTTGCCTGTACCCTTAGCAGGCACTGTTCAATTCCCAAAGCAGTCCATTCTTTTTGAAACATTTGCACCCACTCTTTCATATAATCACTAATAACCCCCTCCTTCCCCCACATGCACTAATAACCCCACAACCACACCCTATGCTATGACTCCATCCATACATTCAAATACACCCTCCACACACATGCACTATTGATGATGCTCCCCAGACTATACATTTGCCTGGATAAGTCAACCCTTCCTATCCATGCATTCACAATGCCACCTCATACAGGCACCCTAGTCCTACTTTAATAAGTCCACTCTTCCTACATAGAGGGCTGCTGCTATCATTAGGCAAACTACGCAGCTGCCTAGGCTGCAGACTTCAGAGGGGTGCAGTACTGAGCTTCAGAGGGCAAAGTTTAATATACATTAGTTTTTGTTATATCATATGTGAGTGTGAGTGCCTGGAGGCGGTTGGAGGATGGATGGCGGCTAACAGATTGAGGTTGAATCCTGACAAGACAGAAGTACTGTTTTGGGAGGACAGTGGGCGGGTGGGTGTGGGGGACTCCCTGGTCCTGAATGGGGTAACTGTGTCCCTGAAGGACCAGGAGCACAGCCTGGGAGTCATTTTGGACTCACAGCTGTCCATGGAGGCGCAGGTTAATTCTGTGTCCAGGGCGGCTGTCTACCAGCTCCATCTGGTACGCAGGCTGAGACCCTACCTGCCCGCAGACTGTCTCACCAGAGTGGTGCATGCGCTAGTTATCTCCCGCTTGGACTACTGCAATGTGCTCTACGTGGGGCTACCTTTGAAGGTGACCCGGAAACTGCAATTAATCCAGAATGCGGCAGCTAGACTGGTGACTGGGAGTGGCCGCCGAGACCACATAACACCGGTCCTGAGAGATCTACATTGGCTCCCAGTACGTTTCCGAGCACAATTCAAAGTGTTGGTGCTGACCTTTAAAGCCCTAAACGGCCTCGGTCCAGTATACCTGAAGGAGCGTCTCCACCCCCACCGTTCAGCCTGGACACTGAGATCCAGCGCCGAGGGCCTTCTGGCAGTTCCCTCACTGCGAGAAGCAAAGCTACAGGGAACCAGGCAGAGAGCCTTCTCGGTAGTGGCGCCCGCCCTGTGGAATGCCCTCCCAGCAGAGGTCAAAGAGATAAACAACTATCTGACATTCAAAAAATACCTCAAGGCAGCCCTGTTTAGGGAAGTTTTTAACCTGTGATATTTTAATGTATTTTAATATCTGTTGGAGGCCAGCCAGATGGGTGGGGTACAAATAATAAATTATTATTATTATTATTATTATTATTATTATTATTATTATTATTATTATATACACTTCTGACATTTTACATTTATGTTATATTTTGAAGAATTTTATCACTTCCACAAGACATCTGTTTTTGAAAACTGAGGTTAGCAATGGGGTTTGTGTGTGCGTGCGTGTGTGTGTGTGTAAGTAGTTAGCCTTGCCTAGGGCACAAAATGGACTGGCACAGGGACTGTGCTATGTATTATTATTATATGAATTTATATCCCACCCTTCCTCCCCATGCGCTCAAAACACGACCTCACTCACACTATTGACTCCACAATCCATATGCACTCATGACGCTGCCTCGCCCTTGCACTAGTGACCCCACAATCCATGTGCTCTCCAGACACTTTCACCCTTGCACTAATGACATCCACAATCCATATGCACTTGAGACACTTTCACCCTTGCACTAGTGAGCCCACAATCCATATGCATTTGAGGACACTTTCACCCTTGCACTATTGACTCCACAATCCATATGCATTTGAGGACACTTTCACCCTTGCACTAGTGAGCCCACAATCCATATGCATTTGAGGACACTTTCACCCTTGCACTATTGACTCCACAATCCATATGCATCTGAGACACTTTCACCCTTGCAAAAGTGAGCCCACAATCCATGTGCACTCGAGACACCTTCACTCTTGCACTATTGACTCCACAATCCGTATGCACTCATGATGCTGCCTCACCTTTGCACTAGTAGTGACCCCACAATACACACACACACACACACACGCACGCACACGTGTGCACCTCCCGCTCCCTTCCCGCTCCGCAAGACCCAGCCCTAGCTTCGCTCTCCCAACTCCGCGCCCAGTTTTCGCCCCGGGCGCAACTTCCGCCGCGCCGCCTCTCGCTCCGCCACCCGCGGCCCCTCCTCAGGCTCTCCCCGGGGTCCCCCCCCCTCTCTCAGGGCCCTACCTGCTGCCCAAGAAGGTCCGGGCCATCTCGGCCAGTTCCGCCGGCGCTTCGGCCTGGCTGAGGGAGCCCAGGCGGCCCGGCGCAGGGCTCCAGGGCGGCGCGTCGTCCGGGCCCAGCGGCCTCGGGAAGTCCCTCAGGAGGGTCCCCACGAAGCCCCGCGCCGCCTCCGGCCACGCCATGGCCTCCACGCGCTAGAGAGCGAGCAGCCGAGCGCTTCCCGCGAGCCGCCTGACTGGAGGGAGGGAAGGGGGAGCGCTAGGCGGACTCCGCGGCCCGGCCTCCGCCTCCGCCTCCTCCTCTCCCCGCCTCCCCTGCCTTCTGACCCCCCCAAGGGAAGCGGAGTCGCGGCCCCGGCCCCGCCTGGAAACGGCTCCTGTCAGGGCCGGGCGGCGGGGAAAGGGGTGCCCAGCAGGGAGAGGGGTGCGGGGCAGGGGGGACAGCGCGGCCGTCATTATCATCATCATCATCATTATGGAACGCCCTCCCATCAGATGTCAAGGAAATAAAGAACTACTCAACTTTTAGAAGACAAATGAAGGCAGTCCTGTATTCGGGAAGTTTTTTAATGTTTGATGTTTTAGAATAGAATATAGAATATATTTTATTGTCATTGTCCCCTTGGGGACAACGAAATTACTTGGCTGCTCAATCCACCTCCATTACTATGTTTTTATATGTGCTGTAAGCCGCCCAGAATACATGATAATAATAATAATAAGAAGAAGAAGAAGAAGAAGAAGAAGAAGAAGAAGAAGAAGTTGTTGTTATGGGGCGCCCTCCAATCAGATGTCAAGGAAATAAAGAATTACACAACATTTAGAAGACATCTGAAAGGCCCTGTATCAGAAAGTGTTTTTTTTTTTTGCTTGACATTTTACTATGTTTTTATATGTGCTGTAAGCACGCCAGCCAGATGTGTAGGCAATCATCATCATCATCATGAAATTTGCACACTGCTTCATTTTCTTTGGTAAACACACACACACAACACACACACACACACACACACACACACACACACACCTCAAAGCGGTTTACAGGAGACAAAACAGTAAAATCAAGAAAAAAAATCACAGCACGCAAAAGTTAAAATGCCAAAATGGATTAGAATTGCCTCAGCTTTCTAAGCCGCTGGGCAGGCTTGCCAACACAGGAATGCTTTTAGCAGGTGCCGAAGAGAGTACCGTGAAGGCGCCTGCTTGATCTCAATAGGCAGGGAGTTCCAAAGCGTAGGTGCTGCCACACTAAACGGTCCGAGTTCTTGCGGATATGGAAAGGAAGCAAGGGGTTGCAGCCTTCATGCTGGCCTAGGCACCTTTAGTTCCCTGTTGTGGCTGGAAAATCTGTCCCTTCTGCCCACCCCACCCCATGTTTATCTGAAAACTTTTAACAGATTTCCAGTGCCATTCATTTGTGAAGGAGTCCCACCAAATTTAAGGGGGCTTACTCCCAGGTAAGTAGGTATAGGAGCGCCAACTTTATTGCAAGCAGCAGCCTTCTTGGAAGGGCAGGTGGTAAATAATAATCAACAGTATAGGGGCAGTGACTAAAACAGAAACGATACTGATATTTCTGTTGCTTTGGTTCTCTGTGTGTACATATGCATGTGCACACACGCACACAAACAAACATATATACACAATGCATGCACAGAGACATCTGCCAACTGAAATGAACAAGTAGGTGCAATGCCTGGAATGCTCACAGCTCCTCCTGGAGAGCATGGAGGCACAGTATGGCATCAGGATTGCATAAGGATTGGCCCTATCAGCCGGCCAACTAATTCACATGAACAATAACAACAGTGTGGCAGGCAGCATGCATTCCATCACCCCAGGCTGTTGCCAGCCAAAGATATAGTGATGGTAAACAGGAAACCTGCCCTTACAGGCATAATGGCTTAGAAAATGCAGTACAAGCTCTAAATCCACTCTCCTCAATTGCTACATATCCCAGGTTATTTGTTTAGTACATGACACAACTGGCATAGCTGAAGGAAAACAAGAGAGAACACTACCAATTCTCCCTCTGGTGGCTTCTTGGTAAATCTGTCTCCTCGCCTTTTACAGCAGAAATGTTCTGTTTGTGCGTAAGATTTCTATCAGCGCCTCACCATATGATCCCAGAGCGGGTTACAGCAGCAGAATACACCGCCGTAAAAACAGCCAAAACCATTACAATAATAAAACACATTTAAAAATTCCAAATGGAACAGACTCCTGACTCCTATTGTCCTCAGCTTCTGGAATCGAAGAGCACCTAATAAGAGAGTTAATATGGATAGACAGTGGGCAATCTACAGGGAATTGCTGTACTTTACAGGGGGGGAACCAAAACTTAAAAGTAATGGAAAATGTAAGGAGGCATGTTATGGATTGGTTACAATACCATCAGTTACATGAAATGTTTACATTAAATAGAAAAAATGGTTTTCTGGACCAAAGCTCACAATTCGAAAAAGAACTTTTATAAAACAAAGAGAAACTTTTGTTCAAAATGTACAATTTGTTATTAGAGTGGGAAACAAAAAACGAGCTTGTTAAAGCCTCAATGACACATTGGGCAAGAGATATACCGGTAGGTCATAATAGTTTTTAACCTCTGGGAAAATCTCTTCTCTTTCCTGTTGTTACTGGTTTTTGTAGATAGTAAGCCCACAACTTATGTGCATTTAACTTGTGCACATTTAGCTTTGTGTTGAGGCAAAAAAATTAAAATTAAAAAGGGGGTGGGAAGGGGGAGTTCCAGGAAAATAACTACCAGTATGGCAATCCCGCCCGCCATTGCACCCAATGTGTTTTGACGTTACGCGATTTTGGCTTTGGGCACGTGGGCTTACTGTAATAGAAAATGAGAATAAAAGCAAGTATATGAAAAAAGAGAAAATGTTTCTCAGGCTGCTGAAGCGAAGCCTATGAACTTCTATGGGAATTTTTTAGAAAGCCTGGGTGCAAGACTGCAAACTAATTGGGGAATGAAAGGCCTTTTACGAACGTAAGCGAAGGAACGCCTTCTCCCATACAGACCTGCCCAAGTGTTAAGATCTGTGGGGAAGCCCCTCCTAGTAGTGTTAGATCTATCTGAAGCACATTACGCCGCAACAAAGGGAGGAGGGCCTTCTCGTTGGCTGCACCAGTATGTGAGTCTCTCCCCTCCGATCTTGATGAGTTTTCGGCACCCGCTGAATACACATTTGTTTGCTGGGCATTAGCACTGGAATCTATTGTCCACTGTTGTTTTGCTGGGCATTGTGAATATTTGCATGTGTTTTACTCTGAACGTATTTTAAAATTGTTCATGTACCCAACCTCTGGAACTGCCGATACAATGAAGAGCAGCAAACATTTAAAGTGAAAATAACCAGATGTTAAGAATACCTCCGCTGGGTCAGAGCAAGAAGCCATCTAGTTCTGTATCACATTTCCTGCCTCTGAAGCTCACAAGCAGGCCATGGAGGGAATAGTTTCCCTGTTATAATAAAATAATAATAATAATAATAATAATAATAATAATAATAATAATAATAATTTCTATCCCGCCCATCTGGCTGGGTTTCCTCAGACACTCTGGGCGGCTTCCAACAGAAGGTTAAAAATACATTAAAACTTGTTGTGCTCCCTGGTTTATGGTACTTAATAGGACTACTGTTTCTGAACCTGGAAATCTGTACACAGCATCAGGATGTATGCAACGTAGTGCTAAGTTAAAGCCACTTAGTGGTATATTTGCCACTCGAACATCTGCTATGCAACAAGTTTCCGCTACTGCAACTGTTGCATTTGATGCCCCCACCGTGCATCATTAAAACTCACCCGTCCACAAAGAACACTGGATAACATCCCATCATGACTAACAGCCATTGGCACGCTATTCCGCAAATTGGTCTAACCTCCTTTTTAGAGCCATCCAAACTACTGGCCATCACCGAATTCTGTGGCAGTGAGTTCTGTACATTGCACAATGTGTGAAGTTCTTCCTTTCGTCTGTCTTGAAACCCCCCATCTATCAGTTTCATTTGATTACCTTTGCATCGAGGTATAAAACCTCCTCTGCCCGTTTTCTCAACACCCTGCACAAATTTTATAGACCTCTTGCCATGTTCCTTTCTCCCTAAACGAAAACTCCCCAGCCATTATAGTCTTTCCTGTTATAGGTGCAACACAAAGACACGCTCTATGGTGCTTACGAGGCTGGCAAAGTGAACAGCGACACAGACACTGTATGGCGTTTTATTGTTCAATAGGTCATTACACAAAATAAGCAGCCAGTGCGGCCATCTTGTCTTTGGGTTTCTTTGGATTCGGCCTCCCTCCAGGCCTCCTGCCTTTTCCTCTTCCCCGGCCCTGCCTTTTCCCCTGCCCTCCGCGATGCATAGGGTGCTTCATCGCTGCATGCTTCAGTTCAACCAGGTCTTGGAAGACGGGATCGCAGAACACGCAGCCAGAGTGCTGCGTCTCACTGCCAGGGAGGGGGGACTTGGCTTTATTGAAATCCACGTCCACCAGTGCGGCATCACACGACTCGCAGGTCTCGGCCGACACCCGGACCTTGTGGGCGTTTTCAAAGAAGTGCACGACCACGTTGCATTTGTTGCAGGCCATCTTCCACTTGGGCCCAGAGGTTGGGTCAAGCACCAGGACCCCGTTCTCACACTCCACGCACTGTCCGATTCCAAGCATGTTCAGGGAGTGCTGGCACGTGGGGTGAGTGCACTCATTACAGCCCATTCCTGAAGAAAAAGGAGCGACAAAGACCATGAGGGACCTCTGCAGCTCACATCCTGGCCCCTTCTGTATGAGAGAGGGGAAATAACCGCATCTAGAGTTCCGCAAAACAACTCTTTCCCAATAATTTGTGTAACCTAACCTTTCAAATTCCAAATTATGCAAGTTAGGCAGCTCTGAAAGCTTACACATGCTTTGCATCTTTATTCCCATTGTACAAGTTGGATTTCTCTCTCTCTAATAAAAACGTAAGAATGTCATCACGCAGCTCCAATAGTAGGGTTTGTAGTGCAACATCGTAATCCTGGATTTTGGGGTAGAGGAGCAAAAGTGAAGGCAGGTTGCACAACTGCAGTGGCCATGGCATGGGAAGGAGAAGAGAAGCCACTGAGAGGCCAAAAGTGGTGGTTTAAAATAGTGGGAGAAGTTTGAGTAAAGTGCTACGGAATATTTGAGGGCTCTGCGTTCTTCATCTCTCACGTGAGGCAGCTGAGAATGGAAGAGGGAGAACTGCAAGTATAGCAAGAAGGGAGAGATGCTAAAAGGAAAAGAAGAGGGTGTTTTAAACAGCCGCAGAAGTTTGAATAAAGTGGGGTGTAGAGCAACACCGAGAGGAAGCTATGACAGTTTTAAACAAGAGCAGAGGTTTGAGAAAAGTAAGGATGGAGTGTCTTGAGAGGACGGGTGGTGAGAGATGTTGTCCAGAGTGAGTGTGTGGACTGGATTCTGAAGACTGGGTAGGTGTGCATGGAGGGCACTATTTAGCCCCCTAGTCCAAGGTTGCCCACCCTTGCATTAGAACATATATTCTGTGGTTTGTGATGCACTTATGACCATATAAATTCCTAAAAGCCCTGTGTATGAGATGAAGATCAACCATGGCTGGATTTAGGATTCTTCTACAGGGAGGAAAGAGTGTTTTCTTCTGCCCAGCAAGTAGAAAACAGATCACACTTTATGGACAGCAGAGTCCATCTAAGCTTTCGTTTACTAACTGTGGAAAATCTTTTTTAAACCCCTACAGATTTTACTCATGAGAATGCTCCTAAGCGGTTAATTCCTATAAGTGAAACTGTACTCTCAGAAGCGTATATACATATAGATTTGGTTGTAATAAATAATAATAATAATAATTAATAATACAAGTCAGAAATCTATACGCCCTTGACTGACTTGCAAGCAAACATATGTATACACAATTCTGATACAATTTTAAGCATGGGGTGACTTGTGGCCACATTCCCTTTAGTGAAATTCTGGTCGTCAGTAGTGATCCTAAGACTCAAAATATGGTTTTTCAAGTACGTTCTCCAGAGCTGTCAGAATGACACCTGCAGCAGTTTTCTTCTTAAAACACTGTGAGAGACTATTATTTAAAAACGTGTCACAAAAAGGACCAAGCCGATGTATCTTTCACCGTAGACAATCTAACCTTTTTTCATGTCCCTGAAAGGGGGATGGTTGTAACAGTAAGGACACAGCGGGTAGCTCTTCCCTCTTGACCCAGAGGACCACAGCACCAGTTCAAAGTCATCCAGTGGGCATCGCAACTCTTTGTAGAGTTTGATGACACCATTCTGGGGAAGGCTGTAGGTCTCGTCGCAGTGAGAGCAGTGCAGACGGCTCGGCTTCGCCTACAAAGAATAAAACACATTAAGAAAGATGGTGGTTTTTCCTCCTGTCATCTTACTCAAAAGACCTCTTCATTTGGCAAGGGGTAAAGCCTAAATCTAGTGTCATTGACCTATTTATCTACTTGCACTTTGACGTGCTTTCGAACTGCTAGGTGGGCAGGAGCTGGGACCGAGCAACGGGAGCTCACCCCATCGCAGGGATTCGAACCGCCGACCTTCTGATCAGCAAGCCCTAGGCTCTGTGGTTTAACCCACAGTGCTACCTGGGTCCTTTAATTCCTTTAATTCCTGCCTTTTAACTTGATTGTTGAGAGGCTGCCATTGCTTTTTAACATGCTGCAAACTTTTTAACATACTGAGCATTTAGGCTTGGTTTTTTTTAAAAGAGAGAGAGAGAGAGAGAGAGGGAAGGGCAAGGTATAAATAAGTTTAAATTTAACAAAAAGGTAAAGGTAAAGGACCCCTGACAGTTAAGTCCAGTCGTGAACGACTCTGGGGTTGCGGCGCTCAACTTGCTTTACTGGCTGAGGGAGCCAACGTTTGTTCGCAGACAGTTTTTCTGGGTCATGTGGTCAGCAGGACTAAGCCGCTTCTGACTAAACCAGAGCAGCGCATGGAAACGCCGTTTACCTTTCCGCCGAAGCGGCACCTATTTATCTACTTGCACTTTGACGTGCTTTTGAACTGTTAGGTGGGCAGGAGCTGGGACCGAGCAACGGGACCTCACCCCGTCGCGGGGATTCGAACTGCCGACCTTCCAATCGCCAAGCCCTAGGCTCAGTGGTTTAGACCAGTGTTCCCCAACCTTCGGTCTCCAGCTGTTTTCGGACTACAATTCCCATCATCCCTGACCACTGGGTCTTGCTAGCGAGGGATGATGGGAGTTGTAGTCCAAAAACAGCTGGAGACCCAAGGTTGAGGAACACTGGTTTAGACCACAGCACCACCCGCGTCCCAAGATACATACATTAAATTTAACAACGTACATACAAACACTGCCCCCCCCAACTGTGAATCTTGAATAAACTTAAATTTTACATTACCTGAATATACTTCATAAAACGATGGCATTTTCCACAGCGGGAAAGGGGCTTGCCTGTGGCAGCAAGTGGTGAGAAGGACACTTCCATCAATTCATCCATGCCTGCCAAAAAACACAAGTCACAGAAATGTCAACTGCATGCTTTGTTTGCTTCCTGATTTCAACACACAAGGCTAGATAGATTCGAGAGTGGAAAAACCCTTACCGGCAATTGAATCAACGAAGTAGTGAAACTTCCTTTTGAAGATATCCAGGGTGTGCTCTAGGACCTGGTGATAATTTGCTTTACCTTGGGCGATAAGGTTCAGTTGTTTCTCTACAGCACTGCGGATTGTGGGGAGAACGAGCTCTGCATCTAAGAGGAAAACCAGAGGTAGAACAAATATTCAAGCTGGGTGTACAGAGAGGTCAATCTGCCAGGATCTTCCCTGCTATGAGCCCAATTCAAATAAACAGAATCTGTGCAAAAGCATACTGTTCCCTGGGGGCAATTCTCGTTTATTTCACGTTTCTTGTGCAGGAGATATCAGTGGACTGCACCTCATGTCTAAAAGCATTTGCTAACATTTGTATCCATGTTCAGACATGTTTCCATCTGATGAACTATATCTCCCAGCAATTTGATTATGTAGAGAGGTTTTTTAAACGACATTTTAAAAATAAACTTCTCCTTTGGCTAGACTTGTCCCTATGCAGGGGCAGACCTTGGTGATATGGCACCCTGTGTGAGGCTAAAATTTGACACCCTCTCCAGCCCTCTCCCCGCCTTCCCAAAGCCAGGTAAGAAGTGCCGGGCTTTGCGAAGGAGGCATGAGGGTCCTATAGTAGTAGTAGTAGTAGTAGTAGTAGTAGTAGTAGTAGTAGTAAAGGTAAAGGAACCCCTGATCATTAGGTCCAGTCGTGTCCGACTCTGGGGTTGCGGCGCTCATCTCGCTTTATTGGCTGAGAGCATGTGGCCAGCATGACAAAGCCGCTTCTGGCGAACCAGAGCAGCGCATGGAAATGCCGTTTACCTTCCTGCCAGAGCGGTTCCTATTTATCTACTTGCACTTTGACATGCTTTCAAACTGCTAGGTGGCCAGGAGCAGGGACCGAGCAACGGGAGCTCACCCTGTCGCAGGGATTCGAACTGCCGACCTTCTGATCAGCAAGCCCTAGGCTCTGTGGTTTAACCCACAGCGCCACCTGGGTCCCTGTAGTAGTAGTAGTAGTAGTAGTAGTAGTAATAATAATAATAATAATAATAATGTATTACTTATACCCAGCCCATCTGGCCAGGCGTCCCCAGTCACTCTGCATGGCTCCCAACAGAATACAGTGGTACTTCGGGTTAAGTACGCTTCAGGTTAAGTATGCTTCAGGTTAAGAACTCCGCTAAGAATAGAAATTGTGCTCTGGCGGCAGCAGCAGCAGGAAGTCCCATTAGCTAAAGTGGTGCTTCAGATTAAGTACGCTTCAGGTTAAGAACGGACCTCCGGAACGAATTAAGTACTTAACCCGAGGTACCACTGTATTAAAAACATGATAAAATATCAAAGATTAAAAACTTCCCTAAACAGGGAGACTTCAGATTTCTTCTAAAAGTCAGATAGTTGTTTATTTCCTTGACATCTGATGGGAAGGCGTTCCACAGGGCGGGCGCCACCACAGAGAAGGCCCTCTGCCTGGTTCCCTGCAACCTCACTTCTCGCAGTAAGGGAACCGCCAGAAGGCCCTCGGAGCTGGACCTCAGTGTCTGGGTTGAACGATGGGGGTAGAGACGCTCCTTCAGGTATACTGGGGCCAAGGCCATTTAGGACTTTAAAGGTCAGCACCAACACTTTGAATTATACTCAGAAACGTACTGGGAGTCAATGTAGGTCTTTCAAGACCGGTGTTATATGGTCTCAGCAGCCACTCCCAGTCACCAGTCTAGCTGCCGCATTCTGGATCCTAGAGCCCTCATGCCTCTTTCTCAAAGGTGGACAAGAGCTTTGCAGATTTTGAGAAAGTGCCCTCCTTGGCTGTGTGCACACGTGTGGGAGAACTGGTGGCACTGCCCTAAAACTGTCTCGGCTCTATGGAAGCTAGGATCTCCAGAGTTGTGAAAAATTGTGCAGGAAAGCAGCCACAAACCAACCTATTTTATAGTAGCCGTGCACGAGAACAATGCCCAGGTTTGTAGGTTTCAGTCTGCGGCCGCTCTCTACCGTCACATAGTTGCGCTGGCAGATGTTGTTGATATGCACTGGAATGCTGGCATCCGTTCCTGATAGCAGTGATGATAATAATAATACCAATAAGCATTTGTAGTGCACTTTAGAAGAGTTCAAAGTAGCTCACATGCATTATCAAGCTGTAACCCTGTAAGGTTAATGTCAGGTTTGCTAATGGTAACTTGTATATTTGCAATTCGAGGTACCACTGTATTATATGAGCATGATACAGTCAAACCTCGGAACTTGAACGGCTCCGTTGCCAAACGTTTCAGCTCCCGAACGCCGAAAACCCGGAAGTAAGTGTTCTGGTTTTCAAACGTCCCTCGGAACTCGAACGTCCGACGCGGCTTCCGCTTGAGTGCAAGAAGCTCTTGCAACCAATAGGAAGCTGCGCCCCAGAACTCGAACGTTTCAGAAGTTGAACGGTCTTCCAGAATGGATTACATTTGAGTTCCGAAGTTTGACTGCTTAATATTCCAACAAAGGCATCTCCCACTCTTTCCAACACACAGCAACATTGCCACCACCAACGGTATTTTGCCAATATTTGAAGAAAAGCCAGTTCATTATTAGATGAAAGAAAGTGATCTGTTCCCTTCCGTTTCCTACCAATGCCATGTTTTTCCATCAGAGTGATGAGCTCTGCTTCAGTCAGATAGTCAGGAGGATTGGTTTGTTTCTCCAGCAGTTTAACTTCACTGATAGGGAAGACTGTGCCTCTCTCACAGCTGGGGAGACTCTCTTCTGGCGGAATGCTCTGCCAGGGCATAATCTCAGTGAAACCTGTAGCAAAGTTAAAATTCTGATTAATCAGGATTGTTGCTTTCTAAAAATTCCACATCTCAACCGGCCTCTGGCTAGCAGTTAACTGGTTGGTTCCCATCCGGCTCTGACATCAGACAGACCCCCAGTTAAGTACGTTTTGAAATCCCAGTGAGATGTATTTGATAATACAGTCGTACCTTGGTTTTCTAACAGCTTAATTCCCGAACGTTTTGGCTCCCAAACGTCACAAACCCAGAAGTGACTGTTACGGTTTGCGAACTATTTTTGGAAGCCGAACGTCCGACGGGGCTTCCACGGCTTCTGATTGGCTGCAGGAGCTTCCTGCAGCCAATCATAAGCTGAGATTTGGTTTTTGAACATTGTGGAAGTCAAATGGACTTCCGGAACGGATTCCGTACTTCCAAAGTACGACTGTAACCCAAATTTTGGGTAAACAAGTATTAAATGTTATCTTCTAATACAGGGGGACAAGGATACAAAGATGGTACCTGGTGTCTGTAAAGACTCCAGTGGTGTTTGTTGTTGTTTTTAAAAAATCTTGTATACCAAAGATACTAGAAAGTCTCACTGACTTCATTTTCCAGAGGCACAGAAACTCAATCAACCAATCATTTATTGTATTGGACTAAAAGCCATTACAGATCCAGTTACAAAACCAGCAAATCCAATAAAACCTATTTAAAAAGATCCAGAAATAAGCAACCATTTACAATAAATCAAATTAATGAGTCCCCTGCACAATCTACAGCGTTGTCTTTTATGTGACTAGCACGAAGGCTTTTAGTGGCTTTTGCAAATAAGACTGTTTTATATGTGACAAACGGGTCGCAGTTAGATAATAGCCAATGTATTTTCACTTCAGGGTTCTGTCCCTGTAGAGGTGCCAACATCTGTTCCAAAAATCTCTTTCTGGGGTTTTGATAGAGCTGACAATGGAGTATGTAATGGGGAAGATCTACTTCACCTACCCCACAAGTACAGAATCTTAAAATGCCTTGGAACTTTCCTGTATCTTCCATCTAAGACGGATGTGGGCATTGTTTGAGAGCTGTAAAAGCAGTTCTCAGGGAGGCAAAGGTAAGTGTCTGCAAATATTGAGCCCTGGTGCAGTTAGATTTCAGCAAATGGTACCAATGGGAGAATTTTGAGATATAGATTGAAGACAAGTCTTGCTCGTTAGCACAGAAACTCTACACAACAACCCACGCAGCAGAAATACTAAGTGTTATATAAATTTACACACAGAGGTGATATCATAACTTATAAATGTAAAACCAGTGGTTCTCAACAACCCTATAGGGAGGCTAGTGTGAGATTTGGTCTTATATACTTTCTGTACCACTTTGTGTGAGCAATAAACACAAATGTACAGAAGGATTAAAAATATGACTGAACACAGGTATAGCAAAAGAGGATTGGAAAATATTCCTTTATGCCACAGGTGCGGCGAGGACCTTAATTGCCAGAAATTGGAAAAAAGAATCTGTGCCAACAAAAAAGGAATGGCAGGATAAATTATTAGATTATACTGAACTGGCCAGATTAACAGAGACAATTAGGGGACAACCTAGACAAGAATTTCAAAAAGAATGGGGAAAATGCAGATAATATTTTACCAAACAGTGCCCCAAAATATACACCTGGACTTGTTTCGATTAATTTCTACAGGAGACTTTGCAGTTTTTAAAGTCATAATTAGGAAAAATTGTAATAATCACTTATAAAAGAAACAGTATACAAGAAGGAGGCCATTTACAGGATAAAGGAAGTCTTTTATTTTTATGTTATGTTTTCTTTGTGTAAGGGGATAGAAGTTTAATTTTGATAATTAAATTGTCAATGGTGGTGAGTTTGTTTGTATGTATGAGTTGTTGTGGACTATGTTGTAAATAAAGTAAAAAAACAAAACAAAACAAAACAAAACAAAACGTCAACCCAGTTAATCCGGATTTACCATTTCTGGGGAAAATCTTATTAAATGAATAAAATAAAATAATCTTTTGCAAAAAAAATATAAAAAATGACTGAATTGAGAAATATATGGAGAATGAGACATGCACATTTCTTTGCTCCTTCCTTACCTGGTGAAATAACAGTCTTTCCTATACAGGTAAAACGTTCAGGACCGATGCTGCAAGCAATGGTGGTTTGGAGGTATTTGCAGTCAGCACTGACAGTGGCAATGAAATGCCTAGTAATGTATTCATATAATCTCCATCCATCACCACCTATAGAAATACAGATATTTTTTTCACTCCAGTTTGCATACCACTTTAGAAGAACAGGAGGAAAGGCAAATTCTAAGGGGGGGGGGGAGATACTAGCTTCTTCATGTAAAGGTAAAGGGACCCCTGACCATTAGGTCCAGTCGTGACCGACTCTGGGGTTGCAGCGCTCATCTCGCATTATTGGCCAAGGGAGCCAGCGTACAGCTTCCAGGTCATGTGGCCAGCATGACAAAGCCACTTCTGGCAACACAGAGCAGCGCACGGAAATGCCGTTTAAACCACAGAGCCTAGGGCTTGCTGATCAGAAGTTCGGCGGTTCAAATCCCCGCGATGGGGTGAGCTGCAGTTGCTCGTTCCCTGCTTCTGCCCACCTGGCAGTTCGAAAGCATGCCAGTGCAAGTAGATAAATAGGTACCGCTCCGGCGGGAAGGTAAACAGCGATTCTGTGCACTGCTCTGGTTCACCAGAAGCGGCTTAGTCATGTTAGCCACAAGACCTGGAAGCTGTCTGCGGACAAACGCCGGCTACCTCAGCCTATAGAGCGAGGTGAGCACCACAACCCCAGAGTCGTCTGCGACTGGACCTTACAGTCAGGGGTACCTTTACCTTTACCTTAACTCTCAATGTGTAGCCCAAATAATTGAGACTAACTTAACTGGCATCATTCACGCTCATAAACATACTAAAAAAAGTATTTGAGAGAAAATTTAAGCCTTATGAAGTTATCATAGCTGCTAAGAAAAATACTTCCAAGTCAACTTTACTGCATTATGAGGCCATGCCCTCCCCTCCCCCTGGGTAAATAACTGCTTGCAGGCCCAGCAATTTCCACGAGGTCTAAAAAATGGTAACCAGCCTTTAGGAGTTTAGACTTCTGAATAATCAGTCACCTAGTTCTGCTTCTGTGGCAGTTCTCATTGGTGTTATTGGGGGATGGTCACCAGCATCATGACCTTTCCTTGGTTTGTTAATACCTTCTGACAGTAATGCTTTTACCTAGGGGGTGAAACCAAAAGAAAGCATATGTAAGTTATGAATGCCGATTTTTCCTCATGACCACAATCGGTCTAAGGTTCAGTGATCTTCCACTGATTTCAGTGGGAAACATTTAAGTATGTGCTTTAAAAAACTCACTGAAAGCAATGGTACTTAGAAGAGCTTCAACTGTGGCCGGATCATGCCCGTTATATTTCTCATTGTTTGCGTAGCAGTTTGCAAAAGGTGCCATTTTCTTCGCATTGCTTTTTCAAATAAATAGCAGACCTATATATATATATAAACTCACTGTTTCAGCCCAGTAAGGATTATTAGCCTGCTGCCTCAAAGAGCCCTTCAGATCAAAGTTCTCTGGATAGTGGGTAGTTTCTGTTCGAGGATAACTGATATAGCCTTGTGTATAAAGCCGTTCAGCAATTTGCATGGCATGCTGTGGTCCCATTCCTAGAAATAAAATATTTACATTAAAATTTTTTTTAAGTCAATTATCTTATTTAATAACCAAATGTTTAGGGTCACAAGACTTTTCCCAGATTTAATCTTTTCCACAATTCGGAATATAGAGAGCAGCCGCATACCAGGTAAGATTACTTGCCCAGTTGGCCAAGTGCTGTCTGTTCCAACCGGAACTCACTCTCCAAAGTCTCCGTTTAGCATCAGGCATCAGGTGCTGTGAGAGATTGAACCTGGGATTTTCTGCAGGCAAAGCACTGCAGCAATGGCTCAAGTCTCTGAACTGTGAGCTAAACAAGATTGATACCACTGGGCCACATACTTACCCAATGCAGAACTGGCAACTCTTAACATCTCTACAGTATTCAGAGCCAGAGGTCTCTGCTTAGCCTTCTCCTTCTTACTCACAGACTCGATCTATAACACAGAAATAAGTCCCTTGGTGAGATATGAGGACACAGTCCTATACAGTGGTACCTCTGGTTACGTACTTAATTCCTTCCGGAGGTCCGTTCTTAACCTGAAGCACCCCACAAAATGGGGCCTCCTGCTGCCGCTGTGCCGCCGCTGCCCAATTTCTGTTCTCATCCTGAAGCAAAGTTCTTAACCTGAGGTAATATTTCTGGGTTAGCAGAGTCTGTAACCTGAAGCGTATGTAACCCAAGGTACCACTGTACATGCCTACTTGAAAGTAAGTCTCATTAGGTGCAATTGGGCTTACTTTCAGGTACATTGGTAAAGAATTGTGAGCTAAATTTCTCTATCTCCAATTTAGTATGAAGATGAGGAAGCTAGCAACAAGTTTCTATTGTAAAGTTGTACCTCGCAAGTCGAACAGAATCCATTCCGGAAGTCTGCTCGACTTCCAAAGCACGGCTTCTGATTGGCTGCAGGAAGATCCTATCGGACGTTTGGCTTCCGAAAGAACGTTTGAAAACCAGAACACTCACTTCCAGTTTTCGATTGTTCGGGAGCCGAAATGTTCGACTCCCAAGGCGTTCGGGCGCCGAGGTACGACTGTACACTACTTTTAGTTCCAACACTTTAGGTACCATACAGTAACTGAAAACAGTTTGCCAGGAGTTGCCAAAGGGTGCCTGCAGATGCTAGTGTGCTACTTACCTGTATAGTGCGTGTCAAAGATCTCAGTAAATGTCCCCATCAAAATCCACAATGCACAGAAGACTGTTTGCTCTTCCTGATCAATTCCTCTCCTACATTTAACACACCCTCTTAAACATGCCCACATTTCATTGGATGCCAGGATGGGACACCCTCCCTCCTTTCTATTCTGTGAGCGAGATCTCTGGCCTCTAGAGGTTGGAGACCCCGATACACCATGAGAGAAGATGCAAGGCATTATTTGAACTTTTAACACTGAAACAACAGGAGTTCTGAAGCCAGAATTCAGCCCATGTACAACGTTCTCATAGCCTTACCTTCGCTTCTTTCGCAACCTTTGTTATGTTTAGGAACATCTGAGCAATTTCCCTGTCAAACACCCTCACTCTGTCCCACTCAAGTGTCAGACAGCAGTCTTTTTCATGGCTAACCTGTCAGGAAGAAAATAAAAAGAAAAGCTAAAATATATTCCATTCTTCTCCAGCAGTAACCTATTCTTTAACAGACATAAGCCAAACTCAACCACTGAGGTTGCTTTTTCTAAGATGCTGCTCTTAGCAGCATGCTGTGACATGCCAAACTTCCAAGACTAACAGCACCCAGAACCAGTTTGTGAAGGCACACAACCAAGACAAAGATCCAGTTTTCAATTTAATTCATTCACTAGATTTGTACACTGCTTTCCTGCCAAGGCGGCCTACAATTTGTTCGTGGTTCATGATACAATCCCTTTGAAATCAATGAATTTGGTCCTTCATTTCTTTTAAGTCATAAACCCATTTGCAACAATCTCTGTTACAGTACACAGAGATTTGCTTGTTATACTTCAAAATTCCAATTTTCTGCAAAATAGGAAGAAATGAGGAGACATAAGAAACTTAATTGCTACTGCAACTGAGGCAAGAAGGAAACTGTTGATACCCCAAATAGGCTAGCGAAAATCTATAAAACCCTTGCAAATATTTGTTGGAGATGCGGAGCAAAGAACGGAGACATGATACACATGTGGTGGACATGTCCCAAAATTAAGACCTATTGGGGGAGTGTATACGAGGAGATTAAAAAAATGTTAGGTATTACATTTCTTAAAAGACCGGAGGCCTTCCTCTTAAGTATAATAGGTAAGGAAATCCCAGTGAAATTAAGGGAACTCTTTCTTTACGCAACGGCTGCAGCAAGGCTAGTGATAGCCAAAAAATGGAAAGATCAAGAAGCTCCAAGCATTAGTGATTGGCAGAGTAAATTACATGAGTATGTAGAACTTGCTCAATTAACAAACCGCCTTAGAGGAAAGTCCAAACAAAAGTTTTTAGAAAAGTGGGACAATTATCGACGTTATGTTCAAAAATCCACAAAAAAATTTATACCGATGCCAGCTTTAGAGGGCTAAGGTTGAACAAAGGAATAGATGAATTAAAATTTATACATATATGTAGATTGTATTGGAAATTTAAAAAGGAAGAAAGAATTTTTTTATGTACATTCAATAGATGAAATACAATGCTAGGGGAGATGACAGGAAGTCGTACTTGGATGTTAGTTATATTTAGTTGTTGTTATGGGTATGGGTGGTGAGGATGGGGGGGGGTGAGGATGGGTTTCCCTTTTTTTTTTTCTTCTCTTCCCTACTCCGGGGTCGTATGTGTTTGGGTTTTGTTTGTATGGATGTATATGTATTCACGGTTTAAAAAACAAATAAAAATTATTAATAAAAAAAAAGAAAAGAAGGAAACTGTTGAAACTGTTTGCGTTTAGTTTCCATCCCATCCTCTAGCATTTGACTGCTTCAAGGCCTAAGTCAAATAGCCTGTTAAAAGAGTCCCAGTCCATGGGTAGGTACTCTGTACTGCCTCAGCCTTCCTGTGCTTTTCCACTTCTACGGTGGCTGCACTGTAACACCCTTTACTTCAGGTGTGCAGAACCATTGGCCCTCCGGATGCAGCCTAACGACAGCTCCCATCAGCCACAGCAAGTGTGGCGAGTTGTCAGGGATGATGGGGGTTGTTGTTCAGAAACCTCTGGATGGCCAAAGGTTCCTTACAGCTACTTTAGTTGAGTATCTTATATCTAACCTGAAGCATATTCCATGAAAGATGGTTCACTTTAAAGGCTTGTATCGAATCATGGATTTGTGCTAGCAGAATTCTTCCGTAGGGTGGAACACCTGGCTGCCACCAGTCCCTCAAGGTTGGGTGACCCTCTGGATCAGAGATGGCATAGAAGGTTGCAATTGGTAAAAATAGGTGGCCCTGCCTTGTGATAATAGAAGCTACCACTGGATACATACAACTCGATACTGTGAATTTTTAACACAATTCTGAAACCTGGGCTAAGCTTTTCTTTTTTGCAATTAATATTAATAGTGTGTACAGAAGCAAATTCATATTCAGTTATTACCACACAATTAGATATTCAGGGAGACAGGAATCTCTATATCACGAACCTTGGCTTGCAACACCCAGTAATTCTCAGGCTTGAAAGACTGGATTTTATCATGTCGCTCCACACAAAACCCTAGAGTTGGCGTTTGACAGGGTCCGAAGGAGATTAGTGAGCTGTCTAAATTGCCGTATTTACCCTGGAAGTATTTTGTCTGAAACCTATAAGAAAGATAAAGAAATGAAGTTAAGCTATTACCAGTAGTTTTCAACGCTGATAATTAAACCTATTTAATGCCAACAATCTACATATATCTAACATATGTTTCCAGGAGATATTGTTAGATCGTGACCATCTAAAATGTGTTTCAGTTATCGTGTACGTAAATGTCACATGCAAAATTTACTGGATGTGATTCTTACATTTTATAATTTTAAAATGTGTTGTTTTAAAACTGCTTCTTTTTTTTAGTGGCCACCATCTGCACAATGAATGACCCAGTTCACACATAATGCTAAGCCAAACCATGGGCTAGCATGAATATACAAGCTCCCAGGGGAAAGAATGGTCACTGCATTCCCCACCCCCCACCCCTGCTACGGACTAAGCTATGGTTTGGTTTAGCATGCTCTCCAAACCCGAGTTTGTGGTATGCCTTACTCCAGACTATGAGCCTGAGTTCAGACAACATGCTGAATCAAACCATGGCTTAGCCCCAGGTAGGGTGATGGCAACATGACTGACGGAGGACCACGCAGCTGTGATCCCTTCTCCAGGAACCCACACATTCACATCTGCCTTAAGTCATGGTTTGGCTTAGTGTTAAGTGCGAACTGAGTCAATAAATGGTATTGTGTGATTCTTTTTGAGTAACTTAGTGTGAAATAATCTTCCTTGTACATCAGGCATGAAGAAACTGTGGTGCTCTGGATGCTGCGTGGGTACCTTGTAAATGCACAGCCAATTCTCAGATCCAGCTCCTGGCGGGCATCTACTGACAAAGCCTCGTTGTGGTTAGGCTCCCCTAAGTTGTTCATGGCATTGCAAATGTCTGTGTCCGTAATAGAACTGAACTTGGCTCTGTATACAGTCCTTTCACTGCCACGAGGTTTATTCATCACAGGAACGGTAGCATCCAGGACCTACGAGATGAAACCAGAGCATGTGCTTCTTAAAGTAAAAGCGCTGTAAATTAGACACATCCACTCTCAAGTGCCTATGAAGACAATAGGTACACCTTAGGAACATTGCAAGCACCCTGGAAACAAATGGGAGTTGTTCAAGATCATGACTGTGAATGTTTCATTGATTATTATTATTAATAATAATAATTTATTATTTATACCCCGCCCATCCACTTTGTGGATTGTGGCTCCATTCTTCAAAATGCTGCTGTAGCATGGGAAAGGTCTTTGGGAAAATAGGAAGGCCAGGTTGTAACAAGAAATGTGAGTATCGTAGTCCCCCATTTCTACACTTTGAAGTCTAGAGGGAAGTCTGGCAGAATTCACACCACCACCCTGTCACATTTACTGGTTTCAACATGGGCTTTAGCAGATTTCTGGACTGGAAAAACGCTTTGCCTATTTATTTCTCTATGAGCTAATGCAGTATATTATCTAAGAAACCCAGCTACAAATCAGGAAATCCCTGGATCCAATTTCATGAATTCCCTCAAGTAACTTTTGCCAACACAGTCTTAGCCTCCCCACCTGCAGTAGGGAGATGATAATACTGATTTAAGGAGTACAATGGACCAATTTGTACGCCATAATAAACCATACTTCATGGTTTACTGTCAGTGTGGAGACATTGGTGCGTGCCATCATCATCATCAGTAAAATATAAAAATGAATATTTATATGAATTCACAACAGACAGGTTCCCTGCCAGTTTTCTGGATCAGAAGACCTAAAATTTTCTACAAGCGATAAAAGAAACTGTTTAAATCCATAGACACCAACTAAAACGTTGCAGTTAAATAATGAATATAAATTGGTCACAGGAATCCTACCTCAAAGCAGATGTTTTCACCTTCCTTGTCACAGTCCAACCACAGAACAATACAGTCACAACCTCTCCCTTCCACCTAAAATACATATGCTCCAGTTAGTGTAAAGAAGGCAGGTGTGTCGCAGCAGGGTATCATACAACAGGATAAATAAATGTGCATGGTTCAGAGACAAATGTAATGCTTATTCTAAAACAAAGCAAAACAAAACAAAAACAAACCCCTCAGAACAGCAAATACCTGTAAGAATTTCACCATGTTCAGTTTGGGATTCGCTTCTTTCTTTTCTGTAGGGGCCTTACTGAAAAGTTCAGCTGGGTCCACTTTATCCCAGTTGTTGTACTTTCCTGAGAAAGGCAACAGAATGAAATACAGGTCTCATGATCTTCAAAGCCTTTTGTGGCTATCTGCCTTAGAGCAGGAGTAGGCAATTTCCAGAATTTTCTGCAAGAGATTGGTTTGGACCTCTGGCGAGCACAACTTTATCCCTCCCTGGCAGCTCTCTGGGCAGGGAGAAGGAAAGAGGAAAAATATGGGAATGGCTCCACGCACTATTGGCACGTGGCCCCCAACTGCTTACCCCCAAAGGAAAGTGGCCCTCAAAATAATAAATGGTCTTAGAGGATGATGCTTATGTAGTTCAGGGGTATTTTTTATCTGACAAGTACAAAAGATCACTCTGGCAACCATTTATATTCTCTGAAGCAGGTATACAAAAGGTGATAGCTAAGGTAACATTTTCTACTTTTGCCTTCCAATCTAAGGGTTGATTCTGCCATCCTAAACTGTGGTTACTGCCATCCTAAACTGCTGAACGTTTTTAGCAAGCTGAACTTCTGATCTGGATGTGCACCCTAAACGCCAGTAAGATGCTGGCTTGTTTCAGAAAGTGTCAGGGTTCAGCTTCCTAAACGTTTCAGTGAGCTCTGCAGAAATTCCTGCCCACTTTTTGGGCCTCAAATAACAACAGAACCAAATAAAAGTGTGAAGTAGTCAACAGGTGATGCTATACCTATAAAATCCAGTGTCATCACATGGCCACAGACAGATGTCATCTTGAAACGGGCACTTTGTCCTATGAATGATCCAGTGTATTCATGCACTGAACATGCCCCATTCAGCCCTTTGCGAGAGGACATATTTCCTACGAGAAGAAGATAAGCTAATGGTAACAGTAGATATTAAGAATGTCTCATGTTACATTTTTATTTTTTTGGACAGAGATTAATCTTGTCCTGGGAATAAAGGAAGGCAAGCATCATTTAGGAAAAATAAATTACTTTTAGGAAAAATAAATTACTTTTAGGAAAAATAAATTACAGTTGCATTTGGACCACTTCCCATAATCACTATAGGAGGGAGGACATATTTGGATGTAGTAAATTAGACGGTCATCCAGTATTTCATTTTCCATTTTAATAGGGTGATCCAAATCCAAGTATTCCTGGAGAAAGCTGATCTCCAGGATCAATTCCTGTCACACTTCAGAACAGAAACTGCCTTGGAGGCCCTGGTGGATTATCTAGGCCAGGATTTCCCAAACTTGGGTCTCCAGCTGCATTTAGACCAGCGTTTCTCAACCGGTGTTCCGCAGCACAGTACTGTGCCGCGAGACGTCGGCTGGTGTGCCGCGGGAAAACCGTTAGGGACCCACGCCGCAAATGCGTAGCAGCGGCTCCAGTGGGGGAAAGGGAGCGCAGAAAGCCACCGCCGAGAAGAGGCACCGCGGAGAAGCTGCCGGGTTCTACCGCGCATACGCAAGCTGGGAGCTCGCCGCCGAATCTGATTGGTTGCCAGGGACCAATAGGAAGTCAGAGGAAGGAGACGCGAGGGCTGCCGGTAGCCACCCGGTCAAAATGGCCGCCACCCTAAGGAGGAGCGCTCTGCGAGCGCTCCAACCGCCAGCCAGCCAGCTGAGAAGCCTCCCCGGCTCCACTCGCTGTCCTCACTCGCTGCCTGGGATCAGCTAAGTCTTTCCTTTCGGGTTTTCTTTCACAGTCCCAGGGGCGGGCTTTTCATACCAGTGGGGCTGCTTTGGGCGCATAACTCCGTGATTTCCGTTACCATAGCGACGTTGCCGCCGCCATTTTGTGGGTGGTGTGCCGCGAGATTTTTTTCATAAAACAAGTGTGCCGTTGCCCAGAAAAGGTTGAGAAACACTGATTTAGACTACAGTTCCCAAGCAAGCTGGGCCCGGCTACTTAGGGATGATGGGAGTTGTAGTCCAAAATCAGCTGGAGACCCAAGCTTGGGAAACCTTCAATAGGAATGGGAGGAGGACAACACTACAAGTTTTCTTACTTCCGTAGGTTGGTAGTGGGGAATATGAGGCTCACCAGATTTTGTAGGACTCCAATTCCCATCTGAATGGCCAATGCTTAGGGATGATGGGAGTTGTAGTCCAGCAACATTTGCCCAGGCCCTGATCCAATACAATAACCTCCCATTTTACAAGCATTTGATGTGCAATTTCAATCATACACAGTTGAAGGTGAGTTGATTGAAAGTGTGCAGGTCAAGTCCCAAGCAAGGCAGAGAGCTATACACAATTTTTGTGTACGTGCATAACCCTCGGAACGGAACTCCCAAATAAAATGAGGGATTACTGCATCTTGTTTCTAAGCAGGAAGCCCACAAGCAGGACATAAACTCTACAGCCCTGCTTGACTTTCCTCCTTTCTGATTTTCAAAGGAATACCACTTTTGAACCTGCTTTAGCTATTATGAATTCAATGGGGATTTACTCCCAAGTTGTGTGAGTGGGATTCCAGACCAAACTGATTTAAATGCTACTACAAAAATACTGTCAAAACAACAAGCAAGAGTTTTAAAGAAAACAGATGTAGATCCCTCCTAACCTCTTGAAAGGATTTTGGCTATGGACTGAGCCAGAGAAGGCTTCTCTGCTACCATAAGAACTGTCTTCATCTTCTGCCGGTAGTGAAAAGGGTAATCAAATCTCAAGAAAATTCTGTCTTGTTAACCTAAAGAGAGAAAACAAATCCTATTTATCACTTATTTGGACTGGTGACCTGGAGATTCAGTATTTCCCCTCTCAATTTTTTTGTTTCACATATCACATATCTATATATCACCCAGTATTCACATCTTCACAAATCCCAGTGTGTAGTACAGTGGTACCTCAGGTTACATACGCTTCAGGTTAAGAACTCCGCTAACCCAGAAATAATGCTTCAGGTTAAGAACTTTGCTTCAGGATAAGAACAGAAATCGTGCTCTGGCGGCGCAGCAGCAGCGGGAGGCCCCATTAGCTAAAGTGGTGCTTAAGGTTAAGAACAGTTTCAGGTTAAGAACGGACCTCCGGAACGAATTAAGTTCTTAACCAGAGGTACCACTGTACAGTGATTTTTTTTAAGGTCTCTTCCAGCTAAATTATGAGAGTAATAGTGCAACCCTATACATGTCTACCAAGAAGCAAGCCCCATGGAATTTAAATATGTATAGTACATTGCACATAAATGTAAAAAAGGTTACCGTAATTCCATTTTATGTAGAGCTTACTTGATGGGAATTCTATGGAGCTGCCATACTCAAAAATAAGGAGAAGTAACACTAATCCATTGAAAAAAGGAAAATAGCAAAGATTATTGGTTGAGCAAACATTTTGCTAACTCTCCAGTTTGAATAAATATGGGAAAGATGATACTGGCTTTTAAAATGCCTGTAAAAACATGCATATTAAAGCTGAGTTCAGTCTACTGCAACTTAGTTTAGAGTTAGTTCTATAAATTTATTAAGACTGGATGTGTGAGAAATCACATTTCTCCTCTAGCTCATGTTTCTGGTATGTTTTAACAGCTCTGTAGACTCAATTAGGAGCCTTTTATGTATGTACATTGAAAAACGTCATTATCTGTCATAGAATATATTCACCGGGCAAGTAAGAATTCAAACTAACACCCATATTTATTCTAATTTCTAAGCCTCCCTATCTCCAAAGGTCCAAATTAGGTAATCCTATTTTGTTAATAATATCTTCAGAACTCACACACAATCTGCTGTTAATAATTCCAGTCATCTATTGATTTCCACGGAAGGGTGGCTTTCCAATGCTTGCGCATAGGAATGCGGCCTTAATGTTTTAAATTTCAGTTCCAATATACCCTGCCTTTAAATCATCATCATCATCATCATCCTCCCAAGGCAATTAATAACAATTGCTTACAATAAGTCAAAATGCATAGTTGACCCCCCCCCCCAAATCCAATATATTAACCCGGTTATTTTGCCTCCCTGTTATAAGACATTTCATTTTTTATTTTGCAATGCTACGCAAGCAGGCAAGCAAACGCCCGCCGAATCCCGCCGCGCTTCCTTCCAAGCGAACATGTAAACGAGGCCTTCGCGAAGACAGTCGCCCTTGCGCGTGTACTCAACATCAGATCCACACGATACCCTCCTCCCCTGCACCGAGGAAGGAAGTCGCTGCACCACCTTGCCCGCAAGGCCTCGCCTCTCTCTTAAAGTTGTTACCAGGCATTGAAAAGGCGCCGTTTCCAAATAAAATGTATTTTAATATCTGTTGGAGGCCGCCCAGAGTGGCTGGGGGGGGGGACCCGGCCAGATGGGCGGGGTACAAATAATAAATTATTATTATTATTATTATAAAAGAAACCAGCAGCTTCCACGGCGACGCCAAACGAATTTGGGTTTTTTGCTTGGGTTTAAATAAATAAAAGGCGGCCCAGCGCGGAAGCGGATTGCGGGGCAAGGGGGGGGGGGAGGAGAAGCGCCCCCTGGCACCCCCTTCAAAATGTCCCCCACCCCACATCTCTCCGCTCCTTCTCCCCACACAGGCGAGGCGGGCAGCCACTCACCCGGGGTGGCGGCCTCAGAAGACGGCGGCGGCCATTGCAGAGGCTTCCACTGCCGGGTCACCCTCGGGCCCTCCTCCTCCTCCTCCTCCTCCTCTTCCCAGGCGCGGAGGGAGAGGCGGAGATGCTCCAGGTACCCTGCATCCCTCCAGGCGTCTCCGTTGCCATAGAAACGCCCCCCTCCTCCAACTTCCCTCTTCCCTTCTCCTTTCTCTGCCCCGCCGCTCGGCTTGAGGGGTGTGTGTGTCTGTGTGTGTTGTTGGTTTTTCAGCTGGTGGGGGGTGGGCACAAAACACACAAACACACACACACCGGTGTGGGGACTGACTGACGGGTTTCGTTTTGGTTCCCCCCCCCTTTACAAAAATGTGATGTGTGCCCCACAAATAGTAAAAAGGTAACGCAGGAGAACCGAGGAAAAAGTCACAGCCCAGCTTGAAAACGTACCAAAGTCAAAATGCTATAACCTCAGATCTCTGAGCAGCTGGGTAGGCTTGCCTAAGCAAGAAAGTATTTAGCATTGTTGTTAATAATTATTGTTTTATATATATTCATTCATTCATGCCCAGTTTCCCCCCCGCCTGACAGGACTCAGGGAAAATTATGTATTTTAAAATTTTCATAATAATAAAAATGCATCCTTATAACTGCTATTGTTATTATTAAGGCATTGTTGCATTTGTTTGTTTGTTATTATTTCTAATCATAGTAATTAATGCATTGTTTCTTGTTTCTTTTACTCATTTTTAGATTTTGTAATGATAAGATTATTAATCGGTTTTATTAGTAGTAATGTATTGTTATAATGTTCATTTATTATTTATTTTTAAATTCTATTTTGATGAAATGCATTACCGGTACTATAAAAGTTCTGTTTTTTTTGTTTTTGCAATAGTATTCAGTATTATTAATGTTTATTATTATTATTATTTACATTTTAGAATAATCATAGAATTCTTCTTAGTATTATTAGCCTACATTTTCTCCAAAGGAGCTCTGAAGTGGATTTACAGCATTCTTTCTCATCTTCTTTTTATTATTCTGCATTATTTTATTGCATTTATATCCCACCAAATATATCCCAAATAATGAATAAGAATTATTATTCACTGTTTTACTGCATTTATATCCAAGGAGAACAAGGTCCAAGGAATATACAGTTCTCCTCTTCTCCATTCTATCCACACAACAGACCTGTAGGGTAGGCCCTGCTGAGACACTGCGGTTGGCCCAAGGTTACCCACTGAGCTTTGTGGCTAAGTGTGGGATTTGAACCATTTTATATTCACAGCAACCCTGTGAGGTAGAAACAATAAGGAGTCTCGTGGGACCTTAGAGACCTTGTGGCATAATCTTTTGCAGACTACATTCTTCTTTATCAAATATATGAAGTATTATCCTGATTTGCAGGTACACATGGTATGACAAAGGGACTTCAAACAGTGAGGCCAGAGCGAAATGAAATGCAGTCAGTGAAAAGTACCTAATTAATAGTGGTAATTCCCAAAACAATTGTTAATAACACAGGCACCCTGGCACTGGTAAGCCAATTAACATAAAAATGTTTAAAATGTTGGGTGCCTCAGATTCCTGAACCCATAACATTCACCTCCTTCTGTGCTCTCAAGAAAGAGTGTAAAATTAGGAAGGGTGGGGCATCAGAACAGAATATTGTTCCTTGAAACACTAACAAACTATTGCAAGCAAATCATCTCATTGCCATAGACGAGCACAAAGCAAGTGGAACAATTTCATTTCGTTCCATTAGAGGGCAGTAGTACAATATTGCAAATGTATTTAAGGAGAAACTGTCAACCATTTGTTTTGCAGACTTTCTGTGTTAAGAAGCAATGCCAAAGAGAGAAGTAGGCATTTAAAACCCAACTTTTAATCCAAAAGCCTTTCTAGCAATTTTAAAAGTGTGGATCATAACGGCAAAGAGAGCGCATGAAAGCCAACCCTTCCCCCAGCCTTAATCCTAAATTATTTGACTTCCAAGCAAACAACTTCAACAAATAAACAAATACAGTATGAAAGTAGAAAGTAAGCAAGTTGGCCCTATTTATTTTCTGTTTAGAAATAAATACATAAAAACTAGTGTATTGGCACAAAGGGTTGCTGTCTTGGTTCTTGTGAGCAATCGGCTCTTGGCTCTCAAAGAGCTTGTTAGTTCCTTTGAGGCCAAGGTAACTGGGATCCTCAGGATCCTAGACTGCATGCAAGGGGCTAAGGCATGGGTGGAGAAACATTTGCTGTCCAGGGGCCGCATTCTTTTCTGGGCAGCCTACTGGGAGCCTCATGCAAATGGTGGGTGGGTCCAGAGGCGAAAGTGGGTGGAACAATTAAAATAAATTTTAGCTTTGCAAAGCAGAGGGGGTAAGAGGTGTGGCCTCAGGGAGTCCCAAGGGCCAGGCAGCATGGCTGTCAACCCTCCCTTTTTTGGCGGGAAACTCCCTTATTCCAATGCCGTTTCCTGCTGCTATCCCGGATTGTTGATATCCCTTAAATTTCCCGGATTTCAAAGGAAGCAGCTCCTCTCCCTCCCTGCTGGCCAGGGAGGCTCCTCAGCTGCGTTGCTCGGCTGCCAATAAGGAGTCTGAGACCGACTGGGGGTGGAGCTTGCATGCCTTGTGCAGCCAGACCCTCATGCCCAACCAGACAGACAGCCTGCCTGCTGTCTATGCGCTCGCTCTTTCGCTCACCCGTTCGCGCGCAGCCTCTGGAGCACAGGGTGGCGAGGCTGCTTGGTGCCATTGCACCGCCCTCGCGGCATCCCTTATTTTCAAATCCGAAAGTTGACAGCTATGCCAGGCAGAGAGGCCTGGGGGGGCCACATTTGTTTTTTTTTTTTTTAAATAATTTTTATTGATTTTATAATTTTATAAATATTCAACGTTACATTTCGGTCAGGATTCATCACTCCCCACCTCTCACCTTGGGGAGTTAATTAAATCTTACCCTCCCTCTCACAGAGGTAAACCCATTCATTATTTCCCCTGACCTTAAAGCAATCATTATCTGACTTCGGCCTAACCCTGTTACCGGGTAAACCATTCTTAGTTACAAAACTTAGTCATAATGGCTTCCTCCGCACCTCCCCTGTGGCTGCATTAAACAAAATATATCTCCAGTTCAGGTACATAGTTACATTAAGCATATCTTTAACTTTGTAACAAAGCATAGTTCTAACTCTAGTAAAGTAGCATTACATTCTTTTTTCATATCATCTGTTAATTCCAACCTCTGCGTCATCCTCCCAAATCTTTTATAAATTTCCTTCAGACTCCCCTGAATCTTCAGGCTCCCAACTTCGAAAGATCCTAACATAATCATAACTCAAGACCATGTCCGATAGAAATGTTCAAAATCCGCACATTTAATCAATCCGGGGTTACCCACCTACACTGTTCAACCCTCCCCTCGCCTTTCCCCAGTCCAAGTCCAAGTGCTTGCTTGCACTTGGACTTCACCTTCTCTTTGACTTCTCAGCTGTTCCTGCTCCCACTTCTTAAACCAATTCTTCTTCTTTATTGGTGTCTTCTTGCGTTGAAAAAAATAGTCCTTTGCCGATGTTGTTTTCTTGTTCCTCTTCTTCAGTCTAAATATCTTGCGCCGAGAAGAAATTTTCCTGTGGCGAGGCTTGCCTTTGACCTTGGGGGGGATTTCTCCCCCTTCCATCCTTTGTGCAGCTGGCATGACATCAGTGTTGATTACTTCTCCTCTCATTCTTGCAGTCTCCGCTTGGAATTCCTTTCTCAGTTCCCAGATTTTTTCAAGGACCCTCTTCCAGCCTCCATTTTCAAAATCATCCTCCATTTTCATAGACATAGCTTTGCAATATTCCAGACCGAACCAAGTCCAAGTTCAAAGTCCAAATTCCCGCAATAGAGTCCAACAGGTCCGATTCAGATCCTCTACTTATCAAGAGTGTTAGTTAGGTGCCCCCCCGATCAGGGGTATCAAAAGGATCCAATCTCTGTTGTATAACCAAATTCCATTACAGTTCAACCGCATCGGTAATAAAGTTCCTGATTTGGTGCCACAATAGCAAGGGACGGACCTCCGTGATTACATCCCCATGCTGTTCCAGATCAGTCCAAATTCTTGAAATTCTTTCTTAATTACTCACATTTAAGTCGTCCGATCTTGTTTTGTTTTGGAGAAATCGGCGCGCTCAGGGGGGAAGGACTCGCGGCTTCCACCCGACGGGCAATGGCGATCCGATGAGCTCCGTCGCCCCGCGTCGCTCACGGCGGCCCCTACTGGGGTCTACCGGGGAGTTGGGGCAACGTTCCGAGCTTCTGCCGGATCTTAGGTCCCGGGACAACCCTCCCGGGAGTTTTGGGGGTTGCGTCGCCGTCGCAAGCTCCCCTTTGAGCCGGTCGGGTCGGGGAATGTCAAGAGCGACATTTCCCCCGACCTTCTCCCTCCGGCGCGCCGACCGGAAGCCGGGGGGGCCACATTTGGCCCCCAGGCTTGAGGTTCCCCATCCCCGAACTGAGGGCTGCATGCATACAAGGAAGATCTTGTAGTGTTGCACTTCTGAATCCTGGTGAAATGTGAATGCAGGTTTTCACTGAGTCGAGTTAACTAATGCATCGAACACGTTAGGGCAGGCCATCTCACCCACTCTATACAACAAGGTCAAAAAGCATGAGAGATGCAGCACGCCTTAGAGGCTAACAGCTCGATCCTGGGCCTGTTTACTTGGAAGTAAGTCTAGCTCTTGTTCATGGGAGGACAGAATCCCAGGAATGACAGAGACTCAAAGCCCCGGGGCCAATCTGTGCTCCCAGCGTGGCATGCTGAGAATGTGCCGGGCTTTGTGCACATCCAATGCAGCCCACATTCTCTGCATGCCAATTAGGTCAAGTGAATTGGCCTTAACTGGTTTATGGTCTTAACTGGTTTATGGGTGTTACGAGCTTTGGTCACCTGTGCAGGAGAGAGAGAGAGAGAGATGGCTGCAAAGGAGACCATCTCTGCACATGCCCCCACCGGCTGAAATTTCACCTCATGCAAGAGGCAAACTTCCTTGGGCAAATGGTGGTGCACTCACCGGTTGTAAGAAGGCAGGCAGGTGAAGGCCGTCTGCAGGCAGACTGAGGTTTGTGAGGCAGTGCCCCATTGGCTCTAAAGGAAGAGCCTCCACTGCCGCTTCCTGTGTGTTAAGTGTCGCACACACAGAGATACCTGTTGCCCAAACTGCATGTTACACAACCTTGACGGATGCTTACAGGCCGAGGGAGATGGCGTTTGTCCACTCCGCAGACAGTTTTTCTGGGTCATGTGGCCAGCATGACTAAGCCACTTCTGGCGAAACCAGAGCAGCTCACGAAAATGCCGTTTACCTTCCCCCCGGAGCGGTACCTATTAATCTACTTGCACTTTTTGGTGTGCTTTCGAACTGCTAGGTTGGCAGGAGCTGGGACCGAGCAACGGGAGCTCACCCCGTCGCGGGGATTCAAACCGCCGACCTTCTGATCGGCAAGCCCAAGGCTCAGTGGTTTAGATCACAGCGCCACCCGTGTCCCATGTAAAAACGTAATAAAACATTAAACATTTTTTTTAAACTTGCCTATACAGGGCTGCCTTCTGATTTCTTCTAAAGGTTGTATAGTAACTTATCTCCTTGGCTCAGAGGTCTCCTAACTTTATACTCTTGCAACATTTCTCCAGTGAAAATAGAGATGTCTTAAGGAAAAGAGGGAAATTCCAGGATCAAATCAGAAACTTGGGTGGCTTCTGTAAATCCAGGACTGTACCTGGAAAATGTGGGACCCAGGTGGTGCTGTGGGTTAAACCACAGAGCCTAGGGCTTGCCGATCAGAAGGTCGGCGGTTCGAATCCCCGCAACGGGGTGAGCTCCCGTTGCTTGGTCCCAGCTCCTGCCCACCTAGCAGTTCGAAAGCATGTCAAAGTGCAAGTAGATAAATAGGTACCACTCTGGCGGGAAGGTAAACGGCATTTCCGTGCGCTGCTCTGGTTCGCCAGAAGCGGCTTAGTCATGCTGGCCACATGACCTGGAAGCTGTACGCCGGCTCTCGGCCAATAAAGCGAGATGAGCACCGCAACCCCAGAGTCGGACACAACTGGACCTAATGGTCAGGGGTCCCTTTACCTTTACAGTACCTGGAAAATAATGACACGGGTGGGTCTGGGGTGACCCTTTGTAGTATATACCACTTTCCCACTCCCCGACTCCTGACCACTTCCCCCTCCCCACATGACACTCAGGCTGTATTTACTCTTAGAAATTGTCGTTAAGGGAGGGTTCATCAGAAAAAAGAAAGCAGGGTTCCATTAAACACATACCCTTATTTGACAAAAATCTCCCCTTCCAAACTGCTTCCTACCCCCTCAAAAGAACAACCGCCACCACATTTAAATATATACATTTGGGTATAATGTGTCATTTGTGGAAATGGGGGAGAAATCCGATTTTGATTCATATTTTAATGTGAACCTATGTGATTTGCACTTTACAAAATGATACGGGCCAAAACACAGCTGTCTTGAATGCTTCTCCAAAGGTCGTGATCCAGTTCTCTGACCAAACCATGTGAACAACAATGCATTATATTAGGGCAAAGTGAACATAAAAAGGCAGGCACTAGTAAAAATCACATATAAAAGTGCATTATATTTGGGGAAAGTGCTTGCAAATAAATGAGTAAGAGGAATGTGCACTAAAATGCCGATGAATTTTGAAATTGCAAACTGATGCAGAAATGCCCCTGACCAACGTGAGACTGGAAAACTGAGGGAAACCCAAAACTGATGAATTCATCTATCCCTGCTCATTAATAGTAGACCCTCCAAGTGTCCCTATTTTCCAGGAACAGTCCTGGATTTACAGAAGCCGTCCTGGTTTCTGATTTGATCCTAGAATGTCCCACTTTTCCTTAGGATGTCCCTGTTTTCGTTGGAGAAATGTTGGAGGGTATAGAGTTATCTGACCCCTGAACGGTCTGAAGGCAATTTTGTAAAGAGAAGGTTTTTTTAAATTTTTTTTAATGTTTTCTTTTGTTTTTATATATATTGGAAGTTGCCCAGAGTGGCTGGAGCAACCCAGTCAGATGTGTGGGGAAGTAAATAGTAAAATGATCATTATGGAATGGGATGTCTCTATTTTCATCGGAGAAATGTTGGAAGGTATGTAATAGCATGATAATCTTTCCCTTCTTGCTGCTAGGAACCAAAGTTTTGTGATTCACTACACCAGGCTTCCTCGGCCCTCCAGATGTTTTGAGCATAGCTGTCAACCTTTCCCTTTTCTCGCGAGGAATCCGATTCAGAAGAAGGGAATTTCCCGCAAAAAAAGGAAAAAGATGACAGCTATGGTTTTGAGACTACAATTCCCATCATCCCTGACCACTGGTCCTGCTAGCTAGGGATCATGGGAGTTGTAGGCCAAAAACATCTGTAGGGCCGAGGTTGAGGAAGCCTGCTCTACACACTGACTTTGGAGTAAGCCCCATCAAACTCAGTGTAGCTTACTTCTGAGTAGGCATGTTCAGGTTTGCTCTCTGAAAGAACCCATCTCCTGAAAGTTGTCTCTCTTTATCTGAGTTCTAATCTGGCTTCCACCTCCCCACCCTCCTTGTGGTTTGATGCCCAGTCAAACCTTGCTCTGACAAGGAGAGCAAAACCAAAAGGAGAGAAGGAGTGGGTAGAGAGAGAGGATTTTCTTTTACTTGTATTCATTTGAGCTGCTTTAATGCCAGTAGGATATGTAGCTTCTATCCAGTAATTGGAGCTGACAGGCGTTTGGTTGCGCCCTCTCCTTGTGGTCCCCTTGGAATTGGGCTGGAGGCAGGGTGCTCTCAACCTCAGGATCTTATCTTTGGGATTCCTTTCCTGAGGACATCTGCTGGAATCCATCTTCAAAAGATCACCTTTGAAAAGATCACTGCTTTGTTTTAACTCCATTTATTTACATGCCAGTCTCTCTCTCTCTCTCTCTCTCTCTCTCTCTCTCTCTCTCTCTCTCCCTAGGACTTTAGTGTTGATTTGAGTCTTTGCTGTTGATTCATTTGCTCTGCCATTTCTTCACCCACCACCAACAATTAAACAGGCAAACTATAATTTTGTTGTTGCTGCTGCTGCTGTTACTTTTATTTCTTTAAATCCAACATTTTTAATGCTGCAAAGAAGGTGGCTAACATAAAATCAAAATGGTGTGGAATGCAGTCAGTTACTTACATCAACCTGTTTATTGAGCAATCATTCTGATTTCATAAAATCACACAATTGTAGAGTTGGAGGGGGCCCTGAGGATCATCTAGTCCAACCCCTGTTTGCATGAAGTTTGTGTGAAGGTTAGACACAACACCAATTATTTGTTGATTTTTATTTCTTTGCGGGGAGGTTAGATAATAGAAGTGGTACCTTGGTTTACGAACTTAATCTGTTCCGGAAGTCCGTTCGTTCTTAAACCAAAGCCATTCTTAAAACGAGGCGCGCTTTCCCTAATGAGGCCTTCTGCCGCCGGTGCCCTTCCACCGTTCGGCTTCCGTTCGTAGACCGAGGTAAAGTTTGCTAACCGGGACACTACTTCCAGTTTTGTGGAGTTCGTATACTGAATAGTTCGTAAACAGGGTTGTTCTTAAACCAAGGTACCACTGTATTGCATCAAGCAAACTTTGGTGCATTTTCTTTTACTTTCATTATTTTAGAAAGTTCCTTTTTTTTTTTTTGCAGGGTGGGGAGAGCAAATTTGCAAGAGCAGCAGATCAACTTGAATTGAATGATTTGCCAGTACTGTATAAAAGGTAAAGGTAAAGGGGACTCCTGACCATTAGGTCCAGTCGTGTCTGACTCTGGGGTTGCAGCGCTCATCTCGCTTTATTGGCCGAGAGCCGGCGTGCAGCTTCCAGGTCATGTGGCCAGCATGACAAAGCCGCTTCTGGTGAACCAGAGCAGTGCACGGAAACGCCGTTTACCTTCCCGCCGGAGCGGTTCCTATTTATCTACTTGCACTTTGACGTGCTTTCGAACTGCTAGGTGGGCAGGAGCTGGGACCGAGCAACGGGAGCTCACCCCGTCGCAGGGATTCGAGCCACCAACCTTCTGATCAGCAAGCCCTAGGCTCTGTGGTTTAACCCACAGCGCCACCTGGGTCCCGCCAGTACTGTGTGTGTGTGTGTGTGTGTGTGTGTATATATATATATATATATATATATATTCTATCAATGTTTAACTGTATTTCATTGATGGATTTTTCTATGTTTTAAGCACTTATTGTTTTATCTGTAAGACCTCCTTGAGTCCCATCAAGGAAAAAGGCGAGGTATGTATAAATAAATAAATAATAGTCCATTATTATTATTATTATTATTATTATTATTATTATTTTTAAAAATCCTTCTTTTCTTCCCTTGGCCCCCTTCCTTTAACTAACCCCCTTCTCTGCACTTCTGTTTTACTTGCAAACAACCCAGTGCGTGGCGCTGGCAGCCATCTTCCTCTAACTTAGTCTCAGGGTTGCCCCTGCAGAACTCAGTGGAGAGGAGGATGGCGATAAAACAAGAAATGGTTGGCTCCACCTGCCATTGGCTCTGGCTCCCCCTACTGTTGGGCTCCCTGCCTTCTGCCCTAGCAGTCCCGATGGGCATCAGCCACCACTACAGTAAACTCCAGAGTTTACTGGAAAAGAAGCCATGGAAACTGTAAGTGGGAGGCACAGCCAAAATTGGGATTGAGCTAGGAGGGGCAGGATAACCCTCCTTCAACTTGTTATTTCCGGGGTTTTGCATTGCCCAAGTCAACCATCTGTTGCCCTCTCTGATTGGGTGCACTTTCAAACTCGCTCTCGCTTAATTTCCCTACATCCCTTGCATTGGATCTCCTGCCCCTTCGGTTTCCCTCTTTGTCTAGGGCAGCTGCCCGTAAAACAATAAAAATTGCACTTAACCCCAGTAACCCTCTGACTGGGGTGCCATAGAAAAAGGAAGCCACTTTCTCCTAAAGGGTCAGATGAATTTTGGCCCCTTGTTTATATCATTAGCTTAATTTTCTAAGAACGAGTCCCATCCCCTGTGATCTGCCCTTTTCTCTCTGTATGCCCACAGTGCCTGGAAGGTTGATAAAAGTGAAACAACCAAAGTGAAGCATGTAAAGTAGGCAACAAAATACAAAACAAACCACCATATAGAGTCCCCATCCACAGGGTCACAAGGCTAATAATAATAAATAAGTTAAGGAGACTCTATACACACCATACATTTGAAGCCACACACTCATGAATCCTGGGAACTGTAGGATTCACCCTAAACAAACTATAGTTCCTGGAATTATTATTTTTTTGAGGGCGGCAGTGTCATGTGCTTTAAATGTATGGCAGCACACAACTTAATTCTGGTTTGGTCCTCATCCTCTTCTGCGCTGAGTTGTAGGCTGTGTACACACCATATGGTTAAAGGACACCCTCAAGAGTCATGGGAACTGAAATTTATCCCCAAACTACAGTTCCCAGGGTTCTTTGAGGCTGCAGGAATGTGTTTTAAATATGCTTTAATGGTTGCCATATTTTGAAGAGCAAAAAAAGAGGACACCGTTTCAAGAGAATGGGGTGCAAGTTCTGTTACGTACAATGGCAGTTCAAGGGCAACGCAACTCAAGTCACTCTGAAAGGAGATCTTGGAGCACTCAAAATCATTTGCCCATGCACATGTGTGGAAAACAGAAGATCTATCTGAAAAGCTACACACAGTGATCTGCATTGATTGTTGCAATGCATGCCTAATTATTATTGTTCTATAGTTATAAGATCATCATATAATCTTAGAAGGAGCCATCCCTGTTGGGGAAGTGGCTGTGACAAGGGACCCTGCACATCTGAATTTGCCGCTACATTACTACCAGGCAGCGTGGGCCAATGGTCAGGGCTGATGGGAACTGTAGTCCAACAACAACTGAGACCCAGGTTTGTGAAAGGCTGCTGCTGTACACAACCACGAGGGCTACACACATTTAAAACAACAACAACGAACGGTGTGGCTTGTGTAGAATTTGTGCCAAGCGTCTGGCCGTCTCTCCTGCAGAGAGAGGAGGCCCAGGAATCTCACTTTCCCCTTCGCTCTTGTGGGATCCTGCACAGTTCTCCAGCAAAGGGAAGTCGGGAGGGCTTATATTTGTAACGCTTATTGAAACTTTGATGGATGGGAGCTGCAGGAGTACAAACGTATCGTTCCTTGTCATCATCAATAGCTTTCCTCCTCTGGCCAGAAGGAGTTGTTTCACTGGTGGCTCCCCCCTCCAATTTACTTTTTTCCTGTTTTGTTTTCAGGCACATTTGGAAAGGCGGCAGTGAAATAAACAGCTATTGACAGCTGGGTCAGTCCAGGAGGAACACATCTGGAAGGAAGTTCAGGGGAAGGAGAGACAAGGAAAAAATGCAAAACCTAGGGCATAATTGGTAGCACTTTTGGGTAGCTTCCATTCATCTCCATGAGACTCATGTAGGGGAAGCTCCTAGCAGAGTGTGCCTCCTCCCCATCAGAAGTGATAAAAACTAAGAGCCAAATGATGTGTTATGTTTGTGGCAATGTTTGTTCTGTTATAATAATAATAATAATAATAATTTATTATTTGTACCCCGCCCATCTGGCTGGGTCTCCCCAGCCACCCTGGGCGGCTTCCAGCAAATATTAAAAAACAAAACATTAAAGTCACAGATTAAAAGCTTCCCTGAACAGGGCTGCCTTCAGGTGTTTTCTAAAGGTCATGTGGTTGTTTATTGCTTTGACCTCTGGTGGGAGGGCGTTCCACAGGGCGGGCGCCACCACCGAGAAGGCCCTCTGCCTGGTTCCCTGTAGCTTCGCTTCTCGGAGTGAGGGAACCGCCAGAAGGCCCTCGGCGCTGGATCTCAGTGTCCTGGCTGAACGGTGGGGGTGGAGACGCTCCTTCAGGTATACAGGACCGAGGCCGTTTAGGGCTTTAAAGGTCAGCACCAACACTTTGAATTGTGCTCGGAAACGTACTGGGAGCCAGTGTAGATCTCTCAGGACCGGTGTTATGTGGTCCCAGCGGCCACTCCCAGTCACCAGTCTAGCTGCCGCGTTCTGGATTAATTGCAGTTTCCGAGTCACCTTCAAAGGTAGCCCCACGTAGAGCGCATTGCAGTAGTCCAAGCGGGAGATAACTAGAGCATGCACCACTCTGGCAAGACAGTCTGCGGGCAGGTAGGGTCTCAGCCTGTTAACTAGGTGGCGATGTTTGTTCTGTTAACTTTGCGGCTGTGTGTGTTCTGTTAACTTGGTTGCTGTACTTTTTAGCTGCACATTTTTTAAAAAATGCAAATTTACAGCACAGGGGCACCAGTCTGGATTGGGACCCTAGGATGGGGGCGGGGGATAGGGGTCTCTAGCCGTTTGGTCCCTGCTGCGATCCTGGTGGGTCTAGTAATTTGCATAGGGGGGAAAATAACCCAATAATCCAATAAATAGGAGCCCCACTCTCAAACTGCATGTGTGTGGCCCCCAGTCCAGATCAGGGGTTGTATTCAGTGCTAGTGCCGACCTGTTGATGTTAATATATATATATATATATATGTCTAACTTGGGTCCATTAATTTCAGCAGATCCAATTTGAGGAGAACTTAGCTGGTTACAATGCCAGGACTGGAGCAATGGGGAAAGGGTAAAATTCAAAATTGGGGAGGCCTCTGCTGGCGCTGTGGGTTAAACCACAGAGCCTAGGGCTTGCTGATCAGAAGGTCGGCGGTTCGAATCCCTGTGACGGGGTGAGCTCCCGTTGCTCGGTCCCTGCTCCTGCCCACCTAGCAGTTCGAAAGCATGTCAAAGTGCAAGTAGATAAATAGGAACCGCTCTAGCGGGAAGGTAAACGGCGTTTCCGTGCGCTGCTCTAGTTCGCCAGAAGCGGCTTTGTCATGCTAGCCACATGACCCGGAAGCTGTACGCCGGCTCTCGGCCAATAAAGCGAGCTGAGCGCTGCAACCCCAGAGTCGGACACGACTGGAACTAATGGTCAGGGGTCCCTTTTCCTTTACCTTTAAGATCAACTGGGGATGCTCACCTCTGTGTCCTGCTGAGGGCTGAAGCTACATCTGGCTGCAAAGGAGGGGAGCACAGACCCCACTGCCTGGGGCTCTTGTCCTCTTGTCCTGCTTGCAGGTTTCTCATAGGCATCAGGCTGTGAGAATAGGATGCTGGACTAGATGAGCCTTTGGGCGTGATCCACTTTTGGTATTTTAAAAAAAATATTTTTTACATATAAATTTTCAGTAACAATCCAATAATAGCCTCATTATGACAATACCAAGTTATAATACAATCACTAATACCAATCCTTCAAATACCGAATTATATAATTTAGGTGCCCCCCCCACGTGCTAGATTTGATGGTTTGAGGGTTTTCTTTATTTCTGCGTTCCAACTGACCAAGCAGGGAGAAAACAAGGGAGAGTCCTCGGCCGTGGGCAGTTTAAATAGCCTGTGCCACGCCCCCGGACCACCTGGATTGGACAGCCTAAGGATGACGTGGCCGAGGACCATCCAATGGCGCAGGGGCTATCCCGCCCCGTGCGCGTGGGGTGGGCTTGCTCCCAGCCCGCAACGTCATCTCCCTGTCATCTGGTTTGTGAACTATTTATGGAAGTCGAATGTCCGACGGGGCTTCTGTGGCTTCCAATTGGCTGCAGGAGCTTCCTGCAGCCAATCAGAAGCCACGCTTTGGTTTCCGAACGTTTTGGAAGTCGAATGGACTTCCGGAACATATTCTGTTCGACTTCCAAGGTATGACTGTACTTTTTAATGCTTTTTAATGTCTAATGTTTTATTGTGTTTTTATATATGTTGGAATCCGTCAATGGGGCAACCCTGTCAGATGGGCGGGGTACAATTTATTATTATTATTATTATTATTATTATTATTATTATTATTTATTATTATTTGTATGTACAGTATATATTGTAAAACTGCATTTCATCTACCATTTTATTTGTACACCACTTAGAGAACTCTTTGATTAAGCACTTTATTCATTTTTCCAAAAACAATCGAATAATCTCTCTGAACCTGTCTCTGAATTTTTATTCCTATCCCTACTAATTTGCTTTTAACTCATGACAGGGCCTTTTTGTGGCATCTCTTCATTTGTGGAATGCCATCCCCGGTGAGGTAAGTCTGGCTCCCTCATTCTTAACTTTCAGTAGGAACTTAAAAACATTCCTTTGTTTACCCAGGCATTTATTTGACGAGACTGTTCTCCACAACCTTGAAATTATTACCTGTGAGTATATATGGCTGTTTTGCTTGTGTTCCTCCCCACCCCCTTTCTTAATATTTTTAGATGGTTTCAAATATGTTTTTGTTTTATTTTGAATTGTACTGTTTAGCACTTAGGTCTTGGGGAGGAAGAGTGGGATAAAAAATTAATTACTACTACTACTACTACTAATTTAATTTTTAAAATGTTGTAAGTTGCATTGAACATTTTATAAATTGAAAGGCATGATATACATATTTTTAGTACCCAAATAAAGGTCTGCTTAGCTCTTATGTAAGTGAAATGAATGGGTCTTAGCTATAGTTTTTAAGGCAAACATTAGCAAGATCCAGCATCTTCCTTATCTTTCTTTCTTTCTTTCTTTCTTTCTTTCTTCTTTCTTTCTTTCTTTCTTTCTTCTTTCTTTCTTCTCCCGAGTGGATGAAGGGTTAACTGTGCCCGTGGAATCCAAATCCTGAAGGCATTCTCGGATACCTGGGGTACCTTCAGTTCCACAGTGTTGACCTCTGCCCCCTGAGGTTTATCAGCACCGCTCACTAATCAGGGGTGTTTAATGGAACAGCCACATGGATGCCTGGAATTCTTGAAACATTACAGCCTTGTCAGTTGGGTGAAGACTGAATGTTTTCTTGCTTTTGAACTCCTCTTTGCTTTCTCAGTGTCTTCAGAGGCTTTTGATAAATACTTGCTGGATGCATCTTGCTGCTTCCCCAAGCCATCCTTCCAAAATAGTTCTGTTTGTGAACATTCATCACCTAACTGATATCTTTCCCTGCTGGTGTGGTGGTGAAATCCCAGTTTCCCCACTTTTAATTTTACGTACTTTACATTTATGTAATCCATTTTTATAGCACTTGCCAATGAATAATCACAGGATGCTTTAAAGTATACAATAGGGGTGAAAAACCTCTGGTGTATGGGCAACATTTGCCCTGGCATCAGTCACAAATGGGCCCATGAAGCCATTTTCCCCAAACCGCACCCACCTGCCCCACACCTGCGTAATATGTGATGTGGGGCAGATAGAGAAGCATTTGGCTTGGCTGCATGGGGAACTTATGAAACACTATCCAACACACGATAAACCTGGGTTACGTATATCTATACCACCAAACAACAAACGTAACAGGCTGGCAAAAATTAATTCCGATAACTTAATCTTCGGAGTACCTGTTGGGTCTCTGTTTGTGCACTATCTGTTATTGTATGTAGTTATTATTCTGCTGATGAAGCCGAAAGTGGCGAAACAGGGATAAATAATCCGGGTATCCTTGTCCTGCTTGCTCCGAATCCTCATGAAAACTACATTCACACTTTGGAGTGTTGCATCATCACTGTCAAATCAAGCTCAACTTTCAGTTGGAACTATTATTTGTATTATATGGAGGACACCGGACTTGTGATACTTGCTATGTACCTCCACGTATGAACCTTTAAGCATATAGACTTTTATAGTGGATAATATTTATGTGTTGTGTTTTCCGTTAGCTCATATCATATTATACACAGATTTTGGTCTTGTATATGCATGTGCTTTCATCATTTATGACTTAAGTTATCGGAATTAATTTTTGCCAGCCTGTTACGTTTGTTGTTTGGTGGTGTGAACTTATGAAACACTGCATAATGGACTTTGGCAGGTGGGTGGGACAACCCAACTGTCAATCATATGATATCGTCGTGACATCAGGTGATGGGCATGATCTGGCCTGCTGGGCCAAAAATATTTCCCAACCCTGCAATGGACCATAGAAAATATACCAAAGTTTGGCAATAAGGTATTTTAGAGAAATTGACACAAAAACTAAGAGTAACCAGGGGACAAATGATAAAGGACTCATCCGAGGAAAATATGGAAAGCATTTATTGATTACACAAGTTGTAAAGGTTGAAGGATGGTGCCTGCCCGCCACCCCCCAAAGTATTCTAGATTAAGGACGTTTTGATCTGTTTCTTTCCCTTGATACCCTGTAAAGAAATTTTGAAGAACGTTATTAAGATTATCTATATGTATAGTTATTGAGCTGTCTTGAGTGGCGCTGTGGGTTAAACCACAGAGCCTAGGGCTTGTCGATCAGAAGGTCGGCGGTTCGAATCCCCGCGACGGGGTGAGCTCCCGTTGCTTGGTCCCTGCTCCTGCCCACCTAGCAGTTCGAAAGCACATCAAAGTGCAAGTAGATAAGTAGGTACCGTTGCAGCGGGAAGGTAAACGGCATTTCCGTGTGTTGCTCTGGTTCGCCAGAAGCGGCTTAGTCATGCTGGCCACATGACCTGGAAGCTGTACGCCGGCTCCGTCGGCCAATAATGTGAGATGAGCGCCGCAACCCCAGAGTCGGTCACGACTGGACCTAATGGTCAGGGGTCCCTTTACCTTTAAGCCTGTTATGTTAATACTCAACCTTTGCATCTTGATTTAATTTCTATTTTCAAAAAAAGTGTGTGTGTGTGTGTGTGTGTGTGTGTGTGTGTGTGAGAGAGAGAGAGAGAGAGAGAGAGAGAGAGAGAGAGATGGCAAAGCAACAGAAAAACACAATCATAAACAATATCTCAACCTTGCAACAGCGGCAAGTAAAAAAACATGCCCATAGACCAGTGATGGCTAACCTTGACATCCCAGATGTTTTGGAACTACAACTCCCATCATCCCTAGCTATGGTCAGGGATGATGGGAGTTGTAGTCCCAAAACATCTGGAGTGTCAAGGTTATCCATCACTGCCATAGACTATCCTGTGACTCAGCAGATCTCTCAGCTTAACCAAGCAAAACCTGAAGTAGGTCTAAAGAAGTATGCTTTGGGTCTTACCTCCAGGAATAGCCTTGTCTTGGTGTAGTGGAAAATGCACAAGAAAAAATCAAGGAGATGTAGCTTTGGCCTTGCACAACCGACCCTTCCTGTGAGTCCTTGCAGGAGCACTCCTGCCCTTGCGGGTGGCCTAGCTAGGGTTGGATTGCCCAGATTAGGAGCCCAAATTGCCACAGGTGGCAGCCATGAAGACATCCAGCCCTGCATGGTTGAGGCAGGTACAAATGGCACAGGGCAACATAGTTGAGGAAGGTGAGGGACCAAACACTGCTGGATCTGGTGCCATACGTAGGTGAAGGTCTGGTGGGAGAATTGTTTCTTTGAAATTGTTCTTTAGGGGCGATTTTTCAGTGAAAGAGGGTTTTTTAAAATTGTTGTTTAAGAAGGTTTATGGTTTGAGGGGTTTTTTTATTGCTGTTTGAGGAGGTTTTCCTATTCTGTCCAAATAAAAATATCTTTTTCCTCATACACTGACTACCAAAGATCCTTGAAATAAACTTCAGCGTTAATTGGCAAAACACTTGGGAAGTCTTGTCTCCAGCATTAGAGAGCCAGAGACCTCCAGAAAAATCAGCCCAATGTGCTCCCAATGATCAGAATCCACCACCCACTCAAAAAATTGAGCTGGAAAAACAGGATTGGCTTCCTAGCTTGTAGAACATCGCTTGATTCCAGAAGCCCGGAATGGCTGAGTTACTATTCCGCTTGCAACTAACAGCAACAACTAGGTGCTGATCAATTGCCCAATGTCCAGAAGCACCCCAAGAACCGCAGTGATGGGGGGTGCCAAGAGGCTGTTCCATTGGGGCAAATGGGCACTGCCCCACCAACCCCAGTCTGCCCTCAGCCAGCCCCCCACCCACCTCACTTCCTACTTACAACCAGCCCAGCGGGTGGTGCTGGCTGTCAGCTTCCTCCTCTTTGGTGAGAGCCAGTGTGGTGTAGTGGTTAAGAGCAGTGGACTTGTAATCTGGTGAACCGAGTTCGCGTCTCCGCTCCTCCACATGCAGCTGCTGGGTGACCTTGGGCTAATCACACTTCTTTGAAGTCTCTCAGCCCCACTCACCTCACAGAGTGTTTGTTGTGGGGGAGGAAGGGAAAGGAGAATGTGAGCCGCTTTGAGACTCCTTCGGGTAGTGATAAAGCGGGATATCAAATCCAAACTCTTCTTCTTCTTCTCAGCGTTGCCATTGTGGAACTCGGCATGGATGAGCACGGGGCAAAATTAGAATTCAATGGCTACCTGTCATTGGTTCAGCTTCTGCTCATCATTGGCTCTGGCTCCACCTACTGTTGGGTCTCCCTGCCTTCTACCCCACCAGTTAAAATGGGTACCAGCCTCTGCTAGAGGCCAGGGGTCTCCTATGATCTCTGTTAGTTCTCTGACCAATAGCTGCAAGGAAATCTGCAGTGTGGTTTTTGCACAAGTAATAACAGAGCAGCTTGTCTTGCTATTTTAGCTTTCGTGGGTTTGAGTGGGGGGGGGGGCGGCGGCGAAAGAATCTGCTCCACGTTAGCCCCTACCGAAAGGAAGTCTCCGTTCAATTAGCAAAATATAAATATTGATACTCCAGCTAACTCTTGCGGCTCTTCCTTGTTATAATCATAAAATTTGTCTGCTTCAAGAGGTTCTTAAAAGGATTTCAGCAATAATTCTAATGACTCCACATTATGTTATAATTACCGCAGTTCAGAGTCGAGCGGGATTCCTCTCTGATCCTTTGCTTGCGTATCTTGAAATACAGGGGCCAAATGATTAAACGAGACCAATCTGCTCTCTTTACGCCCCCTAGCAACAAGTAGCAACTCAGAGAAGCAACACAGCCGGCTATCATTGCCGTGGAAAAGCATGTCCTGTGATAACGTCCAGTTCGTTTCCGAGCACAATTCAAAGTGTTGGTGTTGACCTTTAAAGCCCTAAACGGCCTCGGTCCTGTATACCTGAAGGAGCGTCTCCACCCCCACCGTTCAGCCCGGACACTGAGATCTAGCGCTGAGGGCCTTCTGGCGGTTCCCTCACTGCGAGAAGCAAAGCTACAGGGAACCAGGCAGAGGGCCTTCTTGGTAGTGGCGCCCGCCCTGTGGAACGCCCTCCCTTCAGAGGTCAAAGAGATAAACAACTATCTGACATTCAGAAAATACCTGAAGGCAGCCCTGTTTAGGGAAGTTTTTAACCTGTGATATTTTAATGTATTTTAATATCCGTTGGAGGCTGCCCAGAGTGGCTGGCGGGACCCGGCCAGATGGGCAGGGTACAAATAATAAATTATTATTATAAGCTGGATAAGGAGGATACCCCTGGCTCGATTGTACCTCTCATCCACTCCAAGAAGTGGGCTATGCAAATCAGAGTTCCCTAGGATTGGCTGGCAAAGCTCAGCACCCTTGGCAAACTACAGTGGTACCTTGATACTCGAGTCGCTTGGCTCCCGAAAAAATCGGCTCCCAAACACCACAATCCCGGAAGTAAGTGGTCCGGTCTGCAAACGTTTTTCAGACGCCGAAAGTCTGATGCGGCTTCCGCTTGAGCGCCTTGGTTTTTGAACGGTTTCGGGAGTCAAATGGACTCCCGGAATGGATTAAGTTGGTACCTTGGGTTACAAACACCTTAGGCTACAAACACTTCGGGTTGCAAACTCCGCTAACCCGGAAATAGTACCTCGGGTTAATAACTTTACCTCAGGATGAGAACAGAAATCGTGCGGCGGCAGCGGGAGGCCCCATTAGCTAGAGTGGTACCTCAGGTTAAGAACGGTTTCAGGTTAAGAACGGACCTCCGGAACGAATTAAGTTTGTAACCAGAGGTACCACTGTACAGCTGTAAAACCTTAAATGGCTCAGGATCACAATATCTCAAGGGCCACATCTCTCCATATCAACCTACTCAGGCAGATTTCCATCCTCTGAGGCCCTTCTTTGTGTGCCTCCTCCACAAGAAGTCTGGAGGGGGAGGCAACATGTGAACGGGTCTTTTCTGCAGTGGCTCCCCGTTTGTGGAATGCTCTCCTCAGAGGTTTGCCTGGTGCCTTCAATATACTGTACACTTTTAGGCACCAGGTACAAACGTTCCTCTTCCACCAGGCCTTTGGCTGATTGACATCCGATGCCCTTTTAAATGTATTGTGGGAGTGGGTAGGGCCGAATGGGGGTGGTATTGTCTCGTTATTGTTTTTATTATGTATTTTGTGTTTTTATCGTTTATGTTGTGAACCACCCTGAGATCTACAGATGACCGGCGGTATACAAATCTAATTAGTAATAATAATTCTTTTTTTACCAATATATGCATACTTTACCCTTGCATATGCATATTTGCTCACATTACTTGGCAGGAGAACATGCCCTCCAACATTTCTCCGATGAAAAAGGGCCCCCCATCCAAAGGAAAAGCGGGACATTCCGGGACCAAATCAGAAACCGGGGCAGCTTCTGTGAATCCGGGACTGTCCCTGGAAAATTGGGACACTTGGAGGGCTTGGGAGAATCACCTTGCAGAATTCCTTGAGAATTTGGAAGCGTGGCTGTGTTTCAGCCTGCAGATTTATTTAGGAAAGTGCGAAGATGCACGTTTGCGTCTCGATGTGAACCGAATTGAATTTTTCTCCCATCTCTACCTGTGGCTAATTTAAACATTTATTCTAACAATTGAAGCTGTTTTAGCCCCTCCTCTCTCATCCTCCTCCCTGCAAGAGAGAGAGAGAGAGAGAGAGAGAGAGCGCACTCCTCAAATTAGATTTAACAACTGAGCACCATGATTCCTGCATGTTGAAACTAAAAATTCAAAGCATTGAAATGATAGGGAAAGCCCAGAGGCGAAGTGAGGCCCTGGCTTCATTTGCTAGTGTTTAAGGTATCCTTTGTCACCTTGCCGACAAAGGTTAAAGCTATGGTTTTCCCAGTAGTAATGTACGGAAGTGAGAGCTGGACCATAAAGAAGGCTGATCACTGAAGAATTGATGCTTTTGAATTATGGTGCTGGAGGAGACTCTTGAGAGTCCCATGGACTGCAAGAAGATCAAACATCCATTCTGAAGGAAATCAGCCCTGAGTGCTCACTGGAAGGACAGATCCTGAAGCTGAGGCTCCAATACTTTGGCTACCTCATGAGAAGAGAAGACCCTGATGTTGGGAAAGCTTGAGGGCACAAGGAGAAGGGGATGACAGAGGACGAGATGGTTGGACAGTGTTCTCGAAGCTACTAACATGAGTTTGACCAAACTACGGGAGGCAGTGGAAGACAGGAGTGCCTGGCATGCTCTGGTCCATGGGGTCACCAAGAGTTGGACACGACTAAACAACAACAAAGGTATCGAAGAACAACCAGGAGTCCTTGGAATAGACCTGACAGCCTCTTCTGGGTTGCTCCGAAATACAAGGCATACATTTTGGCACCTTCTTACTGGTGAAACGGATTAGCAGAGCCCCACGGAGAGGGAGAGTTTCCATTTCCATTTATTTCACAAGATTTATATACCCCTTGACTGTAAATAGAGAAAGAAAATCAAGAAGAAAACAATCAAGGGGTATATAAATCTCGTGAAATAAAAACAAAGAAGGAAATCGAGAAGGAAACAATACATTTGCCCATTAAAAAAAAAAGCAGTTAACTATTTCAACCATTAAGAAAAATAATTAAAATCAACGCTAAGCTAAAAACAAGATTAAAACACACGTTGTCATTCTACATGTCTGCCATGGGTTGCATTAACAATCACGTTTTTAGCAGGTGCCTGCCTGGGGTCAATAGGCAGGGAGTTCCAAAGTTTGAGGGGTATATGGCATTTATGGATGTGATAGGTGTGCCTGAATGCTGTATGTGCCCTAGGAAACCTGCATTTACACCACGGAACAGTGCTTAAGACAAGCATGAACGCCTCTACTTCTGACCTTCCAAGTGTCTCTTGTTTTCCAGGAACAGTCCCGGATTTACAGTCCTGGTCCCCCCCCCAAGTTTTTGTTTATACATCTCATTAGTTTTACAATCAACTTAACATTTCAAAGTTTGACTTCCTTCCACCTCTTTCTGCGGTTCCTTACATTTATTTTTTAATATCTTCTGCATATCCACATTTAACTTGCTCATTTAGTTATCTACTTTAAATATATACTCTTATGAAACTGCAGGTTATTACAATAATCCTGCTAATGTCATTATCTGTTTGCAATGTATCTGTAAATATTCAATAAACCATTTCCATTCTTTTATTAAAAGTTTGTTGTCTTGATTTCTTATTCTTCTGGTAAGTTTCGCCATTTATGCATATTCCATAAGTTTTTGTATCCATTCTTCCTTTGCTGGGACTTCTGCTTCTTTCCACTTTTGGGCAAGTAGTATTCTTGCTGCTGCAGTAGCATACATAAATAAATTTCTATACAATTTAGTTCTGTCCCTATAATTCCCAAAAGAAAAGCTTCTGGGTTTTTTACAAAAGTTATTTTGAACATCCTTTTCAATTCATCATATATCATTTCCCAGTAAGTATTAACCTTAGTACTAGACCAGTGTTTCCCAACCTTGGGTCTGCAGCTGTTTTTGGACTACAACTCCCATCATCCCTAGCTAGCAAGACCAGTGGTCAGGGATGATGGGAATTGTAGTCCAAAAATGACTGGAGACCCAAGGTTGGGAAACACTGGTACTAGACCACCACATGTGATAAAAAGAACCTTCTTTCTCTTACATTTCCAACACCGTCCCAGTTTCTGATATGATCCTAGAATGTCCCGCTTTTCCTTAGGATGTCCCTATTTTCATCAGAGAAATATTGGAGGGTATGGAGTTATGCAACCCCCGAGCCAAGGAGACAAGTAACGATACAACCTTTAGAAGAGGTGTAGTGGAATATGAATGAGTCTAACAAATTCTGATTTTTTCCTGTGATTACTACTTTTTGAAGCTCTTTTTGAAATGTCAAATTCTTTCCAACAAAATTTCTCATTTTTGTGCCCCTGTTTTGCTGGTGTCTTGGCACATGCTTAGTCTGCCTATTGGGTAATCCAGCATTGCCAATACCTATTTACCTGGGAGTAAGTCCCATTGAATTCAATGGAACTTACTTCTGAGTAGACAGGTTTGCTGCTGCAAATTGGTTCTCAGGATAAAAATGAGGTTGTTGTTGTTGTTGTGTGTGTGGGTCATTCTGTTCTCATCTGTGAAATATAAAATAATCTGAAAATCCATGACATGGGCTGTGTACAAAACATTCACCTAGTTTAACCCAAATTTGTGCTTTAAAGCTTTAAAGTTTTGTTCTGCTTTTAAAAAGTTTATTCCAGCTCAGGCCCAGCACTTTTGTTACAAGATCTGCTGAGAGAACCAGGCTGTGTCCAGGAGAAGAAAAATAGGTTAAAGGAGCCTGTCAAGAAAACGAAATCTTTTTTTTTTTTTAAGTCCAGTTAAAATAAATATATAAAAGTTTAAAGAGTCTTTTGACACCTTAAAGATCAAGGGTTCTATCCAGGTAAGTCCTCCCCCAATAGACCCATTTAAATCAATGGACCTAAGCTAGTCGTGTCCATTAACTTCCATGGGTTTACTCTTGAGTAGAACTAGCATCGGCTGCAACCCTCACACATTTGGGCCATTCCATGAAAAATGAGCCTGATAAGAAAAAAATTATTTTTAAAATATACTTCTTTTACTTATAGTTTCATTACCTAAACAGATTCCAAACGTGCCGTCTAACCATTTTTTTAAAGCTAAAGACAAAAGTAGTTTAGTTTACGGACCTTCTTTTCAAAAGTCCACCCACGTAGCCTTCACAGAAGTGTTCAAGTTAAAGGTTTTCTGATGATTGTCCCACCCGTGACAGCATTTTTTCCTTAATTTTGTATAGTTAAATTTCTTAAAATTAATTTCTGATTGCATAGTTGTAACCAATAAACATTGATTTAAACAGATATGCTGAGTTTATCATTGATTCACCTCCCAACTCACAGAGTTTTTCCATAAATCAAACTTATCTCAAGCTCCATGTCCTTTTTTTGTCCCACCCGTGACAATACTTTAACATTTAATAAAATTGTCAAAAATATCCATAAAAATAATAAAAAATTAGTAAAATGTTCAGTATCTTATTAAGACCATAGTTTAAATTTTGGTTGTTAATTTTTATGTATATTTACATAGTTACACATGTGTGAATATCAAAAAACATGGTCCAAGTGTCCCACCCGTGACAATGGAATGGCCCAATTATGGTCCCTGAATCCCACGAAATCTGGTGCTACAATACATCTGTTCATCCTGAAAGTGCCGCAAGTGTATTTGCTTGTTCTTTTGCTGCAAGAGACTAACCCTGCTACCCTTCTGAATTATTATTATTATTATTATTATTATTATTATTATTATTATTATTATTATATTTTTAAAAAAGAGTTGCCCTAACAAGTTCAGCAATTGCCTGTCAAGAGAGCTCAGAAACCAGTCCTTCATTCACAAAAGGGGAATGATTTTCAAAGTGCATAGGTTTCCTTTAATTCTAAGTGGTACCTCCGAGGTCTGCTTTATGGTAAACAGACCTCTTTGCCCCTAAATTGCCGTTTCCCCCTTTTTTCCTCCCCCCTCCGCGACCCCGCCTGCTCTATGGCAGGGCATCTGATTGCTGTGGAACAGAGGTATGTTAGGAAATTCAATGCAAGGAACAAGACAACAAAAATCAGAGGTATTCCGTCTGAATGGGGTTTTGTTCCAAGCATAATTCTTGTGTGTTTAAGGACAGAGTAATAGATTTGGAAGGATAAGTCATATATCTTAGGATTTTCTTCCCTGCCCCCTTTGATTGATTAATTCCAGTCTCTTCAGATCTCTGCCTGTTTCCCACAAACCTGGAATCTCAGGATTGTTTGATTAAGTCATGGTTGCCATGGCAATCAAAGTGCCTCTGGCCAGGGTGACCTTTGACTGCATTCAATTCACCAAAGAGGGAATGGACGGACTATAGAAAAGCCTTCATCTCTTGGCCGGCTCTGGCTTCAAAATGGCTAAACCATGCGTGGACTGAAACAACTTGAAAACACTTATAAGCCTTCAGACTCAATAAATGCGGAATCTGGTAGCCATGTTCCGGCACATTGTTTCAGGATGGATGGCTCAGTCCATTTCGGTCCTCTCCGTTTCTCTCTTCCCCAACCTTAAATTTGGTTCTCCGCATCCCTGCAGCAAGTTGCAATGTTTTAAAACACACTTTTAAACAGCCCGCAGCGTTATAGTGCAAGTTTCTCCCAATAAACACACTTGTGGCCGGCAATTTGGCCTAACAGGCACATTTTTGCAAAGCGCTTTCCCCTAATATAACGGTTTCTTAAGTATTGTTTCCACTAATATGCATTCTTATGCACATTTTACCCTAATACATGTAGACGCATTTTTGTGTGTGTACACAGTACTTGGCTGAAGAAGTTCGCTGAAAAATTTGGAAAGGTGCAAATTTTGAATGTGATTCAGTTTGCATATTGTTTCAGGAAGTGCGAATTAGGTAGGTTTGCCTTTAAAAGAGAACTTCAAATCAAGGCATTATGCTGTTTCACTAACTGTGAGTGTGTGTGTGTGTGTGTGTGTGTGTGTGCATGCATACACACACACACACACACACACACACACACACACACACACAGTGGACGCTCGGGTTGTGAACGTGATCCATGCCGGAGGCATGTTCGCAACCCCGCAGCGCCGCGTCTGCGCATGTGTGGGTCGTGATTCAGTGCTTATGCGCATGCGCAAAGCGTGATTTAGTGTTTCTGCGCATGCGCGAGTGCCGAAACCCAGAAGTAACCCATTCCGGTACTTCCGGGTTCGGCGCGGTGCGCAACCTGAAATCACGCAACCTGAAGCGGCCGTAACCCAAGGTATGTGTGTGTGTGTGTGTGTGTGTGTGTGTGTGTGTGTAATCCTCTCTTTATCCTGTTCCATGGTGATTGTGTCACCTGCTAGATATATTTTGATGCTACTATTTTTGTAAAAAACAACAACCCACCCACCAGATATTTAGAGACTCATGTTTAAAAATGTTGCCACCTCCAAAAATGTTTGACTTTGAGGCTGATCATAGAGATCATTATTCCTTAAAAAAAAAATATTATTATTTTGTTGCCTATCCATGTCAGCTGAAGCTGGCATATTGGGGCAGGAGAAGGAGGATATTAAAGGTCGAACCATCAGAGGAAGGGGAATATGGTGGGAGGGGAACCTTATTTTGAAAGTAAACCTCCTGCTATTTGTAAATGGGCTTGACAGAATGACAGTTGCTATATCAGGGGAATTTGAGCACACTCCGTTCTGAGGGTCCCTGTGCAGCCTGACGCTCTGCCTTCTGTCCACAAAACCTTGCTTACCATTTCCATTCAGATCAGGAAGCACGCAATGCAACCCCAAAATAGTTGCACTGAGTTCTTCTTAACTTGTCGGTGTGGTGTAGTGGTTAAGAGCGGTAGACTTGTAATCTGGTGAGCCGGGTTCGCGTCTCCGCTCCTCCACATGCAGCTGCTGGGTGACATTGGGCGAGTCACACTTCTTTGAAGTCTCTCAGCCCCACTCACCTCACAGAGTGTTTGTTGTGGGGGAGGAAGGGAAAAGAGATTGTGAGCCACTTTGAGACTCCTTCGGGTAGTGATAAAATGGGATATCAAATCCAAACTCTTCTTCTTCTTCTTCTTCTTCTTCAAGTTGCATGATAGGTTCCTCTTCATGGGTGGCCCAAGATGTTTTGTCACCTGTGGTGAACCAAAAATGATGCACCCTCTGCAGTCAAGGGAGAAGTGGTGAGTGAAGATCTACACCAGGAACAAGGTTGGGAGGGGACCAGCAGCGCCTCCTATTGGCCAGGAGGCCACTGTAGAAGCTACATCGGGGTGGGGTGGGGGCATGGCTGCTGAAGAGGCAGCAGATCCAGCCTCCACGGAACGAGTCACAGCCATTGCTCCTTTTATATATGTAAATAAAGGTGTTGAGTTGAGTTGAGTGTAATTTCTTCATTAACCAATCTTTTTTCGGATTGATATAATATACATGAGAATGAAAAATACTCTGGAACAGTGCTCATGCGATTATGTAGTCACTGAGCACTGTTCCAGAGTATTTTTCATGCACACACTCACATACTCACACCCCCTCTTCTGGCGCACCAGGTCTTGCCTTGAAGAGCAGATTAAGTCGTCTCCTCTCTTTCATGGATTGGAAAACAGACTCTGGACCGGCACCCCTTCCATCTTCCTAGTTCCCCGAATAGACATCACTGACATATGAGATCACCAGCATGTTTACTCTCATAGCAGAGAGACTGGGAAACATTATTAGTATAGAATGAGAGAACCCCCACCATCTCCATCTTTTGCCTTTCCCCCTCCTTCCTTTTGATGCCACTGAGTGTTTCCAGTTGCATTCCTACAATCTGTAAACTCTTGCCGGGTTTTTGTTTTGTTTTGTTTTTGCATTTCATTTTAGTCTTTCTTCTCCTGCTGCTGCTGCTAAGATTTGTCTAGCCTATTAGTCCAGAATGTCGGTGTTTATTAAATCCAGATACCTATTTATCTATTGCTCTGCCTTGATGCAATACCTATAAGTGTGCATCCACAGAAGCGAGGCCTCAAGTATAATGTTCCATTAGAGTGAAATGTTTACGTGAAGGAAACCAAGGAGTTTAGCTATTATAAACCTGGAGACTGTCAGTTCAGTTACCAGGCTGTCATATACAGGGTGTGATAAACTGTACAGTGAGTCCCGAGTCTGCATGGTCTTAGGATCTACACTAGTGGCCAAAATTGTGGAAACCTTTTGGGAAAAGTGTATGTCCGAGATTTGGTGGCTCATAACACCACTTTTTTTTTGGAGTAATACCATAAAATTATATATCAATGGAAAGATAATTTAATGAAGAATGTAATGCAACAAAGTTCAATTATCTGTATTCTATCAAAAGTTATAGCCAAATAACCAGAAAAAGGAAGCACAACTTGCTTAGGCTGATATGCAGTTACAGGTAGATAGCCGTGTTGGTCTGTCATAGTCAAAACAAAATAAAAAAATTCCTTCCAGTAGCACATTAGAGACCAACTAAGTTTGTTCTTGGTATGAGCTTTCGTGTTCATGCACACTTGGTATCTGAAGAAGTGTGCATGCACACGAAAGCTCATACCAAGAACAAACTTAGTTGGTCTCTAAGGTGCTACTGGAAGGAATTTTTTTATTTTGTTTAGGCTGATATGCAGTAGCTTTCCTTCATTTTAATGTAGCCAATGAGCATGGGTGTTTAGAGAGCCAATCAGGTGTTAAGGTAAAGGTAAAGGGACCCCTGACCATTAGGTCCAGTCGTGACCGACTCTGGGGTTGCGGCGCTCATCTCGCATTATTGGCCGAGGGAGCCGGCGTACAGCTTCCGGGTCATGTGGCCAGCATGACTAAGCCGCTTCTGGCGAAACAGAGCAGCGCACGGAAACGCCGTTTACCTTCCCGCTGCAGCGGTACCTACTGATCTACTTGCACTTTGATGTGCTTTCGAACTGCTAGGTGGGCAGGAGCTGGGACCGAGCAACGGGAGCTCACCCCGTCGCGGGGATTCGAACCGCCGACCTTCTGAGCCATCAAACCTCATAATTTCTCCCTAAGATCTCACACAGAGCCTGTACCAGAGACTGGCTGGGACCATGCACTGGTTCCTAGTGGCTTGCCAGATTTCTGACACGCTGGGGAGGGTTTGAGAGAAGAACTGCAAGAAGGATTACCGGTACTTTTATCTAGAAAGCTCTTTGTACCCTATGTGCCCTATGAGGCACATTAGGCTGAGAGAAACAGGCCCTACGTTAAAAGCAGTATTGTACCACTTTGAACAGTCGGGATTTCTCTCAAAGAATCCTGAGAATGGTAACTTGTTAAAGGCGCTGAAAGTTGTTAGGAGAGCCCTGTTGCAGAGCTACAATTTCAAGAGCGGTATCAGTATAAAAGGTTGGTTTTGTTTCATTTTAGATCGGGGGACACCGCCGCTGCTGTGTGTGATCCCAATTAATAGTTTTTCTATGCTCTGTTCTTTAAATCAGTTGCTAAACTTAGAGTACCGACAGATGCAATCTTATTCTTTTAACATATATTTTAATCAAGTATTTCAATGAAGGCCTTTAGCTATCGCAGGTGTGGAGAACCTTCAGCCCTCCAGAGGTTGCCGAACTACAACCCCCATCAGCTCCGGCAAGCATGGCCAATGGTCAGAGATGATGGGGGGTGGTAGTTCAGCACATATGGGGGGCTGAAGGTTCCCCATGCAGATGCTTGTAAGGCACAGCACCATGACAGCTACCTGCTTCAAGCCTGTTGAAAAATTTGTGGAGCCAGTGTGGTGTAGTGGTTAAGAGCGGTAGACTCGTAATCTGGTGAACCGGGTTCGCTTCTCCGCTCCTCCACATGCAGCTGCTGGGTGACCTTGGGCCAGTCACACTTCTCTGAAGTCTCTCAGCCCTGCTCACCTCACAGAGTGTTTGTTGTGGGGGAGGAAGGGAAAGGAGAATGTTAGCCGCTTTGAGACTCCTTTGGGTAGTGATAAAGCGGGATATCAAATCCAAACTCTTCTAACTCACTTACCCTACTCCAGCACCTTTAAAAAATATGTTTCTCCTTCTTGGGGTGATATCAGGAAATCAGGAATCACGTTGAGAACATGATGGTCTGACTACATGAGAACATCATCTGCGGGCAAAGAGAGCCAACTGAGAATAAGGACAATGGAATTATTTGTGAAAGTTGCTCCCTTTGCTTTAGTGTTTTCAGTAAATACTCTCACTGCTTTGAGCACAAATGCACATAACTGTGCCTTGAACTCAGTGCTCCTGAGAAGTCTGCTCAATTACTGTAATCTTGCAAAATTTCATCATGGGGGGGGTGGGTTTGGAGGGGACAGGTAATTTAACTGACAGCAGCTTCTTGTCCAGCAATGCCGCTGGGTTTCACTGGTTATGCAACTGTTGATGGTGCCCCAATAAAACTTCCACACAGCCCCATTCTAGGTAAAGGTAAAGGGACCCCTGACCATTTGGTCCAGTCGTGTCCGACTCTGGGGTTGCGGCGCTCATCTCGCTTTATTGGCCGAGAGCCGGCGTTCAGCTTCCAGGTCATGTGGCCAGCATGACAAAGCCGCTTCCGGCGAACCAGAGCAGCGCACGGAAACGCCGTTTACCTTCCTGCTGGAGTGGTACCTATTTATCTACTTGCACTTTGACGTGCTTTCGAACTGCTAGGTTGGCAGGAGCAGGGACCGAGCAACAGGAGCTCACCCCATCGTAGGGATTCGAACTGCCGACCTTCTGATCAGCAAGCCCTAGGCTCTGTGGTTTAACCCACAGCGCCACCTGGGTCCCTTAGACCCATTCTAGAACGATGCAAATAACGTTTCAGTGCCTCGGAAGGACCCAGTATCGTAACAGCCAACTCCTTCTCCAGGTGTGAATACGTAACACAGGCAAAACAGCACACAAGATGGAGGGATGAGCAGGGCCAGGAGAACCCCCAAGGTTGGCAGAAGTAGGGGGGAACAGGGGGAGGGGCCAAAACCACCCAGCGAGGACTGAGCATGCTCAGTGGGCATGGAACAGATGATATGGGGAAGGACCATCGTTCTGTGTTAGAGCATCTGCTTTGCATGCAAAAGGTCCCAAGTTCCACCCCTGGCATCTCCAGGTAAGGCTTGGGAACGACTCCTTGGTCAGTGTAGACTGTACTAAGTGAGCTAGACTAGTGGTCTGACTTGGAAGGTGTAAGGCAGTTTCCTATATCCTATATTTAAATGCTGGCAAGCTGTTGCTGGTTGGTGTAAACAATGCTGAAGTGGGTGCACCAATGGTCCAGTTGAGTATTAGCCAGCTCCTTTTAGAATTATAGAATTGGAAGGGACCCTGAGGATCATCTAGTCCAACCCCCTGCAATGCAGGAATACGCAGATGTCCCATACAGGGATCGAACCTGCAACCTTGGCATTATCAGCACCACACTCTAACCAACTGAGCCATCCTGTCTTGGGCAAGGGCTGTAGCTCAGTGGAAAAGTACTTGCTTTTGCACACAGAAGGTCCCAGGTTCAATCTTCAGGTGTGGTCTGAAATTCTGGAGAGCTGCTGCCAGTCAATAGCGACAGTACTGCATTAGATGGACCTGGTATGGTATAAGCCAGCTTCCTAGGTTCTTAAATGCTGCCTGTTGGGGGGAAACCAGTGAGGGGCAGGAATAGACCGGTCCTGAAAGACCTTCATTGGCTCCCAGTACATTTCTGAGAACAATTCAAAGTGTTGGTGCTGACCTTTAAAGCTCTCAACGGCCTCAGCCCTGTATACCTGAAGGAGTGTCTCCACCCCCATCGTTCAGACTGGACACTGAGGTCCAGCGCCAAGGGCCTTCTGGCGGTTCCCTCACTGTGAGAATTGAGGTTACAGGGAACCAGGCAAAGGGCCTTCTTGGTAGTGACACCTGCCCTGTGGAACGCCCTCCTATCAGATGTCAAGGAAACAAACAACTATCTGACTTCTAGAAGACACCTGAAGGTTGCCCTGTTTAGGGATGTTTTTAATGTTTGATGTTTTGTCGTGTTTTTAATATTCTGTTGGGAGCCGCCCAGAGTAGCTGGGGAGACCCAGCCAGATGGGCGGGGTATAAAGAAATATATTATTATTATTATTATTATTATTATTATTATTATTATTATTATTATCTGAGGTGTTTTAGTGCTTTATGATGCAATGTTTTGTTGCAGATCCCACTTGTAGTTTAGTATTTCTGTTGCAGCTTCGATGGAATCATAGGTAAGGATGTATCAAAGCAACATCAAACTGTGTGGTTTCTGAGAAGAGCATTTCTGATGGGTTTTGGTTGTGTTTCTGAAGTCTTGCCAGGTTTCAAAGGTTGGTGGCTTCAGGAAAGACCTGGCATAAGTAGCACAGCAGGGGAAGAGCCATCGCTCAGTGGGAGAGCATCTGCTTTGCAGTCAGAAGGTCCCAGGTTCAATCCCCGGCATCTCCAGGTAGTAGTGCTGGGAATATTCCCTGCTCGAAACCCTGGAGAACTGCTGCCAGTCAGTGTAGACAATATTGAGCTCAATGAACCAATGGCTTGGCTCAGTAGAAGGACGTTTGCTGTGCTCCTCGGGATCATGGGTGCTTGTTGGTCTGACTTAACCACAGGATGACAAGCCACGATGGATACCTTGCAGTAAGTCCCTTTGACTATAACAGGACTTCCTTCAGAGTAGACACACTAGTTCACTGTTAGACGATCAGGTATCAGGTAGGATAGAGTTCCAGGACCTTGGATAGTTCCAAGCAGACAACTTACTCCAATAAAGGTTTGGAGCTCCATTCACTCTCGGGGCAGACCATTCCTTCCAGGATCCTCCCCACTTCCCAAAGAGCGTAAAGCCTTAAAGGGGCAGGCCACTGGCCCAGAACAGAAATGGGCAGCCATCTGGCTTGTGGGATATTCTTTGTTTTTTACTGGAATCGTGAAGACCACCAACCAGAGCAAAATAGTGGCTAGACTTCAGAGAAGTTTGACTAGCCCAAGGTCACCCTGCAGCTGCATGTGGAGGAGCGGGGAAGCGAACCCAGTTCACCAGATTACGAGTCCACCGCTCTCAACCACTACACCACACTGGCTCTGTCTAAAACCCTGCTGCCAGTCCGTGTGGGCACAGGACCGAACAAGATGGAGCCACTGGCTTGACTCGGTGCAAGGCAACTTCCTACATCCTTGTGGAGATGGAATTGCAAAGGACCTGGACAGAGTAGGCCCTGAAGTGGTATGAAAACGTGAAAGGGAAGCAACGGAACTAATGAGACACATTGCCACTAACTGAGAATCCCAAGTCTAAAATCTCTGCGGACATGTGGAAATGGTTGCTGGGACCTTTGACGCCTGACCACCGCATTCTTCAAGATGGTAGACTTGGCATGCTTAACTAAAGCTTTTAAACCTCCACCCACCCGCCCCCCCTTTGTCATTGGACTCTAGCTGGACTCCTGTCATTATCAACTAAAGTTCAGAGTCCGTCCCCCTCCTCTCTCTTTTTCTTTCTTTCATTCCCCTTAAAGATTACAACCTGGGCAAGTTTGCTGTTGCCCGTAAACATTGTTTCTCCAATTACAAGCTACGCTGACAATTATAGTGATTTAAAACCAAACTAATTGCAAAGTACTTTGATCATGCTTAGCACAACTTGCGGTCTGTAGGCTGCAGCTAGTTGAAAGGAACCGTTAGAATCCCAATTTCCCTTTAATATAAATTTTAAGTTGATATATAAGACAGGATTCCCATCTCAAAATTAAAACCTTGGAATTTCTCCCCTAACCCACTTCTTTTAAAATATATGTCTCTGTATGGCATGGGGTGGTTTGATCAAGCCTCCCTTAAATTAAAATTTCCTGCGGCACTGAGCTGAAATTGACTTTCCTTGCATTTGTGTTTAACTGGGAGAAGAATTTTAAAATTATTGAGTTGCTGTTTTTGAGGAGGGAAGGGGAAGTGCAGTACCGCCAATAGTAAAAAAAAAAAAAAAGCAGCCAGATTGATATTGTTTTAGCAAGAGAGGACTTTATAAGTCCTTATAGAAGAGGCTGTCAAAGTTGGCTGTGTTGTGGGCTGAATTTGTGTTGCACTGATGTGGAATTAAAACATTTTATTTGCACAACAAAGCCTCAGAGCTCGATTTCTCATCCTTTGCTCCCTTCCTTTCCAGTGAAATGTTTCTTAATGGGTTTTGTGTTTTGCGCTTTAGAAATGTAATAATTACAAGGGTACTAATTTAACTCAGGATTTGGGGGAGATTTGTTGTTTTGTATGTGTGTGTGTGTGTGTGAGGCGGTGAAATGGAATGGAATGCTTAGGAGTTCTTCTAAAATGAAATGCCTACAATAGCCCCGGGCTTAGAGACTGGACTCCTATACTCACCTGGGAGCAGGGATGTAATTTTTGCTTCTATTTGACTCAGTTCTCCACATTTCTACATCAGTTCACTATTATTATTTTTTAATCCTCATGAAAATTAATTTAGTTCTCCTAAAACACACATTTGTCTACACAATTTTGCCTAATATGCCCATTTTTGCAAACCAATTCCCCCTAATGTAATGCCTTTTTGTATGCTATTTTTCACAAGTGTGTGCTCACTTATGCTCACTTCCCCATAGTACATGCATTTCCTTACACATTACTTGGCAATGGCAATGCAAAAATCAGAGGAGGGCAATTTTCAAATGATTGCTATGTTTCAGTTTGCGTATTGTTTTGGAAAATGCAAATTAGATGAGTTCCTTTTAAAATGCAAACTGAATTGAATTTCCCCTCCATCCCTACCTACTTCAGAGCCAACCCCATTAAACTCAAATGGAATTTACTTCTGAGTAAGAATGTATAAGACCTGGAATGTAAAGCAGACTTGCTAGTCATTATACCCTTTTCTCCTGCACTCCACTTGACTGCAAACCAAGGTGCATCATTCAGACCTGCACAATTTTGCAATGCAGTTCTCCAACCCCCCCAAAAAAGAGCTGTACAAAAATATGTATATTAGGGGGGGGAATTGCAGGTGTTAGTGAAAATTACATACAAACATGAATTGCCGTTTGGTGAAATTGCTTGCAAAAGTGCATATGTCAAGCAAAATTGTGTATATATGCATGTAAGGCAAAATGCACACAAAAATGCACATGGATTTTCATGCAGGCTTCCCCCGCCACAAAAAATAATAATAATCATAAACTGATGCAAGAATGTGGAAAACTTAAGATTGGAAAAATGAGAAGCTGAGAGAAACCCAAATTGCCAGATTTGTGCATCCAGCCCCAGACTCCACCTAGGGATGGGCGAATCTTTTGATTTGGGGTTTCTCATTTTTTCAGCCTCAAGTTCTCCCCATTTCTGCATCAGTTTGCAAATCTAAAGCCCTTGTGAAAATTCGCCATCGTTCTCGTGCGAATTTCTTGCACGCAGCTGAGCTTCATAGGGACACTTCTGCAGGCAAACTCCAAGAGCAAAATGCATCTTCTTTCCTCCCCCTCCCCATTAGCACCCCCCCTTGGGGCACAGTTCCCCTTAACCTATCCATTCTTGGGCACATCATTTGGTCACAGAACTGCATCATGAAACCTGGAGCGAAGAACGAATTTTCAGGGAGACAGCTGAGGTTCCAGCTTGCATATGATTTTGGAAAAGGCGGATTAGGTAGGTTTGCAAGCTGCCTTCTGCCCAACTCCACCATATCCGCACATTCCTAGAGCCCGCCCGCCATCTCCTCTGTCTCTGTCATCCCCTGTTCCTTCCTGCCTTGGGAGGCAGCGTGCTTATTTTAAGTTTTGTTTCAGGTATGAGTGGCTAGTTCAAAGGGAGGTGTACACGCTGGCCCCATCCAAGTGCAGGCGCCTCTGTGCCTGGGAAACCTGAGCATTTCTGTCCTTGCTTATGAACCATGACATCTGTGCATTCCATGGGTGCTGACCTAGGGGGTCAGAGGTCACGCCAAGGTCAAGCAGTTTCCTCTTTCACCACCAATAGAGACCTTGACTAGGAGTAAATTATGTTGCCGTTTAAGGAAATAATTTGAAACACTCTTGTAATTATAATAAATTTTGCTGTTTACATTTTAATCTTCAACCCTTTCACCCTCTGCTCTCTTTCCGTTTGGGGTGGGGTGGGGAGAAAAAGTATTTGTGTGTGTGTGTGCATTGAGGGAGGGGGGGAATTATATCTTTAACTGAAAGGGGAAAAAAAGTTCCCCACACAATGGCCAGGCTAATAAAGACCACCACTATTCCCGTTGTAGGTCTTAGCTCTGTGGGAGTGTGATTTTTATAAATGGAAAGTCAACTTCAAGGGTTGTCAACTGTTATCCTTGTGAGACTCCTGCAAGAACAAGTTAAGCAGAACGGAGGGTGGGGGATAAGGTTGTGTGCTTAAAAAATAAAAATAAAAAGCTACCCAAGGCTAACAAACAGCCTGATGCAGGAGCAAAAAAAGACCTGGAAGTAAGAGCAACTCCTGGGCTTCTGTTGCACAGCTCCTGTTTGTTTCAATGGGGCTTGCACAAAAAGAATTCTGCCTTCTGAAATCTGGACCTCAGTTCTTGGTTAGTCAATTTCACTCTGATCCCCAGGCTAAACACAGGAGTTCATGTTTGGGTGCTCAGTTTAGCAACCTAGTCCAGAAACTCCCTATGTACACAGGATTCTCGTGAGCAGGAAGGAAACCAAGCGCTCCTCTGCAAACACCCATGCGAAAAGGTTGCACAAGAGCACATAGGAAGTTGCCTCATAGCGCGTCAGATCGCTTCAGCTCCATATTGTCTACACTGACTGGCAATGACTCTCCAGAATTTCAGACAAAGGCCTCCCTCAGTTGTATCTGGAGATGCTGGGGATCGAACCTGGGAGCTTCTGCTTGCAAAACACATGCTCTCCCACTGAGCCATGGCAAGAAGTAGGTCCCCTGTTGCTCTTTTTGTGCTCCTTGTTACCCAAGAGATTGCACAAGCTCTAGGGCAGGGGTTGTTAACACGACATTGATGGGCAGTACAACCTATGGCACCCATGAAAGGCCTCCATAAGTATCCCCCCCCAAAAAATCCACAATGCAGGAGAGGTTGTTTGCTCTTCCTGCTCTGTTCCTGTCTCAGCCTCTCCTGCATCGAACACCTCATTGGATGCCAGGATTAGACCCCCTTTTCCCATCCCTTTTGTTCTGAACAGAGGAGGGATAGAAAGAGTTTCTTTCTGTGAGTGCATCTGGTAGTGGTTGACATAGGCGTCTTTCCCCTCACTGAGAGTGGAGGTCGTGAGTGGAGGGGTCCTGTCTCTTATCTGACAGCCATTTTGTGCTTTGCCCCCACGCCTCACACACCCGAGTCAGCCATTTTGTGAATGCCTGCAGCACTTCCTCAGAATTCCACATGTTAGGCTTCCCATATTTCAAAAAGTGAAAAACCGGACACAAAAGTTATTGAGTTTTTAAAGGCAAAATCGCAACAAAAGAGAGAGGTTTTTGAGCTGTTTTTAAGGGAAATCGACAAAAACAACACAGCCAACATGGGTTGCCCTACGTCTGGATTTTCACGGACATTTTTAGCCATTTCCATCTGGATACTGCTTCCAACTGCAGTATTCTGGCTATGTCCAGGAAATTCTGGACGTCTGGCAACCCTACCATATGGGTCCAATAGCTCCAAAAAGGACATGCTCTAGGACATGTTGAAGAACTTATTGTACATCACATTACATGTTGACTAGAGACTTGCTGCATGGTGTTATTGACAAATAGAACAAACAAACAAACAAATAGACATTTAAATGTAGTGCTGATTTTCTCATGCCATCCTCAATCCACCCACCCCAAACCCATGACACTGTCATGGGCACAACAAAATATCCATTTTGCAAAAGAGAAAGTGACTGAACACAGCTCCCCAAACAAGGAAAGCATCATTACCCTGCGCTGAGGGAACTGTGCTGGCTGTTGATCGGCTACCAGGCCATGTTCAATGCCTTGTTGTTAAGATATTGTGGCATGCGATCTTCAAGTGTTGAGAGACTCAAGGATTTCCAGTGTTTACTCTGGGTTTTGTCTTCCTTGGAATGAAAGGCAATGAAGACTGTAGTGTCTTTAGGATATATGGTTTTGTCCACACATATATACAACCTGAGCATGGGATGGAGGGGCTCATAGTATTAATACTCCAACATATCATTCCTCCTCATTAGCTTCCCAGAGACATCTCCAGGCCACAGCTTTGGCTCCAGCACAGAGCAAGTCAAGCTTCTGTCTCTCCCAAAAAAATTCACATACAGCCCCCTTTTCCTACTGTTATCCATCCTAGGTGTCCAGCCACGTGAACTTGGAAAAGGCGTTTGTCTCTACGGAAACAGGGCAACTTCTTTGGATATGTAAATAGCAGCCCTTAGCTGACCAGCTGAGGCCATTACCTTACAAAAGAAACTGGCTTGCCCATTTCAGCAGGTTTTTCTCTTACAGATTCTAGCCTCATATGCATGAGGCCACAGGTTTGGAAAGGACCCAGGGTATCATCTGACCCTGCAAACCTATAACATGATAAAGCCCTGGACAACTTGGGACCAGCTTACCTGAAAGACTGCCTGCCTTTGTAAGATTTTCTTGTGGCACTTTCCCCTGCAGAATATCCCAGGGTGGTAACCCCAAAAATGGGCATTTTCTGGTGTTGCCCTTTTAGTATGGCATGCCTTTCCCTCTGCCATATATGAAGCAGAAACCATCAAGTTGTTTTAGATGCCTTGCGAAGACTTTATGTTATTTGCCTAGCTTTTCCCTGACCCATAATGGTGGACTTTGCTTTCCAAATTTAAAGGTAAAGGTAAAGGGACCCCTGACCATTAGGTCCAGTCATGTCCGACTCATCTCGCTTTATTGGCCGAGGGAGCTGGCGAACAGCTTCCGGCTCATGTGGCCAGCATGACAAAGCTGCTTCTGGCGAACCAGAGCAGCGCACGGAAATGCCGTTTACCTTCCCGCCGGAGCGGTTCCTATTTATCTACTTGCACTTTGACATGCTTTCGAACTGCTAGGTGGGCAGGAGCTGGGACCGAGCAATGGGAGCTCACCCCGTCGCAGGGATTCGAACTGCCGACCTTCTGATCAGCAAGCCCTAGGCTCTGTGGTTTAACCCACAGTGCCACCTGGGTCCCTTAAGCGCTATATACATGCGTCTAAATCAGGGGTAGGCAACCTAAGGCCCGTGGGCCAGATGCGGCCCAATCGCCTTCTCAATCCGGCCCACGGACGGTCTGGGAATCAGCATGTTTTTACATGAGTAGAATGTGTCCTTTTATTTAAAATGCATCTCTGGGCTATTTGTGGGGCATAGGAATTCATTCATTTTTTTCTTTCTTTCAAAATACAGTCCGGCCCACCACATGGTCTGAGGGACGGTGGACCGGCCCACGGCTGAAAAAGGTTGCCGACCCCTGGTCTAAATAAACGAATAAAACACAAATATAACGCAAAGGGAGGAAAGAGCAATATGTCCCCCAAACCGACAACCTACCAAACCATACAGTGCAACCCTCTGTATTGTTGCTATTGTTATATCATTAGCACATTGGGTAGAGCAGGGTCCTTGCTGGGTGTGTGTGTGTGTCCAAGGACATGGTGGTGGTGCCCATATGTGCTGTATTGTGGTATCCCACCCATAGAGTAGTATGATAATAATAATAATAATAATAATAATAATAATAATAATAATAATAATAATTCATTTATACCCCACACATCTGACTGGGTTTCCCCAGCCACTCTGGGCGGCTCCCAACAGAATATTAAAAACACAATACAACATCAAACATTAAAAACATCCCTAAACAGGGCTACCTTCAAATGTCTTCTAAAAGTCAGATAGTTGTTTATTTCCTTGACATCTGATGGGAGGGTTTCCACAGGGCAGCCGCCACTACCGAGAAGGCCCTCTGCCTGGTTCCCTGTAACCTCACTTCTCGCAGGGAGGGAACTGCCAGAAGGCCCTCGGAGCTGGACCTCAGTGTCTGGGCTGAACGATGGGGGTGGAGATGCTCCTTCAGGTATACTGGGCCGAGGCTGATTAGGGCTTTAAAGGTCAGCACCAACACTTTGAATTGTGCTCGAAAACATACTGGGAGCCAATGTAGGTCTTTCAGGACTGGTGTTATATGGTCTCGGCGGCCACTCCCAGTCACCAGTCTAGCTACTGCTTGTGCAAGTATTCTCCTATTCATTTCAATGAGATGGACAGCTCCACACAAAGAAAGATGATTTTCCAGGCATGTCCAAAGTCTGTTTTGTTCACTTCATCAAATCTGGCCCTCTCGGACTGGTTGTAAGTAAGAAGGCAGGCCGGGTTAGGACCCGAACCAATGGATTCAAGTTACAAGAAAGGAGATTCCGACTAAACATCAGGAAGAACTTTTTGACGGTAAGAGCTGTTCAACAGTGCAACAGACTCCTTCAGAAGGTGGTGGGCTCTCCTTCTCTAAGTAGAGGTTGGATGGCCATCTGTCATGGATGCTTTAGTTGAGATTCTTGCTTTGCAGGGATTTGGACTAGTTGATCCTCAAGATAACTTACAGCTCTACAATTCTATGATAAATTTTAAAAAAATTCATTTGCCAGGGGCCAAGAAAGACAGCCTAGCAGGAACCAGGCAAAACATTTTAGAAGTATTTAACTGTTTTTAACATTGTTTTTAGAAGTTTTAGTTGCATGTTGTTCTTTATGTGCCTGCTGTCTTGGGTTCCTTTGGGAGGAAGGGTGGGACGGAACTTTAATATAGAAGAAAATAGAAATTATACAGTTGGGACGTCACCTCTGAGAGAATCTATTCTGATGTTCTCCCAGCCATCACCGCACCAGGTAATTGATTAAGATATATGAGATCGACAATACGCCCAGGAACCTCACCAAAATGCTGGAGAGGATGCACCTCCACAGGCACATACCTCCACATGTGGTGGGAATGTCCTAAAATCCAACTCTACTGGACATCAATCATACAAGAAATATGCAAAATACAGTGGTACCTTAGGTTACATACACTTCAGGTTACATACGCTTCAGGTTAAGAACTCCGCTAACCCAGAAATAATGCTTCAGGTTAAGAACTTTGCTTCAGGATAAGAACAGAAATTGTGCTCTGGCGCCGTGGTGGCAGCGGGAGGCCCCATTAGCTAAAGTGGTGCTTCAGGTTAAGAACAGTTTCAGGTTAAGAACGGACCTCCGGAACGAATTAAGTACTTAACCAGAGGTACCACTAAGCAAGTATTAGAAATCACCCCAGAACTGGCCCTACTAAATATATTCTAAGACAATAATGCCCACTCACAACACAAAGAGCTCATAACCCACCTAATCTCAGCAGCCAGAAGCATCATAACCAGACACTGGAGAGACTTATCAGGAGTAAGCATGGACCAATGGTATCAAATAGTATGGGAAACAGCCTTATTAGAAAAACTAACCCACAAACTGAAACTGACATGGGGACAAATAGAAGAAGATGCCTTCACCCTGGTATGGTTCCCCTTTATCACATACACAGCCCAACAAGACAATGACAAGAATCTGCCAACAGCATTCAAATCAATCTGGCTAACCTGATCCAAACACACACACACACACACACACACACACACACACGAAAACAAATTTCACTACAGCCAATCGAAGACAACCAGCCACACCCTAGGCCACCCCCCCAACCACTCTTACCACCAAAGAAATACAAGCGAATAGTAAAGAGAACCCACACAAGTTACCCTGACACAAAACCTCACACATACATTAAGTAGAATAGAAGCATTGCCACCCGACCCCACCCCACTCACCATTCCCCCCTCCACCTCTTTCCCCGCTTTCTTCCTAATGTAACACTAATGTCTCAACAAATGAAACTGATCTGTAGAAAATGTAACCTGAAAAAAGAGACATTGCACATACTTTTGTAAACCAAGAAATCATTCATAAACAGACACACACACACACACACACACAGAGAGAGAGAGAGAGAGAGAGAGAGAGAGAGAGAGAGAGAGCTTTTTTTCTGCGGGGACACATACCCCTGAACATTTTGTGAATCTTTGTACTTTTGTCCATTTACTGTATTTATTTTTCCTGATTTGAACTATAAAATGGTGATTTTCTTGAGTCAAAATTAGAGTACCCCTAAACAGTGTGGTGTAGTGGTTAAGAGCGGTAGACTCGTAATCTGGTGAACCGGGTTCACTTCCCTGCTCCTCCACGTGCAGCTGTTGGGTGACCTGGGCTAGTCACACTTCTCTGAATCTCTCAGCCCCACTCGCCTCACAGAGTGTTTGTTGTGGGGGAGGAAGGGAAAGGAGAATGTGAGCCGCTTTGAGACTCCTTCGGGTAGTGATAAAGCGGGATATCAAATCCAAACTCTTCTTCTTCTTCTTTTTAGAAAAAAAAGCACTGTGTATATATATGATCAAAAACTACATCTAGTCTGCATTATGTTTCACATTCCCCAGCATGAGGACTCTAGGACTGAAGATAAAAGCATGGAGCTCTGTTGGCTTCTCCATGGCTGACTGAGGATATTTGATACCTGGAACATAGGTATATTCATCTAGCTCGATATTGGTCCGACTAGCTCAGTATTGTCGACACTGACTGGCAGTGCCTCTCCAGGGTTTTATTCCCACACCCGCGGGGAGATGCCAGGGATTGAACCTGGGGACCTTCTGCATGCAAAGCAGATGCTTTGCCTCTGAGCTACAGCTCTCCAGCTTCCCCTGAACGCATTACTAAACAAGGCTTTGACCTGTTGCTGACATACGTGTTTCAAGGAGGGGAAAGTAATGCATTAATGATGATCACAGTGTATTCCCCCCATTCCTCTCCTTTGGTTTCCATCCGGGGAAAATCAATGCTTGGATTACGTTTGCTAATGTTTGGAAGGGCTGCAGCGAGCGAATGCAAGAACAGCAGCCTGGCTTTTGCTGAATCAGTCAACAAATGTGCAACACATTAAGGGAGGTTGCCTGAGGGCTAAGTAGAAGCCCCTGTGATTTTACATGGATATTATCCAATAAGAAACAAGCCTTGGATTCCAAGCTTTCTTTCCTCCCCGCTTTGCTGCCACACAGTTAAGAGAGTTCCCCTTACCACGGCCGGGTTTGCACATAGCGGGAAGCGTCTGAGAAGTGTTTACACCACCTTGAGCTCCTTGGAGAAAGGGTGGGATATAAATTTAATAGTAAGAATAGGAATAAGGAATGGCTTTTTGAGCCATACTGTGGATGAATTGCAAGGACACAGCTGACCACTCAGCATAACCAGGACCATGGCTTGTTTCACCTTAGCAAACCACAACAAGCCATGGTTTATTTTATTTTATTTCAAAAAAACTATTGGTTTTTACAGGTTTTTAAGCACATACCATAAAGGTTAAATTTCCATACTTCCCCCCCTCTCACTGTGGGAAGCAACATTCATCCCCCTCTCTCACAAGGGTAGTCACAATCATTGTACATTTAACCTTGCTAACATTATTTATTCTCATTGCTTAGGCCTGGCCCAATTCTGTGGGCCAGGTAGTCCTTCTTTCCTCAATTTCATATTTCGGTTGACTTCCTCAAGTCCCCCTCTGTTGAATTCATTATCATTCCTCTCTAACAGTTTTCCTACTCCTAATTTTTAAAACATCATAAAATACAAGAATCATTTTACTTAAAACACTCCCTTTTCCAAACCTCAGCATCTTGGTACTGCTGCTCTTTTCCTATAATCTTATCCAATTCCCTTACTTTAACCTAATTTCAAACTCCTACTTTTTACACCCTCACCTCCCTCTGGTCTCGGAATTTTTAGCTAAATTTCCCCCTACTTAACTCCTAATTTAAACATATAATCATTTATGCCAGTAACCGTATCCGAACGCACAACAAGCCATGGTTTAAGGCCCATGGCTGAAGGAGGTTTCCTCCCTTCCTCCCTCCTCTTGCTTTTTCCTCACGTGACGTGCCTCTTTTTGATTGTGAGCCTCAGGGCAGGGACTGTCTTAGAACTGATTTATTTCCAGAACCTTTTAGCCTAAAAAAGGTAAAGGTAAAGGGACCCTTGACCATTAGGTCCAGTCGTGACCGACTCTGGGGTTGCGACGCTCATGTCGCATTATTCGCCGAGGGAGCCGGCGTACAGCTTCCAGGTCATGTGGCCAGCATGACTAAGCCGCTTCTGGCGAACCAGAACAGCGCACGGAAACGCCGTTTACCTTCCCACTGTAGCGGTACCTATTTATCTACTTGCACTTTGACGTGCTTTCGAACTGCTAGGTTGGCAGGAGCAGGGACTGAGCAATGGGAGCTCACCCCGTCACGGGGATTCAAACTGCCGACCTTCTGATCGGCAAGCAGGTAAATGAATCAAATGAAAAGAGTGGGTTAGAAATCATGATTTGCCAGGGTGAAACAAACCACATTCCTGGGTTTAGTCATTTGTTTGCCACTTGTGTAAAGGGCAGAACGAAGCGAGAGTGTTCAGGAAAATGATTAAATGCAACAAAATAAATAGTAAATAAGGCAAGTTTTCTCAGTGACATGTCTGCATTTACGTGTAAACACAACAGCAACACAAAACCACTAAATATGGATGCTGAATGTAGGCTTTCACGCCATCCTTCCAGCCAGATCTCAACAACAGAAGGCAATCTAACTAACTCCTGGGCTCCTCGTCTGGTTTGCTAAAATGAGTCAATTACCCTCAGCTGCAGCATCTGTCATGGATCCAGGTGTGAGTCATCCCCCCCCCCAAAACATAGCAAAGGGAACAAAGCTAAGTAGCTACCTATGTAGTCCAACTTGTAGACTACTTGCTTTTCTGCCCCAGTTGTGTCTACTCTGAGTGCTCACTCACCTTGTCATGGTGAGTGGGCTTGAACGTTCCTATGACCCTTGTGAGCAAAGCTGTCGGGAGTCTTGTACTCCCAACAGGATCACCCAAGGCAGTAAGGTCAAAGGGGAGGAATGATCCAAGAGGTTCTCAATGACAGAGCAGGCGGAAGATAACAAGCGGTATGTTACAACACCTGTGAATGCCTTTTACCAAAGGTGTCATGGGCTTTGAAGAGGCTCGAAATCAGGACGCAAGGGAGAAACGTGCTAAGAGGAAGGCACGCTTGGCAAACCCTCACCGTGATCAAGTCCCGCCCGGAAACCTATGTCCCCACTGTGGAAGGACGTGTGGATCCAGAATTGGCCTCCACAGTCACTTATGGACTCACTGTTAAGACTGTGTTCATAGAAGACAATCTTACTCGGCTACAAGGGATCGCAAAAGAAAGAAAGAAAGAAAGAAAGAAAGAAAGAAAGAAAGAAAGAAAGAGAAAAGGAAGACTGAATGGCAGTGGTTGTCAGGGATGGAACTCTATGCCATTGCCAGCTCTCGGATCCTTTAATTTGGAGATGCCAGGGAATGAACCTGGGACCGTCTGCAGCCAACACATGTGCTCTACCACTGAGTTACGTTACCTTCGCAAGATTTGCTTGTTCGGTTCATTTATAGGTCATGTATTTCAGGACTGTTAACCCAGGATTGCTATCCTTGGGTAACATATCCATCTAGACCTGGGGTGGAGGACCTGATCTGGCCTGGTCTACCCACCTGTCAACCACCTGACGTCACAATGACATCACTCCAGGGTGACTGGGACTTTAAAGCAACACCCAGGCGTTGCAAAGAGCTCTGTGCAGTGCTTTTAAGCAGCACCGATCAGTCAGTTGAAGTTGCCATCTATCAGCCAATGGGTGGTGTCTTCAACCCTGACCTCTGCAGTGATTGGCTGTACGGTTGAGTTAACCATGGTAGAGATGGGGCAGACCCATGTTTGGAACCCTGGAGAACTGCTGCCAGAGTAGACAATACTAAGCTATAGGGTTGCCGGGTCACAAGGACATAAGAAGAACCTCTTGGATCAGAGGTTCCCTGACCAGATAACATGAGTGCAACAGCACTCTCCCCACCTGAGAGCCAGTGTGGTGTAGTGGTTAAGAGCGGTAGACTTGTAATCTGGGGAACCGAGTTCGCGTCTCCTCTCCTCCACATGCAGCTGCTGGGTGACCTTGGGCTAGTCACACTTCTCTGAAGTCTCTCAGCCCCACTCACCTCACAGAGTGTTTGTTGTGGGGGAGGAAGGGAAAGGAGAATGTGAGCCGCTTTGAGACTCCTTCGGGTAGTGATAAAGCGGGATATCAAATCCAAACTCCTCTTCTTCACCTGCAATTCTCAGAAACTGTCGTTCAGTAAACATATAACATAACCATCATGGCTAGGAGCTGCTGGCAACCTTGCCCTCCATGAATTGGTCTAATCCTCTTTTAAAGCTATCCAAGTTGGTGGCCCTCACCACCTCCTTTGGGAGAGAGTTCCATAGGTTAACTATGCACTAATGATGTATCTTTTATACATATAATCATCGAATACAGGTTGTTTTTACTCTTGCTTTTATGCATGTTGTCTTCTGTAACTCACTTTGAGTTCACCTTCCTGGGGGGGGGAAGTAAAATGATAATCGTAGTAGTAGTAGTAGTAGTAGTAGTAGTAGTAATAATACAGTCATACCTCATGTTGCGTACGCTCCGTGTTGCGTACGTTCAAGTTACGGACCTCCTTGACCCGGAAGTCCTCCATGGAGCGCGCAGAAGCGTTCTGCGCAGTTCGCGCATGCGCAGAAGCGCAAAAAATCGTGAACTTCCGGGTTTTTTCATTTTTCTTTTGTTACGTACGCCCGGGTTACGTAATGCGACCCAGAACGGATCGTGTACCTAACGCGGGTACCACAGTAATAGTAAATAATAATAATAATTAATAATAGCAACAAACATGTCATAGGCTCCTCACTTTTGGATTAGAGTGTCAGGGTTAAGCAAGAAACAACAACAAGAAGAAGAACAATTTTATCATTCGTTGCCCAAGCTCCTCTGGGTGGCTTCCAGCACATATAAAAACATGGGAAGACCCAGTTTCCAATTCATGATACTCCGTTTGCATACACCCCATACATTCAAAGCACATTCAAAGCATTTGGCTTCTCCCAAGGAATCCTGGAAACTGTGTTTTGTTAAGAGTGCTGGGGGTTGTAGTTCTGTGAGGGCTAAACATTCTTCTTTCTTTGGTGATCCCTCGTAGCCGAGTAAGATTGTCTTCCATGAACATGGTCTTAACAGTGAGTCTGTAAGTGACTGTGGAGGCCAATTCTGGATCCACACATCCTTCCACAGTGGGGACATATGTTTCCGGGCGGGAGTTGATCATGGTGAGGGTTTGCCAAACGTGTCTCCCTTTCGTCCTGAGTTCGAGCATCTTCAAAGCCCATGACACCTTTGGTAAAGGCTGTTCTCCAATTGGAGCGCTCACAGGCCAGTGTTTCCCTGTTGTCGGTGTTTATACTATTTTTTTTTAGATTTGCATTGAGAGAGTCTTTATACCTCTTTTGTTGACCATCAGCATTATGCTTTCCATTTTTAAGTTTGGAATAGAGTAGTTGCTTTGGAAGACGATAATCAGGCATCTGAACAACAGGACCAGTCCAACAAAGTTGATGTTGAAGAATCATTGCTTCGACATTAGTGATCTTTGCTTCTTCCTGTACACTGACATTAGTTCACCTGCCTTCCCAAGTGATGTGTAAAAATTTTTGGAGACACCGTTGATGGACTCTTTCGATGAGTTGGAGTTACAGGTAGGTGGCCGTGTTGGTCTGTCATAGTCAGAACAAAATAAAAAATAAAAAAAATCCTTCCAGTAGCACCTTAGAGACCAACTAAGTTTGTTCTTGGTATGAGCTTTCGTATGCATGCACACTTCCTCAGATGAGTTGGAGAAGGTGTTTATAAGTCTAAACTACACTTCCCAGGATTCCTTGGGGCAGAGTGATGTGCTTTCAATGTACAGTATGCTGTGAACGTGACTGAAGTGGGTGAGCTTCACAGCCTAACCCATCTCCCCAAGCTGTGGTGAGGATAGAAAGAGCCTGCTCCTTGAAGGAAGGCAGAGGATGAAGAAATACAACAAACAAAGCACCGTCAACCCCTGAAAGAGCAACTTTGTGCTCACAAGCCTCCTGGTTTAGCTTTGCCTCGGCCCATCAGGAGGCAACCATCACATAACAGCAAAATAAGTCTCAGCGATTTAGGATTCCGATCCCGATTTTTGCAGGAATGGTTTTCGAACAGGAGATGTTTGAGTGGCAGGGATAACTTTTCCGACGCACAATGAAATAGGAATCGACTCCCCCAGGCTTCTGTTTATTTTTGCAAAAGGTCCTGCAGCCAACGAATGAAACAATCTTTGTTACCATCTGCTCTACTGAAGGGCACATTTCACGTGTCGGTCAGTTTCAGAAAGTTAATGGGCAAATGCACATTACTAACATAGCGGTAGAAGGCATTTATAAACACTGCCTCCATCAAAGACGGTTTGAAGCGGCGAAGGCTGTTTTCTTTCACCTTGCGAGTTCCATGTCTGCAAATGACTAATTGTTCCAGGTTTTTATCTCCAGAAGGTGCTGGGTGGCAGAAGATATTTACAAGAAAGAAAAGCAGGAAATAATTCATCTTGCGGCAGGGGCGGGTTGGGGGGAGGCTGAATTGAATCTGAATTGAATCTGAATTGAATCTGTGGTGTTTGGGAATTTCGAGGGTCTTTAAAGACGACTCCATTTCCTCTGCCGACAAAGGGCCTTCATTCTTAATATTTACACAACAAACCCTTTAACCGCTGGTGACACAAGCACGGTTGGATTGTGGCCCACGGTTGGATTGTGGGGGGGGAAGGTAACAGCACACTTATAGATGCCTTCTCGGAAAGAAATCCCACCAAGTTCAGTGTATGGAAAGGCAGCCTACATTGGCCTGAACCAAATAAAAGCAGGCTCAAATAAATGAAACAAACAAACAAACAGAAACAATCCAAGGGAAATGTGTCAAAATGCTTTCTAATCACTCCCCCCCCAAATGTGTTTTTTCTCAGCCCACAAAACAGACTGAACTCTTGAATTGTACCTGAACAAATTGGAGGGGGTTAGACTATATGGGACCCAGGTGGCACTGTGGGTTAAACCACAGAGTCTAGGGCTTGCTGATCAGAAGGTCAACGGTTTGAATCCCTGCGATGGGGTGAGCTCCCGTTGCTCGGTCCCTGCTCCTGCCAGCCTAGCAGTTCGAAAGCACGTCAAAGTGCAAGTAGATAAATAGGAACCGCTCTGGCGGGAAGGTAAACGGCGTTTCCGTGCACTGCTCTGGTTCGCCAGAAGGGCTTAGTCATGCTGGCCACATGACCCGGAAGCTGTATGCCGGCTCTCGGCCAATAAAGCGAGATGAGCGCCGCAACCCCAGAGTCGGACACGACTGGACCTAATGGTCAGGGGTCCCTTTACCTTTACCTTTAGACTAGATGAAGCCTGGGGTCCCTCCTTCCAACTCTACAATCCTATGATTCTATGAAATTTGTACGCTTCCCCCCATTAGGCTATGAAAACAACAACAGGCCCAAACATCATTGTATAATATTAAATGATGGCAGACCCTCCAAGTGTCCCTAATTTCCAGGGACAGTCCTGGGTTTGCAGAAACCGTCCCGGTTTCTGGTTTGATCCCAGAATGTCCTGCTTTTCCTTAGGATGTCCCTATATTCAGCAACATTTTCCAGCCAGAACTGAGTTCTGTCAACTCTCAGGTGGACGCCATTGCCATTATAAGATAACAGGGGAGGTACGGTATTTGCTGTGAGTTCTGGCAACTCTTTTTCTAGAAAAATAGCACTGGTGTACAGGTAGTTTAGAGCACTTGGGAGTAACCCAGTCTTTGCCTAACCAACAGGAAAAAGAAGACCAGGATTGTGCCCCAGTGTAAGCACAACTACTATTATTAAGAAATAATAACAAATTAATAGCCTCTGTTTTACGCAGACATGACCCCTTGGCCTGAGTCTCCTGTTTGCTGCGTTGGTGTAATCGGGTTATTTAATTACATTTTCTAATTTTAGATGGCTTATATTTTAATGTTTCAATTGGATTACTTTATTGTGTGTTTTAATTAAAGATGTTTATATTTTAATGTTTGTGCCATTAGTTTTTATACTCGCAAACCACGTCGCAGCCTGTTAATTAAGCAGAAGATAAAATCCTGTCCGTCCCCCCCTCCTCCAAGTGGAAAAGGCTTCTGCACAAAGTCCAGTAATAATGAACAAGGAAAGTGTTATGTACTGAGTTGAATAGGATCCAAAATGCAGCAGTCTGATTGGTCCTAGAACAATAGGATTCAGAATGCAGCAGTCTGATTGGTCCTAGAACAATAGGATTCAGAATGCAGCAGTCTGATTGGTCCTAGAACAATAGGATCCAGAATGCAGCAGTTTGATTGGTCTGCAGGAGCCACCCAATCCAGCTCCAGCTGGAAGTGAATCCGCAACCTGATTGGCTTACAGGAGTATCCCGGAATTAGCCAATCACGTGGGGCCCATTGTGTAAATGTGTATAAAGCAGACGTTCTGGGGAAACTCTCATTCCTTGCTACTATGAGCTGAATAAAGAGCATGAAATCCACACTCGACTCCGAGTATATTTCAGAAAGGCACATGGTGAGCCACGAGACCTACTAAAAAGGACTTGTGCCGGAGATCCTACTAGCGCTGATAACTGTGTTCTACCTCCACCATCAAAGGTGATATGTAATGTAACCCCACCTTCCTGCCTGCCTTCTTACCAGTGGCCAGTCCAGGAGGTGGCCCTGGTTGCTAGATTCCTCTTCCTTCTGAGTCCCATGGTTACCTCTGCAGAACTCAACAGTGAAGAGGATGGGATCAAAGCTAGAATTATTTTGCTCTGTGTCTCGCTGGCTCTGGCTCCACCTACTGTTGGCCTCCTGGCTTACACTCAACCAGTCCCAACAGGCAGAGCAATAAATGCAAATTTTAACTCTGCACCATAGGCTAGTTTCTGTGCACACTGACAACATCCTCTCTATTCTCCCTCTAGGCAAGGAAGAGGCAAAGTCAGAGTTCATGGATGCATTTCGTGGCACTTGAGATGTCACACATAGACAGTGAGGGTGGGGCCAGGAAGAGTTCCAGGGGCCTGATAGAGAGTCATGGAGGGCCACATTGAACTCCTCCCCTCGGATTGAGGTCTCCAATCTCTGGATTGGATGGTCAAGTCTCCAGCAAATCTGTCGACACATTAGACCAGTGATGGCTAACCTTGACACTCCAGATGTTTTGGGACTACAACTCCCATCATCCCTGACCACTGATCCTGTTCACTAGGGATGATGGGAGTTGTAGTTGCAAAACATCTGGAGTGTCAAGGTTAGCCATCACTGCATTAGACAGTCAAGTCTTCTGCTTCGGGAAACACAGACCTCCTTAAGTCAAACGGAGCTCATCAGGAAAGGTTTCCCAGGGTTCGGCTACTGAAAACTATTAGTTAATTGGGCTTTCATAGACTCGTGAATGCATTATAAGTAATAGAAAACACTGCCTAGTTCTTTGGAACCAAAGAGGGATAATTTAGTGTCAGGAATGATAAATTTCACTTACTTACCTGTTACACCCTTGCCATTACAGAATTCCAAATGCTACTCACAAATTAAATATTTTACAACCATTTTGCTCCTAATTGGTTGCAGGTCATTTATTTCCTTTAAACATAATGGCTTTTTAAAGTGATTAAGTTAATGGTAGTGGTTATTTTTTTTAACTCTTTGATATATAGTTTTTATTATTTTAAACATTTTTGGTCCATTTCAGTTCAAGGTGAGCAAAGGGGGATGATATTTCTGAAAATATCAGAAACCTAAGGTACCTAAGGGACCGCCTCTCCTGGTATGCCCCGGGTAGGACCTTGAGGTCCTCAAATAATAACATCTTGGAGATCCCAGGCCATAAGGATGTCAGGCTGGCAGCAACTAGGGCCAGGGCCTTCTCGGTTCTGGCCCCGACATGGTGGAACGGTCTGCCGCAAGAGACCAGGGCCCTGCGGGATTTGGCATCTTTCCGCAGGGCCTGCAAGACGGAGCTGTTCCGCCTGGCTTTTGGGTTGGCCTGAGTTTTAACCCTGACGTTTTATTCCTTTGGTTTCGTTGGTGGGATGCTCAAAATGAGGTGGCATTTTAAATTGTATTTTAATTTGCATTTTTAACCGATTGTTCTGTATTTTATATTGTATTTTGTTGTGGTTTTATGATTGTTAGCCGCTCTGAGTCCGGTCTTGGCTGGGAAGGGCGGGGTACAAATAAAAGTTTATTATTATTATTATTATTATTATTATTATTATTATTATTATTATTATAAAATGGGATGCCTTATTTATATATTGAGAAATCATTCCTCCAATTTATTGCCCTCAACATGACCACAATTGGGGCAGGGGGAGGGTTGTGTTCAAGGTTTGGCCGAGCCAGCATGAAAACAAGGATCACACCCACACCATGAATTTAGGGCAGTCTTAAACCACTTCAAAACTCTTCCCCAAAGAATTCTGGGAACTGTAGTTTCTTAAACATGCTGAAAGTTGCTGGGGACCCTTAATGAACTACAGTTCCCAGGATTCTCTGAGTGACGCCATGACGCCTAATGTGATATTAGGTAAAGGTAATGGTACCCCTGACCATTAGGTCCAGTTGCGGATGACTCTGGGGTTGCGGAGCTCATCTCGCTTTACTGGCCGAGGGAGCAGTCGTACAGCTTCCGGGTCATGTGTCCAGCATGACTAAGCCGCTTCTGGCGAAACCAGAGCAATGCACGGAATAATAATAATATTTTTTTTATTTGTACCCCGCCCATCTGGCCGGGTCTCCCCAGCCACTCTGGGCGGCCTCCAACAGACACCAAAATACATTAAAATATCATTTCAATGGAAAAGCCGTTTACCTTCCCACGGGAGTGGTACCTATTTATCTACTTGCACTTTGACGTGCTTTTGAACTGCTAGGTTGGCAGAAGCTGGGACTGAGCAACGGGAGCTCACCCCATAGCGGGGATTCGAACTGCCGACCTTCTGATCGGCAAGCCCTAGACTCAGTGGTTTAGACCACAGCACCACCCGCGCCCCTTAGCGCCACCACCTGTGATATTAGAGTGCTTTAAAGGCATGGTGTGGGTGGAATACCAGAAGCATAACCCCCAGGGAAATACTTTAAAAAACAACCCAGATTTACCAGAAAACACATTGAAATCTAACCCTCAGACACCAAAATGCCATAGACCAGCCCCATGGGAGCATTCACTAACAGTACTTAATCCTAAATAGGATTCTAAATAGACATTCATTGCGGGAGGGCTGTAACTCAGTGATAGGGCAACTGCATGCAGGAAATTCCCTTCCCAGCAACTCCAGGTAGGGCATGGAGAGAGAGTTTGAGAGCCACTGACAATACTGGGCTTGGCTGGACCAACGATCTGACTCAGCGCAAGACATTATCCTACATTATTTGGTCACCAGTGGTGGTTAGGAATTCCCTCGAGGCGACTAAGCTTGGAAGGGTAACCAGAAGTGTGGGCAAGCAACCCAGTAGCTTTTGCATAGGTGTCTAGGGATACATTTGCCAGCTCAGTCTGTAGAGCACGCGACTCTTAATCTCAGGGTTGTGGGTTTGAGCCCCATGTTGGGAGAAAGATCCCTGCATTGCAGGGGGTTGGACTAGATGACCCTTGCGGTCCCTTCCAAGGCCAAAGGAAACACCCAAAAAGCGTTTCGGGAAAATGCGTTGTAAATCTCATAATGGGAAATCATGTTGGCGAAAGATGGAACTCTACAGCGCCATCTGGTGTCAAAGTGTTATAACGCATTTTGTTTTTGTTTTGTAGCGGAGTCCCAATGCTACAATTCTACGATTCTATGAAGTGTAACCCTCTTTCTAAACCAATTTACCTCTTACCGGAATAATTTCCTTGGCGCTTCACATAGTGGTCAAAGTACTTTGCTTATAGCCTTTTATGGGCTGTTCTCCTTTTGGCCTCTGCCAGATTTGTCTGCTTTCATGGTGCGTACTAGGTTGCATTTAAAGCACAAGGCTTTCCCCAAACAGTCCTGGGAAGTGTAGTTTGCCCTTTCGCAGAGTTACAATTAACAAACTACAGTTCCCAGAATTCTCGGAGTTTGTGTGTGTGTGCTTTATGGTGTATATACAGCCCCAGTGTTTTTGATATATTGGATGCTGGAGCAATAAGCATAAGAATCTATATCCTATATAATAAAGAGCCTGTGTCCGTACGTACCACTTTCCGTGTGTCACAGGAATTCACAAGTGCGCGTGCATTCCAGTGACACACGGATTGGACGACGGGAGAGGGGGGCGTGTCCGAGAGGCAGCGGCGGCGCACGCGCATCTCAGTTGGGGCAGCGCCGCTGCCTCGCACGGAGCTCGCGCCGCTCTCCTCTCTGAGCGATCCGCCGAGGGAGCGCCGGCTCCTGAGGCTGCCCGTCCATGCTGCTTTCAAGCAGCACGGACAGGCAGCTCCAGGAGCCGCCACTCCCTCGGCGGCAGCGGCGCTCCCTCGGCGGATCGCTCAGCGGTGACTGAGCGATCCGCCAAGGGAGCGCCGGCTCCTGAGGCTGCCCGTCCGTGCTGACAGGCAGCTCCAGGAGCCGCCACTCCCTCGGCGGGAGCCCGTGCTCCCTCGGCGGATCACTCAGTCACCGCTGAGCGATCCGCCGAGGGAGCGCCGGCATTATCTTCTAGCCCCCGCCCGTTTTTCAACGGGCTTAATTTACTAGTTTTGGAATAAAGTAAATGCTGTGTTGTTTTATCATGCCTTTGTTACACAGTGAAGGGTTTTTACTGTAGCAACAATTGATTTCACATTTATGAATTTTGCATTATGTTGATTATTTGATTTGTTAACTCCGCCTCCCCTTAGGTATTGTAATGAAATTTTATTGATAGGTGAGGATCACCTGTTTATTGTTTACTCGTTTTTTTGTATCTCTTTCTTTGGTTGGCTGTCTCTGATATTGTTCTATAAATCATAAAAATGAAATGAAAGTTGTCTAGCTTGGAATCCTTACAACATTCCTGCAAGTAGGGCAAATATTGCTAACTTCATATTACAGACTGGAGACCAAAAACCTATGGTTTGCCTGAGACCACCTAGTTTAGCCACTGTCCTGGTGCCCTCCAACCTGATGTTTTGGACTATTATTATTATTATTATTATTATTATTATTATTATTATTATATACCCGCCCTTCTCCCTAAGGTCCCAGGATCACAGAATCATAGAATCTTAGAATTGGAAGGGACACCGTGGGGTCATCTAGTCCAACCCCTTGCAATGCAGGAATCTCAGCTAAAGCATCCATGACAGATGGCCATCCAACCTCTGCTTAAAAACCTCCAAGGAAGGAGAGTCCACAACCCAGGATGGGTTACAATAATTTAAAATACAATGCTGAAAGCAATTTAAAAAACTTACAAAGACTACAACTCCCATCAGGCAGTGCTGTGCTGCCTGGGGCTGATGGGAGTTCTAATCCAGAGTATTTTATTCTTGAAGGTACCAGGCTGATTTAATGGTAAACACCAGCAGCACTTTATATTGAGCTTAGAATCTAACTTTTATCACTGGTTCCAGCAGCTATGTGGGACATGCCCAGCAACAGCTGATACTTGACAGATGTTCAATCCAAACTAAGGGAGAGTCTATACACTATTTTTCACCTGATCATTGTAAGTAACATATTTTTCATTACCATCAACAGCCAAGGTGGGAGATTACCTCCAAACGGTGAATTTCGCTCTTAACAGAGATGGGCAAACTGTGCCCCTCCAGATTTTGTTAGACTACAACTCCCATCATTCCTGACTGTAAGCCATGCTGGCTGGTGCTGATGGGAGCTGGAGTACATTACAGGGGTCAGCAAACATTTTCAGCAGGGGGCCGGTCCACTGTCCCTCAGACGTTGTGGGGAGCCGGACTATATTTTGAAAAAAAATAAAAATGAATTCCTATGCCCCACAAATAACCCAGAGGTGCATTTTAAATAAAAGCACACATTCTACTCATGTAAAAACACCAGGCAGGCCCCACAAATAACCCAGAGATGCATTTTAAATAAAAGTAAAAAGACGCTGATTCCCGGACCGTCCTCGGGCCGGATTTAGAAGGCGATTAGTTTGCCTACCCATGCAGAGACTCACAGGTTGATCTATATTATTATAGATTCTATAATATAGCCATCCAGACATTTCCAGGCTGCAATCCTATACCCATTTAAAAAGGTAAAGGGACCCCTGACCATTAGGTCCAGTCGTGTCCGACTCTGGGGTTGCGGCGCTCATCTCGCTTTACTGGCCGAGGGAGCCGGCATACAGCCTCCGGGTCATGTGGCCAGCATGACAAAGCCGCTTCTGGCGAACCAGAGCAGCGCACAGAAACGCCGTTTACCTTCCCGCTGGAGCGGTACCTATTTATCTACTTGCACTTTGATGTGCTTTCGAACTGCTAGGTTGGCAGGAGCAGGGACCAAGCAATGGGAGCTCACCCCGTCACGGGGATTCGAACCGCCGACCTTCTGATCAGCAAGCCCTAGGCTCTGTGGTTTAACCCACAGCGCCACCCGCGTCCATACCCATTTACCTGCGCATAAATCCCGCTGAACTGCTGAGTAGACATGCATAGGATTGCCCTGAAAACCTGGTTCCCCAAATCAACAAATCTAATTCATAATACATACATTTCTACACCTAAATCACACGGGGAATAAGAACAGTCTCCCCTGTTGCATTGTGTCAGCATCTTTTCAGTTCCCCCAAAGTGGAGGGTTTTTATTTTTTTTATTTTTTGAGAAGCAATCATTTTTCATCTCTTCTCAAAACTTACACCAAAAATTGCATGTAATAAATTTCTTCCAACAACTTTTTACTATTATTGTGAAAAGGGAAATCCGGAGGCTTGAGATTATTGTAAACCCCTCTGAGTCAGCGGAAGAATAGAACAAACTTGTGAACAAGCTGCTGTGCTATAAAATAATGTTGCCTAAACAGAAATCTGAATACCAGACACACGGTCAAGGCAAAAACTATTTCCCCCCCTGTACAGACCCCATTGTCATCAGTAAGAACAGCAAACGAGGGTGACGCTTCATTTCAAAGGGAATTGAAATGATAGATAATGTTTTAGGTAGTAAGAGTCTGTTAGTCCCTTAGGCGAATGTGGGAGAAAGCAAGCCTTCAACGTCCCACACAACAGCTTCCTCAGGCAGAACAGAAAAGTAGCAGATCATATACCTTTTTCATTTTGTCTGGGGAAATGTTATGTGAAAATTTTCCTGGACGGTTAAGTCCAGTCAAAGGCGACTATGGAGTTGTGGCGCTCATCTCACTTTCAGGCCGAGGGAGCCGGACTTTGCCCACAGATAGCTTTCTGGGTCATGTGACCAGCAGGACTAAACCGCCTCTGGCGCAATGGAACACCGTGATGAAAACCAGAGCACACGGAAACGCTGTTTACCTTCCTGCTGCAGCGGTACCTGTTTATCTACAGTGGTACCTTGGTTCACAACCATAATCCATTCCGGGGGTCCGTTTGTAATCCAAAACAGGCGTTTTTGCCAATGGGGCCTCTAAAAAAAATTAAAGGTTGCAAACCGGGACACGCACTTCTGGGCTTGACATGTTTGTAATCCAAAACGTATGCAAACCAAGACGTATGCAAACCAAGGTACCACTGTACTTCGCTGGCGTGCTTTCGAGCTGCTAGGTTGGCAGGAGCTGGGACAGAGCAACGGGAGCTCACCCTCTCGCGGGGATTCGAACTGCCAACCTTCTGATTGGCAAGCCCAAGAGGCTCAGTGGTTTAGACCACAGCGCCATAGCTCAGCAGCAGAGCATCTGCTTTCCATGCAAGATGGTCCCAGATACAACACCTGGCATCTCCAGGTGGAGACGAGAACATCTCCATTCTGAAACCCTGGACAGCCACTGCCAGTTGACTCAGTGTGAGATGGCTTTTTCTGTAGGGAAGGGCCGTAGCTCAGCTGGAAGGGAGTCTGCTTGGCATGCAGAAGGTCCCAGGTTCCATTCCCAGCATCTTCATGGAAGGATGGAAAAGAACCCTTGAGAGTCAACAACAGTTTGTGTAGACAACAGTGAGCTAGATTGACCAATGGGGCCATCTCCGTAGAAGGCAGCAGTGCCCGTGCACTTGGGGGCCAACCTGACAGCCGGAGCTTTCCTAACTTTTCATGTTGGCGACACACTTTCTGGACTTGCACCATTTTCCCAAAACAGTAATTCAGTTTTACTAGCAAACGAGAGGTTGAACTAGCCCCTTTCCAGCCCCGGGAGGAGCCCGGGGAACGTATTTGTGACACACCTACACACTGCAGCCGACACACTAACACAGGCACCCCCAAACTCGGCCCTCCAGATGTTTTGGGACTACAACTCCCATCATCCCTACCTAACAGGACCAGTGGTCAGGGATGATGGGAATTGTAGTCCCAAAACATCTGGAGGGCCAGGTTTGGGGACGCCTGCACTAACATGTCGCGGCAGAGTTTGGAAAGCTCTTGGCTACTAACTCAACTGGTGCTATTTACTTCAAATATCATGCTTTAGGGCTGCTCATGTTATGTGGAGAGGAGACACACAGCTCAATGGCTGGGAACGTGATTGTATGCAGAAGGTTCCCAGGTTCAATCCCTAACATTTCCAGTTAAAATGGGTCAGATAAAATGTGATGGGCAGGATCTTTGAGAAATAGATGAGCTATTGCCCGTCTGGAGCAGACAAATCTGGGCTGCATTCACACAGCAGTTTGTTCCATTTCCCTGCTAATTTCCGCATCCTATTTGAGCCACTTCTGGAAAACTAATGGAATATAGCACATGTTTAGCACTCATTCCCGTGTTATTAGATTCCAGGCCCCTTAACCTGGAAAATCATGGGAGCAAGGTGATGAAATTTGAGGCGTTATGCCAGCATACAGTTCTTTCTTGCTGTTTTCATAGGAGAATCATGGAGAGGGACAGAAGCACACATGCACAGAAACAGTGGGAGTGTAGCGACATTGTCTGGTGATGCTTGTCGTTGTCACACCGTGCCGACCGGTGTGAGTGAAATCCACAGTAGCGGAACAGAACAGGTACTTCAGTGTGAAAGGGACATTAGAAAATGGGGTGGGGAAACTAGCATTATGAATGCAGCCTGATCCAAATGAACAAATAGGCTGCATTCGGATCTGAGGTTACTGACGCTAGTTTTACTGGTTATAATGCTAGCAGTTCTGTCCCAGTATCTAATGCTCCTTTTACACCGCAGTACCTGGAATTGTGGGACATGGGTGGTGCTGTGGGTTAAACTACAGAGACTAGGGCTTGCCGATCAGAAGGTCGGCGGTTCGAATCCCCGTGACAGGGCGAGCTCCCGTTGCTCAGTCCCTGCTCCTGCCCACCTAGGAGTTCGAAAGCACGTCAAAGTGCAAGTAGATAAATAGGTACTGCTCCGGTGGGAAGGTAAACGGCGTTTCTGTGCACTGCTCTGGTTCGCCAGAAGCAGCTTAGTCCTGCTGGCCACATGACCCAGAAGCTGTACGCTGGCTCCCTCAGCCAGTAAAGCAAGATGAGCGCCGCAACCCCAGAGTCGTCCGCGACTGGACCTAATGGTCAGGGGTCCCTTTACCTTTACCTGGAATTGTGGCTTTTTAAAATCAATATACAGTCACGTGGTGCTAAATTATAAATGGTAGGACAGAAGTATACACCAGATATGGTCCCCTCCCTGAAACAAATTCAGTTGCATTCATAGGGCAGGTTATTCCATTTTCCTGATGTTTCCCTACCTGTTGATTCCTGCAATATCACAGTGCAAAAGCCGCTCCCAGAAATATAACAGATTATAGCACAAGTTCAGCACTCGTTTCCATGTCATTTGCAAATGGATTCCCCCCCAGCCCCCCCGGCAGCAAATTACATGGGTGTGAGTGCTAAACCTGCACTGCACACCACTATATTTGTGGATCTGCCTTTTATGCTTTGTGAAAACTAAAGCAGAACGTGGACATTTGCTCTAAGGGAAGCATCAGGAAAATGGAATAACCTGTTGTTTGAATGCAGCTTTTGTCGCATCATATCACAGCGTATGATTTTTTTCTGAGGCAACAGGGTTGTAAATGAATTTTTTAACATAGAAACAGATGCTAAATTTCCACTATATTCGTCTAGGGCTTCAGAAGTGACTTTTTACATCGTGTGAGATATCTCATAAAATGCAGAAATTATCAGGTAACGAACATGTCAGGAGAACAGAGCAAAGTTTTGTCCGAATGCACCCACACAGTCTCACCCAGCACAAAACAGTTCCCTGTGTTTTCCTAAGGTCCCAGGTTCAATCTTTGATAAACTGCAGTTAAAGGACTGCAGATAGCTGGAGAAGGGGATCACTTCTCACTGCCTGAGACCCTAGAGAGATACTGCTAGTCTAGGTAACACTGGTCCAAATGGACTAATTGTCTGAGCTGGTAGGAAGCAGCTTTCCACACCATATGATATTTTAAAATTTTAAGTATTGTTACAAATAATTTCCATAGCATTTGCAGGCGCTCAAACCTCTGTTAACGGTTCTTGTCTTGTTCATCCTTAGAGCCCCTAGAGATGTCCAGGTTGAAACCTAACATCCAAGTCACTTTGGGTACCCAACACCAGTAGACTTATTGACCTAAAATTAAGCAATTCTTCCCCATCAATTGCTCCTTCCTCATTCCTCTTCAGGAAGCAAATACAGTAGGCAATATATCACTTCTCAGCTTCTTTAACATCCATTTTACTCGCCTCTCTGCTTTTCAATCGCTATCCCATTTCAACAAAACTTTTGAGAACCTTCGTCCATTACCATTTCTTTTGACCAGGTGTGTATGGTTCATCATTCAGGTGTTTGCTTAAGCAACTTCTAGCTATTTCTTTTAAAAGTTTAGACTTATAAAATCAAACCCGCCGGATATATTTGGATGTCCACACCGGGTCAAAGCGAATCAAAATGTTTTCAGTGCCTTCAGGTGGACTAAATTAATTCCATCAACCCACCTAGGGAGAATGGTGACCTATGGATGGAATCCAGAGCATTCACTTGAAATCAATGGGATTTCCTCTTCCATATGTGTCTTTGTGTGTGTTTAAAGATCAGGGCAACGCAATAGGCACTGAACAGTCCCAGATTCTTCATTCCTCCTGCTCAAGAGGGGACTGCACTATAGGAAATGATCAAGTCGGACGAATGCAACCCTTAAGAAACAATTTTTGAAGGAGCTTTTGCATAACTGTAACAATTTATTCAGTGTTAACAGCTTGAGTGCCACAATCAAATTCCCCCTTCCCCCTCTGAGAGGGAAAAAAGAGACTGCTTTTTAAAAATTTGTTTGTTTTAAGAGGAATTTCTAGGAAGTTTTATCTGCATTTTGTTTTGAGCTTTCCTATAGCCATAAACCCAACAGCTGAAGATTTGTGAAGATGTTGTAGCTCTCTGTTGGGACTAAGGCAGGTGTGATGCTTAGCTGGGAAAAGCTCTAGAAATCTGAGTTCATGTTTCCAGGCACTGACCTGTAGCAACATTTGTAGCAATAAATATTTTTTCAATAATAAATAATATGTGCCAATATTACACAGGTAATTGGTTTTTTTAAAAATAAAAAAATCACAATATCCATTTGTTTAAAATTATTTGTTCAGATTGAGAGAACATGTCATTTTTTGACAGCTTGCAAGATATTAATTAGGATGTGCCCATAACATTTTAATCAAATTTGCCATACACAAACACACACACACACACACACACACACACACACACACATGCTTTAATTTTACCTTTCAACTGATAAAGAGGATTTTTGAATGGTTTCAACACCTTTCATTCTCATATACATATAAGAATGTTGATGAACATTTTTTGGTAACCTTTAATTGATTTCAACCAGAAGCATTCAGGATTAATTTCAGGAATTAATGTTTAAGATTTTCAGGATGAATTAGTACAGTAGTGAGTAAATTTTTGGAATTTCTTACTAATATTTTGTGGCAATGGAAAGCTACTTCTACAGTGAAGTAAAGAAGACTTTAAAATGTCAATTAGAAAAAAGCATGTCCATAGTCAAATAACAGACTTTGCCCACCTGGGCATGTTGAAACCCACTGAAATGAATGGATTTAAATACATGCAACAAGGTATAAGATCTCAGACATATTGATTATCAGGTTTATGAAAGAAAATTTGTTTTCTTTTTGAACAGTCTACAAAGGAGGGCTGTAGTTGTGAAGAATTAGATGCCTCAAATGGAAATTAAAAGAAATGGATGAATACATCACAATAAGGTATTCTTATTATCAAAAAGATTTTTATACAGCAGTGCTTTCAGGTCAGTTAAAAAAAACCCCCAAATTCATTGCATATTAATTGAAAAGCTGTGCAGTGAACAGAAACAATTTAACTAAACTGTGTTTTTGGTACCCTGGTTATTTAACAGAGATATTTTCATATAGAAAAGCAAATTTCCTTATACAAACTGAAAGAAATGGCAGCAATATAAATGTGCCATTTTATTAGTAAAAATGATCCCCCCCCCCGCAGGTACTTCTTTCATTTGCCATATAAGCTGATGAAAATGTCACAAAGGGGAGGAAAAGTGATTTTCTCAAGGACTTTTTGGGTACTAATTTTTGGCTTAAGAAGCAAGTTTCTACCCTGAGATAAATCCATCAAACTTCCCTGCTGATTTCTTCTTCTTCTGAAGCTATCAAAATTATAGCCACACAGACAATTGTGTCATATGATCCAAGCAGTGATCTTCTCTCCACAAGCCTCGCTGTAAGTTGTAGTGAGGGTCAAACTGATAAGTCAACTCAAACATTCTGGGGAAAAATAAGTTAAGACTTCTAAACCTTTGCATATGTGGGAAATGTTGGTGACTATAATGTTTCTCTTCCATGCTGCTTAGGGTTAGGTATTTATTTGAGGAAGGCTACCTACAGATTCTGGAAAAATAAGGACTGCACAGGCAACAGCATAAATCAAATCCTATTTTTAATTATCATTATTTTTTGATAAAAGCTTCCATGAATTGCTTGCTTCAAAATAAACCACAAATATGTACTGGATTAAAATTAAAACAATTATTCAAAATCTGAACTGCATTACAATTACAGAATTTGCTATAGTGGTCTTTTAAAAATGTCTATTTCAGAATAAAATTGTTTTTCTCCTCCCTAGGCAAAACCTCAATTTAAAAGGCTTGAAAGTTGAGTTTTAAAAAATATATCACACGTGCAATTTCGGCTGCAAAGGGGTGCTTCCTGTTTTATTCCAAAAAGGCATTTAATTTGTCATTTTTTCCTTAAATTGTTTAAAGCAAATAATAGCCTCACAGTAATAAATCAGAGCTGAAAATAAATTATTTAGAAAAGGTTTCTTACATTTACAAATCTTTTCAGGTGGAAAAAGAAAGAAAGATGCTTCTTCAAATATTGCTGAATTTCCCCAGGTTATAATGGTTAGAAAACAATTGCTACAACATAAAAACGAATGTGCACCAAAAAACAGAAGACTAATCTGCTTTCAGAAAAGAAATCACAGCAAACTCTTTAGGCACTTCCAAGTTTAATCCCAAGGATAATATTTTGCACAAAATTAATTGCATATAGAGATATATTTTTTATTAAGTAAAAGATATAAATAGTGCTAGACAGGACCTTGAAAAAGGCAATTTAAACCATTTTGCAGCATGTGGTTAAAACGATATATTTTACTGAGCAAAAGGGGGAGAAGCGATGTCCTGTGCCTGTTTCGAATACATGAAGCAATACAAGAGTTTCCTCGCATTTGTAGCAAGTGCTTTTCTTTGCAAAGTCAAAATGAAATTTAGGACAATACTTTTCGAGTTCATTTTGTAACACCTCCCTTGTTGATCAAAGGCTTTCTGAGCATCCTGCAGTCCCCACCCCCCTGTGTGTATGTAGCAACGCCTGGAAAAAGCAGAGCTCCATGGAAACAATTGCTTACAAAGATCATTAAGATAGGTTTGTGCTTTAATAAAGAATATAGTTAATTCACTTTTATATTCCCATGTCAAAGCTGCACAATATTTCTGTTAAGTAACCTTCCTTCCTTCCCCAAACTTGCCTGGGTTTCTCTTAGAAAGCAAGTCAACTATAATTACTTGCAGGTGAGTTATTCTATCCTAATGAAATAGCTATATGAAACCAATGTTATGAATTGAAAGTTAGATGCCAGAAAGGAATTGATTTATTTCTCCAATGCTAACCCCTTCCTTTAAAACCATTTAACAACCATTCCCTCTTTCCTCAATAGAAAAGAAATTAGGGCATAGAAAAAGGAAGAGGGGGGGAGTTATCACAAAGTCCACTTAAAAGCTGGATGAGTATAATTTAAGCAAGGATATTTTATTTTATTTTAGAAAAAAAACCACATGCACACAAAGAAAAACAGGCTTGGAAGGTTAAAAAGAGAGAGTAAGCTTTAAAGTTACAAAATGAGAGCCCCTTTCTCCTCAAAGCTCAATCTCACCCAGAATTTGCTAGCAACTACTTGCTGCTTACCTTTTTAAACAAGTAGAAAGATTAATTTACTTTGGGTTTTTTTTAAGGTTTAGTTGGCTCCTCCCACTATATTTCTGCACCCCCCTTATTTCTTTTTTAACTATTTAAACACTGGGATGGAGTCTACCCAAATCCAGTCTCTCGACACACTGCATCATAGATTGGGAAGTTGTTGTGAAAGAGGATTGTTGACCTCACAACACAAGTCACACTCTCAAGACACACAACCTCTGGCCACAAATGCCTCTTTCCAAGCGGACATAACGACCCGAGGAGCAGCAGCAGCTGTAAAATAAAATAAAATAAAATAAACGTGTTTTTAAAGTTTGGCGAAAGTAACATTACCCTTTTGTTTAGTCAAAACTTGAAGACTTACATTCTCTGCAGTGTTTTACAATACCCCAGGCTTGTGTGTTTTTTGGGGGGGGGTGAGAGGAGAGAGTAGAGAAAGAAAGAAAGAAAGAAAGAAAGAAAGAAAGAAAGAAAGAAAGAAAGAAAGAGAAGGTTTTGTTTTGTTGCCTGTGTTTTATAACTTCTACCCAGAGTCCTTGCCTATTGATTTTCCGACACTTGAAAGGGATTTATTTTTTTAAAAAAACAACAACCCAAAAAAACAGGCCTTCCCTGGGTAGGATAAGGTGATACCACCCACTCAGAAGGAATGCAATGGCTGCAATTAGAAGCCAGGATTCAACAACAACGAGAAGATACAGGGCAAGGGGGTCCCCCACCTCCCACAAACAAGGCATCTATTAAAACTCTCAAAAGCCATCAATACTAATCAATGAGACCAGTGGCTATTAACCATTTCACTGCCTGGTGCTTCCCCCCCTCTTGCATGGCTAGATTTCCAAACTCTCTCTCTCTCTCTCTCTCTCTCTCTCTCTCTCACTCACTCTCACACACACACACACACTTTCACCCCCTCACACTCACTGAGTTCACCCCCTGCTACCCCGCACTTTCATGACACAGAGGAAACCTGAAATCCGTTTCATGTCGCCCTTCCCATCCACACACGCGCGCGCGCGCACACACACACACCAAACCGGATGGAGCGCACACACATATACAGAGAGAGAGAGAGAGAGAGAGAGAGAGAGAGAGAGAGAGAGAGCTATTAAGTGAAACCAGCTTCAAAGGGGGTCGTTAAAATTGGTCGCCGGTTGAGAAAAAAGGCAACTGTGCCTTGGCGGGGGCAGCGTGTGAACCGATCCCTCCAGTAGCGACGCCAAAAGGAGGCGGAAAGTGTATCGGTGGGAGAGGGCGGGAGAGAGGCAAGGGCTTGCTTAGAAAGGGCAGCACCGAAGGAGTTAATCGATGCCCGGGTCTGAGACAGAGGCAAGTGAAGAGAGTTTCTTTCTTTCTTTTTTCTTTAGGTGGGGGCCGGGGGGTGTAAAGAAAGGAAGGTAAGACCTCCCCATTGGGGGAGGGGAGGGAGGAGTAAAGAGGGAGTGAACATTGGACTCCTATTTGGGGGGGAGGAAGGTTTGCCCACAGAGACTTGAGGAAGGTTTGCGATTTGAGGAGTTGTTTTAGAATTAAAGGCATTATTCTGAACGATCATCCCCAAAGCTCAGATAAAGGGGGATGTATCGCCTTGGCATCTTTGATTTGTTTTGTTTTATTTTTCTTGCATCTCCAAACTTGCGTTTCATGTTGTATCATTGCTATTGTAAAGAGTGACTTGTCTCTGGTTTATTAACTGGATCATGCCCCTCCCCAAATTCCAGATCTGTGTGTGGTTTGTGGGGAGGTCCAGAAAGCTAAAAGAAGGTGAATACTTTTACGCATGTCCTGGTGTTCTAAGCAGCCTTAGAGATGCGAGGAAAAGTGGGGGGGTTAAACAGGGCTGCTTTTTTTTGGTCCTCTTTTTGCTTTGGGTGCACTTACTAAATGCCTCATTCCCCCCCCCCTTTTACACATCATTTTCACATTTCAGATGGGCTCCCCACCACCATTTCTTCTTTTCATTCAGGTTGCAACACAGCAGCTTCATCCTACCTCATGCTCAAATGGAACAGCGGAAGCTGTTCTGTGGAGATATTTAATTTGAAGGGACAACCCCACCCCACCCCCCAAAAAATTATGAATCAGCAAATATTGATAGGAAATCCATCTGGCACACTTGAGGTTGCCTGTATCTCGCTGTCTTTGATTTATAGTAATCATTGGTTGAAAGAACTCTCAGATTCACACCCCCCCACACACTTTATTTCCAATCTAATCAGGAAAGGGTTTATTAAGAAAACAGCTCAGTATAACTAAGGACATGATTTGAGTGTTTAGGGCACACTTTAAAATCCTAAATGCACTGTTTGACCTTTTTAAAAAATAAAAATGTCCCAGTCCCAGACATATTTTTTGGATGCAGGACTAGCAATTTTGTGGTTATATATATATTTTTTAAAAACCCCAACAACCCACATATTTAGTTACAACTTTCTAACATGTAACACTGTTTCATTCATTTGTTCATTACGGTTATAAACCAGCTTGAGAGGCACATCTAGGACAGCTTACATGTAACACTTATTTTTGCTATATAGTATTAGCACCATCGAATTCAGTAATATTGTCAGCAACATATGTACAAAGTATTCCCCCACCCCATCCAGATACACAAACGTACACACATTTGAATGACAGACCGTTCAAACAAAATGGTCACAATCCTGAAATCAAAGAGAGAGGAAGACTAAGATATATCTATTAATATTAGGAGTACCTGCTTTAAGTTGAGAAAGGATTTGGAAGACCACAACCATACTCTGGGAAAGGGGGAAATTTGGCCAAAACTGTCAACTTTTATATATTAAATTATACATGATAGATCACAATATCCTATAGCAACTTCTCCTCTGAATTTTTGCCCGCAAACCTGCAGTAGCAACCAGTTTCCTCCCTGTGTTCCTCCGCTTCAGAATATGAACAATGTTTTTCAGCTGCCAGTTGTTGTACTGAGAAGCCCTCGCAATAATGAGTCAGGCATGAGTAAACATAATGTAATGTTCTCTCCCAAAACTGATTTGGTAGTTTAATTCACAATACGTCTCTTCCCCCCCGCCCTGGCCCCAATCTTGCCCAACTATCTCCTTTCTGAGTATCACCCATTCATAACTTTTTATCTTTGCATCTAGAGTGAAGAGATGGGTGTTGCCCCCATTTTGTACATTATCTTTTCCACACTTCTTAATGGTGGGAGGTGGCTGTGCAGTGGCATAGGTCTGCGCTGGTCAGTGCAGCACACAAGTGAAAAAGGAAATAGAAACAAACTTGTTTTTTTAAAGAAGGCAATAAAAAAATAATGGTTAAAAGATATTAGTGTGGCAGGGGTCTCATTACAAAATCAGCCATGCCTGCCTGCCCTAGATTGAACAGCCAGGAGGCCTTGACTGAGGCAGATAGAGGAAAGCAAACATCTGGAAACTCCGCCCTTATGACATCACATGGAAAGACCCTACGCTGGAAGGGGGGGGAGAGAAGAGGGCAGGAAAACAGTCTACATTTTCTGGAACAAAAACCCCAATGTGATCTCCACTCATAGCCTAAAAAATAATACAAAAATTGTCTGCATTTTAATAGATTTAGCTCCACTCCCAGCATGATTCAAAGAAAAAAAGAGAGGAACTATTGAGTTCTCCCTTCCCTTGTGTAATTAGGTCTAGAACTGAAGAGGGAACTTCTTGAGCATTTGAATAACTCTTTAACTGGGAAGGTGGATGGACAGAAAAGGAAGGAAGGAGAAAGCGGGGAAACAATTATTTACTTGAGTCAAATGCATCCTGAAATTCTCCTGCACAAACCCCATTTAGGTTTACCCAGAAGAAATTTTTGTGGAGTGTGCCTTTTGTTAACAGATAAAAGGATTTGCAATCTAATTTCTTGCATGAAAGAATATATGCTTTTTTTGTTGTTGCTGCTGCTGCTGCAAATGGATGGGGAAAGTAGGCTTCCCTCCCCACCCCCCTGCGCGACTTCCCCAAATTGTGAAGTTAGGAATTTGCTTTTGGAAATGCAAATCACCATTTTTCTCCTTACCCCTCCCCAATAACCACATGTGTCACTAACTGTACAACTCTGAAGTAACAGTGCAGTCCTGTGAACAATATTGAACCAACGGTAGAATCCGAGGTTTTTACTCAGTAGTAAAGTTGCCATTGTTCCTTCCTTGTGAGTGGGTTTAGGATTGCAGTTGGTTTTTTTTAAAGACCTGGATTCCTTCAGATAGGATGTACAGGCAGAAGAAGAATAAGAATGAATGAATTATATAAAAAAAAACCAAGGGCAGAGCCACCGTGAAAGTCTTTTTCAGTTTAGAAAGAACAGGGCAAATAGAAACGTGCACGTTGCTGAGACTCCTTACCAAGTTTGGGCTGCAGTCTCCTGTAACCACACTTACCCGGAGTCAGCCCCATTGAATTCAATGGGTCTGACTTCTGTGAATCTATGTCGAGGACCGCTGAGCAGAAGAGGTGGGGGAAATGGGAAGCAAGTCAAACTTACCTGTTGCATTGTGAGGTTTAAAGAGGCTGTAAAAGGGGGGGGGGGATTTGTGGCATGCAGGACTCAGTTTCTCCCCCCCCCCAGAACACACACACACACACACACACACACACACACACACACACACACACACGGCATTGCAGTTACACAGAAAATATGAGAAGGAAAAGATGTGTACCCCAAAAGATCGGAGGGGATCCAGGAATTGGGACAGCTGGCCTTTCACTCATGGTTTTTCTCTCCCCCCCCCCCCGGTCAGTAAAGTGACATCAGCTTCTCCCCCCACCAAACTTCCTAAGGAAGAAGAAGCTATATGATTCCTGTTTGTGGCAATGTACTGCAGACTAAGCACCCCAGAACAGTTTCTGTTCTCTCTCCCCCCCCCACCTCCCCAAACTTTCAAATGTTTGCCATTTTGGATTCAGAAACGTTTCCTAACAGAAAGAAGAATCCTTCTTGAATTTCCCCGCCTCCCCCCTCCCTCCCCCCCGCCCTTTGAATTCACGCCCTGCCTTAGATCAAACGTTTTTTTTGCTGATTAACTGCACAATCAGGTCCTGCAGATCAGGCAGCAGAATGTAGGGGAGAAAAGCAACCTCTTTTCCAGGGAACAATACCATTATTTCAGCTCCATTGGACAGGAATGCAAGATTTCACAGCTCAATGACCCTCATCATTCCCATCTCCAAAAAAGAGAGAGAGAATCCAACCCAAAACCCATTGCTTAAATGTCCCCACCCAATTTCAACCAAAAAAACCCCCTCACATTTTGCTTTACAGGGCAATCACACCCCCATCTTTATTTATTTTTTGTTTTAGAAAAAAGCAACCGGACCTCAAAGGTGCAGAATTAAAAATGTTGCTTTCTATCGCTGTTGTTGTTTTTTTTGAAACGGTCTATATCTTATTTGCCCAGGACGCTTAATCTACTTTTGTTGGGGGGGGGGGAGATGTAGGCAGCAAAGACTACAAGAATTTCAGATCAGATTTAAGCACCATTTGAGGTGAGGGAAAACATGCAAGCTAGTATTTTGGACAAAACTACACTCCCATGTCCTCACACCATAAAATAGTCACCTGAAAGAACTTTTTTTTCTTATAGAAAAGATTGTTTTAGTTCAGATTCACAATGTGCAACACCATCGGATTTGCAAAGAGAATTGTTTGAAAGGGGGGAAAATGCATTTCTGGAAATCAATTGGTTTTTGTTTGTTGTTTTTTTAAAAAAGAAATTGCACACTCCTCTCTATACATTCCTGGTTTCTGAACAAAATTAAATTGGATTGAAACATTGGAGGAATAATTGTACAGCCACGTGGAGGTATTGTTTTAAATGTTGGCCATAACTCTTTCAGCAGCAACAAAAGTCAACAAACTTTTGAATTGCTGTGTTTCAAGCTTGCTTTTCTTTTGTTTGTATAAAAAGCAGCCTTTTTATTAGAAAAGGAAGGGTTATGGGAAGACCTGAGCCCCTCCAAACTTTTAATATAGTAATTATGCTTTCAATCATGCTTCATTATCAATTTTTGTAAAACAAAATAAATTGAATGTTGGAAGAAGTATTGAAAAGACCGGGTATAAAGTAGAGGATCTAGTAAATTGCAATTGAAACGAATTTGGTCTTATTAGATTCTGCATGTATGAAGTTAAACAGGCCAGCGACTGTTCTGTACAACTCGGTTGGGAGAGAGAGAGAGAAAATCATTGTTTTCTTTTATAGAGTCAAAATTAAAGACAACAATGCTAACAGCTTAGCAATTTCTTTATTAACCATGTCGAATCTCTCTGAAGTTTGCCTTCTGGTACTGGGGGAGCAGGGGGGAATCAGGGGAATCACTTAGAAAAACAGTTACAATCTGTTTGGGAAAGGAAAAAAAACATCCCCCTGACCACACCTCTTCGCTAAAAGCCGCTTGGAATTAAATGGCCCTCTAAACATCAACCCCTTCAAACAGGAGAGGGAGAGGGAGCCTTAGAAAATAATATTTGTACAAGTTTTTCTCTCTGTTCGCCTTTGATTTATCTGTTTACAACCAGGACCCCCTTAGTTGAAACACACACATGCACACACACACACACACACACACACACACACACCAAAAAAAAGAAAAGGAAAAAAAAATCAATGAAAATCTAGTTGAAGAAAAGGCGGGCAAAAAAAGTACAGGGAGAGAGAAGGGGGGGAATTTGTGAATGGAAGAATGTGTTTGTGCATTCATTGTTAAAATAAAGAGTTGCTGTGACGCGACAGTCCCGGCCGGCCAATCGGAGATGGGATGATATTTTTAAATGTCCCCCGTGCCAACCAATGGGAGAGGCGGTGGCAAAGACTAGCGCAAGGAAGGACCAATGGAGAGGGAAGTATGCTAATGGAGAATTTGGTCAGGCAGGAGGTGAATGTCAACTAGTCAAAGATGGAGGCTGGAGATGGGAAGCCATGAGGTTTGTACTGGAGGGTTTCTCCCCTCTCTTGTCTGTCTCTCTCTCTCGTGCTCCTTCCCTCTTCTTTCCGGCCCTTCTCTCTTTCTTCCCCTCTCTCCCTCGCTCTCCCGCCCTCCCTTCGACGCCCACCCGCAGACCTGAACGGGGGAGAAGCCGGGAGGCGTGAGCATCCAGCCAGCCTCTTGCGCAAAAGCGCGCAGATGGAGTCCAGCCACCCCAAGGCGGGCCGCGGGCCGGGTGGGGAGAGCTGTGGGCCAAAAGTGCGCGGCTTGCCTCTTCGGCTCTCCTTTGGCCAACTTTTACCCAACCCACGGACTCGCCTCCTTGGATCCAAGTCTCTCTCTCTCTCCCCACCCCCACCGTCTCTGCTCCCCACCCACCTAGCAACCTACCCAGCGCCCCTCTCCCACCAGGTACCATTCATAAAAAAAAAAAAAAATCCAGGGGGAGGGGAATCCTCTATCCTTGCATCTATCTCTCTATCTCCCTGGCATCTCTTGTGGGTGCAATGATCCTTTCTCTTTTCTGGAGCTGTTTTGTGAGTAGCATCCGGGTGACTGGGCGGAAATGGCGGGAGCTCAAGGCTAAAAAAAAAGAAGGGAGAAAAAAAGGAAAAGGGGGAGGTGCAGCGGGGGTGGGGAAGAGAGAGAGGGATTGCAGGAAGGGGGGGAAGAGGAAGGATTTTAATCCAGGGTGTTAAAAAATATAAAAAAGTGAAGCCGGAGGGATCGGGGCGCGCGCGTGTGAGTGAGTGACTCTCGTGTGGCCCGGGTGGGTGGGAGTGGGGGGGGGAAGGCTCGGCCGCGATGGGGCAGCTAGGCGGGTGGAGGGAGAGGCGAGGGAGGGTCTGCGCTCTGTGGGGAGGGAGCGGGCAGAGAGAGGGAGACGAGGAGGCAGAGGAAGCCCACCGGCCAGGCCTGAAGCGGAACACTTATTTCGTTTTTTATTTAAATGAATGTATTTTATATTTACGCTGAGGGTGGGGTGGGGGGATTTGCGAGGTTTTTTTCTTCTTGTGACGGCAGTTTTGCATCCCAGGTTTCTCTTTCCTTTCTTTTGGAGGGGGTGTGTGCGTGTGCTTTATTGTATGTTTCGGCGTGTGTTTCCCCCCTCGTCCACTCTTTGGAGAAAACAAAACAAAACTCCGTCTTAAAACCTGGAAAGGGTGGAATGAGCAAAAAAAAAGAAGCGGAGAAAGTCCGGTCATGTGTTGCCTTCCCCAACACCCCTCTTTTAATATTTATTTATTTATTTATTCCTTCCTTCTCCTCCCGCCTTCCAGATCTGAAATCTTACTTTACAAGGAGGTAGGTGGGTGGCTGCTTTGAATTGTACTCTACTCTTTCTCCTCCCCCCCCCACACCCTGTTTCCCTTTTTCTGTGTGGGGTGTGATGGGAAGAGTCATCCCATCCTGTTTCGGGACTTTTAAATGATGACTTCTTTTTTTTAAAGTCTGTTTTCTTGTTCCCCTTGGGGTGGAACTGATTTCGCCTTCTCTTCATTTTTGGAGGATCTGTCGATCGGGAAGGATTTTCCAACACCCCCCCCCGCCCCCCGGTCACCTTGCATTCTAAGATAAAAAAAAATCATCTGCCGATCATTTTTCTTTCTTTCGCGTTTCTTTTTTTTGCGTTTCGACGAGGCTCCGCAATAACATTACGAAAGAGAGTTGCGGTTGCGCTTTCTCGTCTGGGCGCGTGTTGGAATTTGTCGGATCGTTCTAATCTATAGCTTGCGCGAAGGAAGGGTTTGGCGCGACGGGGGGACTCTCCCTGGAGGAGAGAAAGAAAGACACCCCCCCATGGCTTAATTTAGTCTCTCGGCGATCGGGAGACTCAAAGCCCCCCCCTCCAAGAAAAGTTTTTATTAAGGGTGTTTTGGAGCAACAGAGAGAGAGGCCGTAGGGGACCCGCAGGATCGGGCCCGTCGTGCCTTTTAAATGCGTTTTTCGATGTCAAAGCGCGGCGAAGCTGGAGAGGCTCCACAGCTCGGCAATCTGGGCTTCTGGGGGGCCATTTCACCCATGTAAACATCCCTGAGAAATGGCAGGAGGGAGGTGGAAAATGGACATGGGGGGGAGAAAAGGAGAAGCCCGGATTTCTACCCCTCCCCCCCTCAGCCAGCCACCCCCAAACCCCCCAAAACGTCGGTGGCAGGAAGTCTGGAAAGGGACTTGCGTTCGCTCTTTCTGCGCGCTTGGGAAGTTTTCTTCGCCCGAGAAGTGAACGTGGTTGGCGATGGTCGCTCTCAATTCTTAGTTGAAAGAAAGTCCTTTTTCTTTTGCCTTTTTTTTTTAGAGGGGTGTGGGTTGCGCCCCCCCAAAAAAGTAAACACAGCAAGGCGATCTCGATTCTGTATTTATGCTGGCTGCGCATTTAAATCCCGTAAAACAGAAAAGTCCCAACGCGCCGCTTCCACGAGCGCCGAGGTTTTTGGGGATCGACAACCCGATCGGTGCGCGCGGGGGCTTTTCGACGGTACTTCTTGCACTTTGCCCCAGTTCGGCACAGGGTCTCCTATCCAGCGTGTGGTCTTCTCTTTTCTTACAGCATTGTGCAAGGATAGCTAGCCCCCTTCACGATCACACGATCACAGTCCCAGGGCTGCTGGGTTTCGAAAGCTTCCTCCTCGAGTGGAAAAGACATCTTTACCTCCTCCTTGTCTAAATTTTAATTCCTCCTTCCACCTCTCTCTCTCTGTCTGTCTTTAAAACTCTCTAAAGTCTACAGAGTTGCTGCTTCCACTTTCCCTGCCAGTGCGTGGATCTCTCCCTGCAGCAAAGAGGCGATTTAAATAAATGAAATTAAGGAAACCAGGAACCCGGGATTAATTCAGCTGTCTGACTAATTTGCCCTGTGAAAACTTTGTGCTGGCAATTTAGAAAGCAAACTATTAAAAAGTTTGGGGCCGCTTTTTACTAGCTGGGACAAAACGAAAAACCAAACCAAACCACCCTTTCCAATAGCCACCTTGAATGAGTCTATTCAGTCCCATTGCAAATATCTTGATCTGGATGGAATTTTCTGCACAAGGCTATGAATGAAGTATAAGGTTGGCTCCATGGGTTTTTATTTAAGTTGTTTAACTTTTGTGTGAGCGGAGAGAGAGAGCACAGAGTCACTTGATCATTTTGGCACTGATTAAACTTTCTAAAAGGTTGCTTTAGGGTGTATCCCACTCCCCTATCCCAGTATGAAATGGTTTAGATGAGAATTAGGTTCATATTTGTAAATATATATATACCTATTGTATTGAACTTCGGATATACAGTTGCCAATAGCTGTTTTCACCTAGTTACCATTAAGTATTTCAACAGAAAAATAGACGTGTTAGTACAATGTGTCTGTTTGCAATATATGTTTGTGGTGTATAGAATCTTGCATATGTGTCTACTCAAAAGTCAGTCCCATTGTTTTCACTAGGGCTCACTCTCAGGTAAGCGTGTACAGTATAGGACTACAGCCTTATATGGTTAACAAAAAAAAAACCCCAACTGCTTACAATAATGAGTCCTTTTATAAATGTTATATTTAGAACATCCATTTGGGAAAAGAAAACCGTAGCCCCTTCCTGTGTACTTCTGCTTGGAAGTAAATTCTGTTTACATCAGTGAGGCTTCTTCTTAGTAAATGATCTAGAGCCTGAACAGATGAATTTGATAGTCAGGAAACATTATTGATCCAAATAACCACCGTTAAAAGTTCCCAGTCTAATAGCGTCTTTTACTTAATGACACACCAGCCTCTTGCATTGGCCTTATCTGGAGAATGTTTGATGAGGAAAGCTCATCATCCTTATTTTTATTCCTCCTATCCCTTTTATCCAGCATAATGCTGCTTAAGTAGTTTTATTATTATTATTATTTTAAAAAGCAGCAAAGATGTCCCTGATTTATATTCTGGAAGAACTGCTGATCTTTCTTTCTTTTTTTAAAAAAGTATTGCAAACATGATGAAGATTTCCCCACTATATCCACGTGGTTGAGTGTGCGTGTGCGTGTGTGTGTGTTGTTTGCCGTTTCCTTTTTGCCATGGATCTGTTTTAAAGGAAAATCTCACCTGGAAAAAAAAAACACACACGCCTCCCTCCGAGAAGTCCCTTGTGCCTAGTGGGAAAACTCTTGCTGTCCGAAGCCCTTCTTCTGTTGTACTACTGGCAGTTATGATTAGCAGTGCAATATTAAAAGGGCATTGGCTGGCAGATACAGACCCTCCCCTCTCTCCAGAATGGCCAACTGTAGGGACCGTGCTTCCTCCAGAGTATTTATGCATATGTGTGTTGGGGGGGGGGAAGAATATTAAGATTTGTTGCATGTAGGTATGTCAATGGAACCAGGACTCTAGCGTGCAACACTCCCCCCAAAAAAACCTTTTATGTGTTCTGTTTATTGTGTAGGATTCCAAAGGGGAATTGGGACACCCTGCACTTTAATTCCCACCCACCTTCCCACCTTTCTGTTGTGCATCTCGTTAAAATGTTAATAATGAACGGTTCCTTCCCTGTAACGGTGTATTGATACTTGAGCAAATGCTGTGTATGCTCAGATAGCCAACCATCTGCTTGCTATGTGGCTGAATTTTAAATGCTGTTGTTGTTTTTGATTTGCATGGTGTTTGTTTTTGCTTTAAAAACAGTAATGTGTGGGTGGGTGCTCTGGTGGTGTCCTCTTAAAAAGATAATTCTGCAAACACTCTTTGGAATGATTCCGGGCTCGGTTTTTATAGGGTGGCACATTCTTTACAATACCACACGCAAACCAATTGTTTTATTATTCCACATCCTGTATGCGTTTGGAGAGGTCTCTTTGGAAAAATGCTGTGGATTCTGCAACATTGTTCACAACACATTCAAAATGCTCTTTTTTTTTTTAGTTTTCAAATGCCTGTGATGCTGAATTGGGGGGGACTTGGGTCATTTTAGAAAATGTTGGGGGAAAGGATGGTGAAAATAAATCAGTTGGGAATGTCTTCACTATTTATTTGCAATAATGTTTGACTTCTTCAGTCCAGAGCCTGCCTTTGCTATTGAACTGAAATGTGCATATACTGAAGCTCACGGTATAAAGTTAAAGATAGGATACCCATAACCCTTCCTCCTGGTCTCATTCCATAACTTTCACTGCAATCCTGTGTATGTTTACTTGGAAACAAGTCCCCAACAGCGCAAAATTACTTCCTTTTAGATTTGTGCATAGGATTGCAGTAATAGCCATGATTTTTAAAAATAAAATAAAATATGCACACCCAAACAAAGCTGATAACCTAGGAATTTGAAGTAGCTTTCCACTCACCACTCCCAGCCCTGTGCAATAGAGAAAATTAATGGTATATGCATCTACATCGCCTATGTTACAACTGAGTCCTGTTTTCCTGTAGTCCGTAGGAAAGAAAAGATACACAATTAATCTGCTTTTCTGTGTGTTTGTGTCCTTGCTCTAACCTTGACTAATGATGATCTCAGATAAAACTTGAAATCATTCTGATTTTGATTTTATTGGGGATCGCCAGCCCTGCCAGTTATTGTGTTGCAACTATCTCTTGTATTAACAAACCCTTGTTTTTTGTTTTTTGTTTTTTTTAAAAAAGGTGTGTGTGAAATCCAAGGTTAGCTGGATACAATGCCGTTGGTGGGCTGCTGGGACCGCTTGCTCTGACAGTGTTGCACTACTGTCTTCACAAATTAAGCAGTGCAATAATATTGTCAAAGCATTTGGTTCCAGTCCTCATACATCCTTGCTTAATTATGACCAGCCCAGTGTTGCAGCACACTCCTCACTTTGCTGGTTGCTGAATCCTATTTTAGCAAGACGAAATGTCCCTGTCCCGTCCCCCCCTTTGACTTCTGAGGACTTCTTGTTTAAAAGCTTGATAATGGTCTTTTTTTTGGTGGGGGAACCCAATATGAAACCTGGTCCAAAATGATGAAAGCACCCAGTTTTTGTTTTAATTTATGTTAAGAGGGTAATTTGTGCCTGTTAGGTTTCTGGTTATTGGTGGTGGCAGTATACAGCTGTAGGTGATTTGTAGGTGTTTACATGTGTCCCAAGACAGTGCAAATTGTCAGGCTACTGTAAAATACCACTTTTCAGAACCAACCCTTGACTTAGCTAGGTCTGTCTTGTCTTCCTGTGTTTTGTTCCAGGGAGATGTGAATGAATTTGGTTAAGAGATGGGCAGCACCCATATAGTCTTTTCGTAAGGAAAGCAAAATCTGTATATCACAGAGTTTTGATTCTCTGGTGGCTGCTTCCCAAGTTCCCTTTTAGTTATGTTTGACAAGCAGATAGGCTTTCTATTTATTTATTTTTAAAAAGTGGAATTATTCGTGAGGTCAAAATAATCGAAAAATCTTCCTTTTCTAAACAAAACAAAACCTATCCTGTCAATAGAGATGGATACGTACATAACAGGATCAATGTGCAATGAAAATCTGTGTGATTCCCCCCCCCCCAACAATCTGGGGTATTTATCTGATGACGGTGGAATGTTTTTGAACAGCTAGAAAGGGGGGAAAGGGGCATTGGAAGTTTGGAAGTGGGGGGTGGGGAGAGAAGAGGGACCCTTTTTGTATAACTTTTGAAAGAGAGAAGTGAGAGGGGTGGAAAGAGAGATGCGGTAATGCTGGAAATCGGATCTTTGTGGGTTTGCCTTCTGGCTGGAATGTGCAGATAGACCATTTCCAGAAGAAATTAGAGCATCTTTTTTCTATAGTTTGCGCTCCATCTTTAGCATAGGGCAGAGGTGAGGAACCTGTGCCCCTTCCAGCTGTTATTGTATTGCAACTCCCATTTTCCCTGACCCATTGGCCATGCTGACTGGGGCTGATGAGAGGTGCAGCCCAGCAACTTCTGAAGGGACACAGGTTGCCCTACCCCTGGCTTAAGAGAGTTGTGTGTGTTGCTCTGTCAGAATCCGCAAATGCTTTAGCGATGATCTTTGCCGGCCATGCTTTTCTGTTTCTGCATATGATGTCAGGGGTCAGACATCTTCCTCTTTCAGATCAGCATCCTGAAGGGGGATATAAGAGACCAAAGTGTCAGCAGCGCTTGTTTTCGAAAAAGGATTCGAGCAGCAGGAAAGGTGTGCTTTGTAATACAAACACAGGCAACCTGTTGTCTCCCATTTTTGTTATTTCACTGTCTGGCAAGGGCTGCAATCCAGCCCATGTTTACCTGTGAGTAAAGCCCACTGAAGCCAGTAGGAGTGAACTTCCAAGTAAACGTACCTTGGACTGAACTTTGCTTTGAGATACACACCACGTTCCGGGTAAAGCTGGTCTGAAAAAATAACAGCTTGCTTTGCACCTAAGGAGTTTTCTTCCCCTTCCACCATCCCAGTCCTGGATTGGCTATTAAAACTTGGATTTTGGCACTTAGGAATTTCCAGCCCTTTCCTTAGCACACCCTCAGCAGAGAATGCGTTTTCGCATTCCTTTTATCTTCAGTCATTGCTTTGTTGCCATAGGTATGCTGCGCTCTGTCTCGACCCATAATCATACTTATCAGTTAGCAGTTTTAAAGCACTTTTCCTCTACTCCAGCCTCCCTTATAGCTAGTGTCCTCTAGTTCAGGGGTGAGGAACCTGTAGCCCTCCAGCTTTTGCTGAACTACAGTTCCCGTCCTCCCTGACCATTAGGCATGCTGGCTGGTGCTGGTGGGGTGGGGTTTGCAGCCCAGCATTATTTGGAGAGCCACAGGTCCCCTGTCTCTGCTCTATAAGTTTTGGACTGCAGCTCCCATCAGCTGTGGGCTGGCGGGAGTTGTAGGTCGCACCCACACAATGCATTTAAAGAACCCAGTACCACTTTCAAAAGTCATGGCTTCCCCCAAATAATCCTGCAGTTTGTTAAATGTTGGGAGCTGGAGTTCCTAGAGTGGTTTAACAACCACTCCTCCCCAGGGAACTGTATCTGTGTGAGTGGAATGGGGGGGGGGAGGGACAGTTTCCTAACAACTCTCAGCACCCATAACAAAACAACAGCTCCCAGAATCCTTTGGGGGAAGCCATGACTGTTTATAGTGGCATCCTATACATGTGAATGTGGCCTCAGTTAAGTTTTGGGACCAAGGAGGGATTTTGGTTGTAACATTTAAGTCCCACACTCTTAACCACGACACCCCACTGTTTTTCAGGGTCAGTAGGTTAAGATATCTCCACGGAGGGAGGCAAAATGGGTGGGTGAGGAGGTTGCCTGAGGCCTTTCTGGAAATGGTTGCATGCTGCTGTTAGAAGTGAAACCTCTCTCTTTTTGGTTCTTTTTAGGTACAGGTTTCAAACACTCTTCTATTAATTACCTTTACTGTAGTTCAGGGGTGGAGAACATCAGGCCTGGGAGCTGAGGCGGCCCCCAGGCCTCTCTTATGTGGCCCTCAGCAGCCAGGCCACACCCCTGATAATGTTTCTCTCTCTCTCTCTCTCCTGACTAGAAGACAGGAGTTCCTTGAGTGTAGAAAGTAGTCATAAAATTCACATTCACTGCCCCACGCATTTTTGCTCCTTAACCCAGGGAAGCGGCCCCCGTGAGGGAATGTGGCCCTCAGCCTGAAAAGCGTTCCCTGCTCTCTGCCAGGCCTGTGCTCGCACCCATCTGCCCCGTCTCGCCTCGCAAGGCGCCCCCGTTGCCCTTGTTGATACGTGGCGTGTTGCACATACCTGAGCAGGCCTCCCCTTTCCTAGCAGTTGACAAACTGGTCTGGCTGAGTCACGATTGGAAGGGGAGCGGAGCGGGAAGCATGATCAAAATGGGCAGGTAGTTTATACAGGTCGCAGAATCGCTCTTTCCTAGCTCCAGATTTAAGTGCTTAGTATTTATAAACACCTTGCAGAGCCTTGATAGATTTAGCATTGATTTGACCTATGCTGGAAGGCTCTGGGATCCCATTATTATTATTATTATTATTATTATTATTATTATTATTATTATTATTATTATATAACGAGTCGTAATAATTAGACACCAACCCCCTGGTCACACATGGTGTGGCTATCTATATTTTACAGGCACTGAAACTCAGGGCCACCTTCTCGGCTAACTTGCCCTAGACCTAGACCTATGTAACTTCCTGACACAGTCACTATCGACATGCCCTGTTATTGCTTCTTATTTTATCTGTTTTACTCAGCATGATTTTGCACTTAAAGTTTTTAAATGTATTTGTACAAAATGTACAAATGTGTCTGTTGTATTTTATGTACATTCGCGACAGGTTTCTGCCTGGTTTCGCATTATGTGCTATGGCCGTATGGCTAATGCAATAAATAATATTTGAGTCGTAATAATACGACAAAAGCTTGTGTCTTGTGGGAGTATATAGAAGCTGGGAGGATTCCTAATGTCTCTAGATAAGAGACTTTTCTGGTCCAATTTAGTGGGAGATGAAAGCAAACCTTTTTTGGGGGTGATGGAGGTGGGGGGTTAGGAAACAAGGCCTTTGCAGAAATGAAAACGTGGATGTTTTTGGAGTTGGTGTGTTCCTTTTTTTAAGTGGAACAAAGTTCATCTGTTCTGCTTTGCTGCCAGACTCAAAACACGAGAGAGATTGTCTGTAACCTCCTTTTCCAACCTGGTGCCCTCTAGATGTTTTGGACTACGAAGGCCATGTTGACTGGGATGGATGGGAGTTGTAGTCGAAAACCGGTTGGAGAAGGCTGGCGAGTCTGAGAAGGGCTTTCTTTGTCTCTCCGTCTCTCTCTGTGTGTTTGTGTGTGGTATGAAGTCTTTCCTACCTTTTTTTTAAAAAAAAAAAAGTGCAGCAGCGGGTGCTTTAAATTTTTTCACCATGCCCCTTAAACCCCCGAGCCTCAATGATTCATTGAGAAAGCGCATTCCAAGAAGCTGCAACTCTTGGGAGTGACTCTGAAAAAAAAAATACATATCGTGGTGTGTGTTTTAAATAAAAAATTTTTTAAAAAGGGAAAATGCAGGAGGGAACCGGATCTCCTTTTGAGAGGGGTGTCTGTTGGGGGAGGAGAAGGCTTCCTGAGACTCTGAAGATGGAGGTTCTGCATTCCAGAGGTGGCTTATTTCTGACCCTGGCTAGCCAAGGAATTTAACAGTGAACAGGAGAAGGGGGTGGGATTCTTGGTTGGGAGAGAGAGAGAGAGAGGCGAATGGGAGGGGCGCGAGGGGCTTCAGAAGCAAAGGGCCCCCCTTCTGGAGTGTATTTACAAAGGAAACTGTGTGTGTGTCCGTGTGTCCGTGTCTGTGTGTGCGCTTGCACACACATGTGTGTGCCTGCAACATTCCTAGATTTGTATCCAATTGGGCAGTGGACGTCAGGGGGGCTGCTTGGAATGCAAGGAATCAAATCCGCCTGAGGTGGCAAAGGGTGATGGAACCGCTTCCATCCTGTTATTGCATAAACTTGTTAAAGAGAACCACCCCCCTCTCTCTTTAAAAAAGGAGCATGTGTAGGATATTAGTACTTGCTGAGGAAGGTTTGACTGTCTGTGTTTTTGTGTAGTTTTGACCTGCCTACACAGCTAATTGGGATGGCGGATGAAATCAGATGGATGATACGCACACATATATTCAGGAGCAAAATGGTGTTTGTTTGGCTGCCATCTTCATCATCCTATCCCTCCACCGAGGAGGACATACTTTCTCTCTGAGTCATGGCAGTGGCCAGATTCTTGCCTTAAAAAAAAAAAATTACGCACATGGGTGGTTTGGGGAGGGAGGGGAGGTTTCGGCATGAGGGAGGGAGGAGACCTGTTCCCTTCTTTAGATTGAGTTTCCATTGTGGGGGGGAAAAGGTGGGATGTGAAACAGAACGGCTGCGTAGTAGCAATATTGTTAACTAGCACTAGGAGTGCCCAGCGCTGCGTGGGAATTGGTCGAACCCCCCCAAATTTTGTAGTTTTTAAAAACAGGATAGTGTAATTTGCGAGTTTTAGGGCTCATGCAAACACACGCTAACCCAAGGCTCCAACCTTAGCTGGGGAACAGCTTTTCTGGCTCTGAATCAATTTGTTTTTGTCTCTCTGTGTGGAAGCTAATGCTTAATAAGGGTTAATTTGGTCCGCCATCTTGATTCAAAATGGCGTCCGGCATCCAAACGTTGACAAAGACTGCCGGCCCCACCTTGAGAATCCTTGTGCCAAGTTTGGTGGCTATATCTTGAGAGCAGTGTTAGAAACTCAGATATACAAGCTAATCGCAAAATGCCACCTTAAACTTAGGTTGCGGTTGCCACTACGGAATGTCTGGGTGCCATATATATTTTAATGAGACAACAACAACAACAACAACAACAACAACAACAATAATAATAATAATAATAATATAACAAGAATTTCATTTTTATGCCACTTTATATTTTAGAGAAATAATCTCAGAGCTGTTTACAACACATTAAAACATCAAATCAAACAATCCAGACTAAAACAAATTCAAGCTTTAAGGAAAATATTTCCGATCCTTCTCTAAGGGACGTTTTGCTTTTCCCATGTTTATTTATCTACTTAATTTATAGAGCTGCCCCATAGCAGAAGTACTCTAGGAAGGCAGGGTGGTATAGTGGTTAGAGCAGAGCTTTCCAAACGCTGTGTCACGACACGTTAGTGTGTCACACGAATCCTCCCAGACTGGAACTGGGTTAGTTCAACCTCTGGTTTGCTAGTAAAAATGAATTACTGTGTCGCGAAATGATGCAAGTCTAAAAAGTGTATCACAACATGTTGCCTGTCCCTGATCTGTGCAGTGCTCTCAATCTTCCAGCCCTGAGTTGTTGTTTTTCAGTGACAGAAATGTTGGGGAAAGGATCAAGTGTGGGGTTTCCTAGAAACGTTATACTAGGAATCCTGGGGTTCTCTCCCAAAGTCTGGAAGCTGGCACCTATTGAAATGCAAAACATTTTCCTAGGCAGGGATGGAACCTTAAGAGACAATTCATGTGTCACCTTTGTTAACTGCAAAATACTCTCGCAGATCCCAAGCAAAATCTACGCTTTGCACCCAGGGCGGTAAGAACTGCGCCATAAACTCAGATTGAAAGCACGTTCAGAATTCCCCCACCTGGTTGTGCTGTCTGGGAATTATGGGAGTTGTAGCACAAAACCCTCTAGAGGGCACCAGGTTGGGGAATGCTAACATAGTTTTTGTTTGTGGTGGGGAGTGATTAGAATGTTGGGAGTTGGAATGGGAAGATCTGAGTTCAAATCTTCCCTCAGCCATGAAGCATGTTTAGGTGAGCTTGGTCAACTTATTACTTGCTTTGCAGGGTGGTCATGAGGATAAAATTGAAGTGAGGGGGCAACATGCACCAATGATGTACAGATGTTAAGCTTGTTGTGTTCTTATTGTTTTCACTAGCCAGGGATTGGGTGCAAAAGTCATATATTTAGAATTTTTAAAAAAAATTCAGCCTCGGAACTACCGGTGGTTCTGAGCATCCAAACTGAACGGAACTCCCAATCCTTTCACGCAAAAGTCTGCTTCTGGTTTTCACCAGTATTGTTCCTTTCACCAATATAATTTAGGGTGTGTGCGTGGAGTCATTTTGTTGCTGCTATTGTGAAAAATATTAGGGGGATGGGAACCTTTGCCACTCTACTGCAGACCACTAATTCATAGATCTACCAGCCATCCCAGAATCCACCTTCTGCCTGAGTAGACCATTCCTTGGAGGAAAGGCAGGATGCTCATGCAATAAATAAAGACACCCCCCCTCCTTTTTTAGCCACGCTTTAACCAAAGTTTGTGAGCTGTAAGTGGTGCTTAAAAGCTTTTGAAAAGGCTACTACTAGAAATCTCCAAGATGTGCCCCTAGCATGTGGAAGGAGTTGTGTGTGTCTGAATTTCCTTTGGGTACCGTAATTAAGGTCACTTGATGCTGGTTAATTGCATTATTACTTTTATTTCAATTTCTTTCCTGCCCTTCAGTGTAATCCTTCCCAGCAATTAAAAAAAACCACCCCAAATTAAAAACAGCGCATTGATTATTTTGTTTGTTTATTTATTTATTAAAAAAATTGTTTATACACTGCTATCCATAAACAAGTATCAAATCACTTTGCAACGGTTATGCCTAAAACCATATAAAATGTTAAAACCACAAATCAGCTAAATATTATGGAAAGATGTATTCTTAATTGGCTGCCTAAGCCCGGCAGAATAGAATCATATTCAGCGGGCATTTAAATGTTGAAATAGAAGACACCTGCTTAATCTCTACCTGGCAGAGTATTCCATAGTTTAAAACAAGCGATGCACATTTAGTGATCATTTGGGTGGGCTGTTTCCCCCCCTTATTAATAAAATTTATATCCCACCCATCCTCTCAAAGGAGCCCAAGGTGGCAAACACACAAGTTATAAAACAAATAAAAACACTTTAAAATTTCCTTCTTTTCAAAGTTTATTATTAATAAATAAAATAAATGAATGCTAGAAATACAATTACAATAGACTGAAAGCAGGATAAGGTTGGGCATTATCACTGAACTTGTTCCAAAACATTCCAAAAATAAAATAAAATACCAATTTCCCCATAAACCTTTTAGGCTGGTTCATATATATTCTTTTGTAATGAGTTAGCTCAGTTATAGTGACTAGGGACCAAATTTTCTCAGTTCATTTAGATATAGTAGGAGATGAAAAAGGAGAGAAAAAGAACAATTTCATAGAATTGGAAGGGACCCTGGTGATCATCTAGTCCAATGCAGGATTATGCAGCTGTCCTATATGGGTATCGAACCTGCAACCTTGGCATTACCAGCACTACGCTCTAACCAACTGAGCTATTCAGTGGTTTACAGCTTTTAAAACAGTTGTAGCAAAGGGAAGAATAAAAGCGGGTAAGTAAGGGCAGGTCCACACCTTAGATTTAAAGCACACCCAATGCGCGTTCAAAACTCATGGCTTCGCCCAAGGAATCCTGGGAACTCTAGTTTCTTAAAGGGCCTGAGAATTGCAGAGGCAGATTTAGGGAGGCGTTCCTGGTACTGCCGCGCTGGGCACCGAACCCAGAGGGTGCCACAAGACGTTGCCACTATGTTGTAATAAATGCGTAGACTGGAAGGTGATGGATGGGGCCCTGCCAAATTTTGGGCTTGCACAAGGCACCGCTGAAATTTGCAAACCCAAACTCCGCCCCTGAGAACTGTATCTCTGTAACAGGGGAAACTATGGTTCCCAGGATTCCTTGCGTGGTGTTGCTGGGTGTTCTTTAAATGCACAGGATCTGTCCTAAGAAAATATGACTTGCACATAAACAGTGGTTCGGAAGATGAAAAAACAAACAAACCTGAAATCTAAAAAGTAATGTGAAGCATTACTATAGCACTTTAAACAGGCACAACTTCCCCCCCTCCCAAAGAATCCTGGGAACTGTAATTTGTTGGGTACAGAGAGTTGTTTGGAGACACACACCCCTCTTCCCCTCTTCCCAGGGGCTTCTGGGAGCTGCAGTTCTGCGAGAGGAACAGGGGGTCTCCTAGCAATTCAAACTACACTTCCCAGCATTCTTTGTAGGAAGCAGTGACTGTTGAAAGTGCTATAATAGTGCTTTAAATATATGGTGTGGATTTGGCCACTGTGAGAAAGGCATACTCCGGGTGGCGAACTCTGAGGATATGCCTAAAAACTTTTCACCAGTGACCACCCATAAACTGTTTCTCCAGCTTTCTTAGCAGAGCAGAGTTACAACAGGCAGAAAAGTAATTAAGCGGCCCGCCAAGAGCATCATTAATTTTCAAGTAGTCCATAGGGGGAAAGATTTGAGTCTACTCTTTTGGAAAATAACACTTGTCAAAACCCACAACGGTATTTGAAAATCAAACCGTTTATAAAGGATGTTCAGGGTTGAAACCAGTTTTACTCAAAGCAGACCTGTTGAAATTTAGTAGACCTAAATTAGCCATGCCTGTTGATTTTAATGGCTCTACTCTGAGTAGGACTGACATTGGCTCCAGCTCTTAATTTCCTTGTACACGTGGCGTGGTGATTTGCAACAGAATTTTCCCGTGTGGATGCAAAACTTGGAAGCAGATACAGTTGAAATCTTAAGGAACAGAGTGTGGTCTGGTGAACGGTCCACAAGAAATGGAGCAAACTCATTGCTCTAATAGAGGCAAGAGGAATTGAGGTGTATGTTTTGTTCCTTTTACTTTGCATCGAATTGCAGGGTTGGATGAGACCCCGGGGGTCATCTAGTCCAACCCCCTATTCCCCTGCATGTCATGGGATAAGGAAAAGCTGGCCTCTTCTATGTGGGAAAGGCATATTTTGCAGGAGAGGGCTGTAGCTCAGTCGTAGCTTCCGCTTTGCATACAGAAGGTCCCAGGTTCATTCCTTAGCATCTTCCGATAGAGCTGGGAGAAGCTCCTGTCTGAAAACCTCAAAAGCTGCTGGCAGGAGGCAATACAGTTGTACCTTGTATCCTGAACGCCTTGCGAGTCAAACGTTTTGGCTCCCGAACGCCGCAAACCCGGAAGTGAGTGTTCCGGTTTGTGAACGTTCTTTGTTACCCGAACGTCCGACGCGACTTCCACGGCTTCTGATCGGCTGCAGAAGCTTCCTGCAGCCAATCGGAAGCTGCACCTTTGTTTCTGAACATTTTGGAAGTCGAATGGACTTCCGGAACGGATTCCGTTTGACTTCCAAGGTACCACTGTATTGAGCTTAGATGGACCAATGGTATAAGGCACCTTCTTGTGTGGCTAGGGGAGGGTGTCTGCATCTTATGCCTAGGTAGCTCAATTGGTTAGAGTGCGGTGATGATAATGACAAGGTTGCAGGTTCGATCCCCGTATGGGACAGCTGCATATTCCTGCATTGCAGGGGGTTGGACTAGATGATTCTCGGGGTCCCTTCCAACTCTACGATTCTATTATTTTACATCCTGGTCAGTTTAAGAAGCTGTGTCATCCGTTTTCGAAAACAACAACAGAAGCATCTGAAGATGCAGATCCTTGCAACTCAGCTGCTGAGAAAGGGGTGTGATCTGGTGTGCAGTTGTAGCGTGCATTGTAAACTGGTGACGGAATGGGTTAAGGCATGGGGGGCGGAATTCCTCGCAGTGGAAAAGGACATGAGGAAGGTGCTTTAAAAAGTTTGCAGGGTGTTTGTTTGTTGATGTAGTGATCTGTCTTCACCGCTGCGCCCCTTCCCCCCCCCCTTCCCGGCCCGCAAAGTACAGTGCCATCTGCTCAGGAGAGGTAGTGCAGTTTGGAAGATTTAGGAACTCTCCCTGAACGCATCGGAACAGGTTAGCTCTTGCAAGGCTGAAAGAATCCCTGTTTTCTGGCAGGATTTGTACCAGCTTGCTAGATACCTTAAGAAGTCGAGGCTGGAATGCAAAAAATGCAGCGAATGCTCTTAGAAAGAGAATGAAAAGTTGCTGGGTGGGGGGGGGGGGACAGTGGAAAAAGGAGGTGAAGCCCTGCTCACCTCGATTTCAACGTAGCGATGCTGTCTGTGGTTGTTTTTGCCTGCCTGTTCTGAAGCAGCAACTATAGCCCTTTGCCAAGAAGGCACCCTGCCTGACCCTCTTGGTGAATGTAGACGTGGTACCCAACCACAAAAGAGTCAAGTGGGAGTTCTGTCGATTTTTTTTTTTTGAAAAGGTGAGTGCAGATTTGTGCCCACAGTGCCAGCAGTATTTGAAATCCGTTGGCTGCTACGGGCTGTAAGCTTTGATTAAGTAATCCAGTTAGATCTGTAGTTCCCAAACTTTTTCGGGCTACTGCCCCCTGGGTTCCATAAAGTGGTCCCCACTTCCCCCCCCACTCTACCCTATAAAAAAGCATTATTCAAAACTGTGGTTTGTGTGGCCCATGAAGGAAGATTATAGCACCATAAAGTTTGGAACCCAGTGTGAAAACTATTCAGTTTAATTAATAGAACAAATTGAAGAATTGGATTCAGCAATACCAGCTTTTCAGAGTCTGGTGGTTATTGACACCTCCAGTGCCCCCCCCCCCGGCCTCCTTAGCACCCCCCCGCTTAATCTCTCTGCCCCCCCAGGGTGAGTTACCCCCCCCTGGAAACCACTGAATTAGAAGAATGAACAAAAAACAAACATTTAAACTGACTAAAAAGAAGGCATCCCAATTAATCAGATAACACTGGTGGGAAGGTAAGTATAAAGATCAACTATGTTGTCAGCAAAATATTGGAGCTACGATAAAATTTCTTCCACATGGCAGTGGGGAAGGAAAGCTTAATGGGGATTGCTGATGAAAAATGCACTTGCAAACATACAAGGGGGAACTTTGAGGCTGTCTCTTAAATTTACTAACGAATGGGGAAATTGTCTTACTTCCCCAGGAAAAATCTTTGCACACAAGTTTTCAGAACTGATAAAAGTTCTTGGAAACTATCCTTTGCCAGTGGTTTAATGCAAGGATGGGGATCTCATGGCCTTCCAGATACGGTTAGACTACAACTCCCATCATCCCTGACCATTGCGCTATGCTGATGGGAGCCTGACAGCATCAGGAGGGTAACAAGTTTCCATTCCTGGTTAGTTAATTTATAGTTGTGTCTAGTAATCAGTTGTGTACTAATATGATTTCTTATGGGTTGTTTTTTTTTAATGTGGTGCTTTCGTATGTTGTGCTGGTTTATTTGTTTATTGCCGTGCTTGGGAAGTTCATTTAGTTCCAATAGTTGCAGTTCACCCCTTCGAAATAGGAATTAGTTCCAGTTCCAAGTTGCCCCCTCCAAAAACGAAACTTAATTCCATTTCAGTTCAGTTCACATTTCATTCATGTGTTCCTTTGCTTTACTTCCCCAGCCTTCAAAATTTTTACAGGCTTACTCAGCTTGAGTAAGACTAAGAAAACATCAAAAAAAAACACGCGATGCAATATGAAAAAATGTTTTTGTTTACTTTCCCCAACAATGATGATCTTTAAGCTTAAACAGCTGCATAACCTTTCAGATAGATAAAAATGATAAATGCAGTGTCCGCAGTCGAACATGGTGTGTGTGGGTGTGTGTATGAATTGAATTAAAAGTCGCCCAAAATTCCACTGTGAAAGGAACTTTATTCATATTCAGTTCACCTGGAAATCATAGAAACTACTTTCAGGTGAAATTCAGAGATTTTGGAATTGTTTTCATGAGCTAGTTGATCCGAATTAGTTCATTCCAAGCACTGGTTTATTGTATGATTATGATGTCTTATGTGTCTGATCTACTATGAATCACCCGGAGATCTACCAGTACATCCCAATCTACTTTCTGCTCACCTCTGATTTATTGGATTCCACTGTTAATCGGTTAGGACCCCTTTTGCACCATACACTGAGAGCACTATTATTATACCACTCTATAAACAGTAATGGCTTCTCCCAAAGGGTTCTGGGAAGTGTAGTTTGCTGAGAGTTGCTAGCAGGCTCCTCCCAGAGCTACAGTCCCCAGAACTCCCTGGGAAAAAGGATCAATCATTAAACTATTATGGGAATTTCAGCTCTGTGGGGGAATAAGGGTCTCCCCAACAACTAACTACAGTTACCAGGATTCTTTGAGGGAAGCCGCGGTTGTTTAAAGTGGTACAATACTGCTTTAAGTGCATAGTGCAAATAGGACCTAAAACTCATTCATTCAGGTGACAGCCCAACTTGACACCAACTTAAATAGATATAAAGCTCTCTGGGTGTGTGATATTCCAATATTCCCTCTCCCTAAAGCACACTTGTTTCTAAAACAACAAGAGCAGTTGTCTCTGCCATCCTTCCCCAACCTGTGGTTCTCTAAATGTTTTGGACCACAACTCCCATCTGCCCCAGGTCAGCACTCAACTGATGCTTCTCTGTTAGTCTTGCAGCAGAGTACACTACTGGGCTTGGGTTGAGAATCATAGAATTGTAGAGAGGGACCACGTGGGTCATCTAGTCCAACCCCCTGCAATGCAGGAATCTTTTGCCCAACACGGGGCTCAAACCTATGACCCTGAGATTAAGAGTCTCATGCTCTACCAGTGGAGCTATTTCGGATGCCAACTGAACTAACTTCCCTCAGGGTAGCCTTGAGGAAAGTCCCTTTATCCTAGCTCCAGGCAAACCTACCTTGCCAGGACTCTAGAAATAAAATTAAACCATGTAAGGATAAGATGGACGCGGGTGGCGCTGTGGGTTAAACCACAGAGCCTTGGGCTTGCCGATCAGAAGGTCGGCGGTTCGAATCCCCGTGACGGGGTGAGCTCCCGTTGCTCGGTCCCAGCTCCTGCCCACCTAGCAGTTCGAAAGCACGTCAAAGTGCAAGTAGATAAATAGGTACCGCTGCAGCGGGAAGGTAAACGGCGTTTCCGTGCACTGCTCTTGTTCGCCAGAAGCGGCTTTGTCATGCTGGCCACATGACCTGGAAGCTGTACGCCGGCTCCCTCGGCCAATAATGAGAGATGAGCGCTGCAGCCCCAGAGTCGTTCACGACTGAACTTAATGGTCAGGGGTCCCTTTATCTTTAAAGATAAGATGAGTCTGTGCGTGTGATCTGCCAGTTTTCTAGTCAAAATCTCACTGGCCTGCGGTACAGGCATGTTGGAAGAATTACTGGAACTACCATGTTTCTCCTAAAATAAGACACCGTCTTATATTTTCTTTTCCTCCAAGAAACACAGTATGGCTTATTTTCATGGGATGTCTTATTTTAACCGCTCCGCGTTGGTACGCTGCATAGCCATGCCTATCTAGGCTGTCTTAAGGGAGAGGCGCTGAGTCACTATGTCTTATTTTCGGGGTATGGCTTATATTTCACAAATGCGTAGAAATCCTGCTACGGCTTATTTTATGGCTGCGGCTTATTTTAGGAGAAACACGGTATTATATGAATGTTTTGCACCCATGTTTCATTCATTCTGTGTATTATTCCTATTGACTTGTATAAAAGTGTATATATCAGCAGAGCAATTCCACATGTGTCAACTCAGAAGCCAGGTAAATGAGTATACATTTCTTGACAAGTATAGGATTGTACAGGGTAGTTGATTTTTATATTATGTTAAGCAAAGGTTACAGCATTCTAGGAGAACCCCCCCCCCAATACATTTCTTTTATTTGTTAATTCTAAACCCACCCTTCATCCAGGCAGGCACCAGGGACAGTGTACAGCAGGCATAAATTATATATATATATATATATATATATATATATATATATATATATATACACACACACACACACACATACATATACATACATGCCAAATGTAAAATAGAATAAATCAACGCTGCTCATAACAAAAAAACAAAAATGAGAGGCAGCAATATAAGACGGATTGAAGCAAGATAACCCTTTAAAAGTGATCAGAGAAGAACAGTGGAGGGAGGGAGAATTCTGCAGCCGGAGGGTACCAGCTTGGCTAAGGCTAGTTTATACTGACCTAGAGTGGCTCCCCATGGATTTGGACTGGAGTCTTTTCCTATGCCCACCTGGAGATGCCAGGGATTGAATGCTGGACCCTTTACATGGAAAACACCGAGCTGCCTACTCTTCTGAACATGCTGTAGGGATGTGGGTGGCGCTGTGGTCTAAACCACTGAGCCTCTTGGATGAGAACAGAAATTGTGTGGTGGCAGTGCAGCGGCGGCAGGAGGCCCCATTAGCTAAAGTGGTACTTCAGGTTAAGAACAGTTTCAGGTTAAGAACGGAGCTCCATGACCCAGAGGCTGTCTTCGGACAAACGCCGGCTCCCTCGGCCTATAGAGCGAGATGAGCACGCAACCCCAGAGTCGGACACGACTGGACCTGATGGTCAGGGGTCCCTTTACCTTTACCTTTTTACCACAGTACAGTACTGTCTTCACTGACTAGCAATGGTCAGTCTTCCCCAAACTGGCGCCCTTCAGATATTTCGGACTACAATTCCCATCAGCCCCATGTAACATCCGTTTGAGGAAGGCTGTTTTTGGTTAAATGAGCATTCATGCTTGCATATGAAACGTATGCATCAGGAAGTTGGAAATTTGGTTTGAGAACAATTCATTAAAGGTCGGCCTTTTTTTAATTGGCAAGTTACATCAGTCCAACCCTGTCTATTATATAAACTTCATGGTATCATGCAGGACTCTCTTCCCCAGATCTACCTGCAGATGCTGAGGAACTTTCACTTGCAAAACAGGTGCTCTACCACTGAGCTACGGACTTTCCCTAAGAGAGGGTGTGTCCTAGGGCACCCCAGGGCAACTCACAACCCAGCCAGCCAAACGGAGCCCAGGGCCCTGCATATAGAAGGCGCTGTGGCATTTCCAGCCTGTATAAAAATGATCAGAGGACAGGAGATGGAAAGGACCTCGGTTCAAGACCCTGGAGAACTGATATCCCATCAGAATAGACCAGCAGTGGGGGAGCTGTGACCCTCCAGCTGCTGAGGGACTACAACTCCCATCATGACCGCTGGCCAGGGCTGATGGGAGTTGTAGTCTGGTGACATTTGGAGGGCCACAGATGTTCTCCCATCCATGGGCTACGTGGAGAAAGAGTCTGACCTGGTATATAAAGCTGCTTCCTATGTTCTGATTTTTTTTTTTTACAGGCAGGAAGAACAGGAAGTTTATTGAGGTCTTGGTGGGTCAATATACTGGTGAGTTTTGGTCAACTTGGTGGGGCAATGGGCATGCAGGCTTGTGCCAGAATAAGTACTATCTTGGGGCAGTCACCCCAAAAACGGACACTTGGGGCCACCCTAGATCATGGTGTTGGGTCATGCGGTTACGCTCCTGCAGCCAATTGGAATCCTCGTCGGACGTTCGGCTTCCAAAAATAGTTCGCAAACCGGAACACTCACTTCCGGGTTTGCGACGTTCGGGAGCCAAAACGTTCAGGAACTCAGCTGTTCGAAAACCAAGGTACAACCAGGAAGCTTCATTTTGTAGACAAGATGAATTATTCTGTTATTTTCTCATCCCTGTGCCCTCTGCATTCTGTAAGTTGGGGAACTCGCAGGCCTTAAAAAACGTTTTCATTTACAAACTAGGGGGTCCTCTGGGTGCGTAAAAACCATGTCCTGCTTTTGGGGTGGGCCCACCTCACTTCCAGAACGATCAGCACTCTGCCACCCAAATTTGCTGTTAGAGGGAATGATGACAGACTGAAGCGCTCCTAGAAACATTCTGTTTGACCTCACATTTCAGGATATTTGGGCATCTCACTCTATTTGTATACATGCATGAATGTTGTGAGTCTGGGACAAAGTGGGCTGTTTCAAAGCGATCACCTGTATTATGACAAGTTTTGCATTTGCCGTCTGGATGCAGAAACCTTTCGAAAAGCCCTTTTGGCGTCGTGTCTGAAAATGGCCCAGTAGCCTGATCCATGCTGGCTTGCTTAGAAATGATTGTTACTGGATTGAAAGAGGCTTGCTCTCATGTAAGCGAGTGCAAAGTTGCAGTTTTAACCTCTTGTTTAGGAGAACTGGGGTGTAATTTCTGCTGAGCCACAAACATGCATTTTGGGTCATTTTGGCCTAACTGCCTCGGTTCCCACCCGCTTAAGCTGGGAAAGATTGTAGCCTTCTTTGCAGGGTGGTTGTGAGGAGGGAGTAAGAGGCAAACAGGTCCGCTAATGAGAGAATGTTATTGAATTGAGTGGTAAAAGCAAAGAAGAGATTGCCTTGTACTTCTGATCTTTGGTCGTCTAACGTTTTCCCCCCTGTGCAATTGCAATGCTTACAGCTACGTTATGAAACTACTCAAGTCACCTGATGCAGGAAGTAACGTCCCATTTGAGAACCTTGAGGGTAAGACCCTATCAATATTGCCTCTGCTTCTGTGTTGGGTCCTAGTAGTGCAATATTGCTTATAGGGTCTTTTCCTTGGGGGGGCACTCTTCGAGGGAAGGAATAAATAAATAAGTAGAAATTGAACCAAAAACAAGAGCAGAAACAAGGGGCAGGTTGGTTAAATGAAGACAATAGTTCTTGCGATCTAGAAGGGGCGGTAATATATTATTTGGCGTTGGATAACACTGTGTGTTCTTCTCCTAGACTGATTTTTGTTCCGGGGTTTGAGGCAGTCTTAAGAGAAGAAACTGCCTCATCTTCATTTCTTAAATAGGCTAGATCCTGTTCAACCAGATATTAAGCATCATTACTCAGAAAGATTTGCTACTGAGTCCACTAAGACTTCACAAGTTACGAGTGAATTGAACTTCAGATATTGAATATTGGGAATAAGAAGACCATTGTTTGCATGTATCAATAACCCAGGCTTTCTGGCTCATTGTGGTTTAGCAGCACGCTGATGAATTCTGCCTGATCACTCCCCCTTTGGTCCTTTCCAGAGTGTGAGGGGGATAAACCAACCAAAAAGCTTTTGACAAATCTGTCGATTTCAGTTTTTCATATCTTCAATATAAAATTCCTTTCTTCACATTTCCTCAGCAGTCTGTGGTTATAATTAACCATTTTTAAAGTCCTTGTGAAAATTCATTGGCATTTCAGTGCAAATTTCTAATGTATAGTCATACCCCGTGTTGCGTACGTTTGGGATGCGAACGCCAGCAACCCGGAAGTACATTTCGCAGCGCGGACGCTTCTGCGCATGTCCGCGCGGTCCGTGAATGCGCAGAAGCGTTCTGTGCAGTTTGCGCATGCGCAGAAGCGCAACCTCGCTATCTCTCGTGCGCATGCGCAAAAGCGCCGCCCAGCTTGCGCCCTGTTCGGGGTGTGAATGGCACGCTGGAACAAATTGAGTGCGCAACCCGGGGTACCACTGTACTTCAAATTTTTTATGTACTTTTGACTAATATAGACACTTCTGGAAGCAATTTCCCCGAATATAGACATTATTATTAGTAGCAGTAGTAGCCCTAGTTATGCATCATTTTTTTTTATTTAGCATGCATATTGTCATTAATAATATGCTTTATGGACACTTTCCCCCACCTCGAAACATTTTTGAACACATTACAGTGGGACCTCGACTTACGAAGATAATGCGTTCCAATGTGATCTTCAGTAGTCGAAAACACTCGTAAGTCGAGTCCCCATAGGAATGCATTGAGCAGAAAAAATTCGTAAGTCGAAAAAATCCTATTCAAAGCGGCCGCGACTTCCTTTCGGAAGTCGAAAAATTCGGTTGCGGTGGCCATTTTTTTTCGTCCGGAAGTCATTCGGAAGTCGAAAAACACGTAAGTCGGGTCATTCGTAAGTCAAGGTCCCACTGTATTTGGTTGGAGAAGTCCACAGCAAAATTCAGAGAAGTGTAAATTTCAAACTTTTATTTTGGTTTGTATATTGCTTCAGGAAGTGTGAATGCTGTAGGTCCAAACTGAACCAAATTCCTCACCCTGCCCACCCTAGCCTCACCTTCCCGTTACGTCAGAAACAGGGCTCTTGAATTGTTGCCCCCCAACAAGTCACAGGCACTAACCAACCTTAAACCATGGTTTGTTGCTGGTTTGCCGACTGTGGGATGATCCCTGATTCAAACATAACGGGAAGCTAAAGTTCCTTCCTGCTTTGTTTTATCCCACTGTGGTCAGAGGCAGCAGCGGAGCAAGCTGATTGGGCGCCTGGGGTGACGTGCGTGCCCTGCTCCCAGGGGAAGGACCAGCCGGGGCAGGACGCTCCACGGGGCCTCCAAGGAGTCTGCCTGACTCCTCCCACTCAGCCGCCCTACACCTGAGGGGGAGGCAGTAGGCGGACCGTTTGGGGCAGCGCAGAGCCTGCGGGCACCCAAGCCACCGCGTCACTCCCAGGAGAGACACGTGGCTAGGGTGCGCTGCTGGCCGCGCAGTGAGTATCACTCGGCATTTTGTTACCCCCCTCAGTGGTGACACCCGGGGCGGACCAGTCCCACCACACACCCCTCCTCCACCCCTGGTCAGGCAGAACGAAGTTGGGGGTGATCAGGCAACCAGCATCGGCATGTTGCTTGTTTACAGTAAACCGCAACAAGCCAGAACGTCAGGTTTATCCTTTGGTGCTTTTACACCAGCTGCATTTGTCAAAGACGTTTTGGCTTGTCGCGGTTTACTGTGAACAAGCAGTGTGCCGGTACAGGTTGCCTGCCGAGTCCTTTGTTTGGTGCATTTAAACTGGTTGCATTTGACGGGATCGGGCAACCTGCGATCGGCCTAGTGCTTGTACAAAGTAAACCGCGACAAGCCAGGATGTCAGATTCACTATTAGGGTCAGAAAAACCAGGGTAGGAGCATCGATCCAAAGATGGATAGCGTATTACTCTGTTCCCACGGCTAATTTCACCTGACCAGCAAATGACATTTTGCCCAGTAATATACCCAGAGGCATTATATAGCTCTGCAATCCTGCTTTAGTGAAAAGTATTTAAAAATAACAATAACCTACAAAGTGATCACAAACGCCTGTTGAAAGGCAACCTGATCCAGTTTTGGGAAGCTTGGTTGAATGGATTTCCTAAGCCAAGGGGACAGGGGCTCTATATGATCAATAAAAGTCTCTCTCTCTCTCCGTCCACCCCAGCTCAATGCGAAGGTATGTTGGTGGGGGGGGAAGGGTGTTAAATCCCTTATTTGCCCCCACTCCTCTTTGTAAATTATGAGTCGCAGGAGAAGCGGGGATTGGGGGGGGGGTTGACAGAGGGCCTGAAAGGGTCTGGGTGGGTGGCCTCCCTGTTTTTCAGGTGGTCTCTCTGTGCTCTCTCTCTCTTTGAGGGACCTTTTGAGGCCCGGAGCAGAAGGGGGGAAAGGGCAAAGTGGGGCGGGAGCGGACTTCAGACCGGATTAGAACAACAGAGGCGAGTAAAACACCAGCCCCGGAAAGGGGGAAAGGTGGTGAAGAGGGGTGGGGGTGGGAATTGGTTGGGTGAGGGCGAAGTTTCAGGGTGGGGGTGGGGAGAGAGAGAGAGAGAGAGCGCTCATCAATTCACTTCAGCAACCAGCGCTGCGAGGCGGGCCCAGGGACAATAGCAGCCCTTTCGGGGCCTCCCCCCCCCCCAACGAAGCCGGGACCATCTGTATCTCTGGCCCGGCGTGGTCTGCTGCCGATAGCAAGGGCCTTCGAGCCATTAAATAGCTCCTGAGCTCTGTGGTGAGGAAAGGTGGTGGTGGGCACTTGGAGATGGGCGGACCACCTCCGTCTCCCCCGTTTCTCTGCTGGCAGCCCCCAAAGGCTACGATAATATATTGTAAACACAGCAGGTCGTGTTGGATTCCTGGGATGTTTTTATACGTTCGGGGAGGCGGAATTAACTGTTGCCCGCTGTCGACCCAATGCACATAACCGAGTTTTCGCTTTTCCGCAAACGGGGTGGGAGGATTTGAGGGCTGCTTTGAAAAGCCCCCTGACTCATGTGCACATTATTTGTGTGTGTGTGTATGTGTGTGTGTCAGAGCATGGGGAGGGGGCTTAGGAGGTACGGGGGGGACCCCAAAAGTTTCCAACGGGGCAGTCTGCTACTCTTTCCCTGTTGCACTACTGTCCAAAGTTACAGCTAGCAGTGCAATAATGAAAGGGCGTCAGCCACCCCTGCAGAGCTGCATTGAGCGGGGGGGGGGGGTCAACTTGGGTTGGACCATTTAGGATCGTTTTTTTTCTGGCCAAGCCCTCCCTCTCCCCCTACCCCCCGAAAACATCATCTCAGCATTTGGTAACCTCCGGCGGTTTCTTGGGACCAGGTGAGTTGTGGCTGGAGGTCGACTGGCCCTATGGAGAAAGTAGTTTGACCCCAGATGGGCGGGGTATAAATAAATAAAATTATTATTATTATTATTATTACGCTGCCCCAGTGGTTGGCAACCAACGAGGCTGAAGGGGCCAGAGTTTTGTTTTCTTCGTCTGCTGACTTCCACGCAAATCTGAGATTGGTTTTTATTTCACAGGTGCAGGTATTGAGACTCAACAGCACCCGCTGTAAATGTTTGTCCTGTTTCAGCAAGGAATTAATAGAATGGAACAAATCTTTTTCCTGTGTACACTCCATGCATTATGTTGTGAACCTCCCTAAGATCTACAGATTAAGAGCGGTATAGAAATTTGATAAGTAAAATAGAAATAAAATAAATAAATGAGATGAAATGAATATCCCCCCTCCCAACAAAAAAACCCAACACCCCAAATTCCTGGAAAATGAAGCTTTACCCCTCACTGAGCTACAGTTCCCAGCGCCCTTAACAAACTACAATTCCCAGTATGCTTGGGGGGGGTGCTTTAAATGTATGCCATGTACACAGCCTTTGACAGCGCCTGCCCTGGAAAGAAATGCTGGTGAACCCGCTGGCCTTCAGATGCTGCTATACTACAAGTCCCATCGTCCCTGACCAGTGGCCACGCTCCCTGGGGGCTGATGGGTGTTTGGAGCCCTGGAGCAGCGAAGGTTCCCAAGCCCTGCTCTACAACACCCCAGTTGCTTGCTATGATTTCCTTGCACACTGGCTTAATGACAACAATGGAAGAGCTAAGGCTGAAGTTCAAATCCTGCTTAACCCGGGAGCGAACCCCACTGAATTTGGTAGGACGGAGGCAGCGTGGTTAGGACTGCGCTGTGAGAGTCCCACCGTGTTGTGGGGAGAAGAGGGCTCTCCACCCCCTTGTTTCTTGTAAGCAGCTTTTGTAGGAATCTTCCGTATTCTGGATCTAGCCCAGTACTGTCTACTCTGACTGGCAGCAGCTGTCTCAAGGTTTCTCCAGAGAAGAGACTTTCCTGCCACCGGCGCCCCGAGTCTTCTTTTTTTAAAAAGCTGGTGACGCTCTGGATCGAACCTGCAACCTCCTGCATCCAAAACATGCTTGACCAGCTCAGCTTGGGAGAAAGCCACTGCAGTATCTGTCTGAAGGTATGTGGGGGGATGACTAATAAGAGACAGGGAGTAAGGGCTATACAGTGGTCCCTTGGTTCTCAAACTTAATCCGGTCCGGAAGTCCGCTCCAAAACCAAAGCATTCCAAAACCAAGGCGCGCTTTCCCATAGAAAGCAATGCAAAATGGATTGATCCGTTCCGGTCTTTTAAAAACAACCCCTAAAACAGCAATTTAACATGAATTTTATTATCTGACAAGACCATTGATCCATAAAATGAAAGCAATAAACAATGTACTGCAGTCACACAATCAATTAATCAGTAGCTGAACTGGGTTTCACACAGTCACAAAAACAAAACAAAAAAGCCGCAAAAACGCAAAATAAATAGCAAAAACAGACAAACCTCAGCGTAACACTCAAAATGGAAGTGTGGCACTCAAAATGGAGCACGTTTGGCTTCCGAAAAAAGTTCGCAAACCGGAACACTTCCAGGTTTGCAGTTACAGGTAGGTAGCCGTGTTGGTCTGTCATAGTCAAAACAAAATAAAAAATAAAAAAATTCCTTCCAGTAGCACCTTAGAGACCAACTAAGTTTGTTCTTGGTATGAGCTTTCGTGTGCATGCACACTTCTGTTTGGGTTCCAAGTTGTTTGAGTACCAAGGCGTTTGAGAACCAAGGTACCACTGTACAGGTGGGCACAAGGAATGTCCGAGGTTGGGTGGGGGTCTGGATGTGAGTGTTTGGGGAGACACATGTCCATCTCTAGGACACATTTCTGGAGTCATCAATTCTCATTCGACAGAGGGAAGAAAATTATTTTTGTAGGTCGGGGTGCGTGGAGAAGAGCCTGCAGCACTTAAACCAGAAGCATTTAAGAGACTGTATGAAATGATTTCTCAATAAAGGCACGTTGCCCTGCGTTCTGCTTTTTAAAGTTGAGATTTGGATTTTATATGGGCTTATTTAGTGCGGAGGTTCCCTTTTTCTTTCTTTCTGAATTCTTGTCTCTTTTTTTAGGAGGCCGTTGGGTCAAAGAGTCATTTGGATGAGAAACAGGGATACAGGAAACTCCCGGTTTATGCAGGGGTTGTGTTCAGAAGAACACATATAAGCCTGCCCCGAACCCTGACCTCCCCAGCCCACCAAAACGGCACGTTTGTCAGCAGTCACGTGCAAGTGGGGGGGGTTTGCCTGTATTGCAATAAATTTGTAGGGCATGGTCCGGTCTAGCTGAGCACTTGTAAAATCCCATTGATTTCAGTGCAAGAGACTTTGGCTCCATCTGTGCTACCGTATCATATCGTAGAGACTCTCTCTCTCTCTCTCCCTCCCCCCCCCCCCGCTTTCCCAAATAGATCTGCAGTTCTCAGAGTGGTTTATAACTGTCAACCCCTCTTCCCAGGGAACTCTTGACAATTGTCGCTCTCTGAGGGGGAATAGGGGATTCCTCACAACTTTCAGCAACTATGACAAAACTCCAGTTCCCAGGATTTGGGGGGTGGACCGCCATGACTGTTTAAAGTGGTGTGTGAGATACGGCTTTAAATGTCATCAAGAAAAGGTGGGCTTAAAAGTGACCAATGTTGGCTGAGTTTTGCCTGAAGGGGGTTAACATGTGGGGTGTTCCCCTTTTATGCAAATCTGCTTCATGATTATTAATGTGGAAGGGGTGGCAATAGAAAAGGACTGAATGGTGCTGAGGATTCTACCGCCCACCCCACATACTCACCAGTGTTGGGTTTAGTAATTATTAACAGAAGTGGAAACGATTTGTGGTTATGTAGCACAATAGGGACGCGGGTGGCGCTGTGGGTTAAACCACAGAGCCTAGGGCTTGCCGATCAGAAGGTGGGCGGTTCAAATCCCCGCGACTGGCTGAGCTCCTGTTGCTCGATCCCTGCTCCTGCCAACCTAGCAGTTTGAAAGCACGTCAAAGTGCAAGTAGATAAATAGGTATCGCTGCAGCGAGAAGGTAAACGGCGTTTCCATGTGCTGCTCTGGTTCGCCAGAAGCGGCTTAGTCATGCTGGCCACATGACCCGGAAGCTGTATGCCGGCTCTCGGCCAGTAAAGCGAGATGAGCGCCGCAACCCCAGAGTCGGTCACGACTGGACCTAATGGTCAGGGGTCCCTTTACTTTACCTTAGCACAATATGGATGAATGACTGGCATGGAGGTATGAGAGAGCACTGGGGAAAATGTTTGGAAAGATGAATTAGGAGCGACACGTGGGACCTGCAGCAAAATTTTGCAGCATGGGGTGTTCCTGTTCAGGATGCCAGCCAGCCAGCCATGTCTTTTTTCAAGGAACTCCATTCCGCGTGCACACACACACACACACACGGTTTTTCTGGGTTCTCTGCCCTCCCCCAACAGTTAGCATCCCATTATTAATTCAGACCTTGCTGGGTTGTGTGGGGCCACTTTTATTCGCCTTAGAATTATTTTCCTACAGAGGTTTGTGGGACATGTGTAAACCTCGGGGCTTCACCATGCCTGCCGATAGCTCTCTTTTGTGTGGATAATGCCATTTTGGCTACATGGCGATAGTCACTCAACAAGTTAGCTGTCAGTGGAGACAAAACATTCACGAGAGAATGGTCTGCCATGAAGTAGCTGTTTATAAGAAGAGTACGGTGAGTAAAGTGAATTGTTTCTTGTTGAGTCAGGAGCCTTGTTTTTTGTTTTGTTTTTTTACATTTGTGCTTTTCGAACCTGCTTTTCTTCGCTGATTTAGGAACATAGGAAGCTGACATACACGTGAGTCAGTCCTGAGTCATTTGCTAGCTTGCACACCTCCCTGCTCACCCCTCGCTTCAGACCATTTATATACAAGTCAAGCTGGCTTCAGCGCAAATCTTCTTCTACTGGGAAAACTGCCCCTCTAGTCTTACTCTCTGCTTCCCATGCATAGCTGTCAAACCTTTTTTTGGCGGGAAACTCCCTTATTCCAATGCCATTTCCCGCTGCTATCCCGGATTGTTGATATCCCTTAAATTTCCCGGATTTCAAAGGAAGCAGCTCCTCTCCCTCCCTGCCGGCCAGGGAGGCTCCTCAGCTGCGTTGCTCGGCTGCCAATAAGGAGTCTGAGACCGACTGGGGGCGGAGCTTGCATGCCTTGTGCAGCCAGACCCTCATGCCCAACCAGACAGACAGCCTGCCTGCCGTCTACGCGCTCGCTCTTTCGCTCACCCGTTCACGCGCAGCCTCTGGAGCGCAGGGTGGCGAGGCTACTTGGTGCCATTGGACCGCCCTCGCAGCATCCCTTATTTTCAAATCCGAAAGTTGACAGCTATGCTCACAAGGGGCATAGGAACATGCAAGCCCACTCACCACAACAAGGTGATGAGCATACCGCTTTAAACAGTCATGGCTTCCCCCAAAGATTCCTGGAAGTGTTGCTTGTTAATGGTGCTGTGAGAGGTCCATTACACCACACTCTTGAACCTAAAGGCACTTCCCCCATTGTCTCTTAGTCTGCAGTCACTAGGCCCTCCAGATCTCGGGGGCTCCCTTGAAGGTCAGTAGCCTGTTGGTCTGCCCTTATTTTCCTGTAACGTCACCAGACTCAGAAGGCCCAATTGTTTCTCCTCCCTAGGCTGAAGTTTGGAGCGCAGGGTGGCGAGGCTACTTGGTGCCATTGCACCGCCCTCGCGGCATCCCTTATTTTCAAATCCGAAAGTTTGGGAAAATCCCTTATTTTCAAACCCGAAAGTTGACAGCTATGTTCCCATGAGGGGCTGGTCCATGAGAGCAAGTGGGGCAGTGCCCCACCAGCCTCAGCCTGCCTTTAGCCAGCACCCCACCTCCCCATGTCAGGCTTCTTACTTAAAACCAGCCCAACCCTCATAGTCCTCAAGTTTCAGGGTTGCCCTTGCAGAACTTAACAGGGAGGACGATGCGGAACAAATTCAGAATGGGTTGGCTTTGCCTGTCATTGACTCCAGCTTCACCCATTGTTTGGGCCCCCACTGCTGCTTCCTAGGATTTGTTTACTGACCTGTAAGAGGGCCTAGCCTCTCCCATGAGGGGCTTTGCCGACTTTTTGGAAGCCCCACGGCAGAATGTAGGCTTTTTTGCTTGAAGAACTGTTGTTGTTGGCTTCCGTCTGTCTCTGGCGATGATGGAGGAGTATGCCTTGGTCAGTAAAGTCAAACCAGCGCCTGCTGTGGCTGCAAGAGTCTGATATGGGAGAGACAGGTTTCATTGCAGGTGGGGCAGATGAAGGTGTCCGGTTTTGCTGCCATAGGTGCACCATGGCATTTCTCTCTCTGCGCTCCTCCCAGAGGTCTTTCGTCCTCTGGTCACTGCTGTGGATACATGACCTCACTGCCTGTTTCCTGGTGCTGTGATCATATGCAAAGGATTTGCATGCCATGGGGTTCCTGTCACCAGCCTTCATGTCGCTTTGCAGACTTCTTTGTAATGCAGAGTCGTAACGGGCCTGGAGCCAGCTCCCCGTAGAGAGCACGTCCTTGGGGATCCTGCCATTTTCCATTCTGTGTACATGACCAAGCCAGCGTAGACATCACCGAGACAAGATGCATGGAGAACATCCCACTGCCTGCTGCGTTGATCATTCCCCAATAAGTGTTCAGGACTGCTGCTCATATATATGATGTTTACTAAAAATAAATAAATTGAAGCCTCCTTCAATTAAGAGAATTATTCTCTGGCACGCCTTCCATTTAGAGTTCTTTCCTCTGCAAATAAGGATGCATGGCCACCCTCCTTTGGGGGACAGGGGTGGGCAGGTGTGGGGGACTCCCTGGTCCTGAATGGGGTAACTGCGCCCCTGAAGGACCAGGTGCGCAGCCTGAGAGTCATTTTGGACTCACAGCTGTCCATGGAGGTGCAGGTCAATTCTGTGTCCAGGGCAGCTGTCTTAACAGCTCCATCTGGTACGCAGGATGAGACCCTACCTGCCTGCGGACTGTCTTGCTAGAGTGGTGCATGCTCTAGTTATCTCTCATTTGGACTACTGCCATGCGCTCTACGTGGGGTTACCTTTGAAGGTGACCTGGAAACTACAACTAATCCAGAATGCGGCAGCTAGACTGGGGACTGGGAATGGCCGCCGAGACCACATAACATCAGTCCTGTCCTGAAAGACCTACATTGGTTCCCAGTATGTTTCTGAGCACAATTCAAAGTGTTGGTGCTGAACTTTAAAGCCCTAAATGGCCTCGGCCCAGTATACTTGAAGGAGCGTCTCCACCCCCATCGTCCTGCCCGGACACTGAGGTCCAGCTCCGAGGGTCTTCTGCTGGTTCCCTCACTGCGAGAAGCGAAGTTACAGGGAACCAGGCAGAGGGCCTTTTCTGTAGTGGCACCCGCCCTGTGGAACGCCCTCCCATCAGATGTCAAGGAAATAAACAACTATCTGACTTTTAGAAGACATCTGAAGGTAGCTGTCTAGGGAAGTTTTCAATGTTTGATGTTTTATCATGTTTTTAATATTCTGTTGGGAGCCGCCCAGAGTGGCTGGGGAAACCCAGCCAGATGGGCGGGGTATAAATAATAAATTATTATTATTATTATTATTATTATTATTATTATTATTATTATTTCCAACTCCAGATTTCCATTACTCTTATCTGATACGCTACTGTGGGACACAGGGTGCTGAATTAGATGGGCCTTTGATTTGATCCAGCAGGTCTCTCAGAACTGAAGTTAGGAACATAGGAAGCTGCCTCACCCCAAGTCAGAGCACTGTTCCATCTAGTTCAGTGTTGTCTGCACTGACTGGCAGCGGCTCTCTGGGCTTTCTTCCAGACCTACCTGGAGATGCCAAGGTTTGAGCCTGGGACCTTCTGCATGCAAAGCAGATGCCCTACCACTGAGCGGCAAACTCTCCTCTTTATAGCAGGCTATGCCTTCCAGTGAGTCAAGACCATTGATCCATCAGGCTTGCGGGGAGAAAGTAAATATAAAGAGAGTAACCTCCAAGCTTCCTAGACACTCATTCTGACCTAAACCATGCTGACCTTCCTTCCAGTGCTGGACTGATAACTCTTAAGGGTTGCTGTCTTCATTATCCTGCTCCTCTTTCCTTCATCCCACCTTAAGAGAGGAGTCATCTTTTCTTTCCCTCTCACTCTGAGAACAAAGACCGAGCCCTACAACTAGGAACTTTCCTACGAACAATCCACTTCCTTTAATAAACTTAGCTTTCTTATCTTCCCAAACTTCGCGTGTCGGTGTGATTACATCCAAGAGTAAAGCGTGCCCTTCCGCGAGCAGTGACTCAAAGTTAAGTTGGTACATTTAAACCCCAAACGCCATCCAGGTCATGTTAGCCCAAAACACAAAGCTGACAGTCTGAATCTGGAGTGTGGAACACCTTCTCAAAAGAAGCCAGAGACTATGCTTTTGAGAGAGAGAGAGATAAGGAAGAGTGGGGAAATGGCTTAGTTGAAGCAACTGATAACCCAGTTAACAAAAGGAAATTACTCGATATGGTACGTTCAGATGGAAACTCGGATGGGACAAGTAATTACAGAGGACTGTCCTATGGGAGACGAGGATCCGGCAGGCTGGAATGTCTGGAGGGAAGCTGATCAGAAAGCAAGAGACCTGATTGTGTCTTCGGTGAGTGATTCACAAGTTCCTTTTGTGAGAGTTTGGACAAATTCGTAGAGGAGACGATCAATAGCCACCAGCCGTGTTGGCTATGCTCTGCCTCCACAATTGGGGGAGATTGCTGGGAACAGGAGGGGAGAGTGCTCTGGTGTTCATGTCCTCCTTGCATGCTTCCCACGGGCACCTGTTGGGCCACTGTGTGAACAGGATGCTGGGCTAGATGGGCCATTGGCCTGATGCACCAGGTACTTCTTAGGTTCTTGTAACATTCAGCTAAATAGGTGTATGTGGGGGGAATCTAAAAATAGCGTACAAGGAAACAGACAGAAGCCAAGTAATGCTTATGTAGCATAGTCTCTTTGAACCTTAAATCGAAAGAAGGAGACTCTCTAGAACTGCTCCAAAGTTCTAGACAAGGAAGGCCGGCAGTTAAATGAAGATTAAAAGCTTGCTGGTTTTCTGAGCATTTCAAAACTTTTGTTTGTATTTAATGAGCAACAGGATAAAAGTTTGGAATCAAATCATTTCCTCCTTGAGAGCGCAGTTTTTAAATGAAAGCAACAGGTGATAGTTAGGGAAGCTCAGAATAAGACTTAAGGCCAAGGCAGCACACCCTGTTTTCATCTTTATTGACGATTACTCAAAGTACCATCTATCTTAAAGGTAAAGGGACCCCTGACCATTAGGTCCAGTCGTGACCGACTCTGGGGTTGTGGCGCTCATCTCGCTTTATTGGCCGAGGGAGCTTCTAGAAGTGAAAGAGATGGCTGCTGACCCATTGACCAAAGCTTTGGGCAAGGTCCAACACCAGAAATTGTGAGAAATGATTGATCTCGTGAACTGAAGCAAGCTTGATTAAGAAGGGGTGTTGGAAATGTTGGGGTGCAACTCAGCTTGTATTGACGGCTGGTGGGTTTGCATAGGGAGAAATAATATACAGTTGTACCTTGGATCCCAAACGTTCAGGTTGCGAATGTTCTCTGGAACCCGAATGTCTGATGGGGCTTCCACGGCTTCTGGTGGGCCGCAGGAGCTTCCTGCAGCCGTTCAGAAGCTGCGCTTTGGTTTCTGAACGTTTTGGAAGTCGAACAGACCTCCGGAACAGATTCCGTTCGACTTCCAAAATACAACTCTATTGAGAAATGAGCCTTCTAACTCCCTAGGCTGTCTTTCTGACTTAACAAACGCTGACCTGAGACTAGACTGATAAAGAGTATGGTTGCTGACCTCATTTCCTGTTCCTCCCTTCTTCTTCCTCCCTCCTTGGGGGAGGAAACATAGTCCCTTTGTCTCTCTCTACCACTAAGAATGAAGACCAAGCATGGCTCTTTGTGTCTCCACCTTTGTTACCTGGCACTAGGAACTTTCCTATCAAGAATACATTTCCCTTAATAAACTTAACTTCCTTATTTCCCGAAACACAGTGTCTCACTGTGATTACATCCAGGGTGTAAATTGTACTCCTCCAAGCAGGGACTCAGAGTTAAGTCCAACTTCTGTTGATGCACCCAGATTCCAAATGGTGCCAATTCACACTTCTAAAACAATGTGTGAACCGAAACGCAGCCATCCTTTGAAATTTTCACTTCTCTGAATTTTGCAGTGCACTTCTCAAGCCACATAATGTGTACAAAAATACATATGGTAGGGTAAAGTGTGCATAAAAATGTATATATTCAGTATTCAGTATTCAGCACCTTTATTGGCATATATAAAACAACAACATGTTTATATGTGAGGGCGATCTGGCTGCGACATCTGTCACCCCATTGATCGCCAGGGTTGATATATTGGTGAAATGGGCAAAAATATATTAGGGGAAGTCGTTTTGCAAAAATGAAGTGTATATTAGGCAAGTTGTCATATAAAAATATGTCTTACCAGGAGAAATTCATGTTCAAATCCTGGTGAATTCTCACGAAGACATTTTTTTAAGGGAAAAACCCTGCAAACGGATAACAAAATGTGGAGAACTGAAATATATAATTTTCATACCAAGCTGTGTTAGAAAAGTAAATATAAATGGGAACATAGATTATCCTGAAATATGAACAGTATTTCAGGATTCATTTTACATTTATTCAAAACGCAATATATCTTACGCACAGGATTTAGAACCTTCTATTTAATGTAAATATTCGATCTATTTTAATGCGTAGTACTGATTTTCCATTTACAGCCTTCGTTGTTTTCTATCGCCTATAATCGAAAGAAAAGATTCGCATCATTTAGATCCACATGTCCAAAGTCCCTGGCACTTGAAATTATGGGAGAAACTGAGAGAAACCGAAACTCAGATTGACCCATTCGGTCATCCCTACGAAAAAATGTGAAAGCAGCGCTCTTTCCTCTCTGCGCGTCCCTCCCGTTAACAACATTCGCATGTGGCAGAAGGAGAAGCAGTAGAGAGACGCTGCAGAAAGAGAACAGTGCGGGGTGACCATTGACAAAATGGCCGCTTGAGCAACCTGTGGGTGGGTGGGCACCCGTTTTGCTTTCTCCCCCTTCCAGGAAGCTCCTTTCTCCACACATTTCCCCCTCCCCCTTTCCCTTAAAGGTTTCCATTTTCCTCGCCGGAGAGACCTGGGGCTTACCCCATGTGTCCACTCCGGCTGGAACGAGCTGGGTCTGGTGTGTGCGAGGGAGCGAGATCGAGAGCCGCCTAGGCCTCACCGTTTTTATTTTTCTTTGCTAACCTTCTGTGGCTCTGGGCAGTGGGAGCCGCGACAGCTGCTGGCAGCGGCAGGGCCTTTGAAGAAGCTGGGGGTCGTGACCCCGAGGCCTCTTTCCTCTCGGTGTCCCAGGAGGTCCCCAGTCAATCAAGGGGGAAGGGGAGGTGAAAAGGGTGGGGGGCAAAGAGAGGGGGCAGGGGGGCTGATGCTCTTTAACCGTTTGTCAATCCCTGAATGAAACAGGAAAGGACAAATGTAAGGAGGGTAGGAGGAAGAGAGAAAGAGCGATTACTTCCACTTTGGTGGGTCGCTGAGCCCCTCTCACACTCTGGGGAGAAAGAGGAGGAGGGTTTTTTCCCCCACTCCTAAACCCACAATTAAAAGCCCCACTCCCCCTGACCCCACCCAGACCAGCCCTTCTGGCGTTAAAAGGACGGCACGGTTTTTATTTCATTTTTGGGACGCATGTCGCAAAGTGATCTTCATAAATAGGTGAGAAGTCAGAAAGTGCTTTGCAATCAATGCTGGGTGTTTCATGTGCGCCAGAGGATCAATGTGTAGCCGGGGTGGGGGGATTGGGGGGAGGAAATCAGGGAAGAAAGGGAAAGTGGAACGGGCATGTGTGGATGTATCTGTTACGTCGGACACAGTGAAATCGCAGTCTTCAAGGATCTGCAGCACTGGCACAACATGGGAAACCCAATAACTTTTTGGGGGAGGTTGGTAGCTTTCTGCAAATTAATCCAGAAGTGCCAAAACTCCCACAAAGCTGATGTGGTCCAGATTTTTTTTAGAGAGCCAGTCTTGGAGGTGATTCAGAACGATCTGCTTGCTGTGTTGTCTTCGACAATAAGGACGGGGGATAAATTCGATTCAGTTTGCCTTTAAAGGTGAACCCCCTGAACTAGCACTTTCTGGAACAATGCGCAGATTGGAACACAGCCCCTCCTTTGAAATTCCGCACTGGATTCAGTTCTCCAGCCCAGTAATGTGTGCTCTAGGGGAAAAGGTGCACAGAAATGCAGATACTTGTGAAAATAACATTCAAAATTGGGGGAATTGCTTTGCAGAAACATCTATATTAGGAGCAATTCGCACTAAAATGCTGTTTAATTTTCAGCAAGGACCCTTTTTTTTTAATTGAAATGCGTCTAGCTGAACTTCAGACTGGGGAAAAAATGAAAAATTGGGAGGAAACTGAGATTGATAAGAGTCACTCATCCTTACTTGAGAATGGGACACCCCAAAAGGGTTGGGATAGCATACCTAAGATCGCTCTAGCATTTGGGAATATGGAGGGCATTTTTTTTTAACTCTGCACAGTCAGCACTCAGAGAATATTTTGCTCCTCTCCATTTGCAACATCTCCAATGAGAAGTGGAGACAGATAGCTGGACCATTGAGGAATGCAGGCCACTGGAGAGGATGGCTGAAAGTCAAATTGCCACAGAAACTATGCCAACGTGAGGAGAGCCTGCTGGATCAAGCCCATGCCCTATCTAGACCAGTGTCCTGTTCTCGCAGTGGCTACCTAGATCAGTGTTCCCCAACCTTGGGCCTCCAGCTGTTTTCGGACTACAATTCCCATCATCCCTGACCACTGGTCTTGCTAGCGAGGGATGATGGGAGTTGTAGTCCAAAAACAGCTGGAGGCCCAAGGTTGGGGAACACTGACCTAGATGACTTTGGGAAGCCGGCCATCAGGACCTGAGTGCAACAGCACTCATCCCTCTTGCTGTTTCCAGCAATGGGTATTCAGAAGCAAACTGCCTCCGAAATTGGGGGGAGAACATAGCCAGTATGGCCCCTTGATATGTTTAAATTCCATGGATTGTCTAATCTTCTAGCAAGGTTGGTGCCAGGTGAGCCTCTCTGGGGAGAGCATTCCATCAACAGAGGAAGGCTAGTACAGGGAATGTCTCGTGGTTATCCTCCAGACCTCTGTTGGAGGTGGTACGGAGAGAAGAGCCTCAGGTGATCGCAGGCTTTCAGCAGATTCCCAAGCCAGCACTTCTGAGTTGTGCCAGAAACAAAGAGCCCATGGAGAAGGGGGTTTATCAATGGCTACTAGCCCTGACAGCTATGCTCTGCTTCATCACTCCTCAATACCAGTTCCCGGAGCACCACAGAGTACTTTTGCATTCAGGTCCTGCTTACAGGTTTTCTGCAGGCATCTGGTTCGCCAATGTGAGACCAAGATGCTGGACCAGATGGGCCGCTGGCCTGATCCAGCAAGCTCGTCTCATGTTTCTATGCTTTGCATGCAGAAGGTTCCCAGTTCAATCTGTGGTACCTCCAGTAAAAACAAACGCTCTCTGAAAGCACACTCAGGGTTGTCAGTCTACAGAACAGCAGTGGTAATTAGGCACGCAATTCTCAGTAAAGCCAGCCTAAAACATGGCTCTCATCTACAGCTGCTGCTTCTTTCTTTCTTAGCCAAGTAAGATCGTCTTCCATGAGCACGGTCCGTTTGGGATGGGTTTTTGGAAGACGCCTGTGCGTGAATTTGTGTGTCGATCAGTGCATACTGACCAACGCACAGTCTCCGCAGTAAGGCTCTATCCTGATGGCATGGGTATCACGATGACTGGTAGATTTTATCTGCTGCAGCCTTCATCCGCCTTCACAGCTGTTGTGACATGCCACTTACTATCTTCCGCCTGTTCTGCCGCCGAGGACTTCTTGGATCATTCTTGGTCAGGCTCCTCCCCTTTGACCTTACCACCTTGGGTGACCCTGCTGGGAGTACAATACTCCTGACGGCTTCGCTCACAAGGGTCATAAGAACGTGCAAGCCCACTCACCACGACAAGATGATGAGCATACCGCTTTAAACAGTCATGGCTTCCCCCAAAGATTCCTGGAAGTGTTGCTTTTAATGGTGCTGTGAGAGGTCCAACGTTCTAACCATTGCACCACACTCTTGAACCTAAAGGCACTTCCCCCATTGTCTCTTAGTCTGCAGTCACTAGGCCCTCCAGATCTCGGGGGCTCCCTTGAAGGTCAGTAGCCTGTTGGTCTGCCCTTATTTTCCTGTAACATCTGTCTCACCAGACTCAGAAGGCCCAATTGTTTCTCCTCCCTAGGCTGTAGCTCTCACAAGCACTGCATATATTCCATGCAAGAATCATTGTTTTGAAGATAATGCTTTTGAGAAGGTCACATAGATGGTATCAGTGCCCCCTTCCTGCTGGGCTGCCTTCAGGTGTCTTCTAGAAGTCAGATAGTTGCTTGTCTCCTTGACATCTGGCGGGAGGGCGTTCCACAGGGAGGGCGCCACTACCCAGAAGGCCCTCTGCCTGGTCCCTGTAACTTCACTTCTTGCAGTGAGGGAACCGCCAGAAGGCCCTCAGAGCTGGACCTCAGTGTCTGGGCTGAACAGTGGAGACGCTCCTTCAGGTATACTGGGCCGAGGCTGTTTAGGGCTTTAAAGGTCAGCACCAACATAGTTCTTTTTATTTAATGCCCACAACAACCTTGCGAGGTAGGTTAGGCTGAGAGGCAGTGACTGGCCCAGGGTCACCTAGTTCAGTGTTTTTCAACCTTTTTTGGGCAAAGGCGCACTTGTTTCATGAAAAAAATCACGAGGCACACCACCATTAGAAAATGTTAAAAAATTTAACTCTGTCCCTATATTGACTATATAAAAAGTAATTCTCTTGAACAGGAATCAAATAAACACAAAGAAAGTATTTTATAATTACTTTATTAAACTTTAGACCACAGCGCCACCCGCATCCCACCTATCCAAAGTTAAGCTCGCACAAATACTAGTCTCTTCAACACCTGTTGGAATAGTTTCCTGGATAAGTTAATATGAACTTCACTGCAGGATTTGCATCTAGTATTAGAAGGCAATCAAACTGCAGTGAACAAATCCTGATCAGCCAAACATTTTCAGCTGTATAAATGTGAAGCATACACTTCCATGGCTTAGCTAGAAAAACTTGAAACCTAAGTTTACATATATTACACCCACCAGTTAGTGCAATCCTACACAAGCATACATTACTAGACTTACTAGATTTCTTCCTCTTGATGACCCATCGTCGTCCTGACCTGAGCAGTCCGAGACTCCCCTTGTCAATTCGCAAAAACCTTTCGAATTTTTCAATTTTTCCCACGGCACACCAGGCAACATCTCGCGGCACACTAGTGTGCTGCGGAACAGTGGTTGAAAAACACTGACCTAGTTAAAGGTAAAGGTAAAGGGGACTCCTGACCATTAGGTCCAGTCGTGTCCGACTCTGGGATTGCGGCGCTCATCTCACTTTATTGGCCGAGAGCCGGCGTACAGCTTCCGGGTCATGTGGCCAGCATGACAAAGCCGCTTCTGACGAACCAGAGCAGCGCACGGAAACGCCGTTTACCTTCCCGCCGGAGCGGTTCCTATTTATCTACTTGCACTTCATGCTTTTGAACTGCTAGGTGGGCAGGAGCAATGGGAGCTCACCCCGTTGCAGGGATTCGAACTGCCGACCTTCTGATAAGCAAGCTCTAGGCTCTGTGGTTTATCCCACAGTGCCACCTGGGTCCCTACACCTAGTTAACTTCATGGCAATTTAAACCCTGGCCTCCCAAGATCCTAATCTGACCCTCTAACCACTGCAGCACACTGGCTTGACGGCCACATGGGTGCCAATCAATGGAGAATTTACCTTGCAAGCTCAGCCGCAGCAGGAATGATCATAGGAAAGTGCCCACTGTAGGTTATCATGCGGAGGGCCTAGCATCTTGCATATCACCCAGATAATAATGACACAGTGTATAATAGCTTTTAAGTTTGCTTATTCATTCAATCCTGTGATTCTCTTGTGAATGCAGAAGCTTGGAGAGCTAGACCTGCTTCCCGGATTGCTTCTGTCGAGTAATCTCCCTGGGAGCCGGTGCAGTTACAGCCTATCTTTCACTTCAGGCTGGTGGTGTTGGTTTCTCATTCCTAGAAACCAAGGAAGCTGCCAAACTCCTTCCCGTTTGCATCGATTGATCTGGCCTCATGCCTGGGGTACGGGAGTGAACTCTGGATGTTTTTACAAGTGATGCTCTGAGCCCCATTTAGTCTTCAACGGGTCACTTCTGAATGTCATTAATGCATCTGCTACCACTTGGGGAAGCATAGAAAATTATGATAATACCCCTGTAGATCCAGCTTCTAGGATTACATCGGTGTGGGTGTGGGTGGGTGTGCTGGATGTGACCTTCGAAACTCAACCGTCAGAACGGCAGACAAGGGGGGGGGGAAGACTCAACCACAAGCGTCTGGCTTAAGAGAGCACAAAGACAAGGAAACTGAACTGAAAAACTTTTTTGCTTGGACAGAAGCCATTTAAGCATTGCAATTGGTTACATAATACCATTTAGGGTTTAGTAGCTGCATTCTGCACTGATTAAAAAGATCCCTTCTAATTAGAGGAAAACATGTTTACTAGTGGGATCCACAACAGAATGTTTCAAAGTATTCCCATGGACCAGGAGTGCTTTTGTTCAGCCATACAGTTGAAGCACTTTTAAAGCACACGACTTCCCCAAGAATCCTGGGAACTGTAGTTTAAAGGTGCTGGGAACTGTAGCACTGTTAAGAAGTAAACTGCAGGTCCCAGGACTCAGGGGCAAACCATAACTGCTGAAGTAATATGAACTACTTATAAAGGCTTATGCAGGTCAGGATCCCAATACACCAAAGAATGCCTCTCTGCATACGAACTGGCCTGGACCTTGCGATGGCAACATGAGAACAGGGCTTTTCAGTGGTGGCTCCTCACTTGTGGAATGCCCTCTCTGGGAAGGCTTTCCTGGTTCCATCATAAAAAAATTCCTTCCAGTAGCACCTTAGAGACGAACTACCGTATTTTTCGCTCTATAAGGCGCACCTGACCATAGGATGCACCTAGATTTTAGAGGGGGAAAGCCCCATTTTTTTGAGAATCAGCTCAAAGTTGTTGAGCTTACTTTGCAAGGGGAAAAACCCCTGTTTGATGGGGTTTAACTCACAGTTCTGCAGCTTCAGGAAGCCATTTCTACAGTTTCCAGACAGATAATCTAATCAGCCAGTCACATGTCGCTGGGGAAACAGCCTCCCTCTGTAAGGGGGCGGGGCTGGAATCTCCCTTATCTCTCTCCCCGATCGTTTGCTGAGCAGCTGCTCAGCGGGCTTCCTTTCAACACCCCCTTCTCTCTCTCTTTTTTTAAAAAGCACATCTGCTTTTGCCCCAGGGCAGTTCAGCTCCAGGGACCACACATTCGCTCCATAAGACGCACAGACATCTCCCCTTACTTTTTAGGAGGAAAAAAGTGCGTCTTATGGAGCGAAAAATACGGTAAGTTTGTTATTGGTATGAGCTTTCGTGTGCATGCACACTTCTTCAGATATCTGAAGAAGTGTGCATGCACACGAAAGCTCATACCAATAACAAACTTAGTTCGTCTCTAACGTGCTACTGGAAGGAATTTTTAAATTTTGTTTCGACTACGGCAGACCAACACGGCCACCTACCTGTAACTGGTTCCATCATAACATAGCTTTAAGCCCCAGGCAAAACCTATTTCTTTTTCACCGGGTCTTTGACTCTTAATTATCTGAGGCCTGTTTGAGTGGATGGGATGTTTGGATTCCCCCCCCCCCTTTAAAAAACAGGACTGTCTCTTGGATTTTTCTTTCTTTGTGGGAGAATGGATGTGGAAAATCACATCCAAATATAAGCCGCTCTGATGTGGGCCGTCGGGACAAATTGATTACATGAAAGGTGGATTCCGTGGGCAAGTGTGGATGGGCCCACAAGCTGTGTCAGGAATGAACATTGAGACACCAGGGCTGAGTTCCTCTTTGTGCCTGCGTGTCTCTTGCGCACTTTGCCTCGCATGCTATAGAGCACCTACGGATGCAGGCAGGCAGCCATTTTTTATTGGCTGTCTCCCAGCAGGAAGCCCGTTTTGCTAACTTCCAGGGTTTTTTTACATCCTGCCATTGATCCCCTAGCGCAGAACTCCCATGGAGTTAGCTCAGCATGGGAGGAGGAAGACAGGATATAGCCTGGCAGGCCGTGACAAAGGAAGTGCTAATCAAGTATAGGAGAAGGAGGGAGGGGGTTGCAGGACCTTTGCGGCAACCAGTTTGTGCGGGGTGGGGGGGGGGATATTCTCTGCGAGAGAGCTGAGGTGAGAGGGGGAGAGAGATCATTTCTACCCGGAAGCTTCGATCTCCTTCGTCCGGTTAGAGCCAGGGGCTGCAGTTCAGTGGCTGAACATCTGTTTTGCGTGCAAAAAGGTCGCAGGTTCAATCCCCAGCTAGGGCAAGAAAAGACACCCTGCCTGAAACCGCGGACAGTTACCAGTGCCGGATTTACGTATAAGCTAAACAAAGTACTTTTTTTCAAAATATAGTCGGGCCCACCACATGGTCTGAGGGACGGTGGACTGAAAAAGTTTGCTGACCCCTGGGCTAGCCCATTAGAGCTGCTGGGGCACTGCCACATCAACCTGTCTGTTCTCAGCCAGCCCCCCACCAGCCTACCTGAAACCAGTCTGGCAGGGGGCAGGCACAGCCTGCCAGCTTCCTCCTCCTGCTCCCTCAGTGTTGCCCTTATAGAGCTCATTGGGGAACAGGATGGGCAGGGCCAAAGCTAGAATGAGTTGTTTCTGCCTCTCGTGGGCTCTAGCGCCACCTACTGTTGGTCTCCCTTCCTCATTCTGCAACACCAGCCCCAACGGACACCAGCCGCCACTGAGCCTGCTAGACCAGGCATCCCCAAACTCGGCCCTCCAGATGTTTTGGAACAACAATTCCCATCATCCCTGACCACTGGTCCTGTTAGCTAGGGATGATGGGAGTTGTACTCCCAAAACATCTGGAGGGCCGAGTTTGGGGATGCCTGTGCTAAACCAAGGCTCTTGATTTCCCGTAATGCAGCTTCTGGTGGTCCTAGCCAGGTGGGTCTGAGGCAGGTTTCACAGGATCATTGAATTGCAGAGCTGGAAAGAACCACAAGTGTCATCTAGTCCACCCCCCCCCCCATTCAGGAATCTTTTGCCCAATGCGGGACTTGAACCCATTACCCTGAGATTAAGAATCTCATGCTCTGCCGAATGAGCTACTACTGCTGCTCTTATGTGGGGGAGGACACTCAGTCCCAGAGGCTCTAGATCAGTGATGGCTAACCTTGGCACTCCAGATGTTTTGGGACTACAACTCCCATCATCCCTGACCACTGGTCCTGTTAGCTAGGGATGATGGGAGTTGTAGTTCCAAAACATCTGGGGTGTCAAGGTTAGCCATCACTGCTCTAGATACAGAGAGAGCAAACTTATATTAGGGCCAGTTTACCTACCTTGCCCCAAATATGCCCACTTGATTGCTTCGATATGCAGAACTGGTGCTGTTACAGGTGCCACATTAATACCCATTCGGCATTTGCAAGAGACCGATCTTTCAGTGGGGCAGCACCTACTCTTTGGAACTCTCTGCTTATTGTTGATTTTAAGTATTATTCTGGAACGTTTAGAAATATTTGTTTTCAACTGGCATTACTGATGATGTCATTGTTTTGGTAAACTACTTTGAGAGTTAGTTTCTCTGTTTTGCCATCAAGTGGCATTTTTTTTTTAACGGAATAAAACAACTAAATAGAAAACAAAAATGTATCGCGGGAGGTGAAGCACAAGCTTCCCTTTCCTGCTGAGTGACTGCAGCTGGCCGACAAACTTGGGACATTAGCCAAGCTGGCGGCTCCCAGGATGAGCTCAAAGCCCCATAACTTGAGTTCAGTTGGGGGTTGCGTGTGCCTCTGGGCACCCGTGGCTTCTGCATAGCAGATGGGCCTTTGGGTTGTGGCTCCTTGGGGGAAAGCGAGTATGGATGGTTGGCTTGGGAGGGCTCTGTTGCAGGGTATCGAGGGCTTGGCTAATTGCCACTATATTTAGCTCTTCGAGGGATAAAAATAGCCTGCAGCATTACTTTAGATATAGCTATGCACACATACCATTTATCTGGATCACGTTGCCATGAAATCTCTAATGGAGCAGAAACATGGTGTCGTGTGTACAGTATCTCTCCCCACCCTCGCCCAATAGATTCCGTTTATTTACCACATTTTTACGCTGTTTCCCAAGTATCTAATTAGCCAAGAAGCAATGCACAATCCATGAAGAGCAGCAAAGCCAATGTTATCTAATGCAATCAACGGCTGAGCGGCGGCAGGTTCAATCACCGTCTGCTCAGGAAACGGAGGCTTCCGATTCCCAACGCCTAGCTGCAGAACCAAGAAAAATTAAGACACTTTAACCTCACGCAGTAGGTGTGAATTTAAGACATCCATGGCCACAAGATATGTATGCACCCCTCCCTGCAAAATAAATAAATAAAAAGAGGCTAAATTGACATCAAGCAGGCGCCTTCAATGTACTCTTCAGCGTCTGCTTAAAACATTGTTTTGAGACATGTAGATGCTGGTGTGTTCTAATCTCCTTTTGATGTTCATTTTAATTATTTGGAAATGATTCCAATTGTTTTGAACTTTTATTTTATTGATCATTTTTATATTTCTTGTAAACCGTTTAGGGTTTTCCCCTGTAATCAAGCGGTATATACAGTGGTACCTCGGTTTCCGAACGTAATCCGTTCTGGAAGTCCGTTCGAGTTCCGAAACGTTCGAAAACCGAAAGCGGAAGCCTCAAAACGCAAGCCTCAGTATGGAAAAGCCACGTTTCCTGTTCAAGTTCCGAGGCGCGTTTGAAAACCGAGGTGCCGCTGTTTAAATTTTGTTAAATAAAAGGTCACATGCCAACGTACAGCTGCAGCTCTAGAAATAATTACTACAATTCTCGTAGAAAAATAACACCTCTCATCATATTGGGAAGGTTGTCCCCTGGTGACCATTGTGTCGGCTCAGGCAGGTGCCCAGGTGCCACTGATGGGCCGTTTCAAGGATCTCTCTTCTTAGGGGTCTCTATCTTTAAAACCACACTAGAACAGCACTTCAAAGATGGTTATGCCCTCGGGAAAACAAAAGGACACCTTAATATGCTGTGATGGGCCTCTTAGATGGCTTCAAAGGGGGATCAGGCACATTCATGGATCAATCAATAGGTATTAGCTGTGACGACAAGAGATGGGGTAAAAATTCAATTAAGTTCACATTTGAAGCTGAATTTTTCAAGTTTGCACTTTCTGAAACAATGCGAGAACCGAAGCAGCCATACTTTGGTATGCAGTTCTCTAGCCGACGTTTACAAAACTCTGTATGCTTGGGGAAGTGTGCATAAAAATGAATATATTAGTGAAAACAACATACAAAAATGTGTTTGTTGGGGAGTGCGTTTCTTGCAACAATGTGTATGTTAGTTAAAACTGCATACAAAAAAAAAGGTGCCTGTATGGAGAAATTTGCAGTAAAATACTGAAACATTTTCAAGAGGTTTAAAAAAAAATGCTAGGGAAAGATGGAGAACAGGACTGAAGATTGGAAGAGACTCCAAAATGACAGATCCTTCCCTCCTTAATGATGACCAGACCGAATCCCAAGATCAGAGGGACAGTAGGCCACTAGATATCAGCTGTTGGGCAACTGATCTAAACAGCAAGAACTGTGTGGAGCCATAACAAAATAAAAAAATAAAAAATTCCTTCCAGTAGCACCTTAAAGGTAAAGGAAAAGGGACCCCTGACCATTAGGTCCAGTCGTGTCTGACTCTGGGGTTGCGGCGCTCATCTCGCTTTATTGGCCGAGAGCCGGCGTACAGCTTCCAGGTCATGTGGCCAGCATGACAAAGCCGCTTCTGGCGAACCAGAGCAGTGCACGGAAACGCCGTTTACCTTCCCGCCAGAGCGGTTCCTATTTATCTACTTGCACTTTGACGTGCTTTCGAACTGCTAGGTGCAGGGACTGAGCAACGGGAGCTCACCCCGTCGTGGGGATTCGAACCGCCGACCTTCTGATCGGCAAGCCCTAGGCTCTGTGGTTTAACCCACAGCGCCACCTGGGTCCCTTGTAGCACCTTAGAGACCAACTAAGTTTGTTCTTGGTATGACTGTTAACTTTCTGAGGGCATTTGACTTGCTGGTGTGGGAAGCTCGCTGTTGGGCTATTGGACTTTTGCCTCGATCCTACAAGGCTATTATCTTACACATCAAGGCCTAAAGGCAGGGAAACATCCTGTTAAAGAGTATTCCATGGTATGGGGACAAAAACTGAAGAGAGTAAATCTTGAACCCACGCACTGAACATGGCCTCTGCACCTCTTTGCTTTCATTCTTGCTGTTTTGTCATAGGAGCAGCAACATCATAAACCACTTTGAGTTTGTTTGCCCATTTGTTCCCATGCCGTCCCTTCCCCCTCCTCTTGCATTATGTCTATTAAAAGGTGGTGCACCTGTGGCAGGCATGGCGATGTTTTTGAAAAATTGTACCGTACCTATAACAGGGACGCGGGTGGCGCTGTGGTCTAAACCACTGAGCCTCTTGGGCTTGCCGATCGGAAGGTCGGCGGTTCGAATCCCTGCAACGGAGTGAACTCCCATTGCTCTGTCCCAGCTCCTGCCAACCTAGCAGTTCGAAAGCACGCCAGTGCAAGTAGATAAATAGGTACCACTGCAGTGGGAAGGTAAATGGCGTTTCCGTGCACTCTGGTTTCTGTCACAGTGTCCCGTTGCACCAGAAGCTGTTTAGTCCTGCTGGCCACATGACTCAGAAAGCTGTCTGTGGACAAACGCCGGCTCCCTCGGCCTGAAGCGAGATGAGCACCCCATAGTCACCTTTGACTGGACTTAACCGCCCTTACCTTTACCTTTTTACCATACCTATAAAACCTCATGTGATACACACACACACATACACACAAAAATAAATGTTTCCCTTCTGCTAAAATTATTATTACTATTTCAAATAAATAAATATATATCTGACAGCTCTGGCAAGTTTTTTTTTTAAATAAAAAAGCTTATGCTCTTGTTCTGCCTTGTGCATTCTATATTTGGTGACTGTTGGTTCTTGCTTCTAAGGATTGCATCTCTCTAGGAGTTTCTAGCTTTTTAACTGCGTGTTAAAATGTCTTTGTTGCACCTGTTAACATGCACAACTTCTCGACACTTCCACTGGTGATCCTTTTCCTAGGTTGCAGAAATGGAGTTGCGGTTTTCGATGCTGTGGGGTTGCTGTTTGGTTTGTGTCTGCGCAATGCATTATTAGGAACCGAGTGTTGTATTAATTCCTCAGGTGGTCTGTTCCGTGCCTGTTAGTTTTGACGACTCATTGATTTGCAAAAAGTTTGGTGAGGGACTTAAAGAACTGCTGTTGGCTTTTATCAGCCATGAGCCCACTGTGAGTGTAGTAATTGCAAGGATATATAAATAAACTAGACTCAATTAAAACTCCAAATCTTTCGTGGTCTGTTCCTGTGTGTATTTAACTCAGAAGCCACGTTGACTTGCATGGGGCTTCCTTCCAAGGGAGCGTATACTCGATTACAGCCTCGTCCGTCTAATGTACAAGCACTGGCAGAGGATTCAAATGAAATGACTTTTCAGCAAACCAGACTACTCTAGGTTTTGGCTGCAGGCTTCTTGTTTTGGTTGGGACTAGTTCTAGGAAAAGGCCTGGTGCATGATTTGAATGGCGGGCTCCCAACATTTTGAACTCCACTTTTAAACAGCTGCATTTGGCTATGACTTCTGGCAGTTGCGAGGTGACGAGAGAGAGAGAGAGAGAGAGAGAGAGAGAGAGAGAGAGAGAGAGAGAGAGGGGCAGCCAAATGCATTTTGAGAGCCTTGGTGCCTTTGGCAAAAGCCGAGAAAAGGAAGTGGATGCTGCGACGAGGCCGTTCCCACCCTGCCCATGTATAAATTTGCGAGCTTTCCAAGTGAGCATGGCCGAAGTGCAGACGGGTGTTTTGCCAAACCTGCAACATTCTCATGAATGTCCCGCATATAACAACACAAGTGAGCTTTTCATGGTTCACGGAGGCAGGCAATTATGTCAGATCACTCACACGCCAGGCATAAAGGAAACAGAGCAGTGCCAACTAGCGGCCATGGCGGAAACTGCACGGAGCTTCCGTCACAAGCTACATTACAGAAGTAGAATCTGTAATCAAACCAGTGTTCGAAACGCCCATTGTTCTGGGCGCATTTTGCGACTGGGAATTTCATTAGCACAAGCAGTTTCTGAGCTCTGGGCGCAGTAATGCGCTTAAGATTTCAAATTAAAACTACAGAATGGAAGGAAAGGAGGGCCTTTTTCTGCCTTCCCACTTCCAGCTACTCTCTGAAGACTAGAGAAGAGACCCTCTTAAGAATATTAGGGGAGTGGGCAGGGGAAGGACTAGACCATGTGAAAAGTGAACATAATATTTTAGCTGCAGTTCATTCATTTTCAGCTTTGTATTCTCGTTATAAAAAAAGAAGCATGCCTAGACATTCCGTTGTGCCCATAACCTAGGTTTAAGGTGCCATTTAGTTCCTGGCTTTCATATCTCAGTTTCTAACACTGACTCAAACACTTGGTTTCCAGTTATTGATGCGAGTATCAGAAAGTTAAAGCAGAAAATAATTTGTTACTCAGATGTGCATCATGACCAATTAATTGGTATCCACATTGCATGCCAATTTAAGAAACAACAGAAAAAAATGCTGGTTGCTTAAGGCTTATGAATGAAAATTCCCAGAGTCCTTTTTCATAAGTGATGCTAAGGAAGCCTAGGGGTGCAGGAGAAATTTTATTCAGTTCACATTTAAAGGCATACCTGCCTAATTTGTACTTGTTGAAATACTACATGGACTGAAACATAGCCATCCTCTGAGGTTTGCACTTCTCCGAATTGTGCAATGAAGTTCTCCAACCAAGCAATGCGTTCAAAAATGCATATGCTTGTGTAGTTTGCATAAAACTACAAATATTAATGAAAATAACACCCATCCCTAAGCGAATCTTTGGATCCACTGTTTGGGCAGCTGTGTTCCCAACACTTGTTGTGTTGTGGCCACCTCTGTCTCTTGCATGTATGTTACAAAGGTGAGATAGGTAGCAGTAGAGAACCAAAATGGCATCAAACGTCAGTTTTCAACATTGAAATTACAGAGGGTGGGCAGGGAAATGCAGGCATCTGTTCTGAAGACTGGCCTCCCATACAGCAGAAGGGCTGGGAGCTTTGAATCTGGGCAAAGCTAGGCAAAACCTTGGCTTGAGGTTTTGGAGAGTTGCTGCCCGGCGTTCTGTGGTGACCAGACTTCAAGTTTCCCACCCCTAGTTTAAAAGGATGGAAAAAACCACCTTATTTTTAGATGGTGTAATAGAAGAAATAGGACCTCCTGGAAGCCTTTTCTAAGATAGTGCCTGTAACCTTCAGGTTTAGTAAGTACATACTGTATATTTAAAATAATTTGAAAATTTTTAAAGCGTTAATTGACCAATTAATCAATTTAGATGCCTTTTTATTTAAAAAAGCATCCCTGATTAATTGCTTAAAGGCTGTCACAGTTTACAAAATAAATAAATTCTGCAGTTAGTTTTGACTCATTAACATTGTTATGTTTTAATTGTTGCAACCTGCCCTGAGACTTTAGGATGAAGGGCAGGTAATAAATTGCCAGCAAGCTTCCAAAATCTCCAAAACTCATCGTTGGGCACAGAGTGGTGTAGCTGCTCCTAAAATCTGCTGTTTGTAACCATCGAGAAATGGAATGCAGGAGTTTTGCCAACAAAATTATATTAGTCACTCAAGATGCAAGGCAGATTGTGAGATGGAACCAGTGCTGTTGTGGCCACAACAACATGGTTAGACGTTTCCCCATTTTTTGAAATATGAAATCTAGTAGTTACTGAGCTTTGGTGTAACCCTATAAGGCTGAAACTACATTATGTGCGTGACACAACCAATGCTGGCATTGGTGAAAAAAATCCCCTAGTATGTTCTCCTTCACCACCATCATTGGGCTGATTCAGCCGGCTCATCTTATGATTCTTAAGATTGGATTATAAGGTGATATAATAACATACCCGCGAACATTTTTCAAATGAAAACAGGGATCTCCTATTCTCCATCAGGAAGCTTCTCCTGTGTTTGATCTCACCGAACACACAGACTTCATGTACACATCTATATCTGTCACCTTGAGCCAATTACAACCTCTTCCCCTAACCTACCTTGCAAGATTGTTGTAAAGAAATAATGTGTGAGGGAAGGGATAGTGTACAATACCTTCAACAGATAAATGGAATGAAGTAAAATTTTGGCTCTAAGCTGCCTTAAGTCGAAGAGAAAGGTGGGATATAATAATGATGGAAACAGAGATTTATCAGGAACATAAAGGTAAAGGTAAAGGGACCCCTGACCATTAGGTCCAGTCGTGTCCGACTCTGGGGTTATGGCGCTCATCTCGCATTATTGGCTGAGGGAGCCGGCATACAGCTTCCAGGTCATGTGGTCAGCATGACAAAGCCACTTCTGGCGAACCAGAGCAGCACACGGAAACGCCGTTTACCTTCCCGCTGCAGCGGTACCTATTTATCTACTTGCACTTTGACGTGCTTTCGAACTGCTAGGTTGGCAGGAGCAGGGACTGAGCAACGGGAGCTCACCCCGTCACGGGGATTCAAACTGCCGACCTTCTGATCGGCAAGCCTTAGGCTCTGTGGTTTAACCCACAGCGCCACCCGCATCAGGAACATACCAGAGAGTAATTCTATTCAACTCAGTCAGACTTATTTCTGAGTAAAAGTGCTTAAGATTGCTGTGTAAGGCTGCACAGTCTTTACCTAGTTACCTGAGACCAAGCTCAATTGAATACAGTGGGACTTACTTATGAGTAGACACCAACAATAAAGGAATAAACACTCTGTGTGTTTCCTAAGACTTGGCTGGCTGCTAAATCATTGCAATTAAAGAATTTAAAGTGGATCGGTGACTTTTTCCTTCAACATTATAGGAATGGCTTCATATGCCAGCTTCATTATTACCTTCATTTGGTGCAGGTATTTTATTTTCAGTATAAATGCAACATTCTTTTTGCACCTACACACACACACCACTTTTAATTGTTCTCCGAGATGTGGAGGGAAGGAAAAAGGAAAACCGAGACATTCCGGCATCAAATCAGAAACCGAGGTGGCTTCTGTAATTCCGGGACTGTCCCAGGAAAATCGGGACACTTGAGGGTTGTGTAATAAAAATACTGGGGTGGGGTGGGGTGGGGCACATGACGCTCATAGCTCACAGTATAGGAGAGGGTGAATGGTAAGAACTAGACAAGACTTTTATAAGAGCATCAGTCGGGAAACCTTGGAAGCTTTTACACCTGACAGCATTTGCTGGCTAATTCTGCAGCTGCTAGCAAGGAACCCGACCAAAAATCTTCAGCAAACGCGCCAGCCCAGTAAACCAGACACCAAGCAAGACGCTGCTGCCGCTGTAAAGAGCTCTGCAGTCCAGCTGTTAAACGTGCTCCCGCCTGCGGCTGCAGCTGTTGATTTCATTGCTGAAGGACAGGAGCAGTTTCTGCTGAGGTAACACAGCCAGCAATGAGGCCAAGCCAGCAGCATCATTGCAGGCAAGGGAACATTATATAGATATATTTTTCCAAAACTCATTTTGAATAGATGACTGGAATAAGAGAAACTTCTTCCCCGTCCCTAATGCTGACTAACTGTTCAGTTGCTTCTGCGTATGCAGTCCCAGCTGCTTTTCATGTATTTTCAGTTGGATCAGGGCAAAATGGATATCCATCTAGTTACAGGCAACTCGCAATGCATAACAACCATTGGCCCTAGCTGAAGATAAAATGTTTTTTTCTCCTCTTTCTCTCTCTCTCATACACACACACACACACACACACACACACACACACACACACACACACACTTCTCCCTCATGTTAGATTGAGATGACTATTTTTAAATGTGATTATTACTGATTAGAGAGTGTTCATTAAAACAATGGTGTGTATTAAGAGATCAACCAGTTGGTATTATTTGGAGTGCCTTTGTAAACCAATATCTATTTTCTCCAGCAACAAAGCCTTTGGCAATTTCTACAAGATCAGAAAGGCAAATACAGGGAATCCTGGCAGAAAAGGAGTTAACTCAAGTATCAGTATGCAGAACATATTATATACTACAGAACCACTTAGAGGCAGTGGTGCAAGTCCATTCATATCAAGGTAGAAGGGCAGTACAGTCTTATTTCAAGGAAGCAACTGAAACAGGTATACAGATAAATTATTGGGAATTCATATAGAGGACTAGCAGCCTTTTGCCCCATGTCACTGGGGAATTCTAAGAAACCAAAAAATTCAGTGCAATTTTGAAAGGTTCAGACTACCCTCTTGATTCAAAACAGCCTCCGGAGATGAAAACTGCTCCTCTATCACAAGAACCATCAGGTCAAATTTAGTTATTATATCCTAAGACGAGTCTTGTTTGCAAAGCAAACAAGACCTTCCAAATCTATAGCAGATGAAGCAAAGCAACACATTTCAGTACAATGTGGTTTAAAATTGTAGCAATTGGTATCTAGTGTGGCTGTCAATTGATTAAAGACGTTTTCATCGATTGACCAGCACTTTACTTTTAAGTGATCAATGAATGACTTAAAATTTATATAAATCAGCATTACGGCCATAACTTCAATTCCAAGTGACTTAATTCAGCATACTAGCTACTGACCTGGAAGTTATGAGTCCATGAAACACTCCAATGCAGCTAATGTTCTCTGCAGAGCCAGGAAGCAGCAGAGTGAAAGGCTGTGCCTCAAATGACCCCCTTAGTCCAGTTGGATCCTTCTTAAGTGGGAACACAGAGAACAGTTCATATCCATCTCAGAATAATAAAAAAGCAAAATGATTACAACAGGCTATTACAGGAGACATTTCTTTATAGGTTCATGAAGGGGCAACAGAAACTCAGAAAATCACAAACTATTGCTGGCCAAACTACAGCACATTGAAATGGGATAAATGATGCCACTAATAAAATAGAGTGAAATTCCCTGGTGCTGTGTGCAATTAGTGTTGTATTAAGAAGTCTGTGTTAAGGTAGAAAAATAACCTATAGGGAAAGTATGTATCTTTGGAAGGAAAACTAGACCTAGCCTTAAGATAATCCCATCCTCTGCTAAGGAAAAAGGAGGCCGATTTGAGCAATGCCCACTGCTAATCCTACAGGAAAGTACTTTATACCAGGTTTAATTATTCACCAAGCCTAGTACTGTCCACTCTGACTGGCAGTGGATCTGTGGGATCCCACAGGGAGGTCTTTCCCATTATCTGCTACCTGATCTTCTTTAACTGGTGATGCTAGGGATTTGAACCTGGGATCTTCTATATACAAAGCCAACATTGTAACAGCAATCTACGGTCCCCCTCCCTGTGGAGTCTAGTGATGGTGATTGTGATCTCTACCTGTTGGTGAGACTTACCTTTCTGTTGTCTCTTGGTGCCCATCATTGGACCTTTCCCTTTGACAGATCAGTTACCCCAGTGGTCCTTTACTGCAGGTCAACCAGCTCAGAAATCAGACCTTCCAGTTGAAAGCCCACCTGAGGTATGGGCCCATTGTCCTAGCTAGTTGAAGTGTATTTGGGGGGCTAAAAAACCCTCCCACATGGCAGACTTGTATAACTTGCTTGATGGTGCCTACTAGCAAGACAATTGTGGAAGTAAAAATGCTTCTGTTTCTTCCAGTGACATGCATGGTAGTGAAAAGGGAATTGAGGGACTTTTCAGAAAAAATTGGAATGGTGCTGGCAAAAAAAGAAAAAAATGTTGGCATTGCCAAGAACATTTCATCAACCTCGCTCTCTACCAAGTGTTAGGAAAAATCCAGGGAAAGGAAAACTCCTCTGCCTTCTGACATAGGAACACAAGAGTTCCCATTTGGACTTTTTCACTCTGCATAATAAACCTAAAGTTCCATGCCATCAGCACTCCCAGCCTCACAAGTGGTCAAAAGCTGCTTCTATTTTACTTAGTAACTTCTGGTGGAACACATATGCACTGCACTCTGTAAGTGTGGTCATCCACTGCCCTTCAGAAAGTGAGGTGCTGACTCAATAAGGCCTCCAGCCTCTGGCCACCCTATCTAAAAGGGATGCTCATCTCAGCATCCATCCAGGCTCATGCAGGTGCTGTCCATCACAACTTCTGTTGTCCTTGTCAAGAGCACAACCTAAGAACATCAATTCTACCCAGTGAGACTTGTGCCTCCTGGGGAAAAAATGGGTATGAGTGCAGTGCAGCCACATGACTCAACTCACATATAAAATGGGGGCAATGTTGGGGTGGCAGAGTAACCTAATGATCCACCCCTAGTGATCCACCCATTCAGAATCAAGACTACTTGTGCAAAGATCTGGCTTTTTCAATATATAAATATCAATCACTTTGTGTAATAGGTTGCAATTGCAAATTTGTGAAGGGGAAGTCACTAGGTTCCAGATTGTGTATGTGCTCATAAAGTATATTTGGCTTTCCTTTAGCTAGGCTCCTGTTTAATGTTAAGTATACAAAAGGTACTAGGTGCTAAATGAAACTGACCCAAGCTGTACAAAGAAGTGTATTTAGTGAACAGTATGAAACCATTTTCTACAGCACTTCTCTTAGGATGGTCTTCCACATAGCAAATTTCCCCTTCCCTTCACTAGTGAAATGTAACTACTTTTTAAAAATTCATTTACTCCAAATACTCATCTACATATTTCCCAAGAGATACAAATGAACGCTAGCAGCAAATGATGCATAATGGGAGCTAAAAAGAATAGGACTGAACTACAGATATTTTGGCAGGATTATAAAGTATTTTATCTACAAAACTTTTTATCTCTTCCTAGACTTGCATTATAGCACACACACACCTCACACACCTTCTGGTTGTTGCTAAAAGCAAGGTTTCAATACAGATATTTTTAATGAGTTTACGTAAAACTTGAGAAAGAATTACAAAAATTTAAGTTTTATTGCACTTTGGATTAGATTGTTTACACAGCAAGTGACTATTTTCTTAGTTAAGGGAAAGAAGGAATGAGATAAGAAAAAGAAAATGACTTTTGAAAATAGATGGGGGCCCAAACAGCAAATCTAGCTTCTTTTCAGTCTGAATTCACCAAAATTGCAGTTACTCATGAAAACATTGACCTGCAAATATATTCCAGTGTCTTAACAATATTGGAAAATGAGGGTGGTGTTTAAAGAAAGGAACCAGCTCATACACTTTGGTGGATTCTAACATAAAATGTCGACCACACATTCAGAGCTCATCGTGCTTTGTAGAGTCCAAGCTGGGCTTAATGAAAACACCTTCCATAGCCTTCCAGTAGTTGTGATGATTAGGAGAATGTATGCCATGGACTTCCCGCTGTCCCCTGATTGGATGGCCATACTGTTCGCCTGTTACTGTAAGGAACACATCCGTTCCTATGTGCTTGAAACGTACTGCGTCGTCTCGCTCCCAGTATGTCCCACTGCATTGCACTGTCCACACATCTAAGTCATCTCCTTCTCCATCATCACCAAAGGCGCTAACTTCCTATAAGAACAAAAAGGGTGGGGGTAGATATTGTTTGCGTGTGTGTGTTGTGTGTGTCACATCACACTAGCAGAATGACAATAGTATATGGAAATGATAAAATGATCCGGTACCCACTTCAAAATAATAATGCAATGTGTTGTATTCTACTCAAAGTTGACACACTGAAATTAATGGGATTAAATTAGTCATTTTTATTAATTTCCACGGGTCTACTCCGAGTAGGATTAGAATTGGCTACAAACAAATATAACAGAGTGTAGGGGACACTTGACCCTCCAGATCAGGCATAGACAAACTCAGTCCTCCAGATGTTTTGGGGCTACAACTCCCATCATCCCTAGCTACCAGGATCAGTGGTCAGGGATGATGGGAGCTGTAGTCCCAAAACATCTGGAGGGCTGAGTTTGCCTATGCCTGCTCCAGATATTGCTGAACTACAACTCCCATCATCCCTGATCACTGACCATGCTTGCTGGGGTTGATTGGAGTTGTAGTTCAGCAACATCTGGAGGGCTAAAGCTTCCTCACACCTGAAATATAACTCTGTTTTTTAGAATCTAAATGCCAAAACCAAATGTTACTGAAACAGTCAGGAATTGGAAGTGGGAAATGAAGTACATTATCAGTGAGTTGTTTATGATCAAATAAGAACAAAACAACTATGAAGGATAAAAGTGCAAAGCCCACAGTTAACATCTTGTATTTGCCTTGGACCTGATAGGTAACTTTAATCTGGCCACAATCCTTCAGACTACCTACTGTAATGCAGGGATAATAATACTGGGTAAGGGGTATTAGTATTTGCCCTGCCTTTTGACATTTAAGGTACCGGTATTTGTTTTGTAGGACCCACTATAATCTATAGTATTCTGTTTCTTTCTTGAATATATTACTTGTTCTAATAACTCTATAAACTATTTTACTTGTTTTGGTTTTAACCAGCTGCAAAACCTTATAGTAAAGGTCAGATAAGAGATATTAACTTATTTGAAGCATTTTGAACATTTTTAATTACTACCGTATATGAATACTAAATGACATTTCATTAAACACATCACAGATTCTAGAGTCACGGGAGATTTTTTTGTACAGTACTGCAGAGAAGCCACTCAGATTTTCTCTCTGCTCTATGTATTCATGCTCCACAGCAAGTCAATAGCAACTACAATGGAAGAAGTTCAGAAACTACAGACTGGGACAAGGTTATCTTCTGTTGTACATCTAAGAACCAGCCTTTAACATATATCAGTGTGAATTAGGGGCATGTTACCAATAGTCCACCACTATGAAGACAACCTAAGCCACAGCAACAACCACTTTCTGCATACTTAAGAAGTGTTATCTGGGCCACCCCTCTGCAAATCACTTTCTCTTCTGCATCAAGAGAGAAATTAAGTAGAGGAGGATATAACACATAGCAAGAGACCTATGCAATTCTGCATTGGCACTTATTTCTGAGCAAACATGCACAGAATTGAATGGCATATCTTTATAATAAAATTGTATACTACATATGGAAAAGCACAACTGATATTTTAATCTGTTCCTAAATATATAGATATTTCATGCCTTCATAACTTTCTTATTCAATTTAAGAGTAAACTCCATTTTGATTTGCTTACATTGTTTGAGACACTTAAAATAAGTAAACAAGTATAAAGGACAAGTTCTGGTTTTACCTGATTATTGGAGAGTGGTGATGGGAAGTGGTGGGTGTGCAAGTTTTTCCCTGTATTAACATGGGTAAGGCGTACTGTTTGACCACACTTTACAGGTATTCCTCGCTGGCAGGACCCATCAGTTTTACCTCTGATCCGCCAATAGCTGTTAGCATCATCAGAAACTTCAACTCCAGTTACTGACTGTTGACCACTTCCTATAAACAAAACAATTGCTATATAGTCATTGTGTGCAGATACAGAGGCAGGTAATAAGACTTTGTCATAAAACTGGGCCAAGTGAGGTTGCTCCACTTGCTTGTTCTTTCTTTCCTGAGAACACTGCTCTCTGCAAAAAACAGAAAACAAAAAAGCAGAACACCCCCCTCTTTTACAGAGATTTGTGTGGCCACTTCTCTTTTTGCTTCATGATGCCTTTGGTTTGCAAGGTTTTTTTCCCCTGCCATTAAGCTGTATTTAGATTTTAATCTGCTATTTTGAATTTGTTTTTATATGCTGCAATTTATTTCTTTTTATGATTGCTGTGTATGCTTCAGTTACCGTATGTTTTTGTGCAGCCTTTTGTGTCCTCAGACAGAAAAGCAGGATAAACATAATAAATTTAATTAATGTTTCTAAACTTTCTATGTCCAATGGGAGCAATTAACCATGACAGCTAAATTCCATTTCAATGTACAGAGATTTTATTATTTACTTTTGTATGTACTGTAGCTAGCTGCTTTGAGGCTTTGGTAATAATACAGGATGTAAATTTAGAAAATAATACAGAAGCGTCTGTACCAGGGTGCTGGATACAAACATGCATGTGTACACAAACAATGGGCCTACTAATGCTGGTGAGTTCCCCCTAGCAACATCTGTATGGCTACTGTTGGAAACAGAATGCTAAACAAGATGCATCTCCACACCTGATCCAGGGGGACTCTTCATATCATATGTCCTTGATATTTTTTTTAAAAAAATATATAAATTCCTTGTAGGCAGGTCAGTTAGCAGCTATTAGCCATAATAGGCAAAAATTGTAACTCCCTGTTCAGAAGCAGTCTCTCAGCAAAGATATCCATTACTTTATTGTCCTGCATGTTGATAAACTTCATGCAAAGGTATCTGTCTTGGGGCAGCGTAGGAAACAGGATGTCAGATTATTAAGACCTTTAGGTCTGATCTAGCAGATCTCTCTTCTTATGCTCTTTATAAAATATCAGATAAGCTCCTGGTGGAGAAACCTATTCGGTGGTTAACGCTTTCACCATGCAAACTTCAGCAGTTGCTAGAAGCCCCTGATACATTCTAAGCACATCATTCCCCCCCAAAAAGCCTGAGAACTATAGCTTGTTAAGGGTGCTGGGAACTGAATCTAGGCGAGGGGTAAACTACAGTGCCCAGAATTCTTTGAGGTAGTGAATCAGAGAATCGTAGAATTGGAAGGGACCACAAGGGTCATCTAGTCCAACCCCCTGCAATGCAGTAATGAATGTGCATTAAAGGTAAAGTGTGTAAGTAGTTTAGCATTAGATGACACTACCTCTCACTGGCTCTAGTTCTGCTTACTCTTTGGGCTTCTACCTGACCAGCCCCTATGGGTATCAGCCACTGCTGCAGAGAAGACATCCTGTTCTGTTCTGCCTAAGACACCTATTTTGAACACAATAGGACCCACCTTCCCAATCTAATCTCTATCCATTGCCTCACCTCGCCCCTTCTTCCCTTCCCTTGTTCCCTCTGCAATGAACATTCCCTCATTCACTATGTCCCTATATCTTACTACAGGGGTAGCCAACATGGTGCCCTCCAGGTGCTGCTGGACTACAACTGTGACCCTGGCTGGGGCTGATGGGAGTTGTAGTCCAGCAGCAACTGGAGAGCACCACAATAACTACCCCTGTATCGTGGTAACCAAATCAAAGTGTGCATAATTGAAATGATCACATTTTCTCCCCATGCCTCCATTTCTCCTTTCCCCTAACTTGTTTCTCTGTGTTTGTTTTACACTTCAGACACCCTTGGGGCAGGACATACCTGCCATGCCTGTTCTTTCGTAAAACACCATGACCATGTTCGCTTCCTCCTCCTCCCTCTTGATCCCTTTTTCCTTTTGGGGTTCTGCCTTTTGCCACTGAGAAGTCTGTGGGCACCGCCTGTTTTATCACCAACACCTCCTAAACCGCTCTGGGAGCCTTTTCAGGGCTTGTTGTACCCGGGTATGTTTCTTCCTCTCCCCTCCTGATGCCTTTTTTTCCTTATGGTTTACTCATTTTCTGACTGTAAAAGCCTGAGTGGAGAGGGCTGTTTTATCACAGGCATCTCCCAAGTTGCTCTGCCATGATTTATGTTGGGGGGTGCAGGACAGCCACCTGTCATTAATTATCCTCTGCCAAGCAGATTCAGAATGAAATGTCAGCTGCTTTAAACTGCTTTCTTTTGACCCCAAGGGCTCAGAAAAATCCACCAAAATCTTTCTTCAATTTCTACTTTTAGTAGAAATTGCATTTCTACAAAAAATAGGTATTTTTATTTACTTACTTGACGGGGGGGGACACCTGCTACGCCCATGCTCTGGGAACCTGTTTAGGCTGATGAGGAGGACTAAACATTATCACCACCACTACTCAGGAGTGCCAGCTTGGCTGTGGGTGCCCTGGGCTGTGGGTGCCATGCAGCGTGCATGGCCCTGGTGCTGAAATTTGTGGGTGCCCAGCCCCTTCATGGGGAATTTTGTGGGTGCTCAGCAGGGCTGAGGCCTTAAGCTACTGAAGGTGACGGGGTCCAGCTGTCCTTTGTCAACAACAAATTGTCACTGTTTTTTGTGTTGAATATATGCTATATCAGGGACCCAGGTGGCGCTGTGGGTTAAACCACAGAGCCTAGGGCTTGCCAATCAGAAGGTCGGCGGTTTGAATCCCTGCGACGGGGTGAGCTCCCGTTGCTCGGTCCCAGCTCCTGCCCACCTAGCAGTTCAAAAGCACGTCAAAGTGCAAGTAGATAAATAGGAACCGCTCTGGCGGGAAGGTAAACGGCGTTTCTGTGCGCTGCTCTGGTTCGCCAGAGTCATGCTGGCCACATGACCTGGAAGCTGTACGCCGGCTCTCGGCCTATAGAGCGAGATGAGCGCCGCAACCCCAGAGTCGGACACGACTGGACCTTTACCTATATGCTATATAGTAATTTACAGACCTAATAGGTATTTAAAGCCATTTCCACATAACAAAATATGCAGAATGTAGGCACCCTATATATAGAAATGAGCAAACCAGTGATATTTTAGGGAGCAGGCTAGCAGGCCGGGCCCATTACTTACATCATAGGAGCCTACAGAACACAAAACACTGTTGCTGTATGTAGGTTTTATTTTATTTGTTTTTGATCTTATATTTTGGAAATGTACATCCAGTTTTTCTTTTTCTTTTAATTTTTTGGGGGCCCCAAGAGAGTGGGGCCCTAAGCTATAGCTTGTTTAGCTTATACGTAAACCCGGCACTGGAGCTCGGGGCCCCCGGCACCTATGCCACTACTGCTAATGGCAGCCTTCCTCTGAAGGCCACTACCTGGGAACACGATGCCGGGCTTTGACGGGCCCTCGGGTGTCTAACCCGCCCCACAGTCTCCCCCTGGGGCCGAGAGGGGTTTCATTTCCTCCCGGCAGCCGCGCGGCTCTTTCCTCTTTCCCCCGCTCCCTCCCTCCCGCCCCGCCCGAGCCATCTCCTCACCGGATCCGTACTTGACCTCGTGCGAGTGCAGCCGCACGTTGTGACGGGTGTTGAGCAGCTTCAGCACCGAGCCGCAAGTGACAGCGCCCTCCTCGGCTCCCGTCGCCAGGCCCGAGCCGCACACGAGGAGGAGCAGAGAGAGCGGCGACAACGGCCAGCAGCGGGAAGCCAGGGGCGGGAAGCCGCGGCCTCGGCCACCCGGTCGCCGCATCCCCGAGTCCCTCAGCACCGCGACGGCGGCGGAGGCAAACGGCGAACTGTCGCCTCAGGAACCGTTTCCGCCACCGGCGCCCGGCGCGGACCAATCAGCGGCTGCCAACGCCGCCCACGCGCACCCCCGTGCTGCCGCCGGCTCGCGAAGGCGACGAAGGAGATGCTCATTGGCGCGCGGCAGCGGAGCGGCCAATCGGGTGTTGCGGCGTGGCGGAGGAACGCGCCTCCCCCTCCTCCCCGCCCTCGCCTTTCCCTCCACCCCTCCTTCACGAGAAAGGGGCGGGGCCGAAGCGAAATGGGAAAGGTGAGATGCTGATGAGGCCACCTGGCTTTCTCAGGGTCTGACTCCGCTGAGACACGGGTTCGAGTCCCGTCCTCTCCCCAAACAATTCAGCCCAAAATTGCAGGTCGAGTCATTTCCCGCTTCCACTAAGATTTTATGTCCTTTCCTTTAGAAAAGTGCTCCGCTGGGAGGAAGGACGCTTTACATTATAAATTTAAGGTGCTAGGCATTTTTGAAAAATTGGCCATCCTACATGCAATTATTTAACAGCCTTGTGAGGGTGATTTTTTTTTTAAAGGCCCAACACATATAATATTACTGTGGAGCAGTAGTCATCAACCTTTTAATAGCTGGGACCCACGTTTAATCCAAACATTTCATTTTGGGACCCATATGTTACATTTTATTAGCTATATATTTGTATGGTGGCATTCTTATCATTGATGTATTTAATCGCTTTCTAAACCACTACCACCTCAAGGCAATTTACAAATAAATAGCAACAGTTAAACACACAGAAACAACGAATATATTTGAAGCAGGACTTAAAACCCTAACAAGTGGGTACATGTAGTGAAGACCCTGTTATAAGAATTCTAAGGTCTCAAATATAGAATAAATGTTCATAAATATACAAGGCAAACACACACACATAAGTATATAAACCACATGTCTGAAATAGTACAGGAGAGCAAGCCATTTTGACTCTCCCAAATTCACCTCAGATATTTCTCTGTAAATGGGAAAAGCTTTCCAATTGTCTGTGGACTGTAGGGGCCTGCACCTCCCTGCAAATACAGTCTTGCAAGTATCTGTTAAGCTGAGCAAACTATCAATATCTGTAAGGATATTCCGGAACTAAATCTACCCAGAAAATGCAATTAAGTAAGGCATTATCAGGTATCCTGTTAGACAGGAGAGAAGCAACACTCTCAAATTTCTGCTGGAGACCGCCTCCTGTGATGTATGTATGATGTTTTGGGGGGTGGTCTTGGGTTACAGGGTGCGCAATTTCCAAAGTCTTTATAGGGGCTTGCGCTCCATTGTTCGGAGTCTCTCTTGCCTCCTTGCTAGGAGGGGAGGGAACTCTGTTGCAAGAGAAAAATAAAGATCTGCCTTGCTTTCTATGGAACTTGCCTCCATCCATTCATCTCTGACCGATCATGGACTTAGGGGACTCAGTCCCTTGGGGAGTTGGGCAGCAAAAGCCAAACCCTCTATTTTTTTCTGTAACAACTCATTTATCCATCCTGGGAAAGCCTGCCAGAACAAAGGCATCTCCGGCTCCTTCCGGAAAGTGCAGACAATGCACACCTGTTTTATCTCGATGGGAATACTGTTCCATGGGAGAATAAAATATTATTATTATTTCTTAAATTTGTATACCATCCTAAACCCGCGGGTCTCAGGGCAGTTCCCAACATAAAATCACAATATAAAAAACAAAATATATAATAAAAACAAAAATACATAATAAAATCACAATATAAAAAACAAAATACATAATAAAATCACAATATAAAAAACAAAATACATAATAAAAATAAATACAAAATACAAAAATAAAATTAAGAACAAGAACAACCCAATAATCCCCTCCTCCCCAACACATTTTAAAAGGGTGTTGGATGTCCATCAGCCAAAGGCCTGGTTGAAGAGGAACATTTTTGCCTGGCGCCTAAAGGTGTACAATGAAGGCACCAGGCGAGCCTCCCTGGGGGGAGCATTCTACAGATGGGGAGCCACTGCAGAAAAGGCCCGTTCTCATGTTGCCACCCTCTGGACTTCTTGTGGAGGTGGCACACGAAGAAGGGCATCAGAGGATGGTCTCAGGGTCTGGGTAGATTCATATGGAGACTGGCGGTCCTTGAGGTATGGCGGTCATGAGCCGTTTAAGGCTTTGTAAGTCAAAACCAGCCCTTTGAAAAGGGGTAGGCAGATTAAAAGCTACTTTTTATAGGTCCCGGCCAAGCACCTGAAGACCAAAAGTAGTTTGGGGACACATACCAACCAGGCAAACACACGTGAGGAGACTGTGAACCAGGAGGGGTGTGACTATTATTATTATTTTTTACCCTTCTCACCCTAAGTTCCCAGTGTTAAAGCACAATGTCAAAAATAGTTTTTAAAAAGCTTACATTACAGAAATAAGTGGTTGTCAAAATATATATCCCTCAAGCGGCGAAAGCCAAGGAAAACAGGTGCATCTTCAGCGTTCGCAGATAACTGTACAATGCAGCTCTGTGGGGAAGGCGTTTGACGGCTTGGGGGGCTGCCACAGAGAAGGCCCTCTCCTAGCCCTGCCCCCCCCAAAAGCTGAGAGCGAAGGAGCCACCTCTCACGTGAGGGATTAACCAGTTTCCTTTCCAAATATTCTGGCACTTTGAGATTAATTTGTCGGAGCATGCATTTTCTCCCTGGGACGACACACTTTTCCGAAGAAGAAGAAGAAGAATTACTTAAATCAGTGGTTGGGATGCTAGGAGGGAGCGTCAGTCCGGGCATCCTTTTTGCACTAACCGTGTAGATTTCCTTACCGCCTGGAAAGACCAAGCAAAAAACCGAATGGGGTGGGTTGGGGAAGCGAGGAGAGGAAGAAAGAAAGGAAGCAATCTGGTGCAGCCTGACACTTCACATAATGCATTTGGATTTCATGAGAAACGGCAGCTCCTTCCTGTTAGGGCCGACAATGGCTCATGCTGTTTTTCTGAAACAGGGCAAAACAGATGTCTCGGGATGCCAGCTTAGCCATAGAAAATCAATCCTATGGGGCTTTAGCTGGCACCTGTTTATCTTTCTGGGAGGTCACCAACCCCCCAAGGCTTTTAGTACAGTTTGTGTTGTGCTCCTTAACAATGCATTTCGGCCGTATTTTTTAAAGCAACAACAACACACAAAACTAAAACGACAAGTTGTAATTGGCTTTAGAATAGCTGCTGTCAAAGAACTTGGTTGGCGTTGAAATATTATCTGGCCTTTCTTTTTCTTTACTGCTCTGGCAATTCATTGCCACGTTCCCACAGTGGCGGATGTTGCTCCTGCCACTGGGAGACCCACAGACTGAGATGGAGAGCTCTATTCCAGACCATGCTTGTGGATGGAAGAAGCAGAGACGCAGAGAGTTGGCTTGAAGGAAGGTTTTTATTATTGTTCCCTCTTTCTATTTCTTGCAAACTTGAAGCGAAAGATGGTTTCATGGAACCACAGCAGGCCAGAGTTTAGTAATAAATAAAGACATTCAGAGAACAGCTCAAAGATCAAATGTTCCATCCCTTGCAGCCGGGTCCCCTTCTGCTGCTACAATTTTGATGTTTGCAAAAAGTCAACTAATCTCCAGTGCAGTGATAGAGAAGCCAAATATGGCCCCCTTCCCAGTCCTTTCTGTGTGGGACCACAGCTCCCATCATCCCTGGCCACTGGCTAAGCTAGCTGGGGATGATGGGAGTTTTAGTCCAACAAAATCTGTGGTCACAATGATAAAGAACATGTGACTGAGCAGTGGCTCTCGAGTAGAGGTCTTTCACATCTCTTGGTCAACCTAAGCCTTTGTATTGAAGAAGTCAAGCATTGAACCTGGAGCCCTCTGTATCTGCTATACATTTTGGAAAGTTCTGCCACTGTGCACTTGGACACCTCTTAAGATGTGGTAACCAAACTTTGCTTGATTGTTCCTGAGGTCAAGGAGTGGGTTTCTGTCTATGTTTGGATACAGTTGGATACCATTTTGAATCAAGATGCTGGACTTAAGCTTTCACAACTGCACTGCTTTTTTGGTTTCTTAGAATTCCCAAGCAACACCAAGTATGAGACTGCTAGTTCAGTGGTGGCTAACCTTGACACTCCAGATGTTTTGGAACTACAACTCCCATCATCCCTGACCACTGGTCCTGTTAGCTAGGGATGATGGGAGTTGTAGTCCCAAAACATCTGGAGGGCCGAGTTTGCCTATGCCTGATTATAAGGGAGAAAGTAAATGGGTATGCTTAGAGACACCCATGAAATGGGACTAAATCTGTCCCCTAGTGAGGTATTGTGCTATTTCAGCCATGTCCTAAATGGCAACTTTATCCCATAAAACATAGCGAAGCAATTGAAAACCAAGCCAGCTGTATCTTCATGGGTCTGCTTTGGTTTTGCATTTGGTCATTCTAGAGCAGTGTTTCCCAACCAGTGTGCCTCCAGATGTTTTGGGACTACAATTCCCATCATCCCTGACCACTGGTATTGCTAGCGAGGGATGATGGGAGTTGTAGTCCCAAAACATCTGGAGGCACACTGGTTGGGAAACACTGTTCTAGAGCAGAGAAGCCAGTGTGGTCACCTCTAGAATCATAGAATCATAGAATCATAGAATCATAGAGTTGGAAGAGACCACAAGGGCCATCCAGTCCAACCCCCTGCCAAGCAGGAAACACCATCAAAGCATTCCTGACAGGTGGCTGTCAAGCCTCTGCTTAAAGACCTCCAAAGAAGGAGACTCCACCACACTCCTTGGCAGCAAATTCCACTGTCGAACAGCTCTTACTGTCAAGAAATTCTTCCTAATGTTTAGGTGGAATCTTCTTTCTTGTAGTTTGAATCCATTGCTCCGTGTCCGCTTCTCTGGAGCAGCAGAAAACAACCTTTCTCCCTCCTCTATATGACATCCTTTTATATATTTGAACATGGCTATCATATCACCCCTTAACCTTCTCTTCTCCAGGCTAAACATACCCAGCTCCCTAAGCCGTTCCTCATAAGGCATCGTTTCCAGGCCTTTGACCATTTTGGTTGCCCTCCTCTGGACACGTTCCAGCTTGTCAATATCCTTCTTGAACTGTGGTGCCCAGAACTGGACACAGTATTCCAGGTGAGGTCTGACCAGAGCGGAATACAGTGGTACTATTACTTCCCTTGATCTAGATGCTATACTCCTATTGATGCAGCCCAGAATTGCATTGGCTTTTTTAGCTGCTGCATCACACTGTTGACTCATGTCAAGTTTGTGGTCTACCAAGACTCCTAGATCCTTTTCACTTGTACTGCTCTCAAGCCAGGTATCACCCATCCTGTATTTGTGCCTTTCATTTTTTTTGCCCAAGTGTAGTACTTTACATTTCTCCCTGTTAAAATTCATCCTGTTTGCCTTGGCCCAGTTCTCTAATCTGTTAAGGTCATTTTGAAGTGTGATCCTGTCCTCTGGGGTATTAGCCACCCCTCCCAATTTGGTGTCATCTGCAAACTTGATCAGGATGCCCTCAATCCCATCATCCAAGTCATTGATAAAGATGTTGAATAAGACTGGGCCCAAGACAGAACCCTGTGGCACCCCACTAGTCACTTCTCTCCAGGATGAAGAGGAGCCATTGATGAGCACCCTTTGGGTTCGGTCAGTCAGCCAGTTACAAATCCAATGAATGGTAGCATTGTCTAGCCCGCATTTTACCAGCTTCTTTACAAGAATATCATGGGGCACCTTGTCAAAGGCCTTGCTGAAATCAAGATAGGCTACATCTACAGTGTTCCCTTCGTCTACCAGGCTTGTAATTCTGTCAAAAAATGAGATCAGATTAGTCTGACATGACTTATTTTTCAGAAACCCATGCTGACTTTTAGTGATCACAGCGTTCCTTTCTAGGTGCTCACAGACCGTTTGCTTAATGATCTGCTCTAGAATCTTTCCTGGTATTGATGTCAGGCTGACTGGGCGGTAATTGTTTGGGTCCTCTCTTTTCCCCTTTTTGAAAATAGGGACAACATTTGCCCTCCTCCAGTCTGCTGGGACTTCACCTGTTTTCCAAGAATTCTCAAAGATTACTGCCAGTGGTTCTGAAATCACCTCTGCCAGTTCTTTTAATACTCTGGGATGTAGTTCATCTGGCCCTGGAGACTTGAATACATCTAAACTAGCCAAGTGTGCTTGTACTACCTTCTTACTTATTCTGGGCTGTGTTTCCCCTGCTGTATCATCTGCTCCATATTCTTCAGGTCGGGCATTGTTTTCTTTTTTGGAGAAGACTGAGGCAAAGAAGGTATTGAGGAGTTCTGCCCTTTCTGCGTCCCCTGTTCGCATTTCACCTTCTTCTCCTCTAAGTGACCCCACTGTTTCCTTGTTCTTCCTTTTGCTACGGACATACCCATAAAAACTCTTTTTATTGCTTTTAACCTCTCTAGCAAGCCTGAGTTCATTCTGTGCTTTAGCTTTTCTGACTTTGTCTCTACATGTGCTGGCTATTTGTTTGAATTCCTCTCTGGTGGTTTCCCCCTTTTTCCATTTCTTGTACATATCCCTTTTAAATCTTAACTCAGTTAAAAGTTCATTAGATAGCCACCCTGGCTTCTTTAGGCACCTTCCATGTTTTCGTCTCATTGGTACTGCTTGAAGTTGTGCTTTTAATATCTCCCTTTTAACAAACTCCCATCCATCATGAACTCCCTTCCCTTTTAGTATTACTGACCATGGGATCACACCCAGCATTTCCCTAAGTTTTCTGAAGTCGGCTTTCTTAAAGTCTAGAATTTGAGTCTTAGTATGCTTGGTTGCTCCTTTCTGATGTATAATAAACTCCAGAAGAACATGATCACTCCCACCTAATGATCCTACCACTTCTACCCCACTAACCAGGTCATCACTATTGGTTAGGACCAGATCTAAAATGGCTGATCCTCTTGTTGCTTCTCCCACTTTCTGGACAATGAAATTGTCTGCAAGGCCAGTGAGGAATCTGTTCGACCTTATGCTCTTGGCTGAGTTTGACATCCAACAAATATCAGGATAGTTGAAATCCCCCATTACTACTATCTCATTTCCTTTTGAATGCTTGGTCATCTGTTCCAGGAAGGCATCATCTATGTCCTCAGTTTGGCTTGGGGATCTATAGTAAACTCCCACCATGAGATCACTGTTATTTTTCTCTCCCTTAATTTTGACCCAGATACTCTCAATTTGGCTTTGAAGTTTTAAATCATGGATCTCTTCACAGGTATACACATCCCTGACATATAACGCCACTCCTCCTCCTTTCCTGTTTGGTCTATTTCTCTTAAATAGATTGTATCCCTCTATTACTACATTCCAATCATGAGACTCATCCCACCAGGTTTCAGTGATGCCTATTATGTCGTATTTAGTTTGCTGTACCAAGAGCTCAAGTTCATCTTGTTTATTTCCCATGCTCTGTGCATTTGTATACAGACATTGAAAACCATTGATCATTCCCCCTAGTCTCCTACTTAAGGATTTTTTCCTCCCACCACTAGGTTTGTGCGCTGTTTGCTCCATTTGGTCCTTGACTTTTGGATGATCATCTTCAGCATTTGATAGACTCCTACCTTCAGGACCACTGTCTCCCTCCCCCACATAAGTCAGTTTAAAGCCCTCCTGATGAGGTTTTTGAGATTGTTGGCAAAAACATTCCTCCCAACCCTTGTGAGGTGCAGCCCATCACTTGCCAGAAGTCCATCTTCAAGAAACTGCAGACCGTGATCTAAGAAACCAAACCGTTCCTGCCGGCACCATTTGCGAAGCCAGTTGTTCACTTCTCCTATTTTCCCCTCTCTTCCTGGGCCACGGCGTTCTGCCCTCTAGGCACTGATTAGCTCCGCCCACAGCTAGTCACCAGACAAACACACACACACAAGCCAGAAACAAACTCTCTCACACACACAAGCCTTGTGCTCCCTCCTCAGTCGCTGCCCTCCAGGCACTGATTAGCTCCGCCCTACAAGCTCAGCTCACCTTTTGCCTACTTCCTCAGTCTCTGCCCTCTAGGCACTGATTAGCTCCGCCCACAGCTAGTCACCAGACAAACACACACACACAAGCCAGAAACAAACTCTCTCACACACACAAGCCTTGTGCTCCCTCCTCAGTCGCTGCCCTCCAGGCACTGATGTTGTTGGACTACAAACCCCATCAGCCCCAGCCAGCATGATGAATAGTTAGGGATTATGGGAGTTATAGCCCAACAACATTATGGAAGAAACCCATGCTGAGTACCAACTTGAGTCCATTTTTTCAGTAAGGCCTCACTGAGCTGGATTCAACCTTAGGCACATAAATTACACACATTTATGGAATTTCTACCTAAAGCAAGTATAAAATATTTGGCTCCTGTTGATCATCAGCTCGGTGGTGGACTGGCAGAGAGTAGAAAGCCAGCAGAACAGCAGCAGGTGGAGCATGGCCAACTCATTCTAGTTTTACCCCCATCCTCTTCCCTACCGAGGACAAAACTGAGACTAAGGAGGAGGAAGCTCATAGCCTGTGGACTACTTGTAAGTAAGAAGGCAGGCAGATAGGGGTTGGATGAGGGCAGAGGTTAATGGGCCAGTGTCCCATTTGCCTTAATGGGTCAACCTCCCCTGCTTTCGGTTCTGAACCGTTCTGAAATGTCAGCAGGGCATAACTTCATCATGCGCCACAATGGAAGCTAAAAAAGGTTGTAAAATAACAATCTGCAAATATTATTCTGTCTCGCCAGCTAATGGACTTCTTGTCTGAGACCTTCCACAGATTCTGTAGGTGGGCATATACAGTACATATAAATTACAAAACCACGAGGGTATACAAACCTATATGCTTTATTGCTATCATACCAATTTTAGATTTTAGGCAGATGAGTTTTGCTACCTTCCACGTTGAGGCTAGACCTTCGAGACGACGAGTGTTTCCTCACATGTTCTCCAGAGTTCTGACTTGGAGTTCCTACTTCAGGCAAAACAGTCCCTGACCCTCTGGTCCCGTCAGAGCCTATGCTTAATTTTTGAGAAGACGATGCCTTTGGCGTCACAGCAACTGGCGACTGGTCTTCGGAATCTGGAACCTCAACCATGGTTTTGCTGTCTTCAGAAGTGATAGAACTCCTTGTTACAAATCGGTCTGGAAGTCCTTCGCCGTCTACAGATATCTCCTCAGATTCGCCCTCTCCAAAAGCAACTATATCATAAATATCTGTTTCGTGGCTGCCCTCTTGCTGGATACTTTGCCTTTTGCCTGACTTCACTTCCGTCGCCACGGCGCTTTTCATCACCACGACTTTCCCAGTGGGCATGTCAGATTTGAACAGGACGCTCTTCTTCTCCGTTTTTTTCTGCAGGTCCCAGAGGACTTTCTTTTTCTTGCCTTTCTTCTTGTCTTTCTGTTTCGGGGTCTTGGGCCTCGGTTTGCGTGGCGCGTAGATCTCTTCGTCGACTTTGGACCAGTCGATTTGAGACGACAGCCGTATCCCACTGCCCTTAACTCTCTTGTAGCCGAACATGATCTCCAGCAGGACCTTGGTTACGGGAACCGAGATGAAGCCCAGCTTCTCAGAAAGAAGGGTTTCGTAGTTGTACTTGTACAAGATGAGCTTGGCTGCGTTTTCAATCAGGAAATCAATGATGGCTTGCTTCGGGAGGGGCTTGCCTTGCAGGCGGGCACGCTTGATGTCGCTGGGGCTGATGATGCGCCTTGAGACAGGCTTGGAACAGTGGAAAGGGAAGACAGAAAGTGTTGAAAGAGCTACTTAACAATGCCATAGGATGGTGGTTTTCAACCAGTGTGCCATGGCACCCTGGGGTGCCTTGAATGATGGCCAGGGGTGCCGCGGGCAACAATAGCCTCTGCCCCTCTTTCCTCCCCTCCCCTCCTCTGATGCCCTCTCACATCTCTGCCGCCCAAAGGCTTGCACAGCTGTTTGTTGCAGCAGCCCTGGCTACAAGCTCCCCAGGCGAACGGTGCCTCTGGGGCTGGCCAGGGGATGCTTCCCAGTGTGGAGAGCCAGTGTGGTGTAGTGGTTAAGAGCGGTAGCCTCGTAATCTGGTGAACCGGGTTCGCGTCTCCGCTCCTCCACATGCAGCTGTTGGGTGACCTTGGGCTAGTCACACTTCTCTGAAGTCTCTCAGCCCCACTCACCTCACAGAGTGTTTGTTGTGGGGGAGGAAGGGAAAGGAGAATGTGAGCCGCTTTGAGACTCCTTCGGGTAGTGATAAAGCGGGATATCAAATCCAAACTCTTCTTCTTCTTCCCAGGCCTCTGTGGGGAAGTGTGAGGAAGCACCTCTTTCTGGGGCAGGGGGGCAGCTCAGAGACCAGGGGCAGCAGCCCAGAGGATTCCCAAGGAGAAGGGAGAAGAGAGGAGACTGAGGGAACACTCCACAAGGGAGGGTGTTCGAAAAAGGGTGAGAGGCTATCAGCTCTGCAGTCAAGGGGTGACATAACTGGGCTCCTGAGCCCCACAGGTGTGATGCAGAAAGAATGTAGTTGGTCAAGGGAACCGTGGACCAAAAAAGGTTGAAAACCTCTGCCATATGATATAAGGCTTAGAATTTTTAAAAGGATAATAAAAGTAAGGCTTGGCTCATATTTTACTGTAGGGATGGGGCCCAGGGACTGAATGTGGGGCCGACGCCCTAGGCCACCCCCGCTTTACACCCTCCTTGATCATTTTTTCCTGGCTAGCATGTATCCCAGAACATTTCTGAGCACAATTCAAAGTGCTGGTGCTGACCTTTAAAGCCCTAAATGGCCTCGGCCCTGTATACCTGAAGGAGTGTCTCCACCCCCATCGTCCTGCTCGGACACTGAGGTCCAGCTCCGAGGGCCTTCTGGCGGTTCCCTCACTGCGCCAAGTGAAGTTACAGGGAACCAGGCAGAGGGCCTTCTCGGTGGTGGCGCCTGCCCTGTGGAACACGGTCCCATCAGATGTCCAGGAGATAAATAACTATACAACTTTTAGAAGATTCTGGAACTCATCCCTGTATAGGAAAGTTTATAATATCTGATGTTTTACTGTGTTTGATGTTTTAATTGTTGGAAGCAACCCAGTCAGATGAGCGGCATACAGATAAATTATTTGCATTTGTTGTTGTTGTTGTTACTGTTACTTTTACTGTTGTTGTTATTATCCCTGAACTCTAAGAATGTTTCTTGCTTGTCTGGATAGAATAGATGCTAGAGAGGGATGGCTAAGTCAATTAACATTAGCTGCTCTACTGACAGTAGCGAGCCACCAGCAAATCACCTCAACAAGTTGGAGTTAACTATTTACAGTATTAGCAAAAACAGGTACTGTACTGTTATTTTTGCCAATGCATTTTGATTATTCTTGCTGCTAATACATGCATTTTCATTCACACTTTATTTTTCAATACATCGCTTGGCTGGAAAACAGCACTGCAAGATTCGGAAGAAGTGCACATTTCAAAGGACGGCTGTGTTTTAGTTCACATATTGTTTTGGAAAGTGCAAATTAAGCAAGTTTAAGTGTGGACAGATTCAAACCTTCTCCCCCCCAATCTCCATTAGTGGGTAAGGCCTGCAGGACCCTTGTCATACTCCCCAGGTAGGCCGCAGCCTCCCTTTCTTTAGAAATTTACGTACCTTTTTGACCTCAGCAACTGCCTGGGAAGATTTTTTCTGTCTTGGTTTCGGAAGCGGGGGAGGAACGTATTTTGGTTTGGGTGGGGGCTCCTCTGGTGGCGGCCTTGGCTTTGTTTTCGGCAGCGGAGGCGGTACATATTTGGGTTTGCGCTGAACTTCCTCAGGCAACGTTGATTTCCGCTTAGATTTCGGAAGGGGCGGGGGTGTATATTTTGGCTTGCCCTTCTCTTCCGGGGATGGGGGTTGGGATTCCCCCCTCGTTCTCCTCCTCTTCTCCTTCTCCTTCTCTTTCTCCTTCTCCTTCTCCTTCCCCTTCTTCTTCTTCCCCTTCTTTTTCTTCTTCTTCTTCTTTCCCCCCTCTCCCTCCTTCCCCTCTTCGGATTTGGAGTCACCCTCTTCTGACGTGTCCTCTCCGCTCCCAGAGTCGGCAGAGCAGCTTAACTCCTCTTCTCCCTCGCTTTCCTCCATCGAAGAGGTCCACGGCAGCAGAGGGTGGCCTTGCTCGTCGTAACCGCCCACAAAGGGGATTCCGTCCGTCATTGTCACCTCCAGGACTTTGAGGACCGCTTGGTTTATTATGCATTGAAGAGCCGCGAGGATTTTGTTCTCTTCCAAGAAATCTAGGGCACAGAAAGGTTCGTTTCCTGGATAGTACAAGGGGATGCTGCAGGGCGTGGGCCGTTTCAGAACACTGGTGATCTCCTTATGCAGTGACTCTAGGGACGCCGTCTGCTTTGGGATCTGTTTCCTGAACTTTGCAAAATAATCTCTCTGCGGGGGACGTAGCCTAGTGAAAGACTCTGCCAGCTTGGCCCAAATGTGGAAGTGTTCTTGCCGGAAATAATAATTGTCCCCTGATCGCTCTGAAAACGTCTGCAAGCGAGTAAAGGAAGAGAAAAGAAAGCATATTATAACAGCATCATAACAAGCAACAAGGGTGTGTGTTAGGTTTGGATATTCTAGGTGGAAGCTGGGAACAGACCATTTCATAACTCCCAGATAAGACAATGGAGGAACGTAAAAAACCACCTTAATGCTGAACCAAATGATTGGTGCATCTAGCTCAATACTGTCCGCACCAATGCTCTTCAGCCTTAGGCTCCCAGATGTTGTTGTACTAAATCGTTACCCGTTGCCTAAGCTGGTTGGGGATGGTGGGTGTTGTAGTCCAACAATATCTCAAGGCCCAAGATGGAAAAGCACTGGTGTATAGTGGTTTTGGACAACCGCTGGCCAAATGCACACTTGCTCTTCCCCTCTCTTAGCTGCTTCATGCAAAGTCAGACCACTGACCTACCTAACTCATTATTGTCAACACTGGCTGGCAGCAGCTCTCCAGGTTCTTTCCCAGCAGGGGTCGAACCTTTCTACATAGAAAGCAGACGCTCTTCCACAGAGCTACCAAAGGCACGGCCAGTGTTCCCATCTTGTTTAGGATTTGCATCCTAAGTAGAGACTTTTGTCCCTGAATCAAGGGTAGGCAACCTCTTGCCCTCCAAATGCTGCTGGACTACAACTCCCATCATCCGTGACCATGGACCATGCTGGCTGGGACTGATGGGAGTCCAGCAACATCTGGAGGGGCTCAGGTTGTCTACCCCTGGTCTACCCCTTACAAACCAAATGATTTAGCAACCCAGGTCAATCAATCGGAATGATTCTCTGGATAATTACCACATTCTCCTGTGTCTTTGGGTGCTCTGAGCTATTTCCCGACTTTTTCCTTTTCCGTTTTTTATCACATCAAACCATTCCCGTTGGTTTGCCCTCCAAAAAGGGGCAAACAGCAGAATAGTAAAAAGAAAGAAAGGTTGTTATAGGAGACCTGTGATAATCACTGCACATTAATAAGTGATCACAGAATAGGTACCATTCTTGAAAAGTGTGGTTCTAATCTTGGAATGACTATTCTTCACCCTTCCCTTCCATGGGCCCCTCCAGATGTCATTTTTTATTGTGCATTCATGACGATTTGTGCACACGGAATTATCAGAGAGGTCACACGTGTTCCCGCTTTCAGCCATATTCACCCCTGCAAAAAGTTTTGGGAGAGTCACACTGCTTCCTTTTCAATCAGTGCACATCCCATAACTCCCTGCTGAAATCCCGGAATGTCTTATAGCACAAATGTTCTGGATTATCTTTCTCCCACTTTTCTTGTGCTATAGCCTTGTCCGGACAGCAACGATATAGTGGCATTGGGAAACATTGCGGAACAAACTGAAGCAGAATCAATATGCCACTAATTCACTGTTATTGATATATGTTGCAGAATACACTCACAATAAAACACCCGTCTGGAGGAGCCCGTACCCCTCTTTCAGTCCGTGCATCCAGTTGTGGATGCCTGCTATTCTGTCCCTGCACAATGGAGCCTTTCCGCAGGAGGAAGGATTCCTTAACACAGATGTGGGCATTGTTCATTCATTGCTGAAGGATGAGCTCTATAGCAGGCATCCCCAAACTCGGGCCTCCAGATGTTTTGGGACTACAACTCCCATCATCCCTAGCTAACAGGACCAGTGGTCAGGGATGATGGGAGTTGTAGTCCCAAAACATCTGGAGGCCCGAGTTTGGGGATGCCTGCTCTATAGCATTAGAGCGGGGGGAGGGACATTTTAGGGTCCACAGGACAGATCATTATCTGGATTGGCCTCATGGGCCAGATTTGAGAGTTATTTTTTTTTGGGAGGGGGGATACCCACCTGTTAAACTCCCCTGCGTGGCTTTGCCCATGCCTCTCCTTTTAACCCCTTATTGTTGGTGTTTTAAATGGGGAACACCAACAATAAGGGGTTAAAATGAGAGGCATGGGCAAAGCCACGCAGGGGAGTTTAACAGGTGGGTATCCCCCCTCCAAAAAAAATAACTCTCAAATCTGGCCCATGGGTGGGGATGATGAATGGGGGTTAAATCCTGCTGCCTAGGCTGCATGATCCCATTCATTCCTGGTTGTGCAGCCAATGTAAGATTAAACGCTGTCCTCCTGTCCAGTGATGTCAGCTGATGGGTAGGTGAGCATGATTTGCGGAAAACTTGACAGGCAAAACCGGACAATTTGATGGGCCGGGTATGGCCCACAGGCCAGAGGTTCCCCATTAGGGTCACAACATAATTCAAGTCTGGAGTGCAACTGCGATTTTCATTAGCTGCGTCACAGGCACTGTCCTGTAGGTTCCTGGGACAGGTTTTATAGAGAACCTTTCCAATTGCCATGCCGCCAGTAGCTTTGAAAGAATCACATCACACACACACCCCAGGAACAACACACAGTGCCTTGAGGGCTAGGAACATGCACCGCTATGAGAACAGTAGGAGATTGCAAGGGGAGAAACAGAAGCTTCTGTGCAGGATATTGTCTGCAATGTGACTCAGTAAATGAAATGAGCATTCAGTGATCTGAAAAAGGCTCAAGTCATGGCTTCAGGAGGAGAAGGAGGAGGAGGATGGAGTTGGCCACTAGGCCTGTGGCTGGAAAAGAACTGCAAAGAGAAGACTCCCTTTCTACTGCTGGGTCCTGTGGTGCAACAACGCACAACTATCCTAAGTCCTTGCACATGCATTATGGAATTTCTGGATATAGTACCCCACTTCCACCCCCATACACCACCCCCACATAGTAGGCTTTTCTGTAGCGGATCCAGACATTTTGTGCAGAAATTTATTTCCGTGCATGGATTACATTGACCGGATCAGAGCGGGGAACTCTCAGCACGGTCCGGGAGATCCGATCCGTCAAGCAAGTCCTCCAAATACCTCTGCGTGGAATCCTCTGGAAACTCCCTCCCTGGGCCTCTCATCTAGCCTCGGGAGCCTGGCGGCATATTTATCCAGGAGGGACATTTTTCCTTCGAGCCTAGGCCCCCTGCTGCTCCTGAGACATGCTTCCCAGTCGTCTTCAGAGCTGGAAGTGGCCGAGGTGGTGTGGTACTGTGAGCTGCAGGAGAAGGACCATGACCTGCTGTCCATGCTGGAGCCGGATTCTTCTTCGACCTCAAATATAGGGTCTCCATCCTCGGTTGTCACTCGCCGCAGCTTCCGCACGGCGTCCTCAACAATGTTCTGGAGGCTTTCCAGGACCTCCTCATCAGCTAAGAAATCCACAAACTCTGAAAATTCATTGGCGAGGTGGCTACTTTCGCCACGACTGCTGCAACGCTGCTTTCGTTTCCCTTTGCATGGGCTGAAAGCTCTGAACTCAGAAGTTGTGGTGGAAGTGAACTGGTCCCGGAATTGGCAGCGGGAAGGTGGCCTCTGGATGTCTCTCCAGTCATAGGGATCTCCTTGTCTCATCTGTAGACAAGGAAAAACCAGGGGGAAAGGGGGAATTGGGTCTGAAGTTACTGGGACTCTGTTTCAAAAATGTATGTAACACCAGCAATGTAGGCAGTGATATACAGTAAAGGTAAAGGTAAAGGGACCCCTGACAATTAGGTCCAGTCGTGTCCGACTCTGGGGTTGCGGCGCTCATCTCGCTTTATTGGCCGAGAGCCGGCGTACAGCTTCCAGGTCATGTTGCCAGCATGACAAAGCCGCTTCTGGCGAACCAGAGCAGCGCACAGAAACGCCGTTTACCTTCCCGCCGGAGCGGTTCCTATTTATCTACTTGCACTTTGACATGCTTTCCGACTGCTAGGTGGGCAGGAGCTGGGACTGAGCAACGGGAGCTCACCCCGTCGCAGGGATTCAAACCGCCGACCTTCTGATCGGCAAGCCCTAGGCTCTGTGGTTTAACCCACAGCGCCACCTGGGTCCCAGGCAGTGATATAGTGGAGGGGAAAACAGGGGTGTGCAGTTCTGGGACTTTTTTCAGAGCAGGAATTATGGCAGCTTTGGCCTGGGTAATTGGCAGCTCTGGTGAGTGGAGGAGGTGATAATAAGGCTTTCAAGGTTTTTTGTGCGGCAGATTAGTGTAGAGGTCGCCAGAGTGTGAGGAAACAAACAGGGGTAGGGGCTAGTCCAGGGGTAGGCAACCTAAGGCCCATGGGCCAGATGCGGCCCAATCGCCTTCTGAATCTGGCCCATGGGCGATCCGGGAATCAGCGTGTTTTTACATGAGTAGAATATGTGCTTTTATTTAAAATGCATCTCTGGGTTATTTGTGGGGCATAGGAATTCGTTCATTCCCCCCCCCAAAAAAAACTCCGGCCCCCCACATGGTCTGAGGGACAGTGGACCGGCCCATGACTGGAAAAGGTTGCAGACCCCTGGGCTAGTCACTGCTTTCCTTTCCTTTGCTGGGGGTCCCTACTTCATGCTAGCAATTTAAATGGCAACACTTCCCTTTTGCAATTATTTGCATTTTTCATTGCAAGCCAATGTTTACATTTCAGCTGGCTGAAGACCTTTTGTTGAAGCTCAATGGGTTTTACAAGTTGAACCAATGCCATCAGAAGCAAACACTACTGACAGTTGAGTGGTGCTTAGCCCCAGTAAGAGGTCGACAAATCTGTCGGTTTTGGTTCTCTAGGTTTCTCATTTTTCAATCTTAATTTCAGCTCTCCACATTTCTGCAGCAATTTGCTTTTTAAAAAAACCCATGAAAATATATCAGCAGAGTGCAAATTTCTCTTAATAAACATGGGTTTGCATGCAGTTTTGACTAATATACACATTTTTGCAAGCAATTTCTAATGCACCTGTGTATGTTATTTTCACTAATGTATGCATTCTGTGCACGTTTTCCAGCTCATAGGTGCGTTTTTTGTACATATTCTTTGGAGAACCGCATTGCAAAATTCAAGTAGGTTCGGATAAAACCTGGTTCCTTAAAACCGGGTCCACAATACTGAACTCGTGCCTTCTAGTGGTTATGAGCCATGCATCTGAGCCATGGGGAACCACTAACAGTGACTCCCCTGAAGACCTCTATGATTCGGCAGGAATATAAGGGATCAGGCAGTCCTTGAGGTATCCTGGACGGCAGCTGGCTCTGCTGCTGCCCACCACTTTGAGTGCTGCCACCCCCTCCTGCCACCTAAGACTGCCAAGCCCAATGTCAGAGTGGGCCAGCACCAGAGGGCACTTTGTTGCGTTTATAATGCCACTTTTTACTCCATGAAGCTCAAGGTGATTGGCATATTCGGTTCTCCCCCTTCCTCATTTAACCCCTACAACAACCCTGTATGGTAGGTTAGGCTGAGAGTCAGTGACTGGCCCAAGGTCAGCCAGTGAGCTTCATGGCTGAGTAGGGATTCGAACCCTGGTCCCCAGTGTGGTGTAGTGGTTAAGAGTGGTAGACTCGTAATCTGGTGAACCGGGTTCGCTTCCCCGCTCCTCCACATGCAGCTGCTGGGTGACCTTGGGCTAGTCACACTTCTCTGAAGTCTCTCAGCCCCACTCACCTCACAGAGTGTTTGTTGTGGGGGAGGAAGGGAAAGGAGAATGTTAGCCGCTTTGAGACTCCTTCGGGTAGTGATAAAGCGGGATATCAAATCTAAACTCTTCTTTCTGTGCCCACACGGACTGGCAGCAGGGTTTTAGACAGAGCCAGTGTGGTGTAGCGGTTGAGAGCGGTGGACTCGTAATCTGGTGAACGAGAATGTTAGCCGCTTTGAGACTCCTTCAGGTAGTGATAAAGCAGGATGTCAAATCGAAACTCTTCTTCTTCTTCTCTTCTTCCCAGGTGACAGTCCAACACTCTAACCACTACACTACACTGGCTCAGCTTTGGGTGGCTCCCCTTCCTCAAATGGGATGGCCAAGGGCAACCCATTTCTGTCTCCCTTTGGGCCTTACCTGAGGTCCCCTGAGGCTCTCATCATCTGCCAGATATCCGGAATATCTACGACTCACCATGGTGCTGAAAGGACAGCGGCTGTCCCCTCCTCTCTTTTCACACCTTCTGTCTCCTCTTCCTGCACACACAAAAATAGGAGTGTTGCTATTATTTTACAAAGAGGGGTGTCAAAGTGGGGGAGCTACAGAATGCATCACATCCATCGTTTTGGACGCTTCCTTCAAAAGTGAATTCCTGATGGAAGGTCTAGGAAGGAAAGTGGTCTTCAACATTTTCATAGAGGGAGAGTATTTTGTGTGTGACTGATATCAGAGTTTGGTAGCAAAAGAGCAAAGACCTGGCAAGGGACAGAGGGTTTCATATCAATATATATACATACAGTACTTATAAACCACCCGCACATTCAAAACATCACGACGCCATACAGTAAAACCATTAAAACGTTGTAAAATTACATAGTCATAAAAACAGAACGAATTGAGCTACGCTCAATCAATTCTATAAAAACACTCAGTGGAACCAAATAGCTTTAAGCAGGAGGTGAAATATCGAAATTGTAGGCGCTTGTCAGATTTCAGTAGCAGCAGTATTCCAGATTGGTGCCACTGCACTTGGTTTGCTTGGTTTCATGAGGGCTAGAAACTCTGAAAGTTGAGGCAATCAGAATAGATAAATCCCAGTTCTAATGCACGTATGACAACCAAACCCTTCCATATCCAAGTAAGTCCCATATTCAATGTGTCAGCCTTTTTTAAAAAGCCAAAAAAGCCAAACCGCTACTCACAATTGTGTTCATTAAGGGTGAAAAATCCCAGATTATGAGAGGTGAGGATGGGGTTTTTATTAACCTCTCCAAATTCCTCGTTGAGGATTCTACCCAGCGGGTTATCTAGCATGGAGGGGTTTTGCCAACATGAGGAAGTCTCTTGCCTCAAATGTTCACACGGAAGCCAAAGAACTGCTTATGCCTCTCAGAGAATCTTGCTCTGTCATTGTTAGGTAATCGACCCTGTTTGTTTGCCCATGCGATTCCATTCATTTGCATAGAACATTCCTATCGCATAGCCCTGCTCTCAAAGCGTGAGTTCAGCTAGCGCAAAGCTGGGGACCCCTTTCCAGGCCAGGGGCCACATTGCCTTCTAGGCAATGCCCAGAGGGCCAGGTGTGAGGGGTGGGCGTGGCCGGAGGCAAATGGGGGCGCAGCAATGAATGCCAATCTTGCCTTTCTACAGCGGGCTGGTTTCTACAAACACACAGACACGTCCCTCTCAGTCCTCCATCCAGATAAGTGAGACTAATGAGCAGAGCCCAGTGACCCACTCCAAGCAGCCAAACCACCAAAGGAGGATCCAAAGTAGATCTGGTGAGGGGTGTGGCCTGGAGAGGAGCTGTGGCCTGATGAGAACATCAGGTATCTGATACGGAGAGGCTTAGAGTGAATATATTTATGGCCTGGACTTGAGGTTCTCCAACCCTGAGCTAGTTCGTTGGTGCAAGAAATCCAGACTTGGAAGGCTTTCTCTGAAAGCACAATCTGAGGGGGGAAACAGCCAGGGTGGATTTGATTTAAATCAAATTGATTTAAATCACGATTTAAATCACGATTTAAATCACTAGTCAGTAAGGTTTGATTTAAATTTTTTTTTTTTACAAAAATACTCATTCTTGCTGGTATAATCTTAATATTTACAACCATATGAAGGTTTCATTTTTGGAATAATAAATTTTCAGAGTAGTTTTTACAGTTATATCAAAAATTACTGATTTGGTTATACTACTAGAAATACATAGACAGATAATTATGAAATTATGGTGAGGTTTAATAAGTTAACTGTTTATATTTGGACAACTTTTCTGCTGTACTTTATTGGAAGGAGAAAAATAATCATTTCCTTAATAACCATTTAAACAATTTATTTAACTAAAACAATAGCATGATAGCATATGTATCCATGTTTGTTAACTGATGTGGTTAAACATTAAAAAAAAACTTAGACTGAGTTTTAGCACACTTGATAAACTTAAAACAAATCCTTATTTCCTGATGAATAGCCTTTGGACTACAATGTAACTTAAATGGAAGACTATATTTAGAAAGATTTTTCCTCCAAAAGCATTTTATTTTAAAAATCCAATTTAAATAAAAAAAATCGATTTAAATAAAAAAAAATCCGATTTTTTTTTTTTAAATCATTGATTTTTATCCACCCTGGAAACAGCCAGAGAGGAGCTATACATTGCATGTTTCTGAAAGGCGCTCTTTGTATCCTCCAGATATGTATGATTAGGGCTTTTTTCAGCCGGAACTCAGTTCCGGCACCTCTCAAATGGGCACCATGGCCAATATAAGAGAACAAGGGAGACTCTCATGATGAGTTCCGGCACCTCTTTTTCTAGAAAAAAATAGAACTGTGTATGACCCAGCTGCAGCTTTTATTAAATGGGCAGGAGAGAAGGAATTATGAGCCTGGATCAGAAGTTCTCCTAAAAGACAGGGCAGGATTCAGGCATCTTGCTTGGAGCTGGCATATATAAAACCCACACCAGTCTCCACTTTTCCATTTGAAAAGCCATAGCTCTGTGGCAGAGAGCCCACCTCACAGGCAGAAGGTCCCAGGTTCAATCCTCAGCATCTCCAGTTTTTTTTTAAAAAATTGATCAGGTAAGAGGCAATGGCAAACTTTCAGCCCAAGATCCTAGACAGCCGCTGTCTGCCTGGGCTGGAGGGAGAAATAAGTGGAGACCTGGTATGAGGCAGTTTCTTACCCTACCAGACTGGAAGCTGGGGCTGTGTGCTTGGTGGAAGAGAGTCAGCTGAGGCTCCCAAGTGCCATTAAATCATAGCTGTCAACTTTCGGATTTGAAAATAAGGGTTTTTTTCAAACTTGCAGATTTGAAAATAAGGGATGCCGCGAGGGCGGTGCAGTGGCACCAGGTAGCCTCGCCACCCTGTGCTCCAGAGGCTGCGTGCGAACAGGTGAGCGAAAGAGCGAGTGCGTAGACGGCAGGCAGGCTGTCTGTCTGGTTGGGCATGAGGGTCTGGCTGCACAAGGCATGCAAGCTCTGCCCCCAGTCAGTCTCAGACTCCTTATTGGAAGCCGAGCAACGCAGCTGAGGAGCCTCCCTGGCTGGCAGGGAGGGAGAGGAGCTGCTTCCTTTGAAATCAGGTAAATTTAAGGGATATCAACAATTCAAATTCAAATTCAAAATATCAAATTTAAGGGATAGCAGCGGGAAACGGCATTGGAATAAGGGAGTTTCCCACAAAAAAGGGAGGGTTGACAGCTATGCATTAAATATCTATTGCTCCACCCACTTTTGCCCACTGGCATGCAGCCCCCAGTAGCTTGCCCTGAGGAGTTTGCAGCCCCCGGGGATGAAAAACGTTCCTTGCCCTTTGCGCAAGCTTTCATCGGCTAGTTTGCTTTTTTCTCGCACGCCAATGCACAAATACGTTTTCCGCAGGTTTGGGGACCCTACCTCGACTAGAGAAACCTGAATTTCGTGCCCGTCCTAACACACCACACAACTATCTGTAAGGCAAAAACTGCAGGAAGAATGCCGCTCGGCTGCATATTCCTTCGCGTATGTCCTGGATTTATTCCCCTTCATTAAAAAAAAGAGTTCTGGTATGTGTGTGTGTGTGTTTTACAAAAGATTCCTTGTCTTCTGCGTCTTGGCACGTCAAAGACAACATTCCAGCTGATAAGAATGTCAGGTTTTGAACAGGGCTGGGAGCCAGGTAGCTGGGAGAGAGAGAAAGTATGGCTGGCTTGCAGGAAGACGGTTGTCTTCCCAGCATCACCTAGCGGCTCAGTTGTGGGGAAGGGCCATAGCTGCCAGTCAGTGGAGACAACGCTGAGCTAGATGGACCAATGCTACCACAGAGAGGAGAGGTGGTAGCTCAGCAGTAGAGCATCTGCTTTGCATGTCGAAGGTCCCCAGCAACTTCTGATAGGACTGGGAAAGGCCCGTGGCTGAAGCCCTGGATAACTGCTGCCAGTCAGTGCAGACAATACTGAACCAGTGGCATAAGGCAGCCTGCTATGTTCTTACAGCCCTAATTTCATAAGAATGTCGGAGGAGCCCCTCTGGACCCAGTCAAAGGCCAGTCTAATGCAGATCCCTGTGTCTCACAGCAGCGATTCAGAGACAATAACAGAGTTGGAAGTGGGGAGGAGAAGTTTGTGGAATTGCCCCCTTCCAGCCCCCATAGTGGTCCCTCCCCCAATGTCTGAAGGACCACCTTAGATGAAGAGTTAGATGAAGTGGCAAAAGATTCTTGTAAAACGAACAACTTGTCTTTTCCTTTTATTGCAAGGGTGCTTATCTTCCTATATACATACAAATGCAAGGCTGTCATCACGCAGCCCCCATTGGAGGAGTTGTCATGCCACATCCTGGATTTGGATGTATCCAGAGCACATGGAGTAGGAAGGGGAAACTCTAGGAAGTTGATAATGTGTTCTGTCGTGGGAGAGAATAGCGGGGAGATTGGTGACCACTTTGAGTGAAAAGTGGTATATAAAATAACCAAAGGACGCAGATGGTGCTGTGGTCTAAACCACTGAGCCTCTTGGGCTTGCCAATCGGAAGGTCAGCGGTTCGAATCCCCGCAACGGAGTGAGCTCCCGTTGCTCTGTCCCAGCTCCTGCCAACCTAGCAGTTTGAAAGCACATCAAAGTGCAAGTCGATAAATAGGTACCGCTGCAGCGGGAAGGTAAACAGCGTTTCCATGCACTCTGGTTGTCGTCAAGGTGTCCTGTTGCACCAGAAGCAGTTTAGTCCTGCTGGCCACATGACCCGGAAAGCTGTCTGTGGACAAACGCTGGCTCCCTCGGCCTGAAAGTGAGATGAGTGCCACAACCCCGTAGTCACTTTTGAATGGACTTAACCGTCCAGGGGTCCTTTACCTTTTATATAAAATAACTATAAATAAGTAAGCAAATGTTGCTGGAGTCCAGTACCCATCATTCCTGGCCACTGGCAATGCCCCTCCCCAACTCTCTGGCCATTTTTCTGCAGTAGATGTCTGTTTACAGGTAGATAGGAGTTTTCTGCCTGATGTACAGTATTTATAGAGGTAGGCACTGTTCTAATTTTATATTATTATACTTAATGGCAAGAGAGAAGCGCAGTCCTCCCAGGTGTCATTGGACTCTCAACTCCCATCAGCCCCAGCCAGTGCTCAAGGGTGATGAGAGTTGTGGTCCATCAACACCCCTGATGTTCACAGGTTCTCCTCACATGTCTACATTGGCAAAAAAAGGCAATTCTGATAGGGAGGGGAGTAGGCAGCATCCAGACCATTGCTCCTTTTCTGGCTGATATTTGAAGCTCCCTTGCGATGGCATTCTTCCTGGGGTGTGCGTGCAGGATGAATCCCTCCAGAGGCCCTTTGGTGGAGGGAGAGGACCAGAGAGAGCAGTTCAGATCTCCACCGCTGTCCTCAGGACCACAGGTAGCCTGATGTGTGGCTGCTGCCATCTACAGGACGATATGAGAACAATGCAAATCTGGGTGTTGGGCTGAGCAATAGAGCAGTGTTTTTCAACCTTTTTTGGGCAAAGGCACACTTGTTTCATGAAAAAAATCACGAGGCACACCACCATTAGAAAATGTTAAAAAATTTAACTCTGTGCCTATATTGACTATATATAAAGTAATTCTCTTGAATAGGAATCAAATAAACACAAAGAAAGTATTTTATAATTACTTTATTATGAAATAGTAAGTAAACAGAAATATGAAAAATTATAAAATACTTTATTCAGTATTTTTCAATTTTTCCCACGGCACACCAGGCAACATCTCGCGGCACACTAGTGTGCCACGGAACAGTGGTTGAAAAACACTGCAATAGAGGGTTCAAATTCCCACTCAGCCATGAAATTCATGGGGAACACCTTGGGGCAGTTAGCCACTGCCTCTCAGCCTAACCTACCTCACAGGGTTGGTGTGATGTGGCCATTTCTCCTCCCTCTTTCTTCAGTTCCATTTTCACTCTGATGCTCCCTTTCATGTGGCTCTGTGGTCTAAACCACGGAGCCTCTGGGGCTTGCCGATCAGAAGGTCGGTGGTTCGAATCCCCGCGACAGAGTTGCTCTGTCCCAGCTCCTGCCAACCTAGCAGTTCAAAAGCACACCAGTGCAAGTAGATAAATAGGTACTGCTCCGGCGGGAAGGTAAACGGCGTTTCTGTGCGTTCTGGTTTCCGTCACGGTGTCCTGTTGCGCCAGAAGCAGTTTAGTCCTGCTGGCCACATGACCCAGAAAGCTGTCTGTGGACAAATGCCAGCTCCCTCAGTCTGAAGTGAGATGAGCGCTGCACCCCATAGGGTGTTCTTTACCTTTACCCTTTTTTTGCCCATGTCCCCACCCAGCTGGCAGACAGAGGAAGGCTAGATTGCTCTTCCCAGGAAGCCCAAACTATTTACTTGGAGGACTTTTAAAAATTGGGGAAAGGGGAGCGATTGCTGTGTTCAGCAAGATGGAGAATCATTGAGAAGACACCCTGAAGAAGCCCTCCATTGCATGACTCCTGGGCACCGATTCTCAGGGCGTAAACCTGAGCCGTCGTGGTGGTACCCTCTCAGGTGAACATGCAAGCGCAACATCTGTTCTAGCCCACCAAAATTGACATTTTATCTAACAGATATGCCTTATACACCCTCTTCAACAACTCACCTTTGTAGAATACTCTTCTGCAGATTGAATACCTGGTATCTCTAGGCAGAACATTGTTGGACCGGACCGTAAACATTCTCCCAAGTTGGCATGGAATCTTAATTGTTCTGAACTTGTGCCATTTCAAACTATAATGTGTGGAGTGTTTTTCTTCTATGTAGCTGGGGAGAGCACCTTGTCAGGTGGCCCCAATACGAAATGAATACACAAACAAACAACAACAACAATTTGGGGCGGGGGCCACATAAAAGTAAGCTGGGGGCCACATGTGTCTGGCATAGCTGTCAACCCTCCCTTTTTTTGGTGGGAAACTCCCTTATTCTAATGCCGTTTCCCGCTGCTATCCCAGATTGTTGATATCCCTTAAATTTCCCGGATTTCAAAGGAAGCAGCTCCTCTCCCTCCCTGCCGGCCAGGGAGGCTCCTCAGCTGCGTTGCTCGGCTGCCAATAAGGAGTCTGAGACCGACTGGGGGTGGAGCTTGCATGCCTTGTGCAGCCAGACCCTCATGCCCAACCAGACAGACAGCCTGCCTGCCTGCCGTCTATGCGCTCGCTCTTTCGCTCACCCGTTCGCGCGCAGCCTCTGGAGCGCAGGGTGGCGAGGCTACTTGGTGCCATTGCACCGCCCTCGCGGCATCCCTTATTTTCAAATCCGAAAGTTTGGAAAAATCCCTTATTTTCAAATCTGAAAGCTGACAGCTATGGCCTGTAGGGCACCCCTGTTCTAGGGAGACAGGTGGCACTTCTTCCCTGGGAAGAAGGATTGGTTGTTAAACCTGTTGATAACTGTAGATCAGTGCAGGAATAGGCTTCTCCAAGAAAGTGTCAGTGCCCCAAACAAACTGCATTTCCCAGGTTCTTTAGGGGAAGCCTTGACTGTTTTAAAGTGGTACGATACTGCTTTAAATGTGTGGTGCAGACACGTCCTGTGTCTCTGGATGGAGAGGGCAGAGGAGGTCAGGCAATTTGGGATGGAGGTGGAGGGGAATCCCTGGGCTGGTCTCTGCCTTTCGCCTGCCTTGCAGGGTTGTTATGAAGACTAAATGTGGGGTTAAACCAACATAGGAAGCTGCCTTATATGGAGTCAAACCACAGCTGCACCCAGTTCACTTTTGTCTATCTACCGCTGAGCTATGCTCCCTTCCTCAGCTACACCACGGACGGCCAGGAGGATAAAAATATAAACTAATAGGCAAATCCACACCACACATTTAAGGTACAGGCAGTGCACATGACTTCCCACAAAGAACCCTGGGAATTCTTTGGCTCTGTGAACAGTGATGAAAGGAGCAGGCATAAAGGCAGCTCTAGAACTCCTGGAAGCTCCTATTGTATTTTGTACATTTATATCTCACCTCCCCCTGGCCCAGGGTCACCCAGCTGGCTTCATGGGGACTAGCACCCTGACCTCCAACACTCTAACCACTACACCACACTGCAGGGGTGCTGACTTGAATAAAATATTGGGGGGGGGCAGGTAATCCCCGCATAACCGATCACATGATGTTGCACACACACCATTTGAATGGCAATTCCCATCAACTTGGGGGGGGGAAGCCCCCTCAAATATTTTATGGGGACGACGACGAAAGGACCTCGGCCCCTAGGAGTTGGCTCTTATGCCACACTGGAAGCAACTATTTGGGTTAGTTGGCCACGGGTGCTGGGAGCTGTAGCACGTTGGCAGGGGCGAACTACAGTTCCCAGGATTATTTGGGGGGGGGGGAGCCACGGACTCCGAACGTGCGCTGGAGATGGGTCCTTAAACTAATTCGAGCTGCCTCCATCTCCCGCGCCCCCCCCCGGAAAAAAAATCCACCTTAAATCCCAACGCGTTCCCCCCTTTGTGCCGTCAGGGGGCGCTGCCGCCCCGCTCCGACCAAGCCGGTTCTTTTCCCCTCCCAGGTTGCAAAGAGCTTCCTGCTGCTGGGATCGGGTCATGGATGCTGCTGCTGCTTTTGCAATTGTTCCACCATGGGTGAGTGCAAGAGATCTCCCTTCCTGTTAGCCTGGGATACGTGGGCGGTGATTAGGAGTGTGTGTTTGGGGGGGGGGTGTCTCGCCCTAGCTTTGCAGTCCCCTGTGGGGTCCGCTGCGTGGGGGATTCGGATCTCCAGGCGGGGGGGGGGGGCGAGAGACCAGTGGGCCCTTCTCCTTTGGCCCTCGGTCGAGGACACACACACACACGCTTGCAGATCCTGCCCTTCTTGGGTGGGGGGGTCGCTACTGGGTTGGGCTAGCCAAATAGCTGCGCTTTCTTGCAGGATCCCTTCTGAGGTGCTGCAACAAAAAAAACGCGCTGCAAACATTGAGGCTTCCCTCTCTCTGGAGCGCGCAGGATTGCACCGTTGCATTCGCGCCGGGGAGGACATAAAGGCTTCCCATGCTGAGTTGCGAAATATGGAGCAGCAGGCGTCTGGAGGTGGGGAGGTGGAGGAGATCGCCTTGAGGGGCAAAGGAAGAGGGTGGGATCTCCTCCTTCCTTGGCTGCTGCAAGCTCCTGCGACGGCGCCCTGCGTTTGGGGGGGAGGCACAGGAATGCTGCTGGGTGCGGGAAGATTTGCGGGTGGAGAGGCCGGTGAGCTTAGAAGGAGTGCCTGGGAGGATCGGGGCCAGCAAGGGAACTGAAATAGGGATGTTGTTGATCTTTTTCCTTGTTTACCATCACTTGGGAGAGGTAATGGTGTGCTTTGACACTTGGGCTCTATAGATCTGTGTGTATACATAGCCATCACACATCAGTTGTGAGATTGCAATTGGTTTTAAACTGCTTTTATTTTGTGTTGCTGGGAACTGCCTTCTGTTTTTATTTTTTTATCATATGTTCATTTATACCAGGGGCCAGCAACATTTTTCAGCCGTGGGCCGGTCCACCGTCCCTCAGACCATGTGGTGGGCCGGACTATATTGGGGGGGGGGGATGAATTCCTATGCCCCACAAATAACCCAGAGATGCATTTTAAATAAAAGCACACATTCTACTCATGTAAAAACACCAGGCAGGCCCCACAAATAACCCAGAGATGCATTTTAAATAAAAGCACACATTCTACTCATGTAAAAACACCAGGCAGGCCCCACAAATAACCCAGAGGTGCATTTTAAATAAAAGGACACAATCTACTCATGTAAAAACACACTGATTCCTGGACAATCCGTGGGCCGGATTGAGAAGGCAATTGGGTCGGATCCGGCCCACGGGCCTTAGGTTGCCTACCCCTGATTTATACAATGCCTTTTGGGGCCCCTGACAGGACTCGAGGCAGTTCACAGGTGGCGATAAGAACCGCTACGAACAGCGGGGGGGGGGGGGAGCAACGGTTAAAAAACAATTAAACCTTGATAGAATTAAAGCTCTATACAAATATATAAAACGTCTTTTGATAATGATGATAAGGAAATTGGGTGTGCTGGCCTGGAATCGCCCCAGCGAATAAATCTCAGACGGTGTTAGCTGTGTTAGATTTTTGGTACAGTAGAATAAGGTGTTTGTTAATACCTTAAAGACTAAATAATTACCGGTATATTACAGCAAAACATTTGTGGATCCAAGCCCAGTTTGTCAGAGGTAAAAAGCATTATCCTCAGTTTGCAGAGAGAAAATTGATGCTGGTTCATTTTCCAGAATTCCCTGCCCTCTGCAACTAAATCAATTAAGACCTGATTTAGGATGTTTGACTTGCATGTAGTAAATAAAATTTACAAAAAGTTCAATTAAATTAACACAGTGTGAATTTTATGTGCTGTGTAAATCTCAGAAGCTTTTCCAGTAGCGAAAAAGAATTGGAGCTGAATATTTCAAATCAGCAAAGCCCAGTTAAGGAGCTTCAAGTGTTATTAGTCAAGCAAATTCAAAGCTTTTACTTGGAAAGTTTTTTGTTTTTTTTGAGATAGGACATATTTTAAGCAGGCATGGTGTTTGTTGGTGGGTGGGAAAATGACAGCACTGAAAACAGTTAGCATACCAATTTTAGCATGCCCAAAGAGCTCTTGACATAAGTGCATGAGAGAAAAGTCACCTTTAAAAAACCACATTAGTGATCACTTTCATTCTAGGTTTGAATGGCATCCTATTCATTCCAGTCACTCAGTGTGTTCGTTATCCTATGAATTCATATTATGAAACGGTGTGTTTCAAAAAGTGGGAGGGCTGTCTTTGTTTCCAGCCCCCTGATTTAGGGCTTTAAAGGTAATGACCTTGAGTTGTGCCTGGAAACAATTTTATTTTTTTGCCTGCTGTAAGAAAAACAGGAAACCCTCCCTTTTTTGGCGGGAAACTCCCTTATTCCTATGCCGTTTCCCGCTGCTATCCCGGATTGTTGATATCCCTTAAATTCCCCGGATTTCAAAGGAAGCAGCTCCTCTCCCTCCCCGCCGGCCAGGGAGGCTCCTCAGCTGCGTTGCTCGGCTGCCAATAAGGAGTCTGAGACCGACTGGGGGCGGAGCTTGCATGCCTTGTGCAGCCAGACCCTCACGCCCAACCAGACAGAGAGCCTGCCTGCCATCTATGCGCTCGCTCTTTCGCTCTCCCGTTCGCGCGCAGCCTCTGGAGCGCAGGGTGGCGAGGCTACTTGGTGCCATTGCACCGCCCTCGCAGCATCCCTTATTTTCAAATCCGAAAGTTTGAAAATATCCCTTATTTTCAAATCCGAAAGTTGACAGCTAGATGTTTCAGAAACTTCAGCTGGTTCAAAATTTGGCTGCCAGGTTGCTCACCGGGGCAAGAAGGTTTGAGCATATTACACTGATCCTGGCCCAATTGCACTGGCTACCAATTAGTTTCCGGGCCCAATTCAAAGTATTGGTTTTGGGCTATAAAGCCTTAAACTACTCAGGACCTCAAAGACCGCCTCTCTCCATATGAACCCATCCGGACCCTGCGAACATTGTCTGAGGCCCTTCTTTGTGTGCCTCCTCCACAAGACGTCCGGAGGGAGGCAACACAACAGCATGCCTTTTCTGCAGTAGCTCCCTGTTTGTGGAATGCTCTCCCCAGAGAAGTTCGCCTGGCACCTTCATTATACACCAGGCATCCCCAAACTTGGCCCTGCAGATGTTTTGGAACTACAACTCCCATCATCCCTGACCACTGGTCCTTTTAGCTAGGGGTGATATGAGTTGGAGTCTCAAAACAGTTGGAGGGCTGAGTTTGGGGATTCCTGTTATACAACTTTAGGTGCCAGGCAAAAACGTTCCTCTTTAACCAGGCCTTTGGCAGATTGATATCCAATGTGCTTCTAAAATGTGATGTGGGATGTGGGATTTTTAGGTTTGTTCTTATTTTTATTATGTATGTTGTGTTTTTTATACTGTAATTTTATTATTGTGAACTGCCCCGAGATCTGCAGATGTAGGGGCAGTATACAAATTTAATAAATAAACAAACAATTCCAAACAAATGCTCTGTCACTGAGCTACTACCCTTCCCTGGCATTTTACTCTTTCGGTTTTTAAAATCTGGATTTATTTATTTATTTTATTAAAAAAGCTCTTACTACGGTATAATTGTAGAATTGGAAGGGACCATGAGGGTCATCTAGTCCAACCCGCTGCAATGCAGTAATCTTCTACCCAGCATGGGACTCGAACTCCTGACCCTGAGATTAAGAGTCCCATGCTCTACCAACTGAGCTACCCCAGCAGTCAATTAACCCATTTCCTTTTTTATTTGTAAGCCCTTTTGAAAACCTTGCTTAGAAGCCAGTGCTTAGAAGCCAGATGTTTTGGACTACATCTCCCATCAGCCCCAGCCAGCCGTGAAGGCTAAGGCTAAGTCTTCTCTAGCTACTTCCTTATAGAGTCCAGATGACTGTGCAAAGAAGCGCCTATAATTTGCTCAGGCCACGCCTATCCCCGCCTCCAGAAGTCGAGACTAGGCTTTCGACAGTCGCTTTCTATCTTAGGCAACACGCTCTTGAGCGGTTAAACCACGCCGGTCCTGACAAACCAGTCTCCTTCATCTCTGCCTCCTGAGCAGATTCAACAGGATGCCTGTAAGTACAGCTCATTCCTTCCGCAAATGGAACGGAGGAGTCTCTCAGTGCCTTCTTTGTATTCACCCTAGACGTTGGGCAAACACACCGCAGTGCTGGACTTTCCTACTTTGGGAAAGAAGGAGCGGATACAGGGGCTCTAAGCCATTCTGAAAGCCGGAGAGGGGAAAGGGAAGTATATGCAGCAAAAAGGAAACCGCTGCTCCACTGCTGAAGTTTTATTTATTTATTTTTTAATATATCATTTTCTATTCATTTTCAAATTTATACAATAATAACATTCACATACTTTTTCACATCTTGTACCTTTTCGGCTTGTTATAGCCTTGACTTCCTTCAGACCTTCCAAGTGACTTTCTAATTTCTATATTTTAACTTATATTTCTTATTTCTACCATTGTTTTATTATGTCTCTCTCTCTCTCTTAATCACTATAAATTCGTATTTAACAACAATATTTTCTTCTTTGATCTACAAAGCCTCTTGTAGTCCTACTAGCATATTCAATTGCGTACTTTCTTTTAGGTAGTCTGTAAATTTAGTCCAGTCCTTTGACGAACTTCTGGTCCTGCTGTTCTCGGATTCTCCCCGTCATTTTGTCCAGTTCTGCATAGTCCAATAGGTTCATTCTCCATTCTTCTATTGTCGGTGTTTGTTCTTGTTTCCATTTTTGTGCTATTAACATTCTTGCCGCAGTCACTGCATACTGGAAAAGCTTAATATCTTGCTTTTTAATGTCTGTACCTATAGGCACTGCTGAAGTTTTAAGGCAGCTTCAGTCCCCAGTGCAATATTTTCTATCGTGGGACGGGATCTTCTTCCCGAGCCCCAACCCTCCAGCTTCGCGTTGGTTTCGTTTGGCGGGACCCATTTGCCCATTCCTGCGAAGCCTTCGTACGCAGAGTGTCCAAGTTTAACCTATATAAAATTTTAAGAGTTGAAGGGATCCTGAGGATCGTATGCCGTTGTCCTGTACGGGGATCGAACCTGCAACCTTGACGCTATCAGCACCGTGCTCTAACTAACTGAGCTCCCCAGTCAGCTATTGGCTTTTAGTTGTGTTTTTTCTATTGCTTCTTTCCTTTCTTATATTGCGCCTTACTGTATTATGGTTCGAATTCTGCCGAATGCACGCTTGGTTTTTATGCTCCTGACAACCCCGTAAGGTAAGCTAGGTGGAGAGAGAGAGACTGGTCTGAGGTCACCCAGTGAGCTTCATGGCCACGTGGGGGATTCGAACTCTGGTCTCCCAGGTCCCAGTCTTGACGCTGCAACCACTACACCACACTGGCTGTTGGAGCTGGGCAGAGGAATGCCTCTTGCTTTATCCCAGGTGTAAGTGGGATTTGGCCTAACTCTGCCCCTCCGCAATGATCACCCGCACCCAGTGAAGGTGTTCATTTTAGCAGGAAGCACCTAACCCCTTTGCTCCTGCTGCATCGCTTTCACCCCGTTGCAGGAAGTTTAAAAACCCGTTGACCTTTTAATCTGGAGGGAGGGCTGTGTGTGAGAAAGCGAGGCCGGGCTAATCCTGTTGAGTAACTTTGCATACAGACGCGCCCTTCCTCGGATAGCAAAAATAAACTTGCTTTCTACCCCTCCCGGGGGGAGGATAGACAGAGCAACTGTAGGTGATACTAGCAATTATGGAACCAGCACCTAGACTGTTCAGTTCTGTGCTGTGGCAACAGCTGTAGCCAACGCTGACTCATTCTTCGATCCACTCCAGACCTGTCCTTACACTTCCTGTAACCCTCCACAATCGAGGGCACTCTGGCTAGCTGGCGGGCTTGATTCTTGTGTGATTTATTCAAGACTTCCTCTTGCATTCTCTCTCTCCCCCCCCCCCCCCGCTTTCAGGGCTGACTCCTAAGGATGCCCAAAGCCGCAGTGAAGCTCATAGTAACCGGAGATGACTTTGGCTACTGCCCAAGAAGAAACCAAGGCATCGTGGAGTGTTTTCTCTCCGGCGGTGTGTCCAACGTGTCCCCTCCTGGTGAACGGCAGCGCTGCGTCCGATGCGGCACAACTGGCGAGGAGGTGAGCGCACCCTTGCTTTCTGTCTCTTGCTGTCACGCAGGCGTCTGTTTCATAAAGCCCTGCCACGCATGAAATCGAGGATGACCACTAGCTTGGCGGTGGAGCCCGTGCTTTGGGCAGAGCAGGGTCCTGGGTTCAAATTCCGGCATCCCCAGTTGAAAGGCTTCAGAATGAATGAATGAATCTTTATTTGCGTCAGCCATCTCTGCCATAGCAATAAAACAGCAATACGATATACAAAGAATAGAAATAAAAAGCCAATTATATAAAATACATTTTAGGGTTCTGAATCCATAGTCAAATAGTGGATCTTATTCTGATTGCCCCAGCTAAAAACCTTGCAACCGTTGCTGTCCCTTGCTCATCTTGATCTGCCAAGGGAAAGGACACTGTGGCAGTGGCTGGGTGACCTGGAATGGAAAATGAAAGAGGGGTGATAATCTCATTCCTCAAGTCTTTATAAAGAGTGCAAGCCAGAAGGGCATGGGCCACCGATTCGGTACTGCCATCTCCACAGGGACATAAGTGTTTTTTCGTGTGGAATCTGTTGGAATCGTCCCTCAAGTACAGCCGAGGGCAATACATTCAATCTTGCGAGGGTAAAAAGCGCGTCTATATTTTGGAATTGCTAGGTGAGGCACATAGGGCGCCAGAGAGTCAAAATGGGAAGGTGGAAAATAGTCATATCATGGGCAAAATTTCCTTATTGTGGCCAAGTTGTTCTGACACTCAATACCATTTAAAAAGGTAAAAGGACCCCCGACCATTGGCTCTAGTCGCGGGACGACTCTGGGGTTGCAGCTCTCATCTCGCTTTATTGGCTGAGGGAGCCGGTGTACAGCTTCCGGGTCATGTGGCCAGCATGACTAAGCCGCTTCTGGCGAACCAGAGCAGCGCACGGAAACACCGTTTACCTTCCCGCCAGAGCGGTACCTATTTATCTACTTGCACTTTGACGTGCTTTCGAACTGCTAGGTGGGCAGGAGCTGGGACCAAACAACGGGAGCTCACCCTGTCGCGGGGATTCAAACCGCCGACCTTCTGATCGGCAAGCCCTAGGCTCTGTGGTTTAGACCACAGCGCCACCCACGTCCCTTAATAATGATAAATAACAACAGCTAATAAAGCTCTGCTATTTGAGGGCTGGAAATCGTGGCAGGGGAAACCGTGAGTGCCGCCCACAGCCTTTCCGACGCTCTCCTCTTTTTAAAAGCAGTCTGCAAAGCCGACGGCCTTTACCGGCGCACTTTTTGTATATATAGAACACACCTGGCCCCGTTTTCTGATTACAAGCCATGCTGAGTTCGGCCCACCAGGCCGCATGACTAGAGTCTGAAACGGCTTCTTCAAATCCAGGTCAGAGCGTTCGGAGTGGCGGCAGCTTTTGTGCGCTATCTCGGCTACTTTGGGAGGCTGCTTTCCCTTCCTCGCACGCCGGCCACCTCTCTTGGTTCTTCCTGCCTTGGGAATCTAATGCAGGGAGCCAGGGAACATATGCAGATCCTGCCTTGGACGCTTAATTAGGTTATGCGTGAGTAATTAACAATTCCTGCCAGCACTTAACGCATGCGAGATATCGCACTGTGGATACGAGCTTAACCTTGTTACGTCGGCACCTGTAGGTCCCATAGCCTCGGTTTAAGGCAGCAGCTCAGATCTGGGTCACACTTTTTTTTTGCTTACTCCTCTGATAAATATAGTCGTTGAAAGGCAGCGTCTTAATCCTTTTAACTGCCTCTGCTGACTAAAAGGATTGTCCCTGCGTGGGCGTTTGCTGCTATAAATACTCCTGGGTTATCAGCGACCTACGGAGGGTTTCCTTCATCCCCTGGCCTATTACATAAATTAGAAGCCTGGGCTGGTTTGAAATAAATACTCTGTTGGTTTTTCTCCAAGGGCAAGGCCTCTTCGGATAACCTCCCTTTATCTTGAGCTGTCCCTTAAGCCAGGACGGCTAAGCGCCTGATTTGGCCCCATAGCAGATCCTGAAAAATTAAAATAAATAAATAAACTGGACCAGGTGGTCGTCAAGGTGGGGGCGCTTTTGCAGTCGGAGGGCCGCATTCCATCCTAGGCAACCTTCCCAGGGCCGGGGCTGGGTGGAGCCAAAGGCAAAGGTGGGCAGAGCAATACCTTTTTACCTTTGTAGAGTGGGCTGATTTCTTCACACTCACAGGCCTCTCTGTTCTCCATCGAGGCAATCGAGAAAGGCACAATCCGGAGTCCCAAGGGCACATTCTGCACCACAAAGCCTCACGCAGTCGACATTTTGTTGTCCTGCTGTTAATCCCCAACACTATGAGAGCCAGTGTGGTGTAGTGGTTAAGAGTGGCGGACTCGTAATCTGGGGAACCGGGTTCGCGTCTCCGCTCCTCCACATGCAGCTGCTGGGTGACCTTGGGCTAGTCACACTTCTCTGAAGTCTCTCAGCCTCACTCACCTCACAGAGTGTTTGTTGTGGGGGAGGAAGGGAAAGGAGAATGTTAGCCGTTTTGAGACTCCTTCGGGTAGTGATAAAGCGGGATATCAAATCCAAACTCTTCTTCTTCTACAGGTTTATAGTTTAAAAGTACACAAACAGCCACAGGTATCAGAGATTTCTCCAGGGCCAACAAGTTCATATCGAGGTGTTTCCAACATCACACCTCTTGTGCTAAACAATGCCTTCCTGTGAAAATGTTGTGAAGTCCAAAATACCCAAAACATTGGGTTTTGTTGTTTTTTGCTGGATCAACCTCAGTTTTTAAATGTAGGGAAGCACTGTGTATAGTGTCAAGTGTAGCTCTGAAGAAAACAGGTATTTCTTACCCACTTCACAAGGATGTTTAGGAATTAATGAGCCTCTGCAACATAACACAGTCTCTGCCTGCAAACCCATCAGTCACGGGAACGTGGTGTGTTAGTTGAGAGCTGGGGCGTTAACTGACGTTTTGAAATGCATCCTCCCTAGGTATCACATTCCAATAGGGCTCCATGCCAACCTTTCTGAGGGCTCTCCTGTTTGCCCGGCGTTGAAAGCGAAGTCCACATTGCTCAATGGAGAAGGATTTTTCCACGGAAAGATGGGGATCCGGAGAGCGTTAGCTGATGGTCTCCTGAACATGTCTGAGGTAGGAAGACACACAATACAGGGCTTTGCTTGCTAGCCCTGGTGGTATCGACTGTGGGAGAAACCATGTGGCGCTTATTATTATTATTATTTGAAATAGTTTTTTTATTTGGTTTTGCAAGTATAAAATTACAGTGGGACCTCGACTTATGAGCGATTCAACTTACGTGTTTTTCGACTTACAAATGACTTCCGGGAGAAACAAAATGGCCACCGCAACCGAATTTTTTCGACTTACAAATGGAAGTCGCGGCTGCTTTTAATAGGATTTTTTTCGACTTACGTATTTATTTCGCTCAATGCATTCCTATGGGGGTTCAACTTACGAATGTTTTCGACTTACGAAAATTGCGTCGGAATGCATTATCGTCGTAAGTCGAGGTCCCACTGTAGAACAATACCATCATACGTTTCCACATTTGCAGATTCCTCCGAATCTCTGGACTCCATGGGTCCTATTACTGAGCCTTTTCTACTGCATCTTTCCCAATAATCCATTTTTTATATCATTCCATTGTCTCCGTTGCCACATTACAAGTGTTATTGTAATCCTGCTAGTGTTTTCATCTGCTTACAGTGGACTTCAAGATAAATTATAATTTCCCCCCCATTCTTTGTTAAAATTCTGGTCTTCTTGATTCCTGAGCTTCCTGGTCAGTTTTGCCATTTTGGCATAGTCCAACAATTTGATTTGCCATTCTTTTCTGGTAGGGACTTTATTTTCTTTCCATCTCTGGGCTAATAACACCTGGGCGGCTGTCGTGGCATACATAAAAAGTCTTTTCTGCTCCCTTGGAAAAGAGGGTTCTCAAAGAGAGAGCCTTAGTTGCGGGGTGGGCATGAAGCCAATTCCTCTTGGTTTGGGGGAAGGGCTTGTGGCCACAGCAATTATTGACCAGCTTGGGCTGACCAAAATTTACATAAGGCAGGTGATTGACAGCTCAGTGTCCTTTATATGGATCAGCACGTGATCCATTGGGCACTCTTGTCTGGAGCTTCGGATCTCCCGTCCCCCCCTCCCTGGTATAGGATTGTGCTTTGACCTTGCTGTGCCTGTTAGGGGTCGCCTCCGCTTGTAGGGGCCTAGTAGGAATTTTGTCCATTTGGCTGATTGGCCGTGCCTCTTGGTTTTTGCCTACTATACAGCAATTAGTCACAACTTGTACGGTTGGCGGTTAGGCATTGGTTCAGTGTTGGTGCCATCCAAGAAGGATGATGGTGATGGGAATTCCGTTAAAGGAAGCCCGGGGGCTCAACATGCTTGTCCGAACCCGGGGTTGCAGGGCCTACGCAAGAGCCCCTGGAACCCCTGGGGAGGGGGTGGCTCAGATTACCAGCCCCATTACTCTCCCTAGCTAATGGTTTCCCCAATCGCTGACCAGTGGTCAGCTCTGTCAAGAGGACAGATAGTCTTGCTGACAAGAAGTCAGCCCTGTCTAGGGACAGGCGAACCAATGCCTACGCAACCACTCACGTGATTTGTAATTCAATAAAGTTGTGGCCAAAATTATTGCCAAAAACCCAAACCAAAATTGATGCCTCAGGTGTGAGTTATTGGTGGGAATGGCTGGGTGACCTACACACACAATATCTGCACCTATAATTCCTGATAAAAAAAAGCCTCTGTTGGTTTGTTTGTTTTTGCAAAAGTTAATTTAAACATTTTTTTTCATCTCATTATATATCATTTCCCAGAATGCTTTTATTACCTTACAAGACCACCATTAAACTTAGGCAGAAAGTTAACAACTAAAGCCCACTTTAAGCTTTCTTTGACCTTACCTGCCCACACCTGACATTATGTCTGACGTCAGGTGTAGGGGCAGATGGACAAGGCTACCCCAAAACACCTTCACCGGACAGTGGGGAGGTCTGATGGGCCAGGTTTGGGAGACCCTTGGTGTCGAACCATGGTGAGATAGGTGGACCATGTGCATGCATGCACATTTCAGCGTACATGGAAGTTTTGTGTCATCTCAAAGAAATAAGATTTTATTTGTTCTTATTTTGAATTACTTACAGGGGTGGGGGCCCTCTATACCTGAAGGAGCATCTCCACCCCCATCATTCAGCCCAGACCCTGAGGTCCACCACTGAGGGCCTTCTGGTGGTTCTCTCACTGTGAAAAGTGAAATTACAGGGAACCAGGCAGAGGACCTTCTTGGTAGTGGCACCCTCCTTGTGGAACACCTTCCCGGCAGATCTAAAAGAGTTAAATAACTATAATTTTTCTGTACGCGATTTTCTGTTTGGTGAAAGTTTTAACGTTTGATGTTGTTGTGCCTGTATTTTTGTTGGAAACGGCCCGGAGTGGCTGTGGCATTGGCGACCCAGTCAGATGGGTGGCGTATAAGAAAAATAAGTTATTAATTTATATAAATTTCCAGTGCTTAGGCCGCAGCCTTTCTCAACCTTGGGTCCCCAGATGTTTTTTGGCCTACAACTCCCATCATCCCTGACTACTGGTCCTGCTACCTAGGAATGATGGGAGTTGTAGGCCAAAAACATCTGAGGACCCAAGGTTGAGAAAGGCTGTCTTAGGGCCTCTGAACATCTCCATCTGGCCCTGCTTCCTCACTTGTTTTTTGGCGGGGTTTTTTCTAAATGAAGGCTGTCTTCTTCATATACACAACAACTCTCCTCACCTGTCCTCCTTTCCTTTTAACATTCCTAGGTGAAACACGAACTAACTGCACAGGTTGACTTGTTCCGTGAGCTCACAGGTCACCTGCCTCAACACATGGACGGACACCAGCATGTTCACGTCCTCCCAGGTAAGGTGAATCCACACCTTAGGCTAAGGATGAGACACCTTTTCCACCCTGTGGGGCCGCACGTCGGGATTTTTATCTTTCCGCACGCACCCTCTCCCCTCCACCCAGGGGAGCAAGAGGCATGGGCTGAGTTCCAGGACACATTCCAGTCAGGCATAGGTAAAAAAAGGTAAAGGACCCCTGGACAATTGTCCAGTCTAAGGCGACTATGGGGTTGTGGCGCTCATCTCGCTTTCAGGCCGAGGGAGCCGGCGTTTGTCCACAGACAGCTTTTTGGGTCATGTGGCCAGCAGGACTAAACCGCTTCTGGTGCAACGGAGCACCGTGATGGAAACCAGAGTGCACAGAAACGCCGTTTACCTTCCTGCCGCAGTGGTACCTATTTATCTACTTGCACCGGCGTGCTTTCGAGCTGCTAGGTTGGCAGGAGCTGGGACAGAGCAATGGAAGCTCACCCCGTGGTGTTGATGGGATTCGAACCGCCAACCTTCCGATTGGCAAACCCAAGAAGCTCAGTGGTTTAGACCACAGCGCCACCTGCGTCCCTAGTCAGGCAGAAACAGGGAAGAAAGGCTGTGGTCTGGGGAGGGGGCGCTTGGGTTTGGAAAGGAGACACGCCCTGGGGAGAGAGTGCCAAGGACCACACAGACAGGCTTCTGGACTCAAGGCCCGTTCCCACTCTAGGCCTAAGGACACAGCCTCCCCACCCCCCATGCCTTAGATCAGGGACGTCCAACTCCCAAGAGGCTGTGATCTACTCACAATGTAAAAAAAAAACTAGCAGTGCTCTACCCATTGTCGTTGGATGGATCAAAGTTGTTGGGCTTTTTCTGGGAAGCCAAAGTTGTTCGGCTTTTTTTTAGGAAGCAAATGAACGAAGGAAATGGAATATATGAATGAATGAAACCAAATGAGCATTGCGATATACACAGAACATAATCAAAAGTCTGCTATATAAAACACAGTTTAGGGTCCTGAATCCGCAGTCAAATGGTCAACTTAATCTGATGGTCAACTTTTTGTCTAGGAACCAAAAGTTGCTGAGGTTTTTTGGGAAAGGCAAAGTTGTTCAGCTTTTCTTAGGAAGCCAGAGTGGTTGAACTTTTTTTTATGAAACAGTAGTTGCTGAGCTTTTTTATTTTTTACTTTTTATTTGGCGGGGGAAGAGATCCCCAAGAGACCAGAGATCTACCAGGAACACCCCACGATCTACCAGTAGATTGTGATCTACCTGTTGGACGTGCCTGCCTTAGATGATGGGGGCTCTCTGACACTGAAGGACTGGAGGCGCCCTCCCTGCCTCCCGCACCTCTCCAGGGCTGGAGCTCCCAGTTTGCAGACATCTGCCTCGGGTCAGGTTACCTGTCCTGCTAAGGTTGCCTTAAGCCTGGCGGGAGTCAATTCAGTTCAGTTCAGTTCTTTATTCGACCGTCAGTCAGAAAACATACATTTCCATAGAAAATTAAAACGTCTAAAACATCTAAAAGAACTTTGGAGTAAAACATAGCCAACAATAAAATGAAGCTATACCGATAAACCCATGTCGATGCTGTCAATTTTAATCTTGCGACGCTTAAGAGCTAGAAAATTGGCCACCAGTAAAATGAAGGACCCAGGTGGTGTTGTGGGTTAAACCACAGAGCCTAGGGCTTGCTGATAAGAAGGTCAGCGGTTCAAATCCCTGCGACGGGGTGAGCTCCCATTGCTCGGTCCCAGCTCCTGCCCACCTAGCAGTTCGAAAGCACGTCAAAGTGCAAGTAGATAAATAGGAACTGCTCTGGCGGGAAGGTAAACAGTGTTTTTGTGCGCTGCTCTGGTTCGCCAGAAGCTGCTTAGTCATGCTGGCCACATGACCCAGAGCTGTACGCCGGCTCTCGGCCAATAAAGCGAGATGAGCGCTGCAACCCCAGAGTCGGACACGACTGGACCTAATGGTCAGGGGTCCCTTTACCTTTACCTTTAAAATGAAGCTATACCGATAAACCCATGTCGATGTTGTCAATTTTAATCTTGCGACGCTTAAGAGCTAGAAAAAGAAATTTGGCCACCAGGGAGGCTGTTTTTCCATAAACATTATTCAACAAATATAGAACCTGTCTTTCTCTGGATAGAGAGCTAAATTGACATAGGAGTGGAGCTATAAGATTTTGTCTGAGATCTGCATAGAAAGGGCAGGTCAGGAGAATATGTTCGGTGGACTCTACCACTCCCAGGGCACAATGACAAGTTCTCTGAGCATATGGGACACCCCTGAACCTTCCCCACAATACCGCAGATTCGAGGACATTTAATCTGGCCGCTGTGAGGAGTCTACAGTATTCCTGGCAGGAGTGTATTTTGTTGCTTCACCAGCTCAAAGAGAAGGGAAATAACCCCGTGAAAACCCCCTGAAACGAGGTAAACGTGTATTCAAAAAATATGTGTTAAATTACTCTCAAAAATTTTTTTTAAAGTTGCTTTCAAACAGAAATGCTCAGACACATTGTAACTAACTCAAAAGATTATAAATAATGAAAAGAACCCTCCAAAAATCTTCAAATGATGAAAAATACTGTAATACAACCTAAGTTGCTTTCAAAAAACTTAATGGAGTAGCTCCTGAACAGAATTACTCAAACACGTAGTAAACTGATTAAAGGATGTAAATAATGGCAAGAGCCCTCCAACTGAACTTAAATTAATGTAATATACTACAAAACAAAATTGCTAAATAACAAATAATGAAAATATTGCAAAACAACCTTAATGAGGTGCCAGCTATAAAACTCGTTTCACCGAAAGTCTAACAGTTTCCTCAGAAGGAAAAAAGAGGGTAATACGTTAACTATAATTCAAATAAGGCATAATTGCTGTTGAGTTTAAGGGGAGAATCAAAAGGACTTCAAACAGAAAACTCCCAAACAAAACGTGGTAATTATCCACTCAAAACACCTGATTTAGCCTCTTCAAGGTGAAAACCTACACTAAGGTTTAAACACAAGCCCCATAGCTTGTAAATTATTTCCAAAAGAGGCTAAGAAAGCTTTCATGATCCCATCCTTACGAAGCTATTACCGAGACTAGTCCGTAATTTTTTTGAGAGTAATTTAACACATATTTTTTGAATACACATTTACCTCGTTTCAGGGGATTTTCACGGGGTTATTTCCCTTCTTTTCGCCAGCTCAAAGAGCAGGTGCTCCGGTGACAGGTGGAAAGCAGGGAGGTCTCAGGTTTGTCTCTCGCAGCACCCAGCAGCGCCGCAGTCTCGGTGCTTGGGAAGCTGGTTTAAGAACGGGTTTGGTTCCAGTTCCATGTCACTCACACCCATCCCGAAAGGAGCTCTTTCTGTTCCCATTTAGTCCACAGTGGTTCTCTGTATTCCTGCACTCCTCCTCCTCCCCCTGGGTGCTGCCTTCGGAATATTACAAGCTGTTCTGCCATGGTACAAAGTGATATAGAATAAGAGTACCAGAAGAACATACGTTGAAAGAAGACTGGGAAACGTTTATTGGATATATGGGAAATAATTGTGTACAGCTGAAAGCTCTGGCTGCATTAAGATGGATTCAACTGTGTAAATAAGTTCTGATGGATGCAATAATGGAATACTGGATGGTATAGATTTTGTAAAATATGCAGGGATTTATGGTGTGTAAAATGAAGCATGGAAAGAGAAGAAGGGAAGCCTTTGATATCTTAAGGATGTAAAAATTAGTATTTTAAATTGCAAAACAGAAAATTTAATGAAAATTATATAAAACGAAACAAAATGATACTCCAATCCCAAACACTGAGACCTGGCAGCTTGTAAAGGCTTAAACTAAGAGAAATCGGTTAAGGTCCATATTCTGTCCCCAGAGTTAAAGTGCCATTTTATATATTTTATATTTATTTGTCTTATTGCATTTATCACCCTCTGCTGGGCTCACATGCCTATTAAACTTTGAAACTTTATTTGCAATTTAGGCCCCATCTTCAATATGCTTTGAAAGCCGCATAAAGCCAATTTAACCAGTCATGCCTTTCCCCCAAAGAATCCTGGGAACTGTAGTTTCTTGAGGGTGCTGAGAGTTGTTAAAGGTAAAAGGTAAAGTTGTTAAAGCCCATTAGGTCCAGTCACGGACGAATGTGGGGTTGCAGCGCTCATCTCGCTTTACTGGCCGAGGGAGCCGGCGTACAGCTTCCGAGTCATGTGGCCAGCATGACAAAGCCGCTTCTGGCGAACCAGAGCAGCGCACGGAAACGCCGTTTACCTTCCCGCCGGAGCGGTACCTATTTATCTACTTGCACTTTGACATGCTTTCGAACTGCTAGGTTGGCAGGAGCAGGGACCGAGCAGCGGGAGCTCACCCCGTCGTGGGGATTCGATCGGCAAGCCCTAGGCTCTGTGGTTTAACCCACAGCGCCACCTAGGTCCTGCTGAGAGTTGTTAGGAGGCCCCTATTCCCCTCACAGAGCTACAGAGGGGTTTCACTGTCAGCTCTTCTTCCCAGAGAATTGAATTGCCAGTAGCAAGAGAGCAAAGCCAGTAATGCTGGAATCAGCTTGGACTCAAGAGAAAATATGCTCTGTTTTTGTTTTTTTAAAGGCCTGTACTTCCTTGGAGAGGGGCTTCCTAGTAACCTTTTCTCTTCCAGAGATCAGAAACGTATTTGCACAGGTGCTGGAGGATTATGGGATCACCTATACACGAGTCCCCATCGAGCCAGACCTTCCCCGCTGCGATTGGATAGACCCACGCTTAATGGCCTTTTACCTGGGCGTGGAGAAGGACTCCCTAAACACAGTGGATGTGTTTAGGAAACACAGAATAAGGTGAGCAACCTGCACTTCGGAAACAACTCTGGTTTTTGCCAGTGCTTTGCTTTCTTCTCGGTTCCCATAGTTTCTAGCTCACCGAGTGCCTTAAAGAGAGTTTCCGTTTATTACGGCCATAGGCCAGCATTTAAAAAATGGCTAAAATACGATTATTATAAAAGCAAGATACAATCATTTTTTAAAAACAAGCCAGACTAAGAGCAGGGAGATGAGAGAGTCACTGGCCAGCAAGTTAAAACAACTCGAATGATAACTATTACCAAAGCGACCCAGTGGAAGACTGGGGAAGAAGAGTCATGTGTCCGAAACACAAGATTTCATAAGCAGAATAGTAATAGTGCCTCTAGAAGGCTTGGTGTGTCTTATAGAGAGAGCCTTCTGTTTGGGTGAAAGGGTTCAGAGACTAATTACACAACAGATTCCCCCCCCCCAAAATATAAATTCTTGCAAATATTGCAAATGGCAAACATCATCCCCAAATAGGTATTCCCTTTCCCCTTCTCTAAGGTTCTGCAACAACAAAAGCGTTTTTCCTCTAAAACAGTGGGCAGTACCACCCCCTTGAGGTGGGTGAGATTACCTAGGGTGGCGCTAAGAGGCAAGGGGGCAGCGGGGGGGGGGGGGGACACTGGAGGTGTAAAAAAGAAAAGAAAAAAAGCTGGTATCACTAGATCATGTTTATCTGTTTTGTTGAATTAATTAAATGTAATTGGTTTAATTGCATTCTGAATAAATGTGCAATTAATTGTATAATAATAATAATAATAATAATAATAATAATAATAATAATGTATATAGTATGGGAATTGTAGGCCAGAGCATCTGGAAGGCACCAGGTTCTCCACCTTTCCCTCTCCCTGGCATCGTGAGAGGGCACTCCCATGTATACTGTAGCCCCAGCAATGCCATCCCAGGAGACTGGAGTCTTGCAGCCATGATCAGTGAACTACTAATCAGCCAAGTAAAACTGATGTGATTAATTAACCAAGATTCCATTAATCAACTGACAGCTCGAAGATGAATTCCCCTTCCCCCCTCCTACCGATTGTGATCTTTAAGCCTCACAGCATGTTACAAAGCAGGAAGGGTCTGGCACCACGGCAATCTCAAAATTACAATACCGGTAATCTTTGGCGCTGTGGGTTAAACCACAGAGCCTAGGGCTTGCTGATCACAAGGTCGGCGGTTTGAATCCCCGTGACAGGGTGAGCACCCGTTGCTTGGTCCCTGCTCCTGCCAACCTAGCAGTTCGAAAGCATGTCAAAGTGCAAGTAGATCAATAGGTACCGCTGCAGCGGGAAGGTAAACGGCGTTTCCGTGCGCTGCTCTGGTTCGCCAGAAGCGGCTTAGTCATGCTGGCCACATGACCCGGAAGCTGTACGCCGGCTCCCTTGGCCAGTAAAGCGAGATGAGCACCGCAATCCCAGAGTCGGTCACAACTGGACCTGATGGTCAGGGGTCCCTTTACCTTTAATCTTTGGCTCCAAATAGATTGCATTTCATGATTGGGCAAAAAAAAAAAACAGAAGGTGGAAAATGCTTGCTCCTTCAGCACTGCTTGTGTGATTAAACGCTCACCTTCCTCCTTTCACAGGTGGCCAGATATATATATAGGCCTGAGCACCATGGGCAAAAATATGTCCATCGCCAACATCCTGGGGGCCATTGATAACGCTACAGCGGCTTACCTGCCAGAAGAAGACTCCTCCGTTCCTCCTGGCTCGCCGTCACGCTCAGATCAAGAAACCAGAACTGTAACCATTGAGCTGATGACGCATCCAGGGTACCCCAGTGTCCCGCCGGTTGGGGGCTGCGGCGAGGGACCCGACGATTTCTCGCAGTCCTGGGAACGCTTGCACGAATTTGAGACGCTCCAGAAAGCAGAGTTGCAGAGCCACTACAGAACAAGGAACATCCAGCTCTGCGCATTTAAAGACCTTGGGATGTGACGATGCAGTTGTTGCTGGCTGGGCTGGGCCAGGCTAAGCATGACGCCGAGTGAGGTGTAGAGTTAAGACCCACCCTCCCCGCAAAAATAGACTGCTTGGTGTGGCACAGAGACTCCCTTTGCAGCTCAGGACGGAGGCTGTGCCCCATTTTCACTGGGGAGCAGAAGTTGTATCCCTAGGGAGAGAAAGCTTGGACAGTATATGATCTGTAGAGCAGATGATTCTAGGAGCAGGAAAGATTGCATAGGGAACTATATGGGTCTGTCATTGTGGGTTGGGCCTCTGGTTTGAACTCTGGTATAGAAAAATACACATTTGGACCTGCCAATTCAACATACTATTTGGATCTGATTCAATATACTATTAGTCTACAGCAGGCATGTCCAATCGCAGGGTGTCCCTGGTGAATCGCGGTATCCTGATCGATGCCCCCCCATTCTCCCCCCAAAAAGCTCAAAAACAGCTCATCCTCCCCCCAAAAAGCTCAACAACTCTTGTCAATCCTCCCCCAAAAAGCTCAAAAACTTTGATGAAGCTCAACAACTGTGGTCAATCCAATGGGTAGATCACTGCCAGTTTTTTATAGTGGGAGTAGACCACAGTCTCTTGGAAGTTGGACGTGCCTGGTCTACAGATTTCGGTCTGGTCCATCATCCAGGGGATTTGAAGCAAGGAGCATGTGAACTCAGCACAAAACTTAAATCAACGCTCTTCACTAAGGCTGCCTCGCCAATAAAAGCTGAACCGGACCACATACATAGTGGGGAACTGGCATCTGTGTCCTTAGTTCAGACGATTTATTTCACTTTTTCTGGAGAGGCAAGGGAACATGAGAGTCCTGCTAGCTTCACTCTCACAAGTTTGGAAATGTGGCTGTTTAACAAATTTGCAGGCTGCTGAATGTTGTGGGCAGTTGGGTTGGCGTAGAATGCTGTCAGCTGGTGTGTATGAAAAACACTGCTTGCACCATGAGAATAGTGGACAGAATATGAAATGTACAAATCGATTTATTGGCACAATGGCAGAAATAATCCCGAAGGGTTCCATCTTGGGGAGCGGTGGGGTCCCTGGATCTAGGGCTGTGTGTGTTAGGAGCTGCCATACAGATGTCATTCTTTGCACCATAGGGGTCCATTTTTGCATACGATTCTAAAATGAGTGGCCCTGTGCCAATCATTTTGGAGGCAAACTGGGTTTGCCTGCAAATTAAATGGAAGGTTTCAGCACATGCAGGCGACATGGAAACAAAATATTAACTCCCTCCACCGCAATTTCTTTTCTAAAGAGGATTGTGGATGCTATAGTCACTGAACATCTGCATCCAGTCTGTTCTGGTCTTGAGATGGCCACCAGATCAACCCTTGGCTTAACATGGTTCTGTTCCTTGGAGTTATCCTTGGGACCAGACAGAACCAAAAGGCTGCCTTGGGTATGCAGATGGGTGGGATCCCCTAGTGTCAGCTGACAACCAGCTGTACAGGAAGTGGGAGGAAGGGTGTGGTCAGTCATGTCTGGCTCCCAGTGAAACACCCCTGATCTCCTGTCTCACTTCCCACTTATTTATCCCAATAGCCACCTCCTAGGCACAATCATGGGGTTTATGGTGTGCTAGGGGAAGGGTATTGCCTCTGGTGGGGGACACGTCATGGTTTGTCCACCTTTGGTCCCCACCCTACACCTAGCTCTCACCTGCAGCTCCCGGAAGCTGTCAGCATGTGACAGCAGCCACACCCCAGGAACAGCTTTGACTGGCCGGCTGAAGCAGGCGAGTTGGTGACTTCCCCCTGCATGCGAAAACAGGCTCTGGCGGACCCAATGGATGAAACCAATAATGTGTCCAAGGGTCAAGAAGGTGGTTTCTGCACATGCTGTAGAGGGAATTGAGGGGCCGATGGGAAGGTAGCCCATCTGGGAAGAAAAGGCTACACGGAGTAAACCCTACACAAATTTAGTGGGAAGCACCTGAGAGGGTTGGATGGTGTTTTGAACGCCTCCTTCTGGCAACTCTTGCAGCCCAGCTGGTGCCAAGCGTATTGCTCTGCTTTCCTTTGGCGCACATCGATGAGGCCGAGAAGGTGGGTCTTGTCATCTGGGCAGCCCAGGACCTCCATAAACACCGACCAGGCTTGCACCCTGGGGAGGTCATTTCAGTGCTGCCCTTTGCCCCCCAGAGGCTCGCTCCATTGTATCTTGAGACAGACGGATGCCGGCAACAGGCACAACGATCGTTTCGACCCACTAAAATTACTTCGGACCAGGCATGTCGCATTGTTCTGCTGAGGTTGCCACTGCAGTTCCATCATCAGTGTCGCAATAAATTTGTATTTCCTTCTTCTTTTTCAACATTCCCAGTTGTGGATTATTGCTGGGCTGAAAGGTTGGGATGGAAGTGGGGGGCAAAGAACAGAAACAACCCAAGACTCACTGAATCTATTAAGTTGGTAACAGGTTTTCCATAAGAGCACTAAGGATTGTACATTGCAATCCTACGTATGCCCTCAGAAGTAAATCTCACTGCTGGGACAAAGGAAGCTGCCTTATGCAAAGTCAGACAACTGGTCTATCTAGCTCAGTATTGTCTCAGAACATCAAGAGCCCTGCTGAATCAGGCCAAAGTCCTGTCAAGCCTCCAACATGCCTCCAGGAAGTCCACAAACAGTACCTGGGTGCAGTCACGCTCTGACCTTGCGTCCTTAGGAACAGGGATTATTCAGACATACTGTCTTTGATACTGGAGGTAATATACTTTTGAATTACAGCATGAATTTACAAGCTCTTGTCTTCCTCATTATTGCTTTCCCTTACATGCATCTCCACTAACTGCAGCAAAACTAAGGGCCTTGGTGCTGATGACGCCTCTGGTGATTGGCTGAACTACCCTGACATCACAGAGGTGCAGGAAGCCGAAGATCCTCCGGCTAGCTCAGGTGAGCTGCTTCTGTTGCCCTAATTAGAAAGCTTTCTGGGTCTCTATCTCTCCCTGCATCACAAAGATGCTGTGAGAAGGAAGGGGAAGAGACCCCTCTACACTGTTTCAAGCTCCTCTGAGAAATAAAAATAAATAGTAAAATTCATGTTAGGGAACAGGTAGCCAGTTTTTGCTTGTGGGCACGGTAGTCATCAAAAGCCCCAGCATAACCCGGTTTACAAAGATATTTCCCCTTTCCTTTCCAACCATGCCTCTGTGGATGACATTGTCAACTGAGATTAACTCGCATGTGAAGCTGTCTTTATTGAGTCAGACCATTGGTCCATCTTGCTCATTATTGCCTACACCTACTGGCAGTACCTCTCCAGGGTTTTAGAAAGTCTCCTGAGACTGTCTACATGCTAATAATAAGCTGCTCAGACACTGAGCTGCAGCCTTCCCTCTATCTGATGACGTGCTATCTTCTTGCTCCTGAGCATTTGTCTTGCAATGGCCTTAAAGGTGCTACAGGAATATTTGTGGCATTTACGTAGATATTCATGTTACAAAACGAAACGTCGCACGACAACGGGATGGAGGGCATGAGAATTTAACCCAGACAGACAGGGTATTTCCCCCCCCATCCTCTTCATACACCTTTGAAAGGATTTTAACATTGAATTGTTGCACAGGGAGGAGGAAATAGAAGGACCGTCTACGGAGCTTTAGCTTAATGTTTGCTTGGTGGAAAAGTTTTAACAAACCTAACACCAAGACCGAAAAGCCTACGTTAAAAATAATAATAATAATAAATGCAAGGGAAGTAAGCCATGCCACAAAGCCTTTGAGAGCATTTTTATTCAGGGTAGCAGAATGGAATTGCAAGAAAGCCTAGACCAATACAAGAAAAGGTGGTGTAGACTTGGATCTCAAAACGACAAGTTTAGAATTCAGCTTTGTTTGAAGAACCAGACAGAACCAGAAGAAAAAAGTGTGAACGCCTGAGTTGACATTGCATCGCCATAGTACTCTTCTTTCATGCATGCCTCAAATTACACTGCTCTAAGGTGTATGGGGGGCAGTCTTGTTGGCCAGTGCAACCCCCACCCCACAACTGTGTATAAAAGAAATGGGCCTTGGATTTGCAGGCTCCCACTTCCCTCTAACTCCTGCCATTATGCATAGAAGTGAACCTCTAAATATCCAGGAGTAAGAAGACCATTTCTCGGCTTTCAGAGACTGGGGTCGAGTGGGAAGGGAAGAATCTCTGGACTGGGTGCAGTGCTGCAAGAATTGGCCTTAGCCACTGAGGCCCTCCTCTTAGGAGAACTGGTTAAAATGGGACCACCCCTTTGCAAGAGGCCCACCTGACCATCTGCTTTATGCACCTTCCTTGCTGATTGGCAGGAGTTTGTGGGATCTTTCGAGAGGCACAGCTGAAGGCAAGCGGGATAATTTTGTAACTAAAGAAGCAGCAGCAGGATCTGAAGCCTTCCGGTTCTCACGTGTTTTGAATTTTCTTCCATCGGATGCGGCCCGGCTGTTCTAGGGGGGAGTGGAAAGCCTTGCCTGAGAGAGCAAGCCATTGATGCAGTTGCAGAAACAATTTCCGTAACTGGGGAACCTAAAGTAAAATGTGCATCGCCGTGACTGCAGAAACTGCTGTCGTAAGACAATGCCTGCGCCTGCAGAGATTCTGGGTTGTGTTAACATTCTCTGCATCTCCCAGGACAGATCCCATTTCTAGCATGCGAACTAGCCTCTCAAACCAAGAACTTGTATACACTGCCTGATCTCAAGACGAGAGGTTAAAAACAGGCATGCCTCCATTCCTAGGTGTAATAGGAAGCAACACCAGAACAGCACAAGGGTGGGGATTCTGAACAGTGGTTCCTTGACGTTATACAGGCCCTTTTCAGAGAGCACCAGTTCACATATAGGCAGTTTTGACCTGAGAAGTTTACAATTGAAAAGCTATATATTCTCACTAGCAACGTTAACAAGAGTGACAGATAAAACGAGAGCTGTGTGTGTACGGAACTAGGGGGCTAACCATGCTAACGGATGCGACTGGCAGTGAAGACCCAACGGGGCTCAAGTGAGAAGCGCTGGCGATGCAGGATTTACATACACTTCAGCTTGACAGATGAAATTTGGCATTTTTTGTTTATTTTGAATCTGCGTGAGCGTGAATGAAACAAAGTCAGTACCAACTTTCTGCAAATGAAGACACAAAAAAATTGTGGAAATTTTGGTAAATAGACAGTGCTGGTCACCAAGCCTGAACACACACACTTAAGGAAATGCAAGTGTCCATTAAGTAAAAGGTAGTTGTTTTTTTTTGTTGTTTTTTTGTTTTACTTTAATCGCCTACCAAAGAATTTGTCTAAGAACACTTAAAACAGAGATGCTTCATACCCCAACTTATAAAAGAAAAAACTTTTTTTTTTTTTACTTTTTACTTTTCAACAGAGGTACTTGGCTGTCAATCTTTTACGGTTTGAAATCAAAAGATGGGAGCCGGGGAGGAGGAGGGAAGAGAGGGGTATACACAAAACATTAAAAATCCAAAAGGTTACTCTACTACTCCCCTGACGTACATTAGCCCTAAAATGTAGCAAAGGCAAAAGCCCTACTTCCAAACTCCTTACAATGACCCACCTGGGTATGGAAAAGTTTACTAATGCAAGTTCCTGCGAAATAGAATATGATATGTTCTACTTGCGCTCTACTAAGTTTCCACAGGGATGGGGGGGTCCAAATGCTCGCTTGAACCAGGCGTTTAAAACTCAGCAGCTCAGAAGCCACTTTTGGTCACATGGCTAGATCGCTTCTTATGGTATCCTAAACTTTAAAACACTAAAAATGAATCCGAAAGGGTGTTGTTTCAAGTTCTAAAGGGGTAGAACTTCACCTTACTCGAGAAGGAATGCCTGGGATTAAAAAAAGAAAGAAATACATTTAAGTTTGGCTGACCCCTGAAAATGATTACAACTCAATTTTAGAACGGCGAATTTCGCATAAGAATTTTATGAATGGCAGTACACACTGGCCACTTACTGCTGAACAGAAATTCCTTGTGTTTCCAGTAACAATCAGACAATCCATCATTACGGGAAGGTAAATTCCACAGGAGAGGGGTAATTAGATGGAAACTGTGTTCAATGACTAGCAATTTGTTTTCTGAAATTAACACTGCATGACGTTTTTCTTCTGTAACCCCGAAAAAGCGAGGGTTGCCTGGGGGAACATTGTTTTCCTCCCCTCCATTTTGGTACCTCTTGGTCCCTAATTTGGAAATTTCCCCATTGCAATGCTGTTCCGAATAATTAAATCTTCTAATAGTCTGCATAGATACTAAGAATAAAAGTGTAAAATAAATCACCACATCCCACTATTCCTTTTTGCTACAGAAAATCCTGTATCAAAAATTTCTCAGAAACAGGACTTAAGTCATACTGTAATTCACTCATGCACACAAAACTTGGAGTTCCCCATTTAATAAACATTATTGTAGTCACATCAGCCGAATTTACACGAGATCTAGGCTCGGTTCTGATTATTTTACGGAGTACATGTGGTAGATTTTATTATGTTACAAACTGGAGTTAAGAGAAACTTGAGAGCAAGTTCCACAAAGCACAGTGCAGCATTTTAAAGAGGGATAAGGAATGCCAAACATTCAACTCTTTCTTTTCTTTTCTTTTGCCAGGACGACGAGATAATTTTGCTAAGACATCAGTGCGATGGTGGGGTTTTGTTTGTTTGGGGTGGGGTGGGGTGGGGTGGGGGGTTGGGGACGGGGAGAAGGAAGGATAAGGGGGGAAACTTAAATGTGGGAGGAAGGAATTGTAAGGAAAATAAGAAATAACAGCCACAACCTTTTGAACTTTTAAGGGCAGATTATAAGTCTACGATATTTTTGATAAATTCTGACAAGGAAAAAAAAAAAGAGAAACAGCATCCTTTAAAAGTATATTGAAGCAGTGATTTTAAACAAAGAAAGCAGAACTAGAACATCTTAAATTTTTAATCCTTTCTTTACAGGTTACCTAGCCCACTTTTGATTAAGAAACTGTAGAAAGTTAGTAACAGCCACAAGTTAACACCGAGAGGTGGCACTTGTCAATTTCCCATAGAGTCCTGCTTTGTGGTGTGTCTGAAATGCACTGCTCCAGATCTTCTATCACACATGGCTGACATCAACTCTGTCAGGTTTTTTTGTTTTTGTTTTTTTTAGTCCACTGGTCGCTTTTCACCATATTTCTTTGTAAACTCTTCAGCGTTCTTACAGAATTTTTTACGGTCCTTAGAGTATTCTTCGGCTAGGTCGGCCCGAAGTGGGTGCTCGGGCTGGGGGTCGTTCACCAGTGCTATGAGGGACTGGATTACTGCCAAAAGAAAGCACGGAAGATGTCAGTATTGATGTGTGAGAGCGGGGCTGGGGGGAAAGAGTATTTTGGTACACCCAAGCCTATTGGGTTTTTTTTACTTTTTAACAAGCAGAGGTTTTCAATCGCCCACGGCCTGCAGCTAAGGGTGCTACCAATACCACATAAACAAAAGCTATTAAAACCCACGAGAAGTTGAACTTTCAAACTGCAACCCTAAACACCGATGGGTTGAAGCTGGCACACAAAGGGAGGAGGGTGTGAACCCAACAATCATTCTGGGCTTGCTCAGCAATGGTTTAGCAAGCTGGCGTTATTGCATCCAAAAGGGTTCTCTAGTTCGTACAGAACTGCTGCTGTCAAAGTCTAACCATGGTACAGCCAAGGGTGTCAATGTTTTATGAGGGTTTACGGTCTGATGTTGTATGCCATCCCTTGTGGAGCCTGCATCCCACCCCCTGCAGTTAAGAACTAAAACCCTCATTAAACAAAACCTTTTGCAGTTAACTCTACTTAAATTCCCACTAAAAATATAAACTAGTCTAAGCGAAACCATGGCCGCCATCTGCTGGAAGTCTTACCTTGATCAGTTTTGGTGGCTGGCTTCCAGTTTTCAGCACTAATTACTGGCAAACAAACCTGCCCCTTTTCATCAATGTTAGGGTGATAGATCTTTGTTTTAAATGTAATCTTGGGAGGTTTGAATGGATACTCTGCTGGGAAGTTGATTTCGATTCTGAACGCACCCTTGTCGTACGGAGGATTGTCCTGGAATGAGAAGATATTAAGAACAGTTCAATATGGGATGGGTAGATTTCAGAGGAATCACCCACAAAATGCTGTCTTCAGAACTGTGGCTATAATGTTTTCATTCATATAAACATAAACATAAATATATGAATGATTCAAAATCAATATACCAGGAGTTGTGTTATGTGTCACAGAAAAGATGCCACAGGCTGATAAGGAGGAGTCTAGTGATGAAGTCGGCTAGTAGAAGCAACATGCAGGACAGTGTTTTGCAGAATGAACTGGAACTTGGGAGATTTGTATTGAACTCTAAAAGCTGTGGCTTGCTAAAACAAACCAGCAACAGAACTGCAGGCAGGGGGGTCACGAGAAAGGCTTTTCAAAGCAACTTGCTGTCACTAGAAAAACACCACCACCGCTGCCTCCCTCCAAGGAAAGCTTTAAGTGTGGGAATGGAGAATTTCCATGCCCCTCTATTCCGTCACGTGTAGCTTGACCCACTTTTAGACTTGCCTTCCTGGCTATCACTGAATCTCTCTCCTCACCCATGGACACATTTATTTCCCCCACTGGCTTACCATGATAAAACCTCATTTTCAGTAGCATACAAATACATAATAAAAATATAATAGCAGCGAGGATGGGAGGGAGAAACAAAAAACAGCAAAAATCCAACAGCAGCCATGAGGAGTCACCAATTAGCCATTAAATGACCTGGGGATTGGAACAGCTTTTGCTTGGTGTCTAAAAGGTAGTCACTCCCAGTTAAGCCTTCAAGGAGAATATTCCATAGATCAGATTTCTGGGGTGCCGCTACAGGAACAGGACCAATTCAGCAGCACCCCACAAATCCAACTTCGAGTACGGAATACCCTTGCAGTAAAAAAAAACGACGACGAAGGGCACAATTCCACATGCTTACATTCTATGATGTGTGGTTTGTGTAATGAGTATCCCTCTAGTGTATCCTACCCTCCTTTGCTCTAAGCCTTCTCCCTGCTCATAGTACACCCACACCATGCTGTCCCTCTGGCTCACTCAATATATGCCTCCTGGCTCTTTCTACTCCCCTCCCCTCCTGCTTCTCTCCCTGTTGATCACTCCTAGCTCACGCTCTCTGCCTCATTCCCTGACGCTGCTGCAATAACAGCGTTCTCTCTACCAGGAAATAAAAGCATCAGAGAAAGAGCTGGGTGCCTAGGCTGCGTGGCACTCAATAGACACAAAAGCCGGCTGCCATTTTTGCTCCTCACTGGTCTGAAACATCGTGTTAAAGACCAAACTTGCCCTAAAGCTGAAGTTTAAAATTCAGTAAGGAAACCTGCATTCAAGAGCAATGCCAGTTAAAAGAACAAATGCACTAATGAATCCATGGAAACAATGGCTACAAGGAACCAGAAGGTAAACGCAGTTTGAGATCATTTAAAAAAAGGGAGGGGAGGGATTAAAAATTACGCAGGAACATCTCTTCAGGGAGGTGAATCCAATGGCCAGCACTCGGAAAGCCCTGCACCACCCAAGAGGCTTCGGTGCCTGTATTTGCTGACTGAGAACGCCACATGGCAAATCACAACTGAAACCAAGGGATGGAGGGAGGCTTACTGCACAAAGGAAAATTTCTTGGAAAATCCCCCCTCTTTTGGATCCATACCAACTGTGTGCTCATAGATTCAGTAACCTTTAAAATTCTAGCCATCCTGCCTCTAAGGCAGGAGTGGATAGACATCCAAGTTTATCAATTCAAAAGATGGGCAGGCAGAAGAACAGCGTGCCTCTGAAGATACACAAAGCTTAGGGATGTTTTTAGCAGCAGGATGAGATTGAGCTCATCGCTCATCCTCACATGTCCTTTCCTGGTTAGCTTTCTTCATTTTGGCAGCCTAATTTTAAGTGGGAACAGTCTTTTGTTGTTGCTTTCATTGAGCAACTATCCAATCGGACTGAACACAGGTTAGAGCTCAACGTCGAGCCTACTAAGTGGTGAAAGCGATGGCGAAGAGGACCTTCTTCGCCGCCCTTTTGCATCTGCAGAAAACAGCAGGAGACTTCTTTAGGTGGTCCGCAATCTAACAGAAGCACCTTCATCACTGGGGTCTGGTGAAGAACCCAAGATCTCCTGCAATGATTCTGCAAAGTTTTTTGCAGATAAAGACACTCAGATTCGGAAAGAGGTAGGTTCCACTGTGGTAGTGGGGCCAGGAGGAGAGAGTGCTAGACTCCTGTCTGGTCAAGTTGCGTGGGATCAATTCCAATCTGTTACCTCTGAGGATGTGGACAGGCTGCTCGGACGAGTGAAACTGACCACCTGTCTCCTTGATCCTTGCTCATCCTGGCTCATAAAAGCGAGCTGGAAAGGGCTAGGCGATGGGCTCTGAAGGGTGGTGAATGCCTCCCTCTGTAAGGGAATCTTCCCAGCTCTAATTAAAGAAGTGGTTATTAAACCGCTTCTTTAAAAAATATATATTTGGACCCGGCCAATATGGCCAACTATCGCACAGTCTCAAATTGTCCATTCTTTGGCAAGGTGATTGAGCGGGTGGCTGCTGAACAACTCCAGGCACACCTGGAGGATGTGGAATACTTGGATCCCTTTCAATCGGGATTCAAGCCTCATCATGGGACTGAAACTGTGGTTGCACTGGTCGATGATCTCTGGTGGACCAGGCACCAAGGTGAAAGCTGTCCCCTGGTCCTTCTGGATCTCTCAGCGGCCTCAGACACCATTGATCACGACATCCTTCTGGACCGTCTAGAGGAGTTGGGAGCTGGGAGCACTCTCACTTGTGGGGTGCCTCCAGGCTTGGTACTCCCCCATGCTTTTTAACATCTATATGAAGCTGCTGGGAGAGATCAGGGGGTTTGGGCTAGGCATTCACCAGTATGCGGATGATACCCAGTTCTACCTCTCCTTCAAATCTGAGCCAGTAAAGGTCCTGTGTGAGTGTCTGGAGGTGGTTAGAGGATGGATGGATGGCAGCTAACAGATTGAGGTTGACTCCTGACAAGATAGAAGTACTGTTTTGGGGGGTACAGAGGGCGGGAAGGTGTGGGGGACTCCCTGGTCATAGATGGAGTACCTCTGCCCTTGAAGGACCAGGTGCACAGTCTGGGAGTCATTTTGGACTCATAGCTGTCCATGGAGGTGCAGGTCAATTCTGTGTCCAGGGCAGCGGTCTACCAGCTCCACCTGGTAGGCCAGTTGAGACCCTACCTGTCTGTAGACTGTCACGAGTGGTGCATCCTGTGGTTATCTCCTGCTTTGACTATTGACTATGTCAATGACTTCAATGACTTTGAAGGCGACCCTTCAATGACTTTGAAGGCGACCCGGAAACTACAACTAATTCAGAATGTGGCAGCTAGACTGGTGACTGGAAGTGGCTGCCAGAACCATATAACACAAGTCCTAAAGGATCTTCATTGGCTCCCAGTACATTTCCAAGCACAATTCAAAGTGATGGTGCTCACCTTTAAAGCCCAAATGGCCTTGGACCAGTATACCTGAAGGAGCGTCTCCTCCCCCATCATTCAGCCTGGACACTGAGGTCCAGCTCTGAAGGTCCTCTGCTGGTTCCCTCACTGCAAGAAGTGAGGTTACAGGGAACCAGGCAGAGGGCCTTCTCGGTAGTGGCACCCTCCCTGTGGAACACCCTCCCTTCAAATGTCAAGGAAATAAACAACTATCTGACTTTTATAAGACACCTGAAGGCAGCCCTGTATCAGGAAGTTTTTAATGTTTGATGTTTTACTATGTTCTTATATATGCTGAGAGGTACCTAGAGTGGCTGGGGAAACCCAACTAGATGGGTGGGGTATAAATAATAAAATAAATTATTATTATTATCATCACCAGGTACAAATGACCTGAGTAGCGCTTTTGGAACCAAAAGAAGCTGCTTTCACACTCACAGGAACAATAAGCCCTTGCCAAGTCAATAAGTTAGCTTCATCAACTTGGATATTACGGAAGTTCTTCATTCCACATTTGCGGATTTCTTCAAGCTCCTACAAATCAAGAATAACAAAAAAAGAATGTTAGAAATAAAAGCCAGAAAACAGATAACAGTTTAGGAAAACACACATTACTTTTTTCCTTTCGTATTAAGTGGATGGGGATTGAAAAATGAATCAACTGCTGAACATCACTCTTCTTACTTTTGGGCAGGTTACATTTCATGGCTATGCTGAGAGTAAGTTTTGTTTACGCTTCTGTAATTTGTGCCAGACATAAAATAAAATAAAATAAATACCACTACTGATAAAAATAATGTACTTTCAGTCCCACTATTTTCAATGAGAAAGACTACAGCACGTATTCCCACTAAAATTACTGAGACTTGAAAGTGCTTCACATACCCCAAATGCAGTAACCCATAGAAGAACCAACCATATGTCAGAATTCTATCAGCATACGGCAGTATATTGCCTTAAGGCCGAAGCCAAGAGATGAAGATTACCTATTTAGCAGGTTTGACTGTTTTAAACCAATGCAGTTATTAAATAATTAATTTAACCTATTGCAATTGTAACCCACTTTTGGATTTTTTTTTTGTAATGAACAGGGGGACAGTGTTTGTTAAAAAAGTAAAAAAAATAAAATCAAGAGAAAAAAAATAAAAACCCCAGAGAACACATCAGGTTCCATCAGTCTCAGAGGGCAGTCCATTCCTCATATCACTTGGGGCAAAGACTACATCAAAGGCGTGTCCTGCCTGATGTGTTGGACCGATGAGCATTTTAGAGAGACCCATAATTGTCAAGGAGACCATGAAGCCTCTAGCTGGATATTAAAGTCCCCTAGGAATATCATCCTGGCATCCTCCAACAATACCCCAGAGACCACCTCATTCAGCCCTGCTGGGAAACAGGGAGATTTATGGTTTGGGGAGGGAGGCAACTTTCATTTGCCTTTGTTTTTCAAAAAAATGTTTAATCCAGAGGTATTGCACAAGAGTGTTACACAGCAATACCAACATTCTGACGAATTAAAACTGCACAGTGGCCTCCCCACTTCCAGCCACTCTCTAAAGAAGCCCTCTTAAGAATATTGGGAGGGGGGGCAAGGGAAGCATGGCTTTGTTTTTTGCAGTTTTCAAGTGAGGACTAGACCATGTGAAATATGAACAGAAGATTTTAGCTGCAGTTCATTCATTTTCAGCTTTGCATTCTTGTTATAAAAAAGCGCACCTAGACATTCTGTTGTTGCGCCCATAACCTAGGTTTAAGGTGCCATTTAACTCCTAGCTTTCATACCTCAGTTTCTAACACTGCTAGAGAGCACAGGTCCTCTGAACTGGTTGAAGAAATTTTGAAATGCCGTCATACTTAAGTTGCCCCAGTGTGCCTGCTTACTTATGGTGTCATGCCATAATCTAGTAGCAGGTACACTGACTGGTAAGTTTCATCATGAAGAGACAGGTGCAAACCATATTTTTCGCTCCATAAGACGCACTTTTTCCCTCCTAAAAATGAAGGGAAAATGTATTTGCGCCTTATTGAGCGAAGGCACTGGACGGCAGCGGGATCCCTCGAGCGGAGGGATGCCTCTGCAGCCAGAACCATGGCTCCCAGTGGCGGGGGAGGGGCGAGCAGCCCGAAATCGGGCTTCTCTGCCCCCTCCGCCACCGCCACCAGCAGCAGAACGGCGGGGAAGGGGCAAGCAGCCTGAAATCGGGCTTCTCCGCCCCCCTCCGCCACTGTCGCCAGCGGCAGAACGGCGGGGAAGGGGCGAGCAGCCCAAAATCGGGCTTCTCCGCCCCCCTCCGCCCCCAGCTGGGGAGAACGCTCTGGTTCGTCTCTACTCCCTACCTGGCTTTAAAACAAGCAGCAAAGGGGCGGTGGAGGGATGCTGCTGGTTGCTCCCCGCCAACCCCGTTCGCCAAAGCAGGCTTGTTTTTGCGATCGGGGTTGGCGGGGAAGAACCAGTAGCATCCCTCTGCCGCTGCTCCCAGCCTTTTAGAGGAGGAAAACCAGGAAAATGTTTTTTCTCCCCCCCTGGTTTTCCTCCTCTAAAAACGAGGTGCGCCCTATGGTCCGGTGCGCCCTATGGAGCGAAAAATACAGTAGCTATGGTAGTTCACTGCTATTGCCATAGCAATAATACTTTACTTTTGTAAACTTGCTGAAAGCTCAAGGTAAACAGACCTGGTATGGTGTTTCTCCACTGATCACAAGTAGAACACATAGGAACAGCAAAGGCAAACAGTGACTATACTGTCAACACCCAAAGATGCCAGCAAACAATAAGTAAAGGTAAAGGGGCCCCTGACCATTAGGTCCAGTCGTGACCGACTCTAGGGTTGCGGCGCTCATCTTGCTTTATTGGCCGAGGGAGCCGGCGTACAGTTTCCAGGTCATGTGGCCAGCATGACTAAGCCGCTTCTGGTGAACCAGAGCAGCGCACGGAAACGCCGTTTACATTCCCTCCGGAGTGGTACCTATTTATCTACTTGCACTTCGTGTTTTCGAACTGCTAGGTTGGCAGGAGCAGGGACCAAGCACCGGGGGCTCACCCCATCACGGGGATTCAAACCGCCGACCTTCTGATCGGCAAGCCCTAGGCTCTGTGGTTTAACCCACAGCACCACCCGCGTCCCGGCCAGCAAACAATAATAGTATATAAATATAGATTGGCATAATGGAAGTGTCAACTGGCATAATGGAAAGACATGCTATCCAAACATATGAACAAAGGGCACGAGGAGCACTGAAAAAGATTCTCAAACTTCATCATAACAAGCCTTCCCAAAATAAACTATTCACCTGGCAGCACTCATGCATGCAAGAAGCCCTCACATCAATAAAATGGGAAGGACAAAATGTGATCCCATGCAGAAAGGATTCAGACTGATTCTACAGAAGCAAAAGCATGTGCTCCACTGACGTCCCCTTCCCTAATGAGACACTGTGTAGTCAATGAGAATTTCTTTCCCTTGAAAACTGGCCAGACCTCTCTAGCAATAGCCTACCTGAAAGTCGTGAGAACCCTTTCCTTTTATTTAATGCATTTTACCACACTCTTTTAACTGAAAAGGCCCTCGGAGCAGCTTACAATGATCAGTAGTAACACAGTCCTCGCCTTCAGACTTACAAACTGAAGAGCGTGACACACAAGAGAACGGAGGAGGAGAATGGAAGAAAACACACGTATACTCAGGTGCCAATTCTTCACATTTCTGCTGTTACAGAAATGACAAGGTAACAGTTCAGGTAACCTGGTGGGAATGGCTGCCACTAGATGATAGCTGAGGTGGAACTAAAGACGGGGGATCTGTTAAGTTTCTGTAGCCTGGTGTAAATGATATAACCAAGCTGCTTTATTAGGGGCCTAATCTGATTATTTAGTACTTAGGTATCACCCATAGACCTAAAATATATACTATGTACCGTACTTTTGGCTTCTATTTTTACATGATTAAAATGTTTTTCAGTGACAGCTACTAATTACTAATGGACATTGTGACTGGTAATTTTACTAGGAACAAGGGCTATGAGGGGGGAAAGGTAGAAATCATCCCATTTTTAAACTCTAGCTCCCAGACTATATACTGTACCATGTAGTCTATTATTGTCTACTCCAGCCTCCTCAACCTGATGTCCTCTAGGCATGTTAGACTACAATTCCCATCATCCCTGATTACTGGCTATGCAGGCTGGTGCTGGCAGGAATTGTAGTCCAAAATAGCTGGAAGGTACCAGGTTCAGAAGGAATAGATTACTCAAACTTGCAACAGCTCTATCAGGTCTTAGGCATAGGGAAATCCTTGGAGATGGCAAGGATTGAACCAAAAACTTTTACATGCAAGCATTAGGCTCTGCTACTGAGCTATGGTCTCCCCTGATGTGTTTACAATAAAGCCAATCACTGGCAGATATAAGGTGAGTGACTAGGACTAAAAGAAAAGGGGGGGAAAGCCTGGTACACCTGGATTTACCACTGGTGTCCACTGTCATGATGAATCCACACAATAACAAAACAAAAAAAACCCCAAAAAACCACTGCAACTTTTGCTGCATTGCCATGAAATGAAAAAGTATTCTGATGGAAGTCCATTGTAAGGCTCAATGTATACTTATTTTTAAAATGTCTCAGTAAACTGCTAAAAGTGTGCAAAGCTCAGTCCAATCTGACATGGCACTCTGCAAACAGCTTATTGTACATCTATGGATATACACAGAAAACAAGCAGGAAACAGCCAATGGAATGTGAAACTTAGGCAACAGGTTTTTGTTGAGTCTCTCCTTTAGTGTGACTAATCACTTCCCTTAGTACAGAAACTAGCTACTCTGTCAGTATCAAGGTTAATTCAAATCACCAAGAAAGAAATGCCAGATTGTAATCACGGATTTCTTCGAACAAGCCTATTTGCTGATCATATACTTCGAAATAAATACTAATTGATTGCTGCAATCATATAAATATGGTAGGCTTTTGCAGACAGATGCTAGCTGGAATACTCAAAAGGATCTGCTCCTTTTCAGGTTTCCTTTCTGTTTTAGTCTGCCTGTCTCCTTTCTTATACAACTGCCCTTTTGTAGCTGACTCTTGCCCCACAAGGAAGTACAAAATCTCAACCAGAAGAAAGGTCTGGTAATCGTTACTCAGCAGTGTTCTCTATGAGACTGAAGGTAAAGGCCCAGGAAATGGTCAAATGCTTACAGCAGGGTTAGGGAACCTAAAGCCTACCAGATGTTTGACTACAACTCTCATTATCCCTGGCCACAGGCTGGCATTGATGGGAGTTAAAAACATTCAACATTTGCGACACCACGGGTTAGCCAGTGCTAGTTTACAGTACTGACAGAACCAACTGAAGATATCAGACTGCTATTAAGCACAAAAAATGAGTCAAAGTCACCCAGATCTGTCAGTGGATGACACCTGTGGCAGTCTGCCCAGCGTCTGGCCCTTAGTAACAAGCTATAAAGTAAGTACACAATCTATTGTGCCATGCAATGATCAACAAAGATGTTTTCCCCACAGTTCTTTGTAAGAAAAAGCAATTGGTTCAGTTTTAAGCGGTTAGCGGTTACTTTAAGAGAGTAGCTTCTTATAGCTGAAACTCAAATACAGTCTCCACCTCCCTAATCCTAAACCAATTAGCCATTCTGAATCAAAATATATTTAAAAGTCTTCCTAATTGGAACAGATTAGAAAAAGCTAACCAAAAATGATATTTAATGTGATGTGGTTCCATACTACTATTTAATGTGAATGAAACATTATAGTGCACAAATTTAACATTATGTATTTTGATAGCCTATCAATATAGTTATGACTACGTGCAGAGTTTTGTCTGAAGCACTGTCAAGATATGTAACATTGCACGGCCTCCGGCCTGGCAGTAAACAAACTAGTGCAGACAATAAGAGGGTCTCAATAAGACACATAAGGGCACCGAAAAAGGCAGCCCAGCTGTTTGTAAAGGAAATCAGGAGGGTCTTCAGATAAGGTATCTGCTCAGTTGTTCACACATGGCTACTAAAAGCTCACTCAGCACTTGGGCTGTGCATGTATATATATTTAAAAACATATATGGGCAAGGCTCACACTGAAAATGAACAGCAAAAGGGGACTCCTGGTTGTCAGAAAGCAATCTGTAGGCCTGCCCTTCCACAACCTGATGCCCTCCAGATGTTTTGGATTAAAACTCTTATTTAACCCAAGCCAGAGTAGCCATATTGGGAAAGATTAAAGGTAAAAGACCCCTCGACGGTTAAGTCTAGTCAAAGGTGACTATGGGGTTGCGGCGCTCATCTCGCTTTCAGGCCGAGGGAGCCGGCGTTTGCAGATAGTTTTCCGGGTCATGTGGCCAGCATGACTAAACCGCTTCTGGTGCAATGGAACACCACGACAGAAACCAGAGCGCACGGAAACGCCGTTTACCTTCCCGCCGCAGCGGTACCTATTTATCTACTTGCACTGGCATGCTTTAGAACTGCTAGGTTGGCAGAAGCTGGGACAGAGCAACAGGAGCTCACCCATGGTATCCCAAAGGCAGATAGCAGACTTCCCACATCTTACTGAACCATCTTCAGAGATGGTAAGCAATGCCTTCAGTAGCATAAAAGGGGCTGATCTACTAATGGCAATTAGGGCACCACCCTTTCCCCTTTCTGATACAAATTAGTAACACAAGCCACAATAACTGCATAAAGTGTCCCATTTGCTCGCATTTCTGTAAAATAGAAAGGAGCATAGAATCGGCGGCAGTGACAATGAAGAATGAGATTTGGATATAGCAGTGAAATCTGGGGCAGCAGGCAGGATTTGGGGAAACAGCTACCGGTACTTTGGCACGTAAGAGGGTGTTCAAAGAGGAGTCCACATGATGGGGAGCGGAAAGGTCCGGGGAAGATGCTCAGATCCAAAGAGAAAACACTGGGAATGGTGAAGGGATTTTGGCAGGCAAGATGATGAAGGGTGGTACTGGGATTCCATAGCAAAGTTTTATTTTGTTTAGAAGTTGGCACCTCCATACCACCAGTGATTCCCACCTACCCACATGATAAACTGTAGGTGTGGAACCCAGGCCTTTGCCAAGTTTCATCCGGTAACCCATTTTTATTTGCTTAATCTCCATTTTGAAATTCATTATTTCATTTCATTTCAAAGCCCCCCGACTTCTGAATAATGGCAACATGAATCACATATTATTGTCTCTCTGGCTTTATACTGAATTTTCGATAGTTGGTGGGTTTTAAAACAAACAACAACACACCACCAGATTTCTTTCTTTTTGTTAACCATTCCTACACCACCTGCAATGTTGTCTGTTGTTGGCAAGATTCCAGCGTTGGCAACATGCTCTTCTGGAAGTTTCATGTGGAAAATATGTCACAAATCAGAAGGAACCAGCTAGCTAGCAATGGATGCTAACATTAGAGCAGTCCCTTTTGAGGAAATTGTGCAATTTTTAAAGAGAAGCAGAAGTTCAGCAATGCTGAGTGACAACATGACGGGAATCAGCATATACCGGTAGTATTGCTTGTAATCTTTACCATTAAAGCATTTCAACCTCCTTTGCTGAAATCACTCATGTACCTTTCACTCTGCACTTTGCCCATCATTTCCTTTTCAGGAGAAAATCCTGTGGCATATATCAGAGAATGAATCTCCGCCCACCAACTAGTATTACTATGCTCAAATATTCAAAATGATAGCACACATTTAGATTTAAAACACACTGGAAGCTCTAGCTTTGCATTCTTGCTTCTAAACCTTAAATACACAAATCAATCATAATCTCAGCCTTCACTCCAACGAGACTCTTTCATCAAACAAAGAAATAAAGAGAAAAAAGTGAGATTCTAAGAAGAGAAAAGGAAATGACTGGAAACTGCATGCAGCTTGGAGGCCATATGTTGCCACTCCCAATAAGAAGTGATTCAGAATTATCCTCTCCCTCTCCACAAAAAGGAGTTAAGTCTCAAGTTATTGCAATTAAAATTTGAGAAAAGAGCCTTTCATCGATTTTATTGGTGGGGAGGGGAGGAATTCTATTCCCTGTTCTGAATATTGTATGGACTCCCTGTCTGAAGCCCTAGAGAGCCACTGCCAATCAGTGTAGACAACACTAAGCTAGATGGATCAGTGGGCCTGACTTGGTATTAGGCAGCTTCCTAACTAGGCATATAATTCCAATATGGCTATCTTGGAACTATAATATGTCAGGTTACTGTCTGATATTGATGAGAGTATTCAGAACAATGATGTCGCTGTTCTGCCCAGAGCCCCCCAGTGGCAGTAACCATGCAAATGCATTTTCAAATGAGACACAGACATATATTACTACGCCCATCTAACTTTGCATAAATCTGAATGTTAATTCGTGCTGGCATGCATATTTAAAAATAGCACATTAGCTAACGTTAAGGCTGGGCTAAAACAATGAACTAGGGAGGGGGGGTCACAGCAAATGACCTGTTGAAACTCCTCACTACATGCAATTCTATTATTTGCTTTCAAATAATGTGTTCAGTGGTGTATCTGGCAGTGAGAATTTAGCTGAAAAGAAAAGTTAGAAAAGAATATATGGACCACCGCTTTCAATCTAATTTACTAAGTTTTAAACTCATTATTTTTAACCAAACATGTCCCAGCATTATGGTCTACACAACATATATGTCTCCCGCCTTTTTCCCTGCCAGGAACACAAGGCGGCTTACATATAAAAATAAGAACAGATAAAAACATGGGGGGAATCATTAAAAAACAATTAAACATACTATTATATATTTATATTAGTGACCTTGTGCCCAGTTGCTTGGTGCAGTGCCACCGAAACACACACATATCAGATTTTTTTTAAAAAAAAACAGGAAAAAGTTACTAGCAAAAACAGAGTTTGATGAGTCAACAGCTCATTTACAAAAGATCTGAATACAAATGCTCCAAGTTAGTTTCATGGGAGTGCCTGCCGCTGTTAGTTTATGCAGGAGTTCAGCTGAGTAAATGTTTGACTACAGTAGCTGTTCAAGCAAAAACTTTTTAAAATCAACCTGCTTGCTATTTCCTTGCCTTTCAGGCAGAAATTTGAACACAACTGTGTTAACATTTCAATGTTTCTGAACCCTCCAAATTTAAAAAGTGAAAATCACAATTTGGGTTTTTTAAAAATCCTAATAAGTCATCTATGCTTGCACTTTAGTGCCCACTTATTTCCCTAAGGAGCTGGTGTCATTTTAATGCCACAAAATGATTTGCTGTAAACATGGGGCAGTTCCTTTTATTTCACCAACCTTAACTGGTAGATAATATACAGTGGTACCTCGGTTTACGAACTTAATCCGTTCCGGCAGTCCGTTCTTAAACCAAAACCGTTCTTAAACCGAGGCACGCTTTCCCTAATGAAGCCTCCCACCACCGGTGTCCTTCCACCATTCAGCTTCCGTTCTTAGACCGAGGTAAAGTTCGGAAACCGGGACACTACTTCCAGTTTTGCAGAGTTCGTAAACCGAATAGTTCATAAACAGGGCTGTTCTTAAACTGAGGTACCACTTTACATGGTTTTATATAGCCAAGAATCTTCTATAAATTTGCATCTTCCATCAACAGAAAGTGGTCCATTTCATTTCCACGAGAAACAGAAACAAAAAGGACATTTTATGGCATGGGTCAGACATGTGGCAGCCCTCATGCAAGGCCACTAGATTCTCATGGAAGTGCTCTGTAGGGGTCATCTCAACTCCCATGATGGTGGCAGCACTTTAAAGGAATTTGGGCGTTTATGCACAGAAAACGCAAACAGTACCGTATTTTTCGCTCCATAATGCGCACCACGTTTTTATAGGAGGAAAACCAGGAAAAAATTTTTTCTGGTTTTCCTCCACTAAAAGGCTGGGAGGGAGGGAGGGAGGGAAGAGAGAGAGAAGGAAGGAAGGAAGAGAGAGGAAGACAGAGGGAAAGAAGGAGGAAGAGAGGGAGGTGCACTTCAAAGAGAGAGAGAGAGAAGGAAGGATGGAAGGAGAGGGAGAAGCATCTCCCTCCCTCCTTGTACTCTCCAGGGGCAGGGGAGGAACGGAAATCCCGAAAGCAGCGCTTTCGGGCTGTACCGTATGTTCCTTTTCCCCCCACCTACCAGGACAACGCGAAAGGGGGTGGCGCGGAGGGGTGGGGGGAAGGAACAGACCCCCCAAAAGCGCTGCTTTGGAGCTGTGCGTTTGTTTTCCCTCCACCCCTCTGCGCCCGCCTTGACGGAGAGAAAGGGGGCGGGGGCGGAGGGGTGGAGGGCGAAACGAACGCACAGCTCCAAAGCGCTGCTTTGGAGCTGTGCGTTCGTTTCCCCTCCACCCCTCCGCCCGCCTTGACGGAGAGAAAGGGGGCGGGGCGCGGAGGGGTGGAGGGCTAAAGGAACGCACAGCTCCAAATCGCTGCTTTGGAGCTGTGCGTTCGTTTCCCCTCCACCCCTCCGCCCGCCTTGACGGAGAGAAAGGGGGCGGGTGCGGAAAGGAACGGACATCCCGAAAGCGCTGCTATTGGCCTGTCCGTTTCTCTCCCGCCTGGCTGGGAGCCATGGCTCAGCTGGCAGAGGCATCCCTCTGCTTAGGACTGCTGTGGCAGCCGAGGGATCCCGCTGCCGGCCAGTGCCTTCGCTCCATAACGCGCACAAACTTTTCCCCTTCCTTTTTAGGAGGAAAAAAGTGTGCGTTATAGAGCGAAAAATACGGTACCTTCTTATGAGCTCTGCAGCAGCTCCGCATTAGCCCCACACCGCCTTGTGAGGGCTGCTGCATGCCCGAACTAGGACAATGTACTGATTTTTATATGCTAATGACACAATATGGTATCAGTACACACAGCACTGAGACAATGGACCGAAGGACTCTACCAATAGCAAAACAGTGGCCGAAGGATGCTGCTATGCTGGGACTTGCCCATGACCTTCAGCACAATACAGCTTTTTAAGGAATGGAATAAGGCCACTACCAGCCCTTTTACATGGGCAACTTATGTTTACTGAACAAGGATCTTGTAGCAACACACCACACTCTTGTGCAGATGGTCTAAGGTGCACTTCAAACTATTTTTTGGGGTAAATGATTGCATACCAAATAGATATAGATAGATAGATAGATAGATAGATAGATAGTTTGAAGAAATGTAAAACAGCATTGGGTATGTTGCTGCTTTTCCTGCTCTTACACTGAAGTATTAACAAATAAATTTTCTATATGCATTATCCTACCTCTGTCATTTCTGGGAGAAGATACCATTTTTTTATTTACATCCTGGTAAAATGACATTTCTCAAAACTGAACCGTGCTGGCCCATTTGCCCCCAAATGTAAAGGTGGATACTTCTTACTGTGTTGTATTAGCAACAGGAGTTTGGGGCTGCTTTGGCAGCTGTTTGACTGGGACACCGGAGGCCACATTTGGTCATACTCTGCTCTCCACTCACTCGATTTCCTGTAAAAGCCTCCTGCGCCAAGATTGTTCTCCAGTACTAGAACAGAATCAACCAAAGAGGCAGCCACACTGAAAACAGAAAGGCCAGTATTTTGTCATAGCTTCAGTTAGCCTCTATCTGAACCCATGCTTTAGATCAGGGATAGGCAACCTAAGGCCCGTGGGCCGGATGTGGCCCAATCGCCTTCTCAATCCGGCCCGCGGACGGTCCGGGAATCAGCATGTTTTTACATGAGTAGAATGTGTCGTTTTATTTAAAATGCATCTCTGGGTTATTTGTGGGGCCTGCCTGGTGTTTTTACAGGTGTGCTTTTATTTAAAATGCATCTCTGGGTTATTTGTGGGGCATAGGAATTCGTTCATTTTCCCCTAAAAAATATAGTCCGGCCCACCACATGGTCTGAGGGACGGTGGACCGGTCCACGGCTGAAAAAGATTCTAGATTCAAGTCATCAACATTCTATGGTATAGATTTCAATTACTATCTCTTGGTACTGAGATATAAATTACTAGTTAAATCCATAATACAAGGAAATATTATTTGTAAAACACTACATATATTGTATGAGAATTAGAGTTCATACAGACAGATCAGGGAGTGCATGACCCAACTACACTTTTGTTAGTCAAAAGCAATCACATGGCATCTTGTCTTCAGATAATAGTCAAGATAGCCTATCATTTTTAGTTTATTTTAAATCAGAGTGCGACAGCACACCAGGAGTGAGCGTAAGTACATTGCCTTCAGAGCTAAGGTGGGAGTGGGGGCGGGGGGTATTAAAGCATTTAAAGAAAGTTGTGGCAAAATGGTTTCCCAATCCACATGTGAAAAGATGCTATTACGTAACAGAACCAGTGTTGGAAACTCAGATATATAAGCTAGACGCCAATTGGTCCTGAAACCAAAGTTACAGTCACCAAAATGGGATGTCTAGCTGCCATTTTGGGGCAAAAGAGCTCTAAAGTCATATTTTTCAAATGATGGACTGAGTGTGATTGATTCTCAGTTAAACATCTGGCAAGTTCAGATGAAAACCTTGAGCTAGGTTAAGAGCTTTGAGAACTTGAAGAAGAAAAGTCCCTTGATCCAGGGACAGTCCACATATATCTTGGCCTATTCCTTCCCTCTTTTTCTTATTGGTGACTGCTCCTGCTCAGGCTGCACAGAAAAAGCATTTTGGTTCCAGAAATTGATTCCAATTGTGCCGATTAAATATAACTGATAGAATTATACAGGATGTGGTATTAGTATGGGAAAATAGTCCAGATCCAATGATCCCCAGGCATGCACCTCCAGGCATCTTTACTTGGTCAGAAGAGTCTGATAGCTAGGTGCAACATGCACCTGGTGCCTGGCTAATGTCGAACACTGAACAGAACAGCCTCATCGGCAAAACACACACACACACACACACACACACACACACACACACAAACTAGGGTAGGGGACTGCTGCTGAGTGGCAGCCTAGTTTGGCATGAGCAACACCTCCAAGAAAAATAAACACTAAAAACATTCAAAACTTCAGAAGTGTGCCCGGCTTACCACCAGTTACAGACCACTTCCAACACTGCACTTATGACAACCACCTGCCATGCAGCTATTGAAATAGCAATGGATGAGCTTACTCTAGGGTAGGGTGGGAAATGATGACTCCACTTCCCTTTAGTGTTCAGAAAATGAATTAACTTCTAAACACAAGTACAGTGGTACCTTGGGTTAAGAATTTAATTTGTTCCGGAGGTCCATTAACCTGAAACTGTTCTTAACCTGAGGTACCACTTTAGCTAATGGGGCCTCCTGCTGCTGCTGCGCCGCCACCACCGCGCGATTTCTGTTCTCATCCTGAAGCAAAGTTCTTAACCTGAGGTACCACTGTACAAACTTGAGGAAAGATCTCTAGATTCCATGTAAAACCAGGTATCAGATGTCCATTTACTGTTTAAAGCAGGAGCATTAACTCCAGCCAGAATGGCCAATGGCAAAGAATGATGGAAGCTGGGGTCCAACAACATCTGGGGTGCCACAGATTCCCCACCCCTTCTACTAAAATATATTCTGGAAATGCTCTAAAAGGCAATTCTTAATGTTTATACTCCATTTACTTATTTCTGTCAACCACCTAACTGTTTGAATATGTAATCACCCTATTTAAATTATCTTTAAAATATTTTACCATGGGGAAAGGTTTACTATGACAAGGCCTGAGAACCCCTGCTTTCCAATAATTTCCAGTTATTTCAGTTTCTGTAGATAGTTCTTAGTAGCTCATCAGTAACTGTAAGCGCTATGTCTGTTTCAAAATACTATATAAAGGAGTATATATAAGATAACCCTTGTAACAGACAGGAAGTTTATTACAATATTAAAATAGTCTTTTCTTTCAGATTCAGCATTTACTTTTGTAATATCCTAATTCGCAACTATATGCCCATATCCAATTCAGGGTTGTGGAACCTGTAGCCCACCAAGTTAAAAATAGAGGGAATGACAAATGACAGAAGCCATTCAATAAAAGGACACACAGACCCCATAATTTCTACTGCTTTACGCTGCCATGATGCTATCTCATCTTATGGAAACATTATTTTAGATCAAAACCTAGTATCAGACTAGTAGTGGTAAATACAAGCAGAATTAAATAAACAAAGGAGGGGTTCCTTATGGACAAAGTGGCTCATGGCGCAGATACAAAATACGGTACCTGATAATTATTATTCTGTGAAGCTCTCACTGAAATCAACATTAAATGAGCCATGTTTAAGTTTTAAAACCAGTGAGGAATATAATTGGCAATTTACTAATAACTTCTAACAGAGTATATAGATTAAAAGCAACTTAGGTTAAAACTACGTTTTAAGCTGTACTTCATTCAGCAAATATTATTAAACTGAGAAGTAGACTAAGCAAAGAACAGACCCTGGAGGGGAACATTTCAGATACTGTATAAGTATATAAGTTTCACTTTCCTTTTCAATAAAGAATAACGTCCTTTCTTGGCCTTCTTCAGAAGGAAATGCTGACTACGCCACCTCCTTCGCTACAGCAAACAGATATGCATGGGCGGTGAGGGAAGATTAACACACAAATGTATATACATGCTGTGGCAGCATTCTGTACATCTATATTATTAACATCAGTAGCTCAGGCTTACAGCAAGGGTAGGGTACCTTCTTTCTTTTTTTTACTGTCAAAGGCCATGTTCCCTTAGGGGTAATCCACTGAGGGCCACCTGTCAGGAGTGTGAAGGGCCACAACCAGTTTTGAGCAAGGCCTATTTTATTCCATCTTTCTGCCACACCCTTCTCTCTCCTCCTTTTCCTCTCCATCTAGTGTGCTACCAGGTAGGGGGTTAAGAGGAAATGGATCTCTTTTGCAAGAGGCCTGAAATAATCACTGACAAGAGAGATTTCCCCCCTCTCCTTTCATTGCTCCATTCATTTAAGCCAAGGGTAGGCAACCTAAGGCCCATGGGCTGGATGCGGCCCAAACGCCTTCTCAATCCGGCCCGCAGACGGTCTGGGAATCAGCGTGTTTTTACATGAGTAGAATGTGTCCATTTATTTAAAATGCATCTCTGGGTTATTTGTGGGGCATAGGGATTCATTCATTTCCCCCAGAAAATATAGTCCGGCCTACCGCATGGTCTGAGGGATGGTGGACTGGCCCACGGCTGAAAAAGGTTGCTGACCCCTGATTTAAGCATATCCCCAGCCCAGTTTCCACATCTCTTTCCAGGTTCATCACACACCTACACTTAGGCCAAAGTCTGCAAGCAGTCCTAGGGCAAGAATTTGCCCATCCTGGTAGACAGCATCAGGACCAGCATCATATGCTGGAGAGCTGCAAGTTATATTTGGTCCAAAATTACTTACTGGTATTTACCATATGCAGCAAACGGCTTGAGAACTACAGCTCTAGTTACAATCTCTACAGGTCTAAAACACTGATATTATAATTATGTGTGTAAATCCTACCAGCATAGGTATAGGTTTAGAAAATACACTGAAAGTCCTGCACTCTCTCCTGTGCAGATTGGTCACTATTCAGATATTTGCCTCTTAAACCTTTTAGGAACTGCATACTAGTCAAAAACATACAAATGACTGGATACTAGGTTTAAGGACAGATGGGTGATGCGGGTGGGACGACAAGGAAAAATAGTTACTCTCATTACAATTATTTGTTGTATACCACCCTAGACCCATATACCTCAGGGCGGTTCACTCTTCCTCTGAAAGTACAAGACTATTATTTCTGGCATATCAATACAGAGAAAGTGGATTTAAGTATTTTTTTTAAATTAAAAGGGCAGGTTATTTCTTGAAACAAGAACCCACCCCAACTTTTGCTTTACACATAAGCTTAAAGCCATGCTGACAGTAAAAAATGACTACACAAACGGTAAAACTGTTAGGATTTATATACAGTTGTAAGAGCTTCCCAAGCAAAATCTGTTCCCAATCAGCACCTAAGAAGAATTAAAACAATTTCAATGACACAATTTATTCAATTGTCCATGCATTTCCCAAGTTCTGGACAATAAACCTTACTCACCAAATAAATTAGAAAGCAACCTTACTATGCCTGTACCCAATTATAAACATAGTTCATTGACTAAATGCCATGTAACTAATTACATTACATATGCACAGTATAATAACAATTTATTATTTATACCCCGCCCATCTGGCTGGGTTTCCCCAGCCACTCTGGGCGGCTTCCAACAAAATATTAAAAATACATTAAAACACCAGTCATTAAAAACTTCCCTAAACAGGGCTGCCTTCAGATGTCTTCTAAACGTCAGATAGTTGTTTATTTCCTTGACATCTGATGGGAGGGTGTTCCACAGGGCAGGTGGCACTACCGAGAAGGCCCTCTGCCTGGTTCCCTGTAATTTCGCTTCTTGCAGTGAGGGAACCGCAAGAAGGCCCTCAGCGCTGGACCTCAGTGTCCGGGTTGAACGATGGGGGTGGATACGCTCCTTTAGGTTTATGATTAAGAATCTCTTAAGCAAAACAAAACCAACTTTTATTCATGACAGGTATCTTAGAAGAGGCATTCCCTCTTGTGAAAAACAAAATGAGAAATGCCTCTTCTATGATGAAGCTTGCCACTAATGGGAATTTGATGAACTTGTGATAAATTCATCAGGGGCACCTTTTTCGTAAAATATTGTGGCGCAATTATAATACAATCTGTCATGCTACAACAGCTGCAAAAGCCATATCTGGATGTAAACTATACGAGTTATCGAAAGGAATGCACTAACAGTGATGCAAAAACTGATGATGCATATGCAGAACAGCTTTTAATCTGTGTTTATGAAGGCTGTGGAGCAAACGTCACTCTCTCATCCTAGATATGACTGTATCACTCCAGGGGAGTAGCACAGCCTCCTCTGGACTAGTACAGTGTTTATCCGTTGTCGGGGCAAAAACGAAACTAATTCACAGGATATGTGTCATCTTAAAAAGCCTAACCGATTTGGGCTGCAAACTCACTGAACGCAGTCACACTTACTCCCAAGTATACGCCAACAGGATCCGCGCCGCCGTTATTGTGGCACATGCTTTTCAAAGCTCCCACCCAGCCTCTTTTGTTGCCCATCCTTGCCGGTGCGGGGGGGGGGGGATCTCCTTCCTTACATAACCCCATAACTGAATAAAAAGCCACCGCTTTAATCCCGTGCCTGAAGAAGTAACTTTGGAAGATCTGGAGGCTTTTTGAAGGAAAAGAAAAAAGGGGGGGGGGAGGAAGGAGGCAGCAAAGCCATTCCCACCTGAAGTGACTTTTGAACCCGTTTTCAGCTTACTCAGAGAGGGAGATGGCGAGAAACGTGGAAGGATTTTTATTTATTTTTTTAAAAAACAAAAGAGAGATCACCCCCCCCACGGCCTACTTGAGCAAAAATAACAATTTTAAAAATATTTTTTCCCCTCCACAGTTCCCACAAAGGACCGACTTCGAAAGAGTCTCCTCTTTTGTAGCGTCGGAAGCCACCACCCACCTCCTCCCACTCCCGGCGACACTCCGCCCCGAATCCGAAGCGGGGTATCGGGCTCGCCGCCTTCCCTCCTCCCCGGCCCGGCGAGTGGGGTGGGCTTTGCTGGGACGGACGGGGCCCCCCGAGCTCCCCCAACCCGGAGACGCCCCAATGGACGCGGGTTGCCCGGAGCGAGGAGGAGGAGGAGGAGGCCACTGGCGCCGCCATCCCGCCCTTTGCTTAGTCACCGCGGGAGCCCCTTCTCGGGCCAGGGCCGCCGGTGTGAGGAGGGAAGAGGCGGAGGAGAAGCCGCCGCCGCCGCTGCCGGCCTCCAGCCCCTTCCCGAGGCGCTCTCGAGAGCCGAGGCCTACGCTTCCCTCAGGCGCCGGCGGAGGAGGCGGAAAAAGAGAGAAAAGAGCGAAGCGGAAGCGGCTCCGGCGGCCCGAGCCCGTGAGGGGGGAAAGGGGAAAAGCGGGATAGCGGGGCCTTCGGAAGCCGGGGAGGGACCACTCTCCTCCGCCGCCAGGCCCGGCCCGGCCCGCTCAGCGCCTCGCCTCGCCCCGGCCCTGCCCGGCGGGCGAGCTCTCGGATGTTACCTTCATCAGCCTCCTGCTGGCCGCCATCTTGGATCTGTTGCCGCTGCCCCACAATGCATGGCGGCGGCGGCTGCGGACGAGGCGGCTACATAGACCCTGCGCTTCCTGGAGTTGACACGCGCCGGGCGGGAAGGAGGGAGGGGGAAGAGGAGAAGGAGGCGCGAGGGGGAGGGGGAGGCGTCGTTTGGGGTGGGGGGAGCCGCCCCACCGCCCCCCCCCACCGCGCTCCGCAAGGGGGTTATAATGGGGCAGGCACCTCCTGCCGATAGATAACGCACGCACATGATTTTGGAATTTCCAGTTTGGGGGATTTCAACTTTTATGTATGTTTCATCAGTGATTTTCAATTTTATACGTTTAAATAATTTTCCAGTAGTTTAAAAAATAATAATTATTAAAGCTTTATTGCGGAACAATTTACATACTGCATAAAAAACATGCTACATAAAAAAACAACACAAACCAATACCATTTGGAACAATTTACATACTGCATAAAAAACATGCTACATAAAAAAACAACACAAACCAATACCATTTGGAATTTCCAGTTTGGGGGATTTCAACTTTTATGCATGTTTCATCAGTGATTTTCAATTTTATACGTTTCAATAATTTTCCAGTAGTTTAAAAAAAAATTATTAAAGCTTTATTGCGGAACAATTTACATACTGCATAAAAAACATGCTACATAAAGAACAACACAAACCAATACCATACTCTCATAACAACTAAACAACTAAACATATCATTTGACTTCGCACACACAGAAGTCAAATTTTACAGTCGTTTTAACCTTTCGAAGCTCCTTCACCCGCCTTTCTGCAGCTCCTTAATTATTATTTTTTATATATTTTCCTGCATATTCCAAATTAACTTAATTTGCTCAGGGATTCATCTACTTTAAATGTATGCTCATAAAACTGCAGGTTATTGCAATAATCCTGCTGATGTTCTTATCTGTTTACAGTTTGTAAATATTCAAGAAACCGTTTCCATTCTTCTATTTATTAAAAAAAGTTATATTGATTTCTCCCCCCCCCCCGGGTAAGTTTCGCCATTTCTGCATATTCCATAAGTTTTGGTATCCATTCTTCTTTCACTGGGACTTCTTCTTTCTATTTTTGGGCAAGTAACATTCTTGCTGCTGTAGTAGCATACATTAATAGATTTCTATACAGTTTGGGTAGTTCTGTCCCTATAATTCCCAAAACTTTTTGTATGTTTCAAAGCATGGCTACAATATTCCCCCCCCCCCCTTCTTGGTTTTGCCGTTTTTGTAAACTGCTTTTGAGGATTTTCAAGCAGTGTAGACGTTTTATTGAGCAAATAAATACAGTCGTACTTCGGAAGTCAAACGGATTCCGTTCCAAAAGTCCATTCGACTTCCGAAACATTTGACTTCCAAAGCGTGACTTCTGATTGGCTGCAGGAAGCTCCTGCAGCCAATCAGAAGCCCCGGAAGCCCCGTCGGATGTTTGGCTTCCAAAAGAACATTCGAAAACCAGAACACTCACTTCCAGTTTTCGATCGTCCGGGAGCAGAAACGTACAAGTTCCAGGGTGTTTAAGAGCCGAGGTACGACTATAGGAGCCAACCCCAATAAAATATGTGAGGGGGCCAGGAACCCCCAAAGTTGGCAGCGTTGCCATTCACATGGTGTGTGTGTACCGCGTCTTGTGATCAATTATGCAGGTCTCGGATTACTCCCCCCCATATTTTATTCAAGTTGGCACCCCAGTAGTACACACATGATGAAGATGCTCTTGGGTACACCGGAGCGCATATGTACGCGCATCTGAAGTGGTGAAGATGTGTCTGGGTACACCCTAATATGCACATATTTATATACAAACACATCTAAGTTGGTGAAGATACATCTGGGTACACTGTGATATATGTACACATGCATGCACACAGGTGTATAAGCTGGTGAAGATACTCCTGGGTACGCACACATAAATACAGAAAGCCCACAACTTATGTGGGGGTTACGTTCTGGGATCGTACCTAAAAAGCCAAAATCATGTACAGTCAAAACATATTGGGGCCAATGGCAAGTGCTAAAGTCTTTTTTTCCTGGATGCCTACCACCTTTTTATTCCCCCCCCCCCCATTTTTTGCCAAGTGTGTAAAGCTGTATGCACAAAAATTAAATGCACATAAGTTGTGGGCTTACCATATACATATAAAAGATACACACACACACAGAGAGAGAGAGAGTGGTGAAGTTAGTCACCAATATACAGTATATGCAAATACCCATACAGTGGTGAATATACTTCTGGGTACACACCAACACACACACATACATAAGCTGCGGAACATGCTTCTGGTTCTCCATCAATATACAACACCAGCAAACACCAACCTTTGTGACTTCTTGAGGTTTCCAAATCTCTTCTGAGGAAGAGTGGGGAGCTGAGGCTACAATCTTCTGGGTAGAAGGGTCATAGCTCAGTGGCAGACTATCCACTTTGCATGCAGACGGTCCCAGGTTCAACCCCTAGCACCACGTGGTAGAGTTGGGCAAATGGCAACTGCCCAAGACCTTGGAGAGCTGCTGCCAGTCAGTGTAGACAATACTGAACCAGACGGACCAGTGACCTGACTCAAGACAGGACAGCATCCTAATGTTCTTATGATGTGTACCTTAGCTCTCTCTGGAATGGAAGGTGGTGAAAGCGATCCTGGCTCCTTCACACGAACATCATACGCACCCACCCCTTTGTGACTCCTCTGTGTGTGAGCTTCAAAGCTCCTCTGAGGGGAAAACAGTTAAGCCCATGGTAGAGTGATCAATATCGAAGTGACGGCTCCCATAGTCATGTCACCAAGGGAAGTCCAAAAGTGCAGGCAGTTGTGATGATTCAGTAGAATCAGGGCTGGGGAGGCTTTCGCTTTCCAGATATTGATGGACTTCAGATCCTATTAGGGCCAGTCATCATGGCCCGTGGTGAGGGATGATGGGAAACATAGTCCAGCACACCTGGAGGGCCGCAGGCTCCCTCTCTTTGCAGTAGAAAGAAGCACAGATGTACCTCAGATACAGCAGTACAGTGGTACCTCAGGTTACAAACTTAATTCGTTCCAGAGGTCCGTTCTTAACCCGAAACCTTTCATAACCTGAGGCGCACTTTCGCTAATGGGGCCTCCCGCTGCTGCCGCGTGATTTTCCGTTCTCATCCTGGGGAAAAGTTCTCAACCCGAGGTACTACTTCCGGGTTAGCGGAGTTTGTAACCCGAAGCGTTTGTAACCCGCAGTACCACTGTACGTAGCTTAATAACAAACCACTTTATTAGGTTTGCCTAATAGGGAGCTGATAGGGACGCGGGTGGCACTGTGGGTTAAACCACAGAGCCTAGGGCTTGTCGATCAGAAGGTCGGCGGTTCGAATCCCTGAGATGGGGTGAGCTCCCGTTGCTTGGTCCCTGCTCCTGCTCACCTAGCAGTTCAAAAGCACGTCAAAGTGCAAGTAGATAAATAGGTACCGCTCCGGCTGGAAGGTAAACGGCATTTCCGTGCGCTGCTCTGGTTTGCCAGAAGCGGCTTAGTCATGCTGGCCACATGACCTGGAAGCTGTACGCCGGCTCCCTTGGCCAATAAAGCGAGATGAGCGCGCAACCCCAGAGTCGGTCACGACTGGACCTAATGGTCAGGGGTCCCTTTACCTTTAATAGGGAGCTGGCAAACTGGACTTGGGTTCCTGACCAGCCATGATGTTCACTAGGTGACCTTTACTTGCTTTAAAAAAAAAAAGGTAAATGACCCCTGGACAGTTAAGTCCAGTTGAAGGCAACTTTGGGGTTGCGGCACTCATCTCGCTTTCAGGCTGAGGGAGCCAGCATTTGTCTGCAGACAGCTTTCTGGGTCTTGTGGCCAGCATGACTAAACCGCTTCTGGCGCAACAGAACACCGTGACGGAAACCAGAGCACACGGAAATGCCGTTTTACCTTCCCGCTGCAGGGGTACCTATTTATACCCCTCCCGCTGCAGGGGTACCTATTGCACTGGCATGCTTTTGAACTGCTAGGTTGGCAGGAGCTGGGACAGAGCAACGGGAGCTCACCCCGTTGTGTGGATTCGAACCGCCGACCTTCTCATCAGCAAGCCCAAGAGGCTCGTTGGTTTAGGCCACAGCCCCACCAAACCTAGCCTAGTGAACAAAGGGGATGGATCATGTGCCAAGACAAAATCATCCTCCAACTGCCCTGAAAGCTTAATGGCCTGGCAGAACAATTCAGCAGAAGATCTCGTTGCTCCTGTTGTGGGGAAAAGGATGTGCTCTACTGCTGTTATGGACATGTCTACTTGGAAAGGAGGGGGGCAGCAGCAGGACTTGAAATGGGGGTGGGGATGAAGATGCTCTTGGCTTCAGACTGATATATGCCCTCTGGAATTCCCTCCCTTTCAATATTAGGAAGGTGTCATAAGAACATAAGAAGAACCCAGCAGGATCAGACCACTGGCAAGGTAAAGGGACCCCTGACCATTAGGTCCAGTCGTGACCGACTCTAGGGTTGCGGCACTCATCTCGCATTATTGGCCGAGGGAGCCGGCGTACAGCTTCCGGGTCATGTGGCCAGCATGATTAAGCCGCTTCTGGCGAACCAGAGCAGCACACGGAAACGCTGTTTACCTTCCCACCAGAGCGGTTCCTATTTATCTACTTGCACTTTGACGTGCTTTCGAACTGCTGGGTTGGCAGGAGCAGGGACCGAGCAACGGGAGCTCATCCCGTCGTGTAGATTCGAACCGCTGACCTTCTGATCGACAAGCCCTAGGCTCTGTGGTTTTAGACCACAGCGCCACCCGCGTCCCTTACATGCGGTAGGCTTTGCTATTAAAAACGATCTTGTGAAGCTCTTGTCAGAAGTTATGCATCAAATTCACAAAGGTAAGCTTTAATTCAGAGATGAAGAACCTGTTGCATGCAGAACTTTCTTTTTAACTCAGGTCTGACACCGTTATTCCATCCTTTGTAACTTTTGGGCCACAAATATTCAGCCTGGAGATAAAACGTCACCATCCAATACCAGTCATTCCCCCTCCTTTTTTGTGCTTTGTCTGATTGCAAGCCTGAAGGCAGGGCTTGTTTTTCAGTCCTTGTGATATTAGTAACAACAACAACAATTTTATTAATAACAAATACGACGACAAAAGTGCCCCTTTGAAATTGGATTTTTCTTATTTATCTAAGTTGGAGGGCATTCCAGCGGGTTCAAACTTACGCTGTCACATGACGCTATTGGGGCTGGCCTGGGAATGGAATGGGCTAAAGAATATTAATTCAGGTAACCAGAAAATGTGTTCAACACACTTTAGAGAATGTTGATTCAGCTGTTTACCGGTAGCATTTCAAATTCAATTGCTGAAAATTAGCATTGGTTTGTCACCCACTGGAGGTGGTGCCCCCTGCTGGTTATCTTTAATTAATGCAGATTTAAATGCACACAGAAAATAACCGCATTTCATAAAGCCAGCTTATCTGGGAAGTGAGAGAAAGGGGAAGTGGTCTGAGTGGCACCAGAGTACAAATTAGGTTTCGAACAGGATGTGAACAGAATCATGAAAGGCTAAAGTGAAGGGAATCGTTGTGCAGTCTCACCCTGATTTTTTAAAGCGCAACTTATATTTGCATTTATCATGGGGCCCCTGTTTGGCATTTGATCACTGTTGCTTTCATGTACACTTGGAAAAAAAAATCTTACTATTATACGGTTTTAGTAACATTTGTGTGTATTTTTAGCATTCTGGTTGCTATCCATCTCGGGTGCTATCTGTAGAAAAGAGTCAAGGGGTGTGTTTGTTATACATTAACATTTTCTTTTCAGAATATAATAATAATAATAATAATAATAATAATAATAATAATAATAATAATAATAATAATTTATTATTTATACCCCGCCCATCTGGCTGGGTTTCCCCAGCCACTCTGGGCAGCTTTCAACAGAACATTAAAATACAATAATCTATTAAACATTAAAAGCCTTCCTAAACAGGGCTGCCTTCAGATGCCTTCTAAAAGTCTGGTAGTTGTTTATTTCCTTGACATCTGATGGGAGGGCGTTCCACAGGGCGGGCGCACTACCGAGAAGGCCCTCTGCCTGGTTCCCTGTAACTTCACTTCTCACAGTGAGGGAACCGCCAGAAGGCCCTCGGCACTGGACCTCAGTGTCCGGGCTGAACGATGGGGTGGAGACGCTCCTTCAGGTATACAGGACCGAGGCCGTTTAGGGCTTTAAAGAAGTCATCTAATCTAGCATCCTGTTCTCACAGTTGCCAACCAGATCCAAAATCCAGGTCTCTGCCGCCGTGGCCAAAGGACAGGCTGTATTCATGTTGCAGTTTACTCCATTTTTGTACAACTTTCCCCAACTGTTCAGTTCCACATTGTATCTGAGCTGTCACATGACACCTCCAAAATGTGCAATGCTGTATGGACCACTTGTTGTATTTTTTTAATGCTCTCTGTCTACAACCAAGGTCCTCGAGTCTGAGCTTCCACATGAACCACCACTGACAGCAACAGCAGCACATATTATATGTTTCATAATACCTTATTCTCTCGCTAATTATGCTGTTTTAAATGTGTGGATGCGCTGTGCCATTTGGGACCACTTTGCAAAATCCATCACTCCAGGGTGGAATCTACACATGCATAAAAAAACGCTGTGAAAGTGCTTTTTAAAAAAAACCGTTTCGAAAAATACATTGAATCTTCCATAGCACGCTTTCGCCATCTTGTGTCACATTTGTATATTGCACATTAGAATCATAGAATCATAGAGTTGGAAGAGACCACAAGGGCCATCCAGTCCAACCCCCTGCCAAGCAGGAAACACCATCAAAGCATTCCTGACAGGTGGCTGTCTAGCCTCTGCTTAAAGACCTCCAAAGAAGGAGACTCCACCACACTCCTTGGCAGCAAATTCCACTGTCGAACAGCTCTTACTGTCAGGAAGTTCTTTCTAATGTTTAGGTGGAATCTTCTTTCTTGTAGTTTGAATCCATTGCTTCGTGTCCTCTTCTCAGGAGCAGCAGAAAACAACTTTTCTCCTTCCTCTATATGACATCCTTTTATATATTTGAACATGGCTATGATATCACCCCTTAACCTTCTCTTCTCCAGGCTAAACATACCCAGCTCGCTAAGCCGTTCCTCATAAGGCATCGTTTCCAGGCCTTTGACCATTTTGGTTGCCCTCTTCTGGACACGTTCCAGCTTGTCAGTATCCTTCTTGAACTGTGGTGCCCAGAATTGGACACAGTATTCCAGGTGGGGTCTGACCAGAGCGGAATACAGTGGTACTATTACTTCCATTGATCTAGATGCTATACTCCTATTGATGCAGCCCAGAATTGCATTGGCTTTTTTAGCTGCTGCATCACACTGTTAACTCATGTCAAGTTTGTGGTCTACCAAGACTCCTAGATCCTTTTCACATGTACTGCTCTCAAGCCAGGTGTCACCCATCCTGTATTTGTGCCTTTCATTACAACACACTTAAAACCTTTTATTTGCATCTGTGTAGCTGAGTTCCAGGACGTCAAAGTGCGAGCTCCGCTTCCCAAAAGGAAGTGTTTATCGGGTGTTTCCTCAGGGGAATTTGGAGGCTGGAATCAACAAGCGATGACGCTTATTTATTTGTCCCATTTGTTAGTCCCTTTAGCTTCCACAGGGCATCCCGAAGCGACTGACAACCAACCAACAAGACAGACAAACGCCTCCCCACCACCACAGGGATACATTAAAACCAAGTGGAAAATTAGTACCCATGGTACTCCCTCGGCAGGACACCTCAATGCTCCTCTGCGTTCCCAGGGACAACCTGGTTTCTCTGCAGTCATAGGAGCCAACTCCTAGGGGCGAAGGTCCCACAATAAAATATTGAAGTGGGCCCCCCCCCAAAGTTGATGGGCACTGCCATTCAAATGGTGTGTGTGCACTGTGTCATGTGATCGATTATGCAGGGTGGGGCTTACCTGGGCTGCCACAATATTTTATTCAAGTTATATATACACAATAAAACACATACAGTGGTACCTAGGTTCTCAAATTTAATCCACTCCAGAAGTCTGTTCCAAAACCAAAGCGTTCCAAAACCAAGGCATGCTTTCCCATAGAAAGTAATGCAAAATGGATTAATCCATTCCAGACATTTAAAAACAACCCCTAAAACAGCAATTTAACATGAATTTTACTAAGGAGACCACTGATCCATTAAATTAAAGCAATAATCCATGTACTGTACTATAAAATAAATAAAACAGTATTGTAGTTGATAGCAATTAAAATTATTTTTTCCCTTATCTGCACTGATGATAGTCATTGTTTGGATGGGGGGCTTTTATCCATTTCCACAGTCACACAATCAATCATTTAATCAGTCAGTCAGTCAGTCAGTCAGTCAGTCAGTCGCTGAACTGGGTTTCACACAGTCACAAAAACAAATTAACCGAAAAACCCTCAAAAACAAAAACACAAAATAAATAGCAAAAACAAAGGCGCCAAACTTAATCTGTTCCGAAAGTCCATTTGATTTCCAAAATGTTCGAAAACCAAGGCACAGCTTCTGATTGGTGCAGATGCCCTGGAAACAATAGCCGACAGCCGCATTGGACGTTCAGCTTTTGAAAAACGTTAGGAAACCTGAACACTTACCGTACTTCTGGGTTTTCAGTGTTTGAGAACCAAGGTACCACTGTATTGCAGAAAATATTGTATTAATCATATAAGCCTAGCAACATTTAAAAGTTTTCAGAAAACACGTGCTGAATCTCTGTTGGGAGAGACTGGATGGCCATCTGTCCCGGGGTTGGACTAGATGACTCTTGGGGTCCCTTCCAACTCTACAATTTTAGGATTCTAAGAGTGTCGTATGGGACTGGGCTGATGGCACTGAAGGCTTGGTTTCGTTCTGAGGTCAAATGAGTTTCGCTGACTTGGGGGCCAATCGGAGATATGCCTTTCTGATGTGACATATTTCACTTTTGTGTAATTTAGGTTATGTATATTAGATCAAGTAGAATGGGCTGCTGCTGTTTGAATCAAAGTCATATTTCACTGTTAGGTATTTAGTAGTTAGGAGATCCAGGTGGCGCTGTGGGTTAAACCACAGAGCCTAGGGCTTGCTGATCAGAAGGTCGGCAGTTCAAATCCCTGTGACGGGGTGAGCTCCCGTTGCTCGGTCCCAGCTCCTGCCCACCTAGCAGTTCGAAAGCACGTCAAAGTGCAAGTAGATAAATAGGAACCGCTCCAGCGGGAAGGTAAACGGCGTTTCCATGCGCTGCTCTGGTTTGCCAGAAGCGGCTTTGTCATGCTGGCCACATGACCTGGAAGCTGTACGCCGGCTCTCGGCCAATAAAGCGAGATGAGCGCTGCAACCCCAGAGTCGGACACGACTGGACCAAATGGTCAGGGGTCCCTTTACCTTTAATTTAGCGTTGGCATATTTCAAAAAGTGAAAATTCGGACACAAAAGTGGTTGAGCTTGCTTTTTTTAGTTTTGCCCAAAATCGCCCCCCCCCCAAGGATGTTTTTGAGCTATTTTTAAGAATAATCAACAACATGGGTTGACATAAATCTGGATTTTCCCTGACATTTTCCCGATTTCCTCCCGGATGCTGCTTCTGACTGCATTGTTCTGGGTATGTCCGGGAGATTCTGAATGTATTGCAACCCTACCTAAGTCCCGTTATGAAGCTACAGTTCCCAGAGTAACAACCCATCTTTCTAAGGAATGCTGCAGACTATAGCCCTGCTAGCAGAATTGCAGGGAGGGGTTTCCTAACAATTCTCAGCACCCTTAACAAACTACAGTTCCCAGGATTCTTTGAGGGGAACCCAGGGCTTTAAAAAGTAGTATAATACTGCTTTACATTTACCGTATTTTTCCATGTATAACACGCCCCCTATTTGGGGGGACTCAAATAAAAGAAAATGAGAGGAAATTTCCCAGAGTTGTTGAGCTTTTTGGGGGGGGGGACGGGACTGCAAATCAAAAATTACCCGCCAGACCGACGTGCGCAATTGCCAAAGCCACCAATCGTTTGGATTTGGATTTGATACCCCGCTTTATCACTACCTGAAGGAGTCTCAAAGCGGCTAATATTCTCCTTTCCCTTCCTCCCCCACAACAAACACTCTGTGAGGTGAGTGGGGCTGAGAGACTTCAAAGAAGTGTGACTAGCCCAGTAGTAGCCCAAGGTCACCCAACAGCTGCATGTGGAGGAGCGGGGAAGCGAACCCGGTTCACCAGATTATGAGTCCACCGCTCTCAACCACTACACCACACTGGCTCTGTCTAAAACCCTGCTGCCAGTCCGTGTGGGCACAGAAAGAGTTTAGATTTGATATCCCGCTTTATCACTATCCGAAGGAGTCTCAAAGCAGCTAACATTCTCCTTTCCCTTCCTTCCCCACAACAAACACTCTGTGAGGTGAGTGGGGCTGAGAGACTTGAGAGAAGTGTGACTAGCCCAAGGTCACCCAGCAACTGCATGTGGAGGAGCGGGGAAGCGAACCCGGTTCCCCAGATTACGAGTCTACCGCTCTAAACCACTACACCACACCGGCTCTCGTCTGCCCGCTCACTGTAAGCATCCATGTATAAGACAAGACCTATTTTTTTTCATGTTTTTCGGGGGGATAAACCTAGTCTTATACACTGAAAACTACGGTATATCTCCAACGGGGCCTAGGTGACCATCTGCCAGGGATGCTGCAGGCTGCAAGATCATGTACTAAGCAGCCCTTTCTGTCCGCTGGTTCTATATTTAGGGACTCGTTTTGAGCCATTGCATAAATTGTGGAAGCTTCATGTGTCCTAGTTTGTGATCCATGAATAGTGATCCTTGGGGAACAGCCTGCTTGGCCAGATCAGGTGAAATACAAATCAGTCCAACTACTGTATGTCTTCCCCTTTGTCTCCCGGATTATGAGGTTTAAGTGTGCACGTAAATTCCTTTGATTTAATTGTTGGTCAAAATACATACCTCCCCCCTCCCCAACTACAATCTCACACTCTTCATAAGAAGTGGTGTTTAATAACTCGTTTATTTGTTTATTTATTTAAGCAATGCTGGAGTACACCACTAGATGGCGGTAAAACCAAAGGAATCCATTTAAGCAAACTTCACGCTGTCAGTCTAACCTCGGCAGAACAGTCCACTGGCACATCTGTGACATCGTATTTATATTATTACTTGGTTTCCAGTGGTGGTGTGCCTGGAGATATGCACCACCGTAGGGGATCGGGGCCAAATCGCAACAGGCTTCAGCCAGCACAAATTTCCGCACAGGGTTGCATGCTTAGTCTGTCATGAGCTAGTGAAAAGGGAGGGTCGCATAGCTCAGTGGTAGAGCATTTTCTTTGCATGCAGAAGGTCCCTAGCATCTCCAGGAAAGGCTAGGAAACCAGGGTGCCAACTTGAATAAAATATTGGAGGGATGCGGGGCATAGCTGTCAACTTTCAGATTTGAAAATAAGGGATTTTTAAAAACTTTCGGATTTGAAAATAAGGGATGCCGCGAGGGCAGTGCAATGGCACCAAGTAGCCTCGCCACCCTGCGCACGAACGGGTGAACGAAAGAGCGAGCGCATAGACGGCAGGCAGGCTGTCTGTCTGGTTGAGTGTGAGGGTCTGGCTGCACAAGGCATGCAAGCTCCGCCCCCAGTCGGTCTCAGACTCCTTATTGGCAGCCAAGCAACGCAGCTGAGGAGCCTCCCTGGCCGGCAGGGAGGGAGAGGAGCTGCTTTCTTTGAAATCCGGGAAATTTAAGGGATATCAACAATCCGGGATAGCAGCGGGAAATGGCATTGGAATAAGGGAGTTTTCCGCCAAAAAAGGGAGGGTTGACAGCTATGATGCGGGGTCAGGTAAGCCCCACCCCGCATAATCGATCACAAGACACAGCACACGCACACCATATGAATGGAAATGCCCGTCAACTTTGGGGGTGGCCCAGCCCCTTCAAATATTTTATGGGAGACGGCCCCCAAGAGCTGGCTCCTATGGTTGGGAACATCCTCTGCAGAAAACTCTGTTTTCCAACTCTGTTATGGTCCTTTATTGCATCAGACGCAGGCATCCCCAGACTCGGCCCTCCAACTGTTTTGGGACTACAATTCCCACCATCCCTGACCACTGGTCCTGTTAGCTAGGGATGAAGGGAGCTGTAGTCCCAAAACAGCTGGAGGGCTGAGTTTGGGGGTGCCTGCCAGAGACTCTCTTCTTCCTCAGAACTCAACAATAACTTTCCTTGTGGGTTGATAATTGCTGCTGCAGCAATTTTTTGGGAGTGGGCGGGCATTAACCCTTCAGGTTTTAATTTTTTTAAACTTTTGTACACAATTTCCCTGAGCGTGCCGATACCTCCTTCCTGTTGCTCATTTTTGCTCAAATCCTGTTGGCACGCACCAGCTGTGCTCAGTATTAGATGGAACGATCATTTAATTGATCAATCGCTCGGATTAAATGGCTCAAACGGGAGTCAAATTGATTAACTGGATAGATATTTGAGAGCTTTATTGTTTTTAGCACAATTACTTACAAAAATGGCAGCCGGCAAGCACTGTTCTAGAAGAGTTACCTCTCCTCTTTTCTCCTCCAAGCCGATGCGTGTAGAGGAAAACAGTGAACACCACTAACTAAAGTCCATTAATTTCAGTGGTGTCTGCTCAGAATATGAGTTGCGTGAATACAACCCAAAGGGAACTATGCCATGTGGTTTTCATCCAATAAAGTGCTAAGTAAGTTCCCAGAGGAGGAGGCATTGGAAGCTGAAGAGACAACAGGAAAAAGTGCAAGGGGAAAAGACACGCAAATGCAACAAGCAATGATTAAATATGCAAATAAATTAACAATAAATAGTAACGTGCCTATCTAAATAGGAGGAAGAGGGTTGATTAATGGCCCAGAACCACCACTGTAAACAATTAGCAGGATTTGAATAACACTTGTAGTGTAACAAGAACTAGGAATATATGGGATACTTTTAAAAATTGCCGTGACTTTAAATATGCAGCGGAAAAGGACTAGATATGGGACCCATGGAAGGGGGGGAGGGAGTCCAGAGATTTGGGTGAATCTTTGTTTATTTACCTTTGTATTAATTATGACTTTGAATGTAAACTTTAGCTTTGTAAAACCAAATAAAAACTATTATATAAAAACAAGATCAATGGCCCAGATCCAGTAGACTAATTTCTGCACCACACCACACTGACACACCTTTCTTGTTATATATACAATATCTATATCTATCTATCTATCTATCTATCTATCTATCTATCTATCTATCTATCAGGTAGTTCAGTCAAAGGCGACTATGGGGTTGCGGCGCTCATCTCGCTTTCAGGCCAAGGGAGCCGGTGTTTGTCCACAGCTTTCCGGGTCATGTAGCCAGCAGGATTAAACCACTTCTGGCGCAACAGGACACCATGACGGAAACCAGAATGCAAGGAAATGCCATTTACCTTCCCGCCACAGCAGTACCTATTTATCTACTTGCACTGGCGTGCTTTCAAACTGCTAGGTTGGCAGGAGCTGGGACAGAGCAACGGGAGTTCACTCTTTTGCAGGGATTTGAATCGCCAACTTTCCGATCGGCAAGCCCAAGGGGCTCTGTGGTTTAGACCACAGTGCCACCAGGGTCCCCGTTTTTCATAAGTCAAATACAAAGAAATACATTTCACACGCCCTTCTCCATCCTCCACTCAGACAAGCAAGAGGCATGGCCAGTGTTGAAGGGCACATTCCAGCCAGGCAAAGCCACTCAAGGAGAGTGCAAAGTAGGGCCTGTGAGGGGTGTGGCTTGGGGGAGAGTCCAGAGGAGGGGGTGGCTGGACAGCTGCATTTGCCCCCCCCCCAGGCTAAGGCTCCCTGTCACTGATGTTAAAAGGATGCAAGGACGAGGGTGTTCCAGATCTCGTTCCATTTATGGAGGGCATAAAATGGGGCTGTAATTTCCCCTCTCTTTTTAAATAGTGCAATTACATGCTTTAATGACAGCTGTTGAAATAAAGCAAGAAATCTAAAATACATGTAATTATACACTAGGTATATTTATGGGACAGTTCTTCTGTAAAAGCTGAAACCTCTCTCTCTTACTCAAGAATATACAAAAAGGTGTTTGTCCAGCAAGGAGAGAGAATGGTGGAAAGGAAATTAACGCTCGTTGGAGTTTACGGAAGGAGTTGCATTTTGTGGCAGAGGGAATCCAGGACTTGCAGTGGTATTTCACTGGGAAGTTGAAAGCTTTCTGGAAATGGCAACTCATCTGGGATGCACCAACCGTCCTGATTTAGCAAGGACAACACCCTCCTTCATAAATTTGGCTATTCCTCTTTTCAGTTGATGGTCACCACTGCTTCCTGCAGGAGTGAGTTCCATAGTTTAACCATGTGTTGCATGAAGAAGTTCTTTTAAAAAATCACCTGTCCTGAATCCACTGGCGGAGGAAGGGGGGATGCTGTGGGTGTGGTCCGCTCCTGGTGTCATCCCTGAGGGCGGGTGACATCGCCCCCCCTGGGATGCTCACCCTGGGACGCTCACCACTCACCCCGCCCCAGCGGGTGGCTAGCCCCCCCCCCGGGTGCATAGCATGTGTGCCACTCTGGGTGCCAGAGCAGCTAACTCCGCCTCTGCCTGAATCTTCAAACATCTGGCTTCAGTGGGTGTCCATGAGCATGAGAAGGCATTCAGATAAGTGGGGCACTGGCCCAGCAACCTCAGACTGCCCTCCGCCAGCCCCCACCTGCCTCCCCTCTTAGGTACACCCATTCCAGAGGCTGCTACTGCTTCTCAGCTTCCTCCTCAACCTCAGAATTGCCCTTGTAGAACTTAGCAGAGCGGAGGATAGGGAGAGAACTAGAATTAATTGGCTCTGCCTGTCATGGGCTCTGGTGCCCTCTACTGTTGGCATTTCTGTCTCCTGCCCCACCAGCTGCCACTGCATATGATATCAAGCTGCCCCCAGGAAGCCCCAGAGAGACACACACTCCAATTTCAGGGAGCCCAAGTGAGGCAGAGAAGTGGGGGGTGGAGGCAGCTGGCTAGGTGGCTGCTGGAGATGGGAAATCAGTTTTGTCATCTCCCTCTGCACCCAAACCCTGAGACAATGACCCAGCCACCTTTTATTTACAGTCGCATAAGCACTACACTACAGCATGGCCATAAACCTGTACATTCAACCACTGAAATATATACCCAATATGTAGCAATGGAGATTTATGTTACTGCTTTATGAATTAACACTGTGTTTTATGAATGGACACTGTATTTTGTGAATTAGCTCAGAGCTACCAATGGGGAGCTCTAGAATCTGACAGCTAACCAATTGACAGCGACCCCCATTGCTTAAAGCAGGTAACCAGCAGGGATTGCTTCAGCTCAGCCTTTGCACTGTTTACTCAACACCCCTTGCTGTGCAGATAATGGAGAAAGCTCGTAAATTATATCCCTTCTGGCATCCTGGCCAACTCTATTACACTGATGTAAACCCTGTGCACCAGAAGCCCAGAATAGCAGCAAATAAAATCCACTCATGCGTCAGCGACTGATAAGACTTGTCAACCAGTTCTTCCAAAGTCTTCCTAAAGATGAGACTGAGATCCAGCGCCGAGGGCCTTCTGGCGGTTCCCTCACTCCGAGAAGCGAAGCTACAGGGAACCAGGCAGAGGGCCTTCTCGGTGGTGGCGCCCACCCTGTGGAACGCCCTCCCACCAGAGGTCAAAGCAATAAACAACCACATGACCTTTAGAAAACACCTGAAGGCAGCCCTGTTCAGGGAAGCTTTTAATCTGTGATTTTAATGTTTTGTTTTTTAATATTTGCTGGAAGCCGCCCAGGGTGGCTGGGGAGACCCAGCCAGATGGGCGGGGTACAAATAATAAATTATTATTATTATTATTATTATTATTATTATTATTAATTATAAAGCTCCAAAATACAGGCCAAAAGAGAGGAGGTCTGGGAAGAGCGAGGCATACAATGGGCACCACCAGTGAAAAGGCTCTGCTCCGTGTAGCTCCTGCCCTGTCATTTGATAGGGTGCCCACTCAGCCTCCTTCTTGACATGGAATGCTCTCTATTGGAGTCTCCAGGTCCAGTACAAAGACTATAATAAGGGAGAGCAGAGACCTTGAAGTTCCCAACAGCTCTTAATCAAGCAAGCAAGCACACAGGTCACCTTTGTCACAGTCAGGACGCCTATGTCCTGGCCAGGCCTGCGCCCAATTTTGTTTTTGTACAATCTTGTTTGTCCGCAGTAACCAAAATTATATTATCAACATATACAAGCAGAAAAGTTGTTTTCCTTCATTTGCAAGGAACCGTACAAAACAAAGTGGCACCAATAAAGAAAAGTTCCAGGGTGGCAACAGAAAGCAAACTAAAAATGCTTTTGCAATTCATCAAAACTACCCAGCAATATCAAGTTATAGGAATACTGGTGCTATTAAAAGTAATCCTTCTAGTTGGTTAATTGGTTTGGCAACTTCCATGCACAGGACGTCTGATGCTAATTATTTCCCCCAAGAGTTAAATGATAACTAATCAGAGGCAGCAACAGTTGCAAATGACAACAAAATATCTGTGAAAGGAAGAGGAGCAGGTTTGCTCAAGTGTGTTGCAGGTAGAAATAGTGTTTGCAATGAAGTGAGAGCAGTAGTTTACTTGCTTGAATTAACAAATAAGAAAGTTTTGACAATTTAAATTCTAAATCGATTACTTAATTGAGAATGGGATACTTAAATGAGAAGGGGACCAAATCACCTGTCAGGAGAACTATGAGATTCAGGTGAGGGTCAGATGCCTTGTCAATCCCAGCAGGTATATAAGAGGACGACCCGGCCTGCCCAGGGAAGGACATTTAGCCTTGCCTGAGTAAAAGCTACCCTCATTTTTACATTTGGCAAGTCTACCAGATATCTTGGCAGGGATGGATGCAATGGAATAAAAAACAACAACCATACAATTTGTTCAATTGGCAGATCTTGATATCAGCAGTTTGTGACTGCATCTCGGTGTCTTTAATTAAGCCTTTGGAGTATTAATTCTTTAGCTCTCTCCAAACCCTGCGTCACAAGGAAGGAGGCAGAGAGTCCCGACCTCAGGCCAGCAGATTGCATTTCACGTTTCCATGAGTTTGGGGTCACGTCTTCCAAAACTGTCGTGAGGGATTCTGACACATGCTTAAAAATAGTTTTTAAACTTTAACCTTTCAACCAAAAAAGCAGAGCTAGTCTAAGGGTTTGTTGTGGGGATTAAACAAGGAACAGGGAGAACCATGTCATACCCTCCAACATTTCTCCAATTAAAATAGGGACGCCCTGTTCCATACTGGTAATTTTACTATTTATACCCCACACATCTGACAGTGTTGCCCCAGCCACTCTGGGCAGCTTCCAACATATATAAAAACATAATAAAACATTAATCATTTTTTTAAAAAAACTTCCCTATACAGGATTGCCTTCAGATGGCTCGGGGGATGGATAACTCCATACCCTCCAACATTTCTCGGGTGAAAATAAGGACATCCTAAAGAAATGTGGGGCATTCCAGGATCAAATCAGAAACCGGGACGGCTTCTCTAAATCATAATCATAATCGGGGTAGGCAACCTAAGGCCCGTGGGCTGGATGCGGCCCAATCTCCTTCTCAATCTGGCCCACGGATGGTCCGGGAATCAGTGCGTTTTTACATGAGTAGAATGTGTCCTTTTATTTAAAATGGATCTCTGGGTTATTTGTGGGGCATAGGAATTTGTTCATTATTTTTTTCAAAGTATAGTCTGGCCCACCACATGGTCTGAGGGATGGCTGAAAAAGGTTGCTGACCCCTGATCATAATCACAATCACAATTTATTATTTATACCCCGCCCATCTGGCTGGGTTTTGCCAGCCACTCTCTGGGACATCCCTCGAAAATATAGACACTTGGAGGGTCTGCAATGCACACCAGCCACCTTCAGCTCCTTGGAGAGGAAGATTGGATACAGATCCCACAAAATATACGGCCAAATAAACGTGTTGCGAAATATTGCAAGTCACTTCGAGTTGCCGTGCCAAAAGAAAAAGCGACTAGTAAGTTTAATAAGCAGCAATAATTCATTAGGGGAAGCCGTGAGTGTTCAGGTGGCATTGCCACGCTTTAAATGTGAACAGCATAAAGTATCACTGTGGTGATAATATGAACCATAAACAGCCAAAACCACCACACAATGGCTGAAACTATAATAAAAGATTTACTGGAATCCTCTTCTGAAAAACTAATAGTCTTTCAATAAAGCCACATGATTAACAAGCCATATATGCGTGATATAACAGAATGTATAATGTTCATGTGACTGAACCATTCAGCAACAGGTTGGGTATAGCAACAAAATCTTGGTGCCAACAAAACGTTCACAATTGGTTGATGGTGAGTAGATAGTAGAATTCTTCAATGGTTCAAAGCAAAAATCTCATGGATGTAATAGTAGATGAAGCATATTTATATGAGTCTTGCAACATCACCATCCAGCCGAAATCAACACAAGTGGCACATGAGAAGGACGAAGAAGACCCGTCCTCCGGATTACTCACAGGTTTCGCTATATAGCTTCATCAGTTCAGGTTAAGCATTCTGATTAGCACAACATGCGAAATATTCCACAGGCAATATTCCACAGCCAAATAAACGTGTTGCGAAATATTGCAAGTCACTTGGCGTTGCCATGCCCAAAGAAAAAGCAACTAGTAAGTTTAATAAGTAGCAATAATTCATTAGGGGAAGCCGTGAGTGTTCAGGTGGCATTGCCACACTTTAAATGTGGCCTGATAAGCTTGACCATCTGTTGCCCATTCACAATACCGGCCCGGCAGGTAAAAACAGAAAGACGTATCTGCAGATGTGCTTGGGGCCGTTCTGTTGCTCCCCGTTCTTAAAAGGAAGGAAAGTTGCTTGGAATGCGCCGGACTTGCTTGACCGGTGGGGGCACAGCCTCCGTCCCTGGCAAAGTCTCAGCCTCGTGCTGGAATGTGGCAGCCTCTGGGGACAGGCCATGCCGCGCTCCATCCTTTGCAGGGATGCAGCAGCCAGTGGGCTTTTACACGTCTGCTGCTCCTGCCTGCTGGGACTGGAGAGGGAGGGGAGGCGGGAGGAATCCCTTACAGGGCTCTGCTGTTGCCCCTGCTGTGCGTCTCCCCTGCCACCTCGGGCGTGTTAGCGCAGACCTGGGCGCCTTGCCAAGGGAAGCAGAAGCCCAGGGTCTTCCCGGCTGGCAGCTGGCCCAGAACTTCTACATAATCAGGGACATTCAGCCTCTTGCCAGAATGCGGTTGTGTTTACATGCCTGGGGTCAGGGAACAGGCAACAACATGGTCTCCCCGAGTCACGTGGCTGCACCGCAACCACCGGGGAGCCCTTAATAGCTACGCCGCTTCTTAACCCGCCAGGCACCGGGCCCAGGCAAAGGTTGCTTATTCAGTCAGGTCCAAAGCTTTTAAAAGAAGAAGGGGGAAAGGAAGAGGAGCTTTTGATTACTGGAAATTAAGGCACACAGACACATTGGGCTTTGGAGGCTGCCTTGTGCAGAGTTAGAACGTTGCCCCACCTCATTCAGTGTTGTCTGCACTGACTGGCAGCAGCTCTCCAGGGTTTCAGGCAGCCATTGGGGATTGAAACTGTGACCTTCTTCAAGCACGGCAGATGCTTCTCCATTTTGCTACGGGGCCTTGCAATCTCTCCCATTTATACCTGTGGGAGATGGGCAGAGGACCACACTTTGTATGTGTGCCCGTGTATTGTAGGTACTGGAAATGGATCTAATATGCACCTGGCAATTTTGGGCAAAGTGGGTTGGCAAGAGGCAGTGTGGCACAGTGGTGACAGCATCAGAGTAAGACCTGGGAGACCAGGGTTCAAATCTCTACAGCCGACTAAACGGCCTTGGGCCAGTCATGGCTTCTCAACATGACCCACCTCACAGGGTTGTTGCTTCCTTGAGCTCCTTGGAGAAAAAAGTTGGGAATTAAACGCAATCAACCAATAAGCAACGTGGGCTACTAAAAATAACCATCAGGTATCATTTTGGGATGTGCAAATCTTTATGTTCTGGCTTCTCCCTGTTTCTCTTTCCCTGCATTCTTAAATTTATTTCTGTAGCAGCTTGCAACTTTCCGGCTAAGTCCTCATGAAAATTCATCAGCATTTCAGTGTCGGTTTATCCCAAGACACACTTTTTCTTTAAAAAAATGCAGTTCTGACTAATACACACATTCCTGCAAGCAAAATTCAGAGAAGTGCACATTTCAAAAGACAGCGGCATTTCAGTTTGATTCGAGAATTGCACACTATTTTTTTAAAAAAATTATGTATTTATTTTATTTATTTTTAAATCAATAAATAGTGTGCAATTCATAATATAATAAAATAATAAAATATAATGAATTTCACACTATTGATTTAAAAAATTCGTATACCACTTAGCTACAATCATTTCTAAGCAGTGCTCAGGGATACTGGAGGTTTGGGCAAGTGCTTGCAGAAGAGGAGTTTTCATTGGGTTAAAAGAGACAGCAATGAGGGACGCCCATGTTTCCATATGATCCCGGTACCTTTAACCTATCAGGTTACTCCTTTTTTCGCCTTGTTGTTTAGACTGAAACCTCTTAGGTTGCCTCAAACTCATCTCATTTCTCTCAGACCTCAAGATGGGAGGTCATCTTTATCCGCTGATAAAGCAAGCAAGGTGTCCCTATTCTCCTAGTTAGGTTGGAACGAGGAATTTTTCTATACAAGTTATGTATTTCCTACAATAAGCAACTTTATTATTGTCGTACTTACAATCACCTGTTGTGATTGTGTGCGCGATTTCAACTAGTCTGCTCCCTAAGCAAGAGACAGGAGCTTAAACTCTGCTCACCTTGCGTACCTGAAATATACTCGGAGTCAAGTGTGAATTTCATGCTCTTTATTCAGCTCATAGTAGCAAGGAATGAATCTTTCCCCAAAACGTCTGCTGTATATACATTATTTACACAATGGGCCCCACGTGATTGGCTAATTCCAGGCTACACCTATAGGCCAATCAGGTTGTGGATTCACTTCATCCAGGAGCCTGATTGGCTGCTCTTGCAGGCCAATCAGGTCGCTGATTCACTTCCACCTGGAGCTGGATTGGGTGGCTCCTGCGGACCAATCAGACTGCTGCATTTTGGATCCTATTGTTCTAGGATTCAGCTCAGTACATAACAGTACCAAAAAGAGTTTCAATAGGTAATTGACCCTGTTATCCCATTAAAGTATATATATAATCTCACTTAAAAATATATAATCAAACTTCAGTTATAATTCTAGCTGGATTTTTTTTAAAAGTATTCAGCAGGTGCAGGAACTTCAATAGGGAGAGGGCCTGTCTGACCTCAGCAACAGGTTAGCCCTGCCTTGAGGTAAAGTGAGGCAGCTGCCTCAGATGGCATATTCTGAGGGGTGGAAAGTGGCTAGAAAGCTGAACCATGGGGTCTGCCCTGCCCTGCAGCCCCTAAGCTAGCTTGCTGCTCCAGGGTGTGGTAGAGGACTCTGTTCCAACTACCATCTTGTCCTTTGCCTCAGGCAGCAAAATTGTCTTGGGACACTCCTGCTCAACTGGAAGTGTTAAAGATATAAGTTTAAAATTAAATGTATTTTTTTAATGCATTGATGTTTAAAAAAAAAGAACTTCTGTAAGAGTTTGCATTTGCAAAGGAAGGTTTGCATTAGGCAAGAGGTTTAGCTCTAGGTCAGGGGTGGCCAACTCCCAAGAGACTGCGATCTACTTACAGAGTTAAAAACTGGCAGTGATCTACCCCCTTTTGGGGGGTTCAGGCCAAAGTTGTTGAGCTTTTTTGGGGAGGAGGAAGGCCTGTTTTTTAGGCATTCAGATCAAAGTTGTTGCTGAGCTTTTTTTAGGGAGAAGGAAAGCCCCGTTTTTGGGGGGGTGCAGGGCAAAAAAAAAAATGAGCTTTTTTCAGGGAGCCAAAGTTGTTGAGCTTCTTTGGGGGGAGCCAGTGATCTACCACAGACGTCCAGTGATCTACCGGTAGATCACGATCTACCTGTTGGACGTGCCTGCTCTAGGTGAATGAGATGATAAGAGACTGGAGTTTTCTGCTTGAATGTTTAAGCCTTAATTGATGACTCATCCCTGGGAATCTAAGCATTTCTCTCTCACCAAAAGAGGAAGCCGGTTGGAGCCAGCAGGAGGCTCGGCTCAGCAATGTTGAGCAAGCGTAGGATCTCTCTCTGGGACCAGAGAGAGGAAAGTTCTTGAACTATATTAAGGACTTAAAGAAGACTAGACTGGACTGCTTGCTTCTTTAGAGCAATGTGCTACTCTGTATTCTGCAACATTTTATTCTGTAACTAGTTAAAGACAGTTTTGCAGCAAAACTTTTGGGAACTCATTCTTGTGGTGGAGCTTATCCATTCCGATTCTGCACAAGATACAAAGGATTCCATTTGCAACAATTCTAGCAAGGAGTTCCAAAAAAAACCAGCTCACAATACTGAATGCATTTCTCCTGGTGAATCTGAGCTACAGCATCCGAGCCACAGAGGGCTACAAATCAGGGAGGTTCACACCCAAATGCAAATGGAGCAGAATTTCTCCTCTTTCCTTGTAATCTCCCTTGATCTACACTCAGTTTGTGCCGCCAGCCAACAATCCGGAAATGTTTTGCTTCAGTTATTAGTCTCAGGCATAGCTGTCAACTTTCGGATTTGAAAATAAGGGATTTTTTCCAAACTTTCGGATTTGAAAATAAGGGATGCCGCGGGGGGCGGTGCAATGGCACCAAGTAGCCTCGCCACCCTGCGCTCCAGAGGCTGCGCACGAACGGGTGAGTGAAAGAGCGAGCGCATAGACGGCAGGCAGGCTGTCTGTCTGGTTGGGTGTGAGGGTCTGGCTGCACAAGGCATGCAAGCTCCGCCCCCAGTCGGTCTCAGACTCCTCATTGGCAGCTGAGCAACGAGGCTGAGGAGCCTTCCTGGCCGGCAGGGAGGGAGAGGAACTGCTTCCTTGGAAATTTAAGGGAAATTTAAGGGATATCAACAATCCGGGATAGCAGCGGGAAATGGCATTGGAATAAGGGAGTTTCCTGCAAAAAAGGGAGGGTTGACAGCTATGGTCTCAGGCAGGGGTTCCCAATCTACGGCCCATGGAAGCGGCACACGGAGGCCGTTTAACCGGCCCACAAGCAGCCCCTGAACTGAGCCGCCCGCTCGGCGAGTCCCCGAGCTGCGCTAAACCGGCACAGCACGGCACGGAGACTCTCTTCCGCAGCTCTGGAAATCGCTTCTGCGCATGCCCATATGCCGAAAATCGCTTCTGCGCATGCCCAGACGCCAGAAATCGTGTCTGTGCATGCCCAGATGCCGGAAATTGCTTTTGCGCAGGTGCAATTTTCGGCATCTGGGCATAAACAGAAGCGATTTCCAGTGGCGTGGACATGCGCTGATGTGATTTCCAGCATCGTGCTGCGCCAGTCCGGCCCACGGAGGATCTCTGCAGGAGTGCTCCAGCCCATACCCAGTATGCCTTGCCGACTCCTGGTCAGGGCATGATCATGCCGATGTCATGCAGCGAGTCTGAGGAAGGATGGAAACTTGCTGAGCTGGCAAAGAGAGGTTTCTGCAGAGCCTCAGAAAGCAGGATCAATGCGAGGAAACCGCTTCATTTTTTAAACCCCCAACCTGAACTGGCTGCTTAGGTGCTCAATAAGCAGGGAAACGGCGGCATCGTTTGGTAGATGGAAAAAGCAGAACTGGCTGCCAAGCCTCTAGACAGCCTAAGGGCGATTTCGGAAAGGGATATGAGAGATCCCATAGATAAAAATAAACGGGACTCAGTGTGCAATAAAAGGCATCTGTGCTTCATCTCTTTAATGCTGCAGGAGTAATCCTTTTAAACACTGCATAGGTGATATTGCAACACAGTGCATGTAACAAGGATACGGAGTGTTGGAGACTACTGCAAGGGATGTGCTTTTAAAGGATCATATCTTCACTTAGGGTGGGAACGCCCCATGGTCGAGATGTGTTGAGAAATCATGTGGTGAACTGGTTAAGGGTTTCAGACTAGGACCTGGGAGACCACGGTTCAAATCCCCACTCAGCCACGATGAAGCTCATTACTTACTCTCAGCTTAACCTACCTCGCAGGGTTGTTGTGAGGACAAAATGTGTGGGAAGGAGAACCAGGCATGCCATCTGAAGCTCCTTGGAGGAAAGCAGGGGGAGGACACAAATGCAACAAATAAACAAATAGGAATTTGTTTGGTAACATTAAGGTTGCCAGACGTCCAGTTTCTCCTGGACAGGTCCTTTTTTTCGGGGGTAAAATTTCAGTCCGGGCGGATTTTATGAATTTGCCAAAATGTCCGGGTTTTTGCAAACAGGGCCAGGAAATGTGCATTTGAGGATCACTCAGTTAACTTTTTCCTGTCTCTATGATGCGCCTGCATGGTGGATGTTGCTAACCAGGGGCGAAAGACCCACAACTCTGTCTCCCTTTTGCTGCTTTTCGGGAGAAAAGGGGGATGCAAAATAATAATAATACTATATTTGCTGGTGGCAGCCTGCCTCATAATCACCTGACGCTGAAAATATGCAGTCGGTCTGGCCATTCAGATAGCTCAGTCAGTAGAACATGAGACTCTTAATCTCAGGGTTGTGAGTTCAAGTCCTACATTGGGCAAAAAAAAAAAATGCATTGCAGGGGGCTGGATTAGATGACCCCCGTGGTTCCTTCAAACTCTACAATTCTATGATTCAGCTCTGGTTTGAAAATCCATGGAACCTCCCTGTTGTGGAGGCCTTAACAAGTTACCTAAGTCCTTTAAGAAACCACCAAGCCACAGACTCATTTCATAAAACCTGGCCAGATTTTATTTGCTCGACGGTTAACGATGATGCAGATTCACAAGTGCCCATCTGACGTACCTGCTTTTGGGCCTTATGAAACTTTTTGGAGACGGTAGAGAAGCCAACAGCTAGTATTGGGACTGAGGAAAAGCAGAGTAAACACCCTTGATAAACAAAATGGAGAAGAAAAATCAGTTTAATCCTTAAGCCACTTTGTCACACCCCATAATATACCCACTTCTCCGCTTAATGTTTTATCAGTGCACACTGATGGTTGTCGTGATTCTGCTTGATGGCGTCTGTGTTGTTGATTAATGATGATATGATAGTTTGCAGGCTTGTAGGGGGTTCCCTCCCCATCACCCCAGGAGCGTGTTTCATTCCCGTTGAGGGAATTTATGCAAGAAGGACGGATCTATCTCACGGAAGGCCTGCCAGACGTTGACTTACTAATGATCACCGTAAATTATGTATGTGCTAGAGTCTTAATTGGATGGCAATTGGGCATTATATATAGAGCCCATTCAAAGATAGATTTCACTGCCGTTCCAGCCTCCTGAGCAATTGCTCATCGGAGTCTAGGTTTTCTGGAAAGTGCGGTTCCCAACGAAATCGTGTGTGTTGGGAACAAACAGGAAGCACACACAGATGTGCTTCCTGTCCCTCATGCAAAGCTGGCACCATGCAGGAATCTTGACGTCTACCCAAGCTCTTGTTATAAAGGTAAAGGGACCCCTGACCATTAGGTCCAGTCGTGACCGACTCTGGAGTTGCGGCGCTCATCTCGCATTATTGGCCGAGGGAGCCGGCGTGCAGCTTCCAGGTCATGTGGCCAGCATGACTAAGCCGCTTCTGGCGAACCAGAGCAGCGCATGGAAACGCTGTTTACCTTCCCGCCAGAGTGGTACCTATTTATCTACTTGTACTTGACGTGCTTTCGAACTCCTAGGTTGGCAGGAGCTGGGAACCGAGCAACGGGAGCTCACCCCGTCATGGGGATTCAAACCGCCAACCTTCCGATCGGCAAGCCCTAGGCTCTGTGGTTTGACCACAGCACAACCCGCTTGTTTTAGGATGCCCCAAAGAAGCTCAATGGGAAAGCGTCAACGTTATGTGCAGACCTTCCAACTGTCCCTATTTTCCAGGGATACTCCTCCTGTATTTACAGAAGCCATCCTGGTTTCTGATTTGATCCCGGAATGTCCCGCTTTCCCTTGGAACGTCCCTGTTTTCATTCGAGAAATGTTGGAGGGTTTGGCGTTGCGCGACCCCCGAGCCAAGGATATAAGTAACGATACAGAAGACATCTGAAACCAGCCCTGTACAGTCGTACCTTGGTTGTCAAACTTAATCCATTCCGGGAGTCCCTTCGATTCCCGAAACGGTTCAAAAACAAAGGCGCTGCTTCCGATTGGCTGCAGGAGCTTCCTGCACTCAATCGGAAGCCACATCGGATGTTTGGCTTCCGGAAAACGTTCGTAAACAGGAACACTTCTGGGTTTGTGGCATTCGGGAGCCAAAACGTCCGAGAAGGGCTGGATTTAGGTTTGATGAGGCACTAAACTACTGAAGGTAATGGAGCCCTTTATATGTCCAGCTGTCCTTTGTCAACAACAAATTGTCACTGTTTTTTGTGTTGAATATGTGCTATATGTATTTTATCAAAGTAATTGTTGAACTGAAATACAATTAAGAAGTATATTCATAGTGAAATAATTATTAAGCTCTAACTTAAAATGATTTTTTATTCATAACAAACTTAATAATGCAAACACATTGGCATTTGGCAATAACAAAAGTTCCTTTAGAAACACAATTTACAAAGACTCATAATCTAGTCTCTAGAAACTTGCTTTATTTTATTTGTTATTTTTAGTACATCCAGGTTTTCTTTCCTTTAATTTTTTTTGGGGCCCCCAAGAGAGTGGGCCCCTAGGCTATAGCTTGTTTTGCTTATACGGAAATCCGGCACTGCGTCCGAGTACCAAGGTGTTCGAGAACCAAAGTACGACTGTATACGGAAGTTAATGTTAATGTTTTATTATGTTTTTATATCTGTTGGAAGCTGCACAAAGCGGCTGGGGCAACTCAGTCAGATGGGCAGGGTATAAATAATAAAAATTTTGTTGTTGTTGCTGTTGTGCAGTAGGATACCCCTATTTTCATCGGATAAATGTTGGAGGGTATGTATGTCCCCTCCTCCCAGCCCCCAGCCCATGAAATCTTGCTGGCTATGATTTTAGTTAATGCACTATATACATAAAGATATTTTGCTCTCTTCCGCCGCCCCCTCCTGCTTTTCCATCAGACGCATGCTCACGGCAAAAAGGCCCTTTACTCCATCGGTACAGCACAGAATGTGCATTGTATGTATGCACTTACATTATTAACACTTTCTGCTACCTTTCTTCTGCCTTCCCCGCTTAGTATGCAGGCCTGGTGGGCCAGTTGCCATAGCAATCCATCAGAGTCGTCATAATACTGCAGGAAAAAAAGAGATCAAAAAGACTTTATTGTAATTGGGGAGGGGGGGCAGTTTCAAGCGGGCGGCGGGGAAGCCGCTGCTTTAACCAAACCCCTCCCCTGAAGCTTATCCAGAATTCAGTTTCCTTGCAGCGTGTGAAAGACAGGATGTAATAATAAGAAAAAACCAGACTGGTGAAAATGCTGATTGCCACTTAAGCAAGAAAAGTCCGTTTGTTTTGCTGTCAGATCAGCACTGACGTTTTCTCGGTGCCATGTGCTGAGAACGTAAAAAGCCGGATTGGATCGTAAAAGGCCTATCTAAAGCGTGATGCTGATAGTATCAATGCTGCAGGTTTGATCCCTGTGAGGGGCGGTTCCTGGCATTGTAGGGGGTTGGACTAAATGATCCTCAGGGCCCCTTCCAACTCTATGATTTTATGATTCATCATTCTGTTTCCCATTCGGTGGCCAGCTGGATGCCTCTGGAAAGACAGCAAGCAGGGCATGAGTACAGGAGCTCCCTCGCTCGCTGTTGCTGCCTAATAGCTGGCATTGAGATGCAGAGTGCCCCTGACCCTGGAGGTAATAGATAATAAAAAGGTAAAGGGACCCCTGACCGTTAGGTCCAGTTGTGTCCGACTCTGGGGTTGCGGTGCTCATCTTGCATTACTGGTCAAGGGAGCCGGCGTACAGCTTCCGGGTCATGTGGTGAGCATGACAAAGCCACCTTCTGGCGAACCAGATCAGCGCACGGAAAAGCCGTTTACCTTCCCACCGGAGCGGTACCTATTTATCTACATGCACTTTGACATGCTTTCGAACTGCTAGGTGGACAGGAGCTGGGCAGGAAACCAGGCAAGGACAGGTACAGGATCTCAGGCAGGATCTTGCTTACAGCAACGTTGCTCCTGCAACCTGGGTCGGGGTCCGACAGCCTTTTGTCGGGGCAATGGCCGGTCCCGATCCCCCGATGACTCACCTCCCTGTTTCGCCCGAAGGCGAACACTCGTCCTGCGAGTACTCAGGTCTCTCCTTCTCTCAGTCCTGAGTCTCTGCAGCTCGGGAGACGCCGGTGGGTTACTGGACTCAGGGGCAGCCTCAGCCTCCCCTGACCAAACCGGTAGTGGAACAGCTGTAAGTGATGGTCCAGCTGACGGCAACAACGAGGTAATCTCCGCATCTGGAGCCAGGACAGGCTCAGGCCCCTGACTCAGCCCAGCTGGTGTTTGCTGCAGGGGAATCTGTGCGGACTGGGGCTCTTCAGGATCAGGCCCCGGACTTGGTTCAGGATCCAGTGCAGACTGAGACTCCTCTGGTTCCGAGTCTGAGCCTGAGTCCCAGGCCATCACATGGGCTAAGGTCCTGCTGGTGGGCTTAAAAAAATTATTTATTTGCAGCATTTGTGCCATAAAGGCTCTCCGAGCGGCTTGCAAACAATGAATTAAAACAAGGCAGACACAACATACAAAAATGGGGTAGGGTGGGAAGAGTGGGGTGGGGGGGGGAGCATGCTTGAGACCCTTTCTCAAATAGTAGCTCCTATGTCCAGTTGGCAGAGAAACAGTTTAAGGGTCAATGGCGCCTGATGGACTGGGTGTTTCAGCAAAGCCCTGTTCTCCATTTCTCCCACTGCAGGTGCCTTAGAATCACAGACTCAAATGGATTAGGCCGCAGGCATAGGCAAACTCCGGCCCTCCAGATGTTTGGGACTACAATTCCCATCATCCCTGACCACTGGTCCTGTTATAGCTAGGGATGATGGGAACTGTAGTCCTAGACATCTGGAGGGCCGGAGTTTGCCTATGCCTGGATTAGGGTTTCCCAAACTTAGGTCTCCAGCTGCGTCTGGACTACAATGCCCATCATTCCTGACCGCTAGTGCTGCTAGCTAAGGATGATGGGTGTTGTAGTCCAAAAACAGCTGGAGACTCAAGTTTGGGAAACCCTGGATTAGAGGATCATCTAATCCAACCCCCCTGCTGGATGTATAAAAAATTAATTTATACATTAATAATAATAATAATAATAATAATAATAATAATGCAGGAATCTTTTGCTCAAACCCATGACCCCGAGATTAAGAGACTCATGCTGTACAGACTGTGCTATGCCATCCTTATGGGATGGATTCTGCCAGGTGCCTTGACCACTCTGGCAAGAGGAAGTTGGACCAGGTGAGCTTGGGGTGTGATCCTGCAATTCTTACTGAACCTGGGACCCTTTGAAGGCAAATCCATGCCCCACCACTGATCAACAGCCTCTGCTGATTGGTCATCCAGGGGGAAAACAGTCTAATTCGTGGCATGAAAGTATGGCATGAAATGTACCGGTAATAAATGCGATTTTATTTTTTTATCTGGGGGCATAAGGCTTATTATGGGGTGGCTGCATGGCGCCTCTAATTCTTGCTGAGAACAACAATAATTAACCATAATAACTTGGATCTCTGATGAGCAGAATACTTTCATCCTGCCTATTCCTGCCCCCCCCCCCCCCTTGGCACAGAGGCTCCTGTCCTTCCTGCCCTCTTGGCCTTTGTCTACTTTAATGTGGGTCAGGCCTGGCAGAGCGATCCCCATGGCAACCTGTAATGAATGCCATTGGCTGGGGCGGGCTTGCCCCTGCTCTCATTAAATTTCAATGACTTTTTTCATGGGGCCCGGACATGTAATTAATATCAGGCACATGGTATTCGTCAGGCCAAGGTTTTAAGGAGGGGAAAGCGTGGTGTTGTAGGGATCGGGGTGGGTGGGGGGGAATTTACCCCTTCAAAAAACAAAGAAACAGTACCAGGGCCAAGGTTGCAGCCACAATGCTTTTGGTTGGACTTTGAACATCTGTAAGGGGGGGGGAATCCAGTTTGCTGCTTTTATGTGTGATGTGTGCTTGTCATGGAAGGGGTGAAGAATCTATGGTGGCTCGCCGCAAATCCAAAAATTGGCATGTCCTTGCTTATTATGTACACATACGCCTCTTGGATGAGTTTCACAACGTTTCCCGGCTTAAAACATCTCTCCCCAACCTGGTGCCCTCCAGATGTTGATGCTGCAAAACTTATACCCTGGCCTTCCTCCCAGAGAAGCCCAGGGCACCAAACGCAGGATTCACAGGCAGAACTGTAGAGCCAAACCACGCTTCCGGCAGACTTTCATGCTCAAGCAAAGCACCACTGAGACGGGGAAACCTCTTACACTCCTTCCTGCTCGGGCCGAGCCAATGGGCAGCCTGCTGGGCGGAGCCAGATCAGAGCCTATAAAGTTCTTTATGCGGGAGCTGCAGTCGTGCACTTCCACCACATGGGGCAGTAACCAGCTGTTCCCGCCGGTTGCTCTGATGCAGGGCTGGGGAATGTGTGGTGCGCCGTATGTTGATGGACTCCATCTCCCATCAGCCTCAGCCAGCATGCTCAATGGTCAGGGATGATGGAAGCTGTAGTCCTGTTAAATCTGATGGATGCATTACAGAGATAGATAGATAGATGATAGATAATTATTATTTATTGAATTTATATACTGCCTTATACCCATAAAGAAGGCTGATCGCCGAAGAATTGATGCTTTTGAATTATGGTGCTGGAGGAGACTCTGGAGAGTCCCATGGACTGCAAGACGATCAAACCTATCCACTCTGAAGGAAATCAGCCTTGAGTGCTCACTGGAAGGACAGATCCTGAAGCTGAGGCTCCAGTACTTTGGCCACCTCAAGAGAAGAGAAGACTCCCTGGAAAAGACCCTGATGTTGGGAAAGATTGAGGGCACAAGGAGAAGGGGACGACAGAGGACAAGATGGTTGGACAGTGTTCTTGAAGCTACTAACATGAGTTTGGCCAAACTTTGGGAGGCAGTGGAAGACAGGAGTGCCTGGCGTGCTCTGGTCCATGGGGTCACGAAGAGTCGGACACGACTAAACGACTAAACAACAACAACCCAGAGGTCTCAGGGCGGTTCACAAAGATCAAAATATATAAAATAAAAATAAAAACAATAACCCAATAATAGATAAAGGTAAAGGTAAAGGTAAAGGGACCCCTGACCGTTAGGTCCAGTCGCAAACGACTCTGGGGTTGCGGCACTCATCTCGCTTTACTGGCCGAGGGAGCCGACGTTTGTCCGCAGACAGTTTTTCCGGGTCATGTGGCCAGCATGACTAAGCCGCTTCTGGCGAAACCAGAGCAGCGCACGGAAACACCGTTTACCTTCCTGCCAGAGCAGTACCTATTTATCTACTTGCACTTTGATGTGCTTTCAAACTGCTAGGTGGGCAGGAGCTGGGACCAAGCAACGGGAGCTCACCCCATCGCGGGGATTCGAACCGCCGACCTTCTGATTGGCAAGCCCTAGGCTCAGTGGTTTAGACCACAGTGCCACCCGCGTCCCAACCCAATAATATCCCCCACCAAAAGAGCCACATTTTAAAAGGGCATAGGATGTCAATCAGGTCAACCAAACACCTGGTTAAAAAGGAACGTTTTTGCCTGGCACCTAAAGCTGTATAATGAAGGCGACAGGCGAACTTCCCGGGGGAGAGCATTCCACAGGCGAGGAGCCACTGCAGAGAAGGCCCATTCTCATGTTGCCACCCTCTGGACCTCTTGAGGAGGCGGCACACAAAGGATGGCCTCAGAAGGTGATCTCAGGGCCCGGGTAGGTTCATATTGTAAAGAAGCAGTCCTTGAGGTATTGCGGTCCTGAGCCGTTTACGGTAGGTAGGTAGATAAATAGACAGATAGATAGATAGATAGATAGATAGATAGATAGATGATAGATAGATAGATAGATAGATAGATAGATAGATAGATAGATAGATAGATAGCTTGTGAAGTTTCAAGTGCCTAACTTTCTGTTTGGAGTGGCTCTGATTGCCTCTTACACGAGACCATGTTATCTGCCCCTAAGAAGAACCAAGGCACAAAAAGTTGGAAGAGGAAGGCGTAATCTTTGCCACTTACTAATAGGTAACATGAGTGATGATGAGATGATGGAATCGTGTGTCAACGGGATCTAGTGCTTGGGTATGAAAAACGGGTTATTATTTCATCTCCAGGAGCATTACAGCTGTTCTCCAGTGAATCATCTCCAATTCCTGTAAGGATATCAGGGTATAATTTAGTGGTTGGATGTTCTGAAGTTAATATTTGGTTTAACAAACGTCACTGGGTAAAGTCAAGATTGAATTATTGCCAGAGTGGTCTGTTTATGGTTGGATTGTGGTGATGCTTAGGATGAAAAGACAATTACTATTGACAATGCTGGGGGGGGGGTTCATTTGTTTGAGTGAAGGGGGGGAGAGGGACAGGAAGAACAGAGGAAGAGGAAGAAGGTTAATCATTAGCACATTATGGTGAGGAGATTGATTGAAGAGATGGGTATATTTAACGGTGTGGGCATGGTGGAAGATATTTTCCTAGTCAGAGGACTTGGAAGAGAGAGGATGGGATAATAACTAATGTGGGAATAGTGAAGCCTGGTGATTCCCTTCTAATGAGAGTCATCTTTCCACTGGTGCAGACAGGAAGGGGGTTTTCAGAGAGCCAGTGTGGTGTAGTGGTTAAGAGCGGTAGACTCGTAATCTGGTGAACCGGGTTCGCGTCTCCACTCCTCCACATGCAGCTGCTGGGTGACCTTGGGCTAGTCACACTTCTCTGAAGTCTCTCAGCCCCACTCACCTCACAGAGTGCTTGTCGTGAGGGAGGAAGGGAAAGGAGAATGTTAGCCGCTTTGAGACTCCTTCGAGTAGTGATAAAGCGGGATATCAACTCCAAACTCTTCTTCAAAGCATCACCCTACTCAAGGTATCTCTCTGCAAACGGCTGCATTCAAGGCAAAGGGAACATTTTACCAATGAGATGCGATGGGTAATTTTTGTTTTGGACCAGGATTCAAAGGTTGGCTCAGCCCTGAAGATCACCAGAGTCAAAAGTGGGTGGAACAATGAATGCAAGTCATACCTTTGGACAACAGGCTAGTTTCTTCCCACTCCAACCCTCTATCCTCCATTCAGAGAAGAAAGGGTCATTATTAGAGTTGAAGGACACCTTGCAGCCAGGCAAAAAGCATCTGAGGAGCAGGGCCAATGAGGGGCAAGACCCAGTGAGAGTCCCAAGGGCCAGAAAAAGCAGCCTGGAGGGCCACATTCCACTAGGGGGCCATGATGTTTCCCCGCCTCTGTGCCAATGGAACCATTAGATAAGTCAACAGCTCTTCAAGGACACTGAACATGCTGGATGCACTAATACGAAAAATTCGGAACGAGGCTTCCAGCCTTTGGCATTCCTCAAATCTCATTAAGTTGCAAAATGAGAGTAGATGGGTCCCCAAATCCATTTTGCATTTTTCCTTCCCTTTCATGAAGGGAAGATTAAATCCGTTCTCCTTGGAGCTGTCGATCACATCTTCCCCAGCAGAAGAAAAGAAGACGAGAAAGAGACCGCAAAACAGGGGGACGGCTCAGTTTCATTTTTTCTACCTGTCACTCAAACCATTTGATCTGCACGTTCAAAGAAGAACCCACAGCCTCCATTGTATCCTTCGCGGAGACGGATGCATCCAGGAAAGAAAGAAAGAAAAAAAAACCCCAGCAACCCACATTTATAAAGCCACCTAGAACATTCCTGCTTTCGAGATAGAAGGACCTTGCTGATGCTTTCTGTTTGCTCCAGGGAGGGAAATATAACAAAGTGGCGAATGACCAACACATGGGTCACAACAGGCCCAAAGAGACTTCTGAACCTGCCCACAACACCTGCACAATTTTATTTTTTATTTTATTTTTTGCATACGACAAAATGTATAGATTGTGGGATTGTCGCAAAACCTCTAAGCTTTGCGAGAAGTATTCAAATTATCAATAAAAACAACGAAAGGTGATTAAAGTTCACAGTAGAAAAGATTAAAACCCGCCAATGTCTACATGTCTGGAGTGAGACAAAAAAAAATCCATCCACTCTGCCAATTCCTCATTTGCTGACTTGTGCTTTTTTGTGCTTCTCTTTCTTTGGCACCCTGGAGAGACAAACTGATTTTCCAGCTGTTTCTTCAGTGTAAAAATCCAAGTGCTCAGAGATCCCAGGGGAAAGGGTTGCCTAAGCCAGGAGAAGAGGGATCTGGAGGGAGAAATGAAGCAGCTGGAGAATTTTGTGCCTATCAGTGCAAACTGCAATACCTATACCTATATATTCAAGCAATCAGTTTATTTCCAGCGGCCGTTTCTGAAAAGGGCTTCATATTGGTGACTTCTTAAAAGGACAATGGTGGGGTGTAATGATGTTTGTGTGTGAATGTGGAGGGGCAGAGAGAGTCGTTGATTGGTGGATTTTGGCAGGGCCGTCTTTAGCATATGCGCCGCCGGGGTGCAAAGATCTGCCCAGCAGCCCCAAATTTAGTTTAGTTGCCCCCAAATTAACTTTTATTCAGCTCTTTTTGGGAGGGGTTGTTGACCTTTTTTTAAGGGGGGGGGGCGTCCTCAAAGTTGTTGGGGTTATTTATTTGGGGGGTGGGGGAATCACTGCTTTTGTTTCCTGACTCGCCTGGAATATTTGACGCTACGGCGTAACAGAGCGATGGAGGAGGGGGGCGGTGACTTCCACTCCATTGCTTTTCACTGCCACCGATCGAGAGGGACTGGTATACATTTGGCACCCCCCAGAATTTGGCGCCCGGGTGCCCCGCACCCCTTGCACCCCTGGGTAAAGTCAGCCCTTGATTTTGGCCCTCTCCATTTGGCACGGCCAACATGCAGGTTACCCAAAAACGAATGCAGCCCTCATGCTCCAAATGAGTCCCCCCCCCACACTTCCATAGGCAATTAGACTGATTTAGCTGCAGCACGGTTCCCCCTTAAGAATCAGGTAGCCTACCCTTAGCAGCAAACTCATTCTCTCCACTTTCATCTGTAAGGCGCCAAAATGGCGCCACCCGTGCACAAGGCAGAGGTAGCAGGAGAAAACGGAAGATTGGCAGAAATACAGAAATGGAGAGGGGGGGAAGGACACACTCACAGACCCCCAAAAAGTGTGGAGATGGAAATAAGTTCCTAAGGAGTGAACCTGCTCAGTGGGTTTGGAAAACTGGCCAAAAATGGAAAACATGGGAAATAGAAATGGAAGTGAGGAAGTTTTGCTCTGTTAGTTTGCCTGGTACAGTGGTACCTCGGGTTAAGAACTTAATTCATTCTGGAGGTCCGTTCTTAACCTGAAACTGTTCTTAACCTGAGGTACCACTTTGGCTAATGGGGCCTCCCGCTGCCACCGCGCCACCGCCGTGCAATTTCTGTTCTCATCCCGAAGCAAAGTTCTTAACCCGAGGTACTATTTCTGGGTTAGCGGAGTCTGTAACCTGAAGCATCTGTAACCTGAGGTACCACTGTATAGGGTTACAGCAATAGACCAAAATTCTGGTTTCATGGTTTATTTTCCCTTTGTGCCTAGGGAAATTTGTACTTTTGTTCACTGTTTCTTCCCCTTTTCTATACTCCAATAAACTGCTTAATTTGTTTTCTGAGCCATTCTGCTTTTTGGACACATTTACAGGCTGTTTGCCTCCTGCCCCACAATGTTGTGTAGATCGGATTTGGGAAATCCCCGGCCCACAGAATTACTGTATATGTGGGTGGGTTTGATTTTTTTTTTTTTGGTCCTTTTCAAAAAGAAGCTTCACTTGTTGGCTATGTCGTCCGGCCAGTCAGGAATCATGTGGCGCACTGTGATGATGTCACAGCCCCATTGTACCAAATCTGATCTGGCTCTCCGATGACATCAGAAAGCCTGCTCAGAGCGAGGCCAGTGCTTCTTGCCCTCGCCCTGAATGGGATAACTTTTCTGGCCTTGTTTTTCTGGCCCTTTGAGTGCTCTTGAGATGGGAGAGAGGGCTTTTTCAGGGGTGGGGTACGCAGCTCAGGGCAGAGAGGGCTCAGCCGTCGATTAAACACAGAACAAATGAGATTCAGTAACGAGGTATACTTGACGAGAATGAAAGACTGCATGCCACGGAGTATTGCAACCGTCAGACAAAAGAGCCATTTCCTCGCAGAAAATGAACTCGGCTTTCGTCTTTGCCTACAATCGGGTTCATCTCGGAAAACACTACACAGGCAGCCCCCCCCCTTCACCGCAGCATGAATTAATCATGAAGTAGCTTTGGGTTGGGGGTGGGATTTTACTGGGCAGGATGCCTGGGGTCTACACAATGAGGTCTCCAGGCTACCCTACCCTCTAGGGGTCTTCAATTACACTTCCTAATGAGCCCTGTTTCATTAGCAAGGGAAGCAGAAGTTGGCACTAATTAAAATTAAATTAGGGCATACTCAAGTTCTGGCACAGAGTGCCCCGAGTTGTTAATTTTTCCTCCTTCTTCTTTTTTCAAAGCCTGCCTTGAACAAGATTGGGCCAAAAGGTCAAGTGATAACAATTAAAAAATACAGACAGCAATGTCAGTGCAAGGATTCGCCCCTTCGACTCTGAATTTGCTATTCAGGACACGTGGGAGTAGGTGGGAGTGGGGGCTCAGTTCCTGATAGGTTTAGAAAAGAGAGAGTCGGTTCCTTTATCCAATTGCTGCTCGTTACGCACGTCAAATCAGCACCCGCCCATGGGTACCTGTGTGCCCTTCGTGCACAGAAAAAAGGCAGTGGAGGATGGTCTGTTTGGGCAGATGGGGCTCTGCCCCACCAACTTCAGCCGGCCCCCACCGCCTTCTTACTTACAACCAGCGCAGTGGGTGCCACTCTCCCGTCAGCATCATCCTCGGTCTCAGCGTTGCCATTGCAGAAAGAGGACTGGGATCAAAACCAGAGTGAGTTGGCTCCACTTGGCTCTGGCGCCACCTACTGTTGGCCTCCCTGCCTTCTGGCCTACCAGGCCCAATGGGCACCAGACCCACAGTGTGCCTGATGTAGCAATGGCCAGAAGCATCAGCATAATAAAAGAACATGAATAGGGGTCTCCTAACATCACTCCGCACCCACAATGAACTACAGCTCCCAGGATGCTCTGGGAGAAGCCAAGACTGTTTAAAGTGGTATCGTAGCGCTTTAAATATATAGCGTGGCCTCTTAAGAACTGTCATTTGAAGAGACAGAAGATGCTGCACATTACTTCACTGACCAGCCTTATTCCTCTCATTTCTGAATTTTCATATGGCCAGGGGCTATGTACAGTAACAAACTCTTGCATATTACACAATAATGAACATTCTTGGCAATAGGAGAATATCTATTAAAGAGACTAAAGATTTGATTACATTTGGGGGGGGATCTTTAAATTTCTTTTCCTCATCCTAAGAAGTTGATGCTAAGGTCACATATGGCCACCAGATCTGTTATTCCCCCCTCAGGGAGCCCCTGTCTCCTCCAGCCCATGAGATGTCTTCGGCGAACTCACAATTCTCTCTCTCAAAACCACCACCCAACCTTTCCCCACGCTCAGCTGGTGTCACCTCACCCAGGATCTCCTTCTTGCACGGTTGTTAGGGGACCTTTATTCCCCTCACAGAGCTACAATTCCCAGGGACTGGTTGCTAAAACAGCTGGGAATTGTAGCTGTGTGAGGGGAAGAGGGACTTCCTAACAACTCTCAGCACCCTCAACAAACTACAGCACCCATAATTCTTCAGAGGAAGCAGGGCCGGATTTAGGTTTGAAGACGCCCTAAGCTACTGAAGGTAATGGGGCCCTTTATATATCCAGCTGTCCTTTGTCAACAACAAATTGCCGCTGTTTTTTGTGTTGAATATATGCTATATATGGACCTAACAGGTATCTAAAGCCATTTTCACATGCAGAATGTAGGCACCCTATATATAGAAATGAGCAAACCGGTGATATTTTAGGGAGCAAGCGAGCAGGCGAGGCCCATTACTTACATCATGGGTGGCCAACTTCCAATAGACTGTGATCTACTCACAGACTTAAAAACTGGCAGTGATCTACCCCCTTTTGGGGGGGTTCAGGTCAAAATTGTTGAGCTTTTTTTAGGAAGGAAAGCCCTGTTTTGGGGGGTTCGCGTAAAAGTTGTTGAACTTCTTTAGGGAAGAGGAAAGTGATGTTGAGCTTTTTTTAAGGAAGGAAAGCCCTGTTTTTGGTGGTTCAGGTCATTTTAGGGGTGTGGGGCAGAGATGTTGAGCTTTTTTTAGGGGATCCAAAGTTTTTTAGCTTCTTTGGAGGGAGCCACTGATCTACCACAGACGTCCAGTGATCTACCGGTAGATCATGATCTACCTGTTGGACATGCCTGACTTACATCATAGGAGCCTACACAACACAAAACACTGTTCCTGTATGTAGGTTTTATTTTATTTGTTTTTTATCTTATATTTTGGAAATGTACATCCAGGTTTTTTCCCCCTTTAAATTTTTTTTGGGGCCCCAAGAGAGTGGGGCCCTAAGCTATAGCTTGTTTAGCTTATATATAAATCCAGCACTGGGAGGAAGCCATGGCTGTTTAAAGTGGTATCACAGCACTTTCAATGTATGGTAAGAGTGTGGCCTGAGTTCCATAGATGCCAAGTCCTAGGGGCTGAGATCCCTTCGACCCCCCTAATAACATATTTGAGGGGGTCATCCCCCCCAAAGTTGATAGGCATAGCCATTCAAAGTGTATGTGCAATCTTGTGTTCAATTATGTGGGGCAGAGCTTACCTGCCCCCCCCCCAATATTTAATGCAAGTGCCAACCATACCCACTATTTCACATAATCCTTGGTTGTGTGTGATCTCAGCAGAACTCCATATAGAACATGGCTCATGATTGCCAATGGGAAACAGCAAATATCGGTTCAATCCACACCCAAATTCTTTCCTAAGCTGACTGAGTTTTCAATTTCCAAGCCTATGGCCATTGCCTGGACACCTCTATTTTCATCGGATAAATGTTGGAGGGTATGGAATAGGATGTCCCTACAGTATTTCCATCAGAGAAATGTTGGAGGGTATGGAAAGATTGTGTAGCGTTTGGGACTTTTTAGTTTAGAGAAAAGGCACGTAAGGGATGACGTGATAAAAGCTTATAAAATTACGCATGGCATGAAAAAAGGGGGAGTTTTTCCTCCCTCTCTCATAACTTCAGACGTCATGGACATCCCACAAAGCTGAATGCCGGAAGATTCAGTATTCACTCAGCGCATAGTTAAAACTATGGAACTCGCCGCCACAAGAGACAGTGATTACCACCAACTTGGACGGCTTTAAAAGAGGATCGGAGGCAGCGAATGCTTCTGGAAAGCAGTTGCTGAAAGCCTCAGGAGGAGAAAGGGGTCTTGTGCTCAGATCCTGCTGGCGGGTTTCCTACAGACATCTGTCTGGCCCCTGTGAGAACAGGATGCTGGGCTAGATGGGGGCATTGGCCTGATCCAGCAGGCTGTTATCATCTCCTCATAATGCGGAAAACACCATGTCACAAACACTGGCAGAACACGCCATATTCCGGCATGACGGCAACTTTGGCAAGCGCTTAATGGCAGCCGCAGTGACTCAGCGGCTTATGGTGCCTTTAATGGGTATTTACAAGGCACATCATGAGGTCTCTAAATGCCGTGTTTCAATGAAAAAACATCCTTAATGTGTATTTTCATCTCCGCCAGAACAAGGCCAAATGGGCTGTTACTTTTAAAGAGGGTGATTGTGTGTGTTCTAATTTCCACCTCCCCCCCCCCTAATGTGTTTTGTATGAGGAGCCTGACTGTGAAAGGTTGTTTACTCACAGTTGGCTAAATAATCCTTGTTTCGCTCTCCACGCTCTCATTTATTTAGTCTCATTCAACTCCATAATGTGTGTGTTAAAGGACTCCTCTGGTTGCGCCGCTGTTAACTGCTGCATTCTAATAAAGTCTTGTTTATACTGTTGGCCTGTCCGTTCCATTCAGATCTCCAGATGGTGCAAGGTCGCATTCTTCAACCTTGGGTTCCCAGACATTGTTGGATTACAACTACAACGACAACGACAATTGCTAATTTTCTAGAAAAAGAAGTGTCGGAACTCACCATGAACACCTCCCTTGTTCTCTTAGAATGGCAATGGCACCTACTTGAGATGTGCTGGGATTGTGTACCGGTGAGTTCTGGCTATAAAAAAAACCCTGATTTAAAAAAAAAAGGTAAAGGACCCCTGGATGGTTAGGTCCAGTCAAAGGCAACTATGGGGTGCGGCGCTCATCTCACTTTCAGGCCGAGGGAGCCGACGTTTGTCCGCAGACAGCTTTCAGGGTTATGTGGCCAGCAGGACTAAGCCGCTTCTGGTGCAGCAGAACACCATGATGGAAACCAGAGCGCACGGAAACACCGTTTACCTTCCCGCCGCAGCGGTACTTATTTATCTACTTGCAATGGCGTGCTTTCGAAGTGCTAGGTTGGCAGGAGCTGGGACAGAGCAATGGGAGCTCACCCCTTGGTGTTGGTGGGATTCGAACCACTAACCTCCCGATCTGCAAGCCCAAGAGGCTCAGTGGTTTAGACCACAGTCCCACCCTTGTCCCTGATAAAACTCATACTACTACTACTACTACTAGGTAAAGGGACCCCTGACCATTAGGTCCAGTCGCGAACGACTCTGGGGTTGCAGCGCTCATCTCGCTTTATTGGCCGAGGGAGCCGGTGTACAGCTTCCGGGTCATGTGGCCAGCATGACTAAGCCGCTTCTGGCGAGCCAGAGCAGCGCATGGAAACGCCGTTTACCTTCCCACCGGAGCGGTACCTATTTATCTACTTGCACTTTGACATGCTTTTGAACTGCTAGGTTGGCAGGAGCAGAGACCAAGCAACGGGAGCTCACCCCGTTGCGGGGATTTGAACCGCCAACCTTCTGATCGGCAAGCCCTAGGCTCTGTGGTTTAACCCACAGCGCCACCCGCGTCCCTACTACTACTAATATATTTATATGCCACCCAGCTCACTGGGTTGCCCCAGCCACTCTGGGCAGCTTCCAACAAATTAAAACATCAAACACGGTAAAACATCATAAAAAATTTCCCTATACAGGGCTGCCTTCAGATGTCTTCTATAAGTCAGATACTGTAGTTGTTTATTTCCTTGACATCTGATGGGAGGGCGTTCCACAGGGCAGGTGCCAATACCAAGAAGGCCCTCTGCCTGGTTCCCTGTAACTTCACTTTGCGCAGTGAGGGAACCAATCAAATCCTGGTAAATACCTATAAATCACTGAAAAAGGATGGCTTTTTGCTTCTTCACATATGTTCTTAAAAGGTGAGTCTAATATCAGGGCATCAACAGCACACGAAAACTTATTGCAGTTGGTGAAATTGCTTTGCAGAAATTTGTATATTAGGAAAAAAACAGCCTACAAATGTGTCTATTAGGAGATATTTGTGCTAAAATGCTGGTGAATATTCTTAAGGACGTTTTAATAGAATGATAGATAGATAATAGATAGATAGATACCGTAGATAGATAGATAGATACCATAGATAGATAGATAGATAGATAGATAGATAGATAGATAGATAGATAGATAGATAGATAGATAGATAGATAGATAGATAGATGGATGGATAGCAAACTGCTGTGGAAATGTGGAGAACTGTACTCCGGATTGGAAAAAAATTAGAAACGGAGAGAAACTGAAACTGACAGATTTGTCTATCCCGACTATATATCTATATCTGGATCCCTGACAAGAGCAGCTGATGTTAGAAATGTTGACACAGTTATAACTAGAGCAGCAATTAAAAGCTGGCTTCTAGGGCAGGTAGCATGTTAAGTTTCTCTGTGTGGGAAGAAGAGTGCAGGCGAGGAGGATAAAGTCACTAGGTTTGTTTCCTCGGTGCAGAACCCCCTCAGGCTGATGGGTGAGTGACAGCTTGCTGAAAGGGGGCTGAAGCAAAGGGGGGAGCCGAGGTTCGGTGCTTCTCCTAGGCAAGCTGCAGCCGCCCTCTCAATTCTACATTATTTCACTTCTATTCCCCCCCCCCACGTTTCCCCCTCGCTGTAATAAGAGTGCATTATTCCTTCTTCCCTTTACGAGCAATTTCCAGAATCTGCACGCAGGCCTGTACTTGCTCTGCTTTCACGTACGATTCTTCCACAGCTCCCTGTGGAATGAAACCGGGTAGCTCATCCCTTCACATCCTGCAAAATAAAGGATATGACTCTGGTCTTTGCGATCTGGCGTTTATGTAGAAACACTGAAAGGTTTTGGGTGTCTGCATTATACACACACCGTACACTTCAAACACATTTGAAGCGTGCCATTTCCCCCCGGAGAATCCTGGGAACTGTTGGTTAAGGTTGGTGGGAATTGTAGCGCTGCGAGGGGTGAACTACAGTTCCCAGGATCCTTTGCGGGAGGCCATGCGCCTTAGATGCGTGGGGCGAATGGAGCCTCAATGTATGCATAAGTGTGTGTTGGTAGGTATATGTAGAAAATATTGCTTTTGCACACAGATCGACAGCAACAGAACAGAATTCAGAGTTCAGATGTACAATCAGGAGGGATTGCAGCAGGGGTTCCCAAACGTTTTCAGGCCAACCTCTCCACCTTGGTTCCATAAATTCATTCTCAGAGCCCCCTATCCTATAAGCCCACTTCCGTCTTCAACCAGGAGGTGGAATTGCAGGCGTCACGACCCGATCACGCGTGCAGGGGCTGCGGATCAGCCCTGTACGATTGGGGGATTTCCCGCCCGCATCACTCTCAGGCCGACCAATCGGTTCGACCCGGGGGCGTGTCTTGCTTCTGTTAAGCAAGAAGCGGGAGGGAAACCCTCCATTTTCGCCCCAGCTGATTAGGTTCACCCACCATCCCGCCCTTAAGTCTAGCTCTTGACCTTGCTATGGACTTCAGTTGGTTGCCTTGGTTGGCCAGGGGGCCTGGTAGTTCTTTTTCCCACCTGGACTAACCATTTGGGTTTTTTCACCTACCTCATAGCAATCTGTCACAACTTTGGTTTGGCGGTTAGGCATTGCAAGAATTCGTCATAGAGGTGAGGAGGGGAGGTAGCGCCATCACCTGCCCCTATCTTGAAGGGTATTCCGGTAAAGGATTCCGGGGGCGTGGCCATGTCCGAAGCCTAGGGAGGTTAGGGCCCAAGGCACGCCCCAACGGTGATCACAGGGGGAGTTCCATTCAATGTACATCAATGGGACTCCTTACTGGGGGTTAACCCTTCCCGGACTTCCAACACACGGGTTGGGGTCGGATATGGCCTGTTAGGGTCCAATGCCTAAGCCAATACTGCTCAACATCCGTAACCAATAAGGTTGTGGCCTTCACGCCCATTAAAATTATACAACGTGTCTGTGTCATTACTTCCAGAGGGAGGGGAGGGACATCGCCATGCAAAAAGCATTATTCAGAATAGAGGTTTGCACAACCCACCCATTCGAAACCGTAGCAATGAGTTGCGCATTTATTCAAATCCAGTAAAACTAGTTAAATTAATTCAGCAAAATTGATGAACTTGATCCGGTGATACCAGCTTTTCAGAGAGACATTTATGCCTCCATCGTCTTGCCTTTCAGTGCGCCCCTAGCACTGCATTACAGTATATTTACCCCATTCTCTGTAGGTAAGCAATGTAGATTATTCTAGGAACATAGAAAGTTGCCTTATCTCAAGTCAGACAATTGGTCCACCTAGTTCAGTACTGTATGAGCTGCCTGGCAGTGTCTCTCCTGGATTTCAGGCAGGGTTGAGTCCCAGCCCTTCCAGGAGATGCTGGGGGTTCAGTCTGGGACCTTCTGCTTGCAAGGCAGCAGATAAGTTATTGAGAAGATCAAGGCTCATCTTAGCCGGGGGCAGAGAGAGGTAGGAAACTCTAGAAAACTCTCAACTCCCCACTAAGCTCTGGTGCTCTCCAGTTTATACCCTCCAACATTTCGCCAATGAAAATAGGTACGTCCTATTCCATAATAATAATAATACCGTATTTTCCGGCATATAAGACGACTGGGCGTATAAGACGACCCCCACCTTTCCCAGTTAAAATATAGAGTTTGGGATATACTTGCCGTATAAGAAATACGACCCGGCGTATAAGACGACCCCCGACTTTTGAGAAGATTTTCCTGGGTTAAAAAGTAGTCTTATACACAGGAAAATACTGTAATAATATTTATACCCTGCCCATCTGACTGGGTTGCCCCAGCCACTCTAGGCAACTTTCAACATAAAAACGTAATAAAACATAAAACTTTTAAAAATTCCCTACAGAGGGCTGCCTTCAGATGTCTTCTAAAGGTTGTGTAGTTACTTATCTCTTTGACTCAGGGAGTGTGTGTGTGTGTGTGTGTGTGTGTGTGTGTGTGTGTGTGTGCCACATAACTCCATACCCTCCAACATTTCTTGGATGAAAATAGGGATGTCCTAAGGAAAAATGGGGCCATTCTGGGATCAAATCAGAAAACCAGGACAGCTTCTGTAAATCCAGGACTGTCCCTGGTAAACAGGGACAGTTGGAGGGGTGTGCCATTTTAACCAGATCACATTGCTGGTCTTTAACCGTATTAAAGTTTACTTACTTACTAACCAGATCACCACACACAACTATTTGGGCACTGGAGACAATTAAGATAACTGTTTTCACTGATCAATTCATTAATCCAAATAACTAATGAACAGCATTTAATTTCATATGTGGCAGTGCACACAGGCCAATATAAAAAGAGACAAGACTTTGTTTTGGAAAAATACAAAGACAAATATTTGTCCCCTACTGTTTGTTTGTTTGTTTGTTTGTTTGTTTGTTTGTTTAAGTGTACGAAAAAAAATGGTGCTCTCCTTCCTCGCACCTTATTTTCCTCTCCAAGTCTTTTTTTAAAAAAGTGTCCCCTTTGCACGACAAGCAACTTTTTTTGTTCGAAGCATCCTGACATGAATCAGCTGCCAAGTTCAGGGCCCTTTCAGCCTCCCCGCTCTGCTCACGGGTACGGCTGCGCGAAGGCTTCCCATGCCATCTCGTAAGGTCATTGTGCAACGGGGGCCCAAGGAGCAGGCCGGCAGGGTGAAGGCAATTTATAACCCTACATTGTGACATCAATCGAACCTAGCAACCACCTTAGCAACACTGCCAGAGCATGAGCCTCTCCGGTTGCTCTGATGGGGAGATGATAGCGGCATTGTGAGGCCGGCCGCTGCGGCCTAGCAACAAATAGGAGCCTGACCTTGAGTCCCATTGAAAGTCGAGAAGCCAAGCAGAACGGGGTGGGGTAGGGTGGTGGCAAGGAGAGAGAGGATGGGGTGGGGGGAGAGAAATGAAAACGTCAACCCATAAGCTCCCCAGCCTGCTTCTTCCTCTTCTTTGGCCTACGCCATTTTTCAGGGGTGGCGATGAAGAGACGTACATGTGTCCAGATGTGTTTGGATGGGTCAATTCCAGTTTTTTTCTCAGACTCGCCCGGAATGATTGTCTGCTGCCATTGGTCTGTGGTTCAGGCATCTTATAAGTCGCATCCTAAAGAAAAATAACTTTGGTAGCCAATTCCGAACAGAGGTGGCTAGAGATGAGCATAATTTGCTGACATAGTTGCAAGTCTATCCAGTGTGGTGTAGGCCTAGTGGTTAAGAGCAGTAGTCTCGTAATCTGATGAACTGGGTTCGCGTCTCCTCTCCTCCACATGCAGCTGTTGGGCTAGTCACACTTCTTCGAAGTCTCTCTGCCCCACTCACCTCACAGAGTGTTTGTTGTGGGGGAGGAAGGGAAAGGAGAATGTGAGCCGCTTTGAGACTCCTTCGGATAGTGATAAAGCGGGATATCAAATCCAAACTCTTCTTCCCACCTTTGTTCCAAGGAGCTCAAGATGGGGTGTATGGTTGTCCCCACTTTATCCTCATTTTATCCTCACAACAACTCTGCAGTGTAAGTACCGCCTTTCCCCCTTTTTAAGACACCGTCTTATAATTTTTTTTTCCTCAAAAAAACACAGGGTGGCTTATTTTCGGGGGGATGTCTTATTTTTATTACGTCAGTATGGTACGGTACAGCCTCCCCCTGCGCGCTGAGCAGGCGGGGCAGAACTCCGCAAGAGGCGCGTTTTTCCCCCGCGCCTCTCGCTGGTTCGCTGGCTCCATGCGCACGGGGAACAAGCGGGGCAGGAAGAGGCGTCTTTCCCCCCCCGCCTCTCCTTGCGCGCTAAGCAGGAGGGGCTGGGGAGGTGACGGGAACAATGGCGGCACCACGGCTTACTTTTGGGGTACGTCTTACTTCTCACAAAGGTTAAAAAAACCTGCCATGGCTTACTTTATGACTACGGATTAAAAAAGGGGAAACAGGGTAAGGCTGCAGGGTAGGATGGCTGGCCCAAGGTCACCCAGTCAGCTTCATGCCTCAGTGGGGAAATTGAATTCTGGTCTCCCAGGTCCTATTCCAGCACTTGAACCACCTTGGCTCTCTCAAGCTATTCCTCCGCAATACCTTGAGTTCTGCTAATTCAAAAGTCAATATTGTGCATGTTTGGGGTCAGGGTCGTTCACGTATTTGTTGGCTTCCTACTCCAACAGACAGGGATGGTGGGAGATGTGGTGCAACAGCATCTGAACGGCCACGGGTTCTTACCGAAACCCTCGGCATCTAAACTAGCAAATCTTGCTTAGAGAGTAGACTTTTCTTGTCGGAATCACAGATAAACACACACATGCGCTTGCTGGTAAGAAAGTACCCTGTTTCCCCTTTTTTTAATACGTAGTCATAAAGTAAGCCATGGCAGGGTTTTTTTACCTTTGTGAGAAGTAAGACGTACCCCAAAAGTAAGCCGTGGTGCCGCCACAGGGGGAGGCTGTACCGTACCATACTGACGTAATAAAAATAAGACATGCCCCCAAAAATAAGCCACCCTGTGTTTTTTTGAGGAAAAAAAATTATAAGACAGTGTCTTAAAAAGGGGGAAAGACGGTAATTGAGCTGTTTATTGCATGGCGATGTCCCAAACCCTCCCGTGGTAAAATAAAGACACAGGACACAAGAAGTAAGGTTAATGGGTCATTCCATTATTCATTCCAGCCTATCCAGTCTAGAGGAGAATAAGGACACCATGCTTGCTCCTTCGTTCTCTCAGAGGATAAAGATGACGTCCCATATTGAATCTGAGAAGTCGGAGGAAGGAGCAAGTTGTAAACAGGGTGCAACCTAAGAGGTATCGATCTAAACAACAAGGAGATAAGAGAAGTAAGCTGATAGGCTAAAGGTACAGGCAGGGGCGCTGACCTGCCCCCCCACAAACATTGAGGGGGCCCAGTGTCACATTACATCATATTGACGTTATGCGCAATTGGGTTGCAAACCAGGCACCCCCCACAGAGATCCCCATTTGCCCTTCGGCGGCAGGGGATGGGAAACACAGAGGGTGAAGAACACCCTCTCTGCTCCTGCCCAGTGTGGGGGATGCGGTGGGGACCCCTCAATATTGGGGGGCCCCCCTCAACCCCTTCCCCACAAATATTGAGGGGGCTGAAGCCCCTTCCGTCCCCTATAGTTGGCGCCCCTGGGTACAGTCTGGGAATGTGGGTGACCCTCACTCTGTTTTAACCCTTCTTCTTCAAGCTGAGGGGCACCCAAGCTTCCATCGCTCCCCATCACTGAAGAATGGCCTAAAATGTGTTTTCTCTCCCTTTTGAAAATAAGACCTGCTTGATCAGGTCAGTGGCTCATCAAGTCCAGAAGCCCAGAAGCAGGAAATGTACTGATTTGAGAGGAGCGGAGAAAGAAAAAACTGCAAATCTGGATTCGTTTTATGGATTTTGACACAGCAGAGAATCTGCTCTGGCCATGAACTTGTTTAAAAGGTTTTGTGCTTTTCAACCTGCGATGATGCTTTCGGGCTCTCTAGGCTCTTTCTTTGCCGATTATAGCATGCGGACCAACGTCTAAGCTCCTTGGAAGATGCAAGGAAACCATAGCTGTCAACCCTCCCTTTTTTTGCAGGAAACTCCCTTATTCCAATACCGTTTCCCGCTGCTATCCCGGATTGTTGATATCCCTTAAATTTCCCGGATTTCAAAGGAAGCAGCTCCTCTCCTTCCCTTCCGGCCAGGGAGGCTTCTCAGCTGTGTTGCTCGGCTGCCAATAAGGAGTCTGAGACCGACTGGGGGCGGAGCTTACATGCCTTGTGCAGCCAGACCCTCACGCCCAACCAGACAGACAGCCTGCCTGCCGTCTACGCACTCGCTCTTTCGCTCACCCGTTCGTGCGCAGCCTCTGGAGCGCAGGGTGGCGAAGCAACTTGGTGCCATTGCACCACCCTCGCGGCATCCCTTATTTTCAAATCCGAAAATTTGGGAAAATCCCTTATTTTCAAATCCGAAAGTTGACAGCTATGAAGGAAACCAAACAATGTGTAGGTTCCTCCAAGAAAACATACCAGCAGCAGCCACCCCAGTCTTCAAGGAAGGAACGAGGCCGTGTCTATATTAGGGCCTTCCTATGCCTGCTGTTAATGCCAAGGTCACCTTGTCAGCTGACACTTGTGCTTTTAGGTGGGGTGGGGTGGGTAGGAAATGGTACGGAGGGGCAGGGAAGGGTTAGCTGTACTCTGAAGGGAAACCACAAGAAGTCAGGAGGTTGCTGTGATCACTTCCTCAGTCAGACCATGGTGAGGAAATGAGACTTTTTGCCCTAATAATCTCTCAGAGTGTGTGTCTGCATGCATGCCATACATTAAAAGTACACACCCCCTCCAAAGAACCCTTGGAATTTGTAGTTTACTCAAAGAACTACAATTCCCAGCACCTTCAACAAACTACGATTCCCCGGATATGCTTTAAATGTATAAGCAACACAGTCCCACAACATCTGGACTCAGGCTGCAATCCTATGCCCGGTTCCTCGGGAGTAAGCACAATGAACTCATTGGCATTTACGTTTGAGTAGATGAATAAGGGCTTGAGCTATAAAGTTGCCACAAAATTATTGAGGGGCAGGCATGCTATTTAAAGGTAAAGGTAAAGGACCCCTGACAGTTAAGTCCAGTCACGAACGACTCTGGGGTTACGGCGCTCATCTCGCTTTACTGGCCGAGGGAGCCGACGTTTGTCCCCAGACGGTTTTTCCAGGTCATGTGGCCAGCATGACTAAGCCGCTTCTGGCGAAACCAGAGCAGTGCACAGAAATGCCGTTATTTACAGAAAGGCATGCTATTTACCTCATCCAAATCCTCCCCCCCCCCCCAGATACCCTCTCAAAAACCTTTTCCAGGAAGCCTTTGGTAGCACGACTCCTTAAATGTTATTTGTACACTGCTTGGAAAACTTTTTTGATCAAGCTGCCTATAAATTTTCTAAATATTAATTAATAGTATTAATTTTCTAAACAAATACTTAGTTCTTGCACCATACTATTGTAACTCAGCCTGTAACCAGAGCTCAACAGGATCAACAGGAGAACCACTAGTAATTGATGTGATTTTGTAAAAAGATTAAGACAGAAAGAATCCCAATTCATTTTCATGTTTAGGACGCTTCATCCGGAAGGGTTGAATTCGGAAATGGATCTCGGTTGCTTTATTTAGCTCTGGTTTAGGAGTGATGTTGCTTTAACTCTGTTCAGTCATGATTATAATGGAATTCACCTGGTGCCATGAGTGGGTTCATAAGCTTCTGTACTCCTGATAACCAACAGCAGTGGTTACATATTCATTTGACCACTGCTCCTTGAAAACTTCCATTGTATATTGAGGTATGCTATTATATTTCATTATCATATTAAAAGGTAATTTAATATGACCATTAGGTCCAGTCGTGTCTGACTCTGGGGTTGCGGCGCTCATCTCGCTTTATTGGCCGAGAGCCGGTGTACAGCTTCCAGGTCATGTGGCCAGCATGACTAAGCCGCTTCTGGCGAACCAGAGCAGCACACAGAAACGCCGTTTACCTTCCCGCCAGAGCGGTTCCTATTTATCTACTTGCACTTTGACGTGCTTTCGAACTGCTAGGTGGGCAGGAGCTGGGAACGAGCAACGGGATCTCACCCCGTCGCAGGAATTCGAACCGCCGACCTTCTGATCAGCAAGCCCTAGGCTCTGTGGTTTAACCCACAGCGCCACCTGGGTCCCACAGATTATTATATTAGTGCTATGTTTTATTGAATTGTGTATATTTGCATTAGATGTATTGATTTCATGAATTACTGTGATACATGTCCATGCAGGGTTTTGGTTGTTTATCTGTTTATCTATATTTTGCAGTTACATGCTGAAGAAGATGTACACGAAACAGTGTCAATACCGGATCACTGTCCGTTGTCTTACTGTTATTATACATGAAAAAATATATACTACTTTCATTAGCCGTCGTGTTGCTCGTTCTTGGTTTCTGTTTGAAGATTGCAACACAGAGGTTTCTTTAACTTGTAACCAGAGCTCAGCATTTAGGATTGTACACAGCCCACCCAATCCGATCCAGGAGATTCAAGGTCGACCTGACCTGGATCCGGGCCCTGAACTGTTTCTGGTTTTTATGTTTAATTAGGGTTTTAAACCCTAATTGTGATCAAGAGGCGGGTGGGGGAAGACAGAGACCTTATGTCCCATCCTGCTGGGTGCTGCTTCACCAGTGTGTTCTCTGTGGAGTTCTTTGGGAGAAGTCACGTGACTTAAATGTGCACAGAATATGCTTTCAATGTACGCTGTGGATCTGCTTGTCTTATAACTTCCCCGCAAACAAATCGGAATGAATAAATAAATAGAGGAAGGTGTCTAACCTCTCCGCAAACTTTGTGCAAACTGGTCAATAAAGGGGCAACCATTGTCAGCCGCAGCAGTTGAGGGTGTCCCGTTTCTACAATTATTCATTAAGGCTCTGTGTTGCCCACCAGGAGCTTGGTTTATTAGTCCTTTTAATGTGTCTGTTAATTTAACTCCTCCATTCTAGCAATGTAGACACGCCCCTCCTATGCTCTTGGGAAAGTACTTTCTCTGAGCTAAGCCTAGGTTCCGTCATTGGGATTCTTCTCTTCAGAGTGAGGCGTCTCTGACAGTGTAAGCGCCATACATCCGAACAGTGCTTTTTCCCCCTTAAAAAAATGTTTAGGGGTACTCTCAGGGCTGGATTTAGGTTTGAAGAGGCCCTAAGCTACTGAAGGTAATGGGGCCCTTTATAGGTCCAGCTGTCCTTTGTCAACAACAAATTGTTGTTGTTTTTTGTGTTGGATATATGCTATATGGTAATTTATGGACCTGATAGGTATCTCAAGCCATTTGCATATGTTGCCATGCAACCAGTCCATGCAGAATGTAGGCACCCACTATATAGAAATGAGCAAACCAGTGATATTTTAGGGAGCAGGCTAGCAGGCGGGGCCCATTACTTACATCATAGGAGCCTATACAACACAAAACACTGTTGCTGTATGTAGGTTTTATTTTATTTGTTTTTTTTATCTTATATTTTGGAAATGTACATCCAGTTTTTTTCCCTTTAATTTTTTTTGGGGCCCCCAAGAGAGTGGGGCCCCAAGCTATAGCTTGTTTAGCTTATACGTAAATTCAGCACTGGGTACTCTCGTTATCCTACTCATATTGAAATATTGCCCCTCAATGAGGCCAAACTTAGATTCACAAAATATTTAGGGGTATGCATCCCCCTGGGTCACCCCACCAGAAAAAAGCATTGCATCTGAAACACATTTCATTAATTCAAAATTTTATTTGTATGTCACTTTTCCACACACAACCATTATGCTCAAAGCAGCTTACATCAAAGAAAGCAGGAATGCAGTTCAAAATTCAAACCGTGCAAAAAACAAAACAAAAAAACATTGTTATAAAAACATAATAAAAACAACACAATTGCATGTGGCCCTCGGAAAGTCACCCAGAAGGGAATGTGGCCCTCGGGCTGGGAAAGGTTCCTTGCTGTAAGACCATGAAGTCTAGAACCTCAAGTTTCCTCACTGTTCCACTGAGTGGAGCAGGAGAACGATATGCTAGATCTGCAGCTCTCTCTCTTATGGTTAGCTGGGGTGTGTGTGTGTGTGTGTGTGTGTGTGTGTGTGTAAGTGTGTAAAAGTACAGTGATGCCAATGCAATTTGCAAGCCAATTTACTGTTCTCAGATTGGCAGCCTTGCGCTGAACGAGGCGTCTCTCATTGCTGCAATGCCCACTGAGAAAATTACGTGGCAATAAAGAAAAATTAAATCCTGCAAGCTGAAGATGATAACTGTTGTAGCGTGGGGTTAATGATTTCAGCAAGTGATTTCAGCTCTCTGACATAGCAGGCAGAAGGCAGCTTCTTCATGTAGCAATTCTTTATTCAGGCAAAACAAGACTGAGGGAACTGAGGGTAGGGAAGCTACATTTATAGGGACAGAGGACTTGCTATACAAGGATACATTTTTGGGGGGAACAATCTCAAGCAATCAGACTGCTGCTTTTGGTGGGAACCAATAAGGCTGAAGATCCAAATGCAGCAGCTTGAATGAACCAATAGTAGCTGTTCCTTCTGGAACAGGAATGCAGTTACTTTACAGACAATAGTAATACAGATATGATAACCTTTGAATCAATACACAACAATAACAATAACAACAATAATAATAGAAGTATTGGTTTAAACCAGTGATGGCTAACCTTGACACTCCAGATGTTTTGGAACTACAACTCCCATCATCCCTGACCACTGGTCCTGTTAGCTAGGGATGATGGGAGTTGTAGTTCCAAAACATCTGGAGTGTCAAGGTTAGCCATCACTGGTTTAAACGTTGCAGCAATACTCCCCGTGGCAAGTACAGCTTTATGCCCACTTCTTCACACAGGGAAGCAATAATAAAAAGAGCAAAATCCCATGCCGAGCCAAAACTGAAAGAAAGGAAAGGGGAGAGAAGGAAAGCTCATCAGTGTCATGAGCTGTTTGGGCCAAAAGGATCAGGAGCCAGGAAACCAAACTAGATTTTCCAGGTGGCATTTTAGACCCTTGTCCAGAGAACAAATGTTGGCTCACAGGCTTCCTCCTATTCTACGGGGGGAGGGGGGGGGCAAAACGATGTACATCCAAATGATTCCACACTCAAACAGTAATATCTGGCAGGCTTATAGTGTGAGGGAAAACGCAAAGGAGGTACGGTGCACATCTATTTTGAATTAAATTGCAAAGAGTACCAAGACTGCTAAGAACAGCCTGACTGCAATGTTCAGGCCAATGTACGATCTAGTCACAGCGGTCAAACAGATGCCTACTGGCAACAGCGCTCTCCCAATTTGAAATTCCAAACAATTGGACTTTCGGAGATATACTGCCTCTGACATTGGAGACTGAACATTATGGCTAGTATCCACTGTTAGTTAGCCTTATATCCCATCAAATGGTCTTCATCTCTTTTAAGTCATCCAAGCTGGTGGGCATCCATCAAGGAGTGCTAAGGCCAGGCAAAGGCAAACTCGGCCCTCCAGATGTTTTGGGACTACAACTCCCATCATCCCTAGCTAACAGGACCAGTGGTCAGAGATGATGGGAGTTGAAGTCCCAAATTATTATTTATTGAATTTATATACTGCCTTATACCCATAAAGAAGGCTGATCGCCGAAGAATTGATGCTTTTGAATTATGGTGCTGGAGGAGACTCTTGAGAGTCCCCTGGACTGCAAGAAGATCAAACCTATCCATTCTGAAGGAAATCAGCCCTGAGTGCTCACTGGAAGGACAGATCCTGAAGCTGAGGCTCCAATAGTTTGGCCACCTCATGAGAAGAGAAGACTCCCTGGAAAAGACCCTGATGTTGGGAAAGATGGAGGGCACAAGGAGAAGGGGATGACAGAGGACGAGATGGTTGGACAGTGTTCTCGAAGCTACCAACATGAGTCTGACCAAACTGTGGGAGGCAGTGGAAGACAAGAGTGCCTGGCATGCTCTGGTCCATGGGGTCATGAAGAGTCAGACAGGACTAAACGACTAAACAACAACAATATTTAAGGATTTCAATTAAAAAATAAAAAAGTAATAGGATACCACTTTAAATGTATACTGCCGATGGGGCCTTGCCATACTGGTAACACTGAGGCTTGGGCCCTGCCCTGTTCTCTGCCCCTTTTAAACATACGATCAAGCAGGTGGGCCTGAGAGGCAGTACCTTCTGGAGATTCTTTATTTCTTTTTAAAAATATTTATATTAGATTTTCTACAAAAGTATCAAAAATAAAAACAAACAATAACAACCACAACAACAAGCAAAGAAAAATATACACAAAAACAATATCAAATCCATAAAATGGGATTCTCCAAATCCCATGGCTCCCCCCCCCCTTCCCCTGGTTCCTTAAATTTTCTTTTCAACTGCATATCCTTTCTACTCCAAATTATTTTTTACCTCAAATTTCCTACACTATCTCTAAAATTACAAGTGTCCTTAAATTCCTGCCAATGTATTAACCTGTTTACAATTCTTTTGCAGTTGCGTAATAAACATTTCCCATTCTTTTTTAAATTCCTTCTCGTCTTGATTTCTGAGCTTTCCAGTTAATTTCGCCCTTTCAGCATAGTCCATTAACTTGGTTTGTCAACCTTCTTTGGTCGGGACTGCTTCCTCTATCCATCTTTGGGCTAACAATATCCGGGCGGCCGTCATAGCATACATAAACAATTCCTTCTGGTCTTTTGGAATCTCTGCTTCTACAATACCTACTCAACTCAACTCATTTTATTTCGGCTTTAAGCCCATAGACATAACAACCAAAAACAGAAACAGCACAGTCTGGTTTACAATTGCTAGCAGTAAAATAGATTAAAAGGGATACTCAATTGAATAAAATATGATAAAAATCAAATTAAAATTTCAAGCTGTTAATAACAATCCATTGCGTTTCTTAAGTGTCAGAGCTGATGTCAGAAATTTTGCCATATGTAGGGTTATAATCGAGTCTGAATCTTGCAACAGAAGAGCAAGGTAAGACTCTTCCAAATACCCCGGTAATTTCTGAGTTAATGGAAGTAATAGAGTCTTTCGGGCGGCAGAATACAAGGGGCAGACAAACACTATGTGATGAAGAGATTCAATCGAACGGTTATCACAGGCACATAAGACCGAAACTTGGCCCCTAGAAAATCTATGAAAAAGGACGTTTGAGGGGAAGACATTAAACCGTGCTTTAATAAAAGCGAAACGATGACTAGCAATAGAAAGAGTTGATAGATAGGCTGGTACTTGAAGTGGGGGTACAATGCCCAGGGATCTCGGTGAGCATGGCCCCCCGCCCAGCATAACATTGCGTTGCAACTCCTACAATACCTAATAAAAAGGCTTCTGGTTTTTTTTAACGAAGGTTACTCCACATTTTTTTCATTTCATTATAAATCATTTCCCACCACATATGATAGAAAGTACCCTCTGTTTCTTTACATTTCCCTTCTGGGGAATTGCCTCGCTTTCTGTCTTTTGGTGGCATGCAAAGCCTTTTAAAAAATAATAATCTGTGAACTGTTGCTCTTGCGATCTTTCGATAGCGTTTTAGTACATTGCTGCTGCCATCTGCTTGGCTGCTGCTGCTTTCTCAATTCCTGGGTAGCCAATAGGCTGCCTTCTAGATGTTGTTGGGATTCCAGCGCCCATCCTTCCCAGCCAGCATGGCGGCCGATGGTCAGGGGTTATGGGAGTTGTAGTCCAACAGCAACAACTGGAGGGCCACAGGTCCGCCGTTCCCGAAGCAGAGGTTGTGTCTGCACATTCTTTATGGGGAAATGGTTTGTTCTCATCACCAGTTGTGATGGTTTCTAGACAGCCCTCGTCTCCAGAGGCGTAGCCAGCCCAGGTGGTACCCGGGGCGGAATTTTTTTTGTCACCCCACCACCACCACCACTTTGCCAGGGCACTGGCAGAGCTGCACCCAGTGGCATAGCAAGTCACCCCCACCCCCAAAAAATGATGGTGCCACTTTGCAAGGTGTGTGTGTGTGTGTGTTTTGTGTGTGTGTGTGTGTGTGTCTATTATCTCTTTTTTTCAATAAAGTTAAAATTTAATTTTTTTAAAATAAATAAATAAATAAATAAATAAAAATAAAGAAGTGTCACCCCCCCTCTGATGGTGCCACTTTGTGAGGTGTGGGGGGTTGTGTGTGTGTGTGTGTGTGTGTGTGTGTGTGTCTATTATCTCTTTTTTCCAATAAAGTTTTAAAAATTAAAAAAAAAAAATTAAAAAAAATTTTTTTAAGTGTCGCCCCCCTGGGGTGGAACCCGGGGTGACCCGCCCCCATCACCCCCCCTTGCTACGCCCCTGCTCGTCTCCATGCAAGAAAATAGCTTCACGTCAGTTCCACTTTTGATCTTTCCTTAGTGGTTATGTTTGCTTTACATTAAAACAACTTCTAACATTCCCATTACGAATAAATCCCTCCAGCAGCCCCTGGTATTACATTTTCTATATTAATCTTTTAAGCATTTTTAGAAAAGCCAAGGTTTCATGTTTTAATAATCAGTGTTTCCCTCCAAGGAGTTGTAAAAATTTATGGAGCTTTTCTATCCTATTTGACTTTACATCTTTAGAGTTTGGTGCTAATGGTCCATTCAGATGGCCTCATCTCTTTCTTTTTTTCTTTTTATTAAACAAAAAAACAAAAAAGGGGAGGTGTTTGCGTATTTTAAGCTCTTGCACATGCTAGGAACATAGAAATTTCAGCCAAACTTGTAGGTGGGGGCAGGTTCTTTGTCTTTTTTTAATTTTAAAATGGATTACATCATTTCAAAATAACGTGACCACTCCTTCTCCAAACATCTTTGGTGTAACAAGATCAGGCTTCCTCAACCTCGGCCCTCCAGATGTTTTTGGCCTACAACTCCCATGATCCCTAGCTAGCAGGACCAGTGGTCAGGGATGATGGGAATTGTAGTCTCAAAACATCTGGAGGGCCGAGGTTGAGGAAGCCTGAACACGATCCTTGCTGGATTTGACTACAGGGCCTTCTATGTGAACATCTGTTTCCCACAATGGAAATCCAGATGTACTTCTCAGACACCCTCTCGCTTCTGTTTGTGCTGCAGGGCAGGTAATAATAATAATAATAATAATAATAATAATAATAATAATAAACTTTTATTTGTACCCCGCCCTTCCCAGCCGAGACCAGGCTCAGAGCGGCTAACAGTCATAAAAACCACAACAAACCACAAAACAATCAGTTAAAAATGCAAATTAAAATACAATTTAAAATTTAAATTTTTTTTAAATGTCACCTCATTTTAAGCAGCCCACCAACAAACCAACGGAGTAAAACGTCAGGGTGGAATTCAACCCTGCCCAAAAGCCAGGCGAAACAGCTCCATCTTGCAGGCCCTGCGGAAGGATGCCAAATCCTGCAGGGCCCTCGTCTCTTGCGGCAGACCATTCCACCATGTCAGGGCCAGAACCGAGAAAGCCCTGGCCCTGGTAGCTGCCAGCCTGATATCCTTATGGCCCGGGATCTCCAGGATGTTATTATTTGAGGACCTCAAGGTCCTACCCGGGGCATACCAGGAGAGGCGGTCCCTTAAGTACGAGGGTCCTAGGCCGCGTAGGGCTTTAAAGGTCAAAACCAGCACCTTAAACCTGATCCTGTACTCCACCGGGAGCCAGTGCAGCTGGTAGAGCACTGGATGAATGTGATCTCGCGGCAAAGCCCCCGTAAGGAGCCTCGCCGCGGCATTCTGCACCCGCTGGAGTTTCTGGGTCAGCCTCAAGGGCAGCCCCGCGTAGAGCGAGTTACAATAATCTAGTCTGGAGGTGACTGTCGCATGGATCACTGTGGCCAGGTCAGGACGAGAGAGGTAGGGGACCAACTGCCTAATACGGCGGAGATGGAAAAATGCCAAGGTAGGAATGGTTTGGATAAAATGGGCCAAATGGGCAGGCCTGGGCCTTTGGGATGGAGGTGCCCTACCACCACACAAGGCCAAACAGTAGGCCCCTCCTGTGATTGCTCCCTGGCAGATGATAACCAGCAGCACAGTGCTTCTGAAGCTGGGCCCAAATCTGCACCTTACACTTAAAGCAGTATTAAAGGTAAAGGTAAAGGGAGCCCTGACCATTAGGTCCAGTCGCGGACGACTCTGGGGTTGCGGCACTCATCTCGCTTTACTGGCCGAGGGAGCCGGCGTACAGCTTCCGGGTCATGTGGCCAGCATGACTAAGCCGCTTCTGGCGAACCAGAGCAGCGCACGGAAACGCCGTTTACCTTCCCGCCGGAGAGGTACCTGTTTTATCTACTTGCACTTCATGCTTTTGAATTGCTAGGTGGGCAGGAGCAGGGACCGAGCAACGGGAGCTCACCCCGTCGCGGGGATTCAAACCGCCGACCTTCTGATCGGCAAGCCTAGGCCCTGTGGTTTAACCCACAGCGCCACCCACGTATTACACCACTTTAAACAGTCGCAGCTTCCACCGCGCTCAAGAATCCTGGGAACTGGTGCTGAAATTTGCCAGAAAAACTCCTCTGTTCCCTTCACAGAGCCACAGTTCCCAGAGCAGTTTTATGATAATCAATCCCTCTTCTCAAGGAATTCTGTGAAGAAAACACATGAATGTTGCGTAAAATGGCAAAGGGTACCGAGACATCTTGATCATCTTGGTCGCCCTCCTCTTCACACGTTCCAGCTTGTCAGTGTCCTTCTTAAGTGTGGTGTAGTGGTTAAGAGCACTAGACTCGTAATCTGGTGAACCGGGTTCGCGTCTCCGCTCCTCCACATGCAGCTGCTGGGTGACCTTGGGCTAGTCACACTTCTCTGAAGTCTCTCAGCCCCACTCACCTCACAGAGTGTTTGTTGTGGAGGAGGAAGGGAAAGGAGAATGTTAGCCGCTTTGAGACTCCTTAGGGTAGGGATAAAGCGGGATATCAAATCCAAACTCTTCTTCTTCTTCTTCTTCTTCAACTGTGGTGCCCAGAACTGGACACATTATTCCAAGTGTGGCCTGAACAAGGCAGAATAGAGTGGTACTTCCATTGATCTGGACACTCCGCTTCTCCTGATGCAGATTGCATTTCACTCAGGTCAATTTTTGTTTCCTTCGTACAGTATCCGTGTTGTGTGTGCGCCAGCAGTTGACTGGTGGCTCCCCCCCCCAATTAACTGTGTCTCGTGAGGGTCAGACTGGGTGCCCTTTTGTGTTTTAACAATGGGGAAGGCAGGAATGGAGGCTAAAAAAAAATGTAGCCATTGGCAGATCTCAGAAAGCAAAGGCTCCCCAAATACCATCAAGTAAAATGGTTGAAACCGAACTCCCCATAATCAGGCCTCTATCTGCAGCTGAAGAATCGTCAACCCTTGAACCCTTTTGTCTTTTGCTCTGTTGTCACCCTGCATTACACGGTGTGAAATGGCGTGCTTTTGGCTGCGATGACTGTTCAATGCAGAAGATGGCTAAAACCGCAGGCTCGCGGTGCTTGTGGACTGTATTGTTCACCCGCCGGACTGATTCGTCCTTGAGTTTTCAATCGCTCCGAGTTTCAGGAACAACTCTCCATGGATGCTACAATAAGGGTCGGTCCCCAGAGGCCCAGCCTGTTGGGAAGTTGTTTTATTTATTATTTATTAATTAGTTTAATATTATTTATTAAATTTGGCAAATGCTTTATCTTGGGCAACCCAGAGCGACTTACAAGCAAACAAGCAGTCAATAAGCCAGTGTGGTGTAGTGGTTAAGAGTGGTAGTCTCGTAATCTGGTGAACTGGGTTCGATTCACTGCTCCTCCACATGCAGCTGCTGGGTGACCTTGGGCTAGTCACACTTCTCTGAAGTCTCTCAGCCCCACTCACCTCACAGAGTGTTTTGTTGTGGGGAAGGGAAAGGAGAATGTTAGCCACTTTGAGACTCCTTCGGGTAGTGATAAAGCGGGATATCAAATCCAAACTCTTCTTCTTCTTCTTATATAGAGGCATTAAACCAGGCATGGCCAAAGTCCGTTTCGGGGGCCTAATCCGGCCGGCTGGCCAGTTTAATCCGGTTTAATTCAAACCCAACAACTTTGGGGTAAAATCATAAAAAAAAGCTCAACAACTTCAATCCTAAAAGTCAACAACTTTGGTCAGCCCTCACGTATGTTCACTTCATCAAATCTGGCCCTCTTTGAAAAAAGTTTGGACACCTCTGCATTAAAACCAAGAGGAAAGAGAAATACATTACAGTGGACGCTTGGGTTGCGAACGTGATCCGTGTGGGAGGCATATTCACAACCCACAGCATTCGCAACTCGCATGCACGGGTCATGATTCGGCGCTTCTGCACATGCACAAAGAGCGATTTAGTGCTTCTGCACATGCGCAAGCGCCAAAACCCAGAAGTAACCCGTTCCGGTACTTCCAGGTTTGGAGCGGTGCGCAACCCGAAAACGCACAACCTGAAGCGTCTGTAACCCGAGGTATCACTGTACAAACATCCCACCCACTTCTATAAGGCCACAGATAAAAAGCGAAAGGTCTGGTTGAAGAGGAACATTTTTGCCGGACTCTGACAATTCTTCATAGGAACTTGGTTTCCCGAACCCTTACTAGCCCAATTGTCTTCCTCTGGATAGGCTCCAGTCTGCCCTTGTCCTTCTTAAGATGCCCAGCCCAGAACCAGACCCAAATATCCTCTTTTTCCATCTGTAAAATGGGTACGTGTGTGGCAGTCCAAAGAGTACCTCTGCATTAAGAGAACTGGTTCACAGATGGGTGGCAAACTCCCTCCCCGGAAGTCTGGAGAGCAGCTGCCAGCTAGGGTGGGACAAGGCATCCCTATGAAGAACGTAGCGGAAACCATGACTGTGTGGCTTGGGCTCTGAAGAGAGATGCCACAGCTAGGACAAATACTGGAGAATTCGCTTTAATCGTACTGCTAAGGGCTTGCTGCAAGATTGCTCGTTGCAGCTGGGTCCCACCAGAGTGGGTCATCTGTTTGTAATTACGTTGCTCAGCCACCCTAATCTGGCTAACTTTTTGAGCTGATCAAGCTTGCCCACGCTTCCTGGGTCTATTACTGCATTGTTGAACAACTGTTGCAGCCCTTTGGGAACTTATTAGAGCTGCAATTGAACAAAGTGCTTGCATATGCGCGCGCGCACACACACACACACACGCGCGCGCACACACACACAAATTGTGCCAGGTCTCTCTCTCTCTCTTTTTTATAGCTCTTCTGGGATAAATTCCATTCCTTCCTTAGCTTTAGGCTGTCTTGGCTGGGGAGCAACCTCGGAATCCTTGCAAGGCAGGCAATTCTCAAAGTGCCGAGAGAGGCGTTCCTGAAATTAAATTCTACCTGGGCACCAAACTGGCAAGCTGTTGGCAGCCTTGACTCCGATAAATCACACTTCCCTTTGTTAAGAAGCTATCGCTGGGATCGGTGATTTTTCGAGATCTGCGATGCATCGGCGGGGCAGGCGGGGAATTGGGCTTTCGACTCGCAATCTTGAGTCGCTCAGACTGGCCCAGGACGGTGAGTTTGGTGCAAAAAAATAATAATTAAAAAATTAAAAAATTGAACATCTGCAAGTAAGAAGCCCGTGGCTACTGAGAACCCAAATCTTGCAGCAAAGTGCAGTGAAGTGTTTGGCATGAGGCTAGCTGAGACTTAGCTGCCAACCCATGCAAAGGTCTCTTGCTGCACCAGTGATCTTGTTAACATCTTATTTCTAACTAGCATTTTAAATGTTGCATCCACACTATGCATTAGGGCTGCCATAGGTCCGGAATTTCGGGATTCGCCCATCCGAAGTTGCGTCTGAGTGGAATTTTGTAAAATCGGTTTTAAATGTCTGGGGAAACCCGGACGCATGGCAACCCACGTCAGAAGTGTTCATTTATTGTCGAATTGTCTAGAGATCTTGAGATCATCTTCTGAGGCCCTCCTTCCTGTGCCTCCTCCTCGAGAGGTCTGCAGGGTGGCAACACGAGAACGGGGCCTTCTCTGCAGTGGCTCCCCGTCTGTGGAATGCTCTCCCCAGGGAAGTTCGCCTGGCGCCTTCATTATACACTTTTAGGCACCAGGCAAAAACATTCCTTTTTAACCAGGCCTTAGGTTGATTTTATTGACATCCTATGCCCTTTTAAAATGTGGTTTTTTTGGGGGGGGGGTGTTATTGGGTTGTTGTTTTTATTTTGGTTATAATAATAATAATAATAATTTTTATTTATACCCCGCCCTCCCCGGCGACGCCGGGCTCAGGGCGGCTCACATCACTAAAATCACAATAAAAACATCAAGCATAAAAGAAAAACAATTAATTAACTGTACAGATTAAAAGATTAAAAATTAAAACCATCTTAACGCAGCAGCCCATGAATATGAAAGAATAGGAGAGAGTCTTATTTACAGTATTATATTATAGCACGAGGGTTAGGTTGGGTCGAACTAACAAAAAGCTAGGTGGAACAGCTCCGTCTTGCAGGCCCTGCGGAAGGCTATCAGATCCCGCAGGGCCCTAGTCTCTTGAGACAGTGCGTTCCACCAGATTGGGGCCAAGACTGAGAAAGCTCTGGCCCTGGTTGAGACCAACCTAGCCACCTTATGAGTTGGAACCTCCAGCGTATTATTATTCGTGGACCTTAAGGTCCTCCGCGGGGCATACCAGGAGAGGCGGTCCCGTAGGTACGAGGGTCCTAAGCCACGTAGGGCTTTAAAGGTCAAAACCAGCACCTTAAACCTGATCCTGTACTCCACCGGGAGCCAGTGAAGCTGATAAAGTACTGGATGAATATGATCCCGCGGCAACGACCCCGTATATATTTTGTGGTTTTATATTTTGATTTTGTTCTGTGAACTGCCCTCAGACCTCCTGATTTAGGGCAGTATATAAATTCAATAAATAATAACAACAATTGTAATAATAATAATAATAATAATAATAATCCCTAGCTAGCAGAAACAGTGGTCAGGGATGATGGGAGTTGTAGTCCAAAAACAGCTGGAAACCCAATGTTTGGAAAACCCTGCTGTAAACCTTAAAGCTCTTTTGATACACAAACACACCACCATTTGACATTCCAAGCCTCCTGGCCATGCACTGTGTGTAGTATTCCCTACCTAGCCATAGCTGTCAACCCTCCCTTTTTTTGCGGGAAACTCCCTTACTTATTCCAATGCCGTTTCCCGCTGCTATCCCGGATTGTTGATATCCCTTAAATTTCCCGGATTTCAAAGGAAGCAGCTCCTCTCCCTCCCTGCCGGCCAGGGAGGCTCCTCAGCTGGGTTGCTCTGCTGCCAATAAGGAGTCTGAGACCGACTGGGGGCGGAGCTTGCATGCCTTGTGCAGCCAGACCCTCACACCCAACCAGACAGACAGACAGCCTGCCGTCTATGCGCTCGCTCTTTCGCTCACCCGTTCGCGCGCAGCCTCTGGAGCACAGGGTGGCGAGGCTACTTGGTGCCATTGCACCGCCCTCGCGGCATCCCTTATTTTCAAATCCGAAAGTTGACAGCTATGTACCTAAGACTAATTGAGGAATGAGCTCAAGTAACATAATTTGCTTGCAACTCGCAAAATGTGTGTTCTTTCCATGGTTTGGACTTGCCACTGGGACGACGACAAAAGGGCTCTTTTGCCTTTTAACAAGTGGTGTGGCAGGCAGAAATTTAAAAGGCCAAGCCTTTCCTAGGACAGAAAACACAATCATGGCCCACATTTCCCCAAGTGGTTTATAGCGACCAATCCCTCTTCCCGAGCTCTTTGAAAATGGTTACCCTAATGACTCTCAGCAACCGTAACGAATTACAGTTCCCAGGATGCTTTGGGGGCAGCCATGACTTAGCAGTCCTTTTACATGTATCGTGCAGCCAGGGCCCGATTCTCCCATCTATACACAGCAAAGAGCAGGCATAGGCAAACTCGGCCCTCCAGATGTTTTGGGACTACAACTCCCATCATCCCTGACCACTGGGTCCTGTTAGCTAGGGATGATGGGAGTTGAAGTCCCAAAACATCTGGAGGGCCGAGTTTGCCTACGCCTGGCAAAGAGTATTGAGTTTTCATTCAGCAATCCCTGGGGATGTGGGCAAACGTCTTGGATCGATCCCTATCTATTATTTCCCTGCCTCCTTTTGCACTCTCGGGATGTCTGCAGATATGGGGAATATTGCAATCCTTTTCTGGATTATAATGCCACTGCTTTTGTCTCATTTCCTAACGTTCCTTTCGGACTGCGGAGCCCGTTGCATTACGGAACTGTGGCTTTTTGACCGATATACCAGCACGGTGCGCTGAATTTCATTCACATCGGTGGCCGTGTTGTGACACAACAACAGAAATCATTGGACAATGTCGCTACTTCCTTTCCCCCCGCCTTTCCACACATGCAGGTTTCTATTCCCCCATGATAACAGCAGCAAAGAACTGTGTGCCCAAATTTTGTCACTTTACTCCAGGGGTAGGCAACCTAAGGCCCTTGGGCCCAATGTGGCCCAATCGCCTTCTCAATCCAGCCCGCAGACAGTCCGGGAATCAGCATGTTTTTACATGAGTAGAATGTGTCGTTTTATTTAAAATGCATCTCTGGGTTATTTGGGGGGGCATAGGAATTCATTCATCCCCCCCCCAAAAAAATATAGTTCGCCCCCCACAAGGTCTGAAGGACAGTGGACCAGCCCACGGCCGAAAAAGGTTGCTGACCCCTGCTTTACTCCCACAATTTTTGGGCTTGAGGGGGGCTGCAAATTGCTTTCCCCCCCCCCCGGAATCAAATAAATCAAATAAAAGTGAGCGCAAAACATGCACTATATTCCCTTGGTTTTCGGGAAGTGGCGTTTGCGCTGTGGGAAAGTTCAAATATAACATGGAGGTTGGCAGTTAGCGAAACATCGAGGAAATGGAATAAACGCTTGTGTGAATACAGCCTCTGCTTGACCAATTGCTGCCACATCTGCAGTCTCCTTCTCTTTTTGTGAGCAGGGAGCAGAGAAGACGAAAGGTCGGGTCTCTCTTATCTTTATTTGTCTGGCCAAGCCCTTTGGATTGGAATGAGAGACCTCCGAGTCTAAAACTTTGAACTCTTAAGTTAACAATCAAAGCAAAGTTACTGGCAGACAAGGTTAACTGAGCTGGCCAGACATTTCTATTTTTTAAAAAATTTATAACCCTCCTTAGAGGCCATAGTAAGGAGGAGGAGGAGGAAGGTTGCAAATTATACTTTTTTTATTAAAAAAAAAAAAGCAGCACCGGCAAAGAATAATTAAAACTACGGCTGAGATAAAGTGACCTGAGGTGTTGAAAAAACACCACCCTGTAGAGGGCCTTCTGCAATTGCTTCTGAATGTTTTCACCTGTCTGGGAGAAACGGGCTTCATCCTGAATAACTTAACCATTGCTATCTGGGATGTTGGCCCCTTGCCAAATCTGATTGGCTGCGTCGCGTCATGATGTCATCCCAGCTGCTATGTGTTTCCAAGGTAGGTGGGGACAGTCCACCTTGGGATAGCCACTGCCCTTGCTTGTTTGCCCTCAGTGATGTCACCACGCAGCCAAACGTGATTGGCTACAAAACACTGCGATGTCGTCCTTGGAAACCAGCGATGAACAAAACTGGTCCATCTAGCTCAGTCTTGTCTACGCTGAGCAGCATCTCTCCAGGGTTTCAGGCAAGCAAGCGGGAGATGCCACTGATTGAACCTGGGAACTTCGGCATTCAAAGCAGACACCCTACCCACTAGGCTATACTGCTTCCTCTAAGTGCACTTGCAGGAAAGGGAGAGAAGTCCCACTAAACTCAACACCTGTTTCTGAGCAAATACAGCTAGTAAAGCACCTGTCAGGTCGGGAGTCAGGTGTAGGTGATTAGCATATTGGTCTATGTTTTGGCTTTGTACCACCATGAAGTGAGTGATGCTTCTACCTGAAGGACCATCTTGCCCCAAGGGGAGGGGAGAAGGAAGAAGTTTGAGGAACAGAGAACAACAAATGGCCAGGTCCTTCCACCCCCATATGAAAGAAGGCATGCCCTTTTCAAGAACACTCCATTCCATCCCTTCCCCTGCTTTTCTGCCACTCCCTTCCCGTATTCAGTGGCCATGCACCATACTCAATTCTCATTCAGCTGTGTTTTGTTGCCCCTCCCTTACAATTAAGGTGTGTCTGTTTGCTGTAAGTCTGCAAACCTTGGGGTTCCCCCAGACCTGCCAATAACATCCCTCTCGTGCACAGATGAGGTTTTGGTTACATACCCACTTGGGATGAGTTAGCTCCCTATTAGTAAATTTGATAAAGCCCCTGTGTAGGGATCTGTCCACAGAGGGCAGTACTTCATGTATCTGGTGAAGGGGTCTCCCAAAATGTTCTGCCACAACAGCGGCACAAATCCTATGCATGTGTTGTTGCACGGCATGTTCTATGGCAGCCTTCAGCAACCTCGTTTTCTCTCTTCAAAAGCTGGAAACTCCACCAGACCCAGCCAGCACAGCCATTCCACAAAAGAGGTTACTTCTCTGCGCTCCACTATCCTACCAAACAGTATATGAAATTTAGTAAAATGTGAATTTTATTGAACTGCAGGGCTTTGGTGCTATATTCCTTCCTGATTCACCACAAGAGAGTTCTGGAGAACTTGCCAGCTTGACATTTTGGGTGATCATCAAGGCTTGCCTGCAAAGCCCTCACCAGGTCTACTCTGAGACATGCCCCACTGAATTCAACGGGGCTCACTCCCAAGTAAGTGGGTGGTTAGGCTTGCAGCCTTAGAAGTTTCAAGTTTCCTTATGGACCAACACACCTTCGCTTTTCATAGGCGATTGAACGTGCTTAGGCGGCCGGCCTCTCTTACCCGAGAGCAAGTCTCACTGAAAGCAACCGCCAATGGATTTACTTCCCAGTAGACAGGCACAGAATTCCCCTGCGCTGGTTCACTCTCGGGAAACAGAAAAGAGGACCTTATCTCGGAACAACTTTAAACGATGCTCACCCCCCCGCCCCCATAATCCACAGGCGCGTCGCTGCCCTTAAAGTGCTTTCAGGAGGACCGTGCCCTCTTTGTCCTCCAGAACTTGCGCGCTTCAAAAACCAATCGTTGCGCGTGCACGGGTGTGCAAATATATCCCAAACCCGCAACATCTGCCAAGATGCATAAACACATACGAAGCTCCAAAAACACAGTGGGCAGCCCACAATCGGACTCCCCCCCACCCCTTATTCACGGGTGTGGGTGCTTCCAAGACACCCACCCTCCCCAAAAGAAAACTTGCATCCAAAAAAAACGCACGATCCAAAAGGTTCGCTCGCGCAACGATGGCGCGCCTTCCTTCTGCATTCCATCTACCGCAGGCAGAAAATGTGGGAAGTGGGGGCGAGGGGAGAGCTCGAATTAAAAAGGAATGAATGAATGACCGAGGAGCCCCACTTTCCCTCCGCGCGCGGGGAACACAGGCGCGCCCGCTTGGCCAGCCGCGCACTCCGCTCCGCTCTCCAGATGCCGGCGCGCAATTGGCAAGGGGGTGTGGTGGGAAGCGAGCGGCGAGGGTGTGCGCAGCGCGCGTGTTTCTGCGCGCGTTCAAAAGGTGAGAGGCGACCTCCCTCTGCCCGCGCAGCCCCTTCCAGCTTTTGCAAGACGCGTCGCCCCCAAATAGCAATAATGATAGCAATAAACAATAAATGCAAACGCTGATCCCCCGAAGTTGCAGAAGAGGAAGACCCGGGGAAAGGCTCGTTTCTTTCTCCTCCTTTAGCGGCTCTTGCGCCTTCCTTCCCCCCATTCCACGTTTCCCCTCCGCGCACACCCCTTCCCCTTCTCTCTCTCTCTCCCTCCCCCCCTCCTCCCTTGCCCATTTTGGCTTATATTCAAATGTGGGTCAGGGGTGAGCGGCTCCCAACGTCACCAGCTTACAAGATGGCGCTGAGAGGAAGGCTGTGAGATAAGGAACGGGCTGCTATAAGCCGGGAGGACAGGCGAGGAGCGAGGAGGCGGCGGCGGAGAAGGCGGTGGAAGAGGTGGCTGCGACGGGGGACCCTCCCGGGAAAATCCCCTGGCCCCAAGCATGCCGGCGAAAAGGTAAGCGGCCGCCCGAGCGGGGACTCCGGGCTCCGCCGCGCTCCCGGCAGGGGGTGTGTATGCATGCCCGTGCGGATGCGCGCACACGTGTGCGGCGCTGGCCGGACCGCGACGGCAGCCGCCGCCGCTGCCCGGGTTTGCCTGGCGCTGCGCTGCACGCAGATCCCGCCCCCGAAGTCCGCGCGGGGAGCCCACACAAAGGAAGGGCGAGCGGACTCCGCGCAGCCCGCTGTGCGCGTCGGAGAGGAGCCTCGATGGCATTTTGCAGCGGCTCCTCAATTGCACCGCCGGCGTGCAGCCCAACAACAGAACCCCCGGCGTGTGCAATACATACATATAGAATATCAGAATACATTAACATATAGAATATTAACGTGCCTCCTTTTTTGGCATTATTTCCCCCCTCCGTTTTAATTTTTGCAAAGTGTGCTCTTGGAAACGAGAGCCCTCGCAACTCGTCGTGGCCGCTCGCTTTGCAAACTTTGCCTGGCTCCCTCTCCTCTTCCTTCCCTCTTTGTGTGTGTAGGGTGTTTTGCATTGCTCTGCCCTATGGCTGAGCCCATGCCTCCCGGGGGGAGGGGGAGGAGGAGGAGGAGGAGGGGGCGGGGTAGAAGAGAGAGGGAGGGAGGGAGAGAAGGGGGCATTAGCCAAGCTGCTGCAGCTGCCGCCGCTGCCTCCGCGTTGGACAAGCCCTGGGCGAAGGGGTGGGGGCCCCTGATGGACGGCTCTCCCCTCCCCCCCTCATTGATTCCGACTCTTGGAGGTGGGTGCAGCTAAGCAATTATTTTGAGAGGGGTGTGTGTGTGTGTGCGAGGGTGGGGGGCGCACATGGAAAAAGCGAGCGCCAGGGGGGCGTTGCATTTTGCATAGGCTTGCGTTTGTGGCAGGAGCGAGCCTTTCCTCCTGCAACCGGGGTGGGGGGAGGTTGGTTGGTTTGGAGAGGGGGGGGGGTGCCGGGCCGGCAGGCTCGGGGAAAGGCTTGCGGAGGGGGGCGCTGGAGAGACCCGGCGTGGCATGGCCGTGGCTCGGGCTGGACCCTTTCTCCCCCCCTCCGGTCTCCTCGCCGAAGCGATCCGCGGAGTCCCCATCGATGGCGACGGAAAGGTGACCCTATCCCCACGACCTCCCTTTCTTCCTCCTCGGGCCGAGCCCCTCTTTCAAGCTGCGTTTGAACTTTTGCCACATCGCTTGCGCCTCTCCCCCCCCCTTTCCTTTCCCCTCCATCTCCATTGAGAGCGAAGAGACACAGGCGCTGTGGGGCGTTGTTTAAGATCTGGGGGCTTTTGTTGCTGCTGCTGCGAAATTCAAAGGGACTAGAAACCGGAGGGTTGCCTTCCGCGGGCGGACTCTTGGGGATCCCGCAGCAGCAGCGCCGCCGCTGCCAGCCTTGCAGCCTCGAATCCCTTTCTGGAATCTATAGATTTGCCTTCTCCTTTTTTTAAAAAAATGTGCTGCTTTAAGAATACTCTCTGTCTGAAAGACGCACACGTTTCAGCAATGCGTTACTTCCATGCTCCCCTATAGTTAGGCTTGCCCTTTCCACTCCCCGAACTGAATAGCCTCTCTTCTTCCCCCACCCGGGAAAAAAGAAACAATTGAGGAATAGTCTTAAGTGAGGACTTCAGTATACAGTATATGTATGATGTGTATTTAAAAAGGCAAAAGGGAAACCCGAAGTTTGTGAAATTTCTCAACCAGAAAGCTTTCACTGAGTTTGCTGTTAGTGGAGAAATGGCATTTCTCTCTCTCTGTGTGTGTGCAGTTTTAGTCACTTTTGTTGCTATCGATGAATGAAATGTGTGTTTCTCTCTGCATGGAAAAAGGTCCTCTCCTCTCTAACTGGATGGCTGATATTTGCAAATGAAAGTCGCCCATTTGGATCTTGCTGAGAATCTTGGTTTAGGGACCCTTTTTAAATGTGAATTTCTGGTAGAAGGGAAGGGAAGGGAAGAGGCTCGAAGACCTCCTGTTTTTAATTTCTCCCAGGTTGACATGGGTGCACCAGGGAGGGCAGAAGAAGGTGCCCGCTCCTCAGTTCCCACCCCTCCCTCCAACATAGCACAGTTTTTTCCTTTATCAGAGATGCCAGCTGGTTCTTTCTCTTTTAGTCATTTTACTCAGGATGACTGTTCTGTCATTGGCTGGGGAGGTGTTTTTAACTTTGCCCTTAAGATTTTTTTTTTTGGGGGGGAACATACAACTATTTAAAATTCTTATAACCCCCCCCACCCGCTTGAAAGGAAATAAAAATGTTTCCTGGGACTGGCTGTCACTTAGGCCACTCTGTGAATTGTGTTTGGGCGTTTGAAGGGTGAATTTTTTGCATAGCGAATTCAGCCTTAAAACTTTGTACACAGAGAGATGCGTGGCAAAAGGTGATGTTGGTTTGAAGGCATGTGGGTGGATTGGGGAGTGGGGGGGGGGAGTTAAGGTGGTGGGGGAAGCCCTTTGGAAACAAGCAACTCTTGTTTTGTCCGGGAAGCGTTTCTTGTGTTTTTTCGCCCCCCCCCCCCATGGAAGATAAAACACGATTTCATTAGAGTGGGGAGTTTATTTGCGTGAATAATGAGTGGTGGAGGAGGAAAGGAAAACGACTTATTTCGAACAAAAGGTTTGGGTTGTTTCCCCCCCCCCCCCCCGAGCCAAACTTCCATCTTTTCATCAGGGTTCATAATTGGCTCTTTAGGATTGTGCTGTTGCAATTCCACATGCGGTCAGTGACATGAGGGGAAACTGACTTATTCCCATAACTGTTGGTTGCTACTTTGATGTTTTCTACCCAGTCTTGAATTGCGACAGTGCTTAGGTTGAATTCCTTTTTTTTTAAAAGAAACTTCTGAGTTTCAAAGCAGAATACATGGTGGTTATCCTTAAAAAAAAAAATTTTTTTTTAAAGATACCTGAACCTAAATCAAGTTGATTTCACTGGGATCTACAGATGGTATTAAGTGGGTGCAGAAGTTGAAGTTTCTTTTTTCTTTTCAAGAAATACCAGCAGTGCCACCACCTGCTTCCGTCATGTCATCTCACCAACTGGGGATCCAAAATAAATTTGAGAATAAACCCCTTTACATTTGTTCATACGTTCTCTCCGGGGCATAAATGTCTCGCTCCATTGGGATCCAAATTCATTCCGCACACATGCACCAGAAATGCATCCTCACCCCTGGTGCCACGTAATACATGTGCCTCCCATGTTTGAAGTTGCGCTGTCATGCCGTCTTTGGAACAGTGACGCTGTGTCAAAAAAGAGGGTGAGTTTTTAATCTTGACAGTCCTCAAGGGGGATGAGAGTCATTCTTCCTATGCGATAGCTCACCTTTTCAGATGTTCATACACCTACATCTTAAAAAAAAACAAAAAAACCCAGAAGCGGCAACTTCTGTGTGTTAAACTTCCCAAGACGTCCAAATAAATTTTTAGTTCTCTCTTTTTTTTAATAGGAACTCCCCGTAGAGAATGGCACCTAGGTAAAAGATACAGCATCAAGTTCTTAATTTGTGTAGGCTGCTGCTTTGCTTGAATGACTTGGGCTGGAAAACTTGTTATAGATACCTGAAAAGTGTGTTCTATAGATGCCTGAAGCTTTAAGCTATCACATGATAAAGCTCCTGTCCTGTCTGTCAGCCCTGGATAGTTTAGCAGAAGCAACTGGGTGATAAGGAAGCCTCGGACCTGGGAGGTGGGTGGGTGCTCTGTAATTGTTTGGCCAGGGTTTTAGATGGGCGGGGGCGGAAAGCTGAAATGGATTTACGCCTAACCCTGGGTGCTGCACTTCCAAAAAATTTCCTACAATGCTGCTGAAGGTGGGTTTTTTTTTTTGAGGAAGACAAACAAAAAGGCTAGCAAGGTGAGGCAATTTGAGGAAGCTGGTGGTAAACTTTCTGAAAAACAGAAATGGCCTATTACGGGTGTTCTTAAGAGAGGGGAGGGGTGGCAGCGCTGATCACTGGCATGGGAAAAATAAAATAAGACATTCTACCCTATGGATGGTCTTTATTTTTTCTTTTCGCTGTTGCAAAATGAAATCCCGATCTTTGCATTGGCAGATGGCTCCTTTGAAAGCCGTGGCATGTTAAATGGGACATCTCTTTAGAGGGGTTTGCCATTTCAGAAGAGTTTTTATTTATTTATTTTTTTCTGTAAGGCATGCATTTCTTTTTCTACAGTTGAGCCTGACTGCACCCCTTTTAATTTGCTTGTTGTGTTAATCAGGAATATCCTACTTTCTTAAGGTTAGTGCTTCTGGTTTCCTTGCCGCTTAAGACCCCCTTGCCTCCTTAGGGCGACTTGGTTTCAACAACTCCACAGCAGATGTTGTCTTGGAAAGTTTTTTTTTTTTTTTAAGGGGTGGGGGGAAGAGGCGGAAACTGCATTGCATTTGTGATTCAGCCATTATGCAGGCTGTGACAGTCTTAAGCTCAATGGGGTCTGAAGAAGTGGGGGAAGGGCTTGGGGGGAGGGGGGTGTCTTGCATTTCAGCATCGCTGGACATGCCGCCTAAAAATTAACAGGGCTCAGCTGTTGAATTGCTTACAGAGAAATCCAAGCCTGGCTGTAAAACCGGTGAATTTTAAAATCGTATGGAGACCCTTGACTCGGCTAAAGGAGAAAGGTGGCAGGCGGTACCACTAAGGTTGTTCAAAGAGAGGTTTAGGGGTTGCCTTTTGGCGCTTTGATAAAGCCCAGTGTGTTGTAAGAGGAAGGCATGGGTTGAGTCAACCCATGCCAGAGCCAGATTTTTTACAGATAGTGGCATTTGGCCCACTGCCTGCCTTCTTGGGGGCAGCTTAGCATGTGAGCAGTTCGAACGCACAGCACATGCAATTTTGCAATCTGGTGGAGCTTTCTGCACAACATGCAAATGTGCCCACAGGCCCAAAAAGCTTGGGAAGAATACTGGATATTGTGTTTTCACAACTTGGAGACTCTGCAGACTGATCGGAAGCGGCTGCTGTTTATACCTGCGTGGCAGTTTCTGCGGCCAAATCCTGCCCTAACTGGACCTAGGACGCCTCCCCTTCTTCCGATACCAGCATTCTAAAATGGTAGCAGATTGCCTGCGCGGTTTATTAGTTAGCTCTCCTGAGCGTCATGAGCATAGGGACGGAGTGGGACCCCTATGTGTCTCCAGATGTTGCCAGACTACAACTCCCATCATGCCCCACCATTGGCCTTGCATGCTGCGGCTGATGGGAGCTTTCCGGGCGAACAAAAGAGAGCCTCTCCTTCACTCAGGCCATAGTTTAAACCGGTGGAATTCGCTGTGGCGAGAGGCAGCGGTGGCCGCCAATTGGGACGGCTTTAAAAGGGGATTAGACAGATTCACAGAGGACCGAGGTTCTGTTCTGCTTTGCGCACCGGAATACCGTTTGTTGGGAATCTCAGGTGAGTGAGAGGGATGCTGCAGCTGGGTCCTGCTTGCTGGCTTCCGATTGGTCGCTGTGAGAAGAGGATGCTGGGCTAGATGGACCTCAGGCATGGTCCACTTTGGTCCATGAGGGTTGAAGGCCCACAATTTGTCCTATAACGCAGATATTTCATGTCATTGTACAGCAGTTACTATGGTAAAGAAAGTCTCGATATGGGCACCATTAATTATACCTCCATGCTCCCCTCTCTTTCTCTCCCCCCTCCATTTATTCTGCCTTCTCTGTGCTTACAACTTCCAAGAGGTTTCCAGAACCTATTCGGTCTTCCCTGCGAAAGCCGCCTTCTTCATCGAACCTTATATCCGATGCGGCATCTTCCGGATGCTTTTTGATGTTGCTTACGATGGGCATCTTGGCACGTTAAAACTTGTCAGAATTAACCAATGTATTAGATCACCCCCCCCCCCCCCGGAAGGAGACACGGGCCGCCTCTTGCTCGCTGCTGGACTCACGTTAGAAAGAGGAAGGACAAGAAACGTGAGCAGAGGCCAGAAAGACTCAGCTCTTTAAAAAGTGCTGTCCATTAATTTATTACTGTTTTTAAAAGCGGTGTTTTAGGGGAATTGCAGCGAGAGAGAAATCCCGCTCCCCGCATGCCTTTTGTAGCTGTACCTGCGGTGACAGGTGGACTAAGCATTCGTGCTTCTTCGCCTGCGTTTGGACAGAGGCCCATAGTTGGCTACAAACTGCAATCCAGGATTAATCCTCACACAGTGTTTTCTTTCCATATATCAGATTTCTCATTTTGCTAATAAACAGCGCCCAGCCGTGCACTTGCAGTCAGCTGTTTGGAGAAGCAGGAGCCGCCCTGGGGGGAGGGAGGAGGGTCGTGTGTCCCCCCCCCCCAGCTTTGCATTATTGAGATGATTGGTCTCAGGCCTATCCTATGCCTCATATTTTCTTGACCTGAGGAGGACTTGGATGATACAGCATTTGCATTGGGGAGGTCTTGAGCTAGGAACTCAACTCATTGGGAGGTGTTTGTTTCAGGTGTTCTGGTTTGTTTTTGTTTTATTTTGCCCTGTTGGGTGGGGGGAAAGGAAGAGGTTTTCACTTACTACACGAAGGGGAGAGATTTTAAACGATGCACCTCAAAGGTGGCCCTGCAAAGAATTCTTGATGTCCTATCATTTGAGGTAAAAAAAAGAAGTTTGATTCTGATGCCCAGGATTTTTTTTCTTGGGGTGGTGGAAGTGTTCAGCTTTTCCTCACTTGTCCTGCTGACGCTTTACAGTACTTGACAACAGCCTCACCCTCTTGATCTTGAGAAGAATGAGAAATTGAGAGAAAAGACCAGAGAAGAAGTGCTGAATGTTACGAATTTGCACCCCATCTCCCCTTTTAACTTAATAGATCTCTGCTTCCCCAAAACATGCATTCAGAAAAAGCATAGCATTTTTTTTAAAGCCCTTGTGAAGTACTCGGATCACATTTTGTCCATGGTAATCTTAACAGGGACGGGATGCGGGTGGCGCTGTGGTTTAAACCACTGAGCCTAGGGCTTGCCAATCAGAAGATCGGCAGTTCGAATCCCCGTGACGGGGTGAGCTCCTGTTGCTCGGTCCCTGCTCCTGCCAACCTAGCAGTTCGAAAGCACGTCAAAGTGCAAGTTAATAAATAGGTACCGCTACAGCGGGAAGGTAAACGGCGTTTCCGTGCGCTGCTCTGGTTCGCCAGAAGCGGCTTAGTCATGCTGGCCACATGACCCGGAAGCTGTACGCCGGCTCTCGGCCAATAAAGCGAGATGAGTGCCGCAACCCCAGAGTCAGACACGACTGGACCCTAATGGTCAGGGGTCCCTTTACCTTTAATCTTAACAGCACGCTTTGAAAAAAAAAAGCACGCTTTGTGAAGTGAGGCCAGTATAACTGCTGTTCGTGTTTTTAGGCGAAGTAGACCACAAACTTAGCACACCTGGAGTTACTGCTGTGGCCATTTCCGGGCACCACTGTTTCAGATGGGTATTGGCATGCTGGAACATGTGCAGAGGAGGGCAACCAAGATGGCCGAGGGTCTGGAAACCAAGCCTTGTGAGGAATGGTTGAGGGAATTGGTATGTTTAGCCTGGGGGGAAAAAGAGGAAGATCGGGCGAGGGATACGATAGCCATCTTCAAATATCTGAAGGACTGTCACACGGAAGACAAGAGCAAGCTTGTTTTCTCCTGCTCCGGATGGTAGGACCTGAACCAATGGATTCAAATTGCAAGAGAGGGAATTCTGACTAAAGGTTAGGAAGAACTTTCTGGCAGTAGTAGCTGTTCGGCAGTGGAATGGACTCCCTTGGAAGGTGGCAGAGACTCCTTCATTGGAGCTTGTGAAACAGAGGTTGGGTAGCCATTCAGGGCCGTCTTACCCATAGGTGCTTGGGGCGTCGGGCTCTCAGGGGCGCCAGGCTGAGAGTCTGGGGCCCGAGAGTTGAATCTGGGGAAGAGCCTGCCCGTCGGTCGGAGCGCCGCGACTGGCTCTTCTGCTGCGGGCAGCTCTGTGCCACGAGTTCGGGGGTGACCGAGCCAGCGAGACACTGAGGCGGGCGGCCGGCTCCGCCCTCCTGCGCGCCTGGGACTGGGCAACATGGGGGGGAGCAACGGGCGGATCTTTGCACCGCGGCGCCGCATATGCTTAAGACAGCCCTGTAGCCATCGGTCAGGGATTCTTTAGCTGTCATTCCTAGGAGATAAAGAGCCCTCCCGATGTGTTTGGAACAATTCCCGAACCGTTGGCCATGCCGGGTGAATTGGATGGGAGCACTGACGTTGGATGGTGGCCAGGGTGTCACAGGGTCCCCATCACTTTGCAGGTGGAGATGCTGGGGGGTTGAAGCGTTGACCTTACAAGGAGCCTGTGGGTCCCCCCTCGCCTCCCCTGGCCTCAGCCACTGCCCACTCGAAACTGCCCGAGACTTCCATTCCTCCTCCTTGCCCATGTGCCGCCCTCAGCCCAGCTCTCCTACATAAAGAGTTTTGCCTCTCCTATCTCCTACATTCCTCTCTCTGTTTCACCTTGTGGCAGACGGGAGCTCTTCACATTCCTCCTTCCTGCATTTCTTTTGGTGTTGCAACTCTCCCTGGGGGGTGGGGGAACTCCCGGGCCTTGACCATCTGCCTGCATGTTTTCCTGCAAGAGCCCCACCCCAGCTGCTTGAGCCCTGCGCCCCCTTTTTGAGACCATTGTGGGAAAGGGGTAGGGGGAGAGAGAGAGAGCCTGTTGTAGGATTAGCTTTTATTAGCAAAAGAATGTCTCTCTGTGTGTTTGTGCTTCTGAGTTGCGCCAGAAAAGGCCGTAATTACTGCTTGTCCGGGGGGGGGGCAAGGGCCAGCGGTGGGTGGGGCCATAGGCAAAAGTGGGTGGAGCAAACACAGGCCTGCTCTACCTTGGTGCAGTATATATCTAGCCCAGCTAGATATATAGGGAATCCTGCAAGCAGGCCCTGAGTACAACGGCGTTCTCATCCCTTACGGTTCCCAGCCGCTGGGATTCAGAGGCATACTGCCTCCAGCCGTGGCTTTAGGACCCAAACTCGGCCCTCCAGCTGTTTTGGGACTACAATTCCCATTATCCCTGACCACTGGAGCTGTTAGCTAGGGATGATGGGAGTTGTAGTCCCAAAACAGCTGGAGGGCCCGCTTTAGGAGTTTGGGGATGCCCGCTTTAGGACATAGCTGTTGCGGCTAGCACGGGTCAGCAGCCTTTTTCAGCCGTGGGCTAGTCCACCGTCCCTCAGACCATGTGGTGGGCCAGACTATATTTTTGGGGGGGAAATGAATGAATTCCTATGCATCACAAATAACCCAGAGATGCATTTTAAACAAAAGCACACATTCTACTAGCAGTTTGAAAGCACGTCAAAGTGCAAGTAGATAAATAGGTACCACTCTGGCGGGAAGATAAACGGCGTTTCCGTGCACTGCTCTGGTTTAGTCATGCTGGCCACATGACCCGGAAGCTGTACACCGGCTCCCTCAGCCAATAATGCCGCAACCCCAGAGTCGTCCGCGACTGGACCTAATGGTCAGGGGTCCCTTTACCTTTACCTATAGCTAAGTAAAACATATAAAAAGATTCTCAGAGGTCCATTTAAAAGCTGGTAGTAAGAAACCACAACCTGAGAATGCCTGAATAAAGCAATAATAACAATAACATTACAATTAATTACCTGCCCTAAGTCCCAGGGTGGGTTGCAACAATTAAAGCACAATATTAAAATCAGTTGAAGAGCAGCTTAATTACAGAAATAAGGGAGGTCTTTAAAAAAATGCACAACTCAAGTGTAATGAGGTGCGTCTTCACCATTCGATGACAGCTGTATGATGAAGGTTTCAGGTGCACCTTTGGTGTGGGGAGGGGGTTCCATAAATTAGGTGCCACCACAGAGGAGGCCTCTCTCAAGCCACTCCCCCCCTCCCTGCTTCTGAGGGTGATGGAACAACCAAGATGGCACTCTCCACCGATGTCAGTCCCCAAGAGGGTCTGTAGGGAAAGAGGCGGTCTTACAGGTATATGGCACCTGAGTCGTTGGGGGGGCGTTAAATGTGAGCACCTTGAATTGGGCCTGGGAATGAATGACAGCAACCAGTGCAGCTGCTTCCAAACAACGGTTATATAACACCTGAAGGGAACCCAAGTCAGTAATCTGCATTTTGGACCAGCTGAATTTGCCTTCAAGGGCAGCCCCACGTAGAGGGCATTGCAGTAATCCAGCCTGGAGCTATGGAGCGCGGTGCTCTTTAAAGAGCAGAAAAACAATAGTGCTGAAGGTGCAGTTCCAAAAGGGAGAAATCATTCTGCATTAAAAAAGAAACAAAACTTTGCTGTTGCTGAAAATAAGATTCAATTGCTAGGTTTCGGTGGGGTGGGGTTACAATCTTGGCGCTGGCTTCAGGCAGCAAAACACCTGGGGCTGGTTCTTGTAGGTCTGGATCTACTGGTTGATCACTGGCTGGTTTGCAGTAGATCCAGCAAGCATTTCTGACTCCCTTTTGTTTAACAACAGCAGCAAGAAAATGACCCTTCTGAAATCGAAGCCCCCACCTGCACAATGTCCGTTCTTATCCTGAAACTGTTCTTAACCTGAGGTACCACTTTAGCTAACAGGGCCTCTCGCTGCCACCACGCCACCGCCACACGATTTCTATTCTCATCCTGAAGTAAACTTCTTAACTCGAGGTACTACTTCCGGGTTAGCGGAGTCTGTAACCTGAAGCGTCTGTAACCTGAAGCGTTTGTAACCCGTATAAGGGATGGGGCGGTGGGTTATTTGTTTTGCTGTCTTTAACTCTGCCCTCTCCATCCATGTCTCCGTCTCCTGAGATTTGGGGCAAAGCTGATGGCTATGCAAAACATGTGGCTGTGTCGTTTATTGCAGCGTTTCTCAACCGGTGTTCCGCGGCACAGTACTGTGCCGCGAGACGTCGGCTGGTGTGCCGCGGGAAAACCGTTAGGGACCCACGGCGCAAACGCGTAGCAGCGGCTCCAGTGGGGGAAAGGGAGCGCAGAAAGCCACCTCCGAGAAGAGGCACCGCGGAGAAGCTGCCGGGCTCTACCGCGCATGCGCAAGCTGGGAGCTCGCCGCCGAATCTGATTGGTTGCCAGGGACCAATAGGAAGTCAGAGGAAGGAGTCGCGAGGGCTGCCGGTAGCCACCCGGTCAAAATGGCCGCCACCCTAAGGAGGAGCGCTGAGAAGCCTCCCCGGCTCCACTCGCCGTCCTCACTCGCTGCCTGGGATCAGCTAAGTCTTTCCTTTCGGGTTTTCTTTCACAGTCCCAGGGGCGGGCTTTTCATACCAGTGGGGCTGCTTTGGGCGCATAACTCCGTGATTTCCGTTACCATAGCGACGTTGCCGCCGCCATTTTGTGGGTGGTGTGCCGCGAGATTTTTTTCATAAAACAAGTGTGCCGTTGCCCAGAAAAGGTTGAGAAACACTGGTTTATTGCTTGCATTTCCTCCGGTTCTAGCCTTGGGTTTCTTGTGACGTGACCGACTGAAAGACACGTTGGACATGCACCATACTTACAAGCGCTTCGGAGCATCTCTACCCCCCGCCCCCTGCTCAGTGAACATGTGTTAAAGACAGGAATAGAGTTTGAAGATATGTTTTTGTGTTAGGCTTCCGATTTGATGGATGGTCAGGCAGGAAGGTCCGTCCCACGATTCCTGTGGTTTTTGTGCTCTTAGCGCTCTTGTCTGAAGCTAGTCATTTTTTATTTGTTTTTATTTTGCTGTAGACCTTTACAAATGGAGGAAGCTCTTAAAAAAACAACGCATTGACACATTTGTCTTTGTATGCACCATACATGTAAGGCACGTGACTTCTCCCAAAGAATTCTGGGAGCTGTTGGCCGTTGCAGCTCTGGGAGGCGTAAACTTCCCAGGCGCCTTTGAAGGAAGCCAGTTTTAAGTGCATGGCACGTACTCACTGTTAATAGACATGGCTCGGTCTTGCCCAATTCTTCCTCCACTTCCCTGACTTTAGGGTAACCACCGCTTCCTTCACCGGCTCTTATCACTGAGCCATCACCTTCCACCACGTCCCATGCAAACGGCATGGAAATAATATATTTTTTTTATATACCCCGTCCATCTGGCTGGGTTTTCCCAGCCACTTCGGGCGGCTCCCAACAGAATATTAAAACCACGATAAAACATCAAACATTAAAAACTTCCCTAAACAGGGCTGCTTTCAGATGTCTTCTAAAAGTCAGATAGTTGTTTATTTCCTTGACATCTGATGGGAGGGCATTCCACAGGGCAGTTGCCACTACCGAGAAGGCCCTCTGCCTGGTTCCCTGTAACCTCACTTCTCGCAGTGAGGGACAGGGCCGTCTTACCCATAGGTGCTAGGGGTGCGGGGCACCCGGGTGCCGGACTCTCAGGGGCGCCAGGCTGAGAGTCGAGTCTGGGGAAGAGCCCGCCCGTCAGTTGGAGCGTCACGGTGGGCTCTTCTGCTACGGGCGGCTCTGTGCCGCGAGCTCGGGGGCGACTGAGCCAGTGAGACGCTGAGGCAGCCGGCCGGCTCCGCCCTCCTACGCGCCCGGGAGTGGGCAACCAGGGGAGGGGGCGACGGGTGAATCTTTGCACCCCAGGGCCGCATATGCTTAAGACAGCCCTGGTGAGGGAACCAACAGAAGGCCCTCAGAGCAGGACCTCAGTGTCCGGGCTGAACGATGGGGGTGGAGACGCTCCTTCTCAATTTCGGGGGACAGTCTTTGTCCATTTCGGCAAAAGCCACGTCAAATTTCATCTAGTGTATTTCCTTCCCCCACCTCTTCCAAAGAGCATGCACGCACGCCAACAAAGGCTGGACAAGGTTGTATCGCAATTTAAAACAAAACAAAACTGGCTAGGAATTTATAGACTTTCCAGTTTCACTGAAGACCAAAGGCGGGGGGGGGGGGTAGTGATTATGAAAGGAACATGCCAGGGGGGGCTGGTGCCCATAGGGCCTGGCGGAAAGCCAGCAGTAGGCAAAAATTACAAGGAGGTTTGTCTTTGAATCTGCTGGAATAGAAGGAGGTTGGCTGCCATTTTGATAAACTGAGCAGTGCATTCTGGGATACCACCTGGGCAGGGCAGGGGGGAGCATCTCCAGAATGGTTCTGGGGACAGAGGGAATATGGGTTTCTAGAGACTTAAGGCAGATTTGCAAATTACTTATTGTAGAACAGATAATACCCCATTTGTGTCATCCTGGGTGTGTGTGTGTAACTGAAGCCGTTGGCATCCGTCTGCCTCAAGACCCCCTCTGAGGGTGAAGTCAAACTGCTGCGTTCTTCAACCTTGAGTCTTCAAATGTGGGTGGACTACAATTGCCATCATCCACAGCCAACTTAGCCCCAGTGGTCAAGGATGATGGGAGTTGTAGTCTGTCCAAATCTGGGTATCCAAGGTTGAAGAGAACAGCTCTAGACTGGGGTTCCCCAACTGTGGTTGGTGGATCGCCAGTGGTCCACAAATTTCATTCAGGTGGCCTGCAGCACATTGGTAAAAATGCAATTCAAAATCCCACAGGATCTAGCACAGCACCTTACAATTGCACCTTACAACAAGCAGAAAAGTGCTCTGCAAAGTCCTTCCTAAATGTTCCACTGCTCTTGACATCATGCTTCTCCAAATTTTGTAGTGATCATAGAATCATAGAATCATAGAGTTGGAAGAGACCACAAGGGCCATCCAGTCCAACCCTCTGCCAAGCAGGAAACACCATCAAAGCATTCCTGACAGGTGGCTGTCAAGCCTCTGCTTAAAGACCTCCAAAGAAGGAGACTCCACCACACTCCTTGGCAGCAAATTCCACTGTCGAACAGCTCTTACTGTCAAGAAATTCTTCCTAATGTTTAGGTGGAATCTTCTTTCTTGTAGTTTGAATCCATTGCTCCGTGTCCGCTTCTCTGGAGCAGCAGAAAACAACCTTTCTCCCTCCTCTATATGACATCCTTTTATATATTTGAACATGGCTATCATATCACCCCTTAACCTTCTCTTCTCCAGGCTAAACATACCCAGCTCCCTAAGCCGTTCCTCATAAGGCATCGTTTCCAGGCCTTTGACCATTTTGGTTGCCCTCCTCTGGACACGTTCCAGCTTGTCAATATCCTTCTTGAACTGTGGTGCCCAGAACTGGACACAGTATTCCAGGTGAGGTCTGACCAGAGCGGAATACAGTGGTACTATTACTTCCCTTGATCTAGATGCTATACACCTATTGATGCAGCCCAGAATTGCATTGGCTTTTTTAGCTGCTGCATCACACTGTTGACTCATGTCAAGTTTGTGGTCTACCAAAACTCCTAGATCCTTTTCACTTGTACTGCTCTCAAGCCAGGTATCACCCATCCTGTATTTGTGCTTTTCATTTTTTTTGCCCAAGTGTAGTACTTTACATTTCTCCCTGTTAAAATTCATCCTGTTTGCCTTGGCCCAGTTCTCTAATCTGTTAAGGTCATTTTGAAGTGTGATCCTGTCCTCTGGGGTATTAGCCACCCCTCCCAATTTGGTGTCATCTGCAAACTTGATCAGGATGCCCTCAAGCCCATCATCCAAGTCATTGATAAAGATGTTGAATAAGACTGGGCCCAAGACAGAACCCTGTGGCACCCCACTAGTCACTTCTCTCCAGGATGAAGAGGAGCCATTGATGAGCACCCTTTGGGTTCGGTCAGTCAGCCAGTTACAAATCCACTGAATGGTAGCATTGTCTAGCCCGCATTTTACCAGCTTCTTTACAAGAATATCATGGGGCACCTTGTCAAAGGCCTTGCTGAAATCAAGATAGGCTACATCCACAGTGTTCCCTTCGTCTACCAGGCTTGTAATTCTGTCAAAAAATGAGATCAGATTAGTCTGACATGACTTATTTTTCAGAAACCCATGCTGACTTTTAGTGATCACAGCGTTCCTTTCTAGGTGCTCACAGACCGTTTGCTTAATGATCTGCTCTAGAATCTTTCCTGGTATTGATGTCAGGCTGACTGGGCGGTAATTGTTTGGGTCCTCTCTTTTCCCCTTTTTGAAAATAGGGACAACATTTGCCCTCCTCCAGTCTGCTGGGACTTCACCTGTTTTCCAGGAATTCTCAAAGATTACTGCCAGTGGTTCTGAAATCACCTCTGCCAGTTCTTTTAATACTCTGGGATGTAGTTCATCTGGCCCTGGAGACTTGAATACATCTAAACTAGCCAAGTGTGCTTGTACTACCTCCTTACTTATTCTGGGCTGTGTTTCCCCTGCTGAATCATCTGCTCCATATTCTTCAGGTCGGGCATTGTTTTCTTTTTTGGAGAAGACTGAGGCAAAGAAGGTATTGAGGAGTTCTGCCCTTTCTGCGTCCCCTGTTCGCATTTCACCTTCTTCTCCTCTAAGTGACCCCACTGTTTCCTTGTTCTTCCTTTTGCTACGGACATACCCATAAAAACTCTTTTTATTGCTTTTAACCTCTCTAGCAAGCCTGAGTTCATTCTGTGCTTTAGCTTTTCTGACTTTGTCTCTACATGTGCTGGCTATTTGTTTGAATTCCTCTCTGGTGGTTTCCCCCTTTTTCCATTTCTTGTACATATCCCTTTTAAATCTTAACTCAGTTAAAAGTTCATTAGATAGCCACCCTGGCTTCTTTAGGCACCTTCCATGTTTTCGTCTCATTGGTACTGCTTTTAAGTTGTGCTTTTAAGTTGTGCTTTTAATATCTCCCCTTTAACAAACTCCCATCCATCATGAACTCCCTTCCCTTTTAGTATTACTGACCATGGGATCACACCCAGCATTTCCCTAAGTTTTCTGAAGTCGGCTTTCTTAAAGTCTAGAATTTGAGTCTTAGTATGCTTGGTTGCTCCTTTCTGATGTATAATAAACTCCAGAAGAGCATGATCACTCCCACCTAATGATCCTACCACTTCTACCCCACTAACCAGGTCATCACTATTGGTTAGGACCAGATCTAAAATGGCTGATCCTCTTGTTGCTTCTCCCACTTTCTGGACAATGAAATTGTCTGCAAGGCCAGTGAGGAATCTGTTCGACCTTATGCTCTTGGCTGAGTTTGACATCCAACAAATATCAGGATAGTTGAAATCCCCCATTACTACTATCTCATTTCCTTTTGAATGCTTGGTCATCTGTTCCAGGAAGGCATCATCTATGTCCTCAGTTTGGCTTGGGGATCTATAGTAAACTCCCACCATGAGATCACTGTTATTTTTCTCTCCCTTAATTTTGACCCAGATACTCTCAATTTGGCTTTGAAATTCTAAATCATGGATCTCTTCACAGGTATACACATCCCTGACATATAACGCCACTCCTCCTCCTTTCCTGTTTGGTCTATTTCTCTTAAATAGATTGTATCCCTCTATTACTACATTCCAATCATGAGACTCATCCCACCAGGTTTCAGTGATGCCTATTATGTCGTATTTAGTTTGCTGTACCAAGAGCTCAAGTTCATCTTGTTTATTTCCCATGCTCTGTGCATTTGTATACAGACATTGAAAACCATTGATCATTCCCCCTAGTCTCCTACTTAAGGATTTTTTCCTCCCACCACTAGGTCTGTGCGCTGTTTGCTCCATTTGGTCCTTGACATTTGGATGATCATCTTCAGCATTTGATAGACTCCTACCTTCAGGACCACTGTCTCCCTCCCCCACATAAGTCAGTTTAAAGCCCTCCTGATGAGGTTTTTGAGATTGTTGGCAAAAACATTCCTCCCAACCCTTGTGAGGTGCAGCCCATCACTTGCCAGAAGTCCATCTTCAAGAAACTGCAGACCGTGATCTAAGAAACCAAACCGTTCCTGCCGGCACCATTTGCGAAGCCAGTTGTTCACTTCTCCTATTTTCCTCTCTCTTCCTGGGCCACGGCGTTCAACTGGGAGGACAGATGAGATGACAATTTGTGCATTTAATTGCTTCAGCTTCCTGCCCAGAGCCTCATAATCACTTTTGATCTTCTGGAGGCTATGGCTTGCGGTGTCATTGGTTCCCACATGGACTAAAAGGAAGGATGTTCTCAGCTTAACCCCTCCCCTCACACATATTTTACGATAAAAAAAATCCGTTTTGGAAACCCATCCTTTGAAAGACACCCAGGCATTTAAAGCCATGTTTTGCTGAAAGGGTATAAATCCATTAAATAAAAACCGAATAAATAGGAGTTTTTGTTCAGATTTTTAAAAAGGAGGATTGATGTGGCTACGAGATGAAACAGACTTGTGCATGAACATTCCCTGGAAATAAGATTGAGCTGCCTTCCTCTTGACGTTTTTGCATTGCAATGACGACTTCCCATCCTTAAAACTCCATTGCCCTCCGGCTCGATCTTTTGGGAAAGAGACTAATATGTGCTTCCCACTTTTCCTGGAAATGGCCGCCTCTGGCATCTGTCCCTTTTTTGAACTTTTGTGGGGTGTGTCCTATTTGTTCCTTGTTTATGTTCTCCCCCCAAACCTCCTCCCGGTTGGGATACATGGTCTGTTGCCAACATCCAGTGTGACTCAACAGCCTCAGAAATTCTTGGAAAAGGAACTTCCGTTTGCTCTAGGTCAAAATCGCATTGGCAGCAAATCGCGGTCTGCTGTTTCTGCCAACTGGTTCCAGGGAACTCTCAGGGGGGAAAAGCCCTCATGCCTGCCGCAAGCCCTTCTGAGCTCTGGAGGCGCTTGGAAGTACATGGGTATGTTTGTCAAAGGGGATGAGGTTGTGCCCCTGAGGACTTAACCCTCCGGCTTAACTCTTGCGTTTAAACCGGTTCTGTATGGGGCTATGCGTCATCCTAAAGGAGCAAGATTGCAGCATGCAATTCTCCTAGAGGCCAAGATGGTTCACTGGCAGTGGATCATCTCCTGCACAAGCATTGTCTTGTCACTTACACTCCGGCAATCTACCGTTTGGATTGCTGCCATGTGTTCCACGAGGGTCTGCCCTTGAAGACTGTTCAGAAGCTTTAGATAATGCAAAGTACACCTACCCAGAGTTGTTTTTCCCTGTTACTCTTCATTTTGCTTAGGTCCCACCAGTGTTAGAAACTCAGATATATAAACTTGGGGCCAAATGGCTCCGTAAACCAAAGTTAGTCACCAAAATGGGATGTCTAGCTGCCATTTTGGGGCAAGAGAGCTCTAAAGTCTTACTTTTCAAATGCTGGACTGAGTGTGATTGATTCTCAGTTAAACGTCTGACTAGTTCAGATGACAACCTTGAGCTGGGTTAAGGGCTTTGAGAACTTGAAGAAGAAAAGTCCCTTGACCCAGGGACAGTCCACATATATTTTGGTCTATTCCTAACTCCTCTTCTTAATGATGACGCAGACCATTCATAACGTAAGAATATTCTTCACAACTGTGAGCAGAGCAGTGGGGTGAGGTAAGTGAAGAATACAAGCTACAACAATTAATGTGTGAAAACAGCCCAGATCCAACGATCCCCAGGCATGCACCTCCAGATGGGGGAGACGTCAAGTGCCATCCTGGCCACCCGGGCATCTTCACTTGGTCGCAAGTGGTTGATAGCCAGGTACAAAATGCTCCTGCCAAATTTTGAACGCTGTACTGAGCTAGATGGACCAATGTACTGACTCTATGAGGCAGCTTCCTGTGTTCCCATTTCAAAACTCACCTGTTCTTGGTTCCCCTGGTACAGTGTGGACTAAAAAATCCAATTCTTCCAGGATGGAGACTACATCCACCTACCTCTCTTGAGTTCCAAGGCATACATTCTAGCCAGGCAAAAAGACTCAAGGAAGGTGTAATAATAATAATAATAATAATAATAATAATAATAATTTATTATTTGTACCCCGCCCATCTGGCTGGGTCTCCCCAGCCACTCTGGGCGGCTTCCAGCAAATATTAAAATACATTAACATGTCACAGATTAAAACTTCCCTAAACAGGGCTGCCTTCAGGTATTTTCTAAATGTCATATAGTTGTTGATCCCTTTGACCTCTGAAGGGAGGGCGTTCCACAGGGCGGGCGCCACTACCGAGAAGGCCTTCTGCCTGGTTCCCTGTAGCTTTGCTTCTCGCAGTGAGGGAACCGCCAGAAGGCCCTCGGCACTGGATCTGTGTCCGGGCTGAACGATGGGGGTGGAAACGCTCCTTCAGGTATACAAGACTGAGGATGTTTAGGGCTTTAAAGGTCAGCACCAACACTTTGAATTGTGCTCGGAAACGTACTGGGAGCCAATGTAGTTCTCTCAGGACCGGTGTTATGTGGTCCCGGGGGCCACTACCAGTCACCAGTCTAGCTGCCGCATTCTGGATTAATTGCAGTTTCCGGGTCACCTTCAAAGGTAGCCCCACGTAGAGCGCACTGCAGTAGTCCAAGCGGGAGATAACTATGCAGGGCTGATGAGGGTGGGGAAATTTCCATGGGCCAGATAAAGAGGTTGGGTGGCTGCATTTGTGGTATATCACTTCCTCCTCCCCACCCTGTTCCAAATACTTGGGGTTTGTTGCAGACCGTGCTTAGACTCCCTTCTACACAGGCGCTGTTGTGGAGATGACAGCTGTTTGTACCAGCCACCCACTGAGGTTCGTGACCGAAGGAGTTTAAAACTAAGCTTCTTGTACGACGGCTCTCAAGGGCCAGCGGTGGACCCTTGAAACTCTCCATGTAATTATCTGATCTTCAAAAAATGGCCAGCACCCATCGTAATAACATCCTTCTCCGTGAGTTTGCACAGGTTAAATTATGCCTTGTGTAAAGAATTGATTCTTTTAGCAAAACCCACAGCAAGCTCCATGCCTTTCCGTCCCTTTGCTTGATCTCAAGAACTGGCTTCATGTGGAAAGTCTCCTTTGGGGGGGGTCTGGTTTTTGTTTTTTGTTTTTCCATATTATGAGTTCTTGGTCTTTAAATTCCAAGATGGGTGTGCGTTAAGCTCGAAGTCTCCCTGTCTCGTGACGTTTGTTGTTTTAAAGGCAGTGTTTCTTCAGTCTCTGGTCCCCAGATGTGGATGGGCTACAACTGCCCCACCATCCACAGCCAGCTTAGCCCCAGTGGTCGAGGATGATGGGAGCTGTAGTCCGTCCGCATCTGGGGACTCAAGATTGAAGAACGCTGCTTCAAGGTTGCAGAGCTAAAACAGAGAGAGAATCAGAATGACATTTTGGTGTGGAAGGGTTTGCAATAGATCGAGTGAAAGGTGGTTTGGTGTGGAAGATTTGAAACACGTAGATTGCGGCGCTTGTTCATGACCCGTAAGGAGATTCGGCAAGAGCATGGTAGGTTTTTCGTGCAATTGGTTACCACGTACTATTTGGGCTGGTCCTGAAGACCCAAAGGTAATTGCGGATAGCCCTTCTGTGTAGTCAAGTCTTCGGACAAAAATTATATTAAATAATACGTAGAGTACTTTTAAGCACTTGGGAGAGGTGTGATAATAAATGCTGGGCTTATTTTTTTACTAAATAAATGACCAGGCCAGGCCATAGCCAGGGCTGAGTCTCAAGGGGCAGATAGATGTTTGGACGGCCACCTTTAACCTGGTCCAGAAGAAGTTCATCTGCGGAGACGCATATGCCGTGTTTGCAACCTCAGTTATATTGGATAGGTAGGTTCCCTTGAGAACGTAAGCACCACTGGAAATCTTAGGAAGCTGTTGAAATAAAACATCAATGTGCTTTGTAAACATCTGCAGGCAGTTGTCCATCCTGTCATCCCTGTTTTACGTGTGCAGAGATGTAAACATTGGCCCTCGGAAGTTAATGGCGTGGCTTCCGGAGGCTGTGTGACTGATCAGTTAATGCAACCGGGGAGAGGAATGGCTCCTTTTGCTCAACCTGCATGCACCATTGTGGCTGAATACTGGACTCCACCATAGGTTATGCATGAGGAAAGAGGCTGAGAGAAGGCAGGCAAAAATTCCTTCTGAGACCTGCTCGCTTGCAAGGCCTCATTTATTCGCTCCCTTAAGTGTTCCATACAGTGGTACCTCTGGTTGCGAACGGGATCCGTTCCGGAGCCCCGTTCGCAACATGAAAAGCTCGTATCCCGAAGGGCCGAATCTGCGCATGATGTCATTTTGCACATCTACGCATGTGCGAATTGCCGAACCCGGAAGTAACCCGTTCCGGTACTTCTGGGTTCAGCGCATTCGTATCCCGTGACGAACGCAACTTGAAGCATTCGTAACACGAAGTACGACTTTACTTCCTTTCTGGGAGCTTGTTGAGCCAGTCTTGGTACTATTTCGGAGTAATCAACATAGTGCCCGCCAGATATTCTTTGGACTGTAAATTCTAGAATCTCTGACCCTTGGCCATGCTTGCTAAAGCTGATGCGAGTTTAGCAACGTTTAGAGGGCACCATTTTGGCTTATATATTCAGGCTGCTGCTTGCTGATTTGGGGTTGTATCCAACTAAGTTTTATTTGAAGTACACCCATTGAAATTGACAGACCTCAGTTGGTCTTTTCCATTGATTTCAATGGGGTGTGTGGGTGGAGCAGTTCCCTTGGTGCTCCTTCTGGGGCAGTGTGCCCACCTTTGGTCCCCACCCTGCACTCAGATCTCAGCTGTGGTTCCTACAAGCTGTAAACATGTGACAGTGGCCACCAGGTGACGGTAGCTGATGGTGGATTGAGTGGACGAGACCAATAGTGGGTCCCACGGTCAAGAAGGTGGTTTCTGCACGCGCTGTAGAGGGAAGTGAGGGGCAGATGGGCCTCATGAACCTGGGAAGGCAGCCCGTCAAGGAGAAGGAAAACCCAGATCCTAAACCTCGGCTGCCTTGCAAACAGTGTTAGAAACTCAGATATATCATCTAATCGCCAAATGGCATCTTAAACCTGTGCTGCCACAATGGAATGTTTAGGTGCCACCGCCCCCCTGGAAATTCTTCTTCATTCCATTTCTATACGGTCTAGGACCCTCGTACCTATGGGACCGCCTCTCCTGGTATGCCCCGCAGAGGACCTTAAGGTCCACAAATAACATTTTGGAGGTCCCGAGCCACAAGGTTGTTAGACTGGTCTCAACTAGGGCCCAGGGCCTTTTCAGTACTGGCCCCAACTTGGTGGAACGCTCTGTCACAAGAGACCAGGGCCCTGCGGGATCTGACATCTTTCCGCAGGGCCTGCAAGACAGAGCTGTTCCGCCTGGCCTTCGGGTTGGACTCAGTCTGATGTTTCCTCCCCTTATGGTTTTGATTATGGGCGATAAATTAAGCTGCATTTAAAATTTAACCTGTATTTTAATTAACGGTTTTTCTTTCTTTTATATTTTATTGTAATTTTTATTGGTGTTAGCCGCCCTGAGCCCGGTTTCGGCTGGGAAGGGCGGGGTATAAATAAATTTTATTATTATTATACCACTTTGTATTTAAAAAAAAACAAGTCTCAAAGCAGTTTACAACAACACATTTAAACGTCAAATACAGTGGCACCTTGGTTCACGAACGACTTAGTTCTTGAACAAATCGGCTCCCAAACGCCACAAACCTGGAAGTAAGTACAGTGGTACTGTAGCCTTAGCAAAGCAGGGTTCAACGTTGCTCCAGAGGGAGAAGGATGGAAGGGTTAAGAACTTAGTTTGTTCTGAAAGTCCGTTCTTAACCTGAAAATGTTCTTAACCTGAATCACCACTTTAGCTAATGGGGCCTCACGCTGCAGCCGCGCGATTTCTGTTCTCATCCTGAGGTAAAGTTCTTAACCCGAGGTACTATTTCTGGGTTAACGGAGTCTGTAACCTGAAGCGTCTGTAACCCGAGGTACCACTGTATTCCGATTCGCAAATGTTTTTCGGAAGCCAAACATCCGACGTGACTTTCCTGGCTTCCAACTGAGTGCAGGAAGCTCCTGCAGCCAATCAGAAGCTGCGCCATGGTTTTCGAACGGTTCCAGGAGTCGAACGGACACCCGGAACGGATTTAGTTCGAGAACCAAGGTGCCACTGTAAACCAACCCAGAACAAAACTAATTCAAGCTTCAGGCAAAACATTTCAGGTCCTTCTCTAAGGGACATTTTTGCTTTCCACGGTCGCCAGCCGGGCATCGAGAGATCTCCATGGGGTCGCCATTTGATGCACCGATTTGGGGGAGAGATTGTAGTCACTGAGTCCCACCCCTTGGTCGATTCTTTAATACTTTATGCCAGGGAAAAGTGGCCCTATGCAATGGATGTAGCTCACCTGTTTGGGTTTTAAAAGCATTGGGAACCTTTTGGAGGAGAAAGGGTGGCAGAGGAGGAGTTGGAGAAGACCGTAGGGACGAGGGGGGATTTAAGGAGGCCAGAGTGGTGCATGCTCTAGTTATCTCTCGCTTGGATTACTGCAATGCGCTCTACGTGGGGCTACCTTTGAAGGTGACCCGGAAACTACAACTAATCCAGAATGCGGCAGCTAGACTGGTGACTGGGAGCGGCCGCCGAGACCACATAACACCGGTCTTGAAAGACCTACATTGGCTCCCAGTACGTTTCCGAGCACAATTCAAAGTGTTGGTGCTGACCTTTAAAGCCCTAAATGGCTTCGGTCCAGTATACCTGAAGGAGCGTCTCCACCCCCATCATTCTGCCCGGACACTGAGGTCCAGCACCGAGGGCCTTCTGGCGGTTCCCTCACTACGAGAAGCCAAGTTACAGGGAACCAGGCAGAGGGCCTTCTCGGTAGTGGCACCCGCCCTGTGGAACGCCCTCCCTTCAGATGTCAAAGAGAACAACAACTACCAGACCTTTAGAAGACATCTGAAGGCAGCCCTGTTTAGGGAGGCTTTTAATGTTTAATAGATTATTGTATTTTAATGTTCTTTTGGAAGCCGCCCAAAGTGGCTGGGGAGACCCAGCCAGATGGGCGGGATATAAATAATAAATTATTATAATTATTATTACAAGGGGGTCCACAGTCCGCATGGAGCTGAGGCGTGAATGGGGCCCGGGAATATACATTTTCCACCTGCCTCTTTGCTGGCTCAGCAGTACATGAAACAAGGCCCTCTTCCTCTCAGTTCCAGCTTTAGCAATGCTTGTTTGCTTTCTAAGAACAAGTGCAACTGAGAGATTTCTTGGCTAGCTGTGCCAAAATAAGGGATTTGTGTTGATGAAAGAGTGGGGGAAAACAGAAGCGTAGAGTGGCACGAACGAACGGCTGGGGTGGAAGTTCTCAGCGCAGCCAAAACTCTTCCGTCCGCTGTTTGGGAAAAGCTGAGTATACCTGATCAAACAAAACTGGTGTAAACCGAACACCGCATAGCTTTTAAATTAATCGTGTGTATGCATGCTAGTGTTGTTTTTGTGATTTACGTTTATTATTCGTAAGAAAATATTTATATGCTGCCGTTTCATAAAAAAATCAAAGCTATTTACAACAAAAGTACTGTACATAAAATCATATAATAAAAAACTATATTAGAAATTAAAATCAGACATCTATTTACAATTGTGGGAAGATTCCTTGTTAAATAAGTTAATGCGAGCTATAATCTGTTTTTTAGTCTACTGTTTGAACTTTTTGAACATTCTTTTGTTAATTTTTTATTGACAACATTATTATAGAATCATAGAATCTTAAGAGTTGGAAAGGGACCCAAGGGTCATCTAGTCCAACCCCCTTGGTCTTTTTTTGCAAAACGCTTGGGATTTGCTTGTTTCTTTTACAGTCAAGCGGTTGAACTAAGTGCAGTGAAATAATTGCCTGCATAGGCCTGGCAGAATAGCCTGCTGAATCTCTAGTGGCAGGGTGTTCCGCAGGACTGGGCTGACGACACTATAAAGTGTCTCCACCCCCACCGTTCAGCCCAGACACTGAGATCCAGCGCCGAGGGCCTTCTGGTGGTTCCCTCACTGCGAGAAGCAAAGCTACAGGGAACCAGGCAGAGGGCCTTCTCGGTAGTGGCGCCCGCCCTGTGGAACGCCCTCCTTTCAGAGGTCAAAGCGATCAACAACTACATGACCTTTAGAAAACACCTGAAGGCAGCCCTGTTTAGGGAAGTTTTTAATCTGTAATATTTTAATGTATTTTAGTGTTTGTTGGAGGCCGCCCAGAGTGGCTGGGGGGACCCGGTCAGATGGGCGGGGTACAAATAATATATTATTATTATTATTATTATTATTATTATTATTATTATTATTATTATTATTAAGGCTCATTTTCTGGTTGTCAAATGAGCGTTGCCAACTTCTTCTGCCGTCTATGTCAATGACACTTTATAAAGAACATTAAGAGCAAATTTAATGCATGTGGCTTCACCAAAGAATTCTGGGAGCATACTTTACCCCCTCAAAGTGCTACAATTCCCAGCACCCTTAACAAAAAAATCCCCCCTACCCCATATATATATATATATTTGTGTGCAGGGGGGGAGGGGGACATGCTTTAAATCCATGGTGTGTACGAAACCTGGAACGGTGCTCCTGTCTCAAGGAAGCCACCAAAACTCTGACAGAAGGGAAACTGAGGAAGGCATATAGAGAGGAGGAATATGTGATTACTAGCCTTAATCCCTGTATTGGCTGATGATGGATTACTATGACTGTGGAAGAGATGGAGCACCTTTGAGCCTGTTCCATCTCTCTTCCTCATTAAGCTGTGTGTGTGTGTGTGTGTGTGTTTAAACTTCACTTGAAAATTCATATTTAAAGATTTATTTTAAAACAGATTTTTCTCCCTCAGAACTATTTCATTCGTCAAATGGTGCCCAAGGTGCCTTTGCACCAGTAATTGCAAATACAGTAAGATGCAGTAAAAGGGCAATTGAAATTCAAGATTAAGAACAAGGCAGGCAAAGCATGAAAACGAAACCAGTTGAAACTTAACTTCAACATATTTGCAAGTTGGCTTATGGGCCCAAAGGCCTGTGTCATATATATATATATATATATATATATATATATATATATATATATATATATATATATATAATCTTTACTTGGCGGGTTCCAACTGTAGGTTCTTGAGCCTGTGGATAACTGAAGTTGAGTGTGGAAGCTACAGATTAGGCCCGTTCCTATTGGAATTTTGCAAAGAACTGCATCTATATTGGAATTGATTTTAGATGTTTTTAGAATACACCGTATTTTTCGCTCCATAACGTCCACTTTTTTCCTCCTAAAAAGGAAGGGGGAAAGTCTGTGCGCGTTATGGAGCGAAGGCACTGGCCGGCAGCGGGATCCCTCTGCTGCCACTGCAGTCGTAAGCAGAGGGATGCCTCTGCCACCGGAGCCATGGCTCCCGGCGGGGCGGGAGAGGAACAGACATTCCTCCCCTCCGCGCCCGCCAGGACAGTGGGAAAGGGGGCGGGAAAGGAACAGACAACCCGCTTTCGGGATGTCCGTTCCTCCCCCACCCCTGGAGAGCACAAGGAGGGAGGGAGGGAGATGCTTCCCCCCTCTCCTTCCTTCCTTCCTTCCTTCCTTCCTTCCTTCCTTCCTTCCTTCCTTCCTTCCCTCCCTCCCTCCCTCCCTCCCTCCCTCCTTTCCCTTTCTCTTCCTCTCTCCCTTCCTTCCTTCCTTCTCTCCCTCCCTCCCTCCCTCCCTCCCAGCCTTTTAGAGGAGGAAAACCAGAAAAAAATATTTTTCTTGTATTCCTCCTCTAAAAATGAGGTGCGCATTATGGAGCGAAAAATACGGTACCATATGTCCTGGTTCTTTTTATTGCTTGTGTTGTGTGCCGTCCTGGGCTCCTTTTGGGAGGGAGGGAAGGTGATATATAAATAAGGAAAATAAAGATGAAATTCCTCTGTTAATAATGTTGAGATCACATAAGGGATCAAGGCACTGGGTTTGTCCATATTGGGGGAAGGTGTGTGTGTGGGGGGGGGGAATTAAATGGGGAAATCGGTTTTCAGAGCTAGAAGGAGATACCTGCCCCCCAAATCCTTTTTTCTTAAGAGCGGGGAAAGGAGCAATGGTTTTTAGAAACACAGCGATGTGAATTTAAGTCAAATATGGATCAAAGTCTCCAGGCTGGGTTGTGGAATCTCATTCCTTGGATGCCTTCAAGACAAGGTTAGACATGTGTCTGTCAGGGATGCGTTGCGTAGAGCATGAATCAGTTTCAGGACAAAAAGGTTGGACATAATGGCCGACTGGAAGTCGTCCAACCGTTCATTTGTATAATTCTAGGTAAGAAGCCTCAAGGGTCCTGAGGAAAGGACATTTCTGTAACAGGGTGTAGATAGGTAGCCGTGTTGGTCTGATGCAGTCGAAATAAATTTAAAAATTTTTCCAGTAGCACTTTAGAGACCAACTAAGTTTGTTCTGGGTATAAGCTTTCGTGTGCATGCACACTTCTTTGTATCTGAAGAAGGTGCTACTGGGCATTTTTTTAATTTTTTAAAATTATTTCGAGGGTGTAGAGAATGAAATTTGTGCATGGTATAGCCCAGGGGTCAGCAAACTTTTTCAGCAGGGGGCCGGACTATATTTTTTGGGGGGGCAGGGGCGGAGGAAGCCACCTCGCTACCTGGGGCGGCGAATGGAGGCATCCCCGGGGGGCGGGGCATCGTGACTTTGCAGTGTGATGTCACGACGCAACATCACGATGGACTGCGCATGTGCGAAATGCCATGCATATGCACTACGTTGCTCCCGTGTGAAAAGCAGCAGGGGTGGGGTAGCCCCACGAGCCGCCGATCGCGCGTGGCAGCCCCATAGCAGCACTGGTTCGGGGCCGGCCGGCGGGGCCGGCCCAAGTGTCACCCCCTCCCCTGGAACCCGGGGTGCACCGCCCCCACCCCCTTCGCGGCGCCACTGGGGGGGAGATGAACGAATTCCTATGCCCCACAAATAACCCACAGATGCATTTTAAGTAAAAGCACTCATTCTACTCACGTAAAAACACGCTGATTCCCGGACTGTCCACGGACCGGATTTAGAAGACGATTGGGCTGGATCCGGCCCCCAGGCCTTAGTTTGCCTACCCATGGTATAGCCATTCCTGGACTGAACCAATCTCAGATGGGCAAATGAGAGAAGGGAGTGCATTTCTGAATGCTAGCACATCGGAGTTCTAGGCTATTCTTCTTATTTCATTTATTTAGCTCAACAAAATTGATGAATTTCATTCAGTGAGACCAGCTTTTTCAAAGTCTGGTAGTCATTTACATCTTCTGCTGCCCCCCATGCGTCATAGCACCCCCTAAGTAATCTCACTGCCCCCTTTGAGAACCAGTGGTGTATATGAAGCTGCACGGGTCTTGCAATTTAAAATTTGGTGCAGAAGAGCTGGAGAAGAAAGTAGAGGGAAGGGAGTGTATTTATTCCATAGCTGCTGATTCAGTATGTTTGCAAGGAGGAGTCCCTTTAGTCCTCTTTGAAAAAAAATACAAAAATATATTATTATTATTTTATGAAATGTATAGACTGCTCGATTGCAAAAGCCTCAAAGCGGTTTACAAAAAGAATGAAACAATGAAATTATCTGTAAAAACTAAAATAGGTTAAAAACTATTTTAAACATTCAAAAATCATTAAAATCAACAATAAGCTGAAATATGTATCATTATACATATATGGTGCTGGAGGAGACTCTTGAGAGTCCCATGGACTGCAAGAAGATCAAACCTATCCATTCTTAAAGAAATCAACCCTGAGTGCTCATTAGAAGGACAGATCCTGAAGTTGAGGCTCCAGTACTTTGGCCACCTCATGAGAAGAGAAGACTCCCTAGAAAAGACCCTGATGTTGGGAAGGATTGAGGGCACAAGGAGAAGGGGACGACAGAGGACGAGATGGTTGGACAGTGTTCTCGAAGCTACTAACATGAGTTTGGCCAAACTGCGAGAGGCAGTGAAGGATAGGCGTGCCTGGCGTGCTCTGGTCCATGGGGTCACGAAGAGTCGGACACGACTGAACAACAACAATGTATCATCATTCTACATTTCTGGGTAGGCTGGCTTAAACAAGGGTGTTTTTTAGCAAGCACCCAAAAGAGTTCAGTCAGTTCCAAAGCATGGGTACTAAAAGATGGATGTTTTTGATGCATATCGTCCAATAAATAAAATTAAAATATATTGTAAAAATCCTGCAGTCCACATAATTGGGCAACATGTCCGAACTCAGTTGTTGTGCTGTACACTTCTTTACGCTTTTTTGGGAAGCGGGAGGGAATCCCAAGTTCCTTGTCCCCTAGTTACTTAGGAGATATGGAGATATGTCTGTGTGTATATGTGTACAAACACAGACATACACATTTCAGTATCGTCTTATCAGATTCCTACCATAGCTGTCAACTTTCGGATTTGAAAATAAGGGATTTTTCCAAACTTTCGGATTTGAAAATAAGGGATGCCGCTAGGGCGGTGCAATGGCACCAAGTAGCCTCGCCACCCTGCGCTCCAGAGGCTGCGCACAAACGGGTGAGCGAAAGAGCGAGCGCGTAGACGGCAGGCAGGCTGTCTGTCTGGTTGGGCGTGAGGGTCTGGCTGCACAAGGCATGCAAGCTCCGCCCCCAGTCGGTCTCAGACTCCTTATTGGCAGCCGAGCAACGCAGCTGAGGAGCCTCCCTGGCCGGCAGGGAGGGAGAGGAGCTGCTTCCTTTGAAATCCGGGAAATTGGAGGGATATCAACAATCCGGGATAGCAGCGGGAAACGGCATTGGAGTTTCCCGCCAAAAAAGGGAGGGTTGACAGCTATGATTCCTACGGATGAGTGTGTGTATAATCAGGGTTGCTTTCCTGTTCATTTAGTACTCTTTAAGTTCAATCCTCCGAATACGGCCTCAGAAGTGTCCCACTGATCAATTTATTTTTGTTTGTGTGTATAATTGATTTCTTTTTTTTTTTTAACCAATCCCCCGCCTCCCCCCTTCAAGATCAGCAGTTTTGCTTAAACACCAGCCAAGTCAACCCAAAACCCTCCCATTCCCACCAGTGCAAATGCACATCTTTTAAGGCACTAACTTTGGGGGGGGGGGATCTCTTGCATCTTAACAGTTTCCATGGTGTGCAGAAAATAAATGACCCCGCCTGGCCCAAACTGTTGCGCTTACTCAGTAAACAGCTCCCCTAACAGATTCTCCAAATCAGACATGGAGACTCCTCCGGCGTGTGTGTCTGCCAAATCTCTTGTCATGACTGCAGGAGCGGGAGATATCCTTTACTTAATCTATAAAGCTTTTTCTTGGTGGTTGGGTTAGTTTGGACTTCCCTTTTCACGGTGTAGCTTCAGATTCATTTAACTCAGGTGTTTCTCAAACTCCCACCTCCGCCTGTTGCTTCCCATCATCCCTGACCACTGGTCCTGCTAGCTAGGGACGATGGGAGTTGTAGTCCAACAACAGATGGAGGGCCAAGCTTGAGAAATAATGATATAACAAGCCCTCTTCTGCCCCTTGCCTGTGTGTTTTTATGATGCAGTGGTCCATATAGTTTCATTACGGTGGGTTGCTTTTGTGAAAAAAAGACGATAAAGGGGGTGAGCTACTTTGTGTGTGTTTAAAGTTTTCCTGGCTCTCTCTAGGGCAGGGCAGTTCTTTTTTAGTAGTTCAGAGCCGACTTCTGCTGGATCAGGGCTCCTGCAAAATTCACTTTCTAGGGAGGCCCACCTGGCACAGGACCAGGGTGGATAAAAATCAATGATTTTTTAAAAAAAAATCAAAAAAATCAGATTTTTTTTATTTAAATCAGATTTTTTAAAATTTAAATTGGATTTTTAAAATAAAATGCTTTTGGAGAAAAATCTTTCTAAATATAGTCTTCTATTTAAGTTACATTGTAGTCCAAAGGCTATTCATCAGGAAATAAGGATTTGTTTTAAGTTTATCAAGTGTGCTAAAACTCAGTCTAAGTTTTTTTTTAAAAAAAATGTTTAACCACATCAGTTAACCACATCAGTTAACAAACATGGATACATATGCTATCATGTTATTGTTTTAGTTAAATAAATTGTTTAAATGGTTATTAAGGAAGTGATTATTTTTCTTCTTACAATAAAGTACAGCAGAAAAGTTGTCCCAATATAAACAGTTAACTTATTAAACCTCACCATAATTTCATAATTATCTATGTATTTCTAGTAGTATAACCAAATCAGTAATTTTTGATATAACTGTAAAAACTACTCTGAAAATTTATTATTCCAAAAATAAAACCTTCATATGGTTGTAAATATTAAGATTATACCAGCAAGAATGAGTCTTTCTGGAAAAAAAATATTTAAATCAAGTCTTACTGACTAGTGATTTAAATCAAGCCTTACTGACTAGTGATTTAAATCGTAATTTAAATCAATTTGATTTAAATCAAATCCACCCTGCACAGGACCTGTCCAGATGCTAGGCGTAACTTATTGGCATGGGCCATTCGTTTTCCTCTCCTGTTGTGTCGCTCTCATACGATGTTGCTATCAAAACCCTTTTTATTACGCCTGTATGTTTCCGCAGTTTTGTGTATGTACTTGTGTGTTAACGTTTTTGGCAGCGAGGGCTTTTCGAATCGTGGAGATCTGGCTTTCATTGACGCTGTAAGGTTTTATATCTGAAGGAAGAGGCGAGTTGCAAGGGAACCAGGCAGAGGGCCTTCTCGGTAGTGGCACCCGCCCTGTGGAATGCCCCCCCATCAGAGGTTAAAGTGATAAACAACTACCCTACATTCAGAAAATACCTGAAGGCAGCCCTGTTTAGGGAAGTTTTTAACTTGTGATTTTGATGTATTTTAATATTTGTTGGAAGCCGCCCAGAGTGGCTGGGGAGACCCGGCCAGATGGGCGGGGTACAAATAAAAAAATATTATTATTATTATTATTATTATTATTATTATTATTGCAAGCGGCCTTTTTAACAGTAAACCATTTCCACCAATCCTGAATCGGGCCTAGTCCCCACGCCTCTTAAAATCTAACCGTTTCTTGTAAAACTGAAGACTGATAAGAGACACTGAGGTGGGAGAGGGAAATCGGTTTACTGTTCGCCGTTAAAACAGGGTTGCCATACGTCCATAATTTCCCGGACATACCTGGAACACTGTTGTTGGCAGCAGTGCCTGGGTGGAAATTGGCAGCCCATGACGGCAGTGCCGTTATTTTGCCGATTTTCCATTAAACTAGCTCCAAAATGGCTATTTTTTTCTGTCCAGATTTTCACTGTTTGAAATATGGCAACCCTAGAATAGAGGGTCTCTCTAAACCCCTCACAGCATCCTTAACAGACTACAACTCCCAGAATTATTTGCGGGGAAGCCATGACTCTGTTGGATGAGACCAAAGATCTCTCTGCTCCCGTGTTCTGTTCTCACAGTAGCTAACCAGCTTATGAGAATCCCAGAAGATCAGTGGCCTATGTATCCCCCACTTTATCCTTGTGAGGTAGGTTAGGCTGAGAGAACAAGGCCAGCCAGTGAACCTCCTGGATAAGTGTGGATTTGAACTCGTGCCTCCAGTTCCCAGACTTTTAAGTCCAGCACTCTAACCACTGTACCACACGATGGCCTTTTCTGCTTTCGGAGCCTTTTCAGGGTGGTTGTTGCTGCAGTTGTTCAAACCAGAAACCTTTTGACATAAAAGTAAGAGATTTGAATAGGAATGTTTTTCTGAAGGAGGGGAATATAGGGGTGGATGAGTTGAGGGCAGCTGTGATTCCAGTAACAAGCATTTTGCTAGCTTTAGGGGTGGCGGGGGGGGGCATTATCGCTACAACTACCAAGCTGTAAATATACCCAGAGCCAATCGGAGACTATGATCTGCGTTGGTTTCCATAAGCGAAATATATTGCCCTTATTTCCAGCTCTTCTGCCCTACTCATTGGATGTCCATGAGTTCTACTGTTATGAGAGGGAGAAAAACTTTTCTCTATTATTTATTTATTTATTATTTTATTTATACTCTGCCCTTTCCTCTGACTCTTACCCACTTTCTTCATGCCATGGATAATTTTATAAAACCCATCATGCCACCTCTTAACTTGCCTTTCCTCTAAACTAAACGCTGCAACCTTTCTTCATTTAGGGGAGTTGCTCCCACCCCTTAATCATTTTGGTTGCCCCTTTCTGACGTGTGAACCTACCACTTTTCTAAAAAAAACAAGCCAAAGAAAATAAAAATAGTGGTGCCGCTTCACCTTCTCCCAGTATACGACCAGTTTGTGGACCTTACCCAGCCCACCTGTGGAAGACCCAGTATAACCCCTGGACAGCTGTGGTAGCTGATTCCCATTGGAACAGGTAGGGTGGATGGTAAGCAGTCCATTGGTAGGTGGAGCCAGAGCCAATCCCAGACTGCGCCACCCTCTGATTGGCCATAGGTAAGACTGCAGGCAGGTGGGGGCGGGTTCAGGGAGACGGAGGTTAATGGGGCATTGGCTCTGATGGACCAGCCTTCACTGCATTTCCCCTCTAGAAGTTCTGGTTTATCCAATGTTTGCAGCTCTTCATTCTCCCTTAAGTAGCTTAGACCAGGGGTTGGAATTATATGGTCAGCAGACTACGGGTGCTATCGGCACTCATGACTTGCATTCATCTGGCTTCAGGAAAAGAAAAAAAGTCCCCCCCCCCCAATCTCTCTGATTTAAAATGCTCTTTCTTTATCTGTCAGTGAAGAGGGCATCAGTGATTTGGCTGGTGCCAATATCTGGCTCTCTCTGAAAGAATCTCTGTTTGGAATTTCATGCAAAATTGTTTTGGACGAGTGTGCGTGTTCTTCTGTCTCCTACACCCATCCAGTTTTGAGAAATTTTTCATTGTGTTATGGTTGGTATGTTCCTTTCATAAGGAAACATGACCTTGGTCACATGTGCTGCAGTTTTGTTTCATGCAGAATATTCAGCTTCTGATTTGGGTTGACCAGACGAAGAGAGAGAGACCAAGGGCCTGTGATAAACTGACTCTCCTTTATATCTGCTAGTGCCTGCTTATCCCTCCTTGATTTCTCCTGCGAGTGGAGCAATTAGTCTGCAACTTTAAATTCTGCATCTTTTTTTTTTTTTAAATCCAAAAAGTCCCCATTGGTTTTCTTGCTGTAAAGGTAAAGGGAGCCCTGACCGTTGGGTCCAGTTGCAGACGACTCTGGGGTTGCGGCGCTCATCTCGCTTTACTGGCCGAGGGAGCCGGCGTACAGCTTCCGACTAAGTCGCTTCTGGCGAAACCAGAGCAGCGTAAAAACGCCGTTTACCTTCCCGCCGGAGCGGTACCTATTTATCTGCTTGCACTTTGACGTGCTTTCAAACTGCTAGGTAGGCAGGAGCTGGGACCGAGCAACGGGAGCTCACCCTGTTGCGGGGATTCGAACCGCCGACCTTCTGATCGGCAAGCCCTAGGCTCTGTGGTTTAACCCACAGCGCCACCCGCGTCCCTTTTCTTGCTGTAGCTTGCCATAAAAGACGTGTGAACTTTTAAAAGTCGCTAATCCTTCAGTACCGATCCTGCAGAACATCTGCCAGCCATTGGATTTCTGGCACCACCTGGAAACATCTGAGGAATCTGATATTTGCAAAAAACAACAACAACCTTGTACAAAATGACCCGATCTGCACCTCGAGAACTTACAGACTGGATCTTAGCTGTCCACAGTTTTCTGACGGTTGCGACCAAGCGCTTGGCAGTTTTAATGACTCAAAATACAGTACGCCCACTTATTACCCACATTTAACTTCTGTTATTTCAACTATATGTGGGCATAGAATCAGAGAATTGCGGAGTTGGAAGGGACACCGTGGGGTCATCTAGTCCAACCCCCTGCAATACAGGAATCTCAACTAAAGCATCCATGGCAGATGGCCATCCAACCTCTGCTTAAAAACCTCCAAGGAAGCAAGAGTCCCACAAGTACATCCCTGACACTCCTAGAGCCGGTATGGCAAATGAACCTTACCCAAGAAGCAAGATGGAGAGCTTAAATCTCTTTTCATGCTGGGTGACCCCAAGGGGACAGGACGCAAAACAGGGTTGGGCAAGGTCCACTGGGCCTGTTGTCTCTGAGACGGGTAGGGATTCTTTCTCTCTCCTCTTCCCCCCCTTATAGAGGGAATACTGGCTTGCCACAAGACTTCTCCAAGGGTGACGTGATTTTGGCAATACACAATTTTCGCGTACACACGTTCCCCTCGGAACCGAACTCTCGTAAGATGCGGGTCCGCTGCATGCCCTTTTAAGCGGGTGTCGTGAGAAAATGCATATTTAAATACAAACCAGCCTATGCATTTTGAGAGGGTTAAAAAGAATTGCCAATAGAATACAGGAACGGAATGGAATTATGGGTATAAAATGTGCAGAAGTGTTTAGGATTGGAACAGGGGTAGGCAACCTAAGGCCGATGGGCCGCCGGATGAGGCCCAATTGTCTTCTCAATCCTGCCCATAGATGGTCCGGAAATCAGCGTGTTTTTACATGAGTAGAATGTGTCTTTTTATTTAAATGCATCTCTGGGTTATTTGTGGTGTCTGCCTGGTGTTTTTACATGAGTAGAAGGTGTGCTTTTATTTAAAATGCATCTCTGGGTTATTTGTGGGGCATAGGAATTCATTCATTCCCCCCCCCCCCAAAAAATAGTCCAGCCCACCACATGGTCTGAGGGACGGTGGACCGGCCCACGGCTGAAAAAGGTTGCTGACCCCTGGACTGGGAAGTAGATGGATTCAGCACGTCTCTCTATATTTCATAGCCTGTTAGTGGTCCCCACAACAGAAGAGGGTTTCGTGTAGATCTCCTCGTGAAGAGTGATTGCAAAGCAGTTACAAGGAAAACAGCAGTGTGAGCTTTTTTTCTTTTCTTTTTGCAACCATCTGTTTGTGCAAGGCAGGAAAAATCCCAGTGTCTCAGCTGCCCAGGATCCTGTATTTCTTGCTGGTACCTTGGCACATGAAACAATGTCTCTTGGTTCACCTAAGTTTTTAAAAGACGAATAGATGAGGTGCATCAGACCAATGGTGTGGGTGGGAGAAGCTTTCTTTTTCTCTCTCTCAAAAAAGGGGGGGATCCTTGCTAGTTCTTGGAGCGCTAAGGAAAATTGCATCACACACACAGAGGAGCAAGATTTCTAGCCTCAAAGTTCTGGGTGGAGAAGGTGCCCTGATCTTTGGATGGCAAAAAGAGGGCAAGACCTTTTGCACTAAAGTTTGGTTTTTGTTCTGAATATGAATTTGATGCTCTCTCTCGTCTGTTTGTACCAGGTGTGTGGGGGGGGAACCTTTGCCCCTCCAGATGTTGCTGACCTACAACTCCCTTTATCCCCAGCAAGCATGGCCAGTGGTCAGGGTTGATGGGAGTTGTAGTTCAGCAATTTCTGGAGGGCCAGATGTTCCCCACACCTCGGTTATGCGATTATTAAACTGATGAAAACTGACGCTGTTGCCCGATAACGTTTTCTTTAGTTGCCCATTTACCTTTTAAGCAGTTGGCTGACTTTGGTCCTCTCTAGGCAACAGAATTCTAGAGTTGGAAGAGACCACAAGGATCATCTAGTCCAGTGGTGGCTAACCTTGGCACTCCAGATGTTTTGGGACTACAACTCCCATCATCCCTGACCACTGGTCCTGTTAGCTAGGGATGATGGGAGTTGTAGTTCCAAAACATCTGGGGTGTCAAGGTTAGCCATCACTGATCTAGTCCAACCCCCTGAAATGCTGGAATCTCACCCAAAGTGGGGCTCAAACCCATGGCCCTGAGATTCAGAGTCTAATGCTCTACCAACTGAGCTTATCCCACTTATGTGTCCTTTTTATCGAGCACTTACGTTATACATGATATCAGATGTGGGGCAGATAAAACAATTTGCAGCACCTTCAAAGTCCTGTTCACAGAACTTTACAAGCACAGAACATCAGCTGGTTGGTGCTTTCTCCCGCCCTGTTTGCAGCCTTTTCAAGTGCAGATGATCTGACATCTTTGGCATGTCAAGTGATTGATAGGTGGGCAGCTCCACCTGCCAATCAAACCAAACCTGGGACATGGCAAGATCCAGTGTCTCTCTCCACCCCACCTGCTTTATTTTACAATGCAGTTTTAATATGGTTTATGTCATGGTCATGCATCGCTTTGCTACTTAGGTGAAATGGGGTTTTTTCTTTAGCTGTGGCCTATAGTGGGATGCGGGTGGCGCTATGATCTAAGCCTAGGGCTTGCTGATCAGAAGGTCGGCGGCTCAAATCCCTGTGACGGGGTAAGCTCCCGTTTGTTCCCAGCTCCTGCCCACCTAGCAGTTTGAAAGCACATCAAAGTGCAAGTGGATAAATAGGTACCACTCCGGCGGGAAGGTAAACGGCATTTCCATGCTCTGCTCTGGTTCACCAGAAGCGGCTTAGTCCTGCTGGCCACATGACCCGGAAGCTGTATGCCGGCTCCCTCAGCCTATAGAGCGAGATGAGCGCCGCAACCCCAGAGTTGTCCACGACTGGACCTAACGGTCAGGGGTCCCTTTACCTTTACCTATAGTGGGTAGTAAATTGGCATCCTCATGGCCCTTAAGATTATCCTGGACCCATGTTGTTAAGGGCCTTGTGGATACAAGAAACTTGAACCTAGCGTAGTGACACAGGCTTAATTAAATTTGTGTATGTGTATATATATTTTGCCACTTAATTAGCAGTGCCTTTTTAATGGATTGGAGAGCCCTCAAACGGACAGCCGGCATGCCAAACCAGCAATCGCTGTAATTTTGCAGCCTTGTTCCCCACCTCAGCTGTTCAGCTGAATCCAAGCATGCAAATTCAGCAAATCTGACATATCTGCTGGTCACGAGGAGAGGCAAAGTGAAGCGCTCTGCAGTGCTGCGTTGGAGCCTCGGCTGCCCCCTCCGGCTTTGGGGATTTCGCCATGCATTGCCCAGGTGCTTTCAAGTGCATTATTGTAGCCTTAAGTGATAGCAAATTAAGTGCTGAGGTTGTCAGGACGTCGGATCCTGCACCCAAATAGCCTCCTTGTGCAAAATCATCAACATTTGTCAAAGGTGCTGACGGGAAAGCCTGAGACTGGAGTTCGTGGGTGGCCAATCTTGCAAGAAGCTTAATTTGAGAAGTTAGACAAGGCCTTTAATTAGGATAAAGGATACTTTCAGAAATCCCCCCTATCCAAATTTCACCCTGGAATTCAGTGCTCAGAGTTGCCTGGTTTCATTTCTATAGTGGAACAGCTGCATTAGGAATTCTCAGCCCTCCCGTTTCTTAAATGTTAATACGACATCTGTACATGCCCAGATTGCCACATATTTTAGTGCAGTGAGGGGCTCTTGCCCTTCATATCTTGTTGGACTACATCTCCCACAAGGCAGTAGGGTAGTGGCTAATTTGGAAGTGCAGGGGCCTTACATGAGAGCCAAAGCCATGATTATACAATTATGCAATAATAACGATTGGAAATGCATTGGAACGATCAGTGCAGATTTCCCATGTATTGCCTATCAGCTAGCTCTATTATCTTCTTCGCATGCAGACGGGCAAATGATTTGGGGTGCTCCAATATCCTTTTTTGGGAGACACTTGTGTTTTCCGTCAAGTTCCAATGTGCGTAACAGAACTTGCACACCATTCTCTTGAAACGGAAGCCCCTTGTGTGGCCAAGTGTTCCTAAAATGCTTTGGAGCATACAGACTATCTCCCCCTCGTTGTTCTTCCAGCGTGGCTTCTCCAGGGTGACCCTAGGAGCCCATCCTCAGTGTTTGACTCGCCTCGCCTCTACCTGTGCCCACAAGGGAATGTGGCTCTTTGTCTGGAGTGGTGGCTAACCTTGGCACTCCAGATGTTTTGGAACTACAACTCCCATCATCCCTAGCTAACAGGACCAGTGGTCAGGGATGATGGGAGTTGTAGTCGCAAAACATCAGGCATGCCAAGGTTAGCCACCACTGGACAGGTTCCTTTTCTGTTGTGCAGGCTAGATGGATTAATTGTCTGACTTTGCTATAAGGCAGTTTCCTGTGAACTTACAAAACAGTAAGGGAACAGAATGGCCGATTGAGGAGCTGCTGTTTCCTAGATGAGAGGACGGATGGACCTCATAATAATGCAGTGTTCAGACTTTGGATGTTAGGCACATGGCAGCCCAGGTGAGGGATGGGGGGGGGGGAAGAGGCTTCATACCTACCGCAGTGCAAAGGCTCAGAAAGTATTCTGAAGCGAAGTAAACCAATACCCCTTTCCTTCAGCTTCTGTTTCAGACAGAATCTTTTGGCAGCTTGTCCTGGAAAGTGTCCCTATCTTTAAACAGATCTTGCATTTTCTCCTGGTCTCAGAAACAGGATCCCAGATAAGTGGACAGGGCACAGATTTTTGGAAACCCATCCCTTGTTTATCTTGACTGATAAGCCTGTAATCTTGGCTGCTGCTTCTCCCTTCAGCAGAATGCCTCTGCTTTAGTCATTCCTGGTTTCAGGGAAGAGTTTCTTTCTTTCTTTCTTTCTTTCTTTCTTTCTTTCTTTCTTTCTTTCTTTCTTTCTTTCTTTCTTTCTTTCATCCATCTAGCCCATCCAGTTTCTATTTCCCCCCCATCTGGAGCTACATGGAACCGCCTCCCCCCCCCCCGCCAGTTAGTAATGCCTACTCCATTAAAAGTCACTTAGTTTACACATCCAAGAGTCCAAAATCAAGGAACACTTCTATGGAATTCCCCCTCCCGAGTATCCGTTCCCATTAAGCAAATAAATGGTTCTAACGAGGATTTGAATATATGCACTGTGGGCCAGAAGCATAGTGCGAGAAACATAACCAAAGATCAGCCGGATGAGACCAAAGGCTTGACCAGTGTCCAGTTCTTAAAGTGGCCAACCAGATACCCCAATGGGGAAGTCGACAAGCCGGACCCGGGTGCATCAGCGCTCTTCCCAATTGTGACTCCCAAAAATAGGCATTCAAATTGGCAGAGGAGGTAGAACATAGGCATTGTGGGTAGTTACTGTTGGGAGCCTTATCCTCTGTGAATTTGCCTAATCTCCTTTTCCAATTGGCAGCCACCACCACATCTTATGACAGCCAATTCAGCCAGGCCCGTCATTATATTTCTCAGGCTGAGGGTGAGTAACTGGCCCAAGGGCACCCAGTGAGCTTTGGGACTAAGCTGGGATTGGTACATATCCGACACACTAACTGTTGCACCACACCCTGGCTTAAAGGTAAAGGGACCCCTGACCATTAGGTCCAGTCGCGGACGACTCTGGGGTTGCGGCGCTCATCTCGCTTTACTGGCCAAGGGAGCCGGCATACAGCTTCTGGGTCATGTGGCCAGCATGACTAAGCCGCTTCTGGCGGACCAGAGCAGTGCACGGAAACGCCGTTTACCTTCCCGCAGGAGTGGTACCTATTTATCTACTTGCACTTTGATGTGCTTTCGAACTGCTAGGTGGGCAGGAGCAGGGACCAAGCAACGGGGGCTCACCCCGTCGTCAGAATTCGAACCACTGACCTTCTGATCGACAAGCCCTGGACTCTGTGGTTTAACCCACAGCGCCACCCGCGTCCCCTGGCTTACTGTTAGCTTACTCCCACAGTACAGGTTGGTGGTTGTAGGGCAAAAAGATTGAGGAGGAAAAAGAAGAACACGAGAATAAAATTACTGATCACCAAGTAATTTCTGATCACCAATGGTAGGGAACCATATCTCAGTAGCAGGCCACATGTTTTGTATGAAGCGTGTCTGTGATTGAATCTCGGACGTTGTCCAGTTAAAATGAGTTTCGCCTAGCAGAGACTTTGGCTTTCAGTCGTAACTTAAGTAGAGCCCTACTGGATCAAAACCAAGGTACATTGCACTCCCAACATCCTGGATCTTGTAGCAGCCAGTCACATGCCCAGGACCCCTTGATCTCGAAGTCCGCCGTGGACCTTCCAGTTTCCCAGTGCAGTTTTATATGTGGCAGGATAACATACATCTGCACTTGATCACTTCTGCAGGTTATCTCTTGCTGATTTTGACACAGAGGAGCCCTTTTTGTATTGTTTAGTTGTTTAGTCGTGTCCGGACCAGAGCACGCCAGGCACTCCTGTCTTCCACTGCCTCCCTCAGTTTGGTCAAACTCATGTTGGTAGCTTCGAGAACACTGTCCAACCATCTCGTCCTCTGTCGTCCCCTTCTCCTTGTGCCCTCCATCTTTCCCAACATCAGGGTCTTTTCCAGGGAGTCGAGTCTTCTCATGAGGTGGCCAAAGTATTGGAACCTCAGCTTCAGGATCTGTCCTTCCAGTGAGCACTCAGGGCTGATTTCCTTCAGAATGGATAGGTTTGATCTCCTTGCAGTCCATGGACTGCTGCAACGACTCTCGAAAGTGGCCCAAAGTGTGATGCCATTTCTGAACCCCCCCCCCTTTCTTCCTTGCCCCTGGGGGCTGATTGACAGGAATGTGTGCACACGTCCCTCTTAGACCCTAGTGGAATTAAGTTTAAAAATCCTAACATTTTTGAAGCGTGACAGCAGCTGGTGTGTTGTTTCAGCTTATATTTTAGCTTTTTGTTTTTCTGCACTGGGAGGAAGAGATGCGGTAGGACGTCAAATCACCACCGAGCCCGCAAAGAATGGTCTCCCGTCTCTCTCCTTAAATACCTAAATTGCAGCCAGAGGGATTTTCATTGTACCTACCTTAACGCTTGGCAATGATGAGTTGTCCAGGTTTTAAAACTTTCTGTGACCCTTGGGTGGACGGAACTGCTGTGTTGTTAGGATTCTCTCGACTTTGTACTCTTGTTTCTGTCTCCAAACATGCTTAAATTTTTATAAACTGCCCTACTAATCTCCTCCTAAAAGCATTTTGTGCTAACCTGTTCTTTTCTGAGACAGTTGGCTTTGGGAACTCAAGGAAGCGGACTTATGTACAGATTCAAACTGTTGGTCTGCCTAGCTCAGGGTTGGGGTGGGGAACCTTTGGTCCTCCAAATGTTGCGTGTGTAGGGCACCCAGCCATTCCCCCCAGTAACTTCAGACAGGACACATAATTTTGGTTTGGGTTTATGGCATAATTTTGGCCACAACTTTTATTGAATACAAATCAAGTGAGTGGTTGCGCAGGCATTGGTTCTCGCTGTCCACCGGGACAGAGCTGACTACTAATCAGCAAGCGACTAGCTGTCCAGCGGGACAGAGCTGACCACTTGTCAGCACTGGGAAACCATTAACTGGAGAGAGTTAAGGAAACTGGTTCATCAGCGTCTCCCCCTCTCCAGGGGTCCTCAGGGGCTCAAGCTTCTTGGCCCTGCAACCACACGGGTTCGGACAAGCATTATAGAGCCCCTGGCTTCCTTTAACGGAATTCCCATTACTCACAAGACTTCATGGAGGCCAATAGCCTCCCATACCACTGAACCAATGCCTAACCGCCAACCTTACAAGTTGTGACTACGGTAATTGCTGAATAGTAGGCAAAAACCAAGTGGCAACAGCCAATCAGCCAAATGGAAAAATTCCTACTAGGCCTCTCAAGTGGAGACGACCCCATGACAGGCACAGCAAGGTCAACGCACAAGCCTATACCAGGGTGGGGGGGGGGGTGGGAGATCCGAAACTCCAGCCAGAGTGACCACCAGGTCACATGCCTGATCTATATATATGACACTGGGCTGTCCATCACTATGCTCGTGGCCACAGGCCCCTCCCCAAACCTAGAGGTAAATGGCTTCCCGCCCACACCGCAACATAGGCTCCCTTTGGGAACTCTTTTTGCAGAACTGGAACTCGCATCAACCTTGGGCCGTTGGCCATGTTTGCTGGGAGTTGTAGTTCACAAGCATCTGGAGGGAGAAGGCTCCCTATTCCAGTCCTCACCGCCTGGCAGCCAGCTCTCCAAGGTTTCAGATGAGGTGACATTCTGTTGTTGTCAATTGTTTTTAAATAATTGTTTGTTGGTTTTACATAAAAGGTATACATACAAAAAAGGAAAAAAACAAACCAGAAAAACGTTCTCTCGAACCTTCAGACTTCCCTCCATCCCTCCATGGGTTCCATTTCTAAAAATTATTCCTGCATCTTTAACTGTAATCTTATCTATTATACATATCCACCATATCCAAAGTTCATGTTATTTTACAAGTGTCGTCGTATTCCTGCCAATGATTTCAACTGTTTACAGTGGTCTCCCAGATATGTTAAAAAGTTATTCCAGTCTTTCACAAATACTTGGTCTTCCTGGGTCTTGACATTTCAGCATATTCCATCAGCTTGGTCTGCCACTCTTCTCTGGTTGTTACATTTTCTTCTTTCCATCTCTGGGCTAAGAGCAGGGGTCAGCAAACTTTTTCAACAGGGGGCCGGTCCACTGTCCCTCAGACCTTGTGGGGGGCCGGACTATATTTTTGGGGGGGCGGGGAATGAACGAATTCCTATGCCCTACAAATAACCCAGAGATTCATTTTAAATAAAAGGACACATTCTACCCATGTAAAAACACACTGATTCCCAGACCGTCCGCGGGCCGGATTTAGAAGGCGATTGGGCTGGATCCGGCCCCCAGGCCTTAGTTTGCCTACCCATGGCCAAGAGCATCCTTGCTGCTGCCATTGCATACATAAGCAGTCTTTATCTTTTCTTTTGGTAGTTCTATAGCTATAATTCCTAACAAAAAAGCCTCTGTGTTGTTGTTATTTGCAAAAGTCCCTTAAACATTTGTTTCAATTCAATATTGAATTGAATTCAATATATTCAATATTGATATTTAATTGTATATCATTTCCCATAATGCTTTTGCCACAGATGGGGTGACATGTCCTACCTGGAGGATAAGGCTGTTGGCTACCATGGCTAAGCTCTGGCTGCAATGGCAGGAGGAAGTAATGCTTCTGAATGTCTTGGGAACACAGGAGGAGAGAGGGCTCTTGTGCTCAGATCCTGCTTGTGGGCTTCCCACAGGGATCTGGTTGGCCACTTTGAGGGCAGGACGCTGCACCAGATGGGCCATTGGCCTGATCCAGCAGGTGCTGTTCTTATGCCCTGGGACTTAGGAGGTGCTGTACAACTGGGCTAGAGCCCTTCCCTTCGAGAGCAATTCTGGGCGGCACCTGGAACCTGGGAGGGGAAGAGGGTTGTTGTCACCGTTTGATCTGAATTGCTCTCTGCATGGGAGGCTCTTGATGAAGAAACCTCTCCTTGAAGACTTGCATTTCTTGACCATCTTTTCCCCCACCCCCACTCCAAGTCAATATTTGAAACCGCTGCCGTTAAAGTCAAGGAAAAGCAGAGAGTCGCATTTCTCGTTACGCCACTCTTCAGTTCAGTGGTCTTTCTGAAATCCTCAAAAGGTCTGCCGGCGTCTTCGGACTCAAGTGCATTCCACCCACTTACCCCGAGAGCTCAAGGCAGGATTTCTCCTACCCCATTTTACCCTCAGGACAATTTGGGCTAAGAGAGACAGAGCTACTGGCTCAAGGTCCCCCTATGAGCTTTATGGCTGAATTTGAACCTGGGTCTCCCCAGCCCCCTAAGTCTGTCTGTTGAGCCTGTGGGACTCAGGCACATGTGCGCCTGAAGACATCGCTGGCTTAATGAGAATTCGATCCTGTTCCGATTTCTGCAAGAACCAGCGACGTGTTTTCCATTCCGTAATTATTGAAAGTTTAACCTGGGTTTCCTCTGCCTTCAGTTTTGCCCTATCTACTGGGAAGTAATTTGACATCAAAAGACCAGAGACAGTGGAGTGTCATGACTATTAGTTTCTAGTGCTCCCATGGAGACCAAGCTCATAAAGCTGGACTCTTTAACTCCCATCAGCCTCAGCCAATATGGGCGCTTGTGAGGGATGATGGGAGTTGTAGTCCGGCAACACCTGGAGGCCACACCCCATTGGCTAGTCCTGTTATATCCGAGTCCTCCGTGTGTGTAACTAAAATAGATAAACCAATTATTTCCTTTTTACCCCCTGCATCCATTCCATTCTTCTGCGGTTGGTTTTTACAGGGTTCGGTTCCTCAGGACAGTGACTGGTTCTCTTTGGAATTAAGGGGCATTGATTTGGGGCTCTCTGTAAATAATTTTCACCTGGCATCAGAGATACCTTGGACCTAAACCATGTACCTGAAAAACTATTCCCTCGTACAGACCTTTCTGGATGTTGACATTTTCCTTCTCTTGATCCCCCCACAGGCATGTTTGGTGGGGACACGAGAAAGGGCCTTCTCGGTGGATGCCCCCAGACTTTGGGAGTCCGTTCCTAGAGAAGCTAGGCTGGCTCCCTCCTTGGTTGTCCCTTCACCAGCAGGGGAAGACTTTCTTGTTCCAACAGGCTTTTGGGAATGGACTTCTTTTATTGAAAGGGCTGGTGCCGTGCTGTTCTTACTGTAATTTTGTGTATGGTTTTAACAGATTTTATATATGTATATGTGGTTTTACTTAGGTAAAGGGACCCCTGACCATTAGGTCCAGTTGTGACCGACTCTGGGGTTGCGGCGCTCATCTCGCTTTATTGGCCAAGGGAGCAGGCGTACAGCTTCCAGGTCATGTGTCCAGCATGACTAAGCCGCTTCTGGCGAACCAGAGCAGCGCACAGAAACGCCGTTTACCTTCCCACCAGAGCGGTACCTATTTATCTACTTGCACTTTGACGTGCTTTCAAACTGCTAGGTTGGCAGGAGCAGGGACTGAGCAATGGGAGCTCACCCCATCGTGGGGATTTGAACCACTGACCTTCTGATCGGCAAGCCCTAGGCTCTGTGGTTTAACCCACAGCGCCATCCGTGTCTCGGAGGGCAGGATACAACCAACATGGCTAGTAGCCATTGATCTCCCCCATGGATTTATCTAATCCCCTTGTGGTGGTGAATTCCATAGTTTGATTCACTCTTTCCTCCGGCAATGGGAAGGTCCTTTACCTGACACAGATCCTGGATCTCCTCTCAAAGCAGACACTTCTGGACTCCACGGACAGATAACTTAACCTGATACTGCAGACAGGCTGAACCTGAGGTCCCGAGGCCCTGCCCAATACTTGCCTTGTTTTAAACCCTCCTTGAGTGTTTTCCCCTGGCAGTTAACCTCTCAAGGTTGCCATTTCCCCCCTTATATTCTACATACTACATCAATCAGTTTCAGCAGCTGCAGCATTGCCCAGAAACATATATATTAATTATTACAACAAGCAAACCATAAATGCATGAGTTTCACTAAACCAGCTGTGGGGGAGCCTTTGGCCCTCCAGATTCTGCTGAACTACAGCCCCCATCAACCCCAGGCTGTTGGCTGGGGCGATGGGAATTGTAGTTTAGCAACACCTGGAGTGCCAGGGGTTCCCCACAGCTGCACTAAAACCTCGAGGAAGAGCAAGCAAACTTTAATGGGAGGAAGTTTGAGTTCCTTTCCCTTTTTTGGGTTTCCAAACATGAAGCACAAATGACAGGTCTGATGCCTCCTGACGTTTTGTTTTGCTTTCATATTTGAAATGAAAACCATGAGCTATGCATTGCTTCCGAAAGTGCAAGCTTTGCAATTAAAACCGGGGCAAAGTGTGTAAGCCTTGTGTCTCTTTTTTCATGAAGTGCGGACTTGACTTCTCTTTTTCGAAGCGAGGAAGAGCCATCAGATCTTCCTTTCCTTGCTCTGCCCCCCTCCCCCATTTCAATGGTTAAATTGCAATATCCTTGGGGCAGGGACCCATCACCGTTGTACTCTGAAAACGGCCTTGCACGTTGGCGCTGCCATGACTACTGCTAATAAATAAGAGCCGTTAACAAAGCAATTTATCTTCTGTTCAGTGTACTTTCCCTTTACTTTTCCCTACTAGTAACCAGCTTCACGCAGGTGGGATTAAGTGGTAGGCTCCCAGCCCAGATGGTGGTTCTGTCCCAGCTCCTGTTGCTCTGTCCCAGCTCCTGCCAACCTAGCAGCTCGAAAGCACGCCAGTGCAAGTAGATAAATAGGTACCCCTGCAGCGGGAAGGTAAACGGTGTTTCCGTGCGCTCTGGTTTCCGTCAGTGTTCCGTTGTGGTTTAGCCACGGAAAGCTGAATGTGGACAAACGCTGGCTCCCTCGGCCTGAAAGCGAGATGAGCGCCACAACTTCATAGTCGCCTTTGACTAGACTTAACCATCCAGGGGTCCTTTACCTTTACATTTACATTTACATTTACCCATAGCCTTAATCCTCCACGACTTTGTGCAGCCCTCTTTTAAAGCCATCCAAAGAAGATGCCCATTCTCTCTTTCTCTTTTAAAAAATTATTATTATATATAAAACAATTACCGTGTTTCCCCTATTTTAAGACACCGTCTTATATTTTTTTCCCCTCAAGAAAACGCACTATGGCTTATTTTGAGGGGATGTCTTATTTTTATTATGTAAGCCCAGCCCCGCGTTTTCCTTGGCGCCCTCCAGAACTGCGCCTATAACTGGCTTATTTTTGGGGTACGGCTTATATTTCGCAAATGCGAAAAAATCCTGCTATGGCTTACTTTATGACTACGTCTTAAAATAGGGGAAACGGTATTCAATCATAATTTTAGCGTTTCAAACTCTTGACTCCCTTCCCCCTCTTTCTGTGGTTCTTTACATTTCTTTTCATCTTCCTGCATACTCCAAATTATCTCAGCATACTCTTTTTTTATATATCTTTTCCCGTATTTATCCCATACACATTTTGAAACTTTAGGTTTTTACATTAATCCTGCCAATGTCTTAATCTGTTTACAGTTTGTTTGTAAATACTCAGTAAACCATTTCCATTCCTTAATATATAAAAAAATATGTTATCTTGATTGCTTATTCTCCCGGTAAGTTTCGGCATTTCGGCGGCGTCCATTAACCTCTGTATCCATTCCTCTCGTCGGGACCTTTTATTCCTTCCATTTTGGGGCAAATAACGTTCTTGCAGCTGTAGTTGCGTACATAAATAAATATACTGTTCAGGTAGTTCTGATCCCATAATTCCTCAAAAGAAAAGCTTCTGGGTTTTTAAAAAAATAAATGTTACCTTAAACATCTTTTCCAGTTCATTATATATCATTTCCCAGTAAGCTTTAACCTTATATTACAAGACCACCACATATGAAAAAGGTGCCTTTTTTTCACCACATATGAAAAATGGTTTCCAGCACATAATCGATTTGGATTTAATTTTTTATTTTTTTTTATTTTTTGCTGATCTACTAGGTGTTGGGTACCATCTATATAACATTTTCATACAATTTTCTCTTAAACGATAACATGCTGTAAATTGTATATCCGCGTTCCATAAACATTCCCAGGCATCCATTTCTCTATTTTGCCTGATGTAGAAAGGTGCCCATTCTCGACCAGGAAGCTTGATTCTGTGCTTTAGTGACCCAAGGGCTGACGTCTGTGTATTTCTAGCTCTCCCTGTTGTTGCTGTTGCTGTTTTGTTTTTTTATAAATAGCTGTTGCGGAAAGCGAGAGAGGAGGAAAAAAAAACCCAAACCTCTTGGCAAAGTTTTTCTTTCCAACGGAGAGGCTGTTATGCAAATCTTTCCTGAAATGCCACCTCTAATCTCTGAAGCAAGAGCGGATGACCACTGCAATAAGCCAGACTTTGCCTATTATCTCTCTGCTCTTCCCCGCCTCCCCCCCCCCAAAAAAATAGTCATTTCGCAAGGCAGAGGAAGGTGGGTGAGAGATAAAGGAAAGACATGGCTCTCTGGCACAGTTGTGGAGTTGTTTGCTTTTCAAACACCCAGATTTCACAACGGGCCTGAAAACTTTGATCCTTGTCTTCGTAGGCTCCCCCCCCCAAAAAAAACCCACCCCTTTCTGCTGTTGTTGTGGAAACTCAATCAGAGGCCATGAGACCTGCCCTGAGTCACAAAACACTGAGGTGGACATTACACCGAACTATCTGATCGAGCAATGTGACCCCCCCTCCACACAACTGCCCTCCAGGCAACTTACATCTGCTGTTTGCTCCTGGAATCTAAATTCCCCCCCCCACCTCCCAAACTTCCTATCTGCTTGCTGTAAAATTTGTAAAAAAACCAAAAAACCCATCCCAGTGCTCTCCGGAGTTAAGATTTAAATATCCTATTTAACGGAGGAACATGCCTGTTTTGTGTGCCCCCCCACCCCCACCGCAATGGAAAACAGAGCAGGGCAGGGTTAGGGGTGTGAATATGCGCAATAGTTGGCAGAGAGATTGAGATGGATAAGTGGTCAGCTGCCTGATCATGGCCAGAGGGGTTGTAGGAAGACTTGCCTAGTCATTTGGGAGGGTTTTTTTTTTGTTTTCTCCTGGTATTTATGGCCTCGCCCTCTGTCAGCGACCTTGAGGAGTTGCCCTGTGGGCACTGGGTTGCCTTTCAGTGGCAAAGAGACACCAGGTGAATTCTCAGAATGGGGCGTTGGTCGGAGATAAAAGGACACCCTGTGGAATTTGCTCCGGATGCAAATTTCCCCCCTGCCCTCCTGACCAGCCACCTTGGCGTGAGGGGAGATGGCGATCAGTTTGCCCGTTTGCTCCTGTCCCCTTTCGGATTTCGTTACACGCTGGTCCCCGCCAAAGCTCTGGAAGTCTTAATGCTCCACGCATCTGGGATTAAGTTGATGGGCTTCCTGGTCTGAGGATGAATGTCCCAGGTAAGTTTCAGAAGAAACCTGGCATTCTGCAGTAGGCATTATGTGGACCTTTTTGCAGGGTAAATAGCTCAAGGTTCAAGGGGTGCCGTTGGGTTTTTGTGCTGAAAAGGCGAGGCGTGTTGATCTCTTTGTACGCAACAAGGGACCTGTCTGTGTGCTCACTGAGAAAGGTTGACTTAGAATCATGGAATTGTAGAGCTGCTTGATTGTAATAAGCCAGTTTACAAGGTTTTTTTGGAGGGTTTAGGGCTAGCAACACCAGTGGTCAGGGATGGTGGGAATTGTAGTTCCCAAACAGCTGGAGACCCAAGTTTGGAAAACCCTGGCTTGGGTTGCAGTGGATCACTGGTAAAGGATGCATTTGAAAACAAACCCTGTTTTTTTACTCTTGCCCCTGAAATGGGCATAACATTGGAGGTAAGAGCTGTAAAGTCCGACTCTGGGGTTGCGGCGCTCATCTTGCTTTACTGGCCGAGGGAGCCGGCGTACAGCTTCTGTGTCATGTGGCCAGCATGACTAAGCCGCTTCTGGCGAACCAGAGCAGCGCACGGAAACGCTGTTTACCTTCCCACCGGAGCAGTACCTATTTATCTACTTGCACTTTGACGTGCTTTCGAACTGCTAGGTGGGCAGGAGCTGGGACCGAGCAACGGGAGCTCACCCCGTCGCGGGGATTCGAACCGCCGACCTTGTGATCAGCAAGCCCTAGGCTCTGTGGTTTAACCCACAGCGCCACCTGGGTCCCTTTAAGAGCTGTATTGTCCAGCTAATTGATCAGTTGGCTTTGTTCAGCCTTCGTTCAACCTGGTTGCCCTCCAAATGTTGCTGGACTACAACTCCCATCATCCCTGGTGGAGCTGATGGGAGTTATAGTCTTCAAACGTCTGGAGCGGGTAGCACTTAGAGCAGGGGTCAGCAACCTTCTTCAGCCATGGGCTGGTCCACCGTCCCTCAGACCATGTGGTGGGCCGGACTATACTTTGGTTGGTGGGGGGGATGAACTAATTCCTATGCCCCACAAAGAACCCAGAGATGCATTTTAAATAAAAGGACACATTCTACTCATGTAAAAACACGCTGATTCCCGGACCATCCGTGGGCCGGATTAAGAAGGCGATTGGGCCGCATCCGGCCCACAGGCCTTAGGTTGCCTACCCCTGACTTAGAGGGAGGCTGGCCTGGAAAAAACAACAGTGATAAACAAAAATGGTGCCCCAGATGAATCAGCAAATTTTCTTTAATATTTTTTTTAAAAAAGAAAAATGCAAGTCCTTTTTTTTAAAAAAAGAAATCCCTGTTGATAGCAGCCTGGTAAAGAGGAGACTGAGAGGAGATATGATAGCCATCTTCAGCTGTCTAAAGGGCTGTCGCATGGAGGAGCAAGCTTGTTTTCTCCTTCTCTGGAGGGTTGGACCTGAACCAATGGCTTCAAGTTACAAGACAGGAGATTCTGACTAAACATAAGGAAAAAGGTTTCTGACAGTAAGCGCTGTTCAACAGTGGGCCGGACTCCCATGAGAGGTGGTGGACTCTCCTTCCTTGGAGGTATTGCAGCAGAGGTTGGATGGCCATCTGTCATGTATGATCTAGTTGAGATTCCTGCATTGGAGGGGGGTTGGGCTTGATGACTCTGGAGGCCCCTTCCAACTTTACGATTCTGTGATTCTATAGCTATCTTAAGAGGCATTCCTTCCTGTGTGTGAGAGAAGGGGAAATTCCTCTATTAAGGTGATATCACCAGAGATAAATGATTGTGTAACCTAAAAGCCGGGAGTAGAATATATATATATATGTAGATTTAATTGATTACAACTGCAATCCTATCTCCACTTACCTGGGACTAAGCCCCATGGAATTCAATAGGACTTAAATCTGAGTAGGCATGGTTAGGACTGCATTGCAGTTGGCTTACGTTCCTCCTTGAATTGTATGGCAGCAGTCATTTGGGCCACCTAGGACATCGACAGCCAAGGTGGAGCCCTCTCAATGTTGCTAGACTGCAGCTCCTACCAGCCCCAGCCAGCCTGTCCAATGGTCAGGGGTGGCGGAAGTTGTGGTCTGGCAACACCTGGAGGCCACACCCCAACGGCTACCCCCGAATCTAGTACGTGAGCTGTTCGTTGCGAAACCTATCTGGCGATCAGATCCTCCTTAGATCTGCTGTAGTGTAACAAGCCCTAGGTTGGGTCACGCCAGCTGCATGCCACGTTGACGCAAGATCAGGGGAAAAACAGATTTCAGGCAGAGGTGATTCTCCGCCAGCTTTTTTCCTCTTGATCATAGGGCTTATTATTGAGAACAGTCGTCTCCTTTACCTGTATTTTGCCACCGTATGGCCACAGTGTGGTTGCTGTTGTCCCTTCTGGGGTCACGATGGGAAAAGGCCTTTGACTTGTCTACGTTAATGTATCTCGGCTTGTGCAGTTTTTGATCATTACACCGGAGCTCCAGTATACTAACTGGAAGTGGCTCTCTGGGATTTCCGGGCCTCCTGTATTATGGCACCCTGGATTTCAAATTACCTCTCCCTGGAATTATCACCATTGCCTTACACCTACCGTAGTGATGGGGTAAGACGTGTTTGTTCCTTTGCACAAAGGACGTTCCTTTGCATGAGAGTGGCTGATTTTGTGCATCTGCTGGATCGTCGTCCCTTGTTGTATACTGATTTATGCATGTATTTTATGTCCGAAGGGCTTGTTTTAGCAAAACCTTGTGGTTTCTCTCTGGCCCTCAGGATTCTCCCATCTCCACACCTACTCTGCTGCCACATTCCTCACCAACTCAGCTTTGCAGGGATATAGGTGGTGCTGTGGTCTAAACCACGGAGCCTCTTGGGCTTGCTGATCAGAAGGTCGGCAGTTCGAATCCCCGTGGCAGGGTGAGCTCCCGTTGCTCTCTCCCAGCTCCTGCCAACCTAGCAGTTCGAAAGCATGCCAGTGCAAGTAGATAAATAGGTACCACTGTGGGGGGAAGGTAAACTGTGTTTTCGTGCGCTCTGGTTTCCGTCATGCTGTCCCGTTGCGCCAGAAGCGGTTTTGTCCTGCTGGCCGCATGACCCGGAAAACTGTCTGCGGACAAACGCCGGCTCCCTTGGCCTGAAAGCAAGATGAGCGCCACAACTCCATAGTTGCCTTTGATTTTTTTTTTTTTTAAATTTATATTTATTTAATTTTCCAAATTTTACAAGCACATAACAGTCCGGTTAAATTTCCTTTGCCTCCCATCTCCCACCTTAGGAAGCAGTACATACCTTCCCTCCCTCTCACGGAGGTATTTTTTAAACAATGATCATTTAACCATCTAAACACAACCCTCACTTTGCTTGGGCCTGATCTCCTTCCAGATCAGGCATCTACATTTCTGACTATTATCAAATGACTTCCACAGCCCCTCCCTGCTGAATTCTTAAATAATACTTGGCTCACGGGTTCTTATCTTGGTCTTAATACCTTTATCATCTATTTTTTAACTTAACTTGAATATATCTGCTTCTTTACAATTTCCTCTTAACTTCAAAATACCTTAGATTATAACTTTCTCTTAATCCTCCTTACAAACCTTGGTTTTACCCTTGGCCTTACATCCTAATTTTTAAACTTAATTTCCCCCCCCCTCCCCCCACACCCCAGAATCTAGTGTCCGTTTTTCCTTTCATACCAGAAATTAAAGCACATACTTTTGTCTCCAAACCATTAAATCAGTCCAAAAAAAACAATAACAACATCTCAACCCACACCCACTCGCTGTTTCACCAATGTCCAGTTCATGTAGTCCATCAGAGCTTCTTTCCAAGTGATTTGCTGCAATCTTCTTTTCTTCCTTCGCCTTCGTCCTGCGTCACAATCCAGGAAAGCCATATTTACTTGCTGTGCTTGTTGCGAGCTCTTTTTCTTGCTGACATTCCATCTCTTAAGTTCTTTCTTTTTCTTGCTGGCATTCCTTCTCTTAGGATTCTTATTTTTCCTTGTCTTCCTATAAACAGTCCTGCTTCCAGAAGACCCGTTACTGATGCGCGGCTGGGTGCGAAAACTGTGTTCCATAACTAAATCCTCATTCTGGTTCTCACACACATCAGCGTGAAAACCTTCTGGCAACAGTTCATCCGGTATGAGTTGGTCCAAACGTCTCTCCAGTCTTTCCGAGGCAGCATCAAAGGCATCACTAAATTCTTGCAATCTTTGTAGAAATAGGTTAACTTGTAGCTCTGCCTTTGAAATGCCTGTCATTTTGTCAAATAAAGATACAATCTTTCAGTTGTTTACTTCACTGCGACAGTTGTAGTTACAAAATAGCAATCTTCGCCAGATTCCTCCGGCATGAGGGAAGAGAGGGGCTGGTTGCGCTGAGACTAAACTTTGATCAAACGCCACTTTCGCTTTTGCCTCGGCTACCATTTCCCGTCTCTAAATCTTCAACAACGATAGGGCTGGCCTCCATTTTAAGCCCTATACTTTGCTCTCAAATTGGTCCAAAACGTTCAATTTACTCACGATCTCCGAGTCCAAATCTCTAATTTGTTGAGGAATCCCGGCGCACGAACAGGAGAAGTCACGGCAGCTGCGCCCGTCAGGGGGATAGATGTCATCAGATCCGATGGGCTCCGGCTCCCCCCGCCCGCTTCCCGGAGACCCTTATTAGGGTCTCCTCGGGAGCAGGAGAGCCGTTAACGAGCCACTGCCAGACCAACCGGTCCCGGGACGCCCTTCCCGGGAGTTTTGGGGGCTGGGGCGCTGTCCCAGACACCCCTTTCACCCCTTTTTCGGACAGGGAACATCAGAGCGATGTTCCCCCCGACTTCTCCCTCCGGCGCCGGAACCGGAAGCCCATAGTTGCCTTTGATTGGACTTACCTGTCCAGGGGTCTTTTTTCTTTTTTTCTTTTTTCTTTAACTTGCACGTTCCTTGAGTGTTTTTGCATGGCTGAAACGTATGATTTAACACCAATAATGCATTTTCTCTTTTGATTGCTTGGATGGTGGAATAGGTAGAAACTAGCCCGCTTTTCAAATGTGTAATGTACACGCCACCTCCTTTTGCCTCTGGCCCTGCCCAGCACTGGGGTGTGGCCCCTCAGAAGGGAATGCTGAAAAAGGCTCCCAAACCCCGGTGGGTACAAGATTGCAACCTCAGGCGCCGTTCACACCATACATTCAAAGCATTACGATACCAGCTTAGATGGGCATGCCTTCCCCTAAAGAGTTCTGGGAGCCGTAGTTCGTTAGGGGTGCGTACCCCGCCCATCTGGCTGGGTCTCCCCAGCCACTCTGGGTGGCTTCCAGCAAATATTAAAATATATTAACACATCACAGATTAAAAACTTCCCTAAACAGGGCTGCCTTCAGGTGTTTTCTGAATGTAGGATAGTTGTTTATCACTTTAACCTCGGCTGGGAGGGCGTTCCACAGGGCGGGCGCCACTACTAAGAAGGCCCTTTGCCTGGTTCTCTGTAACCTCACTTCTCACAGGGAGGGAACCGCCAGAAGGCCCTCGGTGCTGGATCTCAGTGTCTGGGCTGAACGATGGGGGTGGAGACGCTCCTTCAGGTATATAGGACCGAGGCCGTTTAGGGCTTTAAAGGTCAGCAACTAGAGGAGGAGGAATGACTGCTTAGAAGCACGCAGAGAGAAGAAACGCCATGGTGCATCTGCAGCAGCACAACTGGGTGCCTTAATCTGCCCCAGCTGCAACGAAACAGGTCTCTACAGCCACAGCAGGCACTGTGACCTTCCAACAGTTTTTCACCTCGCAAAGGCGCCTTCCTCCATTGTTTTCTGAGACAGACAGATTCAACCATCTGTCTTTCAATGTATGGAGTGAATATAGCCTAAATAGTTCAGTGCAGTGTTCCTGCTTACTAAGGTGTTGGCCGTTTCCCTTAAGGCATGGGTAGGCAAACTAAGGCCCGGGGGCTGAATCCGGCCCCGTTGCCTTCTAAATCCGCCCCACGGACGGTCCGGGAATCAGCGTGTTTTTACATGAGTAGAATGTTTCCTTTAATTTAAAATGCATCTCTGGGTTATTTGTGGGGCCTGCCTGGTGTTTTTACATGAGTAGAATGTGTGCTTTTATTTAAAATGCATCTCTGGGTTATTTGCGGGGCATAGGAATTCATTGTGGAGCCAGTGTGGTGTAGTGGTTAAGAGCGGTAGACTTGTAATCTGGTGAACCGGATTTGCTTCCCCGCTCCTCCACATGCAGCTGCTGGGTGACCTTGGGCTAGTCACACTTCTCTGAAGTCTCTCAGCCCCACTCACCTCACAGAGTGTTTGTTGTGGGGCAGGAAGGGAAAGGAGAATGTTAGCCGCTTTGAGACTCCTTCGGGTAGTGATAAAGCGGGATATCAAATCCAAACTCCTCTTCTTCATATTTTTTTCCCCAAAATATAGTCCGGCCCCCCACAAGGTCTGAGGGACAGTGGACCAGCCCTCTGCAGGAAAAGTTTGCTGACCCCTGCAGCTTAAGGCTTACTGCCTACACGAGAGTGCATAAATTGGCATTTTCCAATGGTAATCACATTTTTAAGTTGCCAGTTGTATCTTAGCGGTTTAATGGCGTGTGTGTGTGTGCATGCGCGCTTTGCTTCACCCTCCCCTAAAGTTGTTAATATTTTGCATGATCCCAATAAGGCCGACAGTTCAACAGAACAATGCGGATCAAGAAAAAGTCTGGGTGTTTTGAAGCCCTGATATGGAGCTGTGAGCGGCAGAGTGGGTGAGGCCGACGTCTAGCTTCTCTGTCCAGTTTTGCTAGTTTCTTCCCGCGTGATATTGGGCACGGCGCCACATTAAGTGTCACCCTTCCCTCTGTAAAATGAACTGGCTCAAAAGCCCATAATAACCTCAATATTTGTGGCTGACGAAGGAGGGTTGCCAAAACCCTTGCTCAAGAAACTGTTAATATGGATAGCTGAATCAGTGTTAGAAACTCAGATATCTTAAGTTATTGCCAAGTGACACCAAGTGATAATGATAATGATAATTTCATTTCCATACTGCTTTATGTTTTAAAGAGAAAAATCTCAAAAGTGGTCTAGGTAAAGGTAAAGGGACCCCTGACCATTAGGTCCAGTCATGACCAACTCTGGGGTTGCGGCGCTCATCTCGCTTTATTGGCCGAGGGAGCCGGTGTACAGCTTCCAGGTCATGTGGCCAGCATGACTAAGCTGCTTCTGGCGAACCAGAGCAGTGCAAAAATGCCGTTTACCTTCCCGCCGGAGCGGTACCTATTTATCTACTTGCACTTTGACGTGCTTTCGAACTGCTAGGTGGGCAGGAGCTAGGACCGAGCAACGGGAGCTCACCCCGT